>FR997799.1:307928-2707928 GCA_905475355.2 Clostera curtula
ATCAGTAAAAATATTCCAAAAGAACATTATATTTTCCCGAGAACAAGACCACGAAGAATCAAAATGAATTTATGGCATATCAGAAAAATATTGAAGCAGAAAAATAATAAATAGAAGAAAAAAACATTAAACGAAGATTTGGAGAAGAAACCAAAAAGATAGATACCAAATGCCGCATTTATTATATACTAGCTGACCCGGCGAACTTTGTTGCGCCTTAAAGGCAATAAATGAGCAGATATTTTATTTTATTAACTTCAATTTTTTATCAGGATAAATATAAATAAAACATCTATGATTTTAATTATACTTTATTGGCCATCTATTTTAGTAACTGCACTTTTCAGTGAATCACCTTGTGACAGACGACATTTTTCGGTTTATTATCAGGCGCATGAACAAATAACGCAGATGGTCTTCTGACCCGGAACATGCCACATATAATTGATCTTGGGAAATACATGAATTTTCTAGATTTAGGTCACAAACTTTCCAGGATTGGCCCTGTGATTAATTAATGGTCACGGCGAATGCACGACGGATCGGAAATCATTAAAACTAAAACGGTATATCAGTTGATATCGTCGGGATCCTCGGATGAGAATTTCCTCACCTTCCAACTTTACTTTGAGTATATTCCATTGTTCATCAATTCACTTACCACCAGTAGGTAAAAATTGGGGTTTCCAGATCAGATAAGATCTGAAAACCCCAATTTTCAATAAATGTGTATTCAAATATACGATTCCAGATCAGATAAGATCTGAAAACCCCAATTTTCAATAAATGTGTATTCAAATATACGAAATCTTGTTTTCGTAATAATGACCTACTATTTGAATATACTATTTATTGCATATTCATTCAATAGATTGTGATCTGTGTGATTGGTCATAGAGGTGTTGTTGTGATCATGTATCTATTTGAGAACTGGTGCAAAATAATCGGACCTAATCAGATCTGTTTCCGAGGTACTTAAAGTTATTATATTTTATGTATGGAATAATGTTCTAACCTGATCTGATCTGTTTTCTGTGGGTAAGTAGTCATTACATTTTAATTTTGAGTAATATTCCAGCCTGATATGATCTGTTTCTTGCGAAATGTTATTGCGAAATCTGTGGGAATTACTATACATATAATCAACCTTTTAATGAATAAAACAAGAAAATATTTATTTCAAAAATTTATTAGTTACTTAGAGTGTTTATACTACATTGTTTATACACCATTTATTTAAACAGAGAACGTTTTTCAAGGCACATACTGAATCATGATAAATACAACTATACACATCATGAGAGTTTTCATATTGTTTATATAAGTTTAATAAACTAGGACAACCTTTATCTTCTAAGTTATTAACATTAGCACTATTTACAATTTTCCTTAACCATGACACTTTTTCTGAACCTTTGACATAAACACATTTATCTCTTAAAATATTTAAGACCAAATTCTGATAATTTAAGTAAGGCACAATTCCTTCCTTCCAGTATATCTTTCTATTGCGCTCAATCCAACTTACTAGTCGCCGTTCTTGTTTAGTCAAGTCGTAAAATGGGAATGGAGGTTTTATTAAAAATACCTGTATTTTTTTATCGCATAATATCGCAATTTCCTTTACTATAAATTCGTTAGCTTCTGATTTGAAACCTTGAACATCTACAATTGCAGTCATGATAGCCTGCGCACAATGTTACTTAACGGTTTGTATTCCACAAGTCGATCGTTAATAATTAAACAATAAGCAGTTGTGTTATCTGGTATCAATGTTGAACATTCAAATTCCAACCTTACGTCTACCGGGCCTGTTTTTAAACAGTCATTTTGCCTTGAACAATCTATGATAAAAAGTGGTGCTTTTTCTTTAAAATCTTTCAGATCAAGCAAGGGATCGACAGGGCTGTTATAATACGACTGACGAAATTTCACATACATTTCATATAATATACTGTACTTGTTTTCAGAAAACTTTAAGCCTAAAGGCTCATAAGGGTAATATTGAGAATTCAAAAATAGCGTTACGTTTGTCACATCGCAATGATCAAATACTGAGCTGTCTTTCGATTTATTACTTTTTCTATTAGTCTGCAAGCAAAAAATTACATACCGGGGCTTTTCTAATTGAGAAGCAGTTTTTACTGACCAAGAATGCTTTGTGGTTTTAGGTAGTAAAGGATACTCATATAAATCCCAATTTCTAAATGCCATCTGAATAGGTTTATCTCTTTCTAAATGCTTTAAAAGTGTTAAACGTTCTCTATCTGAAACTTTTACATGTGGTACTCTCCACTGAACCCTTTGTATATCTATTTGAAGCTGAACGACTTCATCAGTAAGAATAATACTATTCAAGTTAGAATTACTCCTATTCAATATAAGTTCGTGTTTACAATTTATCACAATTTTATTGTAATCCTCTGCAAACCCTAAAATCTTATTTAAAGGTACCACAACGCTAAAATGCCCATAACTTTCGAACCCGTTTAAATTCCAACCCCATAATGCAGCAACTTTACTTTCTGCTTCATTTAATGAGATGTATGACTTTATTGTTGATGTTATTCCGGAATTTTTTATACGATCTATTTCAATTCCATTCATTTCGTATCTGATGTCTTGAAACAAATGCATAACAGGGTTATTAGTGAACGTAACAGTTTTCTTGATTGGATGCCCATCCTTGCCGAACAGCTTTGCCTGACCTTCGATGTAGATTGAACTGGCTGATGGTAGTACATATATGTCTTGCTGGTGGATGGGGATTCTGATTTCATCGTTTTCTCTAAAGCTGTTATTGTAGGGATTGTATGAATGGACTTCATAACTTTCGATTGAACTATCAAAGTGTGGTAAATCAGTAATCTGTAGTATACTCATACTTTAAACCCTAAAGCTTTAAGAAAATCTTTATTTGATTTAGTCAATTTCATCACGTTTTTCTTACGTCTGTGCACCTTAACGGTTGTTGACGGAATAGGACGTTTTATTTTCACTGTAGGGTTTTTATCATACACAATCATTTTGCTTTTCTTAAATGAAGACGTAATTGAATATGTTCTTCACCAAAGTCAATACAGTAACCAAACTGATCTACAATCCTGACAGATATGGATGAAATTATGTTTTTGTTTACTGGGAAGTAAATAACGTTCTGGGGTATTTCTGTGTACCCGTGACTTGGAGCAGTATCAGATATGAATTCGTGAATAAAATGAGTCGGTAATCCGTTGTAATATGAACCGTGCACAAGATCACATTCGATTCTGATTACAGCTGCTAAACTGCTGCTATTAACTGGCACATTCGGTCTTTTTTTTAATACTGAAAAGTATAGTAAACCGCACTCGTATTGATCAGATAAATGAAGAGGTGGTTGAAAATACGAGACCAGTTCTGATTTATTTCCAGAGATGGTAACCGTAGTAGGCATGCTTGCATACTGAACTCTTTTAAATGATCCTGTTTATTTTATTTCTTGATTATACCAAAAATTCTTTAAGAAATTTAAACATAGATGTCCACAATTGAAGGGGTGATCACGTTGTATATTTTCATAATTATATTGAATATTAGAACCTACATATTTTATAAATTCCTTTGGAGGTTTAAGATTTCCATAACTGTCAAAATACTCAACATAATCATTATATTTTGCATAGGCTACCCAATGAGAACCAGGATTTTTAGAACTATCTAAATTAATAACTCCACATTCTTTTTTATAAGGACATTTAGGGAGCTCATCTCTCATAAAGACACCTCTAAAATAAGGAATTCTATTCCCGTACTTTAAAATGTCAAAGTTAGTTAAGGCCCGTTTGGGTAGCCGATATCTTAGTTTTTTTCTTTTGATACGAAAATTCCAAGACCGCCTTTATGTGGTTTAAGGTGTAGTCCTTTCCCAATACATAGAGCTTCCATTTTTTCATTGTGTCTCTTCGATTCTTCATACAGCTTTTTAGCCATTTTGAATTCATTTATGGTTTTAGCAATACCAGCTGCACCGCCTGCTAAAGCTCCCGCCGCTGATAATCCCGCAAAAATAGGAATCAAAGGTAATACTCCCCCAGTTTTTGGAATAGGAATAATACGAGGAAGCTTAATCGATGAGTCATCAGCTAATTCCCTGGCAGCGGCAATAGCTAATTCTATAGCCATTTTCTTGCTCTTAGGTTTTAATTTTTTTATATGTCTTTTTGCTTTTGTAATAATAGTTTTTAATTTACTTTTTAATCCTTTTCCAGATGTAACTTTTGGAGAAGGCTTTTTTCTCAAACCAGACCCAGTTTTAATTTTTGTTGACATAGCCTTACTTACTAAACGTGCCGCGACTTTTTCGCCTATACTAGCATCGGAAGCAACCGCTCGCTCTTTCGCCATTTTTAACAAAATTAAATCAGCTTTATGTCGATCCTTTAAGTTTGATGACTTGTGATATGCAATATCGTGTTCTTTGCAATATTCGTCCAACTTATTTACACCGTTATCTCCTTGTGTAAGTCTTTTTATTAATTTAGTACCAGGGCCACAGTAATTATATCCTGGTAAATGTAATTCAAATGGTAAATTATTAATAAGCCAATTAAGAAGACTACTCTCTCCAAAACACATTATAAGACTGATGATTCCGGTTTGAATACTTTAATAAATAGTTATGTGATTCGAGTTTGTTGTTAATGTTATTTTATTTATAATATTACATTCGATTTATCAATCCAACTGCTTTCAGCTGAAGATAAACCTAACCATTTTACTAAAACCCTGTTACCTTTTCTTCTAAGAACTTTCTCGACTAGATATACATTGGGATGTTTTGTTTTTTGAAGTTCTTGTGTATAAAATGCACCTAAAATAGGTTGACCTCTGATAGTATCTTCGATTAAGTAAGTTATAGGAGTTGTATTTTGTATTTTACGAATTTTAAATATTTCTGTTGACCAGTTGGGAGTATAACCTTTTTCAAATGTTCCTTTGTATTTACTGATACGCACATAATCACCTTCTTTGTACTTACTTTTTAAATTATCATTTTTTTGCAATTTTAAATACCTTTCTAATATCAGTTTTTTATTAATATTGTCCACATTAGCAGGGATTTCATTAATAGTGCGATGGTGAGTGTGATTGTATTTGTAAATAACATCATTGAGGGTATTATTTACCCAATTGTAATTGCCTTTTAAACTAAATTCCTTATAAACTTTAGATTTCAATGTTCTGATAAATCGTTCAACTATTGAAGCCTTTTTAGTTGAGAAAGTTGAATAATGGTTAATATGATACGATTTCATAAGCTTCTGAAATTTGTTATTATAAAATTCTGCTCCATTATCCGTTTGCAGATTTTTAGGAACACGCCCTTTGTCCAACAAAGTTTTGAAAGTCTTACACACATCTTCTTTGGTTTTACTTCTCATAGGAAAGGCCCAAGCATATTTCGAAAATGTATCAATGACGGCAAGAATATATCTGTAACTTTTATTTTCTTTTGAAATTGATTGCATATCAATTAAGTCTGCTTGCCACAAGTCATCTATATCTTTCATGATAACACGTCTTCGTGGATAGTTCACCCTCGCATTTTTATGAATTTCGTTTACCACGTCAGCTTTACTCATATTCACAATTTAGTATATTTGTCTTGAATTCAGCTATAATACTGAATAAAAAGCATATTATTATGACTATTTATTATTTAATTATGCTAGCTTCTTTTAATTCTTCGATTATTGATAAAATTTCATTATCATGGTTTGAATTACCGGCATCTCGGGAAGCAATCAATAGTTTCAATCTGTCAACCAGTTCGTTAGGATCGTCCCAATATACCAAGTCAGTGTTATTTTTGTATTTCTTTAGTGTTGGTAAGCTTCTTCCAAATTTAGTGACAATATTATTGTTTAACGCTTCAGAAAACAATGGTTTGATTATTTCACGATATTTTATACCTTTATCGCCTCTTATTTGCCCATTAGGATTGAAATTTTTCTTATGGGCATTTGTATAATGCAACATATCTTTATAGACAAGTTTATCTTTGCTCGATATTAGTTTCAAATCAGGTTTTCTTCGAAGTAAAAGTTCTTTTAAACCTGGGGTTAAATTGTAGCTTTTGTCCCCAATTTTAATTAAAATGACATTATCATCATTCACACTATCTATTTTAGAAAATGAAACGTTTGAATTACCCATTAGTAATTTTTTGTTTGCACTCCTTATTCCAAATGGTATATTTACACCATCATAAATATCATGTATATCACGACCCTCTAATGATATTTCTAAATCATCCAGTAATTCCGTCTGGGGAGCTGGATCGTAACATTCTTCGAACTTTGTAGATGAACTAGTATTAATGTCATCCAATTCCATGTCTTCAAAATTAGAGTGTGTATTTTCATTAGTTTGTATTTTCTCTATTGTCTTATTCGAATCAACTAGGGTTTTAAGGGGATCTGTGACAGGTTTTAATATTTTATCAAGTGACAAGTTCATTGAGTGTTCCTGGTTTTTCATTTGTTTTATTTTATTCTTTATGGAGTCTACAGACTTCATTAATTCTATTTTAATATTCTTTTCCATATTGTACTGTTACAAGTGTACTCAGCTAAAGAAGATATAATACTAAATCAGATTTATACGTTATTGATTTATATATAGGTATACATTTTTAGATCAAAATTTAAAAAAACTATCTAAATTCTGTCTGTACCTTCCATTGTTTAATGAAGAATCTTTGCAAATACTAACAAAGTTATATGGATCTCTCCAAGCTTTATTACAAAGGTTCTTGAATTGATTCCAGGATATATCAGAACTAACATGCTCTTCATAAATATGTTTCAAGTTCACATCGTCTTGTTTAAATATTATAAGAAAGTTAGCATTATCACGCAGCAGCTGTTTCGGAATTTTAGAGTATGTTTGACATAAATAAAAGCAATCGATTTGTTTATGTCTACCCATAGAAAAGTAATTACGAATGTTTATTTGATTTTCACATGCAACATCATCGAAAATAAATACAGAATTAGGTAGTGCTTCATCTGGGGCTATGACTTCTTTATTATCATTAAATTCATGAAACTTAACCTGATGCACCCTCTTTATAACTTCTCGTAAGAACCTGTATTTTCGTTGAAAGTTAGTTTTCGAGTAAAGATAAAGATTTTGAAATTTAAGACCATTCTCATGCAATAATAAACTAAGAACTACGTTTGTTTTTCCACAATTCGATGGACCACATATAATACAACGAATCGTATTTGGTAACAGAACGCTATGCCTAATGTGGTTATCGGAGTCACCAAGATTTATATGATTAACATTAAGTGATGTGTGTTGTTTGATCAACTTCATTTTGACTATTAATTCAATTTTACGCATACATAGATATATAAAGCCTAAATATAATAAAAACAAATGATTGAGATATAAAGTTGTCTCGTCAAATGTAAAGCGAACGTAGGTAATATTCAGAATACCTACATAGTGCATCCATTTTATGTTTAAACCTGCTGTAAATAAATAAATAAGTTAGTAAAGTATTTATATTCGTGATTAGTGATGTTATAGATTAATAGAATGAAGGTCATAGCAAAAATAAAAATCATACATCAGTTATACATTTTTTATTCAGATATTACATATTTCAATACGAAAATAATAATATGACAATTTATTCACATAAACAGATTTGTATTTAATTTTATAAATAAGTTCTTAGAATAAAGTTTCACAATGACCCCAAGGTAAAGTTTCAATAAAGTTCGTTTGTATTTGTCTCTTATCATCATTTCTATTTAAAACTACTTTATGAATTTCTTGCGAGTACAGTACATGCTTAAGTGATTTAATTATATTCATTTTACATTTAAAATTGACATTATTTGTTAAAGCTTTACTATAGTGAGATAATTTCAATCGATTAGTAACAGCTTTAGATATACCTTTTGCTTTTGCGATGCGAGTTTTTGAACTGATTATACAATATAGTTTGGCTCTCAGTCCTACAAATTCACTTATGATGTCACCCCCGAGTTCATCTTTAAACAGTCCTGGAATTTTAGTATTTACTCTTGGCATGCTGTAACAACTATCAGCCTGGAAATTACTTGTATCAAAATTTGCGATATCATTTTTTATGTCTTCATAAACATCCCCTGTATTTATAAAATAAAGAAGGCTGTCTGTGTCTGTATAACACAGTCTTGCGCGAGTATTATATTTATTTTTAATAAAGTTATAGTGAAATTTATACAAATGTTCCTTTGCTAATTCTAGAACTGTAAACCCAATGTAAATAGGGCGATCTAAAATTATTTTTTCAGGAGTTAATTGAATAGCAACAAAACTTTCAGAAAAGATAGCAATACTTTTCAGATTTGGTTTTGCAATTAATTTTTCAGCACCGTGGTGCTTGTTAGTTTTATTATTGTAATCATCCCACATGGTAACTAATTTGACGTTAACCTGTTTGCGTCTATTTTCAATAGTTTTTCCAAATATAGCATTATTAAGTAGTTTGAAAAAGTCTTTTTCAAATACGTTTGTTGAAGCTTGACGTAAAGTAGTATTCAAGTCAATATATTTTTGTAAATAATTTTCTTGTCTAAATATTAAAATACGGTGAATTTTTTTCAAAATTAGTCCATTTAATAAACATGCCTTTAAATGAATGTAATGTATGACATAGTTGAATTTGTCGTATAAATTAGCAATTAATTTAGGTGTTTTGCCTCCAGGAGGTGTGAACCTCTCGGGCGCAAAAGGTAAATCACTATGAGTATTATGTAAACTCTCAGGATATAGTAAATCAACTTCTAAAATAAACCCATATTCAGAATCATCTGGTATTGATAACACATTTACTGTTTTAATCTCATCGATTGTCATAAAACGGAAATCTGAAATAGGCATTTTCTTTGTCATTGCGTAACCATATAAATTGTTACAGTCAAGATAAATCAAATATGTTGATTTTTGAGAAGCATCGTAATTTGGTAAATATTTATTATTCGCTTGAGCATGGCGAAGAGAACATTGTGCCAAGCCTCCACGTATTCCCTTTTCCAAAAATTCATACATTTCTAAACTATGAATTAACTCTAATTTAACGCCTGTGTACAGAAGCATCGCATCCCAGCTTAAACTAGGTGCAGTAATGTAATACGCTGGATCAAGTTGATAATGATCCAGACAAGTCTGTCTAAATTTTTCGAATACGTCAGCAAGAAGTAATACGTCGGTCTTTAAATATAAATCTGTATATTCTCCAAGTGTTTTAATATTAAATGACTGCCAAATAGATTGAGCGTGTACGTATTCATCATCGCTTATATGCTGACAATTCAAACTGTTATAGAAACAAACTTTCGATGGAAGTTGAGTCTCGTAATATTTTGAGTATGCGTCCATATAATCATAGGGATAAATTCCTTTTTGTCGTAACAACTTTAACTGATTATTACTAATATTTGGAAATTCTTTTAATAAATTAACAAAGTCAGGTTCATTCAAGTTATTTACTAATGTGCTTAAACTTGAATGAAGAAATTGATAAGAATCTATGAACTTAACTTGAATAGGCTTTGATTTTAATGTATTCTTAGTATGAAGTACTTTTGTGAATGACATATACCTTTCTTTGGTTTTTGGTATAATTTTAAAAGCACCTTCATACTTCGATAGTTCTTTTATAAATAGGTGAGAGTCATAGCCAGATAGGTTATGAAAAATAACAGGCACAAATGGACAAACTCTTAACATTAAATTACAATGAGAGTGTGCTGCGCCTCGGTATTGTGATGTAATGTGATCATGATCCATTACTTTATCGTCAAAGAGCAAATAATTACAGATATGACATGTAGTGGCATTTTTGTAATCGTTTTCTTGGTCCTTAGTTAAAGGTGCCATAGGTATTTTATTTAATAAGATACTGTGAATGTACTCCAAATCTCTTATTAAATATTTTATAAATACTTCTACACAATCAGCTCCTCTATAAGTAACAAACTTATTCAGATCTGTATTGTGTGAACAACAAATATAGTAACCAAAACATGAAGGTTCGTGAACCTTATAGGTACGAGTATTCTCAGTTACATTTATGTTGCAGTTCAGTAAAAGACTTTCAAAATCGGCGTATATAACGAAATTAATCTTTTGTCGTCTTTCGAAGTTCTTAAATTGAAGAATACTATTTTTTTCAGGTAAAACAGTCAAAACCTTAGGACATTTATTATGGTCATTATATTTCGTTTCACTCGTGAAAACTTGTAAGCATGTCTCACATAGGTACATTTTACCTTTATGTTTACTTATCTGACGTTTGATTAATCTCAATAGATTTTTTATTAAGCAATAATGCCCGTTACCTTTCTGTTCAAAGTACAATAAATTGATGTGCTGACTTTTTCTTAAACTTGCCACATATAAAGGTCCAGTGACCATGTTTTTGTTATCTAATCCATATATATTAATACTTATGTGGGGATTTAAATTTTCAAATATTTTAACATCTTTGTATGATGGGGGAAATGATAGCCCATCTGTATTTAAAACTTTTGAAAAATGCGGATATGAACTTGTTCTGCAAACATTCATTTGGCAGGGATATAATGCTGCGACAATACTCCATAAAAAGCAGTTGTTATCGCTGTTTTTAATATTTAAACAACTTTTAGTTTTTTTTATTACTTGTGGCAAATCTATATAGGTGCCGCCTTTCAAAGGAGAGTATTTGTTAATGTTAATTTCTAGATGACTTATAGAGAAACAAGTCCAGCCAGATCCACAATGTTGGAACTCTGAGAGCTTTCTGTCAAATGTATTTATTGTTTTCAAATATAATTCATTAATATCTGTATTATTATTATATACGATTTCATATTTTGTGTTAAATGATTTAAGCTGTTGCTCATCAGATGTTGGTAGAATGAAATAAGCAAAAAGTTCAAAGTTTAATTTAACACAATTATGTTTTATCAAACAATCATTAATTAGTTTTATAACCTTAAGTCGATTATCCATTAGGAATTCCTCAGGTGTTAGGTATTCCATTAATGGATTCAGTTTGAAACTTATTATTCTCTTTTTAAAAGCCGTGGCTATTATATCGATATTTTCAATTTCAGTTTTTAGTATGCAATTAGATTTATGCAAATTCGTTCTTAAATGATACTGATATTCAATTTTAGGTACTTCAATGTGACATTTTTGACATATTATTATATCGTTGTTATTTGTTCTGATTCCGGATCTAGTTGAAACTGTAATAAAGAAAGGAAAAAAACCATGAGCATTAAATCAAATGTAATATGATAAATGATTATACAACTTAATTTCTATAACTGATTACATGATTTATTTATATGCCTATGTAATAACTAAGTACCGCCTAAGGTATATAACATAATAGTAGATTTACATCTACATATTTATTCATAATGTAGATTACAAAAATAAAAAAAACATTTATAAACTAAGCTAGTAGGTATAGCAATAGTATAAACTTGAAATATAAAGATAATAATACCTAATATTTGAATAAATGAATACAAGATTAGCTTAATAATAGTCCACTAAGTAATATAGTAGGTACTACTGAATTATAGTACTTGTTTAATACAGTACCTAGTATTTTAATAGTAGTTACTAATAAATGTTGGTGGGCACTTAACGTACTCTTTTCGTGTAGCTATAATAAAATTAGACAAATGTTGCCAAGCATCTGTATTGTCAAAAGTTTGATTTTTAAGCGTGACAATTGCTTGGCGCCATCTATTCATTGGCTGAACTTTTTCTATTTCATCGCACCGGTATATTTTTAAATCAATATAGTGCGTTCCCGGCTTTTTTTCAAAGGTTTGGCGCGAATGACCATTTGCAAGACGTCGTGATATATATGAAGCTAATGGTGTTTTACCAGTAACTGCAGGGGGCTCTTTCTCGTCGTCCTCGCTATCGTCTCCAAACAGATCGTATGCCGTGCACTTCCTCGGGGGAATGGGTTTGATATGCAGCTTCTTTGAAGCCGATGGATGGGACGACACAGACGGTTTCGCCGACGACGCATTACTATCACAGAAACATTACTCTATTAAACCACGATACTATAACACGCTAGATAAAACTATAAAATATAAATACAAGAGCAGGTCTATTAATTTATGTTTTATTAAAGAACTTGGAATACTTACATTTTTCGTAGGGGCACCGGACTTGCTCTCGATGGTGAAGACGTACGTGACGATGCGTGCTTCCTTTTTCGCCCGTCGTGCTTCTTTTTTTGAACCTGAGGTTCCTCGTCGACGTCAGAGGGAAAAAGGGTCTCGGCGTTTTCGTGCGACCTGAAATAGAGTGAAACATATTAATACAATCAAATCATTATTCAAGCGTACATACCACATTGAAATGTCACAGATAGGTACACTACTCTAATTTATTATTATTATTTTATTATTGTCTATGTATCTATCTATCTATGTTCATCTAATATTGAAATAAGTACATCTTTTTAGAATACTGAAACATAACTATCACAGAAACATTACTCTATTAAACCATGATACTATAACACGCTAGATAAAACTATAAAATATAAATACAAGAGCAGGTCTATTAATTTATGTATTATTAAAGAACTTGGAATACTTACATTTTTCGTAGAGTAGGTTGATTCTTGGTAAGTAGGTAGGTACTTGATGTTTATCTGGAGCTTCTGGTAGCTGAAGTGATGTCCCCTAAATCACCGTCCAATATTTATATAGCCGGGATTGCCGACGTGAGCTTTTTCCATATATGTAATGCATGCGTTAACCTAAAATCCTGAGTCAGGACTTCTTCACGCGACAAATGCTTTGCAATCATAACCAAATGTATAAATCTCAACCTTAAATTATGATACCTAAAGTGTACACTAATAAGAACCCGGAGTAATAATAGTATGTCGATATTGCAATACAATATTATTGTTTTGATCCATCTCCTTAAATAGAATTAGAACTTACGTTGCAAATTAGACGTACTACTTACATGCGATGGTTTCGCATGCCATTATGATATTGATCTTCTCAATAAAAATGTATGAAAAAATTACAGTGAACAAACGTACAGTAAGTGTTTGTTTTATCAATATAGATTTATAGTAAACAATAAAATGTTTGGCGCCGTGATGTCTTGAGGTTTCAATTTCACCATGCCATATTTGTCCTACTGTCGGAGTACTTATCGAAATCTAACAAAATTGTACGATTTTGAACTCTATAGATAAAAAATCGATTATTATATAAATTGAAAAAAATATATTAAATCAATCATTTCAATTTGTACCCTTGCTGAGTCCTGACTGGCTAAAAACGGGGGATATCATCGCGTAATGTCGGTAAGTGGTAATATTTTCTTTAACAGTATTTTATCTATCAATTAAAATATAACATAATTATAAGCCCTTGACATTAGAGTTTTTGAATAAAAACGTATGTAAGTATACACTTAGTTCAACATGACTAATTGCATTCTGTTTTTTTTTCAGGACTCCGAAAACGACTACTTCAACTTCATTCCTATGAATACTGTAGTAGGACAGAAAAATGAAAAACAATTGAATCTGGAGGGTCCCAGCAGCAAACAGCTCAAGAGAAGTTCAACAGCTGCATTCACCTGTATAAAAAAACTAACGCGTGGTGCTAAAGTGATCAGGATCGAAGTTTATGATGTGGAAAGTTACCCTGATATCATAAGTTCGCTATGTAATTGTGATGCTGAATTGTGCGTGCAGCATGTAGTTAAAAACATATTTATGGATGACATTTATAAATCGGTTAAAGAAATTGCTGTAAAGGTATCGAATAATATGTCGTAAAATAAATCATAGTACTTAATAAATGATAAAGTATTTTTATTTAACCTTTCACTTACATACTCTCATCTAATTGTTATTTTACGTCACGAAGCGATGACATGTGGTTTTAAAGTTTATGAGAGTAAGGTTGAAAGTCGCATCGAATAATGCACATACATCGCTTCGTGAGATAGAAGAACGCAATGACGTAAGTACGAGTATATCAAAAATCCGATATAAGATAACATCGGAGAATGTGTGAGCGCATTCAATTATCAGAATTAAACCTTGTGACATTCTAAGACCAATCACATAGTTTTACCTTTGATCATTATTCAATTTGAATGTAATGCAGATAAGAATCTATTTGAATAGGTGTTTTTTAATTCAATGAACGGTTTATTATAATAGTAGGTATTTGAATACTATGATGTAAATTAGGTGTTTATTGAAAATTGGGGTTTTCAGATCTTATCTGATCTGTCTAATAGTATCTAATAGTAGGCCATTAAGACAAACAAGATTTCGTATATTTGAATACTTACACATTGATTGAAAACTATGATATTTGAATACACATTGATTGAAAACTATGACCAATCACACAGATCACAATCTATTGAATGAGTATGCAATAAATAGTATATTCAAATAGTAGGTCATTATTACAAAAACAAGATTTCGTCTATTTGAATACACATTTATTGAAAATTGGGGTTTTCAGATCTTATCTGATCTGGAAACCCCAATTTTTACCTACTCACGTATGGGCCGCCGCCGCCGCCTCCGCAGTGGAGACAATGAATTGATATTACCCACATCGCTGTTTTATTGCACCGTCCCGTCCAACTTATCATTATTTTGGATAGGATGTGACAGGTCCACGCTACGGGTAAATAGAGTAAGGGTGTAGTTCTGTTAGAGCGTTGAGTAAAACTAAATAAATATTATTCGTAGATTGGATTTTATGAAAGCAATTGTCGTGAGTCTGCAAGGAATGACGTTGTATGTGAAGATTATACCAAAATCTTTTGCTGCTGACCGTTTTATTATTTTCTGTTTGAGGCATCTCATGTTCATCTGTATGGATGTTTGGAAATAGGCGAACCTGCAGGGGCCACGTGGGTAGAAGCCGGTCCTAATGATAAGTGGCCATCGGACTACATATAATCTTTAAAGGTTTCAAATCACTACTTATTATAAAACAAAGTCGCTGTCGTCTGTCCCTATGTATGCTTAAATCTTTTATCGGATTTTGAAGCGGTTTTTTAATAGATAGAGTGATTCAAGAGGGAGATTTATATGCATAATTAAACCATAATATTGTAGAGAAACACTGATAAATTTAGAGGTTCATCATTGCACCTGTGCGAAGCCGGGGTAGGTCGCTAGTTAACCTATAAAATTGACTAATGACCTGTCCTGACAGTGGGTAATTTGTGCGCTGAATTTTCCATGCTTAACATTAATAACAAATGTTACGATAGCATTAATGTATTGCAACTACTTAATTCTCATCCGTGTGGTAGCGGAGTAAGAATACTACCACCCCATATCTTCCCGTGGGTGTCGTAGAAGGCGACTAAGGGACAACAGACGTTGGGCAGCAGCGACGTTCTCTCAAGAATCGGCCATCCGATACTGCGATCGCCAACCCGCCTGCCAAGCGTGGCGATTATGGCAAACCCCCCCTATGACTGTCACAAATTTAAAAACGGCCCCCAGTCCCCGGCAGCCCTGCTATTCCTTCGGCCACGGTAGCAGCCAAGGTAACGGTGGGGCAGGGGGTGCGAACAATCTCCGGCAGAGATCCGGCTACCACAAAAAACGACGGCTGCACCTGGCAACATACAACACACGGACACTGCGGACTGACGAGAAGATCATAGAACTCGAGGAAGAGTTGAGCAAGCTGCGATGGGATATAGTGGGGTTGTCTGAAGTCCGAAGAGAGGGGGAGGACACGATAACCCTCAAATCCGGCAACTTGCTCTACTTCCGGGAGGGCGACCAACAGTCCCAAGGTGGTGTTGGGTTTATCGTCCACAAGTCCCTTGTGAACAACGTTGTTAAAATCGAGAGTGTGTCGACCAGGGTGGCGTACCTTATACTCAGAATAACCAAGCGTTATTCGCTGAAGGTCATACAGGTATACGCACCGACCTCGGCACACCCCGACGAAGCGGTGGAGATAATGTATGAGGACATTTCCTCGGCCATACATGGCTCTAGAACGCACTACACCGTTGTCATGGGGGATTTTAACGCGAAACTGGGCAAGCGGAGCGGAGATGAGCTGCAAGTGGGGCAATTTGGCTTTGGACACCGGAACCAACGGGGCCAGACTTTGGCTGGTTTTCTGGAGAAGGAGGGACTCTATATGATGAATTCCTTCTACAAAAAACCAGAACAGAGGAAATAGACCTGGTTGAGTCCGGATGGCACCACAAAAAACGAGATAGACTTCATCATGTCGACGGAAAAGCACATATTCAATGATGTCTCCGTGATCAATATGGTTAAAACCGGAAGCGATCACCGCTTAGTAAGAGGCACATTGAATATCGACGTCAAGCTTGAAAGGTCGCGCATGGTGAGGTCTACGCTGCGTCCCGTGCCTGTTCAGATTCAAAACCCGGAAAGCTTCCAGCTCGAACTGCAGAACCGCTTTATTAGCCTAGGCGTTGACGTGGACGATAATAATGACGGGTTCGTGGAGACTGTCCGCAAAGTTGGGTCGAAGTTCTGTAAGACCCAACGCCAGAAAACGGCCAAAAAGCTCTCGGACCTCACCCTAAATCTCATGGACGAGCGACGGAAAATGGTCCTGAAGTCTTCAGATGATGCGACGCAGCTTCGGACGCTCAATAGACAGATATCAAAGTCCCTGAAGCGTGATATACGCCGATTCAACACGATTCGTGTTGAAGAGGCTATTGAACGCAACAGGGGCTCCAAGGTTTTCGCCAGGGATCTGTCTATTGGGCAAAGCCAGCTCGTCAGGCTGAAGACTGATGACGGCAGGATCGTCACGTCAAAGTCCGAGATTTTGGGTGAGGTCGAGAGTTTCTATGGACAACTGTACACGTCTACACACGAACCCGTCATAAATCTAGCAAACGACCCACGAGCTAGGTTAACCCGGCACTACACAGAAGACCTACCGGACGTCAGCCTGTGTGAGATCGGGATGGCTCTCGAGCAACTTAAGAACAACAAGGCGGCGGGTGATGACGGCATTACCGCAGAACTTTTGAAGGCGGGTGGAGAACCGATCCTTAGGGCCCTTCAGAAGTTGTTCAATTCCGTCATACTCGAAGGACGAACGCCAAAGGCATGGAACAGAAGTGTGGTGGTGCTGTTCTTCAAGAAGGGAGATAACACCTTATTGAAGAACTACAGACCCATCTCACTTTTGAGCCATGTCTACAAGTTGTTCTCGAGGGTCATCACGAATCGTCTCGCATGCAGGCTCGACGATTCCCAGCCTCCCGAACAAGCCGGTTTCCGAAAAGGCTTCAGCACCGTAGACCATATTTTAACGCTACGGCAGGTTATACAGAAGACCGAGGAGTATAACCTGCCCCTTTGTCTGGCGTTCGTGGACTACGAGAAAGCCTTCGATTCGATCGAGACGTGGGCAGTATTGCAGGCTCTCCAGAGGTGCCAAGTCGACTATCGGTACATCGAAGTGTTGAAGTGCTTGTATGAAAACGCCACCATGTCAGTCCGACTCCAGGACCAGACCTCGAAACCGATCCAGCTGCAGCGAGGTGTTAGACAGGGAGATGTTATCTCTCCGAAACTGTTCTCCGCTGCACTGGAAGATGTTTTCAAGGTTCTGGACTGGAAAGGGCTGGGCATTAACGTGAACGGCGAGTACATCACTCACCTTCGATTCGCTGACGACATAGTCGTAATGGCTGAAACCATGGAGGACCTCACTACGATGCTCGATGGCCTCTGTGGAGCCTCCGAACGAGTCGGCCTTAAGATGAACATGGAGAAGACGAAGATCATGTCTAACATCCATGTTCAAGCCACTCCTGTTAACATCGGAGGTTCTACCCTCGAAGTTGTTGACCATTACATTTACCTGGGACACACTGTCCAGTTAGGTAAGTCCAACTTCGAGAAAGAGGTCAATCGTCGGATCCAACTCGGCTGGGCAGCGTTCGGGAAGCTGCGTAAGATCTTCTCGTCCACAATACCGCAGTGTCTGAAGACAAAAGTCTTTAACCAGTGTGTGTTGCCAGTGATGACATATGGAACAGAGACGTGGTCGCTCACTATGGGCTCCATCAGAAGGCTCAAAGTCACCCAAAGGGCAATGGAGAGGGCTATGCTCGGAGTTTCCCTGCGAGATCGAATCAGAAATGAGGAGATACGCAGGAAAACCAGGGTCACCGACATAGCCCACAGGATTGCCAAACTTAAGTGGCAGTGGGCAGGGCACATAGCTCGCAGGACCGACGCCCGATGGGGCAGAAAAGTCCTCGAGTGGCGACCGCGTTCCGGAAGGCGCAGTGCTGGTAGGCCTCCCACACGGTGGACCGACGACCTGGTTAAGGTCGCCGGAAAGCAGTGGATGCGGGCGGCCCAGGACCGGCCTTTGTGGAGATCCTTGGGGGAGGCCTATGTCCAGCAGTGGACGTCTTTTGGCTGAAATGATGATGATGATGATGAATTCTTTAATAACTTTATGTATTGTAGCGTTATAATATTGAGCCATAAACACTTGTTTGCTAACTATAATTTAAACTTGCACTCGCACGAGCGGAGCTGAAGCGAGAGCGGGCGCAGCACTTGAACAACGTTGCAACTTTTATTGGAAAACTTCACCCGAATTTACATGTCCCGCACATTATTAAAAACGCTTGTAAAACTTTAAAATCTCACCTTTGCGGTTGCTTTGAATCTTATTTTGATAATGTTATGGGCTAATTTAGCTCGCTCCGCATTTAAAGTAAATTTTGCGAAAGCATTTGTTTCCGAGCCAGCGGTTTGAATTTTAAGTGTAGGCGCTTTGCGTTTACCTGTGTTTTGCTTTAAGGATTTATATGTTTAATAATATTTTAGTCCACGATTCAAATTCAGAAAATATTTATTTCAATACAAGGCACTTTGGGGTCGTTCAATATAAAACAAATGGGGAAAAGTATGCAAAGAAGTAGCCGTTTCAACTAATATTTACTTACGAAAACGGTAACATAAAGATCTTTGAAATTAGATAGATTATAAATAGATTAGATCATATTCTTGTTGTTAATTTCGGCACTATAGGTCTATTTATATGTAATCTAGAATTATTGTATTTATGTTTAAAAAAACGACTGTTTGTTGCCAAAATAAATGAAAAAAATATATATTGTCATAAGATACTCACTATTGAGTTGGGCCTTCACTAATTACATTGAAGTAGTCAAAATAGCCAATTGTGCCACGGCGACTAGACAGGGGAGCAGTAGCTATATCTTATGCATATTTCTTTCCTATAATTGCCTCACACGACATCCTCAGGATGGAACGGATTGGTATGTATACCAAATACACAAAGCATTTCACTTTGTTTCAAGTAAAACAGATTTCATAATAATGAATCTCTTCATACAAAGTACAGTCAGTAAAGCAGGTTCGGTGAGGAATACGCTACATGTAGTATATAATGAGCAACATGTTCATGCAAAGAGCAGTCGACTCGCTTGCTGCTGGCAATAAAACTTGCCTCTAGGGAAGGGACACAGCGTTTGCTTGATCCAATTCATAAAAGACAAGTCAAAGTAAAACATATAAAAATATAACTAAATTAGTTTTTTTAAGAAACCCTCGATACGTCTAGCGCAAATCTTTAAATAACTGAACCACTGCTAGAAAATTAGATTATGTTACGATCCATCGCCTTAGAGCGATGCGTTACAAATTACCTGAGACTCAGTATCGACACTATAGGTACGTATTTAACATGAGCAAAGAGAAAGTGCGTTTCAATAGCAAGGCTGGGTGCGTCCAATACCCCGTTACAATCTTATGACTTGTAGATGTGAGCGAGACACAAGCTGGAAGCTCAACGCAGGCCCAACTTCTCACAGAACTTTCCAGTAGGAAGGCGCACCGCCATAATTGAAGATGCGCACCAAACGTGCAACAGACAACAATTTCATGGAGTCATCGCAATCCTAATAAATGTAGCAAGTAGCAAAAGGTTACGCGTGTTTCTATTGTAGCTTCATTTTACCAGGTAAAATGAAGCTACAATAGAAAGATAGATAGAAAGTTAAGGAACAGGTCCTGTTCCTTAACTATATAATTAATTCGTGTAGCAAAAACTTTCTACAACTTTTTACGAGAAATTGCGCGGATTTAGTATGAAAATTCCCACACTTATGGTTTAAATAAGAGATAAATACATTAATTAAATCAAAAACACCACACACGCTACCATGTATTTGACACACACACACACACACACACATTATTACCTTAATAATGTTTAAACTTATAATTTAAATTCATTAACACTTACAATATTATGAAAGTCGTCCTGATTACATGGATTTTGCAGCGCACAAAGTAGTTTTTTGTTAGCGGGAGACTTTTTGGCAGACTTGATCATACAAATTAGATGAAAACGAACATATCTGTTAGATATTTATAAATCTTCGTCTGAGTCCGTAAAAACTTACTGCCGAGTCACTGCCACTCTTCCAGTAACATGGAATGACTTTATCATTTAATTTAGTCGGCACTTACGACCACCCCAGGGTGGACTGTGCTGGTGACTGTGTAATCTAATCCCGTCACTGCTACGTTTTTGGCCTTGAGCATAACTTAACTGCACTTTGTACTGGCTCGTAAGAGAATATTTAATAATCCTTATAAATGATAAATGATAAAAAATTTCCACATTAGGTCTGACCGAACCTCATTTCCAATATCATGAACTACACAATATTGCGTCCTCACCCTTATGTTTATATTTACATACTCCCCTAGTCCGCAGCCACATCATTAACATTCTAGAAGCGACTCGTCTGGTACCCGCTTGGGCTTTCGATTGTTCTAGAAAACTGGTCATGTAACATGATCGATATGCATGCCGCAATAACGGATTTAGATCGACTCAACGTGAATGTGGGCTGTGATGATTATCTCATTCTGCTGCTTCAGACAGGGATGATGATGATCGTTACCGACGCCATTCCCTGCTGAGGGAGAAGTAATAGGTGAACAAAGAAAACAGATAGGCACAAATCTAGCCAGTAAGGGAAGGAACATTCCATATCAGGACTTAGTGTGAACCTGTCTATCTGGCCAGACGTTTCTTATAGGTACCTCCCTCTTATAGGTGCCCGTGTGGTGACGGATTTAGAATACACAATGTCACCAACCCACACTATCCTGAGGGTACGTAAGAGGCGACTAAAGGATCGTAAGAGGCAGATCACCTAGCAGTATGAGAAGGAAAACTTGATACAAACCCTGTGCCAACCCGTTTTGCCAGCGTGGCACAGTAGGCTAATTTCCCTCCATGAATTTGGAGGAGGCCCGACACAGTAGTTGGTCATTTATGGGCTGAAACGACGACCTCGTACACGTATTGTACGAGGTATCTTTATGAAACTCATCAGCGTTGAATGGGTTGGTAAGTATATAAACCCATCACCATTAATCCACCACTATTATGTGTAGCATTCATTAAAACATTTAAAAATCACCACGGTTTGTACCCCGACTAGTCTTAATAGTCTAACACTAACATAAGCTGACGACGCCTCATCAAATGTTGGCGAATAGTTACCGCAACTCAAGCTCGGATCACGATACGCAGCTATTATTATTTGGAAACACTAACACTGCGTTTATACAAACGGAGGAGCGGGGATTTTGTTAAATAAACTAGGAGATGCATTAATTTAACGACAAACAACTTCAGGATGTTCTATGTTCCTAAAGTACAATACACATACTTCTTAGTTCATCTTATCAACCCATAAGCGACCCACAGTTGAATAGAGCTACTGCCACACGATGGCCAGACTGTGCAATTATTCACTAAAATGGGCCAACTAAACATGCATATTTAGTTTGTGACAATTATTACAGGTAATAGCCACTTTTCTGTGTATGTGAAAGCCGACATCTCTGCGCCAATGTAACTGTTATTTAAATTTGCAATTGCTTAGAGTAAATGCGGACCTCTTTCTTAAATTTTCTAAATGAATTGAATTATACATAATGATACACAAAAAAAGTGGTATATTTTTCTTCAGTTAGACCCGTTAGGAAAATAATTAACCAAATGCTCAAATTAAGCTTTATATTTGGCCATCACCTATATTTACTCGCAAAGTCACCTACCTTACTCAAGACAATAAATGATCGGCAATCGCGAAGAGATCACAGCAATCGAGAAGGGAGCGAAGTTTGTTGCTTTTAAAGTTTACCGTCGGTATACTTGGTACGATGGGGCCGCTTGTAGGCCACCGATGAACACGAGGCACAATATCAAGTATGTAATAGGATGTAAATATTACTCCTAAGCGTGACAAATTTAAAATACATAGAGCCGCCACCCCATTTCATTCTGAGGGTGTCGTAAAACCCGACAAAAGGAAATGGTAAGGCCGAAAATCTAGCCGCAGGAGAAGAAACTTGACACCAAACCCTGTGTGGCGCAGTAGGCTAATTACCCACATATTTAACTGGAGGAGGCAGTGGGTGATTTGTGGGATGAATAGTAGTAGTAGTAGATACTATCCAGTAGTATGGTGATGTACATTATCACTAAATAAATGATCAACTAAAAACTTTCCATGATATTAATAAATTTAGGCTATAAGATGTATTCTTACTAAGCCTGTCATATAAGCACGATGCCATATGAGTTGAATAAAGGGTACAGCATATTTTAAATACGTCTCTACACGGTTAATGCATCATTTTTCTACAAAAAAAATCCAAATCCCAAAAGAACCCAGGCAAAGGTCTTTAATCGAACAATACGAGAGACGCTGAGCGCTGAGCGCTGAGCAACAAACAGAGGGAACAGGCAGACAATCAGCCAGTTACCGCGCTCGCAAATGAACTCAGTTATTTTATTAAACCGCGTCGGAAACTTTGAACAAACTCGCGCCGACTCGAGATGATTAATCAAGGGATGTGTGGCGGGAGTAGTGGCTGCTGGAGGTAGTTAATCAGTTCAAGTCGTTACGAACGTACCTACCATTGAAACTTTTAATTAACAAGCCTCTTTGCTCTGTTCGCAGTTCACTACTTTAAGGCGTGTTTCGCCGACGTACGCAAATCCAATTTGCTTTCAATGTAAATCCTTGTCTGGTCCGATAGGGAATGTGTGTGTGAGATGCGAGTTCCTCCTTCCCCTATGGCATATTTTGTGCGAATGAGAGGCCCAGTGTGTGATGATATCAGTATGACGAATGATGATACCTAATGCACTTACATATTGTCTGTTCGTTTCATGCGATCATCATCAATTTAGCTCACAAAAGACCCGCTACTGAGTCAGGGCTCCTCCAAATGTATGGGGGGAGATCAGCCTACTGGGCCACGCTGGCAAGACGGGTTGGCACAATATATGTATCAAGTTTTCTTCTCTTAGGCCTAGGTGATCTGCCTCTTGCGTTACTTTAGTTACCCTTTACGACACCCTCAGGATGGTACGAGTTGGTGATATTGAGTACACTTATCTGCCCAGTAAATCAAACAAAACTATGTAGCAGTCACTCTGAATACTAATACGAAGACCGCGATTCCAATAATACATGTTTATAAAATTATCGTTCGCAGTATATATTCATTATACCTCCTCTTGCACAGCTCAGTGCGCCAGAGCGCATTCAATGCGCAATGTATGCAAAGCGGGCGATTTGTGCCGCCGCCGCCCGTGTATGCGTAATGCGCCACTTGAATACGTGCACAGCAACGAACTGCATGTGCCGACACCGAAACAGGTTCGATGATGTGAAGCGGTACGCACGCAACGCGCATATGGACATCTTCAGAACACTCAACTTAAACACGCATTTCAGTAGATTTCATGAAAGTTAATTATTCAGCCCTTAATGTTGTACCTTTAGGATCCGTTGGGGCCATGCCGGCTTAGTTTCAGCCATGCCGGACGGGCCCACGGGGAGAGGCCAGACGAAGAGCGGCACACAGAGTCGGGGTGGTTTTTGGTTTCGGGGACTCCTCTGTCCTGAGAGTTGCCTCGAGAGCCTTAAGCTGCCGCGACAAAGGCGAGCCAGGGTTGCCGCCGCTAGCTACCGAGGGGAGGCCAAACAGGCGGGCACGTGCAATGTGACGTACTCGTGTTTCCCGATGGCTCCAGAACTCCCCTCAAAGGGTGGGGCCCACCCATAGAAGCGGGCACGGATCAGGTAAAACATGTACCATTTTTAAAATTGTTGCCACCCAGCAGCCAGTGGAATCAATTCAGAATATTGGTGTAATATTTCAAATAGTTTTAATGACAAGGGCGCAATATTAGACACAGGCAGATGTTACATGGAGTAAATTACGTTTATTTTGACAAAAATATTTCAGTTCCGGATAAACGTCGGATTCCAGATTTAATTTCTTGGCCGATATCGGAAAATAATAATGGTATTGATTTTTACTATTTTATTGCGCTAAATTTGTTTTAAATTTCCCGTGTGTACATGTCGGTGTGAGTAGCGGACCGCACTAGTATACTCAGTGTTCTAATTACGTCGACTGCTCAGTTTTCAATCAAGCAGCGAGCTATTTCTCGCAGTAATAACTGTTCAACTTGGTTTCTCTGCACTTATTATCTGCTGGTCCATTAGATTTAGCCTCTATTATATTTAATGCGGTTTCAGGAGCATATTCGGGACATTAACGTTCGTTTAATTTGTTTTCTGTTCATTTATGTTCTTCTGGTACATTACATTCAGTATTTATTATGCTAATACTGGTTTCTCGGACACATGTAGGGCAGCTAAATTACGTGAGGGCAACCGGCCCTGGCAGAATGGCCTGAATTATTACAGGCTGTGCGATTTGCTAGGCCAACAAATGTACAAACATTCAGCACCGATTTTTCTTTCATTTAATTTTGTATTATATACATTATTGCCTGTAACTGTATAATTTTATGTCGCAAAATTAACATAATTTTGAAATTATCTGACTTTACATTTTGTCAAACTTTTACGCAGAAATACTGGATGGATGCAAGCATGAAGAAGCAGGCGAGACTGAGAAGGAAAATCTTGAGGCAAACCCTGTGCCAACCCGTCTTGCCAGTGTGGCACAGTAGACAAATTTTCATCAATGATTTTGGAGGCGGCCCAAATTAGTAGTGGGTCATATATGGGTCGATACGACGAAAAAATGAATGGTGAAAGGAATTAATGAAAAAGTTTATTCATTCTTTCATTTACTCCTCCGTTTGAGTGCTAATTTTAGATTTTCAAACTGTGAGTGCTACTAAACCTTAGAAAGATACATTGAAAAAAGAGTGCGTACAAGTTTGTAGTAAGTGATAGTGAAATCTACCATAATTAAGATTCTAAACCGTACCTTGGCCGCTACCCTGAAAATGTAGGTATAGCTCGTAATTGTAAATAAGTATCACAATTCTAGAGTGGGGGTCGCAAGGGACATTGCTGGCGTGTCAGATATTTTTAAGAAATCCGAAAGTGGATTAGGTCTCATTTGTGCGGCTGAGACGAGCCACCTGTCACTCAGCGCTCCCGCCGGGTGGCGTCGCGGCGGCGTCTACAAATACAATTTGTCACACACATTGTACCCTATTTTGTTTGTAATGCTGAATAACTCGATTGCGAAGTGATCGCTGCATTGTTTTTGATGGAGCTTCCATCTTTACAATGTGTATACTGCAAAATTTACTGCTATTTGCCCCCCCCCGTCTAGTGACAAAAAATATCATGAGTAATTAAAAAAAAACACAAAAACATCGTAAAACTGAGAGTTTCAGCTCTGTTGCGTGTGCGGAGACTGGGGCTTGCTTCAATGATGTAGTCGACACCAGAAATTACTTTTATAATCAGTATATTGTGGTTAATTTGGTACAGATCAATTAAAGTAATGTGCGGGCGTTGCAAACGGTGAAAGGTTAACGAACTTTTGAGTCTTCTCCAAAAAAGACGTTGATGCGTACCTCGGCGGTGATTGGTCGCCAGCATCCGTGGGCGACCAATTGCTGTAGTGCCGGTGGCAGCACCAGTGGTTAAGCCATGGCATGTGTTAAGGCGATGTCTGAACACATAGGTTGCTAAGCTATCAGAACAACAGTCACAGCAAAAATTGAATTGAAAACTTAAATCAGAGAAATATATATACGCAGAACCTTTCTTTCCTTTCAGTAGACTCTGTTCCATCATCTTGGATATTTATATTAGGTGGGAGTCGTGTATACCGACATATGAGATGTTTGTTAATCTTATGGGAATTCAAATTGTTTTCACAGTCGTCTACGTTTTGTTCTGACGGAATGTAAAGATTTTTCTGGTGAGAGATAATTTCATTGCCAGCTGGAAATTACCGGGGCTCGAGAAACAGCCATAATAAAAGAAAACGATGTCACTATTTGATATCTCACATTACTAAGCGAGCTCAAAGGTATATGAAAACTTACATGCCAGTCTCGTAGCGTTGATAATCAAGTTACAGATTTGGCTAATCACCCTTATTAAATATTCATCATCATCATCATCATCATAATATTTATTCGGCATAAAGGACACACATTAGAGAAATAACCATGACTACATATAAAGTATTATGTACTTACATAAACACTAACTTAAGTAATAAAACAAGACTAAGAATACCAATTAACCTAAAACTTAAATACTAAAATATATTATTATAATTATATCAGCCAATAGACGTCCAAAGCTGGACATAGGCCTCCCCCAGCGGTCTCCACAAAGGCCGGTCCTGGGCCGCCCGCAACCATCGTTTTCCGGCGACCTTAACTGGGTCGTGTGGGAGGAATTTTGTATCATCACGCACATAGCGGATTCCCTCGCGTATTCAAATTGTGTACCTTAAAGTAATTTCGAACATAATTTTGTTTGTCTGAATATAATATTAAAATTTTAGAAACCAGACAGGCTTTTGGAGATACTCATGACGCTGAAACAGTTCATTTTTTACGTCGCAAACTTTAGTTTTAGTTTGGAGACGACACCCGAGGGAAATCACAATAACAATACACAAAACTAGAAGCTTATTGAAATATCTCTCTGGAATAAAATGATTGGCTCTTCTAATATTCAGACTGTGTGCCCTTATTATTGTTTTAAAGCTATATCAAGGGTTCGCGTAGATCATTCTAGAGAAGAACATTAAAACATATACGAAAGTCCCACTCTACTGCTATGCTCTTGGGAGATGCACATTGGGACATTTCAATATCCCACGAAGGTGTGGTAAGGAGCTGGGGTAATATGACTACCAACTAAGAAAAACTTAATATAAGACTCTGTCCCACCAAGTGTCTCAACTGCGGCTTAACTCAACCGTGTTTCTAATAATTTCAGTAATGAAATGAAATGTGTTTCTCGAACTAAACAGTGATTTAGGAATTTCCTTACAAATAGCTTAGTTTCTAGGCAATTAAACAAAGCGATAGGATTACACGTTCGTAGTTGTAGCAAAGCAAGCGTAGCGGGACTATCGTAGCTATTTGTCGTAGCCATTATCGGATTTATCGTAGTAGCGTAGCAGGTCAGTGAAGGGGTCTGTCAAGTCTCAGGGTGTCTCATGTGAATACGCCTTATTTTGTGTCGTACTTTTTTCGTCTCGTGTATTATCGAGCAGTATTTGTGCGTGGTTTAGCGCATTATCACGGGAGGGCTGTTATTCGATTAGGCTCCGTCTCGCCGGTTGCGCGACGTGAATCGTTAACAAGCACGCTCGTGTTTATTGACAAATAACTTGTACATTTTTATTGAATGGTACATTTAATATTATAATCAAAGCTGGTGGAGTTTTCATAACATAATGCTTCAGTTTGAAATGAATTTGAGTGGCCAGAAAGGTTGGAACAGGCTCTCATAATATTTTTTTTTCTCAGGAGTCATCTTAATATTTTACTGGATGCTTTTAAGGAATTTTATACATTATTGTGAACTATATCAGAATAGCGCGAAACTCTTGGTTGCGTTTACATCCACACGAAAATGTTGATTTTGTTGTAGAATTTGATGCTTACTACGACGAAGTTCTTGTAATTTAAAAAAACACATCAGTAATCTGATATCGCAAACCCTTTAACTATATATTTATATTCAAACTTCAATTTACATGTTCTTGCCTCAAAGTAAAAGAACGTACATTTTTTTTAAGCTTTGATTAAAATCATTCATGTGTTTTATGAACCTCGATGCTTCTCAACCATTTATTTAGAACGTATTTTTATGAAAGTTTTATCAAAAAAGCACCTGAATTTCTTTAATAACCCACTGCGCGTTACATCTAAAGTTGCAAGTGGTGAGGTCTCATTAAAAGGCAATAACATCGTTTTGAAACTAAACTAATATTAAAGTGTCTGTCCTTGTAAATAGCCCCTGCAGTACAAGCGGCGCGCGTTGTGACTCTCATTATGAATGGAGTTATAGCGAGGAGCGGGAGCCGAAGATACACTCGCTCCTAATTAGTGACTAATGGAGCTACACGGAGAACATTATTACGGCTCAGCCATAAAAAAGTCGCCTCATTTTTCTCCACGCCCAAAGCCCACTAGCCATGCCGATGTCGCCGCACCGCCTAGGCCGGACTACAGGCGCTAAGGGCGAAATTTGCGTGCGCCCGCCCGAGCTCCCGGGGGGGACAATTTCTTTCAATAATTCGCCGGTAATGGGCTAAGTAAGCCAGTTAACAAGATACTCTTACAGCCCACTCACACAAAAATGGGTACAATTTTAATTTTATTGAATTATTCAACGATTTCCTAACTACGGGAGTGTAACGTTTATGTAGTTAAGGAATAATTGTATTAGTTTAGTGTATTTAAGTAACTCTCTCAATCAGGCCATTTGTAATGTTTGATTTAATTTATATTTTATTGGTGCTTTAACGTTGAAGTAAAATTAAAATTAAATTTAAAAGTTACATAATATGACTAGATTAAAACAAAAGGTTCAAAAGACTTTGTTCAAGTTATTTCATTTTAGAAATCAAGTAAAAATCGGCTTCTACACTGTGAAAATTAGAGAACACAAAAAATTAACCAATCGCCACATAAAGTTTAATCTAGTTTAAAGGGAATCAATAAAGTAATAATAGCCATAGAGTCGCATTATGGCCTGAAGCTGAGGGCTCGGGCTGAGGGTTACATATTCAGAGTTCAGGTAATTGCGGCCATTCTGGTATTCGTGCATGCTCCCTGACCGAGTCACTTCGTCGTCGTCGTAACCTTGCGGGACTTGCCTGCAATCTCGCCTTCTTAGCTTGTGTGTGGGTTCTGTTTGGATTTGATTTACAATATATAGTTTCACAACCCCTTTCCACCCTGAGGGCGTAGTAAGACCCTACAGCAGGAAATTTAACATTTCCTTGCCGCCATAGAAGAAAAACTATGTATGAAACCGTGTGCCAACCCGTCTGGGCAGCGTGGCACAGTTGGCTAAGTTGCCTCCATGAACTTTGATGGCTACGTCAGAGCACATTTAATGTGCAAACCATACACTTTTATGTTTATTATATTTAGTATTTAAGTAGTCAGACATGATTACGTGGAGCATAAAGGCAATGAGTTCAGGACAACGGGTCGGGCTCTTAGCAGCCGTGAAAGTTGGGCTATGAATAATTTTACAAACGTTTAACAACATTTTCAACAGTACACGAAGGGTTTCTGAAATGGCACGATAGAGTTTAGTGAGTGTAGATGTTGTCTGTGTGGTGACGGATTAAGAATACAAGGTGTCACCGACCCATTCCATCCTGAGGGTATCGTAAGAGCCGACAGACGGAAATAACGAAGCCGATAACCTAGCTATAAGGGAAGGAAAACTTGACACGAAACCTTTACCCACTGCTGAGTCGGGCCTCCTCCTACTACCTGGATGGTAAACAGCCTGCTGTGCCACGCTGGCCAGGCGGGTTGCATACTTTTCCTTCTCTGGCGGCTAGGTTTTCGGCCTTTTTATATCCTTTTTCGGCGCTTACGACACCCTCAAGAAGAATCGCGGTACGTGGCTAGTATTAGTACTAATAAACTTCGCGGGGACAACTAATCATTTATTAGTTTATAGGTTTGATCGTACGCTTTGATTACAAGATGAAAGCAATAAATAGACAAATACAGTCAAAAATTGTTGAAACAGATATTAGGTCAAAAATAGACGACATTCATTATTTCCACGGTGAAGTCACGCGTTAAATATCAGTGTCAAAGCACTAAGCAGTGAGTCGAGCTTTTAGAGTGAAACATCCAAAGTTGATATACATAAACTAAGAAGGACATCGCGTACTTTCATTTCCCTCTTGTTAATCCCACTTTCGTATCTCGGCAATTCTGTAAAATCGATCGTATTATTTTGGAATTTTAACTGTATTTTTGTGGAAGATGCTAAGTTATAAGAAAGGTGCCAAAATTGTCACATGTCTGTCGGTGGCCCTTAAATAAAACTTAAAAAGCTATTTGGACGTCGCCTGATTTCTTTTGTCTCCTAAAATGATTCTACTTAATGTCCTTGGCCCGCTTCTCCGATTTAAAATAAAAATTATAGCCTTGCACATTGTCATTTGGAATCGGAAAATGATCGATAGTACGCAATTACAATCAGTTCTGTGCAAACTTTGATTGACAGCGTAATTGCAGCATAAGCATAGCATAGGCATTACAAGCGCCGTTCGATCCACTTCGCTCCGAATAACTTTAGAGAGTGCAAGCACTCTGTTCGTTATGTTGAGAATAACTAGTTTTCTATTTGCTCTAGTGCAGATAAACTGCTTGAAGATTGATACGGTTCATGTGGCTTTGGATTATGTTCTGTACAGGGGCGTGAGGCATGTCTGTTATTTAGGCTGCGGCAAGCGTTTCGGCTATCGTAAGTTTCGACATTTGAAATGACGAAACTATGGCATATTTAAAATCCGCCCGTTTATCAGTCTATCTGTGGGATCATGGTCGAGGAACGGATGCGCTGTATATGATTCTGTTTCCTTTTTTAGCGGAACACCGGTAATCGGTATTGATGTTTGTTATGTTTATGAAGATTGCAATGAATTGAGCACTATTTGGTTACTTATTCAATTTTCAGTCAAACGAACAAAACAAATTTTCGCGAATATCTTAGATCTAAGATATGTGGATTTTTGCAGTTGTTTTACGAGTTTGAGTCCTTTTTTCTATATTGTAGTCATCCGACAAGGGGCATATATTTTTCGTCCCCAGGTGACAAGATGTTCGTAGAACCACTTCTGCGAAATAATATTCTGATATCTACGAAAAATGTCGATGGAGATTTCCAGCTAGATGTATCAAGGTTTTTGTTTGCCTCAAATATTCGCACTGGAGTTATATTGGATGGGACATGCAGGAACAGCAGCGAGGTTTTGTTGGAGGTAGGTCCTGCAAGTTGATCTTCAAATAACGCTTGTACAGCTAGTTGCTTCTTAGAATGTCCGATTAGCGTTCTAGGATCTTTATTGTGTTTACATGACTCATGGGTATACTAAGTATGTAAAACTTCATCAAATTAATTACAGGCATCATACCATAAAATGTTTGATATCATGCATGTATGGCTGGTTTTATATCCTATCGGAGAAGAGAAAGGAACCTTGGCATCAACTGACACTATGAGTGTGTTCCACAAATTAAATCTTAGCGTGGATGCAGATATTGTAGTTGTTAACGAAGAAGAAGGTAAGGATATAAATAAACACTTTTTATTCATAGACTCATGTCAGTCTTAAACGATGTTTATATTTTATTTATTTTTCAATCTTACTTTACGTTACAATCTTATTGATAACATAAACCGGGATTATATATATATATATATATGTATTTAGAGACTAAATTATTAATAATATTGATATTCAATGCCAAAACTTAACAAAAAAGAAATTAAATACCGAAATAAACTTATATATGATAATTCCATTTATTACAAACTAGTATATTTCATTACAAGTGCGGAAAGGCTGTCATTGCAAAGAGTTCCGACAAATGTCTACCCGAGCCGAGCCGCAGTTGAAGTCGAGGGTTGACAGTCGGAACAAGTAGCAATGACGGTTCGGCACGTGTACTGAACGACTAATGGCGCCAACCGTAGAATATAAGCAGATTTTTTTTTCTTCACCCATTCTAGTAGGCATAAGGTCCATACAGCCAAGTCTTCAGTAAATTCTACTTTAATTGGTATGAAATGAAAATGAAATTTAATGCGATGAAATGAAATGAAACCTAACCTAACTCATTAAATCAAATCATTAAATCTGATATTGAAACAAATTAGTAAGTAGTTTATTTTTAGAAATATACGTATTTGCATGAATCATAAAATCTTCTATGATTTTTTTTACTAAAAACTTCAAGGTTGCTTTTTCCTTTTAATAGATATTATTTTGACAGTTGGGAAAGAGAACGCACTAGTTCTGGAAAGGTAAAAAAGAAGCACGAGTGTGTAATAGCCCACTTCCTGAACGCTTTACGTCCCTGCAATAGGCCACTTTTTGAGCAACTGCATTAAAAAAAAATTCAATTACCCATATAAGTTGAAAGCTGAAATATGCGTACCTACTTAAATGAATAAGTGGGAAACTAAGAGGTTGAAATATTCCAATAGTAGCATCTACACGATTATTTTTATACTATGAAACTATGTAGAATGTACACAATGCTGATGCACAATGCAATGTGTGCGTGCGTTTGTTTGTTTCCGTTTGGTGTAAACCATGGAAATGAGTATTATTATTCCTTGCATAAAATAATAATAATTTCTTTTATAAAAGTCCTTGTCTTTGCTAAAAATATCAACGGAGGAGAACTCTTTGGTGTAACAGTTGATTATTCCGCTAACAACCGAATTTTAGGCGTATGTAGAAAGACAAAGAAGGACATGAAATAGAGGGGTATACATGAACATAGAACATTAAAGTACGACACTTAAAATTGATAGATTGCAATGTAATTTTGTGTTGTAATATATATTGTAATACTTTTGGGTTATCCATTAACATGTTTATTTGTTGTATTTTTTTTACTTTAATCAGGCACAACAATTAATACTCTGCTTCTGTTTTATGAAGTAATTCTAACATAAATAGGTTTTCCAGGAAATGATGATTCCACATTGTCGAGGAATTTCTACCGCCTCATAGATGTTTATAATTTTGGTAAAATTCAGGGGAACAAGCTAGAAATGTCCTTGTTTGGGACATGGCGCCGCGGCTCCGGTAAATAATTTATGCGAGCAAAATTATAATTTGGTTCGCTTCTTCATGTTGTTACGCGTCCGTGTAATTTCCAGGACTGACGGTGTCACTCCAAGGATATAAATATTACAACCGTTGGGATTTCCATAATTTGACTTTTCGCACAATATCTGTGGTTTGTACATTTCTGTTTCTAATGTAATATTGTACAAATAAGTGGATTTGTAGTATCTCAGTGCGGTAATGCAAGTATTTTGAAAAGAGGATTTACTGCAGACCTTTGGATCTTGATCTGAAATGCAATATGGCCGATTTAATTACAACCCATTGTTAATAATGTGTTATTGACTACTTCTAGTCGATGAACAATAAAATTGTTGATTTTGATTGATTGTCAAATAACGTAAGAGTGCTCTGGACTTGGATGTATCGTATCGTGGTGTTCCAGGTTGATTAATTTTATTTACTGACTGCTATTGTTGGTTGTTCGCCGTAGTCGTTGTTTCAGCCCATAAATGACCCCTGGTGAGTCGTCAGGAGGCACGACTCACCAGACGTTGGTTCAAATATTCTATATTTATAAAGATTTTACACGAGCCTGAGGACTTCGATCCAAGAATGCTGACCGAGGAGACGTACACCAAAGGTGTCGCTGCTATGACGAAGATTACTTCTCAGTTGCTTTATGTACTGAAGGAGCAACATAATTTTGGGTAAGTTTATTAACGCATTTATTTATTATATATTATACATATATATATTTAATATTATTTATTTTTTTATTAGAAGTTGATGATGATTTCTTGTTTTTAAGGTTTAAATATACAATCGTCAGCCGCTGGTTTGGTGACGTCAGTAAAAACGCATCAATGGTAAGTAATTTGAAAATTGTAGGTTTAAAATCTATGTTTGTGTTTTATTTATGTATCTTTCACAACTATTAGCTTAATTTAATTATAGTAAGTTATAAAGCTTTATTCATAACACAATAGAAAATCAAATACTAGATATAAATACAACACATGATTAAAATGATAATCAAATTAATTCTTCAATAAATATTGTATCCATGTTTAATTTGAAGCCACCTTGAAATGTAAAGTCATCATGGCTATAAAATAAACACAAATTTCTCTTAATACACACGAATACAAAGGCGCACATTATTTCAGTTATGAATCACAAGTACAAATAAGGCTCACTTAAATTGAATTCAGAACAAAGGCTTATGCTAATGTAAAATACATTATGTTGTAGACGATAACACGTGCCCTGTACTGGGAGGAGCAGGACCTGGCCAGCACTAGCGGAAGGGTGTTCGCTCACTGGCTCGACTGGTTCAACATAGTTTATCCACCGACCACATACTTACAGTGAGAGTCTTTGACACACGTGCGAGTTTATAATCTTACCTCCTTTTGTTACGTTGGAAAACTACCCGACCCTTGGGAGGTAGCCGGGGTATGTGGGACGCGGAAAGATGGAAGTTAGTGCCCCGACCTACAACCTACAGCCTAAAACCCTTAGTGATCGTCAACTGCGCGAACCAGGGCCACGGGTATCACACATGCTTTGCGACTCCGAGGTAGGCCTTGTGCCAGGTGATGATGGTACCTGATGCATCTGGGTAATCTGCTGTTAGCAGCAGCTCTGGCTTCCGCGCCCGGTGGCGCCCTCGCTCTTACTATTGCAGGGGGATCCAAACCACCAGCGTCAAGCCGGCTTGTACCCTGCCAACACCACGCCAAATATCACGGCGGATTACGGCTCCCAAGGCAACTATAAGGAGAGAGAAATCCCCGGTGTCTAAATCCGCCACGCCTAATGTGACACTCTGACCAAACATGGCTTGACATAGCACGTCCTATCCTCCTCTAGCGGTTAGATTGCCAGACTATACTTCTTGTTATTTCATACACACTCAGTCATTATTTAACTCCATGGTCCAAGGAGGAACAGACGACATCCATCTCCAGCTCATAGAGAGCCCGCCGCTCAAACGGGCTTACCGCAATCTTTAGGAGGGCCAATGGTTTACTTGTGCCATGCTGGCCAGACGGATTGGCATCGGGGTTGTTATCACGATTTCCTTCTCTTGCAGCTAGAGTATACCTCTTTAATGTCAGTAGTCATCTCCTACGACACGTATAGATTGGAACGGGTTGGTGGCACGGTGTTCGAAGACGCTCACCACAACAGAATAATAAACCACTTTAAATTCAACTACTATAGACCTATTTTTTGTTATGTTCAGGACAAAATTTTACTACCTGATACCGGAACGAGGCGTGGGCTCCTACGAGAACCGGTTCCTCAGTCCCATGTCACCCGGTGTATGGTATCTGGGTCTTGGTACAGCCGTGGTCTGTACTGTCGTCTTAAGTATCGCAGCAGCTTTGGAGACCAGGCCCCAACCTGGACACTACGCCTTCTTTAGCGTCGTCGCCTATATGTGTCAGCAAGGCAGGTCATTTTTATGAATTTGTATTGATGATGAATATTCCTCGGAGATCGCAGGACCGACGTCCGATGGGGCAGAAAAGTCCTCGAGTGGCGACCGCGTTCCGGAAGGCGCAGTGCTGGTAGGCCTCCCACACGGTGGACCGACGACCTGGTTAAGGTCGCCGGAAAGCAGTGGATGCGGGCGGCCCAGGACCAGCCTTTGTGGAAATCCTTGGGGGAAGCCTATGTCCAGCAGTGGACGTCTTTTGGCTGAAATGATGATGATGATGATGATTGATGATGAATATGTTGGTATGATTTGAAATACGGAGTCACCCTATTCCATCTTGAGGGTGTCATAAGAAGTACTACTACTACTCAGCCCATTATTGACCTACGGCTGAGTCGTGCCACGCTGGCCAGACGAATTGGCACAGGGTTACGGTTCAAATTTTCCTCTCTTGCGGCCAGGTTTTGGGCCTCCCTGTTTGTCACACCCTGAGGATGGAATGGGGTGGTGACACTAAGTATTCTAAATCCCACACGTCATAAAAACAAAATATGGAAAATGACAATGTTTCTGCAATGGCCCAGCCATTGCAGAAACATTGTCATTTTCTTTAAGTAAAAAACTTTATAATTTTTTATTAGAGTAATATGTAAACAAAGTCTTTCTACTAGTTATGTTTGCAAATCTTTCTTTGGTTCTAGATAAAATTTCCATTTGAAAAATGTCTGTGCCGTATATTTTAGCTCAACCTTTATTTATTTCTTAGCTTATGAAGATGGAGTGCAAATATTAGAAGAAGCATTTTCAAGTCAAGGTAATCAACTTGTTCTATTTGGCAAACTTATTATTTTGCTTTTGAAATTAAAGTGTGGGTACTCAAAGTAATCTAAAGGTCTATGAAAATTGGAAAAAATGGATGTCGCGGGTTCGATCCCCGCACGGAACAAATATTTGTACGACCCACAAGTATTTGTTCCGGGTCTGGGTGTTTTCTATATATAACGTGTATGTATTTACAAAAAAAATTGTATATAAGTAGTTTATCATCCATCTCGTTACCATAACACAAGCATTAAGTTGCTTAGCTTGGGACGAGATGGCGTTGTGTGAAAATGTCCCAGGATATTTATTATGTCCAAGGAAAATGTTACGAAGGCCGGGCAGGACAGAGACCCGTAGTTATACAGGTTTTGCTAATAACATTTTATATTTATTTTGCATGAGATTTGTAGACCTCGATCCTCTTGCGGCTAAGTGTTCGGGATTGTCATTTCCTTTTGTCGGCTCTTACGCTACCCGCAAGATGGAACCCTCAAGTGTCCACCCAGACACTATGAATTTTAAATCCGTCACCAGACGGACAGCTCCTGAACAGATGTACCAAATTGGATTCAGTTTTTGTTTGATAAATGTATTAATCGAAAGTATTAGCTATGTTCAAAGAATTATACTTTTGCTTCCTTTCTTTTGCCGTTCGATAAACATAACGTTTTTTATTATTGGACTACCTGTTACCCGCGACTTCGTCCGCGTGATATTTGACAATGTGGAAAATTCAGTTACTATAGGCTCCTGAGCCTGAGGCTCACGTAAGTACTTTCACTAGATAAAAGTCCCGTCTAAATCGGTCCAGCCATTTCAGACATTAGCCGAAACAAACGGAAAGCTGTTATTTAAATATTACAAATAGATATATTTATATAGATTAGATAAGAATTTGTCAAAGAGCATACAAAGGTAGACTTCGTTCTCGCAAACCACCCCGGCTAGGCCTCCGTTATGTATCAAGCATTTCCCCAGCGATACCAGAAAATGGGGTTGTCACAAATATTTTCAATTTTGGATATTGAGTATTTTAGTTCTAATTTCCTTCTGTTTAGTTAACATCCTGTACTAGATATGTTTGTATCGCAGATTTTCTTAATGACCCTGTTTTTGTAAAGACATGATGGCAAATTAAAGTGATATTGGCATGGCGCGAAAGTGAAAATGTCGCTATTAAGGTCATTATTATTTCCTGACCCAGACCGTGCTGCTGCAGCTGCAGTGCTCGTCTACCTCTCAATATAACGCGGTTCTTCTTAATATGCGCCCACTAGGCCGGAGAGTGACGCTGCTGGTGATCGGTGTAACCAGCATGTTGCTATACAACTACTACACTAGCAGTGTGGTCTCCTGGCTCCTGAGCGCGGTCCCTCCGTCCATAGCTGGTCTGGATCAGCTGATCGCGAGCGAACTGGAACTCGTTTTTGAAGACATTGGATATACCAGGGGATGGCTTATCGTGCGTACAATAAAACTTACTTTTTGGTACTTTTTGAGCATAAGTAACCAGAATTACGCAATAATATTTTTTTTCGATCTTCTTCCTTTTTTGAAGGTAGTTGAAAATTGCATTAGTCTTATACTACCCATAGATTTTCCATGCGGTCACCAAGCTAACTGAATAAAAAGCTTGGTCAAAACTAAAACAGAAATCCCTTTGCGAACCCGTCTAATTGACCTCCATAAAATTGTATGACCCACTCGGGCAGAGTGCGGTGAGTATTTTGGCTGGAAATACTCTAGAGAGGCACCGTTATGTGTTGACAGAACGCGGGATTGTTCTACTACAGCGGTTTCAAGAATCCGAAGGAGGACCGCCTTCGGGGTGAGAAGGTGACGCGCGCCAAGCGCACCACGCCGGTGCTGCAGTCGGTAGAGGCAGGCGTCGACCTCATACGCACTGGGAGTACGTTTTTGACGCGACTGATAGAGGAGATCGAGATCTAAATAATGAATGCGTAGTTCTACATTTGCACTAACGAACTAACTACAACATCAGCTTTGACATTCGGTAATGGATGGTTGAAAAAGCTGGTAATATGTAATTAAAAAAATGTAAAAGCTTTTAAAATGTTGTATACAACAACGGAAATTTAACAAGGTAATTTTGCTTTGCTTGTTGGCAGTTTGCCGGATTGTAGTGTGGCTGATTGCAGAAATTATTTCTTTTTAAAATTGTGTATTTTGTTTCTACTATTACGTACTTAAAAGTAAACATTAGCCGATAATGTTTACTTTTAATTCAGTTTGTAGTTCGTTTCAACATTTTTACTACTCATAGTCCAGGTTTACTAGATTGTCCCCCTTGACTGTGCTGCCACCTTGTTGTGGTGAGGGGGCTTGCGTGCCTTTAGGATCCGTTGGGGCTCAGGGTCACCCATGCCGGGCGGGCCCAGGACCCGGGAAGAGGCCAGACGACGAGCGGCACACGGAGGCGTGCTGGTTTTTAGCTGCGGGGACTCCTCTGTCCACAGAGTTGCCGCGAGAGCCTTAAACTGCCGCAACAAAGGTGGAGTGGAGACTCGGCTAAGCCACCGGACCAGGGCTGCCGCCGCTAGCTACGGAGGGGCGGCTAGGCAGGCAGGCACGTGCAATGTCCCGCACGTGGCTCTCGGTGGGTTGGGGAGCTCCCCATCAAAGCGTGGAAGCGTAGAAGCGGGCCAAGGATCTGGGTCACGGAGCATGCTCCCCCTTCAGGTGGAGTGAAACCTGTGGCCTTGTCTCGGGCAGTTAAGGGACATCGTTGGTTTTAGTGGGTAGGTTGGGGCGCAATTACTATCTCTTCGCGCCCCGGACTTAGCGGCCGGGTGACCATGAGGATTTCCAATGTAAAATAAATAAAAAGGTGTACTAGATTGTCCATTGCCAGTCTTTAAATGAGTTATTTCTGTTCAGGATATGCATTCCATACCGAACCGTACACGGCCAGTCAGGCGATTGCCAAGAAATTTGAAGACGAGGAGCTATGCAGCTTGGGAGGATTGCAGATGATGCCCCCAGCCCCGGTCTACATCTGGGTGCAGAAACGCAGTCCATACAAGGAGTTCTTTGTTTGGAGGTGAGAGAGGACCATAGAGGAATAAGGGCCTAATCTTCTGAATAATTCGAATCTCAATACAGAATTAAGAGACTTTTTCCAAAAGCAGCTAAGCACTCGATAATGCTACTTCTAAAACAAAAAAATATCAGTTCATGTATCCACGAGCTAAAATATTATCCCAGATGTAGATTAGAAAACATTAAAATGATAAAATATGTTGGAAACGATTTGATATAGCATGTCTGATGTATTTCAGTTTGATGCGTCTTCTAGAACGAGGCCACGTAAAGGCGTCGCGTGCGCGTTTCGCAGGTGCCATGCCAGCCTGTTCTGGCAAAAGGCCTCGCGCCCTCGCTCTTGGCCAGGCGGCACCAGCCTTCCTGCTGCTATTTCTTCTCACTCTGCTTTCGTTGTTCGTATTGGTGGTGGAAATAGTGTGGCATAGGTGAGGATAATACCCATTTAATTATCTACAGAATTTGAGACTTCGGTATATTAATTTAATAGCGACCCGCGCCGACTTCGCACGGGTGCATGTATTATACATAATATAAATCTTCCTCTTGAATTACTCTATAGAAGTAGAATCTATTAAAACAAACCGCTTCTAAATCCTTTGCGCAGTTTTAAAGATTTAAGCATACATAGGGACGGACAGACGACAGCGACTTTGTTTTATACTATGTAGTGGTGATAATGATTTGGAGCATATAAGATTTTCAGTGAACAGAAAAATATCCCTAATATACCCACGATAAAAGTCAACTTTAAATATTTAGGATAGTGTAGATCCTAATTGTAAATTTATCTTTATTATTTAAATTTGGTTAATCATCGTGTCTAGTAGTGAACGAGCTTATCGTCTATAGATCGCTTAGGTACAAAATGTCGACCATTAAGTAGAGATGTTTGGATCGTAAGTGCCATGCCGTTACCTACAAGATGATCTATTTCAGGGCTCAAGCCAAAAAACGCTTGTAGGCGCTGTGAACAAAAAGTGGTGGAACGCCGATAATCGCAGAGATGTGAAAAAACAATAAAGGGGAGACGATAAATATAGGCATAGTACAGTGTTGCAGAGTAGATTCATATTCAAGTTCTAGGATTATTAAAGTCAAAGAAGTATTATGATCTAATGCTCTCTGATATATTGATCTTTTTTATACTTAGACATCAGAACCTACTCTATGTTAAAGCGAATACGTAAATATGTAGGTATGTAGTGAAATAAAGTATAATACCTGAGTAATAAAGTCTTTTTTCTTAGACCAGCACCAGAACGCATGGGCTTGTGGACATTTGTTCTGACTTTATCTTTCCTAAGCGTGTCTTAATCAAGAGTGTAGCTCGGTTGTAAATGTGAAGAAACCTGCTCAAGCGTTTGGCGTTTCACAATGTTTAATTTTGGTTATTTGTTCATGTGTTACTGTCTATATATTTACTATGCGATGAGAGATGAATGGCGTTTCGGGCTATCGAAATCGCAGCGATATAAATGACTCCATCAATGCCTGTTCACTCCCGGAGGAGACGCCGCGTTCGATTCTTCACCCTGCATCAGCATCGAAAGAGAACATCTTTGGGTTTATAATTTATAAAATTACATGCATTAGATTTAAATCAACGTAACAAATATTGTAAAATAATAAGACTAGAACAATTTAAGGTATTTTCAGTTCAAATAAAGGTGGTACCAGTGATGTATTTTATCAGGTTAAATAAAAACTATGTCTAAGTCGATTTCAATGCATGGTAGCAGTCGTATTACTAATGCTAAAGAATATAATTTTACATGAAATAGGTACTCCTTAATCGAACATAATTTGATCATCGTCATTTTATCAATATTTTTGGTAAAATTCAAAACTATTAACGGCGGTGTTCTTCTGAAAAACCCTAATGGAAGATGAAAAAGTACATATTCATACATTGGCAGACAAATATTTATTAATCCGTAAACATACATTTATCCATACGGAGTTTGATGTAACTAATATTATTATTCGCTCTAATTTGTTATAGGTGAGTGATACCTATTATAAAAAAGAGGGAATACATATTTTCCATTCTTGCCAATTCGACGAAATAAACTTGAGTCCGAAAGTCGCTCGGCAACAAACAAATATGAATAGAAATTATTTGAGCAAGGCCATTACTTAAGACGTATCCATTTGGTGTCGGCGTCGTCGCGCGCCCGTCGCCCGCCGTGGCCTGCATTTGCATACAAATGGAAAACGTCACTGGGATATTATATTACTTAACTGGCGAGACTGTCATGAAAAAATAACCGACACCGACACCGTGGTCCTTATGTATTGGAAGGCAGGGTACATTTTGTTACGCCCGAAACAAAATTACCGTCTCTCAAGTATGAGCGAGCTACGCAAACGTGGAAAACGCTTTTTTTATTGTTCTTTCATACGTTTTTAGTATTCCGACGATGCAATTTAACACTATGTCAAATAAAAGGTGTCTCACGTAACACACGTGCCTTATTCTCATTACGATTATTTTTATTGCCACGAACGTTTACTTGGATTGCAATTTTGAATTTTAGGTATTTACTTTTAACTTGGATTGCAATAAGCATGACCATAACAGAGATCCATGGGACCCTTGAGTACGACTTAAATCGTGAAAATCACGATTTAAGTCGTGAAAATCACGATTTAAGTGGAGTTGCGCGATTAATTAGATAGAAACATTATCATTCAAAATTTAATTAAATACAATACATTAAACACAAACCACCAGTCAATTAATTTGACCCTTGGGTGGTGTTGTATCCTGGACGTGAGTAAGGTTGCCTACTCCATCAGGGGAAGCATGGAGTTGCGAACGTCCGTAGGCAACGGCAGCTGCTTACCATCAGGCTTACGATATGTTTGGTATAAAAAAAACAAATGATTCCTGATAGAGCTTCGGCCTCCTTATCAAGGATAGTCTTTCTTGGCTGCGATATTCTGGAAGATAGAGATCGTTTCCCAGTCGAGCAGTGACCGGAACTACATCTCTAGGTGGCCTCGGTAGAAACCAGTATACTAAAAAGCTACACATAATTCAATTACTTTCTATGCCTACAGCTACAACAAAGAGAGTCTCGCCACCCGCACGTAATTATAATCTGTGCTAATGAAATGCGGCGACTGTTGATGTAAGCCTGATTGGAAACTGATCGGAACATAACGAACAGCGCTCCTTGGAACAATTATAATCGACGCGATTGTTCTCGGAATTGAAACGTAATATTGCTAATCAAATGGTATCAACCAAAAATAATAACACTCAGAATGTAAATTACCGTTCTTTTCGTTTAGGAAAACGTTAAAAGAGTGGATGTAATTTTTGCGCAATGATTTTTTATTTTATTGGATTATGTGTGTCGCACGTTTCGTACTGATCATTATTTATTTAAAGCGCTTAACAAGATCTTCACATTTACCTTTTTATTGTGTGAATATTGAATATATTTTATGGAAATCGTTTCAACTATTTTGTCTTTAAGGAATGATTTTAGTCAAAATTTAGTCTTTGCGCTGTAGCATGGTGCGGGTGTCAGTTTCAGTGACATTTCGTTTCACTCTTGAAAGTTGCCGCGATTTACTCATTATGACTTAGTATTTCAGCTGTACCACATTCGTAATTTATTAAATCATTTTTAACTGTAGTAATTTAAATTAAACCAACTAGAATGTTCTAGGCTACAAATGTAATCGAATTGGATGAAAAATTAAGCAAAGTGATGCCAAAAAAATGTGTATAACGTAACGCCATAGACATATTTAGTGATGGGATGTACTGTTACGATGGATAGTCGATATTTTACATAATAAGAAACGTATATTGTGCGTAGGTCAATTTTTATTGTTAAAATTGGTGTATAATTATACAACAGAACATGTATAGGGTAACTAGCGACCCGCCCCGGCTTCGCACGGCGGCATGTATTATACATATAAACCTTCCTCTTGAATCACTCTATCTATTAAAAAAACCCGCTTCAAAATCCGTTGCGTAGTTTTAAAGATTTAAGCATACATAGGGACGGACAGACGACAGCGACTTTGTTTTATACTATGTAGTGATAGTGATGTTGCTTAGAAGATTGCTAAGAAAAAAGAAGGTAAACCCGATTTTGATTATTTTATTTAAGTACAAACATAGTTATGTAGCTATAAAACATTTAAATTGACAAGTTTATAGACGTAGTTACAAAAGAAAACTTAATAACACACAAATTTTCATAACAATAATAAAGAGAACTAAATTGACCTAATTGTATCGTTAGCGATAAAAATGAATTGCATAACGTCAAAACCCTACAAACGTCATACAGGCAACTGTCAGCCGCACCATGCTACAGCGCAAATAGTATAGTTGGGTGCAGAACCGTTTCTGTGCACACTACGCTGACACATTATTTTCTTATTTACATTGCGTCTAGTTTTCAAAAACTTCAAACGGCAGGTTTACTGATCTTATAAATATTTCTCACCCTATCCCTAATGAATTCAAAAAGTATTGTAAATAGAAACCAGTTTAATGTGCATATATATTTCGCTTATTTGTATATTAATTTTGAACATTTTCAGGTCGTTAATTTTGAAACACAGTTGAAGAATTTACCGAACAAAAGGCGACCCCGTATCCAACCGCAGCTCCAAAATCCAAAGGAACTTCTCACACAACATTCTTTTACCAACAGAATGTAGGACTGTACATTAGTCAAATACCTGTGTAAATACTAATATTTTCTTTTTAAATGTGGATCATGGACTCCATGATGTGGATGATGTTTGAAGGAATATAGCAGTGTTCATGAGTTCATTGTCGACATTATTGTATTGGGCTACCAAACTTATTTGAGGTGGATTAAGACCTAAGTTAGTTCTGACTGAAGGGATATGGAAAGGCTTTTTATTGAGATGCCGAGAGAGAATATAAGGTACGGACAAACAAATGCGATTACAAACATATACGAGTACAGTTAATTGCGATATAATGAGACTAGTGTAAACATATTATGACGAGTTGATCGTCAGCATATGGCTGATATTTTGAGAACAAAGAAGGCGTGGTCTCATAATTCCACTTTGGATATTTTTGATGAGCCAAATTATTGAAATTTAAATATAAATATAGTATATTGTTATTTTTATACCATTACCATATTGTTATGTCCAACGTAACATTATCGATCTTAATTGTAAAGCCTATATCTACATGTGTGTACATAGACTGGACATTTGCATTTTTTGATATCAAATTATATTAAAGTTCGATATAATAACTAAATAATGTAATATTTAGTATATTGTTAAGTAACTTTGGTATTATGCACTCTCAATAGCTCTAATACTAATTGCTAATTAATAATAATAGCTAATTTGCTCATTCCCGATGGAACACCCGTTTGGTTATCACCGAATACTTATGGCAGTGGTGCTATGTGGTAGGCGAAATGTTGTAGAGAACACTGATCTTTGTTGCTGTCAGCTTCCTTTATAGCTGGGGTTATCCGGTTCACCTGTCTCGTCCTGTCCTATTTAAGTACATTCTAAGCGCTTCTGTAGCGCATAAGTACCATCATTGCCGAGTTCTGTAGTTACTTGATTTGCCAAGTCAAATGTCAGCTTCATCAAACAGGAACCGCTGCGAGTTTATTCGCGAGATTCAAATATATCAGATGGCGAATGAGCGGTGGCGTAAGGCGTGAACTAACAGAGGTTTAGACGTCACGGGTTAGTCTTATGCTCTTTGCGGATGGATATGGTATTCCAATCCACCTGGCCAGCGTGCACAGCAGGAGGCTCATCTCAACAGTGCGTCTTCTAGAGGCTGAGGAGAAATTGAGGGAATTGAGGTAGCCAAAAGGCGCAAAGAAGTGTTATCATACCTAATTAATAAAATTGTGAAAATTAAAATGAATAAAATGAAAATTGATGACATATAGAACAGAGACGTGGTCGCTCACTAAGGGCTCCATCAGAAGGCTCAAAGTCACCCAAAGGGCAATGGAGAGGGCTATGCTCGGAGTTTCCCTGCGACATCGAATCAGAAATTAGGAGATACGCAGGAAAACCAGGGTAACCGACATAGCCCACCGGATTGCCAAACTTTAGTGGCAGTGGGCAGGGCACATAGCTCGCAGGACCGACGCCCGATGGGGCAGAAAAGTCCTTGAGTCGCGATCGCGTTCCGGAAGGCGCAGTGCTGGTAGGCCTCCCACACGGTGGACCGACGACCTGTTTAAGGTCGCCCGAAAGCAGTGGATGCGGGCGGCCCAGGACCAGCCTTTGTGTAGATCCTTGGAGGCCTATGTTCAGCAGTGGACGTCTTTTGGCTGAAATGATTATGATGAAAATTGTATAAATTCATGTAAGAGCCTAACATCTGTTAAGTCAATTAATTGATACAGAGTTATTCGTGTTTTGGACCACAGCCCTGTGCTTTGATCTCTCTTCCTGAAAGGGTTCAAAACGGAGCTTTATAGGAATAAAAGGGTATTGTCAGATAAGGTGCCAAGCATATCTCGCGAGGCATCTTCGCATTGTTGTCGCTGACTGCAAATTATTCAAACTCTTTTACATATGGTGTGATGAGTTTACAATACATATTGTCATCGTGATGTTTAGGTAAGATCCGACCAGAAATTAAGAGGCAGAAAAACTAGCCACAAGAGAAAGAAAATTTGTACCAAACCGTTTGGCCAGCGTGGGGCACTAGGCTATTTGCCTTGCATTTGCAATGGCTCTTCTATAGGCTGAGATGATGACGGAATTGAAATTGAAACCTACTTGAATTTGGTGTTGTATAAAAAACAAAACCATCGTTTTACCAGGATAAAGCTATTGTGATTTTCCGCTTTTTGATATAGCTTAAAAAAACATCAGAGGTCTTTGTACCATCTCAGTCTGCTGGGGCTTCAATGTGATGAAGGAAAATTAGTTATTAGGGAGAAAATTTTATTGAATTTCTTTTGCAGCTAGGCTAGTTCGTCACCTACAAGACGGATGGAGTGTGTTGGTAACAATGTATATTTGAAATCCATCACCACTTGAGAATCGTAAGTGGTTTTATATAGAAGTTCTTTGTTTAATACAGTTCCCTACCTTTGTCAGAGCCAGTATCGCGGGGGCACAATCGAACGCAAACATATCCCCTCCACCACAAACTACAGCCAGACCCGAGCAAATATCTGGCTTACACAGTAACACTTGCCTGACCCCGGGAATCGAATTGGGGCTCGTGATTCAAAGTCTGGATCTAAAAAATAATTAATTTAAGGCAATGTTTTTTTATTGGCCATCGTGCCAGCTTACCATCACACGAATGGCAGGCAAGCGCCATTCCTGTTACAAAAACGGCGCCCAATGGTTTTCGGACATAACCCGCTTTGCACGAAATACACGACAAAAAGGCACAGGGAAATAAAACGGAATTCGTCGGGCAACATGCAAATATTTATCCATTGTGGACACGGCTTTAAAACACGACCACCCGTAGAAGCGATTAGATTCTACCGAGGTGGCTAACCTGAGTGAAGCCATTTTAAGTGAGTCAAAAGGCCTTCGTACTTATCAGTATTTAATACTTGTAAAGTAAAGATCTTGCGAGGTCTAAAAATATGGGAAAGCGTAGCGTGGGACGACCTCATGGACAGACGACCATTGTAAAGACCGTTGGGAGTCGATGGATGCGGCATGAACGCGAACGGTAAATCATCTATAGCCGCAAGTGAAGAAAACATGATAGAAAACCCAGTGTCTCCATAAATTTGGAGGAGGCCCGACATGACTCGGTCGGTCATCTAGGTTAAGGTTCTTCCCTACTTGGCAACTCCAGTGGGCGGGTTCGCGTGTCCTATTATTTTGGTTAGGTACAACCTAGTTAGGGCATATTCCCCCGTGGAGATACAGTCCCCGTGGAGGTACAGTCAGGGCCCACGGGGCAGCAAGCGCGGGACGGTACACCCCGGGGACGTTTAGTGGGTATGACTCCGTCTCCTGACAGAGGCGGAGGGGACTCCCACACACCCCCTGTTGGCCAGGTACAACCTAGTTAGGGCATATTCGCTAATAGTAAAAGTAAGAACGAATAAGCTCACAGCGAGCATAACCAGCATTATATCTTAGTCCCTTTATTGGAGATTACATCCAAAGCCAATACTTTTTATAGAGCATTAATGTCAAAGAGCTCCTTTAGAAATGGCCGCCACTTTTGATGGGATAAAAAACTAATAATGTTGAGTATTCGGCTGGCAGTGAGTCGGCTGAATTACGTATATCTTTGCCCTCCGCCATCGTATTGTTGGGACGGCTGAGCTGCTTTTAATGGTTTATTGAACAGATAAGTAATTAATTTGTACTTGAATGAAAATATAAAAGGTAGAACATAAAAAGTGTTTTCATTACGATAGACTGTTAATAAACTTTGTGAAATATTGCTGCAGTAATTGGACCAACAACTTTTTTATTCAAGTGTGATTATTAAAGTACAACAAGATAAATTTACTTAAGTAACTTAAATATCAGGATATTTATTAAGACATGTATCTCCTTACGTAAATTCAACAATATTTACACGTTGTTAAAGCGCGATTTACTTCAAAATTTGAAGATAAAATATATTCTGAGAGGATTACCTACACTTATTTTTGTTTTGCTTATTTATCGTTCTGTCGCCGCTGAATTGTAAATTGAGGAAAGAAATTAGTTAAAGTTAAACCAGGACTAAATAAGCAAAATTTAAAATTTCAAGGATCCTCCAGGAAACTAGAAAAGAACTGAAAAAGGGCTAAAGTGATTTTGATGAAACTAGTCTTAGAACCACCGTTAAAAATCTTATAATTATCGAACAATAGGATTAGCCAATCACAAAGCTTAATATAATTCCTGTGATGTTGCACATTAGCTGATTAAGCGCCGTGCAGCGCTAAATTCCACGATAAATCTGATAATGCGCTGTAAACAACCACTATCGGCCGTTGGCGACATCGCTGAAAGCGCTTGATTGCATTAAACCAACGTAATGTTGCAATGTAGTTAGATTTTACGTTGGTAATTGTAGCTAGTATGCTTGTTCAGAGTACATCTACAGTATACACAAATCTAGGCTTTGGATTAGGGGACTCCTCTGTCCTCGGAGTAGCCTGGGGTAGGTAGATGCGCAATCACCGTAGGTCGGGTATCAAAGAGGATTTCCAAAGTAAAACAAAAACATATATATAAGCTATTTTGCCTAAATAGTACCCGATGCCCTAGGGGGAGAATCGGTAATTATTTAGTTGTACCAACTGACAGTTGGTACTGACTACGTCAAACGACATCCGTAGATGCTGGGATTTTAGCCATCGGCGCAGCGTGGGCTCGGGTGTCTCATTAATGGACTGTAAATGCCGTCGAAGGGTAATAAAATTTATAGTCATGCGATCGTTGACTTAATAAAATCTGATTACAAATATTGGTACTACGACTCAGTTGCCAAAGAAAAAAAGCACAGTCAAAGAACTAACGATAACACCCTTTTTTGATTAAAATGACACAGGTTTTAATTAAGTAACTTGTTCATATTATAAGAATACACAAATTGGGAAATCCTAAAAACATAGCTTGACGATCTTTAGTAATGCACCTAGGTCACATTTCTGGTCATAATAATTATAGAAACAAATCCCCTGTCAGTTGCAGTGGACCCAGACTCCGGGTAGGGCAAAACATAGCCCAACGCTGCGGTCACAATTTCCTACGATTCCCTCTATTTTCAACATAATATTGTCAAACTAGCGACCCGCCTGGGCTTCGCACGGGTGCAATGATGAACATATAAATTTATCAGTGTTTCTCTGCAGTATTATGAATGTATTATACATATAAACCTTCCTCTTGGATCAATCTATCAATTAAAAAAAAACGCATTAAAATCCGTTGCGTAGTTTTAAGATTTAAGCATACATAGGGACGGACAGACGCCAGTGACTTTGTTTTATACTATGTAGTGATAGTGATAGTGAGGTGATGATGACGTAAAAAAAAATTAGCCTCAAATATACAAAGGATCAGGAATCTCTTAGAAGCGGTACAACAATAATTAACCATTCAGTAGGACAGCGTCAAGTAGAGTGACCACACGACACGTCGCATGGAGCTTAACGAACTTGCCGTGTTTACCTGCATTAAACATGTCGCTGGGACAGCGCCCATCCTATCTTGCCGGGCTGGGAATAGTTTGGTACGAGTAATGTGCCTTCCTGTTAATGGATTATTAATAAATATATAATAGATAAAGTCTTTATTGAACACCAGAAATATAAACAAAACAGACAGTATGCAGCAATTTGTACAAGGGGCGGTCTTATGGCTAGGTGAGATTTTTTACAGACAAGCTTGCGATGGACATTATCATCATCATCATCATCATCATTTCAGCCAAAAGACGTCCACTGTTCTACGTATATACTGTGGGTGTCGTAAGAAGTGTCCGAATATTAGGATGCACCGAATAGACATCTCGCTAAACTAAAGACCTAGCTGCGTTATATTGATGATATTCATGGGAGGTAAACAAAATTGAACAATGGTTTCGTTACCGACGGTAGTAATGATATCATCTCCAACGCCATGGCTGTGTTTTGCTAGTGGAATACCCGACTGTGATGTGTAATATGTGAATTAGTATAAGAATCCGTAGATCCACATGAGACTACGTTTTAAATTTATAGAACTAGAACTCATTAGACACATTGTGATAAAATGTAGGTATAAAGATTTGATTCTTTATTAAAATATGTAAACACCGCCGATGGCGGGATTATTGGCTTACAATACCTAATTAGTGATAGATTTATTGATTATTCTTTAAAGTTTAAATCGGGCATTTTTTGTAAGTCACCTTCTATCACTCACGACTTAATAGTATATTGAACAAGTTTTAAATTACTTTCTATTCCACGACACACAGTGAAATCGTAAAAACATAGTGAACCTCCTTAAATACAAACCGATAAAATATTGGAACCCACAGATTATTCCAATCGCCGAGTGATAGAATTAATTCAATTTGAGTATTTGCGGAAGAGAATGCGCGGGCCGCTAATGTGTCGCGCGCGAGCCGTCCGTCGCCCGCCCGCTACCCGCGCGGTATTTGCTCGGAGCCGCCGATAATTGGAGAGCAAACAGCCGGAGCCGCCATCTCCTAGGCACGATCCCATTCCGCGGTAATCCCTCGCCAAACACTGTTCGTCTCTATCGCGACCCCGTACCACAGTTCGCATACGTCCGTGCCAAACCGATACTATTGCTAAACGGGCGTTCTTGTGCTTCGTTTTTACAGAAGTGAGTTTGTCCGCAATGTATTTTATTGTATGCCTGATAACCTTGCTTAGTTTTAAAAAGGTAAATAAACTGATTAGGCAGGGCCAATAATTGTAGATGCGAGGATGCGTTTGGAATACTCAGCCCCATCACCAACCTATTGCATCCTCAGTACGTTATACCAGGGTGAATCAAAAAATTCTTGGAATCAATATTAAAAAATGCAAAGATTTAAATAATAATATTTTATTTTTCTACATAATCTCCCTCCAATGCAATGCATTTAGAATAACGCGTTTCTAACTTCCTTATTCCTTGTGAAAAAAAATTATTTTCTTGACTCTCGAAAAAGTCCTCTACGGCAGCTATAACCGCGTCATTATCGTGAAATTTTGTTCCACGAATTTCCTCTTTTAATTTTGGAAATAAGTGAAAATCACTTGGGGCTAAGTCCGGAGAATATGGTGGGTGGTCAAGGAGATTGAAGCCAGCACAGCGGATTGCGTTGAGCGCAACTTCCGATCGATGGGCAGGAGCGTTATCTTGAAGGAACAACACGCCCAACGACAGTTTTCCACGACGTTTTTCTTTAATCGCTTCACGCACTTTCGGGATTAAATTTGCATAATAGGGTCCAGTTATCGTCTGGCCTTTTGGCATGTAATCAATAAAAAGGATTCCTTCACTATCCCAGAACACAGAGGCCATAACTTTGCCAGCGGAAGGAGCAACTCGAAATTTCTTAATGGATGGAGAGGATGGTCGTTTCCAAGACATGCTTTGTCTTTTAGTTTCAGGATCAAAATGGTGGACCCACGTTTCATCCATGGTGACAAGACGACGGCAAAAATTATCCGAATCACGCTGGAACATTTCGAGATTACGCTTGGAAATTTCCAAACGTCGCTTTTTGTTTTCGTCGGTTAACATTCGTGGCACCCATCTTGCAGACACTTTTTTGAACCCCAGTGAATCAATTAAAATGGATTGAACGCTACCAAAAGATATCTTTAGGATCTCAGCTATATGTTTTATAGTCATTCTTCTGTCTTCCAAAACCAGATTCTCAACCTTTTTGACATTTTCTTCTGTAACGAAGGTTGAAGGCCGCCCAGAACGCGGGTCATCTTTACAGCTTGATCTACCTCTTTTAAATTCAGCCACCCAGTACGCAACCGTAGAATAGGGTACAGCATCACCCCCTAATGTCTGCTGAATGTCCAAAAAAATTTCCTTCGTAGACATTTTTTTCAAACTGAGATATTTTATCACCGCACGTAACTCACTTTTATCCATAATTTTGACCTTTTAGCAACTCGTTGCACAAAAAAATTTATTACATGCGAACGAACTGACAAAAACAAGTGACAGTCTGCATAAATATAGTGTGATAGACACTCTTTAATTTGAATATCGAACTTGATCCAAAAAGGTTTCATATATATGCACTTCTAAGAACTTTTTGATTCACCCTGGTACAATGAGACGAAATGATTATTCCTCTCGTCGATTTCCCGATTTTCGTTGGCATTTCGCCGTCTGCCCTCGTTATATTCATATACCACTACTACTACTCAGCCCATAAATGACCCACTGCAGGGTCGGGTCTCCAAAAGGGGTATAAGCGTTCTGTGCCACGCTGGCCAGACAGGTTGGCACGGGGTTTCGTATCAAGATTTCCTTCTCTTGCGGCTAGGCAAGGCCGATAGCCTTGTTATTTCCTTTTGTCAGCCTGTACGACACGCTCAGGATGGAATGGGGTGGTGACACTGTCTGTTCTAAATCCGTAATTCATGTCTTTCATATGCATGTTAATTCGCAATCCATTCATCTCTTTACCCACAATCCTTACGTCCATCCACGAAAAGAAAAGAGTTTTTAAGGCGCAAACACATCATATACAGCTGTTTTTGTAATATTTCCCAATTTTGCACTGAGGTGCACCATGTAACCTCACTGTATAGGATTTTCCTAGCGTGAGGGACAGTACACCGCCTAAGTACCTTTGTCTTTGGCAATCGTATCCCATCGTATCACGTGTACAAGCGATGTATCATTTGCTTATTGGTCCTGCATAGACGGTTGATTTTGTACTTTATCTATAGTTGTATTTTATAAAATTGTAAGAACTGATGTATCAGCCTTATATAAATTAAATGAAAAATTAAATATAATTATTTTGACACACATTGTAAATATTGTGTAATATCTTTCCGTACCGGCAAAAATATTAAAACTTTTATTGTCATTTCAGTGTGTACAGTATTATCATTAGGAAGAACTTGGGAAATACCCGTATAAATGATAATTAGTTAAATTTACTCCGCCTACTTAACCTAGTCGCTAAGTATTACACACTAACATTAACCGCAGCGTGTCCCGCGTCCGTAATGTATGCTTCACCTCAAGAGCGCGATACCGTTCACCGCCCGTGGGGCCTAATGAGGCTATGCCTGAACCCACCTGCGGGGTCCCTTGTCACGAGACCCTTAATTACACCCAGAATTACACACACATATTTGTTTTGAACACTTTATACAACCACTAAATAATGGCCAAATAAAAACTAACTTTGGTCACACATAATCTATATATTCTATACTAATATATAAAGCTGCAGAGTTTGTTTGTTTGTTTGAACGCGCTAATCTCAGGAACTACTGGTCCGATTTCTTTCAGTGTTAGATAGTCCATTTATCGAGGAAGGCTATATTTTATTTTCAAATGAATTAGGGATCCGTATGAAAATTGCGATTTTGTAACCCAAGGTGTTAAATCGAAAACCTATTTATGCGTGCGCTGCAAAAACGATTGACAATAGAACAAAATGATAATTATTAAAATCTACAAAAAAGTCCGCGAGAGCACATATCTAACTATCATAGTTTAGTCACAATAACCACATTTATATTCATAAAAAAAAATGCATAGAGATAAGCACGGGTTCGAAGTCCACGCGAGGGAAGCCGCGCCCAAAAACTAGTGACAATATAAAAGAGCTGTGTTCTAGAGTTTCTTGGCGCCTTTTCTCTGTTGAGTTTATTGAACCATTGTCAATATTTTGGGAGAGCATTAGAGTATCATGAAAAACAAAAAACTGCTTATATCCAAATATAATATCAGATTATATCCAATGTAATATTGGTCCGTGTGGTGACGATTTAGTATACATAGTGTTTCCACCCCATTCCATCCTGAGGGTGTCGTAAGAGCCGACAAAAGGAAATCACAAGGCCGAAAACCTAGCCGCAAGAGAAGTAAAATTCGATACGAAACCCTGTGCCAACCCGTCTGGCCAGCGTGGTACAGTAGACTAATGACCATGCCTATATGATGGAAGAAGGCCCAACTCAGCAGTGGGTCATTTACGGGCTGAGTAGGAAGGAAGCAAATGTAATTTTAGAACACAAACGCCTTCTATCTTGCAGGTGGCAAATCTGGCGATAAAAGCCACCGGAACGTGGCATATTATGCTAATTAGTTTCTACCAAATTAGAGAAACTCTTTCACAGTAGGGGAACATTGAAGGGATGATGGAGCTAGGTGAGATAAAATATTCAAATGTAGCATGCACCGTCTTACGTGGCTTTCGATTGACTCTGCATAATTCGTAGCATTCCGATTGGCTCGTTCGAGACCTACGGAGCTATATATCATGGAAGTCTTTCTTTGTCTATTATTTATTTCAACGTCGGCGTTATCGAAGAATGTTACGATTTCAATACTGGTTGTTTGAGCACTGGGTTGAATTCGGTTCACGGCCTTTGTGGAAATCATTGGGGAGGCCTTTGCCGAAACTTCTTTTAGCTAAAATGATGTTAATGATGCAAGCTATATGCCACGAGTATCTCGTGGGCCATTGCAACGTGACGCGAACAAATCGGCCCACGGTCACGCCACTGCTCCGTGTCACTGCAAAACCGACGTGACACGCGGGAAAATCACGTCAAAGAACCTCCGCCACGGTATGAACTGGCCTCGGGTTGTTTATCTATGTAATTTGTTGTTCCTTAACTGCCCTTTTAGGAAGCGGAAAATTATGTTTTGTTATTCCCTTTATGAGGAGTCAAAAATGCGTTAGTCGTATGTTTAGGTGAATTGTGAGAGATACTTTTGTACGAGATTTGATACAATACCGAATATAATTAATTTTAGTAAAATAGTAAATTTATAATGAAAAAAGTAAAATATGATAGTACATAATAATAAATCGCTATTGCCGTTATAACCTACCTATACATACCTGACCGTTATTATACTATAGGTAACAGAACTTGGTTTAGTCCCATAGGATTAACACAAACAGTAACCTAATTTATACGAAAGTAAACCGCTTGTAACTTTGATAAAATAGTGTTCCATTACCCGATATTTCAGCTCTGCATTCCCTTTATTGGGCTAAATTTATTTGAGCATAGTGCAGCACCAAATCCCGTGATTTAAACCTTTGCGCTTCCATAAACCGGTCAATGACAACGATACAAATTTATGACTAAATATCAGCTCAATCCATACACTACAGAGTATTGCATCTGTATTTGAATTGTACCGAATCTTATACACAGGGACCGTTTTATTGTTGACTGAACATCACTCTTTGGCCAGCATGACAAAGTAGGTAAGTTTCATTTATTATTTTTAGGTTTAAAAAATATGTTTTACAAACAATATTTGTTCCGGGTCTGGGTGTTTTCTATCTATAATATGTATTTATTTACAAAAAAAATAAAATATAAGTAGTTTATCATCCATCTCGTTATCATAACATAAGCATTAAGTTGATTAGCTTGGGACGAGATGGCGTAGTGTGAAATGTCCAAGGATACAAGGATAAAAAATCTAGATTGTTATTTATTTATCAAAATGACGAAGTGGTTAGCTAAACCTGTCAGTAAGTGGGGTTAAGCCAGTCCTTGAGTGGAGACCGCGAATCGGCAAACGTAGTGTAGCACGGCCCTCTGCTAGATGGAGCGACGATCGGCGAAAGGCTGCGGGCATCAGCTGGTTGCGGCAAGCTGAAAACAGGGTGTATGGCGCGGCCTATTTTCAACAGTGGACTAGAGTAGGCTGATGATGATGATGATGAAGGTTGTGACGTTGTACCTGGATACATTGGCATTATATTCACGCCCAGGAAAATTGGCAAGTATCACACGCCAAGATAAGCGCCTGATACTACATTTGCCGACGTATTAATTATCTTACGCAAACAGTGAGCGCGCTGTTTGGCTTCTAGCCGTCGTTCCTCACTCATGGTAGCTGCAACGCACAGACACACCAGTTATATTATATTTGTGATAAAGGATCGCCCTAAATTAAGAGATGGGTGTCTCAATCTAGAAATTACCCACTGCTGAATGGGACTTAATCAATTGTTTGGAGCAAAATAATATTACTATAGCGCCCTGGACGCTTCACATTCCATTCCATTAACTTTCATCACAGTTAATAATGTGAATAGATTGGTGAAATATTGTGTTTTAAAATAATTTACCAAACCTATTACTCCATAAAATATTTCATTATCCGGTCTATAATTACTTAGTCTAGGAACATCTGAAACGAGCTTCTACGCATCGGCAAAGCCGAGCAATCTAATCGTAATTTGAATAACGCTGTATTTGATTCCACATTCACACACACAAAGTGTGAGTAATAACTAGATGTCTAGAGATGTTTTGATGCAGATACTGCATCGACATCGGATAGTGCATCGCTCATTAGTGATGGCAGCGCTTGATTAATCGACAGTTTGAGTTTGCAAACAGCTGTATAATTTTAATAGCTGCTCCATCTTACAAATTACCTTAGTTTTTTTGCTTTTAGCAAAAGCATTTGTGGGAATTTGTGGAAATAACATGTAGTAAGCAAAGCAAAAATGTAAACGAAAGAAGAATATTTTGTTTTTATTGACGTTTAAGTCCTTAATAATATTTATAGGTTTGAGATCTTTAATTTCTCATAAACAATTATCAATAACTCACTTACTGCGAAACATATGTACAAATAATATTAATCGCGTACAGAGTCAGGGTAGTTAGTAAATAATTAACAAACACAAGATTAACAATAACATTGATCAACGATAACATAGATAGCTAAAGCTAAAGCAATTTGAATAATAATAATATAATTATAATCTATTTCTATAGGTACAGTATATTATGTATTGGAAGATTACGTAGCCGCAAAACAAGGAAAACTTCATACAAACCCAAAACTTGTCTTGCCGGTGTGACACGGTAGGCTTATTTCTCTCAATGAATTTGTAGAGTATCCGAATGAGTAGTGGGTGGTTTACAGACTGAAAATGATAATGATATTATATTTTATATGTCATTATTACAGTTTATGGATAAAGACAACATTTGGACTTTTTATTAAATACTTAGACAATATAATGATTCACGTCATCTTTATTTACAATTGCAAAATCAAAGTTATAACGATTTGAAATGATAACAATTTGGTGACGTATTTCAAGAACTATGAAATTAGCCTTATTTAGAATACTTTTAGCATTTATTTCAAATAACACTTATAAGCATTCAACAAAGTCTATGAAAATCATATATTTATTTAAAACCCAGCCCTAAACACCCTGTGACAACTCTTCTAGCCAGTGTGGCATAGTAGGCAAATTCTTTTTGTAATTGGAGGAGGCCTGACTCAGCAGTGGGTTAGAGAAGAAGAAGAAGTCTCCTTCCGTACATACAAGTTTTGATACTTCCATGTGGCTTGGTAAACCTACATCGAGACGAGTTCACAATCTTAGCGTAACTTTCACCGACTGAAATTAACTTGCGAGCAAGTACGATTCACAGAACATACGGAACTCGGAATGGGAAATTATATTATTATCCATAGCGCCGTGCGTACACTATTAGACATTTCTGGAATTGGTAGATACTTTAGTAGTCTGACTTCTGTCTTCGGTTTCGCTAGGGTGTAATCTTATTGAGTGATTTTGAGGATAATTCACCTCAAACCACCCTTCAAAGCTAATTTTAAATTAAATAATTTGAAAGATGTGAGTGTATTACTTAAGTAAGCTTATACTCCAAGCTTAGTCTGTGTAGCGACGGAGTTTGCGCTGCATCAGCCTTTTTATACCCAATAATTACATCATCTATCAAACCAAATCAATATCGGCTTATCTGCTCAAAAACTATGATATCACAAAAAGACACAGACGGGCACTTCAAACTTAAAATTGATAACACCCTCTTTGTAGGAGATGTACGCGTATGAAACACAAACATTAGCGAATTCCGGTTGATAACGAGTGAATATTTCATCGGCCCGGTTCGGCTGCGTCCTTATTAAGTTGTCAGCTGCGTGTATTGTAAGCGCGTTATGCATTATGTAGTGTTCATTACCAATAAGCCATTAGCGCGTCACGTCGCGCGCTTTAATGGAGCGCGCACGCTGTACCTTCTAATTGTTGTAATGATCATACTCGGATTAGTTAGCGGTGTTGAAATGGAGTACCCACTGAGCAATAAGAGGATTACAATGAACCGTGCTTAGTTTGTTGTATTTTAATAAGCCAGCGTTAATATTGAGTATTGGTATGCCGCAATTTATTTCTGATATAGATGTCCCCTGTTGAAAATAGATCTTCTCCATCGATTTAATTAATTTAATATACAGTCTAGTGCAGACCGCAACCAACGACTTTCTGCAATATTTATAGGATCGTCTGTCCAGCTGGAGCAGTATACCACTGGATATCAATGGATCAGCGCATATGCTTGGCCTTCTACAGAGAGGCTTTCGCTGGTTGAAAAAGCAATCTCTTCAATCTATACAGGGTTGATACGACATAGGGGATTTTTTTTAACTGCCTATACTAGGTATCATTTCCAGGCTCTGTACCAAAAATCAATTAAATTGGAGCAATAGTTTAGCCGAAATTATTTTTTAAATTTTTGCCTCATTTGAACATGATGTATCTTTCCTAACAGATGTTTATGCCTAACGCATCGTTTATTAACCTTAGGGGATGTCCATTAATCACGTGATGTTTTTTTAAACATTTTTTAACCCCTCCCTCCCCCTTGGTGATACCTGGTGAGGTTTAAGACTACCCTTCCACCCCAATGAAAAATCACGTGTATTTTTTTGTACCGTTTCGAATTCATACTAATCACATATATTATACGTAGTGTAATTTAATGCCCCTCTGTCATATCAACTCTGTATATCTTTTCAGTTTTGAATGATCGATAAAGTGGAAGGACAACGGGAGATTCCCGGAAAATATAAATAAATAAATATCCTTGGACATTTCACACAACGCCATCTCGTCCCAAGCTAAGCAACTTAATGCTTGTGTTATGGTAACGAGATGGATGATAAACTACTTACATACATTTTTTTTTGTAAATACATACATATTATATATAGAAATGACACCCAGACTCCGAGCCAGTGCCTCTGGTTTAGACAAAGACACTTGCCCGACCCCGGAATCGAACCCGGGACCCATTGATCCAAAGAAGTCACATCTAACCACTAGACAAACGAGTCAACCTCCTTTATTATCTAAACTAAGCCGTATGGAATATTTCGGAAGGTTAATGTTGACTTAAACATTTCCTCTTGTGGAATCAATGCGCAATATAAATAAAACCCGCAAATAACCACCCGGTTACTTATTATGTCACGCACGGTTAGTCACGTGGGTAATGGCACGACATCCCACCTATGCGGGCCGGTCAAGTGCTCTTGGTCAAGTGCACTATCACGTCTCATCCCCACCAGCCAGTAACTCATAGCGTGTCACGCTGGCGGGTCAAATAACCGCTGCAGCTGCAGTGTGTGATTAAGTGCAGTGTCACATGCCAGTACTGTGTTGCGACGATGAGCCATGCATGACGTCACCCCGCTCACATCACCACGGCGCCGGTACATGTAGAATCAAATAAAGCGGCTACCTGCACATGCGAAGGATAGATTCGAAATGTATGGTCTAAGAAGATGATAGAATAACCATCTTTCAATAAATAATAAGGAAAAAGCAGGTTTTAAGAACTATTTATTCTTAAATATTTCACATTTTCTTCTGTAGTACAATGCGTGGCCAATTATTGTGTTACTGAAATAGATTCGTGTGTTTGTCAAGTTTCTCCCAGACATCTCTTTGTATAATAACTCCACTTATTACTATCACTTTATTAGCTGCGGTTAAGAAATTTTGCAGTTACCATAGCAAATTATTGGATCTCGTGTAGTTGTAATGCTTACATTTGAGGACCTTAAGATATGGACATAATTTTGAGTCTTGGTCATCTGTTCATATGTATTAATTATATAAATATATTTGTTCTATTCACTCCTTATATCTGCGTTAATCCAACATGTAATAAGTTTGTTACTCGTTTTTCATAATAGGACCGAGAATTGCCTTTCATTGTAACAACCTATTCAAGCTGTTCGCTACAGGTGACATTATATTTCCGTCATATCGTTTAGCTGTACTGGGAGTAATAACCGTTGCATGGTCCAACAGCACCTCCGGCTTGATTGTGCAGCAAACGTTGTGTCGTGCGGTATCTGCGCGGCGTAGTAAATCCCGCGCGGTGACTTAACGACGACATAAATACACGGGCCCCCACTTTCACGGCAGGTGGGGGCTAGGTTATTTAGTGTTTAATTGCGCGCCATCTGTTAGCCTCGTTCGGAACATTAATGCGATATTCAGAATGCTACTTGACTGAACTAGGAACCTATATTCATAAAATACCATTATACTGTGGCTAGACGGATTGTCACTGGAGGTATACGTCGTTCGCGTTAAGAATGCAATGCAGCCATCAGTGTTTGCCGGCCACGCCCGCTAACCACTAAAATCATTCCTAATTAGAAAGTCAAGTCAGTCTTTTTTGTTTTTTTGTGAATTGAAAGCCTTTGACCCTAGGCTTGCGTGATGGAAAGCAACGCCAGATAGAGCAGGCAATTGTAGGAAATGCCCTGTCGGGCACCGGTTCTCACATACACACGACGGAACACAGTAAAACTGCTTGGCGCCAGACTTAGATGTAAGGGCGGTAGCTATTTTCGATCCTAAATATACGCGATCAGAACCGTCAAGAAATCATTTCCCGCTATGGGCAAAGATCGTGAAAACCTAAAACATCATTGAGTCAAGTTCAAGTCAACAGTGACCAGTTGAAGGCATTGCGTTCGAAACCCAACATTCGTATCCTGTTCTTTATGCAGTTGCGGAACAGTCATCAGGTTCACTGCATTCTTATTGCGACCGAACTATAGTTTAATAATAATATGAAGAAGTAAATCTAGGTTGGTTACCTAGCCAATTCCTATCAGTAGCCATCATTATTCCGGCCTTTATATGTATGTGCCCCGCTGGCAGGGCACGGGGATGCCCTCGCCCCACATGGGATCTGTGGAGATGCGACGTCCTGTTGGGTGCTTACGACAGTACGTCGATTGCTCGTTCAGCGAGCCTGAGGTGTGGAGGTGGGCCTCCTCGTCTGCGGTGGCGTGGTTCTGTACCAGATCCCACAATGCCGCAACAGGACGCGAGTAGGGAGCAATCCGGGGATGTTTAGTGGGTAGGCCCCCACTCCTATTTAAGGTGCGTCGGTACTTCACACCTGGACAGCTTCTCACTCTTTACCAAGCTCAGGTCCGCTCAGGTATGGAGTACTGTTCCCACCTTTGGGATGGCTCAGCCAAGTATCAGTTAGCCGCCTTGGATTCTGTGGAGCGCCGGGCCTACAAGCTCATTGGTGATACGCGGTTGGTACAGGCAAAATTGCAGAGCCTCGAGCACCGACGACGAGTTGCTTGCCTCTGCGTGTTTTATAGGATACATTTCGGTGAGTGTGCGCAGGAATTGCACGAATTGATTCCACCATCCCCTTTCCATCATCGGACATCCAGGCGTGGGGAGCGACTTCATCCTTATGCGGTTGAAATTCCACGTATTCGCACTAAGCGTTTCGCTTCCTCTTTCTTGATGCGGACCGCTAAGGAGTGGAATTCGCTTCCTACGTCTGTATTTCCAAGTAAATATGACTTGGATGCCTTCAAGTCTGGAGTGAATAGGCTCTTACTGTCCCAGCGGGTTACACCGTCGGCCTCATCGTCACTTACCATCAGGTGAGATAGAGGTCAACCGCCGGACTGTTAGTAATAAAAAAAAAAAAAAAAAAACACGCCCCCCCTCTGCCATCCCCATGGCCGACGATAGTCCATAAAGGATTTTACAGCGGGCGAAAAAAAAAAAAAAAAGGATTGGTTGTAATATTTCCTTCTCTTGCGGCTATGTGAGCAGACTCTTTCGACACCCTCAGGATGCTGTGGGTTGGTGATATTGTGTATTCTACATCCGTCACCACACGGAGCTATAGTCTCTAGTTACTTGGTACGAAGCCCTCTAAGCCTTCTCCAAACATCACGAGCCTGACAAGTTCCACCGCTCACCGAAGTGGCGATCATTCATTCTGCTCTTTTCCGTACGTGATACTTATGTAGGAGTAGCAGCTAGTATCCAATCAAATGTTTACTTGTTTATGATAACAAAAAAGTGTTACAAAATTCTCACTTCATAAACTCAGAAGATTGTAGAATTATATTATCCTGATTTATGTCCTTAATGAGACTTCAAATTAATTTGGTGTATGTCTGCTTACAATTGATTTAACAACATTACGTATAAAGATAGATTGCTTTGTTTTTTACTTTTAAGATCATGCTTTGTGCATATTACCTATAGATGATTTTAGTGCACGTCATGCTTGGAGGAATTGTTATAATAGCCGTGCTCTTGAAAACCCACGAAACATTGAAGGATACGGCATACAGCGTTGTAGGAGAATAATCCTACTAATATTATAAACGTGAAAGTTTGTAAGTATGGATGGATGGATGGATGGATGGATGTTTGTTACTCTTTCACGTAAAAACGACTGAATGGATCTTAATGAAACTTTATAATAATATAGCTTATACATCAGAATAACACATAGGCTATTGTGTGTAAATTTATAGAGATATTAAGTTAAATTTTAATTTCTATTTGTCAAATTTTCAGCCATATTTAAATATAGACAACATAAAGTTTCGCTGTCAGTTGCGCTTTGTTAAACCACGTAGGTATTATATCACATTCTACGGGAACGGGATAAAAATCTTAGGTATCCTATGTCCGACTTTCTTTTATATATAAAGATGTTGGACAATTCACAAAATCATACTTAATCTATACTAATATATAAAGCTGCAGAGTTTGTTTGTTTGTGTGTTTGTTTGTTTGTTTGTTTGTTTGAACGCGCTAATCTCGGGAACTACTGGTCCGATTTCAAAAAATCTTTCAGTGTTAGATAGTCCATTTATCGAGGAAGGTTATAGGCTATATTTCATTTTCAAAAGAATTAGGGATCCGTATGAAAATTGCGATTTTGTAAACCAAGGTGTAAAATCGAAACCCTATTTATGCGTGCGCTGCAAAAACTATTGACAATAGAACAAAATGATGTACCACGGGTTTGTAGGTCTTATAAAGATCTACAAAAAAGTCCGCGAGAGCACATATCTAACTATCATAGTTTAGTCACAATAACCGATTTTAGTTTCATAAAAAATATGCACGGGTTCGAAGCCCACGCGGGCGGAGCCGCGCACAAAAGCTAGTATGTATTATAAACGTGAAAGTGTAAATGTGTGTAATCCCGTTCCGTGATATAAAACATAGTTTATCAAAATGCAACTGCTGGAATAACAAAACTTCACCGACAGCTAAACGCTATGTTGTCTATAGTTTGACAAATTTGACAATTAGAAATTTTGAAGTTGACCGGTTGATGTATTTATTTCGAGTAAATATCGACGCCCCCGGGGAATAAAATGGTTATGCGCTATTACCACTTTTTTAATGTTTTTGCATTTTCGGCATCTATGGTGTCGATATACACCTACTGATTTTTTTTTTATTTTTTGACTGAAAATTCAATAACTTATAACAATTTTTATTTTTATTCTACGGAAATCATGTAACAAATTCTTCCCGTAAAAATATCGTAACTAGTCGTTCATTATGGAACGAACGCATGTCGCGAGAAATCGGTAAGGCATTATACGATTTTATTCACGTAAATAAATTGATAACTCTTTTCAATAACATGCTTTATCTGAATTAGTTTGGTAAATCTTGAACGGTAAACGTATATTACTGCTTTATTATTGACATAATTATCAATACTATTTCACGTAAACACCTATTACAATATTCTTTATGAATTTGAAAACATTTAGTAATGTGATACTATTTTTTTCTCCTTCTATTAATAGAGTATTTGGTTATTATTGTCTTTTTCGCTCGAATTTCGACAAGTTTTTACAAGTTACTATGCGCGGGCGGCGTGATCGTGCAGATTATATTGACATTATTAATCACCAGCTTATAAGAACACCAACATCAGTATCAAACCTTTCTTTTATATTAGACAATGTTGATTTTGTTGCTTCGCCAGATGGGTATATTATTCATGCCAAATGTTAATCGAATACGCCGACTCTATTTGATTGCACAATACAGGAAGATAATACTATTTTAGACTCAGATGATAGAAACCTCGATGAAACATTAGTTCCTATTGAGAATAATAAAGGTTCTGTAAAATCGATGTAAAAAATGACAATATTGATATAAATAAGACTTTAACGCCTCAAAATAGATCTAATTTAAGGCCCAACGAGATGGTTATAATTATAAATAGCGATAAAAGCCCAAGGCAACAAGGTATAGTGGAGAATGAAGATTCTGTAGCATTACAAGTATTAGGTACATCTGAATCAGAATCACTCACTACAATTTCAGTATCAGGGTCACTGCCAAGCAGTTCTATTGAACCTTGCAGGAAATGATGGCTTCACGGTTATGATCGTTTTATTTTATTTTATTCCCAACGTTTCAGACACTTTGCAGTGTCCGTGGTCGCGGGACGACTGGGTGGCAGTTGTCGCTGCGGGCTTTTATATACTAGTGAGGCACTAATGAGCTCTCATTCTATTGGTGGTGACGCACTATTATGCCCGTGAGTCATGTTGTTTGTCACGTAGGCGCGGTGACGTGGCGGGGTACGTAACGCTGAACATATCTATGTATAACGTGCTCGGTTTATACAGAAGTCGCTCACAGTATCTTGCGGTCTTGCAGTTTTGTGTCGGGCTTGGGATTTGATTAATTTTATAATCGGGTCCCAAGCAGGTGGTACTTGCCAACCGTCTTCTCTATTGAAGTTTGGATGTTTCCTGATCTCAATAGCCTCGCGGAGCATTCTTGGTAAGTACTGGTTTTCCTTTGCCAGTATTTGAGGTCGGTCGAAGTGAATATAGTGGTTGGTCTTGTTTGTCGTATGTTCACAAACTGCAGACTTCGCTGAGCGGTTATGTTTTATATCAGCTATATGTTCTTTAATTCTGGTACCGATGCTTCTTTTCGTTTGCCCAATGTAGGATAGTCCACACTCACAGTCGAGTTTATAAACACCTGCATCTTGTAAGGGTATATTTGACTTTATAGGTCTTAAGAGTTGGCTGATCTTTTTGTGGGGCTTAAAATAAGTTTTTATAGAAGCCCGCTTCAGAATATTGCCAATTTTGTCTGTGATCCCTTTGATATATGGTAAAATGGCAGGTAAACGCTCCACTGTGGGTTTTTTAGGCTGGTGGGCATGATGCAGGCGAGGGGGCTTGAGTCTGTTGCTTCGTAATACAGACTTGACATGTCGTAACTCTTCCTCTAGGTGTTTTGCATCACAGATGCCTTGGGCTCGCTGAAACAGTGTTCTTCCTACAGTAGACAACTGGCTGGGATGATGGTGAGAATTGCCATTAAGGTATTTATCTGTATGGGTGGGTTTCCTATACACTGTATGACTGATCGAGTTATCAGGATTTCTGATGAGGAGGATGTCAAGAAAAGCTAATGACTTATTGGTCTCTGGCTCCATAGTAAATTGAATACTATTATTTATGGAGTTGAGATGAGTAAAATATGCAGGTAACTGTTGTTTTGGAATGATCGTAAATGTATCATCTACGTATCGCTTAAATATCTTCGGCGTGGTCAGAGCGGTGTTTAGCGCTTTCTCCTCAAAGTCCTCCATGTATATATCGGCGACTACAGGAGAAACCGGGGAGCCCATAGCTATGCCGTTGATTTGGGTATAGAATTGGTTTTCCCAATATAGATAGCCGGATGTTAGGCAGTGTTCAAGTAATTCTGCATATTCCAGAGACAAGTTTTGGTCACTTAGCTTCTTTTTCACTATTTCGATGCAGTCATGTAGTGGGAGATTGGTGAACAGGGACTGTACATCGAAACTGACCATTATTTCTTCATCAGTCAGACGTAGATCTTTAACCTGACTGATGAAATGGTAAGAATCCTTGACGTATGAATTGGTTTTGCCGCGAAGCTGAGATAGTATCTTCGCTAGGTGTTGAGCCAGTTTATAAGTTGGTGAATCTATCTGGCTTACGATGGGGCGCAGAGGGTAACCTTCTTTGTGTATTTTTGGTAACCCATACAGTTTAGGCGGTTTAGCACATGAAGGTATAAGTGCCTTTGCGTCAAATCCAAGTTTGTCGGAATGTTTGGATACTAATTGTTTGGTTTTTGTCATAACCTTGTTCGTTGGATCTGTTTTCACGAGTTTGTACGTGGTCGTATCCGACAGGAGTTCTTGGATTTTTAAGTTGTACTCCGCTGTGTCCATTATAACAGTGGAGTTCCCTTTGTCTGCTCGAAGGATGACGACGTCTGGGTTCTTGCGAAGGTTGTTGAGTGCAAGATACTGATTACGAGGAAGATTTGGTTTGGGCGGTTTGCTGTGTCGTAAAACTGATGAGACATCTTGCCGTATCGCCTCCAAATCCTCTTTCCTTACATTGTTTTTATGTAGAACGTTTTCCACGGAGCAAACAATTTGTTCGTACGGCACTTTCCTAGGTGCAATAGCATAATTTAAACCATTTTCCAGGGCCTCAATTGCTACCGGTTCAATGGATGCAGTTTTGCACAAGTTTACGACTGACGTATTTTTAGACACACTCTGTTCTTTGTGTTGTGGTGATGAGGCTTTGGCGCTTAGTTTGTTGTATTTCGTAATTTGACGGTTTTTGAACTCGTCATATTTACTGTTGGCGCGCCTGTCAGTGCATTCTTGGCATTTTTGATAATCCAAGGTAGTTAGCGTTGATTTCAGCTCTGTAGATAAGCTCTCGATATCCTTGCTGATTTTATCTGTGTCAAACCGGTGTTGGCGTATGCGTCTCACTAGTAATTTCTTGCTTGCTTGACGGAGAATGCCAGCGCTGCCGGATATGTCATTCTTGGGTGATATTTGAACACATACCGGTATGATGTTCGTATCACGACATCGTTTGAGAAAGGTCATTGATGTTAATTGTCTTGCGCGTTTTGTTTTGAGGCACTCCAACCGTCGTATTTTGTTGGCAGTTTCCGGCCCGTATACCGTAACATAATGATGTCTTAGGTTTTCACGATCTTTACACATTGCAGGAAATGATGGCTTCACGGTTATGATCGTTTTATTTTATTTTATTCCCAACGTTTCAGACACTTTGCAGTGTCCGTGGTCGCGGGACGACTGGGTGGCAGTTGTCGCTGCGGGCTTTTATATACTAGTGAGGCACTAATGAGCTCTCATTCTATTGGTGGTGACGCACTATTATGCCCGTGAGTCATGTTGTTTGTCACGTAGGCGCGGTGACGTGGCGGGGTACGTAACGCTGAACATATCTATGTATAACGTGCTCGGTTTATACAGAAGTCGCTCACAGTATCTTGCGGTCTTGCAGTTTTGTGTCGGGCTTGGGATTTGATTAATTTTATAATCGGGTCCCAAGCAGGTGGTACTTGCCAACCGTCTTCTCTATTGAAGTTTGGATGTTTCCTGATCTCAATAGCCTCGCGGAGCATTCTTGGTAAGTACTGGTTTTCCTTTGCCAGTATTTGAGGTCGGTCGAAGTGAATATAGTGGTTGGTCTTGTTTGTCGTATGTTCACAAACTGCAGACTTCGCTGAGCGGTTATGTTTTATATCAGCTATATGTTCTTTAATTCTGGTACCGATGCTTCTTTTCGTTTGCCCAATGTAGGATAGTCCACACTCACAGTCGAGTTTATAAACACCTGCATCTTGTAAGGGTATATTTGACTTTATAGGTCTTAAGAGTTGGCTGATCTTTTTGTGGGGCTTAAAATAAGTTTTTATAGAAGCCCGCTTCAGAATATTGCCAATTTTGTCTGTGATCCCTTTGATATATGGTAAAATGGCAGGTAAACGCTCCACTGTGGGTTTTTTAGGCTGGTGGGCATGATGCAGGCGAGGGGGCTTGAGTCTGTTGCTTCGTAATACAGACTTGACATGTCGTAACTCTTCCTCTAGGTGTTTTGCATCACAGATGCCTTGGGCTCGCTGAAACAGTGTTCTTCCTACAGTAGACAACTGGCTGGGATGATGGTGAGAATTGCCATTAAGGTATTTATCTGTATGGGTGGGTTTCCTATACACTGTATGACTGATCGAGTTGTCAGGATTTCTGATGAGGAGGATGTCAAGAAAAGCTAATGACTTATTGGTCTCTGGCTCCATAGTAAATTGAATACTATTATTTATGGAGTTGAGATGAGTAAAATATGCAGGTAACTGTTGTTTTGGAATGATCGTAAATGTATCATCTACGTATCGCTTAAATATCTTCGGCGTGGTCAGAGCGGTGTTTAGCGCTTTCTCCTCAAAGTCCTCCATGTATATATCGGCGACTACAGGAGAAACCGGGGAGCCCATAGCTATGCCGTTGATTTGGGTATAGAATTGGTTTTCCCAATATAGATAGCCGGATGTTAGGCAGTGTTCAAGTAATTCTGCATATTCCAGAGACAAGTTTTGGTCACTTAGCTTCTTTTTCACTATTTCGATGCAGTCATGTAGTGGGAGATTGGTGAACAGGGACTGTACATCGAAACTGACCATTATTTCTTCATCAGTCAGACGTAGATCTTTAACCTGACTGATGAAATGGTAAGAATCCTTGACGTATGAATTGGTTTTGCCGCGAAGCTGAGATAGTATCTTCGCTAGGTGTTGAGCCAGTTTATAAGTTGGTGAATCTATCTGGCTTACGATGGGGCGCAGAGGGTAACCTTCTTTGTGTATTTTTGGTAACCCATACAGTTTAGGCGGTTTAGCACATGAAGGTATAAGTGCCTTTGCGTCAAATCCAAGTTTGTCGGAATGTTTGGATACTAATTGTTTGGTTTTTGTCATAACCTTGTTCGTTGGATCTGTTTTCACGAGTTTGTACGTGGTCGTATCCGACAGGAGTTCTTGGATTTTTAAGTTGTACTCCGCTGTGTCCATTATAACAGTGGAGTTCCCTTTGTCTGCTCGAAGGATGACGACGTCTGGGTTCTTGCGAAGGTTGTTGAGTGCAAGATACTGATTACGAGGAAGATTTGGTTTGGGCGGTTTGCTGTGTCGTAAAACTGATGAGACATCTTGCCGTATCGCCTCCAAATCCTCTTTCCTTACATTGTTTTTATGTAGAACGTTTTCCACGGAGCAAACAATTTGTTCGTACGGCACTTTCCTAGGTGCAATAGCATAATTTAAACCATTTTCCAGGGCCTCAATTGCTACCGGTTCAATGGATGCAGTTTTGCACAAGTTTACGACTGACGTATTTTTAGACACACTCTGTTCTTTGTGTTGTGGTGATGAGGCTTTGGCGCTTAGTTTGTTGTATTTCGTAATTAGACGGTTTTTGAACTCGTCATATTTACTGTTGGCGCGCCTGTCAGTGCATTCTTGGCATTTTTGATAATCCAAGGTAGTTAGCGTTGATTTCAGCTCTGTAGATAAGCTCTCGATATCCTTGCTGATTTTATCTGTGTCAAACCGGTGTTGGCGTATGCGTCTCACTAGTAATTTCTTGCTTGCTTGACGGAGAATGCCAGCGCTGCCGGATATGTCATTCTTGGGTGATATTTGAACACATACCGGTATGATGTTCGTATCACGACATCGTTTGAGAAAGGTCATTGATGTTAATTGTCTTGCGCGTTTTGTTTTGAGGCACTCCAACCGTCGTATTTTGTTGGCAGTTTCCGGCCCGTATACCGTAACATAATGATGTCTTAGGTTTTCACGATCTTTACACATTGCAGGAAATGATGGCTTCACGGTTATGATCGTTTTATTTTATTTTATTCCCAACGTTTCAGACACTTTGCAGTGTCCGTGGTCGCGGGACGACTGGGTGGCAGTTGTCGCTGCGGGCTTTTATATACTAGTGAGGCACTAATGAGCTCTCATTCTATTGGTGGTGACGCACTATTATGCCCGTGAGTCATGTTGTTTGTCACGTAGGCGCGGTGACGTGGCGGGGTACGTAACGCTGAACATATCTATGTATAACGTGCTCGGTTTATACAGAACTTAAAAATCCAAGAACTCCTGTCGGATACGACCACGTACAAACTCGTGAAAACAGATCCAACGAACAAGGTTATGACAAAAACCAAACAATTAGTATCCAAACATTCCGACAAACTTGGATTTGACGCAAAGGCACTTATACCTTCATGTGCTAAACCGCCTAAACTGTATGGGTTACCAAAAATACACAAAGAAGGTTACCCTCTGCGCCCCATCGTAAGCCAGATAGATTCACCAACTTATAAACTGGCTCAACACCTAGCGAAGATACTATCTCAGCTTCGCGGCAAAACCAATTCATACGTCAAGGATTCTTACCATTTCATCAGTCAGGTTAAAGATCTACGTCTGACTGATGAAGAAATAATGGTCAGTTTCGATGTACAGTCCCTGTTCACCAATCTCCCACTACATGACTGCATCGAAATAGTGAAAAAGAAGCTAAGTGACCAAAACTTGTCTCTGGAATATGCAGAATTACTTGAACACTGCCTAACATCCGGCTATCTATATTGGGAAAACCAATTCTATACCCAAATCAACGGCATAGCTATGGGCTCCCCGGTTTCTCCTGTAGTCGCCGATATATACATGGAGGACTTTGAGGAGAAAGCGCTAAACACCGCTCTGACCACGCCGAAGATATTTAAGCGATACGTAGATGATACATTTACGATCATTCCAAAACAACAGTTACCTGCATATTTTACTCATCTCAACTCCATAAATAATAGTATTCAATTTACTATGGAGCCAGAGACCAATAAGTCATTAGCTTTTCTTGACATCCTCCTCATCAGAAATCCTGACAACTCGATCAGTCATACAGTGTATAGGAAACCCACCCATACAGATAAATACCTTAATGGCAATTCTCACCATCATCCCAGCCAGTTGTCTACTGTAGGAAGAACACTGTTTCAGCGAGCCCAAGGCATCTGTGATGCAAAACACCTAGAGGAAGAGTTACGACATGTCAAGTCTGTATTACGAAGCAACAGACTCAAGCCCCCTCGCCTGCATCATGCCCACCAGCCTAAAAAACCCACAGTGGAGCGTTTACCTGCCATTTTACCATATATCAAAGGGATCACAGACAAAATTGGCAATATTCTGAAGCGGGCTTCTATAAAAACTTATTTTAAGCCCCACAAAAAGATCAGCCAACTCTTAAGACCTATAAAGTCAAATATACCCTTACAAGATGCAGGTGTTTATAAACTCGACTGTGAGTGTGGACTATCCTACATTGGGCAAACGAAAAGAAGCATCGGTACCAGAATTAAAGAACATATAGCTGATATAAAACATAACCGCTCAGCGAAGTCTGCAGTTTGTGAACATACGACAAACAAGACCAACCACTATATTCACTTCGACCGACCTCAAATACTGGCAAAGGAAAACCAGTACTTACCAAGAATGCTCCGCGAGGCTATTGAGATCAGGAAACATCCAAACTTCAATAGAGAAGACGGTTGGCAAGTACCACCTGCTTGGGACCCGATTATAAAATTAATCAAATCCCAAGCCCGACACAAAACTGCAAGACCGCAAGATACTGTGAGCGACTTCTGTATAAACCGAGCACGTTATACATAGATATGTTCAGCGTTACGTACCCCGCCACGTCACCGCGCCTACGTGACAAACAACATGACTCACGGGCATAATAGTGCGTCACCACCAATAGAATGAGAGCTCATTAGTGCCTCACTAGTATATAAAAGCCCGCAGCGACAACTGCCACCCAGTCGTCCCGCGACCACGGACACTGCAAAGTGTCTGAAACGTTGGGAATAAAATAAAATAAAACGATCATAACCGTGAAGCCATCATTTCCTGCAATGTGTAAAGATCGTGAAAACCTAAGACATCATTATGTTACGGTATACGGGCCGGAAACTGCCAACAAAATACGACGGTTGGAGTGCCTCAAAACAAAACGCGCAAGACAATTAACATCAATGACCTTTCTCAAACGATGTCGTGATACGAACATCATACCGGTATGTGTTCAAATATCATCCAAGAATGACATATCCGGCAGCGCTGGCATTCTCCGTCAAGCAAGCAAGAAATTACTAGTGAGACGCATACGCCAACACCGGTTTGACACAGATAAAATCAGCAAGGATATCGAGAGCTTATCTACAGAGCTGAAATCAACGCTAACTACCTTGGATTATCAAAAAATGCCAAGAATGCACTGACAGGCGCGCCAACAGTAAATATGACGAGTTCAAAAACCGTCAAATTACGAAATACAACAAACTAAGCGCCAAAGCCTCATCACCACAACACAAAGAACAGAGTGTGTCTAAAAATACGTCAGTCGTAAACTTGTGCAAAACTGCATCCATTGAACCGGTAGCAATTGAGGCCCTGGAAAATGGTTTAAATTATGCTATTGCACCTAGGAAAGTGCCGTACGAACAAATTGTTTGCTCCGTGGAAAACGTTCTACATAAAAACAATGTAAGGAAAGAGGATTTGGAGGCGATACGGCAAGATGTCTCATCAGTTTTACGACACAGCAAACCGCCCAAACCAAATCTTCCTCGTAATCAGTATCTTGCACTCAACAACCTTCGCAAGAACCCAGACGTCGTCATCCTTCGAGCAGACAAAGGGAACTCCACTGTTATAATGGACACAGCGGAGTACAACTTAAAAATCCAAGAACTCCTGTCGGATACGACCACGTACAAACTCGTGAAAACAGATCCAACGAACAAGGTTATGACAAAAACCAAACAATTAGTATCCAAACATTCCGACAAACTTGGATTTGACGCAAAGGCACTTATACCTTCATGTGCTAAACCGCCTAAACTGTATGGGTTACCAAAAATACACAAAGAAGGTTACCCTCTGCGCCCCATCGTAAGCCAGATAGATTCACCAACTTATAAACTGGCTCAACACCTAGCGAAGATACTATCTCAGCTTCGCGGCAAAACCAATTCATACGTCAAGGATTCTTACCATTTCATCAGTCAGGTTAAAGATCTACGTCTGACTGATGAAGAAATAATGGTCAGTTTCGATGTACAGTCCCTGTTCACCAATCTCCCACTACATGACTGCATCGAAATAGTGAAAAAGAAGCTAAGTGACCAAAACTTGTCTCTGGAATATGCAGAATTACTTGAACACTGCCTAACATCCGGCTATCTATATTGGGAAAACCAATTCTATACCCAAATCAACGGCATAGCTATGGGCTCCCCGGTTTCTCCTGTAGTCGCCGATATATACATGGAGGACTTTGAGGAGAAAGCGCTAAACACCGCTCTGACCACGCCGAAGATATTTAAGCGATACGTAGATGATACATTTACGATCATTCCAAAACAACAGTTACCTGCATATTTTACTCATCTCAACTCCATAAATAATAGTATTCAATTTACTATGGAGCCAGAGACCAATAAGTCATTAGCTTTTCTTGACATCCTCCTCATCAGAAATCCTGACAACTCGATCAGTCATACAGTGTATAGGAAACCCACCCATACAGATAAATACCTTAATGGCAATTCTCACCATCATCCCAGCCAGTTGTCTACTGTAGGAAGAACACTGTTTCAGCGAGCCCAAGGCATCTGTGATGCAAAACACCTAGAGGAAGAGTTACGACATGTCAAGTCTGTATTACGAAGCAACAGACTCAAGCCCCCTCGCCTGCATCATGCCCACCAGCCTAAAAAACCCACAGTGGAGCGTTTACCTGCCATTTTACCATATATCAAAGGGATCACAGACAAAATTGGCAATATTCTGAAGCGGGCTTCTATAAAAACTTATTTTAAGCCCCACAAAAAGATCAGCCAACTCTTAAGACCTATAAAGTCAAATATACCCTTACAAGATGCAGGTGTTTATAAACTCGACTGTGAGTGTGGACTATCCTACATTGGGCAAACGAAAAGAAGCATCGGTACCAGAATTAAAGAACATATAGCTGATATAAAACATAACCGCTCAGCGAAGTCTGCAGTTTGTGAACATACGACAAACAAGACCAACCACTATATTCACTTCGACCGACCTCAAATACTGGCAAAGGAAAACCAGTACTTACCAAGAATGCTCCGCGAGGCTATTGAGATCAGGAAACATCCAAACTTCAATAGAGAAGACGGTTGGCAAGTACCACCTGCTTGGGACCCGATTATAAAATTAATCAAATCCCAAGCCCGACACAAAACTGCAAGACCGCAAGATACTGTGAGCGACTTCTGTATAAACCGAGCACGTTATACATAGATATGTTCAGCGTTACGTACCCCGCCACGTCACCGCGCCTACGTGACAAACAACATGACTCACGGGCATAATAGTGCGTCACCACCAATAGAATGAGAGCTCATTAGTGCCTCACTAGTATATAAAAGCCCGCAGCGACAACTGCCACCCAGTCGTCCCGCGACCACGGACACTGCAAAGTGTCTGAAACGTTGGGAATAAAATAAAATAAAACGATCATAACCGTGAAGCCATCATTTCCTGCAATGTGTAAAGATCGTGAAAACCTAAGACATCATTAGTTCTATTGAACCTACTGATGATGTCGATAACTCTCTCTCTATCACAAACGACTTAGCCCGTACGCGACGCCGAAATGAAAAAGAATGGATAGCCAATAAATCCAAAACTTTAAAAAACTCTGGAAAAGCCTATGTTGGATGTCATTCTAAAAAGCAGTTGTTTGCAAAATCGGTAGGACCTTCTTGTACAAAATAATATAGGACTGCTTCTTTTGGATAGTTCTTTACCTCCACTTCGAATGACTAACATGAATGTAGGATATGTCCCGGATAGTAGTGTGTGGAGCCTTCCACCAAGCGTCGGACAAGGGCTGAAAGATGTGGATGTTAGATTTAAACATGACGATCCACAAGAGTTCTTGGATAATACCTACATGATAAAGTTCCTTTTGAATTTGATGTTTTAAGGGTTTTTGTGACACCCCGTATATTGCTTTCGTTATAGACTCAAGTGCTGTATCTAGAGCAAGTATCTCAAGGTCCATCTAAATATCAACCTCAGTATCGAATCAAAGACAAGATAAAATAAAGCATTGGCAAGTACGTGAGTAAATTAAAGTGTGTCTATTCTTTTAAATAGATCAAGGTCGAAACACGGTGAGGCGGCGTGCCCTCGAGCTGAGCTTACCGCGACTCGTTAATTAGGCGCAATGATAAATTTCCACTCACACGTACGTCGTTATGATGTTGTTTCATGCGTTTAACTGTGAAGATAGTTGTCCTTTTTTGCAAATAAGGTAACAGTTGGGACATAAAAGGTTTAATAGGAAATAACCAACCACAACAAACAATAACGACAACGAGGATCGGTGATTTACTACGAATCATTAATTAAAGTTTCAGTCTGCAGCCCTAATAGTGATTCAAGGTCAGCAAAACTGCAAAATCCGCTGCATCATCACAATGTGTTGTATTTCGGGACAGTATCCCATGTTTCTTGCGTGAAGCAGACAGCCGCGCACCTGCCTGGCACCGAAATATATTAGCTTTCAATATTTAATGCAGGATAGTGACCGGTCGCTTCGGTCTCGGGGCTCAGTCGCCGGGATCCGGCTCTCACGTGTCGCTGTGTCAGCACTATTGATGTATTTGAACAATCTGGAATTTCGTTTGGTGGTTCTAATAAAATAGCGAATGGAACCTCCTGTCAGACTGCATCACCCTATTCTATCCTGAGGTAGTCTTGAGAGGTAATTTCCTGCCCACTGTTGCATTAGCCCGCTTTCAATTGTCTGACGGCAAGGGAGGTGTCATATCTATAGCTAAAAATATAAACGTTGTGGTTAGATACATCTGCATACCTTGTTTCAGGGTGTGCAAGTGAACACAAACATTATCAAAATTACTTATCAGTAAATGTTTGGTACAAACAAGATACTCTGAAGATTTTTATTGGCCCCAGGTACTCCCGAGGGATGTATCAAAGCTTCTGCAAGCCTTTGCTTTATCACTGTCAGTTGGTTCTGGCAGACTGTGTATTGTTTACACGATGCATTGCTGGCGTTGAACCGGGGCCACTCGATCATCGCATTTGTTTTACGGAGGCCCCGGACAAATGGACACAGTATAAAAAGAAGGAAACACTCATTTTTTGTTGTTGTCTGGTCGGTCGTTTCATGGAATTTTGGTTGGTTGATAGAGAAGCCTATTTTTGTTGGAAGACCTCATGGATACCTAATCTTTTTTTTAAGTCTTGATAGCCTTACGCTTGATCGCCAGTTCACCTGATGTTAAGCGACACTACGACCTAAGATGGAGCACGCTTGCCTAGAAGAAACCGATTCACTCGCGATTTAAAGACACCCAGATTATACTATCGGGTAAGAGCAACTCGGGAAGCGCATTCCACATTTCCGCGGTACGCATGATAAATGGGAACTTGAAACTCGACTGTTAAGAACTAGCGGGGGTATGAGACTATGGAAATTAGCACTGATAGGGAAGCTTAAAAATACAGTCATGCTATAGACAAAATATTAAATAAACAAATAAATAAAAATGAATTTAATGCAGTTATAGTCCGCGTGGCAATGGAAATGAATACATTCATGGCTCATTACGTTTTGAGGAAGTCTCTCATTACGTACGAGGCGACTGAAGATACCAGAGAGATAAAAGTGACGTCATTTTAAATCCAATATGGCGGATCAATCGTTTTAGTGATCTCCTATGATAACGATAAGAAAACTCTAGATTTATAAAGTATGTCCACTCCTACTTTCAATACTTAAAGTACACCAAGAACATTTAAAGTGTGTCTTGTTGGTCCGGGGTCAGGCAAGTGTCTTTGTTTACATCAGAGGCACTTGCTCTGAGTCTGGGTGTCATTTGTGATCGTAAATTTCATATTAGTAAACTGCCCCAAACACAAATAATACCGCATTTGCTCAAAAAACGTCTGCTGAACATTAAACTCCTCACTCTACACTTTGTTTATATTAGAAACATATCCTGCAGCGACATGGATAAAGGAGTTGTAAGCCTTGTAGAGCATGAGCCGAATATCCAATATAAGGTACAAAAGTGCACACACGTATTGAGTCGTCCGGCGCGGGGCGCTTTACAATTCCATACCCGTCACACAACTTCAACTTAACTCGCGCGAATGTGTAATGCACTCTAAATACCTGACAAACTTCCTATGCTCCCAAAGCAAAGCATACTGAACCTTAGGTACAGCAATAGACGGTCGCGTAAAACGGCAAATGTTAGTTGAAAGTTGGTATTCGTAAGGAGCCAGTTTTTCTCAGTCGAACCCAGCACCTGAATGTTTCAGCTATTTAAGTACTAGTTTTATGTTGTTCTGTAAACTTTAACTGGAATGAGTACGCCTTTTATCTTAGAAGGAGCTGGTACATGTAACTAGTACCAAGACTTGTACCTGAAACTTTGTGAGAGTCCGCATATGAAACTAACTGACGTGAAAGTTGACAGCTATAGCGTAGGATGCGCGTGAGAACGTATTTTCAGAGCATCTTGTTCGGGTTTACCTTCACTAAACCGACAAACGCGATTAAGCTCAATAAAATTTCTGCGTTGAGCATTTTAGGCCAGTTAGTTTAGACTATTCTCGGTTGGTTAGGCTAAAGATTAAAGGGCCTAATCGAAGTATACACGACAATGTATGATATATATTGGTAATTAGCCAAATCAGTTAAACAGGTCCGCCTGTGAGGAAGGAAACGCTTGGCTACGTGTGCGAGTTGCAACACGAAATGGTGTCGTTTGTGACAATATAATATTTGCCAACGATCCATCAGCGTAAGGAGAGTGCTCGCGTAACAGTAGCAGATAAAACAAAGTAATGAACGAGCAACGACAAATGGCGGCGAGTGAATAGCGCGCATATGGTCCTCTTTACAAATGTGGCGTCACACGAATACACATCCTCGTCAGCTCACACATAAGCCTCAAGTTCTGGCAACTTCGAAGATGAGCAATTATTCAAGTAGACGTGTTTCATGTTTGTCATTCATTGGTTTTAATTTGACATTATACATATAATTATTTGAACAATATGGTCCTTTTTTCTTTACGTCAACGTGGTCAAAGGGTAGACTGTAAAAAAATTACTGGTTTTAATTCTGATATTATTGTTATTATCTAAATAGGTACTAGTATTTTTAACTTAAGTGGCAGTGGGCAGGGCACATAGCTCGCAGGACCGACGCCCGATGGGGCAGAAAAGTCCTCGAGTGGCGACCGCGTTCCGGAAGGCGCAGTGCTGGTAGGCCTCGCACACGGTGGACCGACGACCTGGTTAAGATCGCCGGAAAGCAGTGGATGCGGGCGGCCCAGGACCGGCCTTTGTGGAAATCCTTGGGGGAGGCCTATGTCCAGCAGTGGACGTCTTTTGGCTGAAATGATGATGATTTTTTATTTGACATTTTTTTATTATTTTGTGAGCCTAGCAAATATGACCTCCTCAAGTTATATCGAGGGTAATTAGTCGACTGTGCCACGCTGGCCTGACCGGTTGGCACAGGGTTTCGTTTCAAATTGTTCTCTTGCGGCCTCGTTATCGGCCTTGTCATTTCCTTTCGCCAACTCTTGCACACTCAGGATGAAATGGGGTGGTGAAACTAGGTATATAAATCCGTTCCCACACGGACAAATTTATTCAAATTAAACTTCAATGTTAGAAGACAACTATTAGTAAAATACCTTCATTATTGACATATACTTGAGATTTCTAGCTCTCTATCTGTATTACACAAAGCTAACACTAGTATCTGCCCAGACTGAGGTCATTAATTGAAGTCAGATTTGGGCATGAGTGATGCAGTGGCCGGTGCGCGCTGTATCTTGGCTCCCACTGCGGGCTCAGCCCCGGATAAATGGAGCGCCATTACGAATACCCCGACTAGGTACTGCGCCAGTCTTCATGGCTTCATTGCCTACATAGCTGTCTAAGCTCTGATATCACGGAGTTGTTGTCTCTACATGCAAAAGAAACATGTGGGTGATAAAATAGGATAGTTTTTCGTGCATCTAGGATGCCGCCAACCCTTACTATCGTAGAGATGTCACAAGAAGCATTTCGTTAAAATGTATAATTTCAACCTTTCTGAAATGCAAGCAACACTAATGTGTATTGAAGCAACATTTATACCTAAAATATCCGTAATAGACCAGTGCAGATAATTTTAGAAACAAAAAAAATGTATAGTAGGTTGAAACCCGTTTTAAAAGAAAGAGAATACAAAAAAAAATGTAGGAAAAATAATTTACAGGTGATCTGAGGTCGGGAAGTGGGGGCGCACTTCCCGACCTCAGATCGCCCGTAAATTATTTTCCTAATTTTTTTTTGGATTTTAAGGAGGAGCGGATTTTAAGGGTAAAATACGGTTTATCTCGATTTCCGGCAAAACTACAAGTCCTATGGAAAAAAATTATAGGACAAAGTTGTAGGTGATGAAAGATCTACAAATCTTGTATTTGCACTATTTTCACATACTCTCAAAATTTACGTGAAAAATTCAAATCACCAAGTTTTTGGTTTTTTATTTTTATCTTATGTTTTTTCTCGAAATTTCGTGAAAACTTGCCTCTTTATGTCTTAAATACACTGTATTTTTTTTTATTTAAAATTATATTTTTTTCACCTTATTTTGACTTAATATCGAAAAAACACCCTAATTTTCAATCGAAAAATCTCACGTCGAATTATCAGCTTTTTTAAAAAAGTCGACGGGCATTTTGTTCATTGAAATCGCATCTTTCTGATGACATAAAAAAAATACACAGAGGGTTTCAACCTACTATAATTTTCTTTCACTTTTTATCATTTTCTCAAGAATTTTCTCAAGATTTTCTCAGAAGGCACTGGTCTATATGGATATTTAATCATAAAAATAATAGTTTACTATACATATAGTTATTTCGTTTGGCGACGGATTTAGAATACGCACCAACCCATATCATCCCGAGGGTGTCGTAAAAGGCGACTAAGGGAACGCAAGAGGAGGAAAACTTGATACAAACCCTGTGCCAACCCGTCTTGTCAGTGTAAATTTAGAGGAGGCCCGACTCAGTAGTGGGTCATTCATGGGGTGAAATGGCGATACTTATAGTTTATTATCTGGAATAAGTTACAACGTCCAATACAAGTGCCACGTTTACAAGTTAACATTATTTAATTATTTTCAGGGTAATAATATGAATGTGATCAAATTTTTTTTACTAATTACATGAATACCTTTGACCCTAGGCTTGCGTGATGAAAAGCAGTGCCAGGGTCTAAGATGGGGCAGGCAATTCAAGGAAATGCCCTGTCGGGCACCGGCTCTCTCATACACACGACGAAACACAGTAAAGCTGCTTGACTTATTATTTATCTATTTCCATTTGTGACCTATCATTACAGGCTAACCCAATACGATAGACTACATATTATTGATATTGATTGATATTTAATATTAAAAAGAACAAACGTATGTGTAGTTTATGATGAAGAAATTACTTGAAAATCTAGGTCAGTAAGTCGATATTCAGAGCGGGTGTAGCACCTTACAGTGGCAGGTCATCCATCAGTGCACATACTGCAGCTACGGGAAATCTGGCGAAATCAAGAAATTACCCGATTAGTTAATTTTTCTTTATTTACCACATATGCATGTACAGTGCATGATATATTCACCTTAACCAGGATGTTTTCTATCGCATACATTTCGTTGTGCTGTTTTTTTGTGGATTTTAATTGTAATAATCCTTGGCTTTCATATTTATAATAATCATAGTAAAATCCCTACAGTAAAACAAACCAGTCCTACAGTAAAGCTGGGTAATGTAACGTGTTACACAGCGAACATTCGTGCAGTCAGTACGTCGTTGGTCGCTGGTTTCCCCGTAACTCGACGTACTGACTGCACGAATGCTCGCTATGTAACACGTTACATTATACCTCGTAAGGTTGGTCAGTACCGACCCTATGGGCATAGAGCTAAATGAAAGAAGTAGTTTTATATTTAAGACTAGCTGAATCCCACGATGTTACCAGCGGTTATTGACGTACCGCGGGGAACACCGCGGGGCGAACCTAAAATACTCCTTATATCATCAGCTATTAGCTATTAGTGAAAGTCCCGTCAAAATCAATCCAGCCGTTCCTGAGATTAGCCGAAACAGACAGACAGACACAATAATAAAAAATATTTTTGTATATGTACTGTGTATACATACTTACACATTTAGTCAAAGTGGTTATTTTATTATTACAAACAGACACTCCAATTTTATTTATTTGTATTATGAATAAGTATAGCTTCTATCTTGAAGTATGAGTGAGAACGTTTTTCTGAACCATTTCCAGCGAAGTTTAAGCAGCTAGCTATGAACCGGCAATTGACACCTTAAAGCAAGTTGTATTCCGTAATGATACAGTGGGCTTCTTCCAGGCAACATTTACAAGGCAATTTCCCCGGCGTGGCCAGCGCGAGCGGGGACTCACGAAAAAGCTAATTTCCCTCACATTATAAATTCATAGACTCTTTGTGCCCCAAAATAACTTGTTTGTTTCGACATTCAAGTTTTTTTCATGGACCCCTGTAATTGGGAGCTGACAGTAAACAGACGGTCGTACAGAGGCGGGGTGGGCGTAACAAAACGGGTATATTTGAATTGCTACTGCGGCCCATAAATATATGTCTGGAAATTCCAGCAAACATATATTTATCGAACAAAACAAACCGGAATATTACAAACCGTCGATTAGGAATTGTAAATAATAATTATGTTTTAGTTTTCAAGTTATTGCCATAGTCATAGCCACATAGTCGAAGTAGTAGATTTTGTATTATTTTACTTATACTTTACTAAAACGAGTTGTATAATAGATCCATCAACAGGCGGGCAACATAATCACCAATATTCATTTCACGGCCGTAATAGTTCCCCTTAGCAACCTCTAGACTCAAACCATTGGAATATATCTTTAGAGTGCCAGCAAGAGAATCTTTAGCGTCGCATCTCGCGTGCAAGCGCCTCTCATCTCCGAGAACCTACCTCAGAGGATTCAATTACCCGCCCCGAGGTTGAAGCCGGGAGCCGGCGCTTTGACTCAAAGCGACTTCTGTCTGCCATCACATTGTGCGTAAAACTGCATTTTACGGAAAACACTTTTAATCCGTTTTCCATGTACTGAAATAAACGAACGATTTGAAAGTTGCGCAGTTTGGATGAAGTATATAAGTTTTGTTGAGACGCTTAATTGGCGCTTTGAACCCCAAGGGGTTGCAAGCGGGTTACAGGGCAAAAGCTCCATACCGGGGTCAAGTATTTTTGGGCAACCCATAAAAATTGCCAGAGTACGTTGTTCAACAACATTTGACTGTGAAGAAATGTTTGCTTCAGATGATCACTTTCCCGACTAGTTCCTTTAGCTGTACCTATCCGTATAGCACCCTGAGCTTGGAATGCGTTGCCGATTCTGGGTTTTTAATTTTGCCACATGATAATTTGCTATTAGTTCTTGTCGCCGTTCACAAAAGCTCTAAGAGTTAGAGGTACAGGTACATGCAAATGAGTACATTAAGCGTATGAGGCGTCGGGCTGGCGTCGGTATGCAAACCGGCGTCTCGGCTCCGCAGGACTTTAGAGTCGCTTGAAATTCTGAAAAGAAAATCGTCAAAGCTTTATATTGCCTCACTCGACTCGAGGCCATTCAATTAGCGGTGATAACAATTGTTGCCAAGTAAGAACAATGATAATGCAAAGTCACAATGACGAGATACTTGCCTATAAATTCAATCTAATTTAAATAAAATTCGTGTCACGGTGTTTGTCATTAAACTCCTCCGTATAATTCAGTTTCCGTTGAAGCTTAAATTGTGTTATGCACTAAAAGTAGCTTAGATATTTATTGTGGATCTTAATCAACAGTCAGTAAGGTACATACTATGTTATTATTCACAATTTTCACTTGAATTATCGGAGTGGATTCCGCTGTCTGTGTGGCTCCAACTGAAGCCACACAGAAGCGACGTATGAGCAAGAGATGTTTTATTCATTACAAAAGTACAGTTAGCTTCTAAACACCGTCAGAGAAAATATAACACAGCCTCAGTGGTACAACGCATGATATAGATTTTATTTCTATTTCTTTGACTTGAACTGTTCACAAAGTCATCTGAATATAGACATAACATTACGGACGTATTATAAAAGCTCTCCCAAAGTAATGAATATTAAAATTCGTATCATGTAGCAATGAGAAATATGTGTTGGTTAGACACGAAATGCTTACGATATTTCCAACCTATTCCGCCATAGCCAATGGCGGAATAGGTTGCAACAAGTTTGTTTGACGTATTGTCCAAAATTATTTTATTTACTTATACATAAATTCAGGAGGTTAAAACTGTATTTACTTATTTCAAATTAACTTGTAAGTAAACGTAGAATACAAATTTCAATTGGACCTAACAGACAACCCTACACATTTTGAGTTATGTTATCAAAAACAAAGTTGTATTGTCACAAAAACTATGAGCGCTGTGGCAAAAAACAAATAGGCGACGATAAAATACGGGACGCGAAGTTCATCAAAACGCTATCGCTGAGAAAATATTTGCTTTTCCACACACAATATCAGCTATTTATAGAGTTGGATTTCGTGTTTGTTTTAACGTTTCAGTCGACGCTATTTATCATGCCTGAAGCGGAGGCGTTTATGACATGAAACGTGTTTACATGCTCTTTCATTGGTGTTGAGATTCATTGCGAGACAAAATTAGTAGAGATTGTTAGATTTTTCTTATTTCTAATTAAATACTAATAAGTAGAAAAGCTATATAGTATATTAATAATAATTCATGCACACAAATTGCACTCGTGTGAATACCTAAAGCCAATGTCTATACACAACCAGACACCTGTGATCCAAAGGCGACGTTTACACCCTTAGACCGAACAGGCGTTTTGAGCAAAGGGCCGCCCGCTCCGCTATGCCAAAGGGACCTCAGCCTGACCCACTAGGGTTGACAATCGTCACAACTCTGGCAGCACCGATCAGGCGGAACGTTTTGGAACCTGTAACAACAGGCGCGTCGCACATGAATCATTTATAAATGCAAATGGCGATTGTCCCGCAACTACCCGCGATTATTCACGTTCGGTTATCTGTGACGTATTGGCGAGGCTTGGCGCGCCGCTGATTTATTTATACACAGTTTTGCGTATTTATTATCTATGCCACAATTTTAGAACGGTTTTGTTGTAAACCTCGGTGCTTTGTTTCACATTTTCTGTGTGGTGCTTTCTATTTTCTATACGGGAAAGCACTGTCATTAAATAATGGGATTGTTTTATTTGATATGTAATTTAGTTATACATCGCAATTGGTTCATGGTATGTTGCGTGGAATTTGATTATGAATTTGAATCCGCGAAGAGGACCGGCTCTATACTCTTAACTATAAGTAATCTATGGTCTCGGATAAGGATAGTAAGAAATACGCCCGTGCTCTGAACCTCAATCATGTAAAAAAATGGGCAAACTATGGTATAAGATTTAATTCATTACATATTGCTCGAACCGTACAGAAACCCAATTTCCAATCTAATACATTATTCAAATCGTTCACTGAAATTCAATTAAATAATGGAAAATCAATAATTTTATGAACAGTACCTATGCACTATGTGGCCAATTAGTAGTGAAAATCAGAAATCAAATTAATACATACCAACTAAATATTGTTACGCAAATAGTATTTATTAGGAGATGTATGGTCTATAATTAATTGGTTCGAATACACGCCTGTCGGTTCGGTTTCAACAATTTTATTCAAATAGGTACTCAATCATTGATTTAAACCTATATCCTAAAGAGCCATATCTACCCAACCATATTCAACAGTAACTTTAATAAATGGTTTACTAGTATATACATACTGGACATTTTATTTTTAATAAAATTGTGGCCACATTCTGAGTCAAATTGATTTACAAAGAGCCGAGTCATATATTTTTAGCACAGTAAGCTATTCCAGAGGTGACCTGATTGAGTGAGTCATGTCTCAGAATGATTAAACACTCGGTTCTTAACTCTGTTGCTATCTGTTGCTCGTTAACTGACGTCAAACAGTAGCCAATATGAGTGAAGTTATGGTAACCAATGCGTATTCCTAAAATACCCTGTTCTCCTTCGATCGGAATCCCAATTTAGCGATTATCAGCGGGATTTGCAATGTCTGCGTTCCTGTTTGCAATGTTTCATCAGATGCACAGAATTGCTAGCGTGTGATGTGCTAAAATGCAAACTCATAATAATAATATCCTCTTCCATTTTCTTCTGTTAGTTACTATCACGAAAGTCACTCCCGTGATAAACTGTAAAGAGATTAATTTATCTTCAAAATCGGGCTACTCCGCTTTTGGCCATTCTCGCATACTTGAAAACATCATCCTGTATATAAAAAAAATATACTATTAAATAGAAAAGTGCGCCAGCCCAACCCGCAGTGATACGTGATATGTCTAAATAATAACAATAAGGCTCAACGAGTTATTACCCCCATAAAGTGGGGCAGGGCCAATAGAATTGTCAATGGCAACGTTTAGCTTGGAACGACGCTCTATTTGTTCCGAGTATATTTTATTAGGGTTGGCGAAAGCGAGAAAAGATGTCCGCGATATTGTCGGTTCGTGCCCCACCATTTCCTTTATGGGCTTTTGAGCGCCTCCTGGCTGGTTGTCAATCCATTTTTTTGTGATTTACGCACGATTTTACCTGAACTTGATGGTCAGCATTTCAAGATGGATTTCGAATGAAACCAGTGTTCAGTACTATAGAAGTTATAAGCTCAGAGACCAGCCGCTGTACCAAGTCGGTTTTTAAAATGCTCACTCGGCAGCTTTAACATTGTCAGTTCTAGTAATATGCTCACACATTAATTTCAACCACCGACCTTTTTCTAGGACTATATAACGAATAACGTTTGAAATGATAACCGATAAACGTTTGAAATGTGTGTGCGTGTAAGCAAAGGTAATAACTTTAGTTATGAGTACGTAACCCACGCTCACACATTGAGTGTAATTCAGATTCAAATTCCACATTTAAATTGTGCATCTCTTTATGTAAATAAGTTATGCATTTCTTTAACAACTTTAAGATCAATTGAACATTCGCTATTTAAGTATTAGGATCGGTATAAAAAACTTTAAAACAATTTTAGACATATGAGTTAAATTGTGAGATTATGTATGAAGATACAAAGATTATGTTTTACATTCCCGAGGACAGCCTAATTTAGTAAAGCAATGGATAAATCAAAGATAGGGTAATTCATTTGATTAGATAATGATGCACACATCCATTATAGAAACGCAGTTTTACTCTACGTTTTCCGAGATTAAATTCACGACATTCACGCCACAAGAGGCAAATTAGTTTCGATTCATCATGATATACGTTTTTGCATACTTAGTTCTCAGGTAGCGGATCCACCACCGCTACGGATTATAATGATAAGAACAAGTTGCCTAAATACGTTAAGCGCCAAACATAACTTTCTATGAGTTCTCCACGAGAGCTCAGCGCTATACGGCGCTTTCACTAGGGATGGCTCCGCGCATTTGTATAAAAATATGCAGACCAGGAAGAAATGGATGTAATACCATACAACCTTGCAGGCATCACAATGAGAAATATAAGTAGCAACCCATAAGCAGGTCACAAAAAATAGCTAACGGATAGCTGGGGATCTGAGTCTTAGAAAGTGAAAAAAAAATGTTATTTATATTTTGTTTTAGTAACTTTAGCTAAGGGATTTGTATCATTGATGTTCATAAGTTTTCTGGAGCCCGACTAGGAAAAGACCTCTACATTAGAATGCCGCACCCAAAAGCATCAACCTTGGGTGGTGTAGTGTTCTTGGCAGCCAAACGACTCCACCTACTCCCTTCTGCTGGCAGCTTCGTCAGTTCTCAACGGGGCTGGCGATACGTTAGTGGCACCTCCCTTGTTACAAACGGTGACCGCTTGCCATCAGGCGGCCGTAAGTTTGAGCAGCACCTTCAGACTCGGGAACTTTATTACTTTATTAATGTACGTTGTATCACAGATATCTTTATGTTTAAAACTTATCTTTCGGCCCTTTCCCCACGCATTTATTACCACACACTCCATAAGTGGTTTACAGTTGTTATAACGATAGCATACTGTTGCCGTATGATATAATATTAAAATACTTATACCGTTGCAAGATTAGCCGTTACCGGTCATGATGTATTGACACTTTTTTTCAATACCATTGTGGTGGAAAATTCAACATGCCGTGTGCTATGATTTACGAAAATATAAATTTGGATTTCAGCCCTAACTCGGCAAGTATCAAGCATACTTAACGTTATTATCCGAGTTCATACCACTTTAAATTAGGCATTGTCTGACGAAAGTTTTGTTCTCGAGGCCTCGCGTGTACAAGTTGCGACTCATTATGCGCTGTCACGCTTATCATTTCTAAAGGTAGAAGTGTAGGTAGAAGTGTAACCCCCATCAAATATGTGTGAAAATTAACACTATTCGATAGTTATAGGTATTCTTGTTATTGCCACAACTGCGCGACGACTTTATACCACATTATAACACATTGAAATTAAACACTTTCTAACGGATTATTTTTAATCCGTTAATAAGTGTTTAATTTCAATGTGTTATAATCGTGAAAACCTAAAAAATCATTATTTCTATTTTATTAAAAAAAAAATCTAGCTTTATAATATTCTCTGTCATGTGATGTTTACTCGATACTTAAACTTGAAAGAAATGATCCGCTGCTGCCTCCCCTTTTGGCAACCTATATGCCTCTATCTATCTATCTATCAGCCACAGAAGTCCACTGCTGAACATAGGCCTCCCCCATAGATTTCCACAATGTGCGATCACGTGCTGACCGCATCCACCGACTTCCAGCGACCTTTACAAGGTCGTCCGTCCACCTAGTTGGGGGTCTTCCCACGCTCCTCTTTCCCATACGTGGACGCCACTCCAAGACTTTTATGCCCCAGCGGCCATCTGTTCTTCGGGCCACGTGGCCTGCCCATTGCCACTTCAACTGTGCAATCCTTCTAGCTACGTCGGTCACTCTAGTTCTTCTACGGATTTCCTCATTTCTGATTCTATCACGTAGAGTAACTCCGAGCATAGCTCTTTCCATTGCACGTTGGGTGACTCTCAGGCGCCTAATAAGTCCCATTGTGAACGCCCACGTCTCTGATCCGTATGTCATCGCTGGCAACACGCACTGTTCGAAGACTTTTGTCTTCAGGCACTGAGGAATATTGGATGAGAAGATATGACGTAGCTTCCCGAACGCTGCCCAGCCGAGTTGGATTCGACGAGTGACCTCTTTCTCGAAGTTGGACTTACCTAATCGGACTAATTGTCCCAGGTATACGTACTCGTCAACAACTTCGAGGGGAGAATTCCCAACAACAATCGGGTACGGTGCAACATGGACATTGGACATGACTTTCGTCTTATCCATGTTCATCTCTAGACCCACTTGTTGAGAAACTCTATTGAGGCCTCCAAGCATTGTACTTAATTCCTGCAGCGACTCCGCTATCACCACAATATCATCCGCAAATCTCAGGTGAGTGAGGTATTCGCCGTTGATGTTGATGCCAAGTCCGTCCCAATCCAGCAGCTTGAACACATCTTCCAATGCAGCGGTAAACAGTTTTGGAGAGATCACATCTCCTTGTCTCACTCCTCGCTGCAATTGGATAGGCTCAGTGCTCTGGTTCTGGATTCGAACTGACATAGAGGCGTTTCTATACAGACACTTCAACACTTCGATGTATCGCTGATCAATACGGCATCGCTGCAGGGAATGAAGCACGGCCCAAGTCTCGATCGAATCGAAGGCTTTCTCATAGTCCACAAACGCTAAGCATAGTGGCTGGTTATACTCCTCGGCCTTTTGTATAACCTGCCGCAGCGTATGTATGTGGTCCATGGTGCTAAAGCCTTTTCGGAATCCGGCTTGTTCGGGAGGCTGGAAGTCGTCAAACCTGCGTGCAAGACGATTCGTAATGACCCTCGAAAACAGCTTATAAACATGGCTCAGGAGCGAGATGGGTCTGTAGTTCTTCAGAAGGGTTTTATCCCCTTTCTTAAAGAATAATATCACCACGCTCCTGTTCCATGCTTCAGGCGTTGTTCCTTCAAGTATGACGGAATTGAAGAGCCTCTGGAGGACTACAAGTACCGGCTTTCCACCCGCTCTCAGAAGCTCTGTCGTAATTCCGTCATCCCCCGAGGCCTTATTGTTCTTGAGCTGTTTTAGGGCCATTACAATCTCATACAAGCTGACGTCCGGGATATCTTCGGTATAATGACGGGTTAGTCTGGATCTTGGGTCTGAGTCCAGACGAACAACTCGTTTGTGGACCGAGGTGTATAGCTGTCCATAGAACCTCTCGACCTCTCTCAAAATCTCGGGTCTGGACGAGACGATGCTGCCACAGTTGGTCTTCAGCTTAGTCAACTGGCTTTGCCCAATAGACAGATCTCTAGCAAACACTTTGGAGCCCTTGTTTCGCTCAATGGCCATTTCAATGCATGTAGCATTAAAATGCCTAGTGTCGCGTCTAAGAGATTTGGAGATCTGCCTATTCAGCTGCCTGTAAACTGACATATCCGCTGAAGACTGCAACCTCATGTCGCGTCTTTTATCCAAGAGCTTGAGAGTTTCGTCGGAGATTTTTTTAGGTCTTCCCTTACGTCGGGCCTTATAAAACTGAGCTCCGACAGTATGGACAGCTTCCACTAACCTGTTATTCATATCGTCCACCGTAACGCAGTCCCCTAGGCAATCGAAACGGTTCTGTAGCTGCAGCTGAAAGGCTTCGGGGTTTTGGATATCAGCAGGGGTGGGACGGAGCGTAGACCTCATCAATTTCGACCGTTCAAGTGCAGTATTCAGATTCAGCGTGCCTCTTACCATTCGGTGATCACTACCGGTTTTCACCCTGTTGATCACAGAGACATCGCTGAATATCTGCCTTTTAGTCGAAAAGATGAAGTCAATCTCATTTTTTACGGAACCATCGGGGCTTATCCAGGTCCACTTTCTGTGGGGTTTCTTCTTGAAAAAGGAGTTCATCGCGTAGAGTCCCTCCTTTTCCATGAAGTCAACCAGCTGTTGCCCCCTCGGGTTCCGTTGCCCATATCCAAAATGCCCCACTCTTTTCTCTGCTCCATTTCGTTTACCTAGTTTCGCGTTAAAGTCCCCCATCAACACCGTGTAGTGGGTTTCGGACGTATGTATGGCTCTAGATATGTCCTCATACATAGTCTCCACTTCTGCATCGGGGTGTGCCGTCGTTGGTGCGTAAACCTGTATCACCTTCAAACAGTACCGTTTGGTGATTCTGACTACAAGGCACGCGACCCTCGGCGACACACTCTCGACGCAGATCACGTTGTTGATGAGGTCCTTGTGGACGATAAACCCGACACCACCCTGAGACAGTTGATCGCCCTCCCGGTAGTAGAAAAGGTTGCCGGACTGTAGGATTATCGTGCCCTCCCCCTCTCTTCGGACTTCTGATAATCCGATAACGTCCCAGCGCACCTTCTCTAGGGCTTCTTCCAGCTCGTCGATCTTCTCATCGGTCCTCAAAGTGCGTGCGTTATAAGTTGCCAGGGCCAGTTGTCGTTGGTGGTAGCCAACACGCCTCCGGGGATTCTTAGCACCCCCTGCTCCGACGCTTGCCTGACCGCTACCGTAATCAGGGGCGTTGGAGCTACCGGAGACTGGGGGCCGTTTTTTGGTTTTCTTGTCCATGGGGGGGATTTGCCCTAATCGCCACGCTGGGCAGGCGGGTTGGCGATCGCAGTATTAAGATGACTTTGTATCAGAGCGTCGCTGCTGCCCAACGTCTGTTATCCCTTAGTCGCCTTTTACGACACCCACGGGAAGATATGGGGTGGTGATATTCTTACTCCGTCACCACACGAAAATATGCCTCGACACCCACATAATGGAATGGGTTTCGCTGCCTGTAATGATCACTGCCAAAACTAATTGATAGCCGGTAATTTGAGTGATTGTTCTTGTATGTTGTTAAAATTACGCTTTCTTTTAACTTGATTTCGGTGACTAGGCCGTTTACGTTGGAAATAAATAAGTAATTTAGTTTCTATCGAATGTTTATAAAAGCATATCATATCGGCAAATATTGGACTCTGATTAACCCTTTCCACTGTATTTAAGCTGTTAACACGGAAATCCATTAACCCCGCGCCCCCGCACAAGTGGCGAGCGCGCGGGAGCGATGAGGCTGCTGCGAGCGGCCCATCGGGAAATTATACCTGGCTCTAACGCTACGTGTAGATCCTACCTGACTGTGTTGCCAGAGAATGAACTTTAGCATATTTAAATTATTCTAAAACAGCGTGATGAGGTTTTAGGTAGAGAGAAAAAATAGCCCACAGAGAAAGAAACTCTCTCTGTTCAGGTGCACGAGGCTCAGCTATTAGGGGGTTGATTATTAAATGATATTGATTGACGGTGAGCCGAGTTACGGTAAAATCTTTTAAGCCTATATATGACCCACTACTGAGTCAGGCCTCTTCCAAATTAATGGAGGAATAGTCGGCTCTTGCGACACCCTCCGGATCGTGTGGGTTGGTGATATCGTGAATTTTAAGTCCTCACGGACACTGGTTTATATTTTAGAAGGTTCAAAATATTTATGTCTTTTTTTAATAATAAGTAATTCGATATTATATTTTGGCAACATCACACTCATGTATGAATGACTGTAAAATGCTGTTATGGTATGTGAGCGTAAAACGGTATTTACGAACGCCCCTGGAAGGATGCCTCTAACAACAATTTGTGCCGTCTATGAATTAGAAGCGGATAGAAATAACAATAGCTAATGTTTTTTTATTGTATAACTCCATACCAATTTGTTCCGCTTTACCGTTGTTCGCTTTTTTCTGCGATCTTAGGTCTCTCGCGAATTATTTCTACTGTAGGAAATATAATATGACTCCATTGATATTAACTAAGTACATAGAAAACTTAAAAAATATGTTAAAGTCAAAGTCAAATCATTTACTTTGCGACACAATGGACACTTACAAATTGTCAACATATTAATAAAATGTATACAAAGCAAAGTAATATATTCTACCACCAGTTTGGAACGCGACCACTGCTGAGAAGAACTGGCAAGAAACTCAGAGCGCTTGTCATTCTTATCTTTTTTATTACTTTTATATATATTGGCCAACAAATTCCATATACAAACTGTTCTATTGGATCTGAAAAGCGTCAACTGGAACGTGAATTTTAAAACAATACAACTTTATTATAGTAAACTAAAACTTCCTTGGTCTAGTGAGCCGACCAACCCCAAACAGCAGCACCTGTTCACAAGTATAAAGCATGGGACAGCCATCGATCTCCTCAACCATATTAAAGGGAAGTAACCGACCCGTCACATGTCGCTACCTACTATTTTATCTCTATTATTATTATATATTAAATATTTCATCACTTACTAGATGGAGCGACGATCTGCGACGGGCAGCGGGCAGCAACTGGATGCATAGAACCGAAGACCGGGTTCAGTGGCGAGCCATAGTTGAGGATAACGTCCAGCAGTGGACCGTAATAGGCTGATGATGATGATGATAAATCTCAACCCTGACTATAGAGACCCCATTCCATTCTGCGAATGCTGTAAGAATCGAATGAAGGAACCAGTTAAGCAGAATACGTAAATGATGACAAATGAAATCTTGAGGTAAAACTGTCTGTCGACTATCAAAGTTAACTTTTTACAAAAACAGTGAAGAAGTAGCGATCTAATTCTACCACGCTTTTGATTGTATCAAATATCTGCTACCCCATCCCTGTGATCCGGACAAAGAATAGTCTCTTCGCATTTGCATGATAAATAGCGTTTGACATCCTCCTACGGGACTGGAGCCAATCGAGGCGAAGCTCGGGAATTATGTAGAATCAATCGCGATCCCGAGCGACGGCGACGAAGCGATATCGTCGCTTCCTGCGAATGTCTTGTTCTTCGTGTTTGGCTGCTTTATTTGTATGAATAAAGATTTTGTAGCGGTGCTTATCCGAACTACGCGAGATAGTGCCGGAAGGAATTATATCAGGACACGAAATGACGCGAATACCACTGGCATAATAAAATAATGAACCAACGTGGACTACTCTGCTACTACAACTTCTCAGCACATAAATGACCCACTGCCGGGTCAGGCCTCCTCCAATGACGACACGGTTGGCGCAGTGGTTGAGCGATCGACTGCTGCGCAGCATGTTGGTTCGATCCCCGCACGGAAGAAATATTTGTACGACCTACAAGTATTTGTTCCGGGTCTGGGTGTTTTCTATCTACAATATGTATGTATTTACAACAAAAAAAGTATACATATAAGTAGTTTATCATCCATCTCGTTACCCTAACACAAGCATTAAGTTGCTTAGCTTGGGATGAGATGGCGTTGTGTGAAATGTCCAAGGATATTTATTTATTTATTATTTATTTAATTATAAATAGAGAGTATATTTTAGCATACTGTGCCACACTGACCAGGCGGGTTGGCATAGCGTTTCATATTAAGTTTTCCTCCTGTTGACTCTTACGACACTCTCAGGAGGGAATGGGATGTGGGCTAGGTGGAGTGGACACTTTGTAAAGGAATTGGGTGATTTCGGTCTGGATAAATCCGTAAATTGTGGTGATATTGAATGTAGAAGCACAATAGAGAAGCATGAGCGAGTGCCTTGTGATGACACTCCTAAACATTACCAGAGAAAAGTATATTAATACTGGTAGGCGACACATTTGTTGGACATAACCCGCTCATGACAAAGGTTTCACCCGCAAGCCACAACTGGCCAAAAGGTTCTTCAGTGTACTCATTAGGCCCAATGGTGGTGAGCAATATCCTCTTTCTCGAGGCTTAGCATACATTACAGCCCTACAGGCGGGCGAGGACAGCGGTTAATACATTAACCCTTTAGTTAATGCCGTGTAAGCCTTATGCGGCGCATTCCTACGTGCAATACAAGGTTCTGTCTTCAAAAGCTCAAAGAGCTTTTTTCATTTTCTCATTACATTGTAATCAGGTGCTTTTGGTATTTTTTAAAACACACTTTTCTGGGATACTTCAGTGTGGTGACAGATTTAGAATTCCCAGTGTCACCGAGTAAAGTGAGCACATTTTGGATACTAAATAACTTTACTTATCTCGGTTTTAAATACCCAGTACATTTTTATAGTTACAAAGTATTTTATACGGTCAATTTAAATAATCCCATAAATTCAAGTTAATTATATATTTTAAAAAATTATGATAGATACCCCCAAGAGAAGCAAAAAATGATACACACCTGTGCCAACCCGTCTTGCCAGCGTGGCACAGTAGGCTAAATTTCTCCATGAATTTGAAGGAGGCCCGACTTACTAGTCATTAATGGGCTGAAAGCAATATAAATGTGATGGAATAATGAAAACAACCGAGCTACTAATTTCAGGATTATATTAATTAAAGTTGACTACACGATGTGACTTGCACAATATCGGTAAGTAAGAGAGATTGTCTGTCAAAAATCACACTGCGTGAAGCGCAGCTTACTATTTGCTCTATACAAAACAACAGGCGTTTGCATTCATTAGACATATTGATGTTAAATTGCAACATCCTCCCCTGGATGCAAACCCATTGCCTTGATGAGATCTTCATGCTGCCGCCGGAGTAGACCCTTGGTTAATGCGTCGGCGACCATTTTCTTGGTGCTAATGTATTTGACAGATACTTCGTTTGCTGCAATCTTCTCTCGCATGAAATGGTAGCGGACATCAATATGTTTGCTTCTAGCTTGATACATTTCGTTACCTGAAAGGCTAATTGCACTTTGATTATCGCAATACAAAGTTATAGGTATACTTGCAAGTTCAGGCCAAAACTCATTTTGAAGTTGTTTCAACCAGAGAGCTTCTTGAGCAGCTGTCGATAGTGACATATATTCTGCCTCGGTGCTTGATAAGGCAATTGTTGATTGTTTTTTAGAGTTCCAGGAAATTGAGCCACCCTGAAAAAGAAAAAGGTATCCAGTGCAGGATCTTCGATCTTCTGCATCGCTTGCCCAGTCTGCATCACAGTAACCAGTTATCCCGCTGTTGTGATTTCGGAATGTAAGTTTCATATTTATGGTTCCATTTAAATATCGAAATATTCTCTTAACAGCAATCCAGTGCTGCGCTGTGGGCTTATTATTAAATCGGCTTACTGAATTTACAGCATATGCAATATCTGGACGTGTGCATTGCGACAAATATAACAGACTTCCTACTGCTTCCTGGTATGGTATATCTCTTAATATTTCATTTTCATTTACAGGTTTTTTTAGCTGTGTTCCTGCTTCAAAAGGCGTAGGTACTGGTCTGCATTCGTGCATTTGGAAACGATATAAGATTTTCTTTATGTATTGTGATTGATCAAGAGTTATTTCATCGAAGCTTTCCTTTTGTGTTATTTTTATTCCAATACATTGTTTAGCAGTACCCATATCCTTCATTTTAAATTTTTTACTTAATTTTTGTTTGACAAGTAGTGCTGTTTCTTCATTATTAAAGTAGTACAATATGTCATCAACATAAATTGTAATGAATAGTATATCATTTTTGTTTAATATTCTGTAATAAACGCAGGGGTCCATTTTCGATCGTGACATTCCAATTTCTAACAAAATTGTATTTAACTTTTTATTCCATTGACGGCTCGCCTGTTTCAGCCCATATAAAGATTTGCTCAGGCGGCATACTTTGTAGTCAGTCTCATAACATGGCGGTGGAGACATATATAATTCTTCATCCACATCCCCCTGGAGAAATGCTGTGATGGCATCCATTTGATGTATTTTTAATTTATGTTTAACTGCCAGTCCCATCAAATATCTTATTGATGAATAGCGGACGACCGGGGCGTACACTTCGTTATAGTCAATTCCTTTGGTTTGTTTGTAGCCTTTAATGACTAAGCGAGCTTTATAACGAATTACATTACCAGCTTCATCTCTTTTCGATTTAAATACCCATTTACATGGTATTATTTTCTTTCCCTTAGGCAGATCCACTAAATTCCATGTATTGTTTTCTATTAATGACTGGTACTCTTCATCCATGGCTTTTTTCCATGAAGTTGCATTGTCACTATTTAGTGCTTCTACGTGAGTTTGTGGGTCATTATCCAGAAGACTCATCGCTGATTCTACATTTATTGATAAAAATGAAGTATGATCTGGACTGTTATTACATGGAGAAATATTTCTTCGCCGTAAATTGTATGAAGTTACAATTTCAGCTTCGGGAGAACTTGTAGACTGATCATTCTCAGGTAAATATGTTTCATCATCTGGATCTTCGTAGTAACTAGATTCATAATCATGTGTTTCTTCTTCTGTTTCAGGTACAGTATTTTCTTCTGTTTCAGGTATAGTATTTTCTTCTACTTTAGTAAAATTGTTTTTATCTTCTATATTTATTTTTTCTAGATCACATTTAGTAACTTGTGTATTTTGTTTTTCAGGTTTTTCTTCGGCATGCATATTTTTGGTTATTTTATTTTGACTCACTGTTGATTCTAAGAAAACGACATCTCTACTCATAACAATTTGTCTGCTGTTTGGGTGTGCAAAACGGTAGCCTTTTGTGCTTTCACTATAACCAACAAATATTAATTCTTGAGATTTCCGATCTAATTTTTGCCGTTTCTCTTTTGGAATATGCACCATTGCTTTGCAGCCGAATACTCTCATGTGAGCTACATTTGGTTTGTTACCAGTCCACACTTCTTCAGGCGTGATGTCACCAAGTGAGCGCGTTGGAGATCTGTTAATAATGTAGGCCGCAGTAGCCACAGCTTCTCCCCAGTACTGCTTCTGTAAATTAGCATTAAATAACATGCATTTTGCGCGCTCAACAAGTGTGCGGTTCATCCTTTCGCTCAACCCATTTTGTTGTGGCGTGTATGGGTTGCTTGTTTGATGTTTGATACCAAATTGTTTCATATATTTTTCAAAATTATTATTTATGTACTCCTTTCCATTATCACTTCTGATTGCTTTTATTTTCTTATTTAGTTCATTTTCTGCTCTATTTTTAAATTCTATAAATATTTCTAAAACTTCGGATTTTTGTTTCAGGAAAAATACAAAAACTTTACGTGAGAAGTCGTCTATAAATGTAAGAAAGTACCTTGCACCTCCCAGAGATTGTGTCTCCATAGGTCCACAAAGATCGGTGTGGATCAGCTCTAGCAACCCTGTTGCCCGGGAGCCTTCATGATTAAACGGTTGTCTGGATTGTTTGCCTTCCAGACAAGAAGTACAAATATAGTTTTCTTTCTGCGGTGACAACTTCACACCATTAGTATATTTTTCAATTTTTTGTATATCATTTAGGTTTAAATGACCCATTCGTTGGTGCCAAAGATAGGTTGTATCTTCTGTTGTAGCTGCCATTGCTGTTTCACTCCGGTAAGTATTTAACTTATAAGTGTCATTTATTAACTTAGCATTAGCCACCTGTTGTCCATTTTTATTTTTTATCTGACAACCATCTCGGCTGAACTCCACTTTACAGCCACTTTTTACTATTTGGCTGACTGAGAGCAAATTAGTTGAAAGTTTAGGAATAAATAGTACATTTCTCACCTGTATGCAGTCAATGGCGCCGGTATTTTCATTCAGTACTTTTATAGTTACATTACCACAGCTTTGTACTTGTAACATTTTATTATCTGCGATCCGGATGCTTTGAACAGGTGGTGCACTTTCATTCTCCAGCCAGTCTCGGTGCATGGTCATGTGGGCGGAGGCACCGGAATCCACATACCAACTGGTGGCGTCGTTCAGTGTGGTGGCTGAAAAAGCAGCTACAAATCCATTATTTTTATCATCTTTTTTATTTTTATTTTTGAACCAACATTGCTTGCTTAAGTGTCCATATTTGTTACAGTTATAACACCGTGGCCCACTTTTATTTGTATTACTGTCTTTATTTGGCTTACTGTTTTTATTTGGCGTTGACCTTTTTGAGTTTGTATAAAAAGCGGTATTAGTTGTATCTGTGGACTTCACTTCTTGCAGAAGTTTTGTTTTGATCAGATCAGCACTAATAATTATACCCGAGCTCTCAATGCCCATAATCATTGGTCTGTATAGATCGGGCAATCCCGCCAACATTAACGTTCCGAGCCACTCATCATCAACTTTAAATCCAATGTCTCTTAGCTTATGTGCAGAGGTCATTATTTTGCTAATATATTCTTCTACGCTTGCACTTGATTCTAGATTTGTGTTAATTAAATCTCTTAATAATCCTACTTTTCGGAGTAGACCAGAGTCTTCAAATGCGGTTTTTAAATTGTCCCACACCTCCATGGAAGTTTTTGCATTTTGTACATGGACGTATAACTGTGGATCAATTAATAATATGATTTTTGACTTAGCTTTAACATCCTTTTTGACATCTTTGCTTTCACCAATTACGCATTCCCACAAGTCATCATGTTGCAGATATGCTTCCATCGCAAACTTCCAGCTTGTATAATTATCTCGTCCGGTCAGCTTCGGAATGGAAAACATATTGTTTGTTCCCATTTTTAAGTATTTATGCTGAAAAAGAACTCCTAGCCACAAATATTATAAGCCGCGGAATTTGAGGTTATGTTCTATTTTAACGAGAATTTCACTGTTTTAACTACTGATTTTAAACTGATAACTGCACTAAAGCACAGGTACGGGACGGCCCATAACCTGATGGAATAATGAAAACAACCGAGCTACTAATTTCAGGATTATATTAATTAAAGTTGACTACACGATGTGACTTGCACAATATCGGTAAGTAAGAGAGATTGTCTGTCAAAAACCACACTGCGTGAAGCGCAGCTTACTATTTGCTCTATACAAAACAACAGGCGTTTGCATTCATTAGACATATTGATGTTAAATTGCAACAAAATGCAATAAATAATTTATGCCTTAGCGGTGACGAAGTCAATCAACCTAACACGGGTTTGGATGGGGATAAGGTAGGAAACACACCCGCCCCTCCACTGTGCTGCCACCTTGTCGTGGTGAAGGGGCTTGTGTGCCTCAATGATCCGTGGGGCCATACCGGCCAGGGCCTCCCATGCCGGGCGGACCCACGGGGAGAGGTGAGACAAAGGGCGGCACCCAGCGCCGCAGTGGACTGGGGCTCCAGGGACTCCTCTATCCTCAGAGTTGCCCTGCGAGTCCTGGACTGCTGCGGTGCACCAACGCCCTCGGGTTGTCACTAATCCGAGGGCTGACGGGCCTCCTTCTGCGAGGCCGTTATGTCGCAGAAGAGTTGCGACCCGCCCCGCAGCCCGGGGCGGGTCGCAAAGGAGGGAACTCCGGCTGACTCGCGCCGCGCACGGAGGCAGGAGCGGAGGGGGGTCGTGACGATGCGAACCCCTTCTGCCCTCGCCTGAGAGGCCGGTGGTGGGTCGGGTGATCACCACCCGCCCGCCACCGACAAAGGCCTCGTTGACTGAGAGGGCGTCCCAGTTGCCCGGGATGCCCTCTCTGATAGTCGCTTGCCCGCGTCGCGGGCACCACGCCGGGGCGTCACTGTTGACTGAGCTTGCGCCAACCTGTGGCGCCCCAAGCACGCCGTGTGAGGGTATACCGCTGGGGTTTTAGTGGGTAGACGACTCTTGGGTAGACGACCCTTGTCGGAGTCCCACGTAATCCCCGACCTCTCCCTCGGGGAGCGGTGGTATGCATACATACCCGGCGTTGCATGAAGCCATTTCTATTTATACGATTAATATCACTTTGCACAATATTTAATTGTCTCCTTTCAGTTAAGTTGAACTATTCGTTATATAGCGCGCAAGACCGACGCCCGATGGGGCAGAAAGTCCTGGTAGTCCTTTACGGTGGACCGATGACCTGGGTAAGGTCGCCGGAAAACGATGGATGCGGGCGGCCCAGGACCGGCCTTTGTGGAAATCCTTGGGGGCCTATGTTCAGCAGTAGACGTCTTTCGGCTGAAATGATGATGATGATGATTCGTTGTATTCCAGGAAATAGGCGTACCGGCTCGTAACAGGCGATTAGCAGTTGTATTTCGGAGTGTAATAACTGTCTTTGTGTAATCTAGAAATACTTACCCAGACCCAAACATGGCATTTCTAATCCTTAATTTACACCCTTGCAAAGGGACCCAATGGGACTGCAATGCTTAGGGTGGAAACTGGACTTAGACCTAATATTACAGTGCCGGCACCCGCCGTTTTGTATTTTGGATCATATCACCGTTCATTCTACATCTGTCACAAGTTAAGGCGGCTCGCAAATTGACGTCCATCTCTCAATTTTCATATTTCTCAAACACCCAGTTTTATGAGTCGTCAATATTTGTGGCATTTTATCCCGGTTTCCAGTTTCATAGCCATTATGGTAGTGGGAAAAAAGTATCGTTGGTACATTTGTAACATTCCAATGAAGGTTTCGTTTTATAAATGGTTTGAGAAACTTTACATCAATATTGACGTGCATACTTTCACATTATATGAAGCAATTCATCAAAGTGATGATCACTAACTTAGTGAAAAACAATAACAAAATTTGCTAGTGTGACGGACATTATGGAACTCAAATAGCCAAGCTTGTCCTCTACAATAATAATATTAGCTAGGTATTTAGTTGGTTTTCACTGGAACCCATGTTTACAACATTTAGCGGCCTCTTATGATTAGCTCTATGTCCTCATTTTGGATGCATATAGAAATAGTTGTAGACGAAAGTAGTAAAATCAACTATTTTATTTTTTCATACAAACTGTTCGTATCTGTCAACAGGATACGTTCTGAAATAAATTTTGTAATTAAAAAGATACAGACTGAAATTCTATTATCTATTCTATTAAATTCTATTATCTCTTAATAATATATTATCTTCGATAGTATCGGAATAGCGTGGTCGTTAGCGAGATTGTGTAACGGGGTCGTGATAGAGACGCACAATTGTCGACGTGTCGATCCCAGGCAGAAATCGACATCCCGCGAGAAAACGTTCTCATACGTCTCACAGGCTTACTGAATGTAAAACACGTGCTCAGAGTAATCAGACGTCTGTAACGCGCTAGTATGTATTGCAGATACTGCCTCGTCTGTAATCTTAGACAAAGCCTTCCTTTATTCAATCAAATATGAAAATCGAGGCGGCAAGCTAACGCAAATCCCTTGTAAGTTTGGTAAAATAACAGCCCTGCGTACTTCGTTGAACAAAACTTGATATCATAGAGAGTTAATTAAACATGAGCGAGGCTTCTTGTGCGAATCTATTTTTAAAGCAACGTAGGGCTTACACAGTACGAACACGCAGCGATATAAAGTATAGGTATATGTATTATTGTGCATCATTTAATGATAGGCATAAGAAGCTAGCAGTTATAAAATCGTGGACACTAAGTAATGAAGTAACTCTAATAAAGATACTGCTTGATAAGAAATACCCTTTTTTTGAGAGAATAATGTTGTTAAAGTTAAGTTCTACTCATCGGTCCGACCTGATTAATAAGTGCAGAGGAATGAGGCTTAAACTAGATTTAATAGAATAATATTTGGTGTGAAATACTAAACAAGAATCATGAAACACGAACAATATGATGGATAATACAATACATATTTTGCAAGTCCTAAACTGAAGTGTGCAGCCCTACAAAACATCGGCAAAAACTCAAAGCCGTAAAAATTCGTCACGCCGCCGACGCCTTTGCGAGAATTGTTTGAATATTTTAGAAGAGATGTAACTTAGATGTAGCAGAGCTCAGAGGTACACCAATGTAAATAATGAGGGACTTTCACAAAACAAAACTTATCCATGTGATTGTACAGTGGAGTGAACGCCAACTTGATATAACGGTGGTTACATCGTCTAGAGATATATATATCTATTTTATAAATCAATTTGATAAGATTGTATTTGTTTGATTTCTGGAGGATTAAAATGTAAAATGCTTGTTATTATTTTAAATATATATATGGTTCCAGCTGAATTATCGGAACAAGAATTATAGACACCAGACGACGCTGTTCTTTCCTACTTTAAATAAATGTGTCATTGGCGGATCAAACAAAGAAAATCAAAATGCCTATTAAGTAAGAGTCCAAAATCCACACGGGTGAAGCCAGGGATCTGGTGTAACACAATAACAAAATAAACAATAATAACAGAATGGAATTATTTCATACGTTCTCAAAACCCTTGTATTGAGGGCTTAATCCCGATCTTTCCTCGGCGAAGTCAAAAGTACAAAAGAAACATCTACAAAGACAAGCTTTATCTTTCACTCTACACGTGTATTGCTTTACAAGATTTAGTTTTATTAATAATAAATAATAAATTCTTTATTCATTCACCACAAATAACAAAATGACATTAGATACATGATCAGCTCAAAGTTGTGGGAGTAAGTTAAGTAAGTTTTATCTCTGTATTAGTATTTAATTTGTTTTCTGAATGGTGACCACCACGAGGCATTTGAGTATGCTGTATGTACTTTACTGTGAAAAAGAAAAAAGTCAAGAACTAACACGTGCATAATATTAGAAACCATGTAGTTGAGCCGGCCATGATTTCTACTTCTCTTCTCAGCCCACTGCTGAGTCCGCCCTCCTCCAACTACGCAGAGGGTATCAACTAATATAAATCCATCATCGGTTGCGTATCAAGTTTTCCTAATCTTGCGGCTAGGATTTTGGCCTTATCATTTTATTTTATCGGCTCTTCCGACACTTTCAGGATGAAATGGGGTGGCGACACTGTGTATTCTAAATCCACCAGGTTTAGTACTCCTCATTTCCAAATTCGTAATCTTGTTGACTTTTGCCTTTGGTCCTCATCTGTGTCGCACCTCTCAAGTCATATTTTTACCACAATAAACAGCACACGCGTTAATTTTTATTTCATTTCATTATATGGCTTCCACTGTCGACCAATGTTTTTGCGAAATAAAATTGTCATTCGGAATAAATTTAATACAAGGCTTCTGTTTTTATATCGTTATTAAGAAGGTTTTACCGTGCATGTATTAATTTCTACAACTTGGCTGTATCATTATTTTAAAGTATAGAGTAAATTTTGATAAGACTACAGGGCAAGGCAAGGCAAGGCTTCGGAGAAATGTTCAGCCTATGGGCCAAATACCATAGCTTGATGAGGGCGGAATATATTTGGTCCTAAGGTATCGATAATTGTTGTTTTTGGTGTTGTTTCGTGAGCATGGCGTGGTCTATTTAATATTCTACACACAGCAAACATTCATAACGCAACATTGAACCCACTCCCACTCTCAGGCAGTTGCCGAATATCGGATATTTTGTTGACTTCAGTTGGGTTTATCGTCATTACCTTCAGCCATAAAACACCCACTGCTGGGTCCCGTCTTTTCGAAATACGTGGAGGGAATTTAGTCCACGGTGCCACGGCATGTCATGTCAAGTGGTCATTTACTAGCGGCTCGATACCTTCAAGGTGGTTTCACTAAATTGGCAAATACACATTTCAGTTAATTCAAGCTTACCGTAGTTCTCCTATTAACTCTCATGGACATAATTGGTCAAGATAATACAGATCTACCATAATCTGTCCGTGTGGTGACGAGTTTAGAGTACACAATGTCACCAACCGCACAATGTTCCAAGGAGCGCTGTTCATTACGTTCCAATCAGGCTTACATCAACATTCGCCGCAACTCATTAGCACAAGCTCATTTTGTGGACTTTACTATGCTCTACGAAATTATAACCAAGATAAGTGAAATTGATTATAACATTTCATCAGCATCATCGTCATTTCAGCCAAAAGACGTCCACTGCTGGACATAGGCCTCCCCAAGGATTTCCACAAAGGCCATTTATAACATTTAGAATGGACATTATCCTGAGGGTGTCGTAAGAGGCGACTGAAGGAAGGCAAGACGCAGATCACCTAGCTGCAAGAAAAGGAAACTTGATACAACTCCCGTCTTGTAACCCTCCATGAAGTTGGAGGCGGCCCGATTCAGCAGTGGCAGTGGGGGGTCGTTTATGACGGCGATAATCTAGAATTACAAGCAAGCAGATATTGAATGCAGACAGTGGTTTGCTATCAATGTTATGACAAGCGACCGCGGGGCGACGGATCACGACCAATATTTATTTAGCATCCAACCCGTTGTGCAGACGGGGGCAACCGAACGGCCCGCGGACGGCGAAATTAATTGGAGCTCCCGAGATATTGAGATCCGAAATTGACGTTATCAATTGTGCTAAAACATTTGCTGGGATTTGGAATTCATGGAAGGGTATTCCAAAATCAAATAAAACTACTTGAAACGCGCAGCTGCAATGCAATCTGTGTGGACGTTGAAAATGTTTTTGTAATTCTGGCCATATCGTGAAAATACGACCAACACATTTTGTATAATATGACAATGTGTTGACTATTTGTAAGTGTCCATCGTGACCCACACAAAATAAATGATTTGAATTTGAACACCTATACTAATCTCAACTTATTTCTGTGTTGAGAAGTAAAAATGGAGATTAAATGATAATAAAAGTTTTACGTTTTTTCTAATAGTGTTTTTTTATTCAAAAGCTTTCAACTCCCTGTGACTAAAAGGGGTAAAATGTATATTAATTTACATTTGCTTTTCTACAAATTTTTTCCGAATCGACAATTGTGAATTTATCATCGGGCCAGTATGCTGTTAAAAGAAGAGCTGCCAAAATCCAGTGTAGTGTTCAGCGGTAATAATACGTTTAGTATAAAGTCAACTTTGGAACTTTGGCATCCCGGGTTCGATTCCGGGATTGCGCAAGTGTCTTTGTCTAAACCAGAGGCACTTGCTCTGAGTCTGGGTGTCATTTGTGTTCGTGAATTACATGTTTGTAAACTACCCCCGCGATACAGGTTATAACAGGCAGGGGTTTCGTTTTAAAAAAAAGAAAAGTATAAAGTCTACAGTAAAAGGTAAAAGGAAATGTAATTTAATAAAGCGAAATCTATACTAATATATAAAGCTGCAGAGTTTGTTTGTTTGTTTGATCGCGCTAATCTCAGGAACTACTGGTCCGATTTCAAAAATCTTTCAGTGTTAGATAGTACATTTATCGAGAAAGGTTATAGGCTATATTTTATTTTCAAAAGAATTAGGGATCCGTATGAAAATTGCGATTTTGTAAACCAAGGTGTAAAATCGAAATCCTATTTATGCGTGCGCTGCAAAGCTATTGACAATAGAACAAAATGATGTACTACGGGTTTGTAGGTCTTATAAAGATCTACAAAAAAGTCCGAACGAAGTGCGAGAGCACTTATCTAACTATCATAGTTTAGTCACAATAACCGATTTTATGTTCATAAAAATATGCACGGGTTCGAAGCCCACGCGGACGAAGCCGCGCGCAAAAGCTAGTATTAAATAATTTCATTCCCCTCCATGTAGTTGTCGACTCCGCGTTGGGTCATTTATAGCCTGAGTAGTAATAGTAGTAATACATCTTGAATATACAAAAAATCTACATCATCTCTCGATATCCGGTTGGTTTAAGCATCGCCATGCAAAATGCAGTTTACTTGAGACGGTGCGCATTGAAAGGCGGTTTCTCTCTTTGCAGCACTAACCACTAGGTGGTTTGCATTTTTTTTCCGCCCATGGCTGTCACGAGCTTTAAATAATATTTTTTGAAAGTAAGTAAATTATGTTTTTTTTTATTAATATTATGTTAAATTTAAAGTATCGAATAAATACGAAAAACATCATAAAAAGTATTTGGCACGAAAGGCCAGTGTCATATTTTCAATTTAGTGGGATTACTGCGCGGGCGGGTCGCGTCTCGGATCCGGCCCGACAGCGTGACGCGCCCGTAATCCACCGCCAGACATGCGGGGCTCAATCCCGACCATATTATGTTTTTTTTGCAATACCAAGTGCTACTAAGTTTAAAGGTTAGCTTATTAACAATTTGTTTTCAATTCAATGAAACAATCAAACTCCCAGTCAAATGTTTCACATAGAAATTTCTTGTCTTCACCAAATACTGTTCACGCGTTGCTTGTAAAAAGAGGGCTGTTATAAACCTGATACCAATGTCTGTGACATCATGACTTCTGACCAAGAAGACAGAAGAAGAAGAAACAAAGTATATTTGTTCACGACAGACACACACAGATAAACCAAATCTTCAATAACTTATTACGGCAGCTTGTGCTTGCCCCGAAATGTTTCCACTTCAGCAAACGCTGCCACTTGATCATGTCGGCGCTGAGCTTCGTCGAGGTAGTGCTGTGCGAGTGGACAAAGGAAGGCGACACATTCACATTTAAAAGAATAGGTGGTTTTAATCATTATTAAAAAATGCAAATAATTATAATACCAACTTGGTACCAAAAGCAGCCACGCTAAACTTAAAATAAAACAAATGAACCTACTTTAATTTAATTTTTGTTTCAAAGGTATCCTAATCTCAGCGGTTTAAATATACTGTTTTTAATTGTGTCAGGGGTTCACTTCATTTTTCTATAATCAGACGTAAATGACATTATGGAACGGCCTGGGCTTGTGCTTAATTGTATACAAAAAGTGGCGTGACCGCAATTGATAATATGTGGTTGCACTGTAGTTTTCTGGCCCCAGGACCAATTGAAAAATGGAACACATGCTAGTAGTGAAACCTTTTCTTTACTTAGAAATTCTTACTGTTATTGTCCGTACTGTAACTTTGCTTTTGTTATGTTAATAAAACGTTATAAATATATTCTTACTTTAAAGTACGCTGTAATTTCAAATATGATTTTTCACTCAGACGCAGCAGTAAAAAGATTTATGTTGGCTAAACAAAATTAAAAAAAGAACGGCAGCGCAATCCATAAAAATATAATTTATCAGCAGACTAACGTTACGGCTCGCTTTATAACTCGAACGCTACAATTGGGTGTCACGAAGTAATATATGACCGCGAAGCTCATTAAAATACAAAAGGCGCAAATGTCTGCTCCTCAAATGAATGTGCCTGAAAAAGTGTCATGTTTTATGCAGCAGGCTCAGGTGGCTAAATTAAATTCGCGATGCGAGTGTCAGTCACAAGGCGGGGACGCGACCGGGCGGGGCTGAGGGACCGGGGGTAGCTGCCAGCGGGTAAATCCTTTCAAACTATGCGGAGTTGAATCAATCAAGTATATTCACAACTTTTGAATCATTTTTTTGTAACATAATAATCTCATGCAAAATCTACCTATCATAAACAAGGATAAAAATGTATGTATACATATTGGGTGTTCAACAAATTCTTAAACAAATATAATTGGTTAAACAACACTATATTAATCCCCAATTACCTAAGAGAAGGAGGCAATTCCACAGCGGGTTAAGTATAAGTATGCTTAGACGTCGAAGATTATAAATAAAATTCACAACGCAACTGTTATAATTTGTAAGTGTTACTTAAACAGATCTGTGGAACATATGGCCACCCCAGTGTTTTTCAGTTTTTCATTCCGCCTTGAGTTTATAAGCGTGATTGCAGAATTATGCCGCACTTTATCAAGCTCGTATCAAGAAAGATCTTCTGTGTAATCAAGCGCGTTACAGACGTATTTTCAAAGAAGTAAAATGTTGGGGTTGGCTTTAACGTGACCGTAATAAATAGATATTATTTATTCCGTGCGGTGACGGATTAGAATACATAGTGTCATCACTCCATTCCATACTCAGCCTAAGAGTTTAATTATCTTGCTACATACTGGAGGCAACAAAAAGTCTATAGCCATAAGGAAAGTATCGATAACACTACTGATAAAGATACTGCGTGCAAAATCTATGAATAAGTACAAAGAACTAAAGAAATATTTCCCGGAACTTAATTTATATTTCATTAAAATATTTGGTATTCCCCGGAACCTTTGTTTTGTAGCAACAAATTGACTCACAATAACGTCGATTGCTCCCTCATATCATGTATATCGAAATATACAACACTATTTTAAACACTGTATTGCGTCTTTGATTTGCTTTTTACTGTCATTTTTAAGGGACAGAGATGGATACATAGTTTTTGTTCCACCGTGTATATTATGGGCTTCGTGTTCTTAAATGTGTACAATGGACTCTTACAAATTGTTAACTCATGAATAAAAAATATACAAAGCAAAGTAATATATTTTAGTTTACCTCCAGTTCGGAACGCAACTACTGCTGAGAAGAACTGACAAGAAACTGAGAGGGCTTTGCCTTCTTTTTTTATTACTTTGCGGTCTTATTTAATAATTTTATATTTATTTTCCCTATAAATTTCGTATAAAAACTGTTCTTATGGATCCGGAAGGCGTCAACTGAAACGTCATCATTAAAAAAATACCATTTTTTTTTAAATTGTTTATTCAATAAATTTTACAAAAGTATTACAATGCATCCTTCTGTCAAACTGCTTAACAGTTTGTCGGCAGTGTTCTCGTTTTTACTCGCACCTATTTACTTTAACAACACAATAAATATTTGTTTCTAAATAAGATTATAAAAGTGATGAGTTCTGTAACATAAAAATAAAAAATAAAGGCATGTGACCACAGTTACCCGAGCTAGCAATGCCGAATAGTCGTCTGAACTGGTCTGAACTAAGGACACATAGATAAACCTGAATAAAACGTCTTTGGTCCAGTGAGCCGATAAACCCAAACAGCAGCACCTGTTCACAAGTATAAGGCATATGACAGCCCTCGATCTCCTCAACCATATTAAAGGGAAGTGACCGACCCGCCACATGTCGCTGCCGCTGCTGCTCAGAGTATTTTAGTGAGCATGACAACTCACAAAACCAAAGCCCGAATAAAGAAAAAAAAAGCTCGTAAATTCAGTTCCAGCAAGACTGCAGTTAAAGATCCAAAAAAGATACATTTGTTCGTATATTCATAGTATTTTTGAGCTCAAGTAGCTCATCCCAAGCTAGTGGGTCATTTATATAATCTACTAGCGACCCGCCCCGGCTTCGCACGGGTGCAATGATGAACCTCTATATTCGCCAGTGTTTCTCTACAATATTATGGATGTATTATACATAAAAACCTTCCACTCAAATCACTCTATCTATTAAAAAAACCGCTTCAAATTCCGTTGCGTAGTTTTAAAGATTTAAGCAATCATAGGGACGGACAGACGACAGCGACTTTGTTTTATAATATGTAGTGATAGTGATGATGATGATGTAGTGATAGTGATAATACATACTATAATACAAAGTATGTCCTACACAGTTGACATTTGATAAGCGTTTTGAATTTATTGGTAGTTCTCTTAACTTCGTAGGGATTTTATTGTAGAAGCGAATACATTGATCTTCAAACGACCTACTTCTATGAAGACGAGTAGCTTGTAGAACAAGATACTTTTATTCCTAGTATTAACAGTGTGTGTCACTTAATTTATCGAATTAATGTATCGAATTTTACGTCATTTTTACGAATATACATTATGTTTTCATATATATTGTGCAGCTACATTGAGAATGGCTTATCTCTTTATACTTGTCTTTAAGGGATATCCTGGGAGCTAGGTTATAATTTTTGGAGAACAAATATTGTATCTATGTCTGCGGATAATACTGTGGAAGCGTGAGCTGCCGAGCGCGATCTGCTTGACAGTTTCATCCATCTATGGTAATACCCAAAAAGACAGTAGAATCCACAGGCTTCAAATCTGCTCCGTTTAATGAACATTAGTTGCCAAGTGCTTTACATTGTGTGGAAAAATTCTACATTCGGTTTTAAGCTAATATGTAGCAATTCGCCGCCACTATACCGACGAACTGCCCGATATCAGCCAAGACGAACTCGTGCTGGCTCTTAAACAACTTAGAAATGGAAAGGCCCTCGGTGAAGACGGAGTTACTTCAGAACTTCTGAAGGCAGGAGGGATTCCTGTCATACAGGAACTGCAAAGACTCTTTAACTCCGTCATTCACTGCGGGAGAACTCCTAAGGCGTGGAGCAGGAGTTTGGTGGTACTGTTTTTTAAGAAAGGTGATACCACGCTTCTTAAAAATTACAGGCCCATCTCACTCCTGAGCCACGTCTATAAGTTGTTTTCAAGAGTCATTGCGAACCGTCTCGCCATAAGGCTCGATGAATTTCAGCCTCCGGAACAGGCCGGGTTTCGTAGGGGTTATAGCACCATAGACCACATCCACACAGTGAGGCAAATTATACAGAAGTCCGAAGAGTATAATCGGCCCCTGTGTCTAGCTTTTGTGGACTATGAGAAAGCTTTTGACTCCGTCGAAGCCTGGGCTGTTCTTGAATCCCTTCAGCGATGCCAAGTGGACTATCGTTACATCCAAGTGTTGAGATGTCTGTACGATGAGGCCTCTATGTGTGTCCAAGTACAGGACCAGCGTACTAAACCTATCCAACTGTGCCGAGGAGTGAGACAGGGGGATGTCATATCCCCGAAACTGTTCGCAAGCGCTTTGGAGGATGTGTTTAGGACGCTGGACTGGAAAGACAAGGGCATTAACATAAATGGCCAGTACATCTCACACTTGAGATTTGCAGATGACATAGTCCTAATGGCGGAATCGCTGGAGGAGCTGCAACAGATGCTGACCAGCTTAGCATCAGCCTCGCGACGAGTGGGTCTCGGCATGAATTTGGATAAAACCAAAATCATGATGAATGATCACATTCATCCGAGACCTATCGTTGTGAATGGCCGTCTTGTTGAAGCTGTTTCAGAATATACATACCTCGGACAAATTTTGCCAATAGGTAAAAAAAGCTTCGACAGGGAGGCCAAGAGGAGGATCCAGCTGGGCTGGGCAGCATTTGGAAAACTTCGTCGGGTCTTCTCGTCGCCCATCCCGCAGAGTTTGAAAACGAAAGTTTTCGAACAGTGCGTCCTACCCGTCATGACCTACGGCGCCGAGACGTGGATACTCACGGTGAGACTAGTCCACCAATTTAAAGTCGCTCAGCGTGCTATGGAGCGAGCTATGCTTGGAGTTTCTCTGAAAGATAGGCTCCGTAACGAGACTATCCGACAGAGAACCAAGGTCACCGACATAGCTCAGAGAATGAGCAGACTGAAGTGGCAGTGGGCTGGTCATATCTGTAGAAGAACCGACAACCACTGGGGTAGACGAGTTCTTGAGTGGAGACCGCGAATCGGCAAGCGTAGTGTGGGACGGCCCTCTGCTAGATGGAGCGACGATCTGCGAAAGGTTGCGGGCAGCAGCTGGATGCGTCAAGCTGAAGACAGGGCGCTATGGCGCTCTTTAGGGGAGGCCTATGTCCAGCAGTGGACTAATGTGGGCTGATGATGATGATGATGTAGCAATTATAATTTGCGACCTAATAGCTTATTAGTGATGAACCAATGTATAGCTTTGGACGGTGTGTTGTTCACATCGTCATAATCTATAATCTGTCTTTTGACCTTATATAGTAATCATGTGTCTTCTGCGAACAACACAATGTCCATCTTGCGCATTTAATGGTAAGTCGTTAATATAAATAAGGACCTGAAAAGAAATGAACCGAGTATAGAGCCTTGCGGCACACCAACTGTACAGCAGAGCCTTGGGATTGCTTACCATTGACCTCAACCATCTAGATCATTACTTAGGTAGGACCTTGAGCAAGGCAAGAGCTTTACTCCTAACACCATTACAGTGTAGCTTCCTGACAAGAATATTATGATGAACACAGTCAAACGCCCAAAACGTCAAAGATTACAAAAAATGGCAAGGGCATCTTGTTTACCATCCCAGGCCTCGAATATGTGTTTCATCAATTCGATTGCTGCATCTAATGTCGACAAATTTTTAGTAAACTGAAATTGTTAGAAGTGGAAACGTAAAACCTGACCTGAACAAAGAAGTGTGACAACGTCGCAACAAATACTGTCTTGGTACAATGATAATAAATAATAATAATAATAATAACTTTATTTATCAGACAATGTCCAAACCTTATAACTAATTTAATTTGGTAATTATATTATTAATAATATTTTTTACAATAGGACTATCGTACCTATGGGCAATCACCTTTAGGATACTATTATTACTACCCCGCACTCTTCTTAGTAGAGAAGCACCTCGTTTGCGGATAATCGCGTTGAAGGTATCCACCCTTGCTTCAACAAACATGGTTGAGGCACTACAAAATCGGGGCAGTCCTAATAGTATTCTAAAGGCATTGTTATATTGCACTCGTAAAGCGTTTAAAGACATCTGTGTATGTTGGACCCATAGGCTGCTCGTGTAGAAGGTTTGGCAATAAGCCTTAAACAATGTAATCTTTACTTGATCACTACAGCGAGCAAACCTACGGGCCAGCATATTGGCCCTGATGCACATTGCCCTACGCTCCCTATCAATGTCAATTTGATCATTAAGTGTCTCAGTAACATAATGACCAAGATACTTAAATTTGTCAACCCGTTTCAATTGTACTCCATTAAGTTCAATTTTTGGTACATTAGATGGACATTTACTGCGGGATTTGAAAACCATGTAAACACTTTTTAAGTTATTATAAACTAGTCCATGTTGGCTCGCATACTTTTCACAAATTGCTAATAGTTTCCGTAATGCACTAATAGTTGGACTCAGCAGGACCATGTCATCAGCATAACTGAGATTGTTCATACAAGTATTATCAACTGAACAACCAACTCCTGAGCTGCTGAGTTCATCTATTAGTCCATTCACGTACAAATTAAATAGCTTTGGTGAACTTAATAACATTAATATAAAATTTGGGCAAGCCTTGAATGGAAAACAAAAAAGGGCCAAACCGATTTTGATCAAATATGACTCAGGATCAACGATAGTAAATTTTCTTACGATAAAGTCAAGTAGTAGTAGGCTCCTCTTTTTGATTGGGGGTAATAAAGTATCTACAATAAACCTCTTTATTGAAAGTACGGTATAACGTGTTTTCTTAGATTCCGTCTATCAATGTGAACGGCTCCTAAACGTGTAAAAATATTTGACGTTCGGTGGGATTCACCCTCGTCACGTGACTTTGTTGTCGGACGTCCAATGTTGTGTAGACGTTATTTGCAACATGGACGCTTTTGTCCAAAAGTTGTCGCAACAGTTTATGGATATTCCAAATTCTGGGATCTCAGTTAACTGTGGACTGTTAGTAACGTATATTTACCTACAGTAAGATATAAAAGACCGTGTGATGGATAAATAACAATACTTTGTACTACTCAGCCCATAGATGACGTAGCTGGAAGAACCCACTGCTGAGTTGGGCCTCTTCCTGCTACGTGGAGGATAAATAAACTTCCTTTCCATTTCTCGCAGCTTGGTTTTCGGCATTGATATTTCCTTTCATCGGCTCAGGATGGATTGGAGTGGTGACACTGTGTATTCGTCACCACACCAATATATAAACTAGACAGGTAGAAAAACTAGTCACAAGGGATAGAAACTCTGTTGGCGATCCTATTTTAGCCAAGTTTGAGTAGCGTATCATAGTAGCATAGGTTAGGATAGACCCGAAACCTTGGTGAATTTCGTTAATATTGCCTTATCAATAATATCGATTGAATTAGTGTCTTTCAGTAAACTACCTTTGACATGATTTTTATTCCCTCTGGTTAATGTCTTAGGTACCACGGGAATCTCATCGTGTTAGTGAAAACCATTTTACTTTTTCTATGTTTACACATGTAACAGATAAACTGTATCTTTTGAGCTGAAAAGTTTCAGCCATTTTAGAATTCTTGTTGCGTCAGAGATTTTTGATTAGTACACATTTCGGTTTACAACGCACTCATAATACCTTGTTAAATTTATTGGCGACATCCAATCCAATAACGAAAAACATGGAGAAATAATAATGGGGGATTCATTTTGATGTTTTCAATGTGCTTAAGAGATTAGTTCTCCAAACCCTTACTCGTATGTCTTTTGTTAAGATTCACGGCATCTTGCGTCTTGTGTATTGATTCTAATTATACTCGAAGGTTCTTTCGAAATCCGAGAAATACATACACCGGTTTTGAAAAAATACCAGTACTGTACAGTTTAATTAGGTTAGGTTGGGTTCTTGTATACACTTTGTAATTAGCTTTTGATGCTTTCAATATATTAAGTACATTTTGGTTTGACGTGCAGTAATACATTTTTAATGCATTGACTTGACATGTTGACATGATTCATTGACTTGAAATCACGATGCCACGATCTAATCAAATTGGACAGGCGTCCTTAATGCAAATAGATATAGCCACCATAAATTTACATTAATGACGAGTTTTTTTCTAAGCATTTGTGTGGTTTAGCATTATTTCGTATGGATCACAAGGAAACGTACCTCTAGATGATTACATTGATAAGGCAGCATGCGAGATTGGGCCTAACATACGTTATCTGACAAAGCCCTTTCGGGTTCCTATAGAGCTCAGATCTGAACCCTTTTGGAGGAGAGATCAATACAGCAAGGTTGTGATTTAAGGCATAAAAAAGAATGGACTCTCATTCAAATCAACTTTTTTTTTGTGTAGCAAATAATTTTAAATAAACATATGAACAATTACAATAATTGTAGAGGTCCTACGACCGACTGCATGTATATTTTATGTCAATATATCATTGTCATCCCATTTTGATTCAATGCTGGGAAAAGTGAAGCGCAAGTCTATTCGCTCATGAATGACTTAATGGCCTTTTTTCCTTTTAATTCCTCATGGATGCCCGAATGCTAAGAGCCAGCTGGGTTATGTGGGATTCCGGGGCGAGGACAGACAGTGATTGCGCCCCAACCTACTTCTCCCCATGGTTCGGACTGGCATGACCCTGACCCTGAGCCGGTATGGGTTCAACGGATCCTAAAGGCCAGTAAGCACGGCACCACAGCACGGTCGAGGGGGATGTCATGGCGCCCTGCCACAAAATACTTAGGTAACCTACATACACAAGACTCAACAGAAATTAAACTACGCTACGCTACGCTCGAATAACGCACACATAGTCATTGCTAAAGGGTACGATATCTCGCGACACGGTTGGGTACTGTGCGAGTGCTTGTGCGCTTCATTTTTGTTTTTAGGGTTTTCCATACATACAACAAAATTTACTGTCGAATTAAAGTAATTCACAGGAGAATCTTACTTATTGTCTATCCGGATTGAGCCCTTTGCTCACATGACAGCTGACACAATGAAGAAGTTTAATATAAGTAATATTAGACTAAAACCCCGTTGCTTTTGATTGAACTTTGTTATTTTGAGAAATTTGATAGACTATACACTGGTATTTATTTAAAACTGTGTTTATATCCGTGACTTCGCTCTTAGCTCCTGGCTTGCACTAGTACCCAGCATCAGATAACTTGTCGAGTTTCCCGAATAAAATCCCGACAAAGTGAAAAGCCGTTCCCGTTTCAACTCTAAGTGTTGCGAACTTTTGATGTAGTCGAACGACTTTATTTATAGCCGTTCAATGTACTAGATTAGGCCACTTTGTTAATTATCATATCGATGCCTCCACTTTAGTCTTATTTATGTGTAAGGAATTATTTACCGTTTCATATCACTACTAATTTTAAAAATATATAAATGTTATTTATTATTATAAAAAAACAGTAATGGCAGCTGTAACCAAGCTTCAAGAGTGAATCATGATAGCATAGTAACAGCTTTTGGTGCTAGCAGTATAAACAGAACTTGTTACTGGTACTTGCTGTTATAATGACATGTATCAGTCGGAGTATACTTGGTACCGCACATGCCGCTTCAAAACCAACGCGTATCGATTGTATCTGAGTTTAGAAAGACCGAATTAATAGCGGTTAGATGTTTTCGTGTGACGGATTCAGAATACGCAGTGTCACCAACTTATACCATCCCGAAGGTGTCGTAAGAGTGCGACTAGGAGACGCAAGAGACCAATTCTCTCTAGTCGCAAAAGTCAAAAGTCGCAAAAGAAGGAAAACTTGATACAAACCCTGTGTCAACCCGTCTTGCCAGTGAGGCACAGTAGGCAAATTTCCCTCCAAGAATTTGGAGGAGGCCCGACTCAGTAGTGGGTCATTCATGGGCTGAAACGATGACGAATGATTTGACAGTAAACCCATTGGGTATGGTGTGCCGTATATCGTGGCAATCTATGTGGAGGCGACTAACAGTCAAAGTCAGTGGTTTGTTTCTAATATAAAACCGATATGAATTACTGCTCAGAATTATACTGTGCCTCAGTTGGAACAGTGGCGCGACTAATGTGCCGTCAGAACTTTGTTGCGATTTCACAGATGAACATTTCACTTTTCCATTTTGACGCTTGAATAAATATTTTGGCAATGCTTCTGTGCAATCGTTGAATATTGCCGAACTTATTTCATGCGTTGATGGTATATTTGTGTAGATACATGTTCCAATGGCGGAAACTGATTTCAATGACCGTTAGATTTAAGAGTAAGACTAATGTTGATAAGGGAGGCTTCCTCTCAGCTTTTCTTTGTTCAAATTGTGTAATAGTAACCCAAAGCTAGGAATCTTGTTGTTGTTCGTGTATCTGAGGACATTCTAGAAAATATTTATTTAATATTCGTCTTATGATTATTCTTTATTGTACACGTGTACACTTAGACGCGAGGCAGGCGATTTTAATTTATACACGAGTTTTCTAACTCAAACCCATGTGCTTTTACTATGCAATTTAACTAAAAAAAATAACATAACTATATATATATGTCGCAGATGCACGCTCATGGATCATGGATGGGTGGCCGAGATGTGAAGCATCCGGTCTTCATCATGATCTGACATAGTTTAAGATGGATGTAGGCACTGACTTGGGTATTTGAACGAAAGATAATTTAAATCAAAGTAACTTTATTTTTCTTTTACTAACGACTTCCTACATTATGGAAACAAACACGTGCGTCGACACCGAGCATAATGCAAGACCGTCCAACGTAGACAGCGCACCACAATAAAGACAGTACTGATTGTCTGAGGCAGTGGTCCGTACCCCGCGACGTCTCAGATATTCATGCCTCTCGATTCAACAGTGCGGCTCCTTATTTATTTATTTATTTATTGTAAGGAGAACCAACAGCTAAAATTTATGAGAAACAATTGAATATGAGACACAGAGCCAATTACAGGTTCTCACGAGTAGAAATAGAATAGTATTCTTAGATCACTAAAAGGCAAGCGATAATAATGACAGATATAAAGAATTAAAACAAGCAATAAGCACAAAATACACTCAGTTACTAGGTCAGGCATCGACGACATGGGTCAAACAAAAGAAATAATAAAAAAAAAAAGAAACATCACGCGTCCTTAAAAAAACTTGAATTCAGCCGTGTGCGTAAGGCGTAGGCATTGGCGGAAAAAGGATCGAAAGAGAACTTCTTACAAAGAATATTAAAGTCCTCACTCGCTCGCACCAAGAATGAGTTTCGCCTATAGTTGGATGAGGAAAAGGGAATGGACATAGGTGGGTTGAATCTAACTGATCTCTGAGGGACATTGAAGTACAGTTTACTAAGGAGATCAGGACAGTCAATCTCATTGTTTATAATTTTTAACAAAAAAGTGCAATCAGCAAGACGGCGGCGATCTACAAGTGGTTGTAAATGGAATTTTTTGCAGAGATTTAAATAATTATCAGAATGATATGGTATACGCAACCGAAAACAAAGAAAACGAATAAATCTTTTTTGAATACTCTCTATACGATTTATATATTTGCCATAGCACGGGTTCCAAATTTGTGACGCATATTCGAGGTGACTTCTGACAAGAGAGCAATATAGAATCTTAAGGGTTTTGGCCTTCTTAAAACATCCAGCCAGCCTCATGACAAAACCCAGTGACTTTGAAGCCTTGGCTACTATTTGCTCAATGTGCTCGTTAAATAAAAGTTTGGAGTCGTGAAAAACGCCTAAGTCACGAACACCGTCACATCTCTGTAATAGCTGCCCTTTAAGCATATACGATGTGGGGAGAGGGACGCGCTTCCTGCTGAATGAGGTAACTGCACATTTGGCAGGGTTCAAGTCTAGCTTATTGATTAGACAATAGTCATCCAAACGCGCCAAGTCACATTGAAGAGCATTCATGTCATCCTCCGACGATATTGCAGAGAAAATCTTCATATCATCAGCGAAGCATAGCAATTTTGAATAGCGGAAGCATGAGTCAATGTCACCCACATAAATGATAAAAAGTAACGGTCCCATCAAGGAACCTTGGGGAACGCCACTGGGAGCTGAAACCCAGCTCGAGATGTAGTTGCTGATAACGACAGCTTGAGATCTATTTTCAAGGTACGAGGTAAACCAACGTAATAAATCTCCTCTGATACCATTGTTAAAGAGCTTGGTTATGAGTACACTGTGGTCGATTCTATCAAAGGCCTTACTGTAATCGGTGTAAACCACGTCTATCTGTGCCCCATTATCCATTCTGTCCGTTAGAAAATCATTAAGCAAGACCAGGTTTGACACAGTTGAACGACCCTTAAGAAAGCCGTGCTGAGAAGGGCTAAAAGATTGACATAGTGCTGCGTAGACTTGGTCATAGATGACCCTCTCAAAAACTTTGGCTAATATGCACAGCTTGGAAATGGGTCTGTAATTAATTATTTCATTTTTGTGCCCCTTTTTATGTACCGGAGTTATAAATGCCGACTTCCAGATTTGGGGAACAGTACATGAGGAGAGTGATTTTTTGAACAAGATAGATACAGGCAATGCGATAGTTTTAGCACATCCTATCAGCAACTTAGGTGATAGGTGGTCCGGACCAGCAGATTTAAACGGATCAATCTGGTTAATTAGGTTAACTATAACATTTGGGTCAATCTCAATTGAGTGAATATCCGAGGGCGTTACGGAATTTATAGCAGATGGGGGAGGAAACGAATTAACAGAAACATCATTGATAGGATCTAGAAAAGTTGAGTAAAAGTAGGTAGAGAATGCATTACAAATAGACTCAGGAGAGGAAACCGTCAAGTCACCATATTTAAGGAAGCTTGGCATAGCATTGGACTTGGAACGCTGCTTCACAAAGCTCCAGAAGCGTTTAGGATTCTTTTCGATTGAGGCTTCGGTTTCCTTTAAATAGTTGGCGTAACAGTCGGCTTCAAGTTTATTAACCCGCTCACGTAAATGTTTAAAGGTTACCTCATCAGAAAGTCTGCCATACGTCTTAAATTTCCGGAGATATTTAGCCTTTTCTTTAATCAACCGTATAAGTGCCGGACTGTACCAAATAGGGTATGAGCTGTAAGAAACTGTCCTAGTGGGAACAAACTTATTTTGTAGATTCGCTATAGTAGTATAAAAGTAGTTTACGGCGTCATTGAGCGACATGTCCATAAATTCTTTAGCCCAATCAATGGCTGCTATTTCCCTGTTAATGGCCGCAAAGTCAGCCTTACCATACAAGTACCGAGTAAAGGGGGCGGGAGTTAAATAGGTGTACTGAGCAAAGTTCACGTCAATACAAAGAGCCGGATGATACTTATCAATGGGTGTTAAAGGTACTAAGCATTCGCACACCGAAACTATTTCATTACATAAAACTAAGTCAAGAATTTTACCAAATTCATTAAGCACTCCATTGTATTGATTCAGCCCCAAAATACGCAATTCATCGGTAAGTGTGTACTCGTCATGGCTACAAATATTTGTAGGTAACAATGTGCTGTTATTTAATTGCCACAAAATTCCACTCATGTTAAAATCACCAATAACTAAGTATTTATCAGTTGGATTGTTTAATACTGTGCTACTTAAACTATGTAGAAAGTTTGATAGCTGGTCGGAAAAAGAATAACCATGGTTCTGTTTACACAGGTAGATGACACAAATATTTAATTTAAGATTATTTCTAATGCTAGGCTGACGTATACTTAAAGTCACCCACAAGTCATAATCCCGGTCCCGACGCCACACAATGTACTGATCACCAAAAAGCTCTGAGTTTGATATGCCGTCTACTAACCAGGTTTCTGTTAAAACAATCACATCATAGGAGCATAGACACAGTTGGCGAAAGAAGGATTCTGTTTTGGTACGCAGCCCACGAACATTCTGATAATAAACATGCAGTTTCTTATTAACGTTTGAAGCCATTATTATATATTAATAGTTTAGCAGCATAATTAACATCACAATAACAACCACTACGGTAACAAAACGCTAAAATACTCATGATTGCAGTAATCGACACAATGTTTACCAATAATAAATGATCGCAGTTCTTATAATAGTTATATGTAAAATACAAAATAATACCGAGTAATCCAACTAATAGGGTAAATAGGCATACACATAAGTTATAAGGCACTAAAAACTTCGCAAAATCACAGGTAAATGTGCGAGTAAGCAAGCAGTAATTAGACTCCATAATAAGTGCGAGCGAGATAGGCATAGATGGCAATGTTCTAACGCGATAAGTAGAACAAAAGGCCCACATGCGAACACAAAAGAGAAGTGACGAAGCTTCAAGTACGTCAGAGATGCCGAACCTTTTACAAACTTTAAAACAATTAGCAGTTGCGACTATTTGTGCAATATAGTAATGAAAAGGGAATTGATAATTAGACATACATTTTAAAAATTTACTATAAAATAATAATGACGGATAGATGTAACACACTAATTTAGCTTGTTTAAATCTCTCTCCTTAGTTATTACAAGGACAGCCGACCCTTCTTGCCTACGTACATGGATCTTTCCGTGTTTAACCCAAACGTACTTATACTCCTTCTCCTTTGCCATCGATCGGGTTTTGTTCAGCAGCTTTTTGGAGTCAGGGTTGAGATGATCATTCACGTACACCCGATTTGATTGGCCAGTAAACCCAAGGTCATGGGCCGACAGCGTCTTAAATGAGCGTGCAGCCGAAACAATATCCTCTTTGATATATCTGTTTAAGAAGCTGACCACAATGGACTTGTCCTTAGTGTTGAACAATGGAACCCTGGATATGTAGTTGACCTGGGTTTTAGGAAACGTAAAATTAACCTTTTGACTGATATTCTCCAAGATAGCAAACAGATTTTCATCCTTTTTCAGGGGAATACCCTTGATCTCCACATTGTTCAATCTAGATCTCTGATCACTTACGGACAACTCCGTTTTAATCAAGTCAATGTCTGATTGAAGAGAGCCGACAGATTCCTGAAGATGCTCAAGGTCAGCAACCCTAGTCTCAATGTTAGCAAGTTTGACGGAGAAGTCATCCAGTCGCTTACCATTGAATTCACAACTGACCTTAAGTTCCTTGAGTTCCTCTCTAATGCATTTGACATCATCCGACAGCGTCGGCAGGCCAGCCAATTGAACCTTCAGTTCACGTAACTCAATCAGGATCGATTCTAGAGACGCCGGTTCCGGTGTTGGAATTGGTGACGGGGAAGGGGTTAGTGACGGAGAGGAAATTCGGCACCTCGGACATTTCCAAGCCGCCCTTCGGTCAGCCCCTAGTCTTCTCCATCCGCTCTCAGTGATGTTAGCACAGCCAAAGTCGAGGTCCCGCTTGCATGATGCGCAATGGACGCCATCGTTGAAGTTGGAGTTGCAGCTGGCACACTTCATCATAGTTAACTCAAAAGTTCGGGGATGAGTAAAATGTTTAGAACCACTGATACAAAGACCGATCGAGTGAGGCGCGTAGGTAGTTTACTTTAAGATCGAGCGAAGTGCGTAGAAAAGTACGTGCTTGCTTAGCGAGTGATCGCAAATGAATTGAAAGACTTATAAAGTCTTATAAAGACTATCGCTGTCAATGGTGCATCCGGTTCACGTTCTACTAGCGCCATCTAGCCGCCGTCTCGCTACATCCGCTCAATCGACGATCGTGTCCAAGCGGAAGGTACTGCGCCGCTTGCGTTTCCGGTAACAATTTATTGGTTCACTAAAATAATCCTTAGATGGCGCTGCCTCTCGCGCCATAACTTCATCAATCCTCGACATGTATATAATAACTAATAAACACCTACTATAAAAAATACATTTGAGTAATGTATACATATATAATACTTATCTTGTAATTCATTACAAATTATACTGGGAAATAAATGTTTCTTGATTCCTCTCTTGAATAGGTTTAAAGAGACGCTGGTACGAATTGAGTGTGGAAGAGAATCCAGAGTTCACGTTCGCGAAGATACAGATGAGCATTACAGTTATGAAGGGTAGTGAAAGAACATGAGAATCCAGACGCTGGCGACGACTGATGCAACTTAACATTATTCCGAAATTATTATTTCTGGAAACCGAAAAAGAAACAGGTCACCGAATTCTGCAGACATTCGTGATTATTTCATGTTATGTGTAAATAAAAAGCGTTGTGAAATTATGTAATATATTATTAAACTATAAGTTATATTTATTGTTCTACTTGTGTTTCATCTTATTGCAACAAACACAATAAAATATAGTAAGCACTTTTTGAGTCTATAAAGCAAGTGTAAATAAAAACCACTATATAACTAGGTACTCTTATAAAATAATGCCTTCCGACGCGTCTATAAATCGTTTTAAATATACACTCTGGCCTGTACGAGTACATACAACGCAAGAACATAAAAATGTTATTGACGACATAAAGCTATTGTCAATATTGAGCCGACGTCGATTGTTCCGAACTGGACTATTTCCTGCAATAAACTTATTAATATGTATTAAAGATTTATGAACTGGGTTTTTGTGTCGTGAGTCGGACTTACAAAGTGAAGTGGTTTGAATGGATCCTGAATGCATCGGTAAACAGATACATCCACCGCAGCAGATCTCATGCGAACTGTATCCGCACATTGAGAGATGTTTATATGGTCCTTTATCCACATAGTATAGGGAAGCCGTCGTTTTGCTTTTGGCCCTCCTACACGCGGTTGTCCGTCCTGAACATTTGATGCCCCTATTACCATTTACGCCGAGATCATCAATATTCCAATTTGGATTCTGCGAACAATCGGCGTCAATTATAAATGTTCCAAGGAGCGCTGTTCATTACGTTCCGATCAGTTTCCAATCAGGGTTACATCAACAGTCGCCGCATTTCATTAGCACTGATCAATTTTGTGGGGTGTGTTATGCCCTAAAATTAAAAACAAACTAAGTGAAATTGATGATACGATTTAAAATAGACAATGTTACCAACCCAATGTTGTAACAGACGACTAAAGAAAAGCAAGGGGCAGATCACTATGAGAGCCACGAAATAAGGAATGGCGATGGATTAAGAAAAGATTATTTTACAATAAAGAGTTTATCTATCTATCTATATTTTGACTGAATGTCTCAAAACCTATTTGCCAAGGTTTTCTGTCATAAGAAAGTTAATTTGATAAGAAACCGCCAGCTTCGTAAAGTAGTTTAATTTTCCTCTAATATATTTGGCGGAAGCCTTCCATTGGTCTGGTTTGAGCAGTGCTGGTGATTATAAAAACAAAGGTAACGGAAACGGAAAAACATTTACAGAATATTGAAAAGGTCATATCAATGTTATTTGAAAATGTCAATTTACAGTGAAATCTTCGAAATGGGAAATATTCACTGAGTGGAAGCATGTATGGTATGGTATACCTGTGTAATGTTAACAAACGTACGTCGATCAGACGCAGTGTCGGGTGAAGAATCGAATAGGTACGTCTCCTTTGGGACTGAATAAGAATTGATGGAGTCATTTATATCGCTGCGATTTAGATAGCCCGAAACGCCATCCATCGCTCAACACATAGTGCTTGCACATTCAGTAGGCTCTTGCGTTATTGCTAAGCTAAAATGTATAATGCTTGTAATAAAATATTTTCGTCTTAACAAAATATAATCATTTAGACAAGGATATTTTTCACTCATATAATTATTGTCATTAGTTACCTTAATGTGCAGTATGCAATTCAAAGCTGCTCAGAAAAGATTTATGTCAATTTAAACTGCACAAATCATTCTTTTTTTAATCGAGATAGACTGGTCTACTGCTTAATTCGGTACTACATGCGTATTTTTCAGAATGATAGACGTCTTCTCTTTATTGTTTTTCCGCATCTGTCCGCTCACACTCGCGATTATCGCTGATCGTTCGCTTTTGGCTTTTTCTTCGTTCACGGCGACAGCTTTTTGCTTGTTGGGTGAGCACCGGCAATATGCATAATGTGCGTGTGGTGTCGGATTTAGAATATACGATGTCATCAACCCACACTATCCTGACGGTGTCGTGACTAAAGGATCGCCTAGCTGCAAGAGAAAGAAAACTTGACACAAACCCTGTGCCAACCCGACTTGCCAGCGTGGTACAGTAGGCTAATTTCCCTTCATGAATATGGAGGAGACCAGACTCAGTAATAGGTCATTTATGGGCTGGCTTGATGATCTATTTGGACCAAACATTTTGTTATTAAGATTACCTACTCTTTAGATAACCCAATATTAATTTACTTTGCTTTGAGTTCTGATAAAGTCACATGAAAATACATTATTTTAATTGTAGCAAAAAAGTTAACATTCTTTCATATATTATACCCGTTTATTGTATTTTTGTTATTGCATTGCTAGCGTCACTTTCATAATCGTATAAAGAAATAGGATCCTAAATAATTAAATTAAATAAAAATTGTTGTGTGAGTGGGCTGTAAGAGTATCTTGTTAACTGGCTTACTTAGCCCATTACCGGCGAATTATTGAAAGAAATTGTCCCCCCCGGGAGCGCGGGCGGGCGCACGCAAATATCGCCCTTAGCGCCTGTAGCTCGGCCTAGCCGGTGTGGCGAGATCGGCATGGCTTTGGGCGTGGAGAAAAATGAGGCGACTTTTTTATGGCTGAGCCGTAATTATGTGCCTCGTTGGTCTAGTGGTTAGATGTGCTGCCTTTGGATCAACGGGTCCCGGGTTCGATTCCGGGGTCGGGCAAGTGTCTTTTTCTAAACCAGAGGCACTGGCTCGGAGTCTGGGTGTCATTTCTATCTGTAATAAGTATGTATTTACAAAAAAAAAATTATATAAGTAGTTTATCACCCATCTCGTTACCATAACACAAGCATTAAGTTTGCTTAGCTTGGGACGAGATGGCGTTGTGTGAAATGTCCAAGGATATTTATTTATTTATTTATTTATGTTCTCCGTGTAGCTCCATTAGTCACTAATTAGGAGCGAGTGTATCTTCGGCTCCCGCTACTCACCATAACTCCATTCATAATGAGAATCACAACGCGCGCCGCTTGTACTGTGCGAGGGCTAATTACAAAGACAGGCACTTGAACATCCCTTTATAACATACAATTTTTTTAAGAAATAATATATATTACCTCATTTTAATCAACTACTCTAGATTTTACTCACTGTAATATATGATTTATTTCATATCTATTGTGTTTTTACTATTATACTGACTGACTGACTGATATCAATTCTTCTGCTGAAAAGATTTTTTACAAGCAATAGTAGATAAACTTTATTATTATGAACTTGAAACAGAAGAACTTTTCAGATCTATTATTAATTATTAAGTATCTTGATTTTCGAGGTTACAACAATTAGCGATCTTAATATACAATCCTTGTTCCGATTGTCGTTTCAGTAAAGTCTTAAAGCGAAGACCAACATCTAAATACATTTTCAGGATGTCATTCTTTATTCGGCAAGCATCGTGAAAAGATTCCTCTCATTAACGCCCTAAACCGTGTAGCTTAGATCATCGATCAGTTTTATCTACTTTATTCAGAGCATATTTTTTAAGATACCTTTTTTGGTAAAATATGTGTAAAAATAAGAAATAAAAATTCATGTGAAAATATGTTTAACTAAATAAATCAGACCAATTTTGATAATTGTTTTAGGCAATCGGATCAGATAGTCCTGCTCCTTAGTCAGTAGATATATTCGGTCAAATATATAATGAAAAGTAAAAAAAATATAGTGAATCAATTCAAATTAATATTTAAATAATATGCAAAAGCCCAGGGATAGGGATGTCGGCGCCGCCGTTTAAACATCACCGACGGGGTTCGCGGGGAATGAGACAAGTGCGGGGGGTTTCAACGGCCCGAAGCGTTGACCGCGCCTGTACTCGCACTCGCCGATAGCTCGCGACCCGATCGCCACCAAATAATTGTATTTTAATCATTATTTTAATATACATCTGTCTATCGAGTGAGTCGCCTATTTCATTTATGTTCCCTACTGAACATAAGTGGCGACCGTGAAAAAAATTGAAATTCCGTAAAAGAAACGGATGAATTCCGATACCGCCGCGTAGTACGGTCCAACCAAAGGTCATCGAAGATTCCCGCGTTAATACTTCGCTACGCAAGGACTACGAGCCACGGGAATAAAGGACGCTGCTACGAGGGATACGGCGTAGCATCCCGATACGGTCTACGAACAACGAAGCGGCCAAGAATTTATCTGGAGCGGAAAATCAACCACGTGTTCAGCCATCGTTAACCGGCCACGCTGAGGTCCAGCGGAGTCTTCGCGCCACAGCAGCGGTTTTGCCAACAAACAGTGAGCCCGTTCCTTTTATTTTACCCCTTCGTGTCCCACTATTCCCAAAAGTTTTATTTGTGCGAACAGGGAAACAAGGAATCTAATCCAATTTTTGTTGCCTTGCCCTACCTACCTACCTATTTTAAGGTAACATACCTATTATAAATTCCTTGTCTATCCTATCCCTTTCGCATAAAACTGTTCATTAATCCTAATAAAATAAAATAACTACCAATTGAAAAAAAAAAAAAAAACCTAGCTAAACCTACCTACCTACTATTTACACCTATCCGCTACCTATCAGCTATATGCCTATTCTTCCTACTATTAATTTGCTGTATCACTATTTCTTGTGCTAAATCAGTGCTAATTATTATCAAGCCGCATTCAAGCAATGCAAGCCGCATCTTTGCATTCATTGCGCCTATTTCACGACTTGAAAGCCTTAACTAGCATTTAATTATTTAGTACCCACTATAGAACAGTTAAAATTTAAATAGCTGAACCTATTTCTTTAAATAATAGCATACTTTCAAATAGGCACTGCTGTATAGTTGTAATATATATGCCTACCTGGGTTGGCTAAGCATTTCAATTCATCTAATTTCAAGCAAGTTCACTTCTCGCTATCCACTATCTAGTAATTTTTATGCACAAAATAAATAAGTTATCACTAATTGGCTAATTCACTACAGCATTATCACTCGCAAACCTCATACTGCGCTAGTCAAGCTATTATTTGCACAAACTAAGAGAATTAACGATAATCCTTGCTTCCCGTTATTATTTATATGTAATCTACAAGGCATTCCAACAATCCATTCCAGCTACCGTGCGGCGGTCGCTTCAGACTATCATCGCATCCCGTGTCACTGCCAGCACTGCGCGCGCGCTCACGTCCTGGTGCAAGGCGACGGGCGGCGACCATCCAACATTCCACCGCGCATCAGCTGACTAGAACCGGTTTCCGTCACAGCGGCTACGAAGCGAGGAGCGTATCGTATGCAATTATTATTTGTTTAATTAACACAGCGCATACCCAACTAGTTGTTTTGATTATTTGCAAGTTAACTTCACTAATATGGAAGCAAAATATAAATCCCTCAATTTAAAACGCGCATCAATTAGAGGCCGCATTACAAAGTTTAACAACCAATTAGAGGATTTTATAGGTAAAAAGCTTACTCCTACAGAAGTTAACGTGTTGTCACAGCGACTAGTTAAGGTTGAGGCTTTATTTGGCGAATTCGATAGCGTGCAAAATCAGATAGAATCTTTAGATGAAAACAATTTAAGTTTAGAGTTGGATACCAGAGAAGTTATCGAACAAGCTTTCCACAATTCGATCGCAATGGCTCAGGAGATTATTTCTGCAAACAGCACGACGAAAAAGCCGTCGCGTGAGCACAGCAGTATACTCACAGCTGATGAAGATGATCATGAGGTTATCGGTTTCCGCTTGCCAGTCATTAAACTTAATAAATTTGATGGCTCATTTAATAAATGGCTCGAATTTCGTGATACCTTCACTTCTCTAATACATAATAATAACAAAATAAAAAACATTCACAAATTTCATTATTTAAATTCCTATTTAGAGGGTGAAGCTGCTCGTGTTGTATGTAATTTGGAAGTTTGCGACAATAATTATCCTGAGGCATGGTCTATTCTTTGTGAGCGTTATAATAATTTTCGCCAATTAGTATATAACCATTTAGAATCTTTATTCGATATTGGGCAATTGCGTGAGTCTGACAAGGCATTAAAATTTCTTGTAGACCACATCACAAAAAATTTACGTGCTTTAAATAAATTAAAACAACCAACTGAACATTGGGATACCCTGATCATATTTATGTTCTCAGCGAAATTAGATACCAATACGCGTGTTAAATGGCGGGAATACATTCAAGCTAATGTTAGTGCTTCAGATATGCCTACCTTAGATCAATTTATGACTTTTATTAAAGGCCGCGCTGAAATTTTAGAGTCTAATTACCGCAGTAAAGAAAAAGGCGCGAAGTCATATCCGAATCACAATCAAGGCACCAAACAAACTTCCATTTCCAACACTAAGTCATTTGTTAGCGCTGAGCAGGGTGATTCATCATCAACCACGTCTCACAGGTGTATTTTTTGTAGCCAAGGTCATCGTAATCATGACTGTTTACAATTTAAATCCAAATCTATTGAGGATAGACTCTCATTAGTGTCTGAGCTAAAGTTATGTCCCAACTGTTTGCGTAAAGGCCATAATATACGTGCATGCAAGCTTCCAGGCACGTGCAAAATATGCAGAAAGCGTCATAACACTTTTTTACACAAAGCTACAGATTCTGACACTAATGTTCCAGCCACTAATGTAGCAGTCTCTGAGCCAGTTGCGATGTCAGCTGTTTCCACTTCTGAGACATTATTGTGTACTGCTTTGGTTGATATTTTTAATCCCACTACAAATGAATTTCTAACTACTAAGGCCCTTTTAGACAACGGTAGTCAGTCTAGCTTCATTACAGAAGCACTAAAACAAAAATTAAACTTAATTACTTCCACGTCTGATGTTAGGAATGTCGTCGGAATATGTAACACAATAGTTAAGCTTAACGCTGAACGTTGTAATATTAAAATTAAATCAAAAGTAGGTTCTTTCAGCGTTATGACGTCATGTTTAGTTATACCACAAATATCAGGTAAGATACCTAAGTGTTTCGTGAATGTAACACATCTTAACCTGAAGTCTTTTGAACTAGCAGACCCCAGCTTTTATGAACCATCTGATATAGGACTACTCATCGGTGCTGACCTATTTTGGTCTATTATAGGAACCAAACAGCATTCACTAGGCAGAGGAAATCCTATCCTACATGAATCCAAATTAGGATGGCTCATCGCAGGTCCCATGCACTACCATCAAAATGACAAGTTTAATTTCAATTCTCAAACAGATTGTAATTTTGTAAGTGTTGAAGACAACAATATTTTAGTTGAGCTTCACAATGATTTGAAGAGGTTTTGGGAGCTTGAAAGCTTGCCACAAAAACCCCTTGTTACAGACCAAGAAAAAGCTTGCGAACAACATTTTTTACAGCACACAAAACGCACTGAAGAGGGTCGTTTCTGTGTCAAGCTGCCACTGATCGACGACCCAGACTGCCTAGGCACTTCCTATTTTATGGCCAGGCGGCGATTTATAAACCTGGAACGTCGCTTTCGCAAGCAACCAGAGCTTAAGGCCGCCTATGTAGACTTCATAGAGGAGTATCACAAACTAGGTCATTTATCAATATCCAAGGTAGACCGACCTGAGCTTGCCTATTTTGTTCCGCATCATCCTGTCCTTCGTGAGGGCAGTGAGTCAACACGTCTTCGCGTTGTTTTTGACGCATCAGCTCGTACCTCATCTGGTTTGTCTATAAACGACATTCAAATGATAGGCCCCACAGTTCAAGACTCTCTTTTCAATATTCTCATCCGGTTCCGGCAATATCGTTATGTATTGTCGGCGGATATTGAAAAAATGTACCGGCAGGTTTTAATAGACGAGTCTGACCGAAACTTACAGCTGATATTGTGGCGTGATGCGGAAGACAAACCATTACAAACACTCAGGCTAAATACGGTAACCTACGGATTTGCTAGCGCTAGTTTCCTTGCCACCAGGTGTCTCTGGCAAGTGGGCGAGGAATGTGACGATGACGTGATTAAAACGGTCATACAGGGAGACATATATATGTTGATGACTTGTTAACTTCCAATGATGATGATAATCAATTACGTCATATACAGAAATCAACACATATGACTCTTTCTAAGGCTGGTTTTAATCTACGTAAGTACCGATCCAACTTGCCTTCTTTACTGCCCTCAGAAGCTGTCCAATCATCCGGCAACCTGACATTAAGTCAGTCAACAAACACGCTGGGCCTAGATTGGAGTCCTTCGTCCGACAGTATTCAGTTTCCAATTACAGTGGATCAATCTGATGTCGTCACTAAGCGCACCATACTGTCTTCAACTTTCAAGATCTTCGATCCCTTGGGGCTCCTATCCTTGTCCACTATCGTTCCCAAAATTTTAATTCAGACCTTATGGTCCCTTAAATTGGACTGGGACGATCCCGCTCCAAAGGAAGTTGTTGATGTCTGGAGACCTTTTGTTGAAGGGCTTAAATGCATCTCTTCCTTAAATATACCTAGATGGGTATCAATAGCACAACCAATCTCTGTGGAAATCCACTGTTTCTGCGATGCATCGCAACGTGCCTATGGTGCGTGCTTGTATCTTCGTTCTACAAATGAAGAAGGACAAGTACACGTACAACTTCTATGTGCCAAATCTCGCGTTGCCCCAGCATCCAGCCCTATTACAATTCCTCGTCTCGAGCTTTCAGGTGCTCTGCTTGCAGCTGAAATGAGCTCATCTGTGACCCAAGCCTTGCGACGTGAAATATCGCGTCATGTATATTGGACTGACTCTAGCGTAGTTCTCAGTTGGCTACGCAGCGGTTCCTCTAATTTAAAGGTATTTGTTGCCAACAGAGTCGCTGCCATAAGAGAGTTGACTGACACTAATTCATGGCACCACGTTCCTACAGAACACAACCCAGCTGACCTGCTATCCCGTGGTGTGAATCCACAACAGGTTGCTGCATGCGATATGTGGTGGCATGGACCTAAGTTTTTATTATTACCCGAGTCGGAATGGCCTTCTATGCAATCACAGACTATTATTGAGATGAAGAATTTGCCAGAAATTAAATCACATCCCGTTGCTATTTGTAATAATGATCAACCAATTATTCAATTTAATAAATATTCTAAATTAAAACAATTACAACACATTTTGGCCTATGTACACAGATTTATAAATAATTGTAAAAATTGTAAAACTAAAACTACAGGTTCCCTAACTATTACAGAACTTAATAAAGCACTTGATGCATTAGTTTATATTTCCCAATTAGAGTCATTCCCTAAAGAATATAATTTATTATCAAAGGGAAAATCACTAAGCCCTAAGTCGCATATTTCGTCACTTAATCCCTTTTTACACGAAGGAATCATTAGAGTAGGTGGTCGAATTCAGGCATCTGAATATAGCTTCGACATGAAACATCCCATGTTGTTGAGCCCTAAACACCATTTCACCCAACTTCTATTCCAACAGGAGCACCTACGGCTTCTACATCTAGGGCCTCAAGCCTTACTAGCTTCTATTAGAACGCGGTTTTGGCCCATTGGTGGAAGAAACTTGGCTAGGCGTACTGTGCATAATTGCACTGTATGTAGGCGTTTCAAGGGCCAGTCTATGAAAAATATAATGGGCAACCTACCTGCACAGAGACTAATGGCAGACTTTCCATTTATTACGGTAGGGACTGATTTCGCTGGGCCATTTATGACTACGGATCGCATGGGTCGTGGTTGTAAAATCATCAAATGCTATCTATGTATTTTTATATGCTTTAGGTATAAATGCATCCACTTAGAGGCAGTCAGTGATCTGTCAAAGGACGCTTTTATTTTAACTTTAAAACGTTTCGTGCCTCGGAGAGGGCTACCAAAGCAGATATTCTGCGACAATGGTGGAAACTTTGTTGCCGCTTCTAAGGAGCTTAAAGAGTTCTTTAAAGCTCATGGCAACCTTATCGCTGACTTTGCCGCTAGCGAAGGCGTCGAATTTTGTTTCTCGCCTGCATACGCTCCTCACTTCAATGGCTTGATGGAGGCCGGTGTAAAGTCTGCTAAATTCCATCTGGCTAGGATATTAGGGACTACGCACCTAACCTATGAGGAATTGTCATCACTGTTCGCACAAATAGAATGCATCCTCAATAACCGCCCCCTATGTCCATTAAGCTCCTCTCCCACTGACTATTATCCCTTGACTCCGGGCCACTTTTTAATTGGTAGACCACTAAGCGCGCTGCCATCTCCATGTCTACAATTGGCTAATACAAATCGTCTCGACAGATTCCAGCGCATCGAGCAGTACAAGCAACACTTTTGGCAACGCTGGAGCCACGAGTACATCGCGGAGCTGCAGTTGAGGACGAAGTGGCGCACGAGGTCCAAGGAGAACTTACAGGTAGATGACCTGGTCCTTCTGAAGGAGGAAAACGCTCCACCACTCCACTGGCGTCTCGGACGTGTAAGAAGACTCTTCACGGGGACTGACGGATTGACGCGCGTCGCAGATATAGATACTGCAAGAGGGATTGTGCGACGCGCCCTTAATAGAATCGTCCTACTACCGAAGCCCGACGAGTTGGAGAATCTTGAAAGCTGTTAAGCTTTCCAGCGGCGGGAGTATGTCGGCGCCGCCGTTTAAACATCACCGACGGGGTTCGCGGGGAATGAGACAAGTGCGGGGGGTTTCAACGGCCCGAAGCGTTGACCGCGCCTGTACTCGCACTCGCCGATAGCTCGCGACCCGATCGCCACCAAATAATTGTATTTTAATCATTATTTTAATATACATCTGTCTATCGAGTGAGTCGCCTATTTCATTTATGTTCCCTACTGAACAAGGGATAATTGGTGTGCATCAGAAGAGGCACACACTCAGCATTGGAAAAAACGCAGGAATACTAGAAATCACAGTTGGAACTAAGACTTAATTATTTTGATTTGTCACCTACTAGTAAAATCATTTTTCACCACATAAAGTCTCCATAGTTAGTTATTAAAATACAAAAGCCTCTCTATAGTATCCCTAAAATTAACACAGTCACTTGAATATCAACTGAGCGAGCACAATTTAGTTAACAGAACAACAATTTGTGGCTAAACGGAGGCGAATCGAATAACAGTCCTCCACGGATCCCGCGGTAATGCCCTAAACCCCACACAAATATTATTCGATAATTCTGGAGACAACCAGAGAAAAACTGTGCGACAGTAAACAGGGTGTATTCAAATGAGAAGTGGGACGGGCGGCCCTGACCCCCGGGAGGGGGCCCTCACAAGAAAACAATGATAATATTACAAACTTATTTAGATTGGGGCTTTGGAATCGGAGGTGGAGAGGCGTCGTGTGTATTCTGCGATACCAATATTATGAATATGCCCCGAGAGGTATTATTACTGGAGACTTGTTTATTTAAGCTATTGATTTGAGAGAAACTCAAATGTGAATTTCCACTGAATTCGTAACTGTCTCTAGTGAAGGGTAGATTTAGGTATTGTAAGAAGAAATCGGTCACAAACTCGATAAGAAAATTTACTTTCCCTCCGATGCCTACATCAGAGTATACGCGAGTGATATCCGATGTTGCAAACGTCCATAGGCGATGGTATCCTCTCTCCATCAGGTGGAGTGTAAACTTAAGGGCAACTATAGTGGCATAGACAAATTAAGGAATAGTAAATTGTTTTCAAAATAAATAAATAATTACTTACTACTTACTTCTCAGCCCATAAATGACCCACTGCTGAGTCGGGCGTCCAACTACATGGAGGGTGCCACGCTGGCCAGACGGATTGGCAGAGGGTTTCGTATCAAGTTTTCCTTCTCTTGCCGCTAGGTTTTCAGCCGTATCATTTCCTTTTGTCGGCTTTTACGACACCCTCAGGGTGAAATGGGGTGGCGACTCTATGTATTCTAAACCCGTCACTATACGGAAAAATAAATAATTACATGGATCATATATGTACAAATGATTTTTTTTACTGCAAGTAGGTACATGCAAAGACATGTATACACAGTTGCAAAAACATTTTAGTTTGCGAGCTCACAACTGTAGTAGGTCGTGAATGGCCGGGGCCCCGCAGCCCAGCGGCCCACGTCTTGTCGATTCCGAACAAATTGTGAGCGAGAGTATACCCTTGAATATTTACGGGACTCGCTCCCAAAAGGGTTCCACGGAGGTGACGTCTTATGAAATTTCGTCTTTGTATCAAAATGCGTGGAACAAATTGGCTGTGTTACTAGAATTTGTGATGTGATCGCTATCGGTATACAGTAATATAAAGTATTTTTTATTTTCTCTAAGTACACCTTTTTGTGGAGGTGGTGATTTATTTAATTGCCACTAGTTAGCACATTTTTCACCCACACATTTTAGTAATCAATCTTTGAATCATCTTGCTAAACTCATACATAAAATTGTATAGCAGTGTCATTATAAATATTTTAATTCCGTAAATTTATTTTATAGTTTTATTATTCAGAGATGAAGTGCATATTTCCATGTCTATGTTCTAACTTGAAGTCAATTGTTATTCTCAAACGTATTCGAAAACTTTAAAATATTTTCATGATGATAAAGACAATTTCCATTTAAATGGCTGAAACTTTTCGATTAGTTGAAATGTGCACACAAAATAAAAAACTTTGAAATTTCTCAATGTCAGTGAGCTGATGTACTGGGTAGCCATTAAAAGTTGAAAATAAAAAATAAACAACTGAAAGAACTAATTTTATATTTATAACTTGGTTAGTCAAAAAGTAATTTATTTGTTGGTCGTGCTTTTATTGTTGTATGTAGGCCTGGAATTAAGCTCAATACTGTAATGTTTTACATAATTATGTGAAATATTATAACTTACTTACATTTTTAATTTTTAGTTTCAAATCACACAAAGTCGCCAGCTTAGTAGGTATTCGAAATTTCGACAAATAACGAAACTTCCACTATGACCTACTCCACAATAATAATATCGACATTATAATATCCGGAAGGCGCAGTGCTGGTAGGCGTCCCACACGGTGGACCGACGACCTGGTTAAGATCGCCGGAAAGCAGTGGATGCGGGCGGCCCAGGACCGGCCTTTGTGGAAAACCTTGGGGGAGGCCTATGTCCAGCAGTGGACGTCTTTTGGCTGAAATGATGATGATGATGATGAATATCGAGAAATTTAAATGTTACGTTAAGTCCAGTTTAATTAAAAAAGCGTACTATCAAGTTAATGACTATCTATCAGATAGTGACGCATGGGTGTAACGTCGGCTATGTTATGGTCTAGCTCTGATATTTCAGCAATTACATTAGTGAAGTTTTGTGAACATTATAAATTAAATAAATATTAAATATCCTTGGACATTTCACACAACGCCATCTCGTCCCAAGCTAAGCAACTTAATGCTTGTGTTATGGTAACGAGATGGATGATAAACTACTTATATACATTTTTTTTTGTAAATACATACATATTATAGATAGAAATGACACCCAGACTCCGAGCCAGTGCCTCTGGTTTAGACAAAGACACTGGCCCGACCCCGGAATCGAACCCGGGACCCGTTGATCCAAAGGCGGCACATCTGACCACTAGACTAACGAGGCAGTCAATAGTATGTGAGTAAACAACAACATTTTGAGTAATTTCACTGATTTTTATATTATTCTAATGTTTGACTACATGTATATGCGTGTTATAGCTTTCACTAATCGGTCGGACTTGTTTGTACCACCATCATTGTAATCCTTTTATTTAAAAGAGCAAACATGGAGTTTCTTGCCGGCTCTTCTATATGTAATTTGGTAAAACCTAAATTACTAATTTTATTTTATTATTTTTAATATTTTCTCTTAAAATCTTTGACTATTTGAAAGCATTCGCAAGAATTTATTCGAATAAAAATCATTTGGATTTTGATTTTTGATTGGCCAGTGATAGGTATTAAATGGATGAGAATTTGGAGGAGGCTGGACTCAGTAGCGGGTCATTTAAGAGCTGACATAATGAATATCACTATCACTACATATTATAAAATAAAGTCGCTGTCGTCTGTCCGTCCCTATGTATGCTTAAATCTTTAAAACTACGCAACGGATTTTGAAGCGTTTTTTTTAATAGATTGATTCAAGAGGAAGGTTTATAGGTATAATACCTGCATGATATTGTAGGGAAACACTGATACGTTTAGATGTTCACCATTACACCCGTGCGAAGCCGGGGCGGGTCGCTAGTTAAGTAATAATTCTTCAAGTTAACATGGTCAAGTTCTAGTCATTCTAAGAATAATGAATTTGAATGTTTACTTAATACGGAGATCAAATATATTGTTAGTTAATCCTTATTAGAGAATATATTTGAAAAGGAACAGGCCAACAGAAGAACAAAAACCATTTCTTTTTTTACGTTGGAAATCCTCATGGATGCTGGTTATGTGGGACTCCAGGCGCGGAAAGATGGTAATTGCGCCCCAACCTACCCACTAAAACTAACGGTGTCACTCAACTGCTCGAGACAGGGCCACGGGTTTCACTCCCCAAGGGGGAACATGCTCCGCGACCTTGGTTGACCCGCTTCTATAAGCAGGCCCCACGCTTCGATAGGAAGCCCTGGACGCTCCCCAACCCATCGAGAGGCACGTACGGGATATTGCACGTGCCTCCGTCAGGCGTCCTCAACTCTGAGAACAGAGGAGTCCCCAGAGCCAAAACCCACCACGACTCCATGTGCCTCTCCCCGTGACCATTAGCCGGTATGGCCCTAACGGCTCATAATGCCCCCCCCCACTACAACAAGATGGTAGTACAGTCGAGGGGGCAACCAATACCATTATAAAATCATAATTCTACGTTTCTCTATCGTAAACACTTATTTTCCGCAAGTTAAGTTATTTTCGCTAAACTCACACGAATTCAGTAAATGTATCTAGTATTTCGTACAATGGTAGACTCGTCTTGGAACAATCAACACTCGAGATTACACACGTAACCGTGGAATAATAGGTGGCCATTTGTGCTCTAGTCACGTCTCTCTCGCACATATACAAGAATACTTTATGTTTGATAGAGAAAAAATGTTACACGGCTGTGGTATTTTAAATGAGGAGATCATTAAGGTTATTTTTTCCAAATTCTGTAATATTTAAATGTTTGAGCTATTAAGTAAAAACGAAAACCCCTTTTTTATTTATAACATTTTTTATGTGCTAATATACTATCGAGACAAAGTTTTCTTCAATATCTGGGAGTTTTTGAACTTGTTGATCGCTAAAGAGCTTAAAACGCTAGCGAAATCTACAGAACAAATTAAAGAGATAAGAAAATCTCGTCACCTTTAGTGGGTTTAGGCGCCGCGTCCTGCACCTACAATATATTATGTTAGAGTAATACTACGGCTTTACATCGTTTTCAAAAGCATAGAGTAAGTCAGATGTAATATGATGGTTACATATTCAACTATCAGCTGCGGGAGACACTGCTTTGCCTGTACCTCTTTCGCAAACGTGACATAAAAATATTTTCAAGAGCATAAGCAGGCATGTAACGCGAACTAGCCGTCTTGTTCTCGCGACAAAATTTATTTGTCCGTAGGGAAATTACTGTCAGGTGTCGACGCGAGTCAGCTCTCCGCAATGGGACCCCGATGGGCTCCTACTAATTACGACACTGGATATGATCAACGTACGGACATTTTTTTTTGTTAAATCATAGTTTTGCTTAGTTCGTGTGGTGACGAATTTTGAATACACGGTGACTTCATTCCGTCTTAAGGGGCTCCTAGCTGACTAACTAACTAACATTTAAATCTAGTAGATGTAACAATCTTTAAAAATTGTGGCGATTTCGATTACTATAAATATAACAAACCTCCATCTAGGTCCGAGTCAATATCAGTGCTGTGACGCCCTCTTGGTAGAACTGCTCCATGCGGTGTGGGATTTCGTTCGTATTACATTATTTCACGTGCTTTATATTCCACCATTGTGGCCAGCGACTTTCCTACTGATTATATCTATCTATTATATTCCATCTACCTTTGTATTCTATCTATCTTTAGATTGTTTCTAAATATCTATGTATTCTATCCATCTTTATATTTATATATATATTATATATTTATCACTTTTTTGTACATTAAATACTGTAAACATAAAACATATTTAGAAAATAACAAAGTAGGTACATTTAGGCGGCCTTATCGCTAACAAGCGATCTCTTCCAGGCAACCTTAAGGCGAAAGAAGCATCTACGATGTAAACAGGTAGTGTCTTAACAGATTTAAGTAATATCTTAACTATGGTAAACCTACATATTATACTGTATAATGTGGACATAAATATAAGTAACTACGTATACTAATATATAATAAAATATGCATGTACACAGACACAATAAACATAATACATATATTAAATACACTTTAGTTCGAGATTCGCAAAATGAGTTTTTAATCTCTTCTTAAAGATGTTCAGGTTATCAGCGCGTCTAATAGTATCCGGCAAAGAATTCCAGAGCAGGACACTTCGAGCAGTGAAAGAATTAGAGCTGAAATTTGAGGTTTGGCAAGGAATGTTGAGACGTAATGTATTTGAGGAACGTAGTTCACGAGATTGGGTTAAGGAAACAAATGAAAACCGTTCTTTCAAATAACTAGGGTAAGAAGGATCAAAAAGGATGGAATATAATAACGATAGCAGACGCAGATCCCTACGATGGCGTACCGAAAGCCACCCCAGCCGTGAACGAAATTCAGAGATGTGGTCAAATTTACGTAAGCCAAAGATAAATCGGATGCAATAGTTTTGGAGCCTTTCAAGTTTGTTAAGTCGTTCTATGCTAATATCTAGATAACTAGCATCAGCATAGTCTAGAATAGGTAACAAGAGGGACTGTACCAGCGAAACTTTGGTACAATATGGCAAAAAATTGCGTAGTCGCCTAAGAGAACCGCCAGCGGCAAAAATTTTCCTACTTACGGAGTTTACCTGGTCTTTCCAAGATAGCGTACTGTCAAAAATAATACCGAGATCACGTACTGAATGTTGATAAGGTAAATTACATCCATTAAATACGACTGGCTGCAGTTGATTGTAGTCGATTCGGGAGACAAACCACGGACTTCCAATTATTATGGCCTGTGATTTGGCTGGATTAACGGATATTCCATGGGAAGCACTCCAGCTATAGATGTGGTTCATGTCCTTATTTATAATATCGATAGCAGTTGGCAGATCATTCAAGGCGGACTGAGCGTAAATTTGCAGATCGTCGGCGTATAGGTGGTAAGAAGATAGAAGACCATCAGCAATGGAATTTATGAAAATGGAGAATAATAGTGGAGAAAGCACCCCTCCTTGCGGTACACCGGCAGAAACACTACACAAGTTGGAATAATGATCATCAATACGGATACGTTGCCGGCGACCAGACAAGAAACTACGAAACCAGTCGATCGCTACTGGGGACAAGTTGTGAGAACGCAGCGTAGCAAGTAGGATGTCATGATCGACTGAAGTAAAAGCGTTACTGAAATCAAGAAGAGTGAGAATGGTAAGCTGCTGGTTTTCCATACCCTGGCGAATATCCTCAGAAATCTTGACAAGAGCTGTAGTCGTACTATGACCCGGACGGAAACCGGATTGGAGAGGATTGAGGATGTTATTAGATGTGACAAATGCGCTAAGCTGCCCTTGAACAATACGTTCAAGGACCTTAGACAAGAAAGGAAGTATAGAGATAGGACGATAATCATTATAGGATGAAGGGTTAGGTTTTTTGGGCAAAGGGGTTACTAGGCTATCCCTCCAACAAGTTGGAAAGATACCAGTAGTCAGGGAGCAGTTAAAGATATGGGTAATAATTGGACAAAGGACATCAATGATGGGGATAATCATTTTACGACTAATGCCGTCACTTCCAATGGCATTCGAGGAGATGGAAAGAATATATTTTTTAACTTGAGAGTCTGACACAGCAGTAAACGTAAATGAGTCATGTGTAACAGTAGGCTGAGATTCAAGATATTGAAGGGTAGTTGCTTTGACAGAACCGTCTAACACCGACGACTGCGTAAACTGCTGATTAAGTTGATCTAAATCAACTGCATTGCATGGAGCACCATGACGTGACTTCCCGATACCTAAAGACCGAAGAAATCGCCAAACTTTAGCAGGGTCGCCATTCTCGACTGACTTATGAATATGCTGTCTCTGAGCATCCCTACAGGCTGTATTTGCACGATTTCTGGCCCTAATATAACGGTTGCGGTATTTATTTCGCGGGTCTGTTTTAAATTTGGATTTTGCTTGAGTTTTTTTTTCCAAAAGCCGCTTCAGATCGTCTGTCAACCAAGGTGCCGGGAGATGTTTTAATTTTATTTCACGTATGGGCGCATACTGATCGAATAACTCCGTCAATAAGTCATTGAAATTTGACATTTTGTCATCGACAGATTTCGCTAGCAGAACCCTCGACCAGTCCACCTCCATGGCGGCTAATCTAAGGGTCTCAAGGTCCATAGCACCAAAGTTTCGTTGAAGTAGACATTTAGCTTTAGCTTTGGGTGGGCGAATTTTATAAGAAACGAAGATCAAATCGTGATAGGAGAATGCGTCCGCACTAAACTGACCATGTTTGGCTACGTGATCAAGAGAAGATACTAGGATTAGATCAAGAAGTGAAGGATTACAGTTCGGTGAATGATGTGTGGCCGAAAGAGGTAATATTTTAAGATTACATGAAAGAACCGTAGAATTAAACAAGCGAGCTCGAGAGTCGTGCTTAAGGAGACATGTGTTGAAGTCACCCATTATAATGGAGTGATCATAAGACGGAGATAACTGTTCGAGAAGATTTTCGAAAGAAGAAAAATAATTAATTTTCTGGGAAGGGCTATAAAATACACCTAAGAGTACTTTACGGTGGTTGAGTGTAATATCGATAAATAGATGCTCAGCTGTGTTAGCAGGAGGGGGCTGTGGTGACTTACTGACAATAGAGAATGGAATCGAATCCCGTAAATAGATGGCTACACCACCATAGGAACTGCATCGTTACGGATTAACTGAAACCCAGGAAGAGTGTACGCAGTAGAAGGAAGAGAAGGATTTAGAAAGGATTCTGATATAAGTATAGCGTGTAAGTTTTTACAGTTCATGGATACTACAAAGTCCGTATAATGAGCTGGAATGCTCTGAGCATTTATATGCACAACATTGAAATTATTAGGCACGCTGCCGAATTCTTCCTCAAGTGAATCGCGAAGAGATGATGTAATACTCGCGAAGCTGTCAATACTATCGGATGAAGAACACGATAAGAAAAGATCGCTACTGTTTAAATCAGACATACTATATGAAATTCTACAAAACTACTGAATAAACCACTAAATTATTATTTATATAATATTGGACTACTAAAATATAAATACAATATATAAATTTTTCATCTTTGTATTCTATCTATCTTTGAATTCTTTCCATCTTTATATTATTTCTATCTATGTATTCTATCCATCTTTGTATTCTATCTATCTTTTCTTTCCATCTTTATATTATTTCTATCTATGTATTCAACCCATCTTTCTATTCTGTCCATCTCTGTATTCTAACAGTGGGGTGGTGGTAACATTGATGGGCTGAAATGATGATGATTATATTTTGGTCTCTAAATATCGTTTTAAGATATTCCAGAAATACTCGGAAGACAGGTATAGCTATATTGTTAATAGCCATCGTGTCCTTCAATGTGTACAGTCTTTTACCCGTCACCTTTACCCTTTATTTCAAACGCACAACGACAGACAACGGAGTCTTTCAAGTGCTAGTTAATTGTTTCCATGTTATAACCGTAACTATAATTAATTATTTAACACTACAAATTTAGTAGTGATACAAATAGTTTTGCTTCCGTATATACTTAATTATCCGTGTGGTGACGGATTTAGAATACATAGTGTCAGCACCTCATTCCATCCTATGGGTGAAACCTAAGGAAGAGGCCCGACTCAGTAGTGGGGCATGTATAGGCTAAGTAATAGTTGTAGATACCAAATTAAAACATAATTTTTATTCAAATAATACAATAAGTTAGATGTCAAAGTCATTTATTCCTGTGAAATTATTGTATTATCTTACAATTTTGTGTATCCTGTCAGTGATTTCTCTCGGGAGACAAATAACGAAGTGTTTCTACGAAAAAACTAACAAATTAGAATTGGAAAGTATTCATAATTCTAATTAATAAATCATTATTAAAGGACAGGCTCCGTAATTCAAATAGACCATGACAGGCGAAAAGTAGACAAGAGGGGGTCCTCGGCGACCGGTAGAAGTTTGAATATATAATATGACCGTCGCCTAGCTAAATTTGTTGGAATTTGTTGGGTAAATATATACATGTCGGAGATAGCGACGGCTGAGCGATAGAGTCGTCATCATCTTGACTTGGTACGAGGTTTATTACTTGTAACTTTATAATTCACAATATTAACCACAGTATAAATAACAATGTTCAGTTAACACACTTAGATAGACAAACCGACAGGTTCGCAACGGAGAAGTGTCTCGGTCCGTGTCCCAACGTCGACTGACTGATCGAGCCAACCTCACTTTCCATTACGACTCTGTCCACGTGCCGCCATTGCAAAACAACTGACGTCACCGCGTTTGCCGCACTACTGTGTTAACAATCAATTGAGAAACTTAATAAAACGATATCGTTATCCACGACATACATATTAGATTATGAATAGGACCGCAAAGTAATAAAAAAGAAAAAATGACAAGCCCTCTGAGTTTCTTGCCAGTTCTTCTCAGCAGTGGTCGCGTTCCGAACTGGTGGTAAAGAATATTACTTTGCATTGTATAAAATTTTATTAATATGTTGACAATTTTTAAGTGTCCATTGTGTCCTATGCAAAATAAATTATTTGGCTTTGACTTTTGACTTTGACTATTTTTTTTTTTTTGAAAGAGGGAGGCAAACTAGCAAGCGGGTCACCTGATGGTGAGTGATCACCGCCGCCCATGGACACCCACAACACCAGAGGGGTTGCAAGTGCGTTGCCGGCCTTTAAGAAAGGAATAGGCTCGTTTCTTGAAGGTTGCCATGTCGTACCGGTTCGGGAATACCTCCGCTGGTAATTGATTCCACACAGAGGTTGTGCGCGGTAGAAAGTTTCTTGAAAAACGCACGGTGGTGCACACCCATTCGTTTAACACTCCCCGTGATAAATGCGATAGAAAATACATAGAGACGTAAATAATGTAAAAATGAAACCCATCATCAACCTATTTCATATCTATCGTGTTGTATGACATACCAAAATGTATCAAATGAGTAAACCCTATACGAACATTATGATCTTCAAACGAATTGGCAAAGCAAGAACATCGTATTTTTTAGAACAATGGAACTGAACTTCATGCGGTTCTCTGTAAACTAAATGTTTTATACCAGGACATCATAAACGTGTGGATACCGAGTTATAGTTTCCCACGGTGCATCCTGTCGTGGGAAACTATAACCAACTGCCTCGTTGGTCTAGTGGTTAGATGTGCCGCCTTCGGATCAACGGGTCCTGGGTTCGATTCCCGGGTCGGGCAAGTGTCTTTGTCTAAACCAGAGGCACTGGCTCGGAGTCTGGGTGTCATTTCTATCTATAATATGTATGTATTTACAAAAAAAAATGTATATAAGTAGTCACCATAACACAAGCATTAAGTTGCTTAGCTTGGGACGAGATGGCGTTGTGTGAAATTTCCCAGGATATTTATCCTTGATTGACGGAACAGTCTCACTGTAATTAGAACAGTGTAAACGCATGGGTTGAGCACCGAGGCGTAACACGTATGTTGTATACTATCACATAGCCTCTGGATTCTGTTGTAATAGTCAACATCTCATATAATAAAGAAGACGTCTAATTTCAGACGGTTCATTTTTTCTCACCGCATTACTGAGTTGGGCCCCAATCTGTTAGACGGAAATCATTCTGTTGACTCTTTGGCCCCGCGATTCATGTCAAGATGTCCTTCTCTTGCAGCTAGAATTACTAATTCTAGTTCCATTAGTAATTTTATAAGTCCAAGATAGGATAAATAGAACCAGCCCAACGAGGTAGCTAAAAGATCTAGGTAGGCAGCACATCTAGTGGGAAAAGAGGGAGCAGCGACGCGATTCCGATGTCCTAATAAAAAAAAGCAACCTTATAATGTTACTGGAGGTAACGGCCAGGCGCCGTTGCCGCTGCGGGGGGTAGGCTCGAGATAGTTATCGCCCTCAGCAACCATATTACGTAAAAGAAAACGACCCACCCACATACAATGTTTGTATACATGATTTAACTATAGTAGGAGATTTACTTTAATCTTTTCCCATCAAAAAATTTCATAGGTCAGACAAGCGCCCTAAATGATCAAAGCATGTAGCATGAGATTCGTCAGAACAGCTAAATGAACGGTTGGTGTGAACGCGGACCATTCATGTATTCAAGTAGCTCATTTACACGGTCGGCAGTGGAACAGAGGCACAAACCGTTCGCTTTGCATACATTGAATACAAAATGCATTCAGGTGCAACAATCGGAAGGCGACAAAGTTTAAAGAAATCTTGGGGACATCGTTTTATTATTTACTTTATGTTTCCATACAAAACTACTCTAGGCTCTTATCAATTTTTTTTAAATTAGTACTCTGTCTTTTCCTTAGTCAGAGGCATGCCTGAGTGTACTTAAGCAATGTTTTATTCTTATTGATAGCCTTTTGATTACACACCATCAGCCTTCTGTACCGGTGGAAAATGTTACTTCAATGCAGTAATGTAATGTAATAAACGTAACGTGACAGTACAACAGATACATATTTCGTTCCCATTATTGTAGACGATTTTTAGCTATTATTGCTTTATATTCCAGCTCTGATCTATGTTAGTGTTTTTTATTGCTTTTGTTGCATATTTTTTAATTGTTAAACCCCATGTTGACTAAACTGTCCGACTTTTTAGTGCAACGATTATTGTAACTTTTAATATTGCTCATTATAATATTAAAAGTTACACGGACTTTCTTGTCGGGTTCACTCCGTGGCATGGCCTTCCAAACCAGTGGTAAACAAAAATATACTATTCAGTTTATTTGAGAGCACTTTCATGTGTTTATTTGAATTCCAATATTTCAATTTCACATGGTCTGCGTATTAAAAGATGATTTTTCGGCCGAAAATCATGGTATTCTCTAATTACACTATTTAATGCACGACAAGAATTTCTTAAGGCTAATCACTTCACACTACATAACAGCAAAGCCGACACGGTGAGACAACTCCACCGAAGGGTGGCGTCGGCAAAGTTGGGAAAGCGATAAAGTTTGGCCCTTCTCGATTGCTGTAATCTTCTCGCGATTGTCGTTCATTTATTGTCTTGAGAAGGTGCGTTTAGTTACAAGATGTAGCGGAGTTACGAACTTTATAATAACTTCATTTAACATGCTGGCTTTGAATATTGTGCAGGACTGAGACTACCAGTATGGGTTTCATATTTTTTTATTAATAAATATATTTTGTCGCATTGGTCAAAGGTTTCTTTCCCCTGTAAAGATTACTCAGAATAGGGTAGTCGGTTGATCCTACATACGCTAAATCTTTCAGCATAGTTAAGAAAATTATTTTAGATGAAGTAAGTATTACTGTTTTAATATATACAATGTCAATAACTATTCATTATTTCATTAAGGCTCCTAAGGAGAGTCTGAGGACAAAGGAGACCTTGGTACCAAACCCACCATGACACCATTAGCCGCTCTTCGTCTGCCCTCTCCTCTTCGGGAGACCTCCACTGGGCATTACTGACCCTGCACCCCAATAACCCTGGATCCTAAGGGCATGCATGTCCCCTCACCACAACAAGGTGGCAGCACGGTCGAGGGGGGTGATTTAAACCCTGTGCGAACTGGTCTGGCCAGCGTGGCAAAGTACAGTTAACTCCCGCCAATAATTGTGTGTGTGTGTGTGTGTGAGTAGAGTTTTTATGAGGTGAGACGATGATTTTAAAAACAAAGTTGTGAATATTGATCATTTTTTAAATTCATGTCAATAAACAGATTATTTTGTTGTTTCTCCGTCTACTATTATTGTCTATCGCAGTAACAACTGATGAGGGGTCGTCAGTATATTTCACTACACCGTTAGTTAATTATCTCAGTTCTTGTAGGTAAGGTTAAGTGCTAACATTAACTTGTGTTTATGTCCCATTAAAACTTATGGCCACAGTGTTTCTGGCATTGTTAAAGTGGTGGACCTACACCCATGCTCGCCGAACGCATGTGAATTTCTTGAAGTTGCGTTCATTATTTTGTATGAAAAATCAATACATGGTAGTTTTTAGAGCTTTTGAAAATGAAAAGAAGTAAAATGAGGAAGTTAATTTTGAAGGCCAACCAATGGACCATTTGCATTTCGTTGGCCGAACACGTGCGTGAAAGCTAGGTGAAAATAAGTATTATTAGTTACGGTATAAAAACGAATTATGTGTGAATTTGTGACAGGAAATAATCGTAAGGGACACGACAAGTCGGGCAGCAAATGGCTTCCCATAAACATTGATAACCCACCCCGTTTCCGCGATGAGCTTATGACAATTGGATACAAAACATGAGGACAGTACAAAAAGTGTTTCAGAATCATACGAAGCGGCAGTTTCATTTGATTTTATGTAATTAAAGACTGGTAATAGTTTAATCGTTGGTCCCGGGTTTAGTTCTGCGTCAGGCAATTGCTCCGAAGTTCGGGATACTTGTCATTGTTTGCGTATCATTCTTTTTTTATTTTACAATAAGGAGATACTTATTGTACGTTAGTGTCATCATCATCATCATCTCAGCCAAAAGACGTCCACTGCTGGACATAGGCCTCCCCCAAGGATCTCCACAAAGGCCGGTCCTGGGCCGCCCGCATCCGCTGCTTTCCGGCGACCTTAACCAGGTCGTCGGTTAGTGTCATAGTCTGTCCTAATTAAAAGTATAAGTGATTTTTGAAAACAGACTTTAACATAATGTAATTTTGAGTACAATTTTAAGTACCTAAGTATGAGGATAAATATAAAATTACACATTTTAAAAAATAAAACATTTTGACTACGGATTGACAAAAATACCTAGTGGTATTTTTGGCAACTAAAATGAAGTTCACAGGAGTTTGGTGTGTTGTACCCATGTCAAGCAGCTTAGCGGGCGGCAGTGGCTGCGGTCAGCCGTCATACAACTGTCTAGCTTACTACACCACTTCTAACAAATAGAGAAAATTTATACTATGACGCAACGGAATCCTAAAACTTCACACTTTTCACGTCACTTTTGACCTAAACGTCCCGATGAAACACGGATAAAAAAGAATTTAAAACATACCATGAACACTGAGTAAAGTACATTTTATTACATTTCAGTATTCAGTAGATACATTTTATTGATCCTGAACTTTAATTTGTCTGTAGGTGTGGTGACGGATTCAGAATACACAATGTCACCAACCTACACTATCCTGAGGGTGTCGTACGAGGCGACTAAAGGATCGTAAGACGTAGAGCACCGAGCCGTATGAGAAGGAAAACTTGATACAAACCCTTTGCCAAACCATCTTGCCAGCTTGGCACAGTAGGCTAATTTCCTTCCTTGAATTTGGAGGAGGCCCGACTCAGTAGTGGATCATTTATGGGCTGAAACGACGAACGTTAATTTAGCGATGAATCAATACTACGTAGTAGCGTTCACTCCTCTGCAGCTATATTTTCCCAATTATGAAGGTGTATCTTCCAACTGGAAAGTTCCATGAGAAGTTGGGCTTGCACTGAGCTTTCAGTTCATGTCCCACTCAAAGGTACACAAGGTAAAGGCGTATAGCGGATAAAAAGATTGCGATATTGAATAGACAAACTTTTTGCGAAAAAACATATTACAAAAATATTTTCTACGAATTTATTTCAATCTCTAACTATCAATCGTCTACTACGACCTAATCTGTTCAGTAAACTACAAATTTAGTATTAAGAACAATAAATCAACTTATCTATGACGTAAAAATCGCAAACACCAGTAGATTAGAGACAATAACCCCAAAAAAATTATAGCCTGACTCCGGAGTGCAATATCTTGATAACGGTTTAGTTTGGGGTGTGATATTTCTTAGTCAAATTAGACTGATGGAAACTACAACCTCTTCAAGGGTCTAAGTCGACTTAGCCTTTAACCCTGTACATACAGGAATATAAAAGAAAACATTTACCGGCACCAAGTATTTTTCAAACGCTATCGCTTGACTCTTACGCCACCCAAATGCAGTCTTGCTTCCCCAAAGGCAAGTTTTATTGCTGCCAGCAAACGAGTCAACTGCGTGGCGTATGTACAGTTTGTGGCAGATATAACGTATTACTTTCCTTCACTTACGTACATCAAAATAATCTCCTACTAAGTTAGTAGTACTTTTATTCACGCTTCTACTTAGACGCAAAGCGATTATCATACAGGCAGCCATATAGCCGTGGCACTCGAATAAAGTTTAGTGTATTGATGATGGGATGTTGTCCCATCTCGGTGGGTCCATATATATCCCGGATCTATAATTCTAGTCATGGTATGCAATGTCGTGTTTTAATAAGAGCTTTGTCCTAATTAATGTATCACTCAAAAATGAATACATTTATTATAGTACTTTATTTAGTATCAGCATTTATTCGCACCTGGCTAAAATGTAATATCTAAAATTTTCTGCATGGTGATCAAACACATCAAAAATTATTATTTCTAAACTAACGGTACAAAGAACTAAATAAAAAAATACATTTGCGATTCACTAGTTAAATGAACATTCAGCGCTTTATAGTTAACAAGCACGCATGCCTGATTTTAATTATTTGACCAAGTAAACATCAGGATTAAATGCAGTACAAAATCATAATCAAAATTTTAATAATATAATCAGTCAAACATAGCCCGTAGTTAAAATGCAAGTGCTATTGTTCCTAACATTATTAAACTTATGGACTGAAACCAGTAATATGGTTAACAGTAATAGCTTTAAACAAAACCCAATAGGTTATTATATTTTTTTTAATTCACGGTCAGATTCAGGGGAAAAACCTTGTGTTTCTTGTTTGAGTGTTGAGTCCCTTGAATGCAGATGTTGTCCACATTGGAGTGATAATTCGTTAATTCTTCGAAGTTATAAAAGTAGACGCCAAACTACACCTGTCTATAGTAATCGGAATATATTAATACACAGACTAGGTGAAACGTCAACGAGTAGTACCATGCCGCCCCTTGATAGTACTGAAGACAGAATTAATCTAAAACAAAACCTCAAGTGTGGCAAATTTGGTCGTTGCTATTATAAACATTGGAAGTCTGCCGAAATACAACCTGAACAACAGGACTATAACAGTGATGAGAGAATTAATTGAAGTTGCCAAGTTAAATTTAGTAATCGATATTGATATTTTTGTATCGACAAATTAATTCGTTTCTTGTTTTTTTAATAAATGTACGAGTAAATCAATGCGTAAAGTTTTTGTTTATATGGAGTAACAGATAATCTAAATGAATAAATACCCAGAATAATTGCAATTGAATAATCAGACATTACATAATTCGATCTTTTTTGCCATGGATTGCCGTTTGATTGTGGAAGACTGTCATAACGTAGCGTTCTTAATATGTAAAGTCTCAATGAAATATTTACCTTAGTCATCATTAGTTGGTTGCAATACATATGTGAACCCTGATGACTGTACACTAAGGTATTTTTCATGGTGCAACATAATATTTACGACAACACATTGTAATCACACAGTTGGAGTGGTCTTCTATTCGACGCGCTCTGTGGTATTAGGGCAGCCGTCTCGCAGATGACAAGGGTCAATCCCGCGCTCTTCATATTCCTGCGAACGTGCTCACCACCTTAAGGTTTTGTGAGCTGCAAATATTATATTGTACGTAATAAGGGATCCTAAATATCTTCTTGGGTATAGTCATCAATAAATATTACCGATACCTATTGGTTGTAATAAACTGTACTTCTGACGACGAATTTAGGTCACTGAATTGTTCTATTGTGAGACTAAGTGGAAATGTTTTAAAACTGAGATCTATGGAGGTTGTTAAACGGAAGTAAAGTAAGAACTAGTTGAAGTGGTTAAGTTATTTAATTTAATATAAATACTATAAAATATGCATAATACAGTAATTATATTGTAACCCTTGTATATTGGTTTCGTGTCCGCCTCTTGTGTGCCTTGTTATGACTTTTTGAAGCTGAATAAGGCGTGCAACTCTATATTGTATTCTCTAAATAGTTCAGTAGTTCTCAATGTGATGTACGCCGTATTCTTTATGACAGTAAATATTTTGTCACTCTCTACATAATTATTCAGACATTAGCAGAGAGTGAAGATACAGTAGAAATATTCAGTAAATTCATTAAACCACATATGTCTAAAATTTAATGATTATTTGCAGAATACTTAGTAAGAAGAACAAATAGACAATGTCCTGTCCGAAATTTAAGACATAATTAAGGTACTACGCATCTTCCAACGTTACCGTGGACCAATTTTAAATCGAAAACTCTATTCCAAATAGAAATCAAATTAAATTTATAAAAAAAACTACAGCAGTTATAACAGTCACATAGTTTAGAAAAATACACGCGTTAGGTGGAAACATACAATAAAGAGTATTTGCAGCACAGTTCATTATTTTGTGTAGAATAAATGGAATAACATTATTTATTTAGTATCTTCGTAGAGTTTCGTGCTTTTTGTTGATGACTTAGGGTCATAATTTATAACTGCAGGGGTTCGACATCTAGCGATGTCTTTGCAAGCCGCAGGTTGTTCGGGAACTTCATTGATTTTTGTTGTTATTAGTTGCAACTTTACTATTTCAGCACTGTCGTATTCTAAATAAACCGTGCTTTTAGTGTTTGGTGATTGAAAGCCTTCATGATTGTGCAACTTATTCTTTTCATAGCCACTTGCATTATTCACGTTAAAATCTTGATTTATTCCATCGGTCAATGATTTGGAGTTTTCACTGGCTGTTTTATCGTCTGCGTTGTTGTTTTCAACACTATTCGATATAAAATCGTAATAATGGTTATTGTCACTATCAGTTTCATCATCATTATTCATGTTAAGTTTTTCGTGTAGCTGTCCTTCGTCATAATTTCTACCATCACTTGCTAAAATTTCTTCATAATCGCTTAATTGCTCTAAAGTTTTTTGAGATTTGGAATTTTGTATATCATATAACTCACGATTTTGGATATCGTTTAGTTGCTTCTTATTTTTTATAATTGTGTTTATGGGAACGAATTCATAATAATTTTCTTTGACGCATTTGTTGTAATCGTTTTCAATGGAATGCATCAAGCACAGATTATTCTGTCGCCTTTTTAATTTTTCATATAAAGCGATGGGTTCAATTATTGCTGATAAAAATTGAAGGCTTTCGAGATCCCCACTTTCAACAGTTTTTTTATAGGATGCTGTACGTGAAATGACAGGTATAATAATTATTATTATTATCACATACAATACCATATTAAAGCAATTCCATCATCCTCACATTCTATCTCGTGAATAATAATTTGGTTTCGTGTTATTTCATTTGTTAGCCACACATCGAGACATAATAATGAAAGTTCTGTTATGTTATGGTTCGATAGTAAAATTAAACATTGCTAATGAAAAAAGGTAATCAAAAAAACAATACTTCGAGTAGTTATATCGTTAATCCGTGACAACCCACTAATTTTGTGTACCTTTGCCATATTGTGATAACTGCACAAGTGTAGATAAAATATGATAATTTAAATGACGCGATAAAGATAAATAAGTGGGTGAATTATACTTCTCCTGAATTGTATTATTGTTAAGCATACTACTTACTTTGATTTGAGTCTCCATAATTCAGAAACGGAAAAGTCATATTTAAGTCGTTTGATCCCACAGCAGTAAATATAAGCTTCGTTTTTATATCCGTCCGTCTGTCCACTTGTGACACGGGTCGCTGAAGCAGCTGATGCCTACATATAGTGAGAATTTGTTAGATAACAAGTTTGTGAAGAACGCTAGCTTCACCCGCGAATTGACACCTATTTCTGTCTACATCTTTATAAATTATAGCCTATGTGTTATTCTGAAGTTTTATCAAAATCCATTCAGTAGTTTTTGCGTGAACGAGTAACAGAACAAACATTCTTTCAGGAGGATTAATCTAGGATAGGCATGACATCATATTCCCTCTTTCCTCGCTCGCGGTGTGAATTGTGTACATTTCATTAAAATTTATTAATAAATCACTACATCGATCACGACCTTATATTTTAATAATTAACGTTTATAATTAAGTGACTAATTAGTGTCTCGGGTGATATTCTCGTTGAGAATCGCTTGCATAGTATACGCAAGATTTCTACATAAATTACTATGTCACTGGTGAGATCACCTGCGGCTATAACTAAGCTATAACCAGAGTTAACGACGTGTAGTGCGAAGGAAACGGACTTATTATCTATAAAAAGGAAGCAAACTCCACATGGAAACGAAATAAATGAAATGCGCTGTGATATGCGTCAAATGTTTCAAACAATGAAAGAAGCAAATGACACCAAATTTAATCAATTAAATGATCTGATAAAAGACATCAAAGACCAAAATCGGGCAATTATTAATTTCAATACTGAAACGAGAACAGCTTAAGACAACTACATTGCAATATGCAAAGACCTGAAACTAAAATACGACAGTCACCGAAAACGTGGCAGCTCACACTAAAATAAATTATACTGGAAGAAAAAATAGAAGAATTACAGGTTAAACACCTTAGTACCACGATCGAATTGAAAAATGTGCCTGAACGTGATAATGAGGATCTACGAGTCATCGTGTCTCACTTACACAACGTCCCACTCTGCTCAGAATATATTCGACAAGTCTACCGTAAGAAAACGAGCAAAAATAATACTATCGTGGTTGAATACCAGACTCTACTGGTACACATTTATGACTAAATACCTGTACAGGTACTAGGAATTATGTGTAATTCTAATTCTAGTACAATAACCTGTTCCTAAATAAAAAACAGTTGTAGTTGGAGGCAACTGTGACCTACGACTTTCTCTTTGAAACCTATTTCTGGAACACATAATAAAAAAATTTGGAAATATTTTCAAGCTCCTGAAAAGTTGACGAAAATCATTTACTTCTCTCTTCCAGGAATAGTGCGATGTGACAATTTATCTCAAATTTTCTGTCATCATCATTTCATCATTTCAGCCAAAAGACGTCCACTGCTGGACATAGGCCTCCCCCAAGGATCTCCACAAAGGCCGGTCCTGGGCCGCCCGCATCCACTGCTTTCCGGCGACCTTAACCAGGTCGTCGGTCCACCGTGTGGGAGGCCTACCAGCACTGCGCCTTCCGGAACGAGGTCGCCACTCGAGGACTTTTCTGCCCCATCGGGCGTCGGTCCTGCGAGCTAAATTTTCTGTATCCTATGTTAAATCATCACTACATCACTACATAGTTTAAAACAAAGTCGTCTGTCCGTCCCTATGTATGCCTAAATCTTTAAAACTACGCAACCGATTTTGAAGCAGTGTTTGTTAATAGATAGAGTGATTCAAGAGGAAGGTTTATTGCAACCATGCGAAGCCGGAACGGGTCGCTAGTTTTACTTAAATGCATGCATTAAATCGTGGAACTGTAATTAGTTTTAGGTTCGCAATTTATAATATAGGTACCTAAAAACAAATTTTTAACAAATTATCATTATACAAAATCACTTATACACTTATTGAAACACGATACACAAAAGTGAAATTATATACTCATCATCATCATCATAATCATTTCAGCCAAAAGACGTCCACTGCTGGACATAGGCCTCCCCCAAGGATCTCCACAAAGGCTGGTCCTGGGCCGCCCGCATCCACTGCTTCACTACATAGTATAAAACAAAGTCGCTGTCGTCTGTCCGTCCCTATGTATGCTTAAATCTTTATAACTACGCAACGGATTTTGATACGGTTTTTTTTAATAGATAGAGTGATTCAAGCGGAAGGTTTATATGTATAACCCACCCCCGCTTTGCACGGGCGAAGCCGGGGCGGGTCGCTAGTTATATTATATACTTCACGATAATTATGATGACTGATTAATCTTACTCAACAGATTCATCTTACTGGAGCGTATGTCATTGCCAAATTCGAACTGCAATTCAGACCCCAGTTAGAAGTATAAAAATGGATTTAAATGCAGCTTTTGTCAAACAAGTAATTGAGTATGCAGTAAGTACGCAGGCGCTACCTAATTAAAAAACATAACAGCATTCTACGTCATAACAGTATGACAAGATTGTGGTGTAAACATGGGGTGTATAGCTTAACCCGTGTCTCCGTGTGACAGGCGGACAGCGGGGTTATAATGTCACCCGGCTGCCATGCACACCGAGCTCAAACCGCTACATGGGAAGTGTCCACTTTACGCCAAAAAGATGTGTATTTATAATGTTTGCTCAATGTACATGTTGGAACAAAAACCATATGCTCCTAACAAAAAGATCAAAAGTGCCATCGGTAAAGATACTGTATGCAAAAATTTATATTTTTTTCTGAACATTTTGGTCCCCTGCCGCATTTATTATTATTTGCAGTCATATAAAACTGTATCATTGCTTTTTAACGAAAAAGTTGACGTTGAAGTCGAAGTTGATGTTAGAGCCTTATGTTAGTTCTATTGCGCCCTATTTCTCTCACATACTGTAGAAAGAAATCAGTTGCTTATTAAAAAAATATATAAACACCGTTACTCCATGTCATCACGGACCGGACACAAATATCTTTGACTTGGCTAAAGATAGCCCGACCCCGGAATCGAACCAGGAACCTGTAATCCAAAAGCTAGATCAACTAGGCGTTATTGTTTAGCAAGTAAAAGCTGTAGTAGCAATAAATAAGAGTATTACGTACCTTGCACAGCACGTCAAAAAGGTCCCTTAGCTCCAATCATCTTGCTTCATCAAGAAAAGCTCTTTGAGTGAACAATGAAACTGGCAGTTAACAAGTGATTTACATAAGATCCCCTTGACTAATTGCCGGAATTAAAAAATAGCCAAGAGTCCTGCAAAAAGGGCCAATTACGAGTTTTACGAGTTATTGAAGGAATTTGGAGCTTTTAGCATTTACACTTACAAAGTTGTTAGAGGAATGATTTTATTTATTTTTAAATGTAATGAAATTGGCACTTTTCTATATTGGGACAATTCGTGATCATTGTTTATTATTGTGGCACTGTGCATGAAAGAGGCGAGAGAAAAGCGTGATGGCGATATACATAAACAATCTCGTCCACACATACCATTCTGAGGGTATCGACCATTAATACACAAAAAAAAGAGAATAATCGCAAAACAAAATTAAAGGCGATAACACCAAAGCAATTCACGTTCTCCTGGCAACGCCTCAAACTCATATGATGTTGAAAAGGATTCATTTAGTTAACAAGCTATCTTATTTTTTGCGAAAGATAAGAAAATGGTTGCTCTCACCGTTATACTAAATCTTTACGAGGGGAGTAATTCTAACTAAAGACAATTTCTTGAGGATAATTGTATCGTCTGCGGTTGTATTACGCGCGGCGCCTCCACGAGAGATAACAACTGAGTTCGTACGCGTTCTGCTCGAAAGCTATTCCTTTAAACGCTTTATCATATGGGTGGAGACAATTTTGAAAGTAAATTATATTTTACAAACGGCATCACAGGGCATAACTGATAGTGCTGAATGCAATTGATCAATGAAATTGAATTGATGAATCTCCAGAATAAGTAACGTCTGGCTCAGCCGGGTGTTCCATGGGTGTCCGGCACATTCTTATATCTGACCTCCTCCATGCTTCAGTTAGGTCGTCTGTTCTGGTTGTCACCCTATAGATACTCTATAGCAGTCGATACAATAATTTTAACTACGCGAAATGTAATTAGGGACAGTTACTTGGTCGTATCACCCACTTAGTGGTTGATTGACTACAGTCTCGGAAGCTCCATGTGAAATCGCTCCATGAGAAAGCTGGTAGTCACCAAATCAGGCTATGTTCGTTAAGCCTACCGTGGCATTTTCTCTTAAGTAGTTTTTGAAACTTTTAGATTTTCTGACTGCCTTTAATTAACTTTCTCAGATATTCTCGGGAAAATTAGTTATATTGAGTGTTCTAAATTAATTAATGTATGCGCGGTTTAACTGTCTATATACTACGAAAGCCTAGATTATAACAGATATTGCTGTTTGTTGTCAAGTAATTTCATAGACATTCGCCATTATATGGAAAGCTATTTACATTACAAGGTAAAATTCGCTTATACAGACAATATATAATTATATACATATATTTTCCACGCGCACCGACTAATATGCTTGTTTGTATGATTACTTTAGAACTTATTGCGAGATGGTCGATCGAGCGCGCCCCAGCGTTTAGAGATGGCTGTATGAGTTTGTGGCGGAATCGAGTGTATTTGCATAATTGCCATGAGCTACAGAAAATATCTATAATTCTGGCAAACATATAATCTTTACTCCTTTTGCTGCTGTGTTTAAAGAGACGTTGCAAATTTAACTTTAATCATTATCCTCATCATCATCGTTATTATTAAACTAATATAAGATGAGTTTCATAGAAACTGATGGCCTGTTAACACACAAATGGAGAACGATCACTAACTTTAATAGATCCAAATGTAGGATACTCAAGCAGATTGTTTTGAAATACTAGTTCAAGTTCGACGTTTATGCAATATTATAAATTTCTTGTAAACACCATATAGTCAATTTTGAAGCATAAGTGTTTTATGTAACAAATTAGTTCCGTCTATAAATTATTTATTATTTAAAGCTGAACGCCAGCTAAAATAAGTTAGTTTAGTTTAGCTTGCATAGTTGATCCAGTTTTTCATACATGTCCACCGACGGTGAACTAAAGCTGTTCATGCATTGTAACCCAGAAGTTCAGATATGCAAGTTTAAAGAGAACACAAAGGTGCTGTGCGCCGTTCTATTTTGTCAAAGCAATAGTTACGGGCGCCAGTCACGCAGCCGCGACTCCCAGCCGCTTCGCAATCACATGCCTCGTTTGATGAACTTGGTGGTGGTATTTAGACCCAGTTTAATATTTATACTAGAACAAGAAAGGTATAACTTTCTTATAATTTAATTGACATTACATTTTATATGTTTGTCCATTTTAGTTATTTTTCCAGGTAAATTGTCATAACTGCTATCTTTCCTATTCTTAATTCAGTATTATTATAGTGTAAGGAATAATTTTGAGTGTAAAAAGTGAATATTAGTCGCAAGTACGGTACCAAGTACCAACACAATATCATCAGGTAAGTTATATAATATCGCATTATCGCAAAAAATAACTCAATTAAAATATCTTTAATATTTAATCATATTTTAATACTAGCGACCCACCCCGTCTTATTGAAGAGGAAGGTTTATATGTATTATATAAAAACCTTCCTCTTGAATCACTATATCTATTAAAAAACCCGCTTCAAAATCCGTTGCGCAGGTGTAAAGATTTAAGCATACAAAGGGACGTACAGACGACAGCGACTTTGTTTTATACAATGTAGTGATAGTGATGTCGCAATATTAAAAAAAAATGAAAAAAATATCGAACGTTTTACTATATGACATTTTTTAATTTTTACAATCCTGAGGCACATGAGTAGAGAACCACCAGACGGAAACCTTCTAAAGAGTGAGCAAATTTGTTACCTATTCTGATAGGGTTGGCTGACCTGCCGCTGCGTCGGACCTCCTCCAACTACATGGAGGAAAATTAGCCAACGTGTTTAGTATCAAGATTTCTTTCTACAGGAGGATTAAAATAAATACAAAAAATTCGTTTACATCTATTTGTCATTTAATAATTTGACACATACTTTTAGTCATATCATATCTCTTATCACATAATTTCAAAAAGTCTCCTTTGGTCTTTGGGATACTTAAAAAAGGTATGTTTTTATTTTTTCGATTGCTGTTCATGCACACAGTACAATAAACCATATTTACGCTCTTTCTAATTTATTCAAATTTAAACAAATACGCACTACGCGACACACAGTGAACGGTGAGGTAGCCCTTTGTTATAGCACTGGCCGAACCAGTATAAACCGGTTTCGTTCCGTACGTGACGAGCCGCCAGTGCTCCCGCACATACGCGCATCATACTTGTAGTGGTGTACCTACCGTGGCTCTGGTGTTTGAATCTTTGTCTATGGTCCTTTATCTACTTTGTGCCTGGGGTACTATTTCTGATACAATATATGTATAAACATTATTATAAACATAAACAATTGCGTTATAGGCGTCAATAAATAAATACTAAGTGTATCAAGTTGCAAGCAAACGTAAACGGAGCATAAAGAGGACACGTTCAGAGCGAATGTGAAACTTAGTGCTGCCGATTCCACCAACTGCAATGTGTCTTACACGAGAGAAATTTTATTGCCATTGTTAGATACCCAGTGCTGGGTATTGGATAAAGAAATGATCTCTATATTCCAAGCCCAATTATTCAGTCCGGAAACAACTTTAAAATAGCATAGATTGTTTTTTAAGACGAAAGTTCTCTCGCCGACTGTATCGAAGGACTTTTATTTTGAGCAGGAAAACTTCCAATAATTGATTTTCCCAGATTATTGAGCATAGTGTAAATAATATAGCACAATAAACAAATATGAATTTATACTTTTAGCCCAGATAATAAAATAAAAAAGAGAATATGACGAAGAGCATGACGAGATAAATTTAAAAAGAAACTTTGACTTTGAATCATATTTGAAAATGTGCCAGTTTCAAAACCAGGAGAGGGTAATTCACGAGTACGAACGTGTATGCTACGACGAAGAAATTAAATGATGTTTATTAACTAAATCTTGGCATTAATAAACTTTACAAAGACAAAAGTCGAGGAAATTGTAAAAACGGCAAAAAACCATGGTGAAGCGAAGAATTGAAAAAGGCAGCGAGAGGTTTTGCGAAGTTCTTAGTAAAATACAGTTGTTTTTAACAAAGTTGAGCTAATTTATTCAAAAGAAAATCTTCTCGTTGCAAATGTCTTCCTTCTCACTTTTCACTGCGTATTTGATAAGAACTTGGCACGTCATTGAGTAAAATATAAGTTTTAAAATACCAACGTTTTAAAGTATTTTAAAATCCTAATACAAGGTTTAATTGAGAACATAGGTAGCAAGGTATGTACCGAACTGAAATTATACTATGCGTACTTTGCCAAGATAGAAAATATCGACAATCAAAGGCACGTTGCTTGCTGCTTCTGTTGCTCAAAATATAGAACGTAAATCTTCTTGGTATGTAGTACAACATATATGGGTGTAGTTCGGTTTTACTCGTACAAAATCTACACAAAAAACTTTCTAAAAAATTGGAGGAAAATGACATACCAAATTAAAATTAAATAAAATAAACAAAAAGTAAACGCTTATTTTCTTTCTTTCTCTCCTTTTGCTAGGTTGGGCCCTAAATTACCCAAAGACCCGTAATTAAGTATATTTACCTCTATGCTGGTTGGTAGACAAAAGGCGGGTGAGTTATCTCTTTTTCCAAATCACATATTAAGTAGTTATCTTATCACCAAAGCTACTATTAATGAACCACAGATATAAGCGTGTATTCAAAACGGGTATAAAACACACAGGGTCTGCAGCTAATTAAAGAGCGTTTCATTTTGTACCAAGAGGGCGACAAAGTTGAACAGCAATTACAATAGTAATACCCGAGACTGTGCAGACGGGTACAATTTCAGCTGTAGGTGAAGACCGTTTGAGTTGACTTACCGGACTCACTATGCTAATGAGTTTACGTCGCGAACGCTTATGACGTCACGGGAGCAAGTCTTTTGCCGCTAAGCGACTTACTTCGGAATATGAATTTTGATAAGGTTATGAATGTAAAATAACAGACCGTCAGATGTTGGCGTTTATAGCAACATTATTTATTATAATCTGAAATGTGTGTTTTAATAGTACGAGTAGCAGGTACCTATGTATTCTAAATTAAGCGTAATTTTAAAGAAATTATAATTTAAGTCATCGTGATGATAGATTTAGAATACACAGTGTTACTGAGCTGCAATCAGTAACAAAAATGGCCATTTACATTAGAGAAACTTATACTCTTCCAACACATAAGCCAAAAATAGCAGTAGCAATAGTAGTTGAATTATTTAACCTAATCTAGGCAATCAATCTATCAAGATATCAGTTGGAGTTTTGAAAGTATCAATCGCATTGAACATAGTACGTTGGTACCCGGAGTTACAGGCCCATGCATGTTGACATCGTGTGTGCAACGCCTAACTTGAGAGTTTAATTAACTTGACGAAGACAGTTGACTCGATGATGCCTGTGGCAGATATTCGCAGTTTCCCAGCAACCGCAGCATGTTTTAAAACCTTTTACACTAAACGACAATATTTCCTATTATATTTAGTAAATTTTTCACACAACTTAGAATGTTTTAGTTAGAATTTAATAGCAAACGTGTCAAAATAATTGGAGGTCATTTATATAACAAAATTCATCAGGTTTATAAAAAAATATGAATCTTATAGGAACAGTGAGGTAACGGTATCAATCTAGCAACGGCCCGATATCGGTTACGTAAATAGTGATGGAAAAGTAATACTAACGATAATGTTACTAATTGTTAAAAAAACGTTGCGGTAAACGTTAACATTACGAAATAAAATTAAGGATATTGTCCTTAGTTATGACGTTAACGACTACGCAGCCGTAATTGTAAAAAGACGGTACTGGTTAGATGGTAGATCTTATTGATGAATGATCAGAACAACAACAACAGCAACAACATCACAAACACAACTAATACTGACTGTAGGGGTTCTACAGTCATCGTGAAAAGATAGTACTACCGATAAAGATACTGTATGCTAACTTTCAGGCAAAAATAACTACTGTGTCTTAGCATTTTGCTCATCAACTGCTGACGAAAACGTCATAACTTCAGAAATGGGCGCCAAGAACTGAAGAAATATAATGGAACACAAATCACTAAGCTTGTAGAGTAATAATAACCAATTATAAGAACCCCTGTTTTGTTTGTAGTAAACTGTTAGTTCACAAAAACGTGGATTGCTCTCCCATGCCTCAACAAAGAAAACAAATTTAACTCAGAGCTGCTTCCATTGATTAGCTATATTAGCCTCACTTCATGCACGGCACGAGCGATAAATATTTTGGTGAATTTCGCACCCTTGATCAATTTAAACACTATAAATAACCATTACTGTATATAGACTCTAAGGCGGGCTAGACCGGTGTTAATAAGTTCGTGGTATCGGATACTTCTTCCTCAGGATGGACTGGGATGGTAACACTACGTATTCTTAATCATGACCATGACCATTCCATGAAAGCTGCAACTAAAATGACATTTAAGTGGGAGTTCATGATACGAAAGCGCTGTCCGTAGCGCTTGCAACCAACTATGCGTCAGTAGATTTAAATATTAACATGGTTTCTTGACCTAAAAACAGTCCTCTGTTTCATCGTAACACTTCACTTCAGTACATTATCTGACTAGCATTATGGGCTATGTGTGGAGCATTTGTCAAAAGAGTCATACAAAAAAATGTAGCATACACGAATGGTCACGTGAACTGCCCGCGTGTATGTATGGGTTTATGTTATTACCGTTCAAATTCAAATAATTCATTTTGCGTAATGCACGATGGAATCTTACAAATTGTCAACTTTTATTCATAACATTTATATAATTCAATATTCGACCGTCCACTACCAGTTTACTTATACTCGCATCGGCTATTGTAAGCGCACATCTTTAATACCTAATACGTATCTACCAAACAAACATCAGGCACCCACTGGCCGCTGGTGGTTTGCCTCTGTTAATTCACCCTTGATTTGTAGCAGTTCGCAGCGCCCAACTGTTTTGTTTTGCACAGATGTGATTAATTGGAATTAAGCATTAAGCAGTTACTCACGGAGTGTTTACACTTAAAAAACATGTCATTTGGCATTGATTAACATTAAAACATTTGCCAACTGTCTCGTGTGCTTGCTCAAATCTACTACTAATACTCAGTCCATATATGGCCCACTGCCGAGTCAACTCGATTTTATTGTTTGTCAATGTCAATTTGAAAAGAGATATGGTTTTTTATTTTCTGTTCACTACCGTTAAATTAAGTTGTAGATTATGAATAACTAGCAACTTTGCCTGCGGTGTATTTGTACAACACACCGCCAACTTACACAATATCATTCTTAATTATTCTGATGTATGTGTTATACATTCAGTAGGTTTTGCCGTGAAAGAGTAATAAAGATCCATCCATCCACAAATCCATACATTGATACAGTAATTTGCGTTTATAAAATTAGTATGAAAGTTTTAAGTGACGGCTACGCTTGTTTCAGAACACGTGAAGTGGTCCTTGAATACCAACTTTATAGGGAGAGTAATACAGGCAGACGGACTTATTTTATCATTTGTGTTATGATAGTCTATATAAACAGACCTGATAATTTTATGTATACACTTATGATTCTAACCCCATATTTATGTTTCTTTATAGAACTCTTTTTAAATAATTTCCTAAACAGCGCAGTCGCTTTCATGTTATCGTTGTTGAGTTCAAAAAGCATTTAATCAATACGCTGAAATGTAAGCTAGGCGAGCTGGCAAGTCGGCTGCGGTTTCTTGTGTCAATTAAACTGGCTCCCAGACGGAGCGCGGTTTCTGATGCTGGAGACGGGACTGCTTATAGCTCAACTATTGGCAATTTCATACTAACACCGTACCTTTATATTCGCTCAAATGTTAAAATTACTTCTATACAAAAAGCAAAAATGTCCGTCAGCTTTCAAAATGTTATATCACCTCTTTTAAGTAGGGTCTAAGGCTATAGCGTTTTAAATAGGGTCTATGACCCTATATCCATAGCGAAAGGATCGATAGTGATATATATAAGATGTACTAAGTTTCCTGATACAAAATTAGACTTACATCTGGTTACGGATTTTGAATACACAATGTCACCAACCCATACCCTCCTGAGAGTACGACATACTGTATACTATTTAGCGGCGACTAAAGGAACGCAACGAAATAATAGCAACTGCGTGAAAAGAATGGCACAACAAAGCAATGAATAGAAAAGCTTGGACTCAACTGGAGGAGTCTTATACCCAGAATGGGGTTTCAAAAACTGAACTATAAAATACTTAAGTTTATATTTTCATTTTGTATTCTACTTTGTAAGGTTGTTGAGATTAATAAAGGCTTATTATTAATTAATTAAAGGAACGCAAGTGGCAGATATTACAAAGATATGGGGGATTGTGGTTTGAGTTTTTTAAGAACATAAACCTCTTTTAATGAAACACTGAGTTTTGTATTGACTTATAAATACATATTTTGTATAGTTTTAGGAAACCTGAAAGTACATTTTCATTTTATTTTCTAAATCACAACCACGAGACATCTTCTTCTTCCTCTTCTGCCTGGCGTTAATAGACAGGGCGTTAACGCCTTCCGACTGAGCTTCCTCCACTTTGCCCGATCTTCAACGTCCCTTTCAGTTAGGCCATTGGCCCTCATGTCGGATTTGACGAAGCCCAACCAGCGCTTGCGAGAGCGTCTTCTTCTTGTCAGCCCATAAATGACCGACTACTGATTCGGGCCTCCTTCAACTACATTGAGGGTAATTAGCCTACTGTGCCACGCCGGCCAGACTGGTTGGTACAGGGTTTAGTATCAAATTTTCTTGCGGCTATGTATTCGGCCTTCTCATTGCCTATTATCGACTTTTACGACACCCTTGGACAAAATGGGGTGGTGACACAATGTATTCTAAATCCGTCACCACACGGACAGCCACGGACCGAGAGACATATTAATTTCAATTTATTTACGGCAACTTCCCCAGGCTACAACTCCTAATGGTTTATAGGTCTCCAGAATCACATGGATGCTGGTGCCTCAGAACCGCTTCTTGTGAAAATCTTGCCTACATGCAGCAGGATACTCCTTTGTCTAAAATGATGATGATGAATTTCCCAAGTGTACTTTGGCTAGTTCGCCCTACTAAAGGTGTATGTGAGGAAGTCGTTGTAAAGTCAAATTAAATGTATGGAGCTGGCAACAGCTCGTCAACAGTTTAACTTAGCAAGGCAAAGCCCACTTTGACTCCCAACAAGGCTAAGCCTCGCAATAGTTCCCGTCAATTAAACTTGTTCCCGTCTCTCAAGTGGTCAGTACCCGCCAAACTTGAACCCAAATTTACAGGATTTTGACTGGTTGAGTTTACACTGTGCATATTGTCTGTTCAAACAACTTCTTGATCTGGTGTTTAGATCTGCATACCTATTTTATATTAAGATGTAAAACGGTCAGTGTGAAATATAACTAAGCAATTCTGGCTCAGCTGGATGGTGAATGGGTGATGATCATAATCGCACTGATATGTCACCACGCACAGTCACCCATAGCAAATTGGGTTAGCTTAGTGCTTGCACCATTGGAATTGAGAGAAGGCTAGAGAAGGAAGATATGACTACCGGTGTAATTATTTGCAATAAGATAGTACATTTTTCACAGTACCACTATTTTCACCAATGAGCGATGATAGGTTGGTGAACGTAGATCTGCGTTAACTTCGGACATCAACGTTCTGTTATTTGGCATTACATTTTTTATAGAAATTGCTTGAAAGCCGCGTCATGAACCGAAAAAATAATGGTAACATAAGCATTAACAATTTTGCACTGCTCAAAATGCTCTTGCGGTTCAGTTTGAAAAGTTTTAATCGCTCAACATAATTAAGATAATTTAGGCCTTTATTTGGAAGTGTCCTGTAGAAAGTTCTTTATTATACCAAAGTACTGGTAAAGACATTTTAGTTAAATTATTATTCTAATATTTTGTACAAGTTTGGTACAAGTCAAAATAATTACTTTTGCATGAAAATTGTGACAACTATACGTTGATAATAATAGTAGAAGTAGTTAATAATAGTATACCACGCGTATAGCTAGATACTCAGTAGGGAATACAAGTACATCAGACGTTACGAGGTGCTTTATCTTTCCAATATTTCAGTACGGAGCCTGGGCTTGGAGACAAAGAGATCGCCGGACATTGTATGCTCTTGAAATGTGGCGCTGGAGAAGACTCTTAACGATCCAGTAGACAGCTCTCCGCGTAGTGGTACAAGATCCGGTAAAAGACAAGAAGGCGATCACCTACCCGATGAACAGCCCTCAGCAATGCTCTCGTGATGGAGTTTAAGACTAAGCACAAAAAAGTCCAGGAGTGGACTAGAGTGAGCTGATGATGCTGAAGATAGCCAGAAATGTAATGTATCTATTAGTCACAAGATGGTGTAACATTACATGGCCATGATGATATATTACTGAGCGGTACAACCGAAACTACGAAAAGTCTGCTCCCACGCTTGAGACGCAGTAAGAAATTGTTGTAGCGCCATAAATACTGGCGGCATACTTCGTCGCTGGCATTTTTCTAGTTTATGAGTTCATCCAGCATTACGAGGCTCCCGGGAAATGTATAATACTTATTCAAACACATTCCCCACCTGGGAGTGACCACTTGAGATTTATTCCTTCCCCGGAACTTCACGCTTCAAACATTACTTTTAAACTTGGCTCCATTTGTTACGTTCTCCAAAAGAAATTCGTTTCTGTAATGATTTTTTCTAGCAGTAAATGGTTATACTTGTGTAGTATAGTAAACTTTTCTTAATTCTGCCGCTTACTGATAATTCATAAGAACATATTCTATTACTAACTATATACACTAATAAACTATTTAAAAACACCTCTGTGTTCCCTTAAAAATATAGCCATGCTTAAATAAGCATATTATTTTAATCCATTTTGAACTAAAGTAAATTTTTTGTTTGTTGTTTTCTAGCTTATTACTTTCATTGCTTATCTTTAAAAGGTGTATCACTATCACTACATAATTTAAAACAAAGTCGATGTCGTCTGTCCGTCCCTATGTATGCTTAAATCTTTAAAACTACGCAACGGATTTAGAAGCGGTTTTTTTAATAGATAGAGATAGATAGATTCAAGAGGAAGATTTTTAAGTATAATATATCCATAATATTATGGAGAAACACTGATAAATTTAGAGGTTAATCATTGCACCCGTGCGAAGCCGGGGCGGGTCGCTAGTAAAATATAATCTAGAAGGAGGTAAAATGGGGAATGGCTTGTTGACTCGATTAGTTCATTTAAAATGATATTTGCGGAACAAAATTACCCTTTTATCTTAATCTACAAACCGGTGTGGGTCCCATTATAGAAGTCATCTAATTTGGATCAGCGGTTTATTAAGTATGACAGAGTAACAAGCTGTCTCTATAATTAACTTCTCATTAGAATACTCGTTTGAGGATGATGTATCACAAGATGAATTCTGGGAAACGAGTGCCGGTTTTATAAACCTTATTTATGTTTAACTGGAATCTGAGTTGCTGTAGGTAGTACGTTAAATTAAATAGACAGCTCTTCCCAAGAAAATATACTAAGTAGTTAGCAAAAGCAGTCGCCGAGATTTCACGAACTGCGATCACTTACTTCAATGTTCAGCTAGTTCTAGTAAGTACATATTTCAACTTAAGTTTAGACAGACTCCAACGGGGCGCAAGCTGTGTCTGAGTGAGGGGCTAGTTTGATTCACTAGCATTTATCTTTGGCGCTCAGTTGTGCACAATTTCCGAAAGTTCACGATCAGCATTTCATCTGGGATAACTTTTTTAGTTCTTCTGTAGGAATCGATGGTTAATTCTGATTTCGTCCACCTACATTAATGTAAGGAAGGATAGACCCCAATAAGCGTTTAGTTTTAAGTACACTTTCCCATAGATGCTACTTGATAACTTCATAAGTCCTTAATTATCTCGTGCAACATGAGACAATTAAGGATTGATACACACTTATCCATCCAAGAAATAGAGGTGCTTAAGATCAGACTACATATATGCGTTTTATCGTTTATTACTTGCGATAAAGTGAAACTTCTTCAATAATATTGTAAACCAATACTTGTCCGTGTCTAAGCGATGCTACCATACCTAGTATATGTGATATTTATTGAAACAATACTATAAAATTGCATGACTATTTAAGTATCGAAGATCAAACGATTAGAAGGACGCACGAAATACCATCAAAATCGAGTCCCATAAACGTAAGGAAGCATCAGTAGTAAATTTCTCTCCATTCTAGGTGTAATGCAAGTCTCAACACGTACACGAAGCACCAAACAGAAAGCACACAGTAGGGCAAAGTTGCTGTGTCAGCCAAGTCGGTTGCGCAGTAAATCAGCAGTCCCGCCCGCCCAACTGCATCGCCGGAGTGAGCAACTTTAATTGACAGTAAGATACGCGGGAATAAACCCGTCCGTAACTATTTCTAAGTTAAACAAAATGTGCCTTAATTTTTTCATGAAATTAAGGAGAGTCTGCAAAGTGTTTGACATCATGTTTCAATATTGTTGACTTGAGTGAATTAAGTACTTCGTATTGCTTAATATTAATTATAACTCTCTTACGAGATTCCTGGATTCTTTTTTAATAATTTTAGATTCCACCTTGTCCTTCCGAGGACAAGGTGGATTCTAAAATTCCGAAGCCGATATCTTAGTAGTTAATTTTTTATTTGAAAACGCTGCTAAAATGCAAAAATTACTAAGATTTATCTTATTTGTAGGGATGGGCGAAACTTCGTTTACATTCGCTTTGACCGAATTTCGGAAGGTTGAGCCGATCGGTTTACATACCGAATATTCGGCACTAGAAAACAACAGCTTGCACTATTTTGACTGAATTTTAGAATACTTGTCATTAATGTATGACAAGTATTCTAAAATTCAGTAAATTAAAACCTTTTACCCACATACAAATCTATGTTTCTCACATAGATAAACTTTTATATTAAACAAGTATTCCAATTGTGATTTCAGTGGGACGGGTCGGTCACATCCCTTTAATATGGTTGAGGAGATCGATGGCTGTCACATGCGTTATACTTGTGAACAGGTGCTGTTTGGGGTTGGTCGGCTCACTGGACCAAGGAAGTTTTATTTTATTTTAATAAAGTTGTAATGTTTTAATATTCACGTTTCAGTTGATGCTTTCCAAATCCAATAGAACAGTTAGTTATATGGAATTTGTTGGGTAATATATAAATATTAAATTATTAAATATGACCGCAAAGAAATAAAAAAGAATATAATGACAAGCCCTCTGAGTTTCTTGCCAGTTCTTCTCAGTAGTGGTCGCGTTCCGATCTGGTGGTTAACTAAAATATATTACTTTGCTTTTTATACATTTTATTAATATGTTGACAATTTGTAAGTATCCATTGTGTCCTATACAAAATAAATGATTTGACTTTGACTTTGACCAATCTGGAACCAATACCTGTCGAAAAAAAAAGTTATTTTCACATCGGATATTATAAAAATGACGGAGTTACACAGTGACAAGCACAACAAGCAAACGTTCTGTTTAAGTCGGCATAAAGCTAAGTAAATTCGTAATTTGAATATCTTTTTCAGTTCTCATTAAACTATTATTATAAAGTACAATTTCAATATTTAAAATATTAAAGTATAGTATTTAAAATTTATTAGCGAGATTGAGCGCCGAATCCTTTTGCAGGGCGTTCGGCCGAAGTTAGGACTCGGTTCAACCCAATTCAGCCCACCTTTACTTATTTGTCTTCAATGGTCTGACTGCATGTCTAAGTAGCAGTGGACTAATGTGGGCTGATGATGATGATGATGATGAATATGTAAGAGCGATCGTATAACAGTAATGAAAAGGTAATTATTTTCGTAACATCTTTACGTAGCCACGAATTACAATCTGCGTCCCTCCATTCGCCAGGGAAAAAAACCGCAAAGAAATCTAAAATTTACCTCCGAGATACCGCCGAGTGTGACGCTATCTGAGTGAATTATTTGAGGCACCTCACCAAATTTAGCGTTCCCTTTAGAGATAAGCGATAACGACTATTTTTAGATAGATGTTTGAGCTTCAATTACAGAGGAATGTTCTTTTTTCTCAGATGATTCTCAAGGATCTATTCGAAGATAAAAAACAGATTTCCATACATTATATTAAATAGCTAGTTTTTTCAACCCATAAGATGATATTTCTTAGGGGTTCAACTTCTCACCTCCATTAACTTGGAGGCGTGATTGACCCTTGCTTGTGAACAGGCACCGTTGCTGGGGGTCAGGTATGCACTTATAAATACTGCTGATGTTTGGTACTTTGTGATAAATACGCGTGTTTGCTCACATATCCATTATCTGTCTTAGTATCAAAATGGCAAGTAAATAAAAGTAAAATCAAAATCAATCAAAATCAAAACTCATTTAATCAAGTTGGCTCAATACAGCTCTTTTGGCAAGTCAAACAAGAAAATAACATTTAAAATGTACCACTTAAAATTGAATATTGATTATTTATCATCTACCACCGGTTCGGTATGCCGCTCTACAGCGAAGAGCCAGCAAGACACTCTGTAGTTGCTCTTTTTAGATCGCCATTTTTAGGTACAAGACTGGATTTAAGACAGATTTGTGAGAGCAATCTTGCGCAATAGTCGCAAAGGGCCAAACATCAGCCAGCTGTAGTCAACAATAGTAACCTTCTAATGCCCAAGCCAACCGATCCCCTGCAACGGAAACTGCAGAATTTGTTTCTGACTCTTCCCTGTAAAGCAGCCTTTCGAATCAGTGGTAAGTGATAAATAGTTAATGCTAAATGTATATTGACGTGGCAACAGTCGCAGAGTTCACTGGCTAAAAATATAAGTACCTATTAATATTTCACATCATCAAATTCAAAAGTAATTTTACGCATGTGGGTTTTATCATAAAACTCTTATAAATCGTCATATTTAAAACTACTATTATCATCTTTTCTTACTATTAACATTCTTATATTTCCCTACTTCTTTTAACATTAGCAATACTGGAATCGCTAGCTCAACAAACTCTGATCTCGCCAACCATTAAGGGGTCTATTTTAACGCCACTTGTTTCCCCAACTGCCAGGAGCCACTTTAACAAACAATATTTATTTGCTTCCATTTTAGGTTGTTCTTTAAAGGGAAAAAATCGTTAGCTCGCTGCTACTCCGCTTGAATTTCGATAAGAAAAAGACAAAGAGGCGATAGCTATTGAAAGTGGAGAATCAATTAAAGTGGCCATTGATTCCGGGAGCGCGATAGCGTCTGTCAGCATGATAAGATTGTAGGCGGCGGACCCCAATGCTTGCAATTTTAATTACTTTCACGTTTATGGACCTTATATAAACTGTTACTGTTAGTTACGTTTGTATACATTAAAATTGGTTTCTTGAATAATACGTTAAGTTTAATTATTGGGTTTTGGTTAACAAAAAATACAAGTTTTATCGTGTACATTTTACATGACGCATCTATCGTCGCGATGATCATGCAAAGATGATCGCTGTATGTTTGTATATTGTGTAATTTAGATTTGTAATTAAATTCAATTCAATACAGCTTTACATTGTTAGTTCTGTGACCTATTGGGTTTTAAGAAAAATCCCTTCCATGTGGTGTCAGGTTTATAATACACAATGTAACCCACTCATTCCATCCTGATAGTGTCGTGAGAGACGACTAACGGAACGCATGAGGCGGATCACCTAGCCGCAAGATAAGGTGGATGACTTGATACAAACGCAGCAGGCTATTTTCCTTCTATGAATTTGGAGGAGGCTCGACTCAATAGTGGGTCATATATGGGCTACAACGACGAAGAATCAAAGAGTTAAATTGTATACTAATTTATTTACATCATTAAAATCACACAATCTGTACAATAAAGGAAGGTACGCGTAACCTAATGATATATCTCTTATTTTCAATAAAAGATAACTTATTTTATATATTAACATAATAATCCTATATTAGGTCGAATTAACAAATTATATTAAGATACGAAGATCTGGTTACTTTAAAAATTTCATTATATTTTATTGTGCATTACATATTTACATTTTGACAAGCGTGAGTAGCAAGCGTGGTTATAGTTACCACTTCAAAGAACGTTCTATGACGTTCACCATAAAGTCGTTCTATACGGAAACGAATCAACGTTTATCTAGGATTAGGTTAAAAATAAATTATTACTAATAGACAACTTTGGAGATGGTCAAACTTTGGCACAATTCATGAGGATTATTTTAAATGAAGCACTGGATCACAAATATTTGTATTGCTTAAGATATTTTCTTAGAGACATTGCAAGTATTATTTACTCGTAGATATCGTAAGTAATAAAACCAAAAATGATATAATATGAATGTGATAAGATTATAACGATGTGTATGTAAATTAATATTGAGTTTAAATTAAGTACTTAATAATGTTCTCATTAGATGGCTCTGATTATATTTCAATAACATGTTCAAAAGGTACATAAAATATTAGACACCTACCGTTATAAGTTTTCAACCACTTAGACTTTAAATTTGGGATATGGTATTAAGTTCCAGGATGATATGTTAAGTTATAATGTTTATAAACTTAATTGAATTTTCTAACAATTAAGTATAACAACTTTTAGAGGGTTTCACGTATAAATCTAATTTGTTTGAACATAGTAACTATAGAGAACTAAACAATAACATTGAATTGAACTAGTACAATAAGAGTCAGGAATGGTGGCCGCCAGCAGTACGTACTTCTTGTACCTGAAACAAAAATAACATCTTTTACCTGTCTGTTTGTTGCATTTTAGCTCCTGAGTGGGTGCTCCGATTTGGTTTTAGAATTTATTGTTTGAAATCAACATAATTAATATCTTTATTCCATCAGGCTCATAGGAGCCAAACCACTATCGTCAGTCTTTAAAAACAGCATGACAACCTCAAAGGAGTCGTCATATTATGTTTGGATTAAATCTTTTAGTTACGTACATGTATTTTTGTTTCAATTGTTATCATTTATTTGAAGTAAGAAATACTTATTTAAGCGATATTGTATCAGAGTACTGATCATTTTAAATCATAAATCTACTCAAACTTATTGAGAATATGAGAGGCAAAATAAGAGGACAGCTTAACTTAATAACAATGATTATTGAAGGAAAAAAGAAGGTACATGGAGAAGAGCAAGACATAGAAGGAACTATTTCAGCAAAAATTAAAAATTTATTGTCGTGTCGTACCAATAAGTTAAAGGAAAGGCACGATGTAGAGGGCGTTCGAAATTACTCCAACGACAAGTTTAACACTTAATACCTTAACACCTTTGGTTCTCAGCTTAACACTCTTTATTTTATTATATAGTCGATATTTTATTGGTTTGTAGACTACAAAGAGCCTTAACTGGGTATTATTATGCATCTTGATAAATAAGTACTGTAATTATTTCGTTGTTTTAGCCTATAAATGACCCACTTCTGATTCGGGACCCCTACAAATACATGATGGGAAATTAGCCTACTGTGTTATAATGGTGGTCGCTGAGACCATTTATATAGCCACGAAATACTAATGAGCTGTCGCTCTATTATTATATTCTATTCGTTTTTATCAAGCAACATTCAATTATTTTGCCGATTAATAACATCTACTTTAAAAAAATATGTGACTGTCAAAGAGTAATTTATCAGAGACGTAAGCAAATATCATCATCCAGTACATAGTCCTTTAGCCTAAAAATCAGGCAACGGCAACACGCGTTTAATCGAAGGTAAGTGAGCAAAATATGATAGGCAAATTCAAGATAAAGTTATTCAAGCATCACATCCCGATATTTATTCAAACGTTAGGCGTCTCTATTTGATATGATATTACTCGACTGTTCAAACACTTTTTTCTCGGAGGGCGGGTGCAAGAATTGATTGTTCGCGGTCTGCACTGAATATTTATGAGGGTTAAGTGTATATACGGGCTCGTTGAATGTTTAATCTGTATTTGGGGGGAAAGCGACCCGAGTATCACACCAGTCGGCTTTGACTCGCTTTTAAGGTGGAGAAATTATGGCGTCAGCGATATTCACCGCAGGAGCAAATATTTCAGCAAAATGTTTTAGGTAGCTCTGGATTTATGTGAAGTTAAAGATACGAATTCCCTAAAGCCATTCTCCCTGTAGAATTTGAATAAAATGGCTCACCATCTCATTCCATACAGAGGATACCGACTTACCCCGAGAATCGAATAGGAAGGTGATATCATAGAAAACGGTCATCGAAGTATTAATTGGAAAAATCTAAATTTAAAGGAACAGTTAAAATTTTGATTAAACCTTGACGTTTCTAGATCGGTGAAATTAGGTACCTAACTCGTACGGCGCGACGGGCGAACTTTACACACAAGGTTTAAGGTTCCTTTTAACTATTTACTAAAACTTATTACAAAATGTTTAAACTACTTGTGTATATTGTAACTAAACTAAATGTATACACTGCAGTGAACATCCATACTTAAAGCAAGCGAAAAAGTAATGCGCCCAAGACTCAGAAGATAAAAGCTCGAAACGTTAAGAGCGTTCCGAGTCATCCGAACAATTGCGACTTACATTGCCATAACATATTCAACCCATTTCCCCGAGACTCGGGCTACCACATTTATTTTTTACCACGAGGAGGGAAAGAGACTTTTTTAATAATGCAGTATATTGTTACAAAGAATACAAAGGTAAGTGAAGCCTCCTGTGGCTCGACTCTCGCTTTGTAGATGCTATTATATTAAAGGCTTATGTATTAGGTTTTGGTTGTTTGATGGGCTGGTAATTCTGTTAGCAGGTAAGCGCTGGAAAATGATGAGGAAAATGTAAGCGGGCGGTGGATCCAGTCAGTCGGTGAAAGTAGGGCTATTCGCACGAGTTAATGTGAGATTTTCCTTAATGGATATGAAAGAATGTACGATACTAAAGTTCTTAGTTTACACTTTTTCCTTTGTCGCGATTACGAAATTATAACCGGTTATATAGTCAATTTGCAAATGAAATTTTATATCTGTTGCTAAGCTTTGCAGTCTAGCGTTCTGGGTAATAATTGATTATAAAAATCAATATTACGCAATAACGAAAGGTCGAAACCTAATAAATAGGTACATAAGGTAAACGTTATCGAGAAACGAGGAAATGAGATTAACTCAAATAGTTGCTAAAGCGCCGGCGAATGGTAGCAAAAAGCCTTTTTTATGGAAAATTAATTTGAAGCCAGAAGTACGGAAAAAAGGTTCGGCACATAAAATAAAGTTTGATGGCGAAAGTCCATGCGATATGATTTTCCTGTTTGCTATAAAATAAACATAGAGGGTACAATCATGCGTGAAATGGCGCGCGCACTGCCGCATCACTTATAAACTCAACAACGCGTAAAGTTGGGGTGCTACCGTTGGCGGAAAGCAGCAAATGGCTGCCCTTTGTACGCATTGCGTAAAAAGAAATAATTATTTATGATATTTCAATTATTTGTTTTGTTCGGAAACATGAATTGTTAGGTGAGCTCGTAAGTAACATAATATTGAAGGAAGATGAGAAATAAGCCTATTGTATCAGTATCATGACGACACGGTTGGCGCAGTGGTTGAGCGATCGACTGCTGCGCAGCATGTCATGGGTTCGATCCCCGCACGGAAGAAATATTTGTACGACCTACAAGTATTTGTTCCGGGTCTGGGTGTTTTCTATCTATAATATGTAAGTATTTACAAAAAAAAATGTACATAAGTAGTTTATCATCCATCTCGTTACCATAACACAAGCAATAAGTTGCTTACCTTGGGACGAGATGGCGTTGTGTGAAATGTCCAAGGATATTTATATTATCATAACACACATGGTGTCATAAAGGGTCTAGCCTCTTGAGTTGAGAATTTTGGGACAAAATTTCTAGATAATTTTACAATAACAGTAACAATAGTTTAATACCTTGATCAATAAGATAATTTAAAAAATCATCAGAATCCGATCAAGATCTATTCCCAGCATCAGAATTCTGTTTTATATTCCTTTAATCTTTTACCAATTTAATTTATTTTAAAAACAGTGACGTCATGCGGCGATCCATGTGCAAATGTTTGCATTATAAACCTAATGCTTTAAAATCCAATATTTTAATAAGAAAAACATTAATTTAAAGCTCAAGGCTGCTATTTTCCTCTAGTTCTTCAGCTTTTCACAAATTATAAGAATCTTTCTCCTACACTTAATCTTAACACTATTCAAAGACATAAATTAATGGTGCTGCAAGTATAATGTTTCTCTACCACAGGGTGACAACGAAATGGTATTACCTGAGACATGTTGCGGGTGCGGTGGGCGGAACACGTGATGCGCGGCGTCGCGGTCGGGGACGCGGTCTAGCTGTGCGCGGACCACGCTCGGTCGCTCCGTGCCTACGCCCGCGACCTCGCCCGCCTGCGCTCGTGGCGCGGACCGGCTGGCATTCACCCGCCGTGGGCCTGCAACACGCCTCAGCTCATGATCTGATGGATGGATATGAATGAATAAAAAAATTAAAACTGTGTGACACGTGTTGAAGTGACAGTTCTATCCTGAGTAGCAGACATTTTAAAGTGAACGGAGAAGAATTTCATGGATTAAAGTACGCGGTGATCACGGACGGACTGGTGAAAGTAGGCAGCATTGTTTCAAAGTTGCACATCAAATCGTAATTTCAGATATTCTCCGGGACAACTGGAAATGATATACCTGGAGATAAATATGGAAAATAAATATGAATCGCGAATAATTATAAACATGAATTATGTCCCAGCATTGTAAATCACGTAATTAAGTTTTCTTTTCTTTCTTTACTTGTGTTCGGGTGTTGGTCTTGTGAGTAGGCGTGCTTACTAAGATACTCTGAATAGCGGTAGTGATGTATAATAGGATAAGAAATTTGTCTAGAATAAGATATAAAAGAACAATATGTAACAAATATAGCAAAATAAGATAGTTATGTAAGATGAAAGAAAAATAAAAAATGTCTTCCCCCTTATTTCCAAACCCATGGCAGAGGCGCGTAAGGGAGTGAGGAGGCAAGGAATCCGGAAGGAAGGAATTAATTAGGCAATAGGCATGATAAAATAGGCAACTAGAATAGGTAACAGAATAATATGGGTCTAAAACCCCCGGAATGAATGAGGATGGATGCAAGAAAGAAATAGTATGTTGAATGGAAGTACGAGAGGCATGATCGCGAGAACTGGAATGAAAGAGGAACAATAATAGGCTCTGATTATTATCAGAGGGTAGAGCGAAAAAAAAAAAAAAAAAAATATCAGCCGCCCTCCGTCAATAATGACGCCCTCCAGATCTGATAAAAAAAGTTATTGTTTGATGCGTTATTGTAACTACATAAAAAAAGGTTCACCAAGTAATAAAAAACCCTTTCAGTTACTTGCCAATTCACGTTCTAAACTAGTAGTAAACTGTAGTACTCGTACATTGTACTGTACTCGTATAATTTTAATTAATTTGTAAGCGTCCCTTGTGTCCTAAGTAATATAATGTCCTAAGTAAAATAAATGTTTTATCATTCGAGTACTCTAAAAAGCTTATGATTTAAGACTTTAAGAGTGGATTGGTTTAATTTTAATATGGATATTATAATTAAAATTAAAATATCAGCTAATACTCGGTAATGACTTCTAGGAGTATTGATAATGCTCATTTATTGCTGATGCTCGCTGTCAATAATTTTATACATATTTTAAATAAAATAGATTTAATTGGTGATTGAAAATATATGCCAAATATAACTATATTATAATTAGTATAATCTTAATTCAAGTGGCACGATCACTTAAATTGATTAAGTAACCCGTGACAACGGAGGTGAATTATACGAATTGTATCCAGCTACATTCAAGAAGTAATGGCTAGGAAAATTTGGAAAATACCTTTGTTTGATCAAATAGAAGTGTTTGACTCTCCTCTGTGAAATGGATAGCATTAATTGGATTGATTCAACGCCAAACAGCAGCGAATAATGATCAGGTCAATTAAATTGCGTTTAAAATGTTAAGGGGTTCTATGGTGTACCTTAAGGGTTATATACAATGCAGTGATGTGTTGTGATGACGGATTTAGAATACAAAACGTCACCAACCCATACTATCCTGCGGGTGTCGTAAGAGGCGACTTAAACAATGCACCGCAGAGACCCAACACCGCAGTGGGTAATTTATGAGCTGAAACGACGAAAAAGTCCTGTCGACATGAGTATCACAATTGCGGCGAGTTGTATATTAAAAAAAAGCGTTGTCACAATTATGTAAACAATAATCTTAAGTGGTTTAAACACACACGTTATTATATGAGAATAAAATCAAGTGAATAGTGTATTATGTACCAAAGAAGTGGCATCCATTAATGTGAAATTGGTTGTTGCTTAAAAATTTGTACGTTACGAGGCATTTTGCGCTTGTAAAATGAAAGCGCCGGTTGACGGAATGACTGTCGAAATATTTTAAACAGCCCATTATTTTGTTTAAGAACGTTGAAGTTAAATTTAATAATGAATAAGTGTCCATTGATTTTTTGTTTTCATCGCTACTATTTGAATACCAATTAGGTGAATACCAATAATGTGAAGTACTTTTATGTTCGTGTAAAAATAAACGTATGCAATGGCAGAAGTGAAATGTGGTGGTACCACACATTGAGAAGAACACTGCCCACTAATAATGCAAAGCCTACATCAAAATATTCTTTAAACCACCTGCCGTTCCGCATATGAATAATTGCATAATGATAAAACTGTTAAGGTAATTGCGCCCGTACCCTGATTACCCCGCGGCGGTCGTATCATAAAACAAGTAATTAAAATGTTAATTACGCCGATAGTTCAGGCAGCTCCAATGAGTATATTAAACTAGCCCGGAATGATTAAAGCTGTGCAATTTACTGATTATGCTACCGTGCTCCGGCCATTATGTAAATATAGCTTTATCAGCTATGTATTGTGTATCCTAGTTTGGATTATACACCTATTTTCGGTAAACATCAGGGTATAATTTTCCAAATCACATGATCATTCCAGATACAAAGGTAGGGTAAAAATATTCATATAATAAAGAATTTAAAAAGCAAATTAAGCCTTCGGTCAGCTCTTGTCAAGCTAAAAGATTATGGGAGAAAATGTTTACGATCTGTAAAAATACACTACAGATGTAAAAGTATTTATTTTATATATTTTTTATTAAATATTATATTCTAAATCCATATCGGTACCCGGAACCAATTTAGCTTCTCCCTTCAAACGCCTTAACACGACCACTCCCCATACCTAATGAACCAAATCGTTATGTAGTACATGGTCCGGTATGATTAAACCTTTGCAATTAGCGATGATACCTGGACTCGTCCCGTCGACGACATTAAGTATTCATATCCGTAATGAGCAGCGGTCGGGTAAGCGTCATTTTTGCGGGATGTAATCCAAAAAGGCATAATGATGCTGTGCTGGTGGAGGGTTGTGGCGATGGCATCCTGGGACCTGACACGGAATTTCCTTAAAACTTCCTTAAAACAACGTTATGAAATAAGGAACAGAAAATAATTCTTTCCTTTTTTACATTCAACTCCGATGCGGCAGTCTAAACCGCCTTTAAAGTGTTTATTGATTCTCGCCCCCTAGGTTTTTTAGTAAAGGGATCAATGAACTAGTAATTAGATGGCAAAAGTGCATAGATAACAACGGTGCATACTTAGATTAACAAAAAATATATTTTTTATAAATTTAACAAAAAAATACTTTCTATTCCTCCCGTACAAAACGCCAATTTCTTATGTACGGACCTAATATTTCTAGTAGACTGGACGCAGGCAATAATGTTATAAACTGGTCGCTAAAAAATAGTCTTGTGCTGGATTTCTACAAAGTCCAGTCCTGCGCGGACCTTAACCAGATACTAATGTGAGAGGCCCACAGGCACAGGCTATAAGCATTGCATTGCATAAGTTATTTCACACAGAGATTTCCATTTAGACTTACTTTCTTTGTTGGCATTGCTCTTCATTTCTGTTGCTTTTGGTGACGTTGATGGCATCGGGATTTCTAAAGACAGGTTTACAATGTTATCAGTACATTAAGTCATAATATAATGATTAAATACATGAACTAGACTGAACTTTAATTAATTAACGATCAAAGGAAGTATTTTACACGCTCCGTTCATTGAAATGTTAAGTACATATTACGTTCTTGTGACACCATTTAGAAAGAACGCAATTTTAGTTACGTCTGAAAAAGAATAGTGAATCACAGGCATATACAAATAAGAAAATGATTAGTAAACTTAAGCTAACTCACCGTACAGCCGTATAGAGCCTTCGGTCTCGCCGAGGGAGTTTTTAGAAATGCACCGATAGTTGCCGAAATCTTTGAGCTCCAGGTTCCGTATCGTTAGCTTCATGTGCGCTCTGTTGGAACGAATTAACTTTAGTCTCTGTTCAAGGGAAGTTAGCAGTAAAAGGTTTCAAATGCAATAGTACGGTCAATTGAGTTTGGAAAATGTTATGATGTAAAAGTACCTCAGCTTCGATTTTAAAAAGGTATAATATATAACTGTATGACCTAAATAATATTAAATAACAATAAACAGGAACACAGATCTTCAAATTAAGCGGAGGCTGAAGCCTAAACAAGAATATTCTATTCTTTTCTTCACACTTCCCACTATTGATCCTTTCGTTATGTCTATAGGGTTTTTGTTTTGCCCTGAATAGTTGAACGAGTTTTAGTAGGATCAGATTCTTAATTCTTTTGTATGCTTTTTAATTCTTTTTCTCAAACAACTAATATATCCCCGTACCAAATTTAACTAAACCTGAACTATGAGATTCAATGGAAAAAACATTAGATTAAATTTTGCTTCAAATTTATATGAAAAGTTTAGGTTCAGATTAGTTTAAATTCTCCAGTAAATTGCAAATGTTTTACAGGAAACGATACATTTTACAGTTTAATTCGGCGGTTTCGGTATGGATTGGTTTAATTTAGCATACCGCAGTGATGTAAGTTTTTATTATTGTAGTGAATGTAGAATAGTTTCAGAGAACTAATTGTAATAACGAGGAGTTTTTTAATTATTTCAGCATAGGCAATGGTTTATTCTATAAATGATTATTATGAACGTGGAAAACCGGTCCGTCCAGGATATCCTATTCCGTCCTATTTGATAGGAAACCCTAGACCAATCTATGTGTATCAGTAGGCTACTTTCACCCACCTCTTGATGAATGATGAAATAGTAGCCATAAGTAAGCATTATTTATGTGATATTTAATGTTAATTTCAAAGAGGCAGATTTCACTGAGTATTGTCATATATATTCAAATGTGTACCTATTCGTCTTTATCAAAAATTTAACAAAGAAAAGGTTAAAGTTTATTATAATATATTATGTTATGAAGCAAATAATATAATGAAACGATAAAAATACAAGCGTAGTGATATTACTGTACTGTAACCTTAAATTTCATTAGGTACTCGGCGAACCTGACTCTGAATTGTAATTTGAAACTTTATCAGAACACACCGCAACAATAACGATAAAGGACGTCCAAAATGGAAGTCAATTATAATAAATTGACCCAATGACAATTTTAGGGTCATTAATAGTTAAACTTTGTTCGCAGTACAAGCGTTTCATCAATTAGTTACGATCTTTACTTCGGAATATATAAAAAGTAAAATAAAACATTTATTTAAACACCAGATCTGCCTATCATTACGTACGATCTTCTGTAAATACAGTGTAATTATTACCTTGGTTAAATTTAAGACAGCAGAGGGTGCAATCTCACCTAATTTGCTCGAGGAAAATTAACACGAACCTAGAGTTTCAGTTCATACCAAATGAAGAGGTGAAATCTCTTGTCAGGCTACTTAATTTGGCCAGCTTTTGGGAAAGAAAACAACTGACGAAACCCTGCGAGGTACGACCGAGAGCACGTGGCCAAATGTTTTCTGTCTCGCTAATTTCTAAAAACCACGGAGGATGACTTTGTTGACACTATGCGTTCTAAACATGTACCCTAAAATAGGTAAAAACAGGCATATATTCTAGTTTACCTGTAAGAATTCTCCTCAGTGTTAATAGCGAATTTTTTAGTAGGCAGTACCATGATGTTGTCGTAAACCCAATAAGAGATGGCGCGCGGGTGCGCCTCAGTATGACAGTCAACGGTGACGTCAGTGCCAGCGGGAGCACCCACCAGCTGGTTTGGTACCCAGATCATTGGAGAAACTGAAACAAGTGGAAACTCTTTTAGATACATTTCGCTTGTGGAGTTAGGTAACCATATTTTTGGGTATGAAAACTTGATATAAAACCCTTTACTAAATAACCTCACCACCGGTATAGATTTTATTTACTAATTATTTGGTAAAAGGGCAATGGAGAGGGCTATGCTCGGGGTTTCCCTGCGAGATCGAATCAGAAATGAGGAGATACGCAGGAAAACCAGGGTCACCGACATAGCCCACCGGATTGCCAAACTTAAGTGGCAGTGGGCAGGGCACATAGCTCGCAGGACCGACGCCCGATGGGGCAGAAAAGTCCTCGAGTGGCGACCGCGTTCCGGAAGGCGCAGTGCTGGTAGGCCTCCCACACGGTGGACCGACGACCTGGTTAAGGTCGCCGGAAAGCAGTGGATGCGGGCGGCCCAGGACCGGCCTTTGTGGAGATCCTTGGGGGAGGCCTATGTCCAGCAGTGGACGTCTTTTGGCTGAAATGATGAATGAATGATGGAATTATTTGGAATTAGGGAGGGACGCGGACTCAACTATGAGCTAAAAATGCGCTGAAAGCATCATCGCTGAGTCGCTAATTTTATAGGTCTAAGTTGGTAGCCGGGGGTGGGGTCCATTATCCCTGCGACGGCAACAGAAATAAAGGCTTTGTAACAAGTTTTCCTCTTAGAGCCAAGCCCCACCAGGGCCACAGAGCGCAATTCCACAGTCGGAAAGTCTTGCAAACGGGCAATCGAGTATCACCGTTGTTTTGGGTGGGTTGGGGTTCTAAGTTGATGACATTATTCTTAATCTCTCACCATATGACTTGCACATAGTAGCTGCTAATAAGTGGCAGAAATGTGCCTGTTTCGCCAAGCAGAATCTCATGGACATTTGTTAATTCGTAAACCATGTCGTTAGTACCTCATTAACAACAGTCGCAATGTACGTTTTGATTGTAACTTTAAGGCTAAAAATAAGAAAAAAGAATTCAATATGCGAAAAGTAGTATATTAAAGAAAGCCCGTATAAAATAAATATTAAATATAATAAATATCATTGGACATCCCAAATTCATGGAGATGAGTTCTAAAAATGTATATTTAGCACAGCTTATAAGACATGCGGTTGAGTCTGTGGGTAAACTAAGAATAAAAATTATATGTTTACTACGGTGTTTCATATTTTAATGCACAATTCGAAAAACTAATCTTTAGATAAGATTATGCGCCTTCGTAACGAGTCGCATTTTAATCTAACTAAAACGCGTTTAAGTTTGATTAAGTTGAAATTGCACTAATAAATAAGCTGAGAATTAAATAAGAAAGCAAATTATACTAAAACATGAGGACGCCGTTTGTCATTAGCTCACGCAGTAGGTACATCTTCATCTTCTCTGCAGTCCTTTGTCTGACATTAATTAAGAGTTAATTTAAATAAGAGACTTAACAACTCTTATAAGTTTCATAGCCTTTAACTTTAACTGAAGGACGGCAATTATTACATTTTATTTAGGTATTCAGATAATGGTGTACTAGTTTTTCGGTATTTAACCTTCCGACCTAGACAAGTAAGTGTAATGGGGTAAGTCAGACAATCAATAAGTTGAATCCTAGTTATCACCTACGGATTAAACTGTCGAACAATGATTTCCAGGACCATTCCGTTCTCCCATTGACATTTAGAAACTTTGGTGCACTGCTATTTCAACTGTGCAATCGCTCGAGCAATGCAACTTGGATCCTGTACAGATATTTTATTTCTGACTATCACTATGTTGAGTCACTCTTAGCCGCCTTATGAGGCGTCTAGTTCGTAGTTACATTGAACGACACACAAAAAATAACTACAAATTCAATTTTATAGCACGACTTATAGAAAAATCGCTTTACAAAGTGCATTGAGCAAACTATCAATTGTAAGTAATAAAATGTGAGCTCGAGCGCGCACAGTCAATTTATATACTTCCTTCCAATAATGATCGATGGTGTCGCACAAGCTAATAAATGCAAGTGTAGCTGCGGAATATTCATTTTTCATTTTAATATTAACATAATATGTCATTTATAAATTGTAGTTTTTGTACTAACATCTACAAAATTCACCATATTGAATTCTTAGGTTTTCGCGATTATTACACATTGAAATTAAACACTTTAACGGATTCATCGCGTGTATATTACATGATTTAATATGCGCATAAAAGAACATATAGCTGACATGAAAAACAGACGCTCGACCAAGTCTGCAGTTTGTGAGCACACATTCAACAAGACCAACCACTACATTCACTTTGACAGACCTCAAATCCTTGCCAAGGAAAATCATTACATTCCAAGAATGATCCGCGAGGCTATTGAGATTAAAAAACATCCAAATTTCAATAGAGAGGATGGTTGGCAAGTACCACCTGCCTGGGATCCAGTCATTAAATTAATCAAATCTCAAGCAAAATACTCATCTGCAAGACCTCTGGACACGGTGAGCGATTTCTGCGTGCACATGGAACGTTATCAATAAAACAAAATTATAGGCGGTAGATTTCACCATATTTTGATATTAAACGGGAAAGTTAGGTTGGATGATTGTCCCTCAATATTGCCAATAGATTAGATCTATATGAAATTCGGAATTGAGATTGTAATTGGAAATTGCAGATAGGTTAATCCTATACTACATAATGTTATAAGATACTTTTTGTTTTATATTATCAGTATAAACATATCTAGTGTCAATATAAATGTATTATTCATGTAATTTCACTTACGTCGGCTTAGAGGTGCGCAAATGCAGTACCACACGGCGACGGACCCAAATTCCAGCACGTAATAAAATTCACACTTCGGAGTAATTCACACAGGCAGGTTTTATGGTGGCAATTTTCACGAGCCATAATACCCCCGCGCGGGTGCTTCGGTTTAATATTATACGACGCTTTCAAATATTTATAAAGTTTACGTTTTTTACGTTCCGACGACTTCATTACCGCATTTTGTTGGCGGATCACAGTGAATTGTTTATGCAATGTTTGTTTACTTTGCTTTTTGTGGTAGATAAAAGAACTGTAGGCACTTGAATTAATTCTCGTGTTTACCTTGTGTATCTAGCATTAGGTGTGTATTCGCACGAAGAGATTCCTACTGCCTTCCTTCCTTATATTTGTAAATCATAGTGTATGAGTTGTCCCCCCCCCCCCCTTCCTATTTGACCGACACCAGATAATGGAAAAAAATATAATGGTAATATTGATTAGTTCTCTTTTTCTTGTGGCCAGATGTTTGCCTGTCTACCTTTTGTAGCACCCCTTAAAATAAAATAATAAAAGCTAAATATAATAAAGAATACAAATTTATGTATAAAGACTGAGAATCTGTATCCACAAGGTCCAATACAAAAAAGAACATTAATTACTGAGCGATCTAAGAAGCAAACATCGTAAACTTATACGAACCATTTTTCTCAGCAAAATATTCCAGTTTGGTTAAGCTTTAGTTTTGTTAAAAAGAGTTAAAATAAAATAATAAAAGCTAAATATAATAAAGAATACAAATTTATGTATAAAGACTGAGAATCTGTATCCACAAGGTCCAATACAAAAAAGAACATTAATTACTGAGCGATCTAAGAAGCAAACATCGTAAACTTATACGAACCATTTTTCTCAGCAAAATATTCCAGTTTGGTTAAGCTTTAGTTTTGTTACAATTGCGTTCCTTACTCTTGGCCGCACTCGGAAGAGCCATACCAACGAAAATATTGTCTTTCAATTATCGTGGGCCATCTTTGTATATTTAGCCAGCCACTTGTTCATGGGCTTCAAAACAAAGGGGATCTTTCTTTAGGGACCTTACAATCCTAGTCTTATACTTTGAAGAAATCTAACAAATTCAAGAAAATAGGGACCTTCAATTTGGAATCAAAATAACAAGGAAATAATGATTGCAACTTTTCATAAAAATAACTTTAAAAGTGCTCTAAATATTCCCCTCCAAATAGGAGTTTTTCGTTCTATTTCACACACAGTGAATACAGTATATTTTATTATTTCTGATATTTTAGTACGAACCTGTTATACACATATTTTAGTTGAAACTATTCGTGCAAGGGGAAATTCTCAACTAATTTCAGTTGTTGACGGCTCTAGTGTCGTACTGTCAATAAGTAAAAGAAAACTTCAACGTCATGTTACTTGCAATTTTAAAGATAGATAGATAGATAGATAGATAGATAGTATTTATTTGCGTAAACATGTGACATACATACAAGAAAAGACATGCATGCAAGATGGTAACAATATTAATGTATACAGACATGTTTGCCACCTGATGTGACGTGCAAATGTCAATTATAAATTTAAAAAATAAACTCCTATAATAACAATAAATTAATCAAAGAACAATAAATAACAAAATCAAAACTATGTCAATACAGATCTTTCCTCTAAGAATTCGTTAATGTTGTAATATGCCTTACCGACTAAATATGTCTTAAGTTTTCTTTTCAAATGTATATTATTAAGCTCCTTCCAACTTTTAGGCAACTTATTGTAGACAGTTGTAGCCATATGAAAAACACTTTTGCGCATAAGTGTAGTCCTACAGGGAAGTACATATAATTGGGTTTGGTCACGCCTGTTCCTGGGAAATTGATCTGCTCTGCGCATAAATAATTTAGGATTGTTCCTGACAAACATTACAGTTTCAAAAATGTATATGGATGGCAATGTTAAAATTTTATGCATAATGAAATAGGGTTTGCAGCTGTCCGTAGTTTTCAAGTGAAACATCGCTCTAAGGCATCTTTTTTGTGCTTTAAATGGTACTTCTCTATTAGTCGAGTTACCCCAAAATATAACACCATATCTGAGAACGGATTCAGCCAGACCATAGTAAGCTGTAAATAACGCCTCCCTTTTGACTTTTTGTGACAGCAAGTATAATGCGTAGGCACTACTACTAATTCTTTTACTCAGAGAATCTATGTGTTCCTTCCAATTTAAATGTCGGTCAATTATTAGACCTAGAAACTTAGTTGAATTAACCGTATCAATTGTTATATTATCATATGTTATGTCAAGATTAGATGGTGTCAAAGTACGCTGGCTAAAATGAATAATTACAGTTTTACTTAAATTAATTTTTAAAATTTTAAAATTTTAATATTTTAAAATTCGTTAATTTTCAAAGTTGTTACACAGACATACATATATATTTATAAAATAAAAACAGGACTTCGACATTTCTAGTCCTGTACTCAGTTCTAAAGATAATAAATTTATATTAAAATCTTCCTTTGCTTTGTTGATGAATTATACGTACATGGATATATAATTTTAGACGAAAACCACTAATTACTATCTCATCTCAAACTCAAAATGAACTTTATTTATGTAGTTTTTATCACAAAACTCTTATAAATCGTCATATTTACAGTTACCATTATCATCATCTTCCGACCCCTGTCCCACACTAGGTGGTAGTAATATTTTATGATATTTCATCAGTAGTTCACCAACTCATAGATTCTCTTACTCATAGAACTCATAGAATCTAATATAGGAGTCTTAGAAATTCTTTGAACTGGAAAGCATTGGACTATAGATTCTCTTAATTACTCCTTCCTTTTGCTCTTTTACTTTTCTCAACCGACATTCTCATGGTGGCATGGGCTAGTGTTATTATATCGCTATATACCTATATGCAGTTTAAATATACTTGAAGTATTAATGGAAATGAAAATGATAAAATAGCAGCAACGCAATGTGGCTGCGATTTCACTGCGGATTTCACGTAAGCTTTTGCCGCGGGCTTTGTTCTATCGCATATAATGCGGGATTACTACTATCCTTGCTGTGTGGAACTAAATGTGTGTACTGACATTAGATTATTCGAAATCCTAGGTAAGACATTAACGTGAATTCCGACGAAGAAAAGTTGAAAAAATTCAGTAAATAAAGCGGTTCGCTATCGATTTAGGCATCGGATAGAGTCTTTGAAAATGTAGCCGCTAAAAGATAAACATCGGGGAAAATAGTGTGTGACCATTTTTAAACTAAAGAAAAGTACTTTTTGTGTGTTTATTCAATATTGAGACTTCATATTGGGAGTTCATATGTTTGAAGAATAAAGTAATTTAACAAACTCTTCCTATAACTTGAGCTGATGTTGAAAGTTTGCATAAAAATCTGAAAACGTTTAACAGATTTCTATTCTATTTCATATTCACAAAGTTTTGGGATCTCGTTTGAGTTATGGAAGATGTTACATAGCACAGGATCAATGATGCGCACGAAAGGTAAACTAGGAAAAGTAAGCAAGATTTTGAAGTGACGGTTCAACATCCTCATCAGCATTACTGCTGGCTAGGTGATGTGCCACTTCCGTTCCTTTAGTTGCCTCTTACGACGCCCTCAGGATAGTATGGGTTGGTGCCGTTGTGTATTCTAAATCCGTCACCACACGGTCTGTTATCAGACATTATGTATTTTCATTTTGTGCAGCGGCCACATTGGCCGTTGCGAAACCAGTTCGGAATAACGAAGCCTTTCGCTTATAACTATTGTACGTGAGCAAGAAACGAGAACAGGGTACATACTATGTGATTTTAAAATCGATTGTTCGAATTGAATCCGAGCGAGCGATATATTTTATCCGCCTTTGTGTTACACGAGGAGAAAATACTGTGACGTTCAATATTTAATTTTGGAAAATGTTGCATTCAGTTTTATTGAATATCTGGATATAAGATGTAGTTTCACAAAAACATGAGAAGTTATTCTTTGAAATCTATACTTATAATCAATTCATCCTTAATGACGAAATTGGTTGTTAACAGTAAGTAAGTCTTTTGTCTTTTGCCAACTACATCTAGATATGCCATTACCATTGTTGCGAACTCACACTACAATCACACACTCACACTACAATTTACCAATGAAATAGCAATAAAGTAACTCACATTCAACGTCAACGATGATCCTCTTGGAGACAGAAGGTGGCACCGCGTTGGTGGCAATACAAAGGTAGGCCCCCATTTCCGTACGGCTGATACGTTGTAGGCTCAGAGTGTCTCCTTCATACACTGTCACTGAAACAGAAAGAAACGATTACTAAGAGTAAGCATGCAGAAACATTTTTGGCAGACTTAAACAGTTCCTCCTGGACGGGCGCACGGGGAGAGGCTAGGCGATGAGCGGCACATAGAGGCGTGGTGCTCTGGAGACGCCTGGGTCCTCGAGAGCCTTGAAGCGGTTGGAGAGCGTCCAGAGCTCCCCATCAAAGCGTGGGGCCCGCTTGTATAAGCGAGCCAAGGCCCCATCAGGGTCGCGGAGCATGCTCCCCATTTGGGAGTGACACCCCTGGCCCTATTTCGGGTAACTGAGGGACACCGTTGGTTCAATTTACAATTACCATCTTTCCGCGCCCCGGAATCCCACATAACCCGGCTGGCGTTTAGCGGTCGGGTATCCATCCAACGCACAAAAAAAACAAAATAAAGACTAACACTTGTATGGACCGGTACTATTACTTTGACCAGCTGATATTGTCAATATGAATGAATGAATTGACGTATGGATGAATCGTACATACAAATGAAAATATAGAAATAAAAGAACAGAATAATATCAAATCAGAATCTAATAAAAATGTCCTTACTCAATCCCAGCACAACAAAATCCATGTATACTGTAGAATACAATATTGAAGTAACGAGGTAGGTTTAATGTAATGAACATTGTAAATTAAACTAATGGATCTCTCGCCAGGAACACTAAATTAAACTCAGAATAATATCTATTAATATAACAATAAATTGTCCGTGTGGTGACGGATTTAGAATACACAATGTCACCAACCCATACCGTCTTGAGGGTGTCGTAAGAGGCGACAAAAAGAACGCAAGGGGCAGATCACTTTGCCGAAAGAGAAGGAAAACTTGATACAAACCCTGTGTCAACCCATCTTGCCAGCGTGGCACAGTAGGCCAATTCCCTCCATGAATTTGGAGGAGGCGCGACTCAGTGGGTTATTTAAGGGCTGAAACGAGGAACACAACAATAAATAATCTTCGTATTTGAAATTATTAATTTATGTGTATCTATTATATCAACGAAACGAATACGCAATGAAATTACATTATAAAATAATACTCACTGGAATATATTGGCTGAATCACGTACCTAGTGTTAGTGATTAAGGAAAAGTTTGTCAAAGAAACTCATTAGACATTCATAAATGTACATTACCATTATTTCAACATGGCGTAATTAATATCTTGATTTTCTTCTGTGCGTACATAAAATGACTTATCCATATGTTCTGTATAGAAATGTATTCCGCAAAATGAGTTTAAATGCAAAAGTTTTGACTGGAGCAACTTCGGGAATTTGGAATTAGCTATAGAAGGTATATAATAGGCAGAAAATAAGGCAAGTTAAAGAAATTCGCAGGAAAATATGGCAATCCTTCAGTTATCTGAAGAAATGAAAATATGCAAGAGGATCACTATCGTACATTTCGGTAATATAGACGTCCTTCTCAACAATACTGATAGGTGCAAGTGTTTGACCACGTGATAAACACCAATCTTCGATCTGCATATACATTTGGCTGCACCGAATCTGATTAAATTAGAGGTAGTTAGACTTAGAAGAAATATGCTGCCGATTTCACAAATGAATCGAATATATGCAGATTAAAAAAAACCATTTACAAACGTCTAGATGCGGTATTTACTGAGAAGCTCTGGCGAATTATACAGAATTTATGCGATACGACCTTCTTACGCGGCTTGTATATTTTAAAGTGATTACATTATTCTCTTTCGGTCCGCGTCGTGACGGATTAATAATACACAATGTCACCAACCCTCACTATCCTGAGGGTGTCGTAAGAGGCGACTACAGAACGCATGAGGCAGATCACCTAGCCCCAAGAGAAGGAAAACTTGATACAAACCCTGTGCCACCCTGACGTGCCACCATAGCACACTAGGCTTATTTCCCTCGATGAACTTGGAGGAGGCCCGACTCAGTAGTCAGTCAGTTATGGGCTGAAACGACGAACGACGGTATTTTCTTCATTTTCATAATGTAATATATCTTTATTTTGGAGGACAAAGTTTAGCCAATTTTAGACTACGTATTGGTTTAATGGTCGGTTTAGCTATTCGCCCATTTAACACAACCTTAAAGGACGACTGCCAGAGGATTATTAATGAAACGATCGTACATTTCCTTTTTTAAGTACTGCTTGAAAAAAAGGTAGTTTATTTTAAGCCCAATGTAAAAATGTATAAAATACTGGTTATGAGAGAAATGAATTTTTGTTCAGTGAATTTTGGATGTGTATAAACCTCGTAATATGACGCATACATTACGCACTGCTATATTCAGGATTCATTTAAATTTAATAATTCATAACCTAGACTGAGACTAGACTACCACTTCAAAGTCGCTCAACGTTGTATGGAGAGGGCTATGCTCGGAGTTTCTATGAAAGATAGGATCCACAAGGAGACTGTCCGACAGAGAAGCAAAATCACCGACATAGTTCAGAGAATCAGCAGGCTGAAGTGGCAGTGAGCTGGTCGTATCTGTAGAAGAACCGATAACCGCTGGGATAGAAGAGTTCTTGAGTGGAGACCGCGAATCGTCAAACGTAGTGTAGGACGGTCCTCTGCTAGATGGAGTGACGGTCAGCGAAACGTTGCGGGCAGCAGCAGAACGCGGCAAGATGAAAACAGGGCACGATGGCGCGGCCTATGTCCAGCTGTGGACTAGAGTAGGCTAATGATGATGATTTAAATTTGTGGTGTCCATTCAATCTCACATTATGTATACTAAAATCGTCACCACGCAGAAAAAATATTCATAAACTTCATATTTGTCGTAATAATACTCGCCCAATCAATTTTGTCTAAACTCTATATATTTGTAGCAAATTGTTCTTAGTTTTAAAGTGAAATGGCCACTTTAACCGCAGCTCCCGTAAGGCTCGTCCCTGAGACCTACAAAACTAATGAACCCACCAGAGCCGTTGTCGTACATTAAAATACATAAACAATTAGTGCTCCCCACGCGCTGTTCTTGTGTAATGTTTATTTTATTGTTTGCTTTGTTCATTATAACATTACACTAATATGAAGGTGGGCGTTGAATGGCACTGGTCGTAGGTTGCGAGCTGTGTATATATGTCTTGTGTATAATGTAAATGATTTGACTTTGTGTATGATCTGAGTTCGGCCTAGTCTAGTACAGGGAGGTACATTAAGTAGTCTATGTCGCGCTGGCCAGTCGTATTGGTACAGGTGAGCAGGGTCGAGCATTGTGTGAAAATGCGTCCTTTAAATTATCTAAGTTGGTTATCCACTTGAGCATATCCGAGGGTGACAGCTACAGCAAAACCAGTGCTATGGGGATAGCCCTACATGAAATTAGATAGTAAACATTATTACTAAATTATGACGACCTCAAGCTATGGATTTAGTGAAATGAATATCATTATGTACTGTTTGTTCAAAGATCGGTATGTAGGTGGGGATTGAAATAAAATCTATATTTAATACGTGATGCAAAACCTATGTATTTGAAACACACACGCATATACTATACTCTTTTGTTTAAGAAGTCTGTGGTGAATGAAATTGAGAATAAAACATTTATAGAATTATAATTTAAATTTTATAATTATGGTAGAATTTCGACCGCTGAGGGACTAGTATTAACTACAATATTTATTTGTCATATTTATAAGGGTGTAATTGCATCATCATACTGGTTTTTAAACATGACAGCAATAAACTTGTAAAAGCCCCACAGACCACATTTCCTGACATATCACTTAAAAAACAGCTCGTCCGTTTCCCTGTACTTCATTATTTGACCATACAATTATGCAAACAAAAAGGGCGCGTCTGTCTGTGACACGCGATTCAACCGCGGCCACAAATCCGCGCGTTCACTAAAAACACGGCAAAACAACTTCTATTCATCAACGCAAGCCCCACTTGACATTACCGGGATAAAAAGGGGGATCCGGGCCACCATATTAATTCGAACAAAAGGCGCACACGTAGGCCTGCGGTCCTGGCTTTCGATGGCCGAGTAATTAAAACATCAAACGCACAAGTGGTGTCAATCAGACGAATTTGCGCCGAAAATTTGTTTATCCTTTTTTATTAATTAGATATTTGTGTCATCTTGGTCGGTGTCACCAATATATAATGACTTCACTAAACATTGGTTTATTTAACTGATTGATATATTTACTATGAATATACAAGCACAATAACAATGAGTTTATATTACTTTTTAATGTATGTTTTAAAACTACTAGGTTGTAAGCACTAGTGTATTCGCTTCTACAATAAGGTCCCTACAAATTTGAGAGGACTTCCAATCCATAGATTCAAAAAGATAGCAAAATCTCAACTTTGTAACAAAGGCTACTATAGCGTTACTGATTATCTGAGTGACCCAGTAGCCTGGGATTAATGTGCTCGAGCTCATGTTATCAAATATATCAATGAAAAAATATGTATTTTTGCTAGTTTGGATTCAAAACGGCAAGCTTACTGGAAATGAATATATGAATTTAACTTCATTAATTCTTGGACGTCAATCCTGTAAGTTGTCATGCTCACTAAAATATTTCGGACAGTGGTCGTGACGTGTGGCGGGTCGACCACTTCCCTTTGATATGGTTGATGAGATCGATGGCTGTCACACGCGTTATGCTTGTGAACAGGTGCCGCTGTTTGGGATTGGTCGGCTCACTGGATTCAAGACTTGTAATTTCAGTTTTTTATTATTCTGTATATTCTATTTTCTTATTTTATAATAGATTTTTCAGTTGAGCGCTTTTCGGAACCGAACGAAACTAGTGAGTTTTATGTACAAGGACGTTGTAATGTGACATTTAAAAAAAAGACAAGCCCACCGAGTTTCTTCCGCCAGGTCTTCTCGGTTGGTGCCGCGTTCAGACCTGGTAGTAGTATTATAAAAATTATTTAATCGCTGACGATTGTGAACGCCATAATTGGTTTATATATTAATGCATTTTTCTATTCTCGGTTGTAACCTAATTACCACAAATGACACCCGGACTCAGAGCAAGTTTCTCTGGCTTACACAAAGCCACTGGCCTGCCCCGGACCGAACCGGGGAACCGTGATCCAAAGGCGGTACATCCAACCCCTAGACCATCGTGGTAGTATCATATATGTATGATGCCTGGTATCCTAAATTATTAAGATCTCACAAATAAATCGCGAAAAATAGCTATTGTTTTTTAAAAGTCCTCTAGTAACGTCGGCTATTTGGTTGACAACTCAGTTTATAATAATGTTCAACACTTGGCAGATTACAAGCTCCGGTCAAAGGCTATCCTTTGTACATACATAACGTATGGTGATGACAAGCCGACGGGAGGGTCGCGTACAATTAACCACGTACTTCACATGGGCATTAATTTCGCCCTGTGCTAGGAAATTGCTTTTCAAATTAGAGTTTAGGTTATTGGTGAGTTCATTAAAAGTAAACAGAAAAATATCCAAAATAATTTAAGAGCACTAACAAATGGTAAATCAAATTAGCGTAAAATGTTATGGTTTTGATGCTAGGTCCCGTCAGCTTTCTTATATCTTTTTTAGTCGTCTCATACAACACCAAATGCACCACCATACTGATTAACCTGATTACAGAAGTTACATTACAGGCAAAGCCGCGCGTCGAAGCTATAGCTATAGATGTTTTAGATTTACCAATGAGTGTATGAATATGTATAAAAATAAAGACACGTATTCAAATTATACGTATTACTATAATATACTTCATCATCATCATCATTACAGCCAAAAGACGTCCACTGCTGGACATAGGCCTCCCCCAAAGATCTCCACAAAGGCCGTTCCTGGGCCACCCGCATCCATTACTTTCCAGTGACCTTAACCAGGTCGTCGGTCTACCGAATGGGAGGCCTACCAGCACTGCGCCCTAATAATAATAATATTCTTCATCATCATCATCAGCCCACATTAGTCCACTGCTGGACATAATATTCTTATTGTCAGTGAATTTCAATTGTCACTTTATACACTGGACATCTACTTGACCTAAATTCTGAAGACATGACTGCCACCAAAGCCATGTATACTATACACAGTAGATTGTAACAGCTGTGCCGTGTGGGTTGTTAAAATACATTATGGGCGGCAACTACACTGCAAACTGCGACGTATTTCACTGACAATGTTGCCGACTGCGCGCTCTCTTTGTTGTATCTACCAGCGGAGTAAATTAGTCTATGTGCTGAAGATAATAGTGACTAGAACTAGCTTAGAAGATACATAAACTAATCAATTGTAAAATATAGAAAAAAATCGATATTAAAAACAAAATAAAAAAAGCTTTATTTTGGCATATCACAAAATCCTTGAATTTAACACATAAACGCAAGTAAGTTGTGAAAAAGACCCTTAGCTCATGTTGCCGCTCCCTAACGTGTGTTAATACTATTGTTTTTAATGCACCACGTGCTATAGCTAACAAAGGCAATAGTTAGGCCACCATGATCTTCAGCATGATCATCTTGGCCTATGAACACGTGGTTAGCCAAGTCGCCCTCAATTTGATGGACAGAAGACAGACAAATGTCTAATAATTGGTGACACTGTTTTCTAAAATCGGCCAGCCGATTTACTTGTAAGTTCGTACAATATATGAAAGTCTTGTAAACTTTTAAAAAAGAAATCGTGGTAACACTTTTATTCGAAATATAATTCTTTAAATAAATTTGAAATGGTTCAAACCAATTAGTCACAAGCAATTGAATTTTACTACTAAAGGTGGTAAATTAATAGTGCTACTTACCTTTCTTTCGCCGATCGACTGATATTGGCTGACCATCTTCCCGCCGCCACATGATCTTCGGCGTAGGGAACCCATCAGCTTTGCACACGAGGCTGATATTTTGGTTCTCTCTTACAGCCACCGCTGACTGCGTGCTCTCTTCATCCAAGATATTAGGAGGTACTGGTGGGAAGATTAGGTACGACTTATTTCTGGCAAGTTCAAATTAATGATAAGAACTGTGAAATTTTGATTCATCATCATCATCATTTCAGCCAAAAGACGTCCACTACTGGATATAGGCATCCCCCAAGGATTTCCACAAAGGCTGGTTCTGGACTACCCGCATCCATCGTTTCCGGCTACCTTAACCAGGTCATCGGTCCACCGTGTGGGAGGCCTACCAGCACTGCGCTTTCCAGAACGCGATCGCCACTCGAGGACTTTTCTGCCCCAAATTTTCATTATTAAGATATATTACGCTGCTACATATATTAAATGCTGCATAGTTTGGCGATGTTCATGAAATGTACTGAATACATACCTGTATGCAGTTTAGTATTCGTATTTTTCATTAATAGGTATCTATTTAAAAAAATATGTCTAGAGTCTTTGATTCTTCCCAGATTGTGTGAGTGTTTAGAGCCCTGTTAAAGGAATATCTATTGCAAAAAAGATTAAGCCGGTAGGTTTTCCTTTTAAAACATAAATGAAAATTAAGTTAACAGTAGACATCAACTTCAAAAATAGTTATAATGATGATGGTGATGCTGTGTGCCACTATTAGAGAACCACACCAGAAAGATATCATCTTTTATGTTTTAAGTATGAACAACTGTCTCAAGCTTGGCAAGCAATAGTCTGAAACCAAAAATCTAATCAATCCAATCATATGAAATTCTCGGACAATAGTCGCCAAGTTTCCTCTCAAATTAACTTAACTTCCAACAAAATCAGATATCCATTCCACGAGAGAGTTGTAAAAAATTGCAGAGAAGAAAGAACTCTTAAAGCGACTTCATAAGTGTTCCCAGGTCAATTAAAGGCCAAACAAACAAAGCAAAAGATAGAGTTTAGAATCACGTAAGCGCCCACAAGTCGCCCCGAAGCAATAAAAAACACATAAAACCGACGTGCCACGCTTAAAATGCAAACACGAGAGAAAAAATGCGGTTTTATTTCCACTTGAAAGTTTTCACAAAGCGGTGGTTTCTAAAGCTGGAACTTACCTGTACGGTTGCATAACCATTTGATAAAGAATTATTGACCTATTTGAATTTTAGATTGGATAGACCTTGTCATTAATTGAAATAAATTGGAATGTTGTGGTTACCGATTATCACGCAAACATAGATAAAAATTCACATAAAAATAGTTGATTGTCATAATTTAACCAAAGGATGAAACCTAAGATTTTGTATAATTACTAACATTGGAAATTGAATCAAAATTTTATCAAATATGAGCAGTTATGAGTGAGGTCTACCTCTAAGCTCTGTGGTTTGCGTTATGTGTTCTGTCGGATAAAGGTGTTATCGCGACCAAATCGTAACTGGGGATTTGGCTCCGCTCCATATTTTGATTAGAGGTCTACAGTTACAAATATATTCGGTCTATCGCCAAGCGCAAGCATAGCCAGACATCCGATAACTAGCAAGTTCGGATTATTCAAACCTAATTTTAAAAGACACGACTGTGTCTTCACATCCAAAATATTTTCAAAACTTCTTTACCAAGTCTTTCTCATAATAAAAACAAGACTGACTTTGAGGGAACGTGTAATGATAATGTCAATACCCGACAAGAACAATCAAATTAAACAGAACTGTTGAACGAAGTGACGTAATCTACAGAAGAAGCTATTAATCCTCTCAAAATGCCGAAGGAAAGTAATTAAAAGTTTCACCCGAAAGGTGGAAATGAGGTAAACAGCTCGTCATCGACTTCATTATATCTTCGAATAGCGCTTGCTGTGAATGGAGGACCTATAATTAAGTCCTAATGGATTTAGCGTAAACAACTTCACCGTGCGGCGAAAAGTGCGATGATTAATATGGAGTACGGTGCTACGAGAATATTTTTTATTTTTTTTATTTATTCTGTTACAACACCACAGACTTGTAGTCCGTGTTCTTTTTAGCAATGAATGGTAGTTATTTGCTCTTTTTTTTTTCCTTCGTCTGTCGTACCCTGCGTCTTGGCACCTTGGACATTGGTGTTTCATTTAACCTACTCTCAGTAGGTGCTTCCTTAGCTTTATAGCTACGAGAATTTGGGCGGTTTGGTTCTATCTATCAGCCACAGAAGTCCACTGCTGAACATAGGCCTCCCCATATATTTCCACAACGCACGATCTCGTGCAGACCGCATCCAACAACTCCCAGCGACCTTTACAAGGTCGTCTGTCCACCTAGTCAGGGGTCTTCCCACGCTTCGCCTTCCCATACATTAACGCCACTCCAAGACTTTTATGCTCCAACGGCCATCCGTTCTTTGGGCTACGTGGCCTATGCCCATTGCCACTTCAACTGTGCAATCCTTCTAGCTATGTCGGTCACTTTAGTTCTTCTACGGATTTCCTCATTTCTGATTCTATCACGTAGAGTAACTCCGAGCATAGCTCTCTCCATCGCACTTTGAGTGACTCTGAGCCACCTAATAAGTCCCATTCTGAACGCCCACGTCTCGGATCCGTATGTCATCGCTGGCAACACGCACTCTTCGAAGACGGTTGGGTTAAATTGAATGAATAGAAAGATAAATAGAAATTCACTAACACGGACAGTTTCTACAAGTCCGTTGTAAGAAAACAATGGAGTTATTTAACATTTTGATAAAGTAATACGCATGTAGAAAAGAGAAAACAATATAAGCGAGTGATCGATAGCATGTCAAAAAGTCATCAAATCTGGCATGGAGCCATTTCATAAAAGCAATAAAATACACAATACTCGCACATATTTTTAGCTAGGACATTTGTAAATGTAAAGAGACATTGAAGGGTAAAAAATACCAAACGTATATACTTTATTCGCAAGAAAAAAGTGCCCACTTTGGTCTTAATCTAGACGATAGTATTGATAAGCTTTCTCACTTTGTTTGAAATGACACTTAAGGAATCTGCTGTTATAGTTCCTAAAAGCCCAAGTCGAACTGAGCCTCTCTGGTATATGCAAGTACCACATCCCGCTGATCATCGAATTGATGTGCACAATTGTAAGGTGTACCTTGTAATTTGACTAGCAATACAGAACCTTAACACTGAAAATTCTGCACTTTATCGGTTTTGTCATTAAAATATTGCAACTTAGAAAAGCATTATATACACTATTATTATATGATTTTACGCCATTATGCGATCCTATCTGGTGGTACTTGGTGATGACGTGAATTTTAATTTGAAAATACAAATCTCAGAGCAATACTAACCTACAACCTGTAGGTATCCGACTTGGCTGATCATCGGATTAGTGTTGACTTGGCACATGTAGTATCCACGGTCTTCCTGCTGCACTTGGCTCACGTGCAACAGCCAAGTCATGGCGTTGTCATGAGACACGCTGAACCGTGCTAGTCTTGTGATCACGTGACGGTGGATTGTCAGGATCATCTGCCGGTCGATGTGGATCCACGCGACCTGAGGATAAATTTCTTGATTAAAAAAAAAATTCGTTAAACCTTTTAAACATTTATATCATTCTTCTTGGATCTGGCGCGTCTTTATTGCTCTATCCTAAACTGTCCTTGCAAATCCTTTCAAAATATACAAGAATAACCATGTTATCTAATCTCTGTATGAAATTAAATATTCTATTTACACTTCTAGGTAATGTAACAAAGATCTACGGATCGATGTAATGGTTTTCTTCTTGATGTCTTAAGGGGAGGTCTAAGATTATGTTTTTTTATCTTGATAGAGCAGCCAGATATCGTTTGCTTCTGATCAAGCAGAAAATAAACAACAGTTGTTTGACAAGTTAAAAAGATCACAACAAACACGATGCTCTCGTGTAACCAATGGCTGCGGCTAGCCTCAGGCCCGAAAAACGTCACGCACACCCGAGGCGTTTATTTGTGTTCCCAAAACATAATTTACGTGGTAATTTTACCGTTTGAAACTTCTGCAAAGTACAAACACATAAGCACTTCAGACTTTCAAAACAGAGTTTTAAATTTAGCTTGTGAGTTATCATTTGGGGCATGTTTGATATATCGAGGATCGAGTTGTTTTACAAATTCCCTACCTGGCGCAGCCAATAAAACTAAAATAGAAAGTTTATTGCGGCTGCTTTTACTGTATCCACGCCAAATTTATGCCGCTTCGAACTTTGGGGTAAGTTAAGGATGCACTGAAAAAAATTTACCAATAGAACAAAAATGCACATGGATAAGCATGTTTAGTTTCTAAACTACTCTAGTGTACTCCAGAGCTGTATTTGATCTGTATTCGTTGGTATTGGTCAAGATTAATTAAATTGAAATTCGCGGCAGTTTCAGTGAATTACTTCGGTTATGCGACGACTACGGAAACACACGACTACGGAACACACGACTGCCCACTATAATCCCAGCGGTATATCCTCACTCGGCCCGTTTGGGGACGCCACAAGTTTGCGAGGACGTAGTCCACTGTGACCCCCCGAAGGGTTGCGGGCAAGGCACTTTTGGAGGCCATCCCAGGGAATTAAGACTTCACCAGTCAAAGAGGCTTTGTTGGTAGCAAATCCTACAACCCATCACTGGCCTCCAGGTTGGGGCTATAAGCTGGGCGTAACGTCACGCTTTTGCGGCATAATGACCTCGCAAAAGGAAACCCTGGCCTCCCAGCCCCCGGTTTAGCGACCAACCAGGTTGGGCGCCAACCCAACAACGGTGCGCCGCAGCGGTTTAGTCCCTGGAGTTCCCGGAGCCCGCTACGACACTGTGTGTCGCTTTTCGTCTACCCAGGGGCCCACCTGCATGGGTGTCTCTGCCGCTATGGCACCAATGGCTTGAAGATACACAAGCCCCATCACCACTGCAAAGTATCCGCACCAGAGCCAAACAAAAAAGGTAGTTTATATTATGTCAGCTTTTCCATTTTGTCTCTCAGAACTTATTAAAGTGTTATCATCATTATGTTCTTGTCACTTTATTTAGCCTATTTCCAAATCCTGTTATATACCTGTCATAATTATTTGAAATATTACAATAATACTATCGGCGTGGTCCCTTATTCCGTAGCCATTGGCGAGGAATGGATTGAACTGTAGTTTATATTCACTCCGACCTAACTCTGGGAAATTGAATTCAAACACCGCTGTCCTATTATGTGATGGGTTATATTACTGATTGCTATCACATGGACTTATCTAAGAGATGAGGGATATTTTATATGGAAGTAACGCGATATGACGGTTTTGCAGAAAGGTTAGGTTTTATATTTTATGTTTTTATAGGAGCCGGACACGATTCACGATAGAAATTTAGTTTTATGCAGTTTAAGGGATAATCTTAAAATTTCGTGTAGAGAGAAACTTATGGGTGTATTTTGTTGTTATAGTTACAGGTTTAGATACATATAAAAAAATTTACGTATAAAAAAAAGCATCTACAGAGTTTCTTGCCGGCTCTTCTCTGTAGAGCAGCCTTCCGAACCAGTGGTAGTTTCGGCATGAATGTGAGTGAACGCAGGGATAGTGAGCGATCAGGGGAGATGGAGGGATTGTAGGAGTGAAGAGTTGTGTGTGAAAGGTGTGAATGTAGGTATGACGACTGATAGGTGTATGTGGAGACTACCACCTAGTGTGGGCAGGGGCCGTAAGATGATAATGGTGTTTATAAATATGACGATTTATAAGAGTTTTGTGATGAAACCTACGTAAATAAAGTTCCTTTTGAGTTTCAGTATTTATAGTTTCTTAATTCTAAAGGGCTGAATGAGTTAAAGTGGGTTCATTGTGCGTTGAAAGATAAATATGCGAACGGCAATCCAAGCATAAACTACAACACTTTGAATATTCAATACGTACAGATACAGAATATGCCGTATAAAGATTGGTATCAAAAACATGGTAAATCCAATACCCCAACAAAACAATGGCGGCGGAGATCAAAACTATTAATCCGAAACTATAATTCTGTTGAGATACACAAACAGATAAGACCCTGCGAGGTTCGGCGACAAACTACCAACTGGCTTAACCACGCGACCGTGTTTACTTTCTACGCAGAGCAGATTAGCATAACGGACCGAATGGACACTGCCTTTTATCAAATTAATTGTTGTACTTGTTTCTCTGTCTGCCAATAATTGGATCTACTCAGCCGAGCCTCCCAAAAATTAATGGAATCGGAAATTTAAGGGACATTTGCCTATTACGGCGAATGTTATGCTGTATACAAAAAAAAGTTCCCCATCATACGGCGTTATTAGAAAATGTAATTAATAAATGTGTTATATAATTGAGTAAAGTTAACGTTCAGAATTTTGTATACAGTGCCCGCTCTGTTTTAAGTCGCTGATGGCCACCGCAGACGATTCCTGCCGCACTGCGGAGCACTCGATACAGTGCATATTTTACGAGGACAGGCGCTTAACCTTTGTGGAGTACCGAGTGGGGCATATAAAGTTTATTTTTGCTGATAGCCGGAGCAGGAATTCATTAAAACAAAACGTAGGTATGTACTGTTCGTTTTAAATAGTTACTGTTTTTAGAAAAAAATATTGCAAGTTGTTTTTAGTTTTATTTTAAAGTAAGTAATCCTCATGGATCATATGCGTGGGATCGGGACGCAGATAATTAATTGTGGTAAACTACTCATAAAAACGAACGACATCCCTCAACTGCCCGAAACAGGGCCATGGGTGTTGCTTCCCATTACAAGAAAATACTTCGTGACCCTGATGAGCCATGGCTGTATTTTAGTGGTCCCCTTCCTTTGACCTTCCTCTGAACAAAGAGGAACGTGTTGAATGGTGGTGGGTTTCACATCTTTAAGAGGCCTGTTTGCCATCGTAGCCTGTGCGCCACTCTTGATCTCGGCGCTCTCTTTGGGCCCACCCTTCATGGGTAGCCCTGCGCCGGTACAGCCGCAAGCCCCCAATGTAAGGCGACAGCACGGTCGGGAGGGAATATAATTTCGCCTATGATTGCTTCTTATAAACCTTATCCTTTATCCCATCCTAGGATGATCCTACGAATATCATCCGAATATCTAATTAAATTGCTAGTTCCAACAAATCGCGAAGCTGACTTAATTATTCAAAGCCTAATGCATAACAAACGAATGCATTTCAAACGTAAATATTTACAGCGAATTTAATATGCTTAAACAATGGTCGGGGCAAGCGATCCCCTCCCAAACTTCCAGCGTCAGCCAATACTGGGGCTTCATCAATAATTTGATAAACTTACGCCTCCTTTACATCTGACTCAATTTAGGAAGCCGGTAACTTCTCTGTTAAATTTTACATCACAAAGGCCTCCGCGAAGATAATTCCCTTGCGAATTAAGCTTATTATAAATCAATGCTTTTCGACCTCCTCCGCTGCCATTAAGAGCAATGGCGGATTTGTGATTAAGTGGTGTCATAAATTTTATGTCGCAGTTCCGGGTGTTAATAAAGCGCCGGCTGCAAGTCTTACATTCGCCCTATTAGGCCAACCGCCTGAGTTATGGTTTATTGAGGACCAATTATGATACTTCAGTCAAGATGATTCATTTATTTATTGGCCCTTTACTGTACAAAGGGCCAAGCTTAAAACAACAGATCGTCAATATAGAATGAGCGGAGATTTCTACCAGGTAACCTTTAGAATTTAAGTCTTAAAGATACTTAAGACGCCAACCAGACACAATCGTTTTCTAATTATATTAAATTTAATTACAACAACTTACAGAATAAAGTAATTTTGTTTGATAATTTCCATAAAATGAATCGGAGAAAAAGCGAACAAATTTATCTTTTAGGTTACTATTGTTGACCAGATCTGATCTGGCTATTGCGCGAGTTTGCTCTCACAAATCTGGCTTTTATCCAGTCTTGTACCTAAAATGGCGATCTAAAAAGAGCAACTACAGAGCTTCTTGCCGGCTCTTCTCTGTAGAGCTGCATTCCAAACCGGTGGCAGACAATTTTAAATTTTATGTGGTAAATTTTATTTTGTTGTTTGACTTGTCAAAAGAACTCTATTGAGCCAGCTTGATTAAGTGTTGTTTTGATTTTAAATTGAAATACATATGTGACTGTTCGCCCAATTACGTATACCGTAATATTGATAACTATCATAAGCATGTGAAACGAGACGGCTAAACGATTTCATTTCAGCAGTTCATCCTATTATACATATATTGTTATATGTAGTATGTATCTTATCTTTAAGGATTGTGATGTTATTGTAAACTGTAGATATGTGTGAGCAACGACTCCCCGAAGACCAGTTTATTCGCTAAGTTTTATTTGCCTGGATCTGTTGGCTTATTCGTTTGTACACGGGTTGCGTTTTTCTGATAAAGCAACTTATTCTCACTATGCTGTATAGTACTTTTTTTTGCAAACAAGAGATTTTAATAAAGCCACTACACAGTTTCTTTTCGGCTCTTCTGTGTCGAGCAGCATTTTGCACCGGTGAGTTGTGGGAATAGAGATGGATGGATTATGTGAATGAAAACATGCTTATAAAGGATATGATTGTTAATAGGAGTGTATGGAGACTACCACCTAGTGTGGGGCAAGCCAAAAGATGGTGATAGTAATTTGAAACATGACGCTTTATAAATGTTTTGTAATAAAACCCTGAATGGATCAAGTTTTTTTTTAGTAAGTCACAGTTGGCCTTCAAAATACTCATAAGCCTCTATGAAATAAATCCCAAATCGGAAATCACCTGAGGGCTATGTGAAATACGAGTAAGTACGTTTACCTGCAAAGTTACCTGCACACTACTAGTGTATTACCGAATACTAACTTCGTAAGCACCCGTAATACTACCCCCTGGCGCAAACTTCCTCGGCTTGGCTTTTAACTTGGTCAAACTCGCAACTCTGAGCGGATGAAACAACTGATATTCGATAGACATCGACCATAATATGATGCACAAACTTATATTGGCTTCCATACAAAATATTTAAATATCCTGAGTATCCTATATCATCTTAGTGCAGAAACAACTCACTGTTGAGGTATCCCTCTTAGGATGGTTTTTTTTTCCTATAAGATTCCTGTAGTCCTCTTGTCCAAACACCCTCTGTGGTTAAATGGATCCTATGGAATAATATGGTGACATTGTGTATAATTTCATTCATTGTCGTAAATGTTCAATTTTAAATGCTAAATATCACATTTAAATGGCATTTTTATTATAAAAGATAAATTAATTTTGAGCTGTCTAAACAAACGAGTTAATTGGTCAAACAAATTTTAATTTTGATTACTAATTGCGTAGTGAAACGAAAGCTTTGACAAGAAATGTAGCATTACAGTATTTAGTTTTATTTTATTTTATCAACAGGGCAAACAGTGATCATCACTACATAGTATAAAACAAAGTCGCTGTCGTCTGTCCGTCCCTATGTATGCTTAAAACTTGAAAACTACGCAACGGATTTTGAAGCGGTTTTCTTTAATAGATAGAGTGATTCAAGATGAAGGTTTATATGTATAATACATGCACCCGGTTGTGGTCGCTAGTGAAAGATATGGTATTGATTTTACTAACATTAAATACGAGTAATACGCAACAAAATATTTTCAGATAACCTAGGTTTCGAAAAAATCATGTGAGTAAGGATTACTACGCAAAATATAACTATAAAAATGTTAGGTAAAAAATAAAAATAGTAGCCAAAACAAAACAAATTAAATATTATATGTCCATCCAGCAGATAACCATATCAAACGAATAACACCTTAATTTTGTCAGAGGTTAAAACACCGAACAACAGGGACAACAAGGCCTAGTTATTGAAGTATGCCATGTTTTAATATCGCCGTACATTGGTCGGCCGTTATGCACAATCTGCCTCGCACGGCTCTTCGGCGCCGACATAGCGATGTAATTGCATTACGCTCGGCTCTCGCGTGTTGCATGCAAAATATTGAAATTGCCGGCTAATTTCACTTTGAAGATGCTGTGGCAGTTCTTTTGATGAGATTCTCCTTTGAAATCTAGTTTTGTACAGTGCTGGGTTTCGAAAATGCAAATAATTTAGGGCACGTGTCTATATGATTTCGAAATATCTTTTAACGATTAACAATTGATACCTACCAAATTGTTAGCAATCATCCCCGTCAATCACAATAGGCTAATTTCCCTCCATGAATTTGAAGGAGGCCTGACTCAGTAGTGGGTCATTTATGGGCTGAAACGACGACGACGACGCCCGTCAATTGCCTGCTCTTGAGACAAGCTCTAAATATCAATGATTGAATTGGCAAAAATATCTTAGTCCATAGATCACTACACTAACGTCACATTTTATTGCTAAAACCACATCATTTTATATCTAAAGAAAAATTAAATAAAATTTTATCAGCAGTTTTGAAGTAAAAATGCTTCAGAGATAATTATGTATTACTTTAGAATGTAAAATTACTTAAGACGTCTATCCGTGCTTGAGACATAGTAAAAAAATCCTAATTAGTCTTCACTAGTAAAGTAACATCTGTATTTTATATTTTTGAAATAAATCCATCTCTACTTTTTGCTTTTGGCTATTTGAAGATTCTTTATATCACAAAAGTACGAATTAGATACTAGAAGCAGAGGAGTGTGTCTTACAGACACATTGAATGCGTTGGCAGGAGGATTTCCTTCTCTTGCAGTCAGTACTTCTGATCATCTGTTAGTCGCCTTTGACACTATTAAAATATGAGCGGCACTAATCTATGTATGTAATCTAAGGAAAGCCCAGTGCTGGTAGGCAACTGGTGGTAGGTTAAGGTCGCCGGAAAACGATGGATGCGGGCGGCCCAGGACCGGCCTTTGTGGAAATCTTTGGGGAAGGCCTATGTCCAGCAGTGGACGTCTTTTGGCTGAAATGATGATGATGATGATGATGATGAATCTATGTTCATCATCATCTATGTTAATGTCATATGATAATCATGAATCTATGTTAATTACTATTAAATGTCCCTCGGTAGTGAAACCTGATTTGTTTAATTACCAGTTTTGCAAGGACCTGTTATCATCTGTCCTACGTGTCCTATCTCTCTAGTCACATGGTTAGACCAGCTTTCCGTTTTCACGCTACGGACAACGTGCATCAACTGCCCAATCCACTAGGCCTCAACCGCAGTGATCACATCTTCTCCACTCCCTCTCATCAAATTGGGCAGACGCAATAGAGCTCCACATAATTTGTTCCGTTTATCCTCCGCGCTCCGACAATCATAACATACGCGCCTGACAAACTTTATCACGTGAAATCCCTCCTTAATCACACAGGAAATGGCACGTGAGTAAACAAGCTGTAAGGGCGTAACTCAGCGAAAACTTGGCACTCGCGAGCCGTGTAAAGCCCCCTAAGCCTCTTTGCCCCCTTTTTATTTCTCCACCACATACTTAAAGGTAATTTCTGGCGTCCCTTTATCCACCTTACTTTGGTCCGCTTGAGCCTCGCGGTTTGTGTATTTGTAATTCAAAATTGTTCAAATTTGTTTGCCAATATTTTGGGAACATTCTCGAATTTGAATATCTCAGTGCTGATATAGGTTAATGTTGTATGAAATTCCATACTCGACGTCCTTTGGAATTCATCATGCTTGCGCAATCGTTTTTGCAATTTCCGCATGGTTACCCTGTCGTTGTGGAATAGCCTCTTTAAATGAGACTCCTAGCTATATTATTGTAAAGTTTCATTAAAATCCAATCAGTAGTTTTTACGTGAAAGAGTAACAAACCTCCATCCATACTTAAAAACTTTCGCCTTTATAATATTAGTAGGATCATGGTATTATAATTCGTTCGTTATTGTAAATCGTGTAGAGATAACAATTATACATTTGTTTATTTAGCTTTTTAAACATTGTGTTTTTATTTCCGTCGTTGTCCAGGAAAAAATCTGCCGGGTCATCATAAATGTTGTTTTTGTAAGTGCTCACACCAACCCACACCATCCTCAGGGTGTCGTAAGAGAGAACTAACGGAATGTAAGAGGTCGGTACCACTTATATACGAGACATGGTGGACCTGATAAAAACCTTGGGTCAATCCGTCTAGCCAGTGTGGTACCGTAGGCTAATTTCTCTCCATGAATATGGACCAAGCCCGACTAGGTAGTAGAAGTAAGTAGTCGTTAGTGGAACATTTATGGGCTGAAATACTAACAATGACTAATTAACTATACACAGCGATACTAATACTGATATCATCCATTTTTACAAAAATAAAAGTTTAAAAAATACTAAAAAAATACGATTTTATAGAAAATCGAACTAAAAAAATAGATAACAAATTTGAATTAAAAATAGTGTCAGAAAAAATGATTTTATTGTAAAAGCGTGGAGTACATGGTATCAATAGTTCTAAATATTTTATGAACAGATATGACTAGAAGGGTTATTTTGATAATATCCTGAAAAGCACCCCACGCTGTTTACAATAATATCATTTTTTCTGACACTATTTTTAATTCAAATTTATTTTCTATTTTTTAGTTAGATTTTCTATAAAAGCGTATTTTTTTAGTTTTTTTTAAACAATTATTTAATTTTTATTTTTACTTGAAATATCATAAAGCTATTGCTAAATAATCACTAAAAAATATAGCAATAGCTTTATGATATTTACATCTCTATTAGCTATTGCATCGAAGAGCGGTGTTACACCTTGATCATCGCTATTATTATTATTCTACTAGCTGATCCCGCAAACGTTGTTTTGCCAAATAATTAACTCCTTAATAAAGCTGATAAAACTTTAGCCGCTGAGGAGTGTTTTGTAATATTACATGGCATCTATTGGTCCAATGCGGACGCAAGTATGCAAGCAGTAATTAGTGCTGCCATCGCATCGAAACGTTGCTCGATTCAAATTATGTAGAACCTACTTTATAAATTTATTCTTGTGTCTCGAAAATTATCTAGCTGTTGATCTCTTAAATTTGCTCGACGATTTTGCATTCCCAACCGATCCGTTTCACGGGCTGCCTCGATTTGCTCTTGTGATTGAGAAGCACGAATTCGAGCCATACTAATGCGGTGATCTTCACGTGCATTTTTTAGTTCTTCTTCAGTCATTTTTTTCGCAATATGGTGAATCCTAGTTCCATTACGCCTTTGTCTGGTAAATTTTGATCGTCTTGGTCACGTCCTTTTTAATGATAATATTGGCACAATAAGCTAATAATTTACTCGAAACAAACACATCAACCGGTCAACTTCAAAATTTCTAATTGTCAAATTTGACAAACTATAGACAACATAATGTTTCGCTGTCAGTGACGTTTTGTTATTCCAGGTCAGTTGCATTTTGTTATACGATGTTTTTTTTATCATGGAACGGGATAACACTCACTTACTTTTTCACATTTATAATATTACTAGCAACCCGCCCTAGCTTCGCACGGGCGCAATGATGAACCCTAAATTTATCAGTGTTTTTCTACAATATTATGGATGTATTATACATAAAAACATTCCTCCTGAAGCACTTAATCTATTAAAAAAAACCGCTTCAAAATCCGTTGCGTAGTTTTAAAGATTTAAGCATACATAGGGACGGACAGACGACAGCGACTTTTATAATATGTAGTGATAGTGATGTAGTGATGAAGTATGATTTTGTGAATTGTCCAACATCTTTATATATAAAAGAAAGTCGGACATAGGATACCTGAGATTTTTATCCCGTTCCCGTGGAATGTGGTATAATACGTGGTATATCAAAACGCAACTCTGACAGAAACCTTACATTGTCTATATTTAAATATGGCTGAAAATTTGACAATTAGAATTTTGAATTTAACTTAATATCTCTATAAATTTACACACAATATCACAATGTAGCCTATATGTTATTCTGATGATTAAGCTATATTATGGTAAAGTTTCATTAAAATCCATTCAGTCGTTTTTACGTGAAAGACAAACATCCATCCATTCATCCATACTTACAAACTTTCACGTTTATAATATTAAATAAGTAGGATGATAACGGGTCAAAATGTTTAATATATTGAATTGTCATCGGTCCTTAATAAGTTTGCCAAATTTCGTGTTACTGGGTTTCAGCGTATTCAAAATCCATAAGAAATAGATTTACTTTTCTTATAAGGAATTTTGCACTTGGCAAAAGCAACTGTTTCTACACAACATCGAAATTGTAAGGCAGCGTCAGCAGGGGCTCTAAACTTCCAATATCGAGGTAAAACCGAGTGTAATCCTTCCGCAAACTCCAAAAGGGTTAGACAGCACATATGTATTTTAAACTTGTTGTTTACAAGATTATCTTAAGGTTCATAATCTCTGGCACCCTCAAAGCAAAGATGCCTGCTGGAGGAGATAACAGTGTGCAAACAAAGCCGGGGGCTTGCAAATACTTGTGGACAAACATATCCATGTTACTTGGAGTATACAATAAACTATCCAGAACTAAGCTCTGCTAACGATCTCTCCGTATGTGATCGCCATTTGTTCTAGGCACTTTTTAGTTTGATTTAATATCTTGGCCCATTATTGGCTTTAACGTCAGTAAACTATGAAGAAATAAAATTAAGAAGATTCAATATCATTTCACCTCATAAAATGACCAATTACCGACCGAATGACACGGGGTTTCATAATTACATATTAAGCTTTCTGCCTTTTCTGGTAGCCTGCGTAAGCCTTTGATATCATAATTCACCCATGCATTATTACAATTTATTTGCAGTTTAACACGTTCGCTGCGTTGTGTGGTCATATTGGCTCATAGCTAACTTTTGTGTGGTGCGGAGCGAAAATAGCGTACTTTCCTCTGGTGCGAGAGGGATAACTTTAAGAATTTCTTTTACAGGAATGAGATGAATATACCATTATAATTACCGCTTTATTGTGAACAATCCAGCATTTTTAAATACTCGTGAACCAATACGACCTCACCCGCACCAAAAGGAAAATATTTCGTTCTAGTGCGGTATGAGTTCAATATGACCACACACTCCCCGCACCCCACATCCGCACTGAACGATCCGCTGGCGCCATGTTGTGCAGTTAGTGTTGTAATACATGACAGGGTAGACGATACGTCGTTTGCGCGCCGAAATTTTCGATCTTACCCGCAACGTTGAATTTTAGTATTTTAAATTAGTTAGGTAGTGTGATGTTCTCAGCAAGTCTCAGAATCCCAAAACTAAATTATGACAGTGAGGTAGAAACTTAGGAAAGGACAAAAAAAGAAAAAAAAACCCAAAATATCGAATAGAAGAATACGTTTTATAGCCCGCATATATTTTTTTCACCCAAAATAGCTAGGCCTGCTTCAGTTCGGTTTAAAGATCTTTATTTCTCATTAAGACAATCTGTCACTTACATGAGAATACATAAATAAGGTAACAATAATGACCCGGTGTGGGTAGTTTAAAAATTCACAAACAAAAAAGAAGAATCGAACAGTTGACGCGAGCTTGGTACATTTACTGAAGGTGGTGGTCCAAGTTACTAGCGGCTTTAAAAAACGATTCGTTATTCAAAATATAAAGATATAGATTGTTTTTGAAAATACCAAGCGTAGTCGCTGTCTTGATGTTTTTTGGAAGTTTGTTGTACAATTGTGCTCCCGCATATGTTAAACTATTTTTTCCGTAGTTGGTCCTTATACCAGGTAGTGCGAGGTGGCTTGCGCGACGACTGCTGTATTTTTGCACTTTTGTTGAAAAAGTAATGTTGGAATGGATGAGTTTATGTACTATTTTGTAAATAAGTATGCATGTGTTATATGTATAAAGTTGTTGTATGTTCATGAGTTTTGTGTTTTTGTATATAATTTTAGATGGTGTTAAGTAATCGTAACGATGGAGGATTTTAATTATTTTGTTTTGAAGGATTTGAATTGGTTTTAAGTTACTTTTAGCTGCACTGCCCCATACTTCTACTAGATATAGTAAATGAGGTTTAACTAGTGAGTTATAAATTAGAAGGCGAGCGTTTTGTGGAATGCATCTCGAAATGTTGTGTAATGATCCCATTAAAGACGAGAGCTTATTTGCTATATGCTGTATGTGAGCTTTCCACGATAATTTATTGTCCAGTAGTAATCCAAGGTACTTTTCTTGTTTTTTTTTTTGCAAAACTTGGCCATTTATATGCAGGTTATTGTAGTTAGACAACTTTTTATTTTTAGCGCTAAATATTATATATGAGGTTTTGGAGGTATTTATAGTTAGGAGATTATATTGAAACCATTTATGTAGAATATTTAGGTCATCTTGAGCATGTTGAACAATCTCAGTGAGATGTTGTCCAAAGTAAAAAAGACAAGTATCATCTGCATAGAGGGTTAGTTGGCCCTGTAAACCTGCTTGATGAATATTGTTTACGTAAACTAAAAATAACAGAGGCCCGAGAATTGAGCCCTGTGGTACGCCACATGTTACAGGTTGCGGCGCACTTTGTTGGTTTCCAAGTTTCACAACCTGTAACCTGCCAGATAAATAGGACTTTATCGTTTTGTACGCAGATCCAGTAATACCAATGCTCTCCAGCTTCTTTAATAATAAGGAATGACTAACCGTATCGAAAGCCTTTTTTAAATCTATAAAGATTCCGAGAGCTATCTGTTTTTGATCTATTTTGGTTTTAATTGTTGTTATTAAATCTATAGTTGCACTAAGAGTATTTGATCTTGGGCGAAATCCGTATTGATGGTTATATATGAAATTGATTTTAGTTAAATATTTTTCAAGTCTATCGTATATAATTTTTTCTAGAATCTTGGAAAACACTGGCAGCACTGACACTGGGCGGTAATTTCCGGGATCTGATTTTATTCCTGCTTTGTATATGGGAGTCACCCTAGCAGTCTTCAGATAGTCAGGGAAGACGCCTTCGGTTAGTAGTCTATTTACACAATTGGTTAAGTTTGGAACGATTAGATTTTTAATGCATTTGACTGCCTTGGTACTGACACAGTCGATACCGACGCTGGTGTTAGAGTCTAGATTGTCGATAATCTTTGATACCTCGCTTACAGTGCATGGATAGAAATCAGAACATAAATTCTGTTCCTTAGATGAGTTGGCTGTAGGCAATATGTAAGTATTATTATTGTGAAACTGTGGTGGAATTTTACTGGCTAATTGTGTCCCTATGTTGGCAAAAAAGATGTTAAAGGTTTCGCATATTTGTAAAGGATCTGTGACAACTAAACCACTTTCAGTTATTAACTTGGGAGGAGCACAACTGTTTACAATTCTATTATTCGAGAGTGTGTTGATCAAATTCCACATCTTTTTGGGTTTACGTGCGGACTTCAAAAATTCTTCATAAAAATATTTGTTCTTAGTGTTTCTTATTGTTTTTGCCAGTTTATCTCTTTTTTCTTTAAAATTTTCTTCCAGTGTATTGTTTTGAGGATCCTGTTTTAGTTCACTCCAAAGTTTATTTCTTTCATTTATCTCTGTTATGATTTGTTTGTTTATCCATTCTTTCTGTGGTTGATTAACTATTTTGTATTTAGTTGTTTTATTCTCCGAAATAATTTTCTTAATGAATTCATATAAAGTCGTAAAGTCATTGTGTTCATTTTCAAATTTGGTTGTTTCCAGTGTTTTATACAATTTCATATAGTTAATGACTTCGTATTGAACCTTTTGTTTTTGTGGTGGTGTTAATTTTTTGATCTCTACATAGATGTTCTTATGATCGGATAACGAAGATTCAATCACCGCGAAATGAAAATATTTATCCTTCAAATTAGTTGTTACGTGATCTATAATTGTTTTACTTGTGTGTGTTGCTCGAGTGCAATATTTTGCGTCCTTTTTGTTAATTATATTATATCCTGATTCTTTTATCATAGCTTTGTAACGCTTTGTTCTGTTATCAGCACTTAACAGGTCAATGTTCATGTCACCGAATACAATAGCTCTCTTTTTTTGTTCTAGTTGCACTTCATAATCGACTAGAAAATCATTAAGGTTAGAGTGCCCCGGCTTATAAATAACTCCGACTTCAAGAGAATATTTCTGAAGGTGAATCCATAGGTAATTATTTTCATTGATAAAAGTTTCCGTTGTTAGCTCATGCTTTAAATCATTATGTACATAGATTGAAACACCACCACCAATAGCACCAGGTCTAATATTATAATAGTGAGTGTAATTTTGCATTTGATACTTCTGTGCCTGCTCATTTGTTCTAATCCATGTTTCAGTTAATAGTATAATGTGTATTTTTTGTTTAAAAGTTTGGATTATACAGTTAAGCTCATCAAATTTATTAGGCGTACAAATACTTCTGACATTAGCGTAGAAAAACTTAAGGCTGCATTTACTGGTAAGCACATCTTGATAATTACTAAGAAACTGGTAGGTTATACTTTCTGTGATTTGTGATATGGTTAGTTTTTTGGCTCTTTATTTTTTAAAATTTTCGGTGTCCCTCTTATGTATCTTATTGTAATATCATTTTCCCCATTTGCATTTCTTTGCTGCAGTTCATTTTTTAGTTCTTTCATATAGTTTTGCTGCGTTGGAGTCTGGTCTGAGTAGATTTTTATACCACTTTGCAGTTTGTCCCTGTTGCGGAGTAGCAGTTTAGCCGTTTGTGGAGTATCAAAGCACACTTTGATACTACGATCTTTTCTCGGATCATATTTTCCAAGTCTAAACACTCTGTTAGGCTTTGGGCAATCCTCTAATAAAGTGTTAATGACATTAATTATTGCGATGTGATCGGCACCAGGTGGGTTTTTCGTTTTTTGCTCTGGTACTCCCACCAAAATGATATTTTTCTCTCTCTGTGTACGGTCATATATCTCCTGCATGATAGTTTCATCAATGTTAAGCTTAGAGGAGCCATTTTGCTTTATTTCAGTTACTTCCGATTCTAGAACCTGAATTTTTTTCTCAGTAGTAATATTTTTGTTAGCGAGGTCTAATATTTGTTTTTTCATTGAACTTTGCTCAGTGCTTAGGTTATCAATTGATTCCTTTATTTCACTGACTTGCGACTTAATTTCGATGATATTTTCGCGCATGACTTTCAGTGTTTCTTCCTGAGTGCTGGTAAATTTGTTTAACAAATTTGTGATATCCACGCGGAACCCTTTTAGTTCTTCTGAGCATCTACAATCAGGTTGCTTGCGTTTCCTATGGGTAACTTGATGGTCCATCGCACCGCCAACTGTCGCAGGTAAATCTGTTAAGGAGCCACTACGGCTGGTTGGAGATCGCTGTACGCTCATGTTTTGTGCCACACCACAAAATTGTTACTAGCCCCAAGTGAGACGCACAAGTGTACGGGTGTTATGTAGATTATAGATGAGCGGGACCAAAAATAAGGTGCTGTCTTTTTTACCCGAGGGGGTGAAGGGCGCTGTCACTTCTGTGTCTCTTGTGCCTTGCTAGTTATTGCAGTGTTGATAATGTCACAAATGCAGTATTCACAATTATTCAAAATTAGACTTTGAGTGTTGCGGTATACTACTTAGTTTCACTGGTTTCACGTAAACTTGAATTATAATTTTAAGTAATTAACCAAACATACGTCTGCTCAGTTAGACCCGGGAGTATATTTTATATTACAGTTAAGGATCCGATACCGCAAAAACAGTTAGATGTTTAACATTACATTGAGACTTATAAATAAATGTCAATAAAATAGTTATATGGCCCATGTAGTCATTTCGATTGAATTTTTTGAATTAACATTTTTGTTTTGCTGTAATTAATTTACCGAGGAAGGAATGCAGCACTGTTGAGGAACGTGCGGTTATACTAAAATAATAAGTCTTTGATTTTCAATTTTAAGCCTCTAAAATGTAAATGGTATTAGTTTAACTTATACTGCAGATAATTTATCGATCTGAATGTTAACAGAAGTGTTTCCCATCACTAGCTTTTCGATGTCTTCAGTGCGTTGTGTGGTCAAAATGAACTCACAAATTGTTTCTCTTCTATAGCATAAACGAAACAAAGGAGCTGAAAACGCCGGTAGTCACATATACTCTACATAGAGGTCTATGACCTGCAAAAAAATAAATTTCCATAATCGCTATCACCACTGAATAAAACCCATATTAAAACTGATTTTTATAAGGATCAATATGACCACACACGCACCATTGAAAAGTCCACCATGAGTCAATGTGACCACACACGCACCAAATGAAAGTACACTAAAAATTACGCCGCAGCGAACGTGTTAAAGTAAAATTATTTATATTCCTGTTTTCTTTTTATTTATTTTTAATTTTGAAACTCTGCATGCAAATAACAAAAAACTGAAATTGACGTAGCATAACGTTATAGGCAACACAGATTGTAAGGAATAAATATTCAGTTTGCTGAGGCGACACGGGGACAAAAAAGGAATGTCCCGAAGATTTCACCCTCATTTTTTTGGGATCGAAATGAAGTAAGTCACAGGTGTCGAAGACAGTAAAAGTATTTTCCAAAAATCACTTTACCCCAAGCACTGGCTAGGCTTCAGTCAAAGTGATTTGGGCTCAGCTAAAGTATATTTGATTAGGGTCTCTCTGGACAGGAACCTTGCTACTGTGAGTATTATTTTTCTCATTATACAGCATTTTTTCTCGTGAGTTGTCGGATTAATAACAATATATTGTTTGGCATCTTCACTTAACAATGTCATGCTAATATAGTAGAACGTTTACTTAACCACCATAAAAACGAACCTTTTCTATCCTTCGTGCGTTACAACAACAAGCGACAAGACAACTAAGCATGTAATAACCTTTCTCCGGAATGGAAATAAAACTTCAAATGGAACCGGAATCGGTAGAGGTCGGTCACAAAAATAGATAATGGAGCTTAAGGGGTTGAAACGATTAACGTTATAAAATCGACGCAATAATGACTGATGGTCACAATAGTATGTCAAAAAATATATACACCAGGTGAATGTATATTTAATACTTTACCGATATGTTCATGTATAGTAAATTCATCGACAAGTACGTTACTTAACAGTAAATCGGACATAATTGGAAAATAGTGTGCTGAAAAATCCACATGTAATTTCGTTTGTGTTCATTGGGTGCTCATGCTAATTGAATCACATTCCATTGTTCGACAGCTATCTATTGCTTCCGATGAAATTAACAAAATTGATGTTTGCAGTTCAATCGGGGCAATGGAGTGGCCTTTATACCCACAAAAAATTAATTCGTAATTGTATCACAGTGTAAACGAATCTATTAAATTGTTAATGTAGTTGAAATGAACAGTTAGTTGCGGTGCATTAAAACTATAGTCAAAGTTCGTCAAGTCAAATATTTCATTACAAGTGCGGAAAGGCTGTCATTGCAAAGAGTTCCGACCCGAGCCGAGGTGCAGCCGAAGGCGAGGGTTGACAGTCGGAACAAGTTGCAATGACGGTTCCGCACGTGTACTGAATGACTATTTTAATAGAGTTGCGAAAAAAACACAATAAACTCAACTAACTAATTATTTCTGAAAAGTGGCGTCAACCGTAGAATATAAGCAGGGATTTATTTTTTCTTCACCCATTCTAGTAGGCAAAAGCAACTATACAGCCAAGTCTTCAGTAGACATTTTTTATTGATATGAAATGAAAATGAAATTTAATGAGATGAAATGAAATGAAATAAAACCTAACCTAACTAATTCAATCAAATCATTATATCTGATATTGAAACAAATCAGTACGTAGTTTCTTTTTAGATTTTTTTTTTTTTTTTTTTTTTATCAGTGACTTGATTGCCTTTGACCCTAGGCTTGCGTGATGGAAAGCTACGCCAGGGTCTAAGATGGAGCAGGCAATTCAAGGAATTGCCCTGTCGGGCACCGGCTCTCACATACACACGACGGAACACAGTAAAACTGCTTGGCGTCGGACTTAAATGTGAGGGTGGTAGCCAGCCGGGCGGACCGTTCGATCCTACCACCAAGCGTGCTGGGTTTTGTTGACTTTTACAACACGCGTTATTTCCCAGCGTGCGGTGGGGAAGTTTTATATTCTGACCCGTCCCCACACGGGGAAATATACGTATTTGCATGAATCATAAAAACTCCTATGATTTTTTTTAGTAAAAACTTCATGGTTGGTTTTTCCTTAAAATAGATATTATTTTGACAGTTGGGAAAGAAAACGCACTAGTGCGTGAATGATAAAAAAAAGCACGCGTGTGTAATAGCCCACTTCCCGAACGCTATACGGCCCTGCAATATGCCACTTTTTGAGCAACTGTATTAAAAAAAAAAAAAATTCTTTATTTTACAGGAACAAACCCAAAACTAACTGTTTACCGGTGGTAAAAACTAAATGTTTACCTTATTATTTTTCTTTTACATTTTGAGTTTTGTGTTTGATTTTTTGACTATTTGAAAGCTTTTCCAAGAATTTATTCGAATAAAATATATTGATTTTGGTCACACAATATCTTTTAAATGTTTTCTTTCTAATCGTATTAATTTGGTATCGTTATAAGTCTCACGCAATAACACCTTTAAGATATTGTGTTGAATATAAAGTTAGAACTTCTTAGACATAACAAATGAACTAAGAGGAAGCGAAGCGACACGAAGCCCGCATACATCAAGATAAAATTTGACTACACCAACAAATCTACAATATTTGAACAGCCCCAGGCTCCAGCAACGAATTGCTTGAACATTCAAAATTAGCCGCGTATTTACGATGCCCTGTTACAGGATAATAGCTCGTAAAATAAAATAAATAATTAGGAGTTGGGCGCATTCATGAATAAGTTAATTGTTACATTGCAGAGCCTCGGGCCGAACAACCCCTCGCTTAATTACTTGGGGAGATATATGACAACTGGGGGTGTTTAAAGGTTCAAATGTGTTAACACTACACCAGGTTTTATTTATTCATTCAAAAACAAACCTGCAAACATTATAGTTTACCATCATTCATCGCTTCTGTTACAGAAGATACTAATTTATTTGTTCACGTGTACGATTACAATACTAAAGACGAGTTATGTAAATATCCTAACAATATTTACGTAAAAGTAAATACAACCTAATACTTTTGCCCATAAAATGTTTCATTGTAGAGTAAGCCTTCCTCTAGTCCACTGGAAATAGGGAAGGTTTTTTTATCTGTGCCTACGTATTCTTGCTACAAAATTATTATTATTATATCAAAATATAATGCAACTAAGTTATTTCAATTCATATACTATGCACACTAATATTTGAATCCAACTGGAATAGTTGAAAGCCAGCGTAGGGCAGTTGGCGAATTAATTCCGGAATGGTAATAGTGTCATCAAATTATCATGTAAGCGATTCGGTTCCAATCTGCATTGAATCGCACTGAATTGCTTGCGAGAACGTTTCAATAACATTGATAGATGAATAGTATGAAGTAATGGTAGTCAAAGCGTTGTAGCCACGTCATTGTACACAGTTTCTGAGAGCTGGTTAATGTCTACTACCACTACTACTTCTCAGCCATAGGTGGCCCACTGCTGAGTCGGGCCTCCTCCAACTACATGGAGAATAATTAGCCTATTATTGTAAATATTAAATGTCTAAATCACGTTTATTAACGACTGGTTTTGAGATGTTGTATAGCAAAAAAGTTTGCTCTCGTGTACCACACATAACTTTTCACTTCAGCAGCGAAAACTTACGTAACATTTTTAAAACTAGAATTAAATATTTATAGGTTAAATATCAGTTTTTTAAGTAGTACATACTTATTTTCGTTTAAATACAACAATAAGTATAAAATTCAATAAATTACATTTTAAGACATAAATATCATTTTTGCTAAATTTCTATAATTAGTACGAAATTCCGAACGTGTTTGTCTTTGAGGTCGAATTCAATATCTCTCTCAAAATTAGTAGTATCGTCATGATGCTTTGTGAGTTGTTAAAAATCAAGACAAGATCAACACCAAGGCAGCAAATAAACATAAAATTTCCTAATTAAGTATTCAGACAACCTATTCTAGAAATTAAATGGTTTATTAGAATTTCAGGTAAAGTTAAAGAGAAAATTACTAACCGTAAAACTAGAAGATTACACATAAATCAAGATAATTTATATTTATATTTAATTTAGTGTTGTTACATTTTATTAATGAGATTGGTCTTTGTGCCCCGGGTGTTTCCAGTCCCGCTAATTGTTACGCCATGATAAATATTGCTTTAGGAATTACTGCAGTAATACCCGCCTGCCAGATGGGACGGTTATTCATTAAGTTCTTTATTATAGCTGAGTTGATTTACTGCTAGATTCGTCTCTAGTTAATGTTACGTCTTTTTGTAAATCTGATATTCACCGCTCCATTTGCGAATAACATGATTTTACAAATGTTTCATCTTGAATTACTTGCACAATGCATCGAGTCTGGTCCTGTCTAAATTGAAGTAAACAAAATAAAAAAATCCACGCTTGATTCGTAGTTTCTCGGATAATTTTGCAATAACTTAATTAATAATATAATTATAATAATCTCTTTATTTCTGGGGCTACCAGGCCCATTTTGTTAGTAACATGTTGTCTTATAACTAATGTTCTCTAATAAAGCTAAGGAGGGCTGTCACATGTATCATGGTAGTGAACGGGATCCGTTGCTGGGGGTCGATCGGCTCAGGTACGTGATTCCTAGGCTGTTAGGTCTGATGTTATTGACGAATGGATTTTTGGCTCTTTGCCTGATTTTTGGCTCTTTCACAAACCGGTTCTGTCTCTGTCTTCTGTACAATGGCTTCGATTTAAAAAGTAACCATAGATTTTCTTGCTAACTTCTCTCTGTTGTAACAGCATTCCGAATCGGTGAATGTATTATTGACATGTCAAAAGAGCTCGCATTATGAGCCAGCTTGAGTTTTTTTTATTATAATAATTTCCCTCTCTATCGCGATAATTTTTCTCTCTTTATTTGATCAGTCAAATATTGTAGCAGAAACTCACATAAAAAGCAAAGGCTTTCATAAAATAAAAGAGCAAAGCTCAATAAAGAACGTCAAATTTAGTGCCCGAGGTACTGAGTAACATTAAAATTCTACATAATAACAAAAAAAGATTTTCCAAGGTAAAAAGGCTCTCTTCTAGTAAGAATCAACAATGTACAGAGAATAAATAAGCCGTAAGCGCATACCGTCTTATTGATACTCAACAATGCGAATACCTCACAAAGAAACCTAATTAAGATCATTGTTATCTTTCTTATTAACCCATTCACCAGTTTCCTTCCCTCGTCCAACAAACATCTATTCTTATTATAAATGCTTGAGGCACGAAATTAATTCTTGGAATTAGAAAATTGGCTTTAATAATGGCTGGTGTGCCTTGTCTAATATCATTGGGGTTGCCAGGATGGAGCGGTTGCAGACAGGATAATTATCTTATATTTCATTCGGTTTGATGTTAGTTTCCTAGAGATCTAGGGAGTCGGTTAAATATTACAATAATATTATAACTCAAGGTGATTGTTATGTTACTTGACGAAAGTAACTTCAAACTGGTCTGGAGACCAGACCAGTGCTTTCATGTGTTTAGTGTATTGATACTCAATGGCTGGCATCTGCGTTACTATGCCTTATGGTGTTTTTAACCCGATTGTTTCTTATTTTAATGTCTTACCTTGTACGTTCCCAAATGTTCGACGACGCATGGTAGGCTAGCATCACGGCCCAACGCCACCGTCACATTTGGTATTGGCTCTGCGAAGCGAGGCTCCTCCGTCAGAACTGCACAGTTATACCAATTAGTATTAGTGACTCTAGATTCCAATTAGTACTACAAAATAACTAATTTTAAGAATTATTTAAATTTACCTAAAACTAGATTAGAAGCACCCCAATGGAACCCTTTCTACTACTGAAAAATGATCGTGCACAATATACATTTTCACATATGTAAATCCAACTGAATACCGATAAACGTAATTGAAAAATCTCAGTTTTATGTATCTTATAAACATCATTTACGTCAACCTGCACAAAATCCCCGATAAACTTAGATGAAAATAAATTTAAAGGAATTCTGAGCCCGGGTGTAGAATGTAAAGCGCTTGGATTGATATTTTTAATCAACCGCAAAAGTTCGGGCGCAGCCGACGGCTCGTTATGACAAGCAAAATATTGTTTATTGCAGAACTTTGGGAATTCCTCGGATGAACTCTGATAGCGCTGAGCCCCTAAAGGGTGCGGGTTTTGGGCCTTTGCATTAGTCAAGGATAAACTGTAAATTTTAAGATTTCCATGTGTTATCCTATAGCTTTATTATAATCATGAATTAAGATAACTTCTTAGTTTAATAGCTTTAAACAGTAACCAACGATTAATTTTACATATTTAAGTATACAACAATGAGTGATTTTTAAAGCTGAACGCTTTTTTTTGTTATAGTTTCCTATTGCATGTGGTCCTTTTTGTAATATTATTACTGTGACCATATATAAAAATGAATGTTTGTCTGTATGTCCTTTAAATAATAGTAAACTATACATTTAATCATGTAATGATCTTCAGCAAGGTGTTTTGCATAAGCCACGAAGGTTTTTGAACAAATCAATGAAAATTTGTGTATTGTCTTTCCTTCAATTTTTTTAAGTTAGTGATGTAACTACTCTCTCAGGGTACAGCTAGTTATTAAGATACAATTGAGTTTTGCAATAATTTATTTATGCACTCAATTCAGTACTTGGTTCAAAAGACAAAATATCAAAGCAAAATCCTAAATATAATAATCAATCTAATTACCAAAGTTCAACTTTGCCATTAAGCTAGCTAATTTTTATGAAGTATGGTAATTACAGTAAGTAACAATATAAGATGGTCGTATCATAGCCGAAGAAAAAACTGCGAGAATTAATATACCCTCAAAATTACTTTTTTCTTCAAAAAGCATAATGGTTTCGTTGTCATTGGACTTTTTTGTTGTATCAGTTGTACAATTATATATTGTTATTTGTTGTCAGAAATGATTACTTGGTACGTCCGAAAATTTTAATAAGCAGCTATTTTCATAACCATGACGAATATTGTAATTTTGTCGCACAAAGTTTTGACGTGACACAGCCGTGGTGACGTTGTACTTAGTAAGTAAGAAAAAAGTTTAACAAAATATACTGATTAAAGAGTATTAGAATTGATTTGTCTGAATAAAAATTAAAATAACAATATTTTCCCAAAGCGTAGATGATACCTCCAAGAAACTGCTAGTCTATTTGTCATAAGTCCGGTGCCCTTGTCAATAGCTTATGCCTAGTACAATTTCCAATTCAGAACGGTGGCGAATTGTTTATTTAAGACGGGACCCATTGTAAAAGAAAAGTAATATTGTTTACGTCAATACAACGTTACGTTTTCCAAGTTGTTTACACTACGAGCAACTGCGCGTTTAGAAATTTAGATTTCAATATTGTAAATCAAGTTGACGTATTTCATTATCATAACTCCAAAAATGCTTTACACTACTGTATAGTTTGTGCTTGCAATATTAAATTTTGATATATTTCTCGCTTGATTTATGACGACAGAAATATTTTTTGAATAAACATTTTTGCTCGAGTCAGTACCTTATGAACGCTGTGTTATTATTGACAATCTTTTTATTACCAACATGTCATTTTGATAAATCTATTGTGATTCATTTTTGGGTTAATAAATACAACCAAGGCAACAAGTATGGTTTTGTTACAGCTGTTAATACGAATACGACAATTTTTTATAGCTCATAACTCTAGGGGACTGTACGAGACAATATAAAAGTGTCAACCGGCGTATGAATATTTTTTATTAATTAAATGGTATTATAGTTATTTATACCAAATAAATCGTTAACGTAATGATTATTTATGTACATCTTTATGTGAAAAAATATAACGTCGCATTTGTGTGAATGAATGTGAATGATTGGTTTGGATGACTTGTATTTCTCAATAAACTACGATGAGGTGGCTTTCGCTCCACTGGCTGCGGAGAAAGCCCGAAATGTATAAGTTACATATTTGTACAAAGCCACATATTATTTGTATCAAATCTTAAATTAAATGATAGCTAATTTCGCCAATTTTGTAAATAAACGTATTTTTGGTTTTCGTTACAAACAATCACCAACACAGTCGCGCCTCAACACACAATCACATTCACAGAACACGGAACAGCTAACTGGCACGATTTCTAATTTAATAAGCAATCAGGCTACACTCTAGTTATACCATCGCAAATATGAGCTGCGAGATTTAATTACTCAAGTCGAGCCCCTTTACAATATTGTCTTCATTAAGCTGCGCGGTCCTTTGTGTCGCGTTTTATTCAAAAAGTTTCCATGTAATTTCGGAAAGTTGCTTAGATGGCCTATTAATGTTCCAATTTCTGATACTCATCATAAAATGTGTTCCTTGGGGTTATGTGTTTTTTCTATCATTATTTTACAATATCGCTTCAACCAATAACTAATACACTGATGAAATGGACCTTCTCCAATTAGACATAACATTTGTTTACTGTCCGCGCTATGCAGAGAAATGTTCGCATAGAACACAACATTTTGCAAAGACTTTTCTTAAACATCCAATTGTAGGGTACCAATTGAGAAGACCTGGTGGAATAATCTCAGTGCACTTGTCGTTCTTTAATGCTACATTTTAAAATGGGTCATAAATAAAGAAAATTGTAAGAAGTTACGGCGAATATGTGTAGTCTTGGAGTACCTTGGCATATAATGGTGATAATTTGTATTAGGCTGATTGCAAAGCTGCGCCACGGTCCTCGTTTGCTGGTCATGGTCACGTCAGGAGCATCTCGTTTCACCACACCGACCAATCTTCCGTCTTCGATGACCCCTCAATTCTTATGTAGCTGTTTACCATCTGTAACAAAGTCCAATTTATTGTAATACAACTACACCCAAGTATGGTATATTTATAAACGTCGAACATGAGAATTTTACTAAAATCTTTATATTTGATTACACAGTGTCGTAAGAAACGGGACTAAAACCAAGTTGCGATAAAATAGACGAATGGAAAACTGGATACAGTAAGTAAATATCTTTTCATCCCCCCATCTCGGAAAGAGTATTTTTTCTCTTCGATATCTGAGTGCAAAAGCCGTTTTTATTCACTAGAGAATAAAATATTTTTGCTCTTCGATATCTGAGTGCAAAAGCCGTTTTTATTCGCTAGAGAATAAAGTAAAGATTATTCTGTAATACTTACCTGTCATAATGTAGTAATTAATACCTAAACTGAAATAAAAGTGTACCTATCTTGTGATTGTAAACGTTTTTTTTTCACTTCAGTAGCTCAAACATGTATGTTTTGCTCACTGAAAACAGTGGACAAAATGCGATTTTGCTCACTGAGTGAGACAAAGTAACTTTTTAATTCTAATTCGAAACATTGACACTATCTCTTTCCCGCCAATAGAAAAGAGAGAGAGACAAAGACCAAGCGGCCAGTACCAACAGCTCCGATTTTTCTTCTTCTTCTTCATTTAGGTTTTGGCTTCCATCGTAATACCGATGATTTTGCCAATGACAAGTGTGTTGTGTTAGAAATTTCGTGTGATTATGAAAGTTAAATTAATTGGTTATAAGTTGCGTTAGAGTTATGAAGTTAAATGTTAGCAGGTTAGCGCTATAGAAAACAATACAAAACAATATAAAGTACAGATTATAAATATTAAATTGATAGAGCAATATTATGGGAACTATATTTGATTAAATACAAACTAGACGTACTTTTAACAGTTCGATTGGATGAAAGGAGTTCGTTATGAGGTTACTCCGATTTTTAATTCGACCTCAAAGACAAACACGTTCGGAATTTCGTACTAACTAAAGAAATTTAGCAAAAATGATAATTATATCTTTTATTGTAATTTATTGAATTTTTAACTTATTGTTCTATTTAAACTAAAATAAGTATTTACTGCTTAAAAAACTGATATTCAACTTAAAAATATTTAATTATAGTTTCAAAAATGTTACGTAATATATTTCATTTCCTAAGTGTTCTCGCTACTGAAGTGAAAAGTTATGTGTGTTACACGAGAGCAAAATTTTTCGCATCTCGTGCCTTTGAATCCCTCGCAGCACTCAGGAATCAACTTTAGAATCAATCATTGATTCCTTCGCTTACTCGGGATTCAATATCAGCACTCGCAGCGACTTTGCTCTCTTGTTGCACAAATAACTATTTTATTGAACTAGAGGAAGCTCATTGACGCTATGAGATAATTATAAGCAGAATTGCCTAGTCATAAATTGAGACCACCCAGTCCCAAACATAGCGACTAATAAACGGGCAGTGATTTATTCAAAGGCACCTGCTCATGTGTGGACCTTTGTGGCGACCAGTACCGGACTTCCAACCACAACCCGATGCTATCATTGCCATCCAATAAGTTTTGTTTTGTCGTTGGCTACAAATTGATGAACGAGCGTTCCCTTGGCGATTAATCACACGCACGCCGCGTTTTAATGTTTCTCACGTGTTCTGAATAAATTCTCATCGGAATGATAACGGCCAATAAATGTATTTGTATTTTCAATTCGAAGCTACTTTTTGTGGATGTATACGTGGAGGAAATAATTGTTACAGAACTGGCTCTACGGGTACTGAATACAATTTGTGGTATTATCTGATACTAGCTGCTTCCCCCTGTGTCACCCACGTGGTGATGGTAGTTATGTTTTCGAAAATAAAAAAAATCCTTAAAACTTCATCGATAAATGAACTATCCAACACTGAAAGACTTTTTAAATCGGCCCAGTAGTTCCTGAGATTAGCGCGTTCAAACAAACAAACTCTGCAGCTTTATAATATGTATGATAGAGATAACTTGTGAAGTCGCCGGTCCTGGCTGCCATTCGAACATCTATGGCAGTTGCTACACGTAGTCAGTAGCGTGAAAACTGATAACCTTGTACAGCTTGTGACCATATAATTATCAGTAGTCCCACTCTAAAAGGGGGAAAACGGCAATCGCTCCGGGTAAATAGTGCAAAAAGGTCACTGATTTGAGGTTTATGACCTTGAGAAGACTTTTAAATACTCATCATAAAATTTTAAAAAAAGCTATTAGAAGCTGTTGTTGACTGATTGAGAACCGAACCGGTGGTAGATGGTAAATTGAAAATTTTATTTTGTTTGATTTGTCAAAATAGCTCTAATGGGTCAACTTGATTAAATGTTTGATTTTATTGATGACTAGCTGAGTCCCGGGATGTTACCCGCGGTTATGGTCGCACCGCGGGGAGTGAAATTCCCATCAAAATCGGTCCAGCCGTTCCAGAGACTAGCCGGAACAAACAGACAGACAGACGAAAATAATAAAAAAAAGATGAATTTAATGTACTAATGCATTTAGTAAAAAGTGGTTATTTTATTATTAAAATCAGACACTCCAATTTTATTTATTTGTGTAGATTTATAATACATAGTTTTTTTCTTTTGTTCTCAGAGGACGCAGGAACTCTGGGACTAATGTTGCAGCAGCTATCCGATGAAAGCGTCGAGGCCGGCTTAACAATGAACCTAACTAAAACCAAAATTATGACTAATTCCCAACAAGCAGTAACCAACGAACAAATAACAGTAAATAACGAACAAATAGACTATGTAAATGAATATATATATTTGGGCCAACTTATATCAACAGATGATTGCATGAATAAAGAAATAGAACGAAGAATAACTAATACTTGGAAACGGTTTTGGTCTCTTAGAGAAATATTGAAGGATAAAGAAATGCCAATGAGAGGAAAAAAGAAAGTATATGAAATGTGTATTATGCCATGTTTACTTTATGGATGCCAGACATGGGCGCTAACAGAAATACAAGAAAGTAAAATAAAAGTCTGCCAAAATGGAATAGAAAGGAGTATTTTAGGTATAAAAAGAACTGACAAAGTAAAATTACAAGAAATAAAAACGAGAACTAAATTTAAAAATGCACACACTGCCTACAGGCAGCTTAAATGGCGTTGGACGGGACATATGTTACGAGAAAGTAAAGAGAAATGGACTCAGTTAATCACAGAATGGTACCCAAGAGACGGCAAAAGAAATAGAGGCAGACAAATCAAAAGATGGGAAGATGACCTCAAAAAAGTGGCTGGTCCGGTATGGACCCGTTTAGCAAGAGACAGGAATATGTGGAAATCTTTAGAGGAGGCCTTTGTCGACAGACAAGCTGTCTTAAACAAACATCCAGTTGCCGATAGTTTATATAATAGCATAGATTAAATGAATTAAGTGTTTAGTAGATAGGCATGTACATACTAAGTATAATGGAAAAAAAAAAAGCAGCAATAAAGGCTATTTTATTTATTTTATTTATTTATAATACATAGTATCACCGCCTCATTCTTCTAGGGGGTGTCGTAACAGTCCACTAAGGTAAATTATAAATTCTGGCGAATGCTTTCAAATAGCCAGATTTTCAGAGAAAAATTTAAAAATAAAAATAATTAATAATTTAGTTTTTACCACCGGTTCGGAAGGTCATTCCATAGAGAAGAGCCGGCAAGAAACTCCATGGTTGCTCTTTTAACTAAAAGGGTTACAATGATGGGGATACAAACAAGTCTAACAGATTAGTGAAAGCAATAACACTCATAAACATGTAGCATAGTCAAAAATTAGAATAATAAAAAATCTGTGAAATTACTCAAATTACATAGTGCGTGCTGAAACTGCACTCACATACTGTTCACAAAACTTCACTAATGTAAAGAAAGAAGAAGATCAGAGCTAGACCATAACATAGCCGAGTGACGAGTCAAGACAACCCGCCTGGCCAGCATAGCACTGTAGGCTATATGCCCTCTGTGTAATCGGTGGAGATCCGACTCAGTAGTGGGTATTTCATGGGGTGAGATGACGATGACGATGACTCCTATCATATCGTAGTTCATCTCATATTCAATAAGTAGCCCAACCAATCACTTAGTAACTAACGAGTACATACATCAAAATAAGTTAGCGAGAACTTTACAATATTCTCTTAAAGATACCTAAGTTTTTGCGATAAATGTGATCCGATTGGGATAGAATATGCAAATTAGAATCTATAAAAAATCGTCGGAGAATTTCACCGTCAAGGGCGGATTAACCGACGGATCTATTCTGACTCTGTCGAGACGACTATCGGTCGATATTGTTTGCTCGCGAAAAACAACGGCTTGATTCAAAACTTTGTCTCGTTGCTTTTTAGTACTGATAGTTAGACGAGCCAGATTAAATTGGTGGTGAGCTACTCAAATTGGGCATTGATCAAGATACTTTCATTGCTCCAAACGTTTGACACTATTTTAAAAAAAGAGTTTCGATTATATTTGTAGATTTTTAAGACCCTGATTATTATGCCTGCATTATTTGTGTAGTGACGGATTTGAATACATGGTGTCGCCACGTACTAATACTGTATTCAAGATGAATGATCCTCTTACAGTTTGCAAGTAGCTTAAAGCGCATTCGTAGGAATAAAAATCTGGTTTGTGTAACATCACATTTAGAATTTAGTCTTTCTAATTTCAGGAAATAAGTTTTCCCTGCACTACCCCATGCATTAATGCAGTAGGTTAAGATTGAATGAGCCAAGGCGTAGTTAATGTTGTAAGATCGGCTGATGCTCTTAATTTTTTAAATACGAAAATAAGTTTTAAATAATGGTAGGTAATGTCTAACATTACACCAATACTTTTATACAATTTGTGCGCTCTAATTTACTGCATGCACAGTCCAACCAAGATGCTTGGGATTCATATATTTAGATGCGCTCTAAGCGAGAATGTTACAGATGATGGAAATGTTAATCGTGGGGCAAACGTTATGAATTCCGTTTTAATTATTAACATGGTGGTGGTAAGAGTCGTCGATAAAAGGAAATGATAAACCTAACCGCAAGAGAAGGGAAAATTGATGCGAAACCCGTCTGGCCAGCGTGTCACAAGAGGCTGATTACCCTCCACGTCATAGGAGGAGGCCCGATCCGGAAGTGGGTCGTTTGTGGGTTGAAAAGTAGTATGGCTGGAAATATAAAGTTGTAATATATTTGAAAAGTTTAGACTCAAAGGTAATTCCAAATCTCTGGATAACTATTTCGGTTTAGTAATACCTGATGTATTAGTAGTTTAAGAATATCATCTTACTGTAATGTATCTCATTATACAATATAGTATCTACACTGCTTTACGTTTAAAAGGGACAATCAAAGTAAATTTCAGGAAATAGTTAAACATAATAAATTTTTGTTTTTATGGTTTGAAGTGGTTACTGAGAGAAAACAAATATATAAATACAAAACACTACTGGTGGACTTTTTAGTAAGTCACAAATTATGTTGTTGTGTACTGTCGCGTCTGTTTCTATCAATAAATCTACCAGATCTAACCTGCTGTAATCCAGGTTAATAAAATTAACCATTTTGCAGGATAGATTTATGAAAGTATACATTTTTATAGACATTTTGTTACCACTGTCTGTTTTATAGGTTTTTTGTGAGCTTGTTTTATTTCTTATCGATAAAAGTTTAGGGAAAAATAAAGCAGCGATATTCTCGGCAGGTTTTTATGATGTTTGAGCATTTCAAGGGCAGCGTTAGGTAATCCTTACCTTTGTGGATATTGATGTATAAATTGACATTTGAATGTTAAAAGTAAAGGTTAACCTTTGCCATAAAACGTCACTTTTAGAGTTTGAATGCTACATTATATTAAGCTGATTGTGATGGTTGGGTTGGGCGAACTTTCCGTTAAACCGAATTTAGGCAGCTTGCCTGATGAGAAACACGGTAAGGAGGTTTTTCACGGACACATTTACGATAGACAATACAGAGGACTGCTCTTTTCAATAGGCTCTGTGTATAAAGCCTTTTTATTACTCTGATTTGACCGTCCGTGTGGTGATGGGTTTAGAAAACACGATGTCACCAACCCATACCATTCTGTGAGTGTCGTAAGTGGTGACTAAAGGAACGTGAGAGGCAGATCACAGAGTTGCGAGAGCAGGAAATTTAATACAAACACCGCGGTAACCGTCTGGCTACCGTATCACAAGAGGCTACTTTCCCTCCAAGAATTTGGAAAAGGCCTGACTCAGTAGTGGGTAATTTATAAGCTGAAACCACGACGACGACGATTTGCCTCAATCTATGCTCGTACGTTTATCCAGGGTGTAACAAAAAACCTAAGGATCGAAAATACTACTAATAAAGATATTTTGTCCAAATATTCAGCCAAGAATTTGAATTATAAGTCTTAATTTTTTTCGCCAGTTGGGCCGATATTGTCATGCCCCGAGAAATAAGCACAGATAACCGAATAACCATAATTGAACTCAAATTCCTAAGCTTGTAGGATAATAAAGATTGGTTTTCACTCGATCTTCAAGTTTTTTTTTAAGCCGGTGTGGTTTGATGACATCGGAGATTCTATTCTAGAAGTTGACTATCACATATACCTGGGACACATGTTAGGTAAGTCCAACTTCGAGAAAGAGCAGCGTTCGGGAAGCTGCGAAAGATCTTCTCGTCCACAATACCGCAGTGTCTGAAGACAAAAGTCTTCAACCAATGTGTGTTGCCAGTAATGGACAGATGGAACAGAGACGTGATCGCTCATTATGGGCTCCATCAGAAAGCTCAAAGTCACCCAAAGGGCAATGGAGAGCTCGGAGTTTCCATGCGAGATCGAATCCGAAATAAAGAGAAACGCAGGAGAACCAGAGTTGCGAACATAGCCCACAGGATTGCCAAACTAAAGTGGCAATGGGCAGGGCACATAGCTCGCAGGACTGACGCCCGATGGGGCAGAAAAGTCCTCGAGTGGCGACCGCGTTCCGGAAAGCGCAGTGCTGGTAGGCCTCCCACACGGTGGACCGACAACCTGGTTAAAGTCGCCGGAAAGCGATGGATGAGGGTGGCTCAGGAACCACCTTCGTGGAAATTCTTGGGGGAGGCCTATGTCCAGCAGCGGACGTTTTTCAGCTGAAATGATGATGATGATGGATTTAGAATATACCATGTCATCAATCCATACCATTACATTTTCTTAGCTCTAAATATGAATTATTGGTTTGAAAGACTCTTATCTAAGAGTGAAACTTTGGTTTTACTATCTGCTAAAATGTTCGACCTAAATTAATTATGATTGATGATATGTATGCATTTTTGTGCCACACAATTGTATTATATTTACTTATAGAATAACTCTAGAGTAATGGGGTATAAATTTAGTATGTCCTCATTCGTTGACAAGTCCTTCGCTCCCCAATATACGTATTTTCTATTTTTTACTTTTATACGCTGGTTTTATTTATATTACTACAAATAACTACCATAGCGCTACCGGCCCATAACCTGCTACATAAAAACACGTTGCATTATGTCTATTAATAAAAAGTGAATAATTTTCTTGAAATTTCATCTACTTCAGATATTATATCAGTATGCTTGACTGTAATTTTAGCTCTCGGTAACCCCGTTCCCGGGAAGATAAGCGGCCGAAGTTAGTTCATTGAATCAAGTTGGATAATTGATTTAAAGCGTCAGTCGATTTGCATTATTACCCAAATGAACTAGAGAGGCGACAGAACCACTCTGCTTTATGCTAATGATAGTCTTCTTCATTATGAACTTGTAATAGCTAGTAGTGAAGAATTTTCATTTTTTTTTCAACGGGCTGAAAAAAACTATCTATAGTCGCGCTCTTAGAACTTCTCTAATTGAAACAAACAAATATTCGTAATGGGTATATTGAGGCACTTGCTTCTGAGTCTGGGTGTCATTTGAGTTCGTGAACCAAACACCTGTAATGATAGCTATAAGAAGGATGAATACATAAATAAAAATGTTTGTAAACTGCCCTCGCGATACGGGTTATATCCAGCGCAGGAGTTTCGTTTTTTTAAAACAAGATCAAGTAAAACAAGAAACCGTCAACCATTTTATCGACGGCTTAAGTAACATACGATAAAAAAATTGGTTATACTAAAACCATAGATCCATTTAAACAAAAAAATAATAAGGAAAACTCTTCGTTTTTTGTATAAAATAGTTCCCTTTATGTGTGAACTTAACACTAAGAAACTATACACATACTGATATCCATTTGTCTGAACAACATAAAAATTATTGGAAAAAACATCAAAAACCCTTATCTAAAAAGGAAATGTGTGATTTCTCGTCCTATTTGAGTCGCGTAATGTCGATATATACATCATTTTATAATTTCAACATACGAAGTATTCAGATATCTTGTACTACTAGAACATGGATCGAATGAGGTCCGGCAGCGATGGGCTTCCCCACGACAGAGACGAGTCTCTGACGAGGACCGTGCCACGCACGGAACTCCTCCAGGTTCTGCTACGCGGCGTCAATAGTGCCATCCACGCAATGCAGGCACCCACCCTGGGGACTCTTCCCGGCCGATGTGCGTCAGCCGACAAAACCTGCGTCAGCCGGAAGGAGAGTGCGCCCGGTTTCTTCATTAGGTTTTCCGTTTTAGTAGAATTTGCTTTACTACATAGTATAAAACAAAGTCGCCGTCGTCTGACGGTCCCTATGTATGCTTAAATCTTTAAAACTACTCAACGGATTTTGAAGCGGTTTTAATAGATAGAGTGATTCAAGAGGAAGGTTTATATGTATAAAACGTATTATAATATTATACAGAAACACTGATAAAATTAGAGGTTCCTCAATGCACCCGTGCGAAGCCGGCGCGGGTCACCAGTTTATTTAATAAACTGGCAACCCGCACCGGCTAATAATAAGTAGTGAGAATGATGATAGTGAGTAGTGATGATGATAAATAAACGTTCTTATATTTATTTCACTTGCCCTTATCACCATATCAGCCCATAAATGACGCCCTACCGAGTCAGGCCTTCTGTCCCATGCTGGCCAGCCGGGTTGTCACTGGGATTGGAACTATTATACTTAAATGTCTATAGCTACCTTAAATTCTGACAAACTCCAGGACCAGTGGTAGTGCAAATATTCGTAGATAGATATATTAGCTATTGTGTGTTTGAGCGCCGTCAACATAGATATCGGCTATGCGCATTCGGCCCTCATATCTCCGCAGCGCTTTCCGCGGAAGCGCTCGCTCCGTGCCCAGAAACCCGATTTGGCCGCCATCAAATCCAATTGTGTCAAAATTGACTCAAAATTCCAATGTCGCCACGTCGCCTCGTATTTTGTCGGCCGTCGTTTTAGTGCCACTCTTAAGTAGAATCTCGATTAATCGGCGGAAATCAGCACATAGCTATAAATTATATTTTACAAATACTAAATGTGAATAACAAAGGGATACTAAAATGTGTTAAATAGGTATTAAAGTGCTAAATTATATCAGCGGCTAACGAGCAACGCCATCCATCTGTGGGTTAGGCAACGAATACCTCTGCTGAAGGGCACACTGAAGTTCTGGCTGCCATTCTAACGTATATGGCAATCAATATACTGTTTAGTGCATTTTATAAACAAGAGCGATCATTGAAAACAAATATAGAGTTACTTGCCGGCTCTTCTCTATAGAGCAGTATTCTGAACCAGTGCGGTGGTAGTTTCAGTATGATTGTGGGTGGACGCAAGGGTTGTGGGTGATCAAAAGAGATGGATGGATTGTGAGAATGAGGAAATGTGTATGAATGAGTAGATTTGACGTTCGGTAGGAGTATATGGAGACTACCACCTAGCGTGGGCTGGGTGACGATATTGGCAATTTTAAAAATGTTATGTGATAACACCTACTGAATAAAGTTCTTTATAAGTTTAAGTTCAAACACATATTCCGTAGAATAGAAACCACCATCTGGTTTATCGGATTATTTAGAGAGTCAGGCAGTATATTTACATCAAATTATTATATCCCTGACGGAGGGCGGTAGACGGTAAAAGGGTTTCTTTACTAATTGCTTTCAAATCAAGTAAAAATTACCACCAGTTCAGATTCCACTGTGAGCATAAAACTCTGTAGAACTTTTTGGTGTTACCAACCCATACTACTGGAATTTATAGTTTTAAATCTTTTAAAGAAGTTAAAATCAATCATTTCTCCCTTATACGTTACACTACAATACTCATGCTCACTAATATTCATCGATCAGTGGTAGCGACGTGTAGCGGGTCGACCACTTCCCTTTGATATGGTTTAGGAAATCGATGGCTGCCACATGCGTTGTGCTTGTGAACAGGTGCCGCTGTTTGGGGTCGGTTAGCTCACTGGATTCAAGAATTATATTTCTTTTTATAAACTTCACTTCGGCATTTCGGAACCAAACGAAACTAGTTAGTTATAGTAAACGATTATTGTAATATGGCGGTTCAAAAAAAGGCAAGCCCTCCGAGTTTCTTCCGCCAGGTCTTTTCACTTAGTGCCGCGTTCCGGCCTGGTGACCAGACGATTGTGACGCCATAATTGGTATATACAGAAAAGCATTTTTCTATTCCATTCACTTGGTTCACCAGTCTATAAGCATGTTATTTCTTTTAAAGGTAATTTCCAAAATGACTTAAGAGTTTCTTTGTGCCAACCCTACAAAAATGTTTGGGGCTAAGATGAATCACAGGCAGACGACATCCGCCCGCGGCGATTTCGCTGCGACGCGACCATCGATCGCTTTTCAATTTACAATTCTATTACAGTAGCGCCGACAACTGATTCGGAACGAAGACAACGGGAATTGGACGCGGAAACTCGTAATGGCGTCGACGCGTGAACATCTTTATCGACAATATTTAGGGCTGTCCCTCTTGCTATGTAATCAATGTGGCTAACGGGAAAAGTTGATCCTTGTTAACTATTTTACGAGTTTGTCTGTATGTCTATGCCATTATAACTCCTGAACTGATAAACCGATTTGGATTTGTGTTGAAGTGATTGTTGAATGTGTTTGTGACACACAAAGCCGTGAAGTAAAAAAAAATGAAAGAAGGTCGCATTCTACGCACTTTGAAATGCTTACCCACGATACTACATACGGATACGAAAGGCGCGAATAGGTGTTTACGATCTGGGACGCGTGACTGACGTTTATGGTGTTACAAACCTCTATAGGCGTCGGTAACTGCTTACCTAGGGCGAGCCAAAGTAACCCATAATACTTTGTGACAAAGACACAAATAAAACAAAAAGAACGTGGACTTATACTCTCCATGATAAGAATAAAATCATTGGTTGCTAACCCTACCGATAATAGGGCGTTACTGAGTTATTTATTCGGGCATTAGCGATCAGCGTCGGCATTAGCCGCTGTTATTTTTTCATTACAGGACCTTTGCGGCCCTTTGTCGGGTGTATTGGCCCGTAATGGATCAGAGATGATGTGCGATACGAACGATTGGGGGTAGTGCTTTACGGGGACATTACGGTGTCTGAGGTTTTCGATCAATTTTAACGATTTGAAGCCATTATTGTTTCCTCGCGCGTCAGTAATATCACCAGAGTTCTTCGGAGGAATCATAGATTTTCCACCTGGTTCTGCTGTCCCTGTTCACGACACGTTATTGAAACGTCCAGCGGCGGCGCTAACCGGTAGGCTAACCGGTAGGCTTAGGCAAGATATATTAATTCATTAATTTTAACCCAAAAATTACCCACTGCTGAGTCATGCCTCCTCCCATCACAAGGAGGGTAATCAGCCGATAGTGCCACGCTGGCTAGACGGGTTGCAACAGGGTTTCGTTTCAAGTTTTCCTTCTCTTGCGGTTGGATTTTCGGCATTTCCTTTTGTCGGCTGTTCCGACACTCTCAGGATGGATGGTGGTGACACAGTGTATTCTAAATTCGTCACCACACGGACAGCCAAAATATACGACTTACCCTATTATAATGGGCCTTTTTGGCAAAATAATGTGCTTACGTTGACAGAGAACAATACAATAAATTAACCTAACCCTCATTCTTAACGAGGGTAATGATGATCCGTCCAACAAACTTCTTTTGTAAGTATCTACTTTTTTATCATTTTGTGTTTGTAATTAAGAATTTTATAGTAGGCGACTCGGATTTTTAAGACTAAATGATTAGAAAAGAATAGAAATTAAGTAAATCTATATAACTTGCACTCTCGTATATATACTCTAGTTAGTATACTTTGTCATCCCATGAATAACCGGGTTTACTAAAATTGGTTTTTGTCGAAAACACAACAAGCACTTCTCCCACTTATCTCCTAAATAAATAAATGAATAAATATCCTTGGACATTTCAGACAACGCCATCTCGTCCCAAGCGAAGCAACTCAATGCTTGTGTTATGGTAACGAGATGGATGATAAACTACTTATTTACATTTTTTTTTGTAAATACATACATATTATAGATAGAAATGACACCCAGACTCCGAGCCAGTGCCTCTGGTTTAGACAAAGACACTTGCCCGACCCCGGAATTGAACCCGGGACCCGTTGATCCAAAGGCGGCACATCTAACCACTAGACCAACGAGGCAAATGTATGCTTATTTGGATTTTTCTGTCACATCGGAAGACGTCCCACACAGGCCACTGTATTTCAAATTAATGATCTTAAAAGAATTTCACAAACAAGGAATATCTATAGACCATCACTAAATGTATGTGTCAAATTTTCTTTGGACACGATTGAATTTGATCACTGTCAAATTCGATTGAGCATCGGAATTGCTACTTGATAAAGGTTCAAGCTTCGTAAGGTTTTCAAAAATACCTTTTTTCCATAGATTCCTATTTAAGCATAAAAATTACCTAACTTACATAAATATATAATAAAAAGAATATATGACTTTCCATTTCACTATTTATTAAGAAATTAATATTTTTGCGAGACCTTTTAAATCGGTTAGATATTTCTTAAAATTAATTTCATAACTTGCCCGCGAAGTATGCTGTCTTAAAGCTTTAGTCTTGTATTAATTAGATTAGATTTAGATTCAATATCGAAGGTTTTGATGTGACTAAAGTACTGATCATGGCGTTTATGTTATACATTGTGGAACTCTAATATTTGCTAAAACTAAAAAATAAAAATATTAGCCCAAATTTGTTACTCCTATTAATACTTATAAATGTAACTAATAGTTTTAAACGCTAGTTATCATAGAGTTTATTTAAAGTGTATCTTCTCTTCCCCCTCGACCGTGCTGCGACCTTGTTGTGGTGACGGGGCTTGCGTGCCTTTATGATCCGTTGGGGCCATACCGGCTCAGGGTCACCCATGCCGGGCGGGCCCAAGGGGAGAGGCCAGACTAAGAGCGGCACACGGAGTCGTGGTGGGTTTTGGCTCTGGGAACTTATCTGTCCTCAGAGTTGGCTCGGAAGCCTTAACCTGCCGCGACACGGCGTGGTGATGCAGTGGAGGGCGGCCAGGCGTTGAGGCCAGGCAGGCGTGCCACGGCTGCCGCCGCAACCGCGCGGGTCGGGCGCCACTTCATCCGGCGCCTGACGGGGGCACGTGCAATGTCCCCACGTGCCTCTCGGTGGCTTGGGGAGCGTTCAGACTTCCCAATGTACAAGCGGACACCCGCTTGTATGTTGTACGGAGCATGCTCCCCCGTCGCGAGGAGTGAAACCCTGTCTCGGGCAGTTAAGGGAAATCGTTGGTTTTAGTGGGTAGGTTGGGGCGCAACTACCAACTTTCCGCGCACTGGAGTCCCATATAATCCGGTTGGCGTTTGGCGGTCGGGTATCCATGTGGATATCCAACGTAAAAAAAAGTTTATCTTCTCTTGATCGATTTAAGCACAGTGTTAGTTACATTGTTAATTTATATCATCTTTATTATTTTTATATTTACCCATTTTACCCCTTATTTTATATTATATACTTACCCTGCTTGGCAGTTGAAAAGATTTGATAACAGCAGGTTGATCTTGAAGAGCTTTTTATTGCTCACAAGTGATACTGGCTCTAGTTGGAAGGGTGCTTCAGCCACTATCAATCTTCCACTCTTCACCCCCCTTAGCCTCTTGCGTCAGAAATGAACAGTAGATTAATGGAATTCCCCTCGTCTTGAAGATTATCTTTGCGTCTATTTCATCGGGTGTTTGATAATATAACGGGCATTTTGTTCGTGGTTACGTCTAGGGTATATATTGCGAATACAATTTAGAAATTGATTTTTATGTATGAACACAGCAATCAATTTATTATAGCAGTGGCTGGTTTTTTTTTTTGGATTTACTAATAATGGACTAGTAAAGACCAAATGTAATGGAAATACTTTGGCTAAAGCGGTATGTTAATAACAGAGAAGATTATGTAATTTATGTGTAGTTTTTTAAAAAAACGAAGTCCCTTCTCTATCTATACCTTGTATCGTATCGGCGCTGGGTCTAAGTCTTCCTTCTCTAGGTTTTCTGCCGTGTCTTCTTTCATCCATCATATCATATCTCATCCACATTCTAAATGTGTTGGCACCCAGACAGTAATTAAGAATGCCAATATTCATATTTATCTAATAATATTCACATAAATATTACCAATTACAGACTCAAAGAAACTTCGAGATTCCATCTAAACTTTCGTCACTTTTATAACATGCTCATTAATTTCCACAGTGTAAAAGTAACAATATTATTTTGCAGACAAAATTATTCCATTGAAATTTTCTTCGTACGAAAGCTCCTTGGGGCACTCATTTTACCGGAGAACCGAATATTACCGAGGGTTATAACATAATACGATTAAATTGAAAATGTTAAACCTTTGGTTGGTAATAAGAAGCGTGACTATCAACATTTTTCCCCGTTTATATTGAAAGGTATTACGGACGCCCGCAAATGAGACTTGGAGCTTTTATTATGAAGGATGTCACGATCGAAGGGGAAATAAAAATATAATACAGGATTGTTTACTTTTGCAAATTGGATTTCTGTGTTTACTTAAAATACGGTTTCGTTTTCATTGCTCTATTCAGTGAAGTATTTATATTTGATGGAAAGTCTATATCAAATTATTTAATATTCAATTCTAATTTGATGAGTCTGAAAGTGAATATTTTGATATAACCAGTATTAATCTATACTAATACGGTGTAATGTATTTATTTGATGGCATAATTGACTGAACGGTTTTCCCGTTTATGATAGGGGTTCACAAGTAACAGAAAGAGAGGAATACTTGGAACTCAATTAACAGATGCCCTTGTAAGAAGGGAGAGTATCACAAATTGAGGAAGTTAATAGTATACCACCATATCTGAAGAAAGTTCTCCTTCAATTAAGAGCCAATCACTCATTTTACTTAGGCAGCAACAAGAGTACATTTAAACTCATTGTTAAACTGTCAATACGTAATGTGTTCTAAATATAACTGCAAAATATAATAATATTATCTTCCTATTCAAATATGCATAAAGTATTTCATAATCATCATCGGCCCACTCTAGTTGACTGCTGGACATAGGCCAAAATTTAATGCCCTTGGTTATCAACATGACGCATCAAGCCTTCCGCACACCGTCGCGTCGCTCCATCTAGCAGAGGCTAAGATGCCTCTGCTAGATGGAGCGAGCACTACGCTTGGTGAGTCGCGATGTTCACGCAAAAACTGGCACAATATATTTTTTATGCATATTTACAATGTGGCAGATACAACGTGTTTTTTCGTCACCGATTTGCTGAGAGTCATAACACTCAAGTCGTCAAGAAACAAGAACAGACAACCCAAGAACCCGCGTGCCACCCGGATAAATAGATAAAATTAACAATAGCTACACACAATTGCTCCCCTCGGTAGGTTCTATGCCCTCACTTCGGATAGGTATAGGATTATTGTTACATGCTGTATAACAGCTAACTTCCAAACTAAAATACTATACGTAAATGATACACCACACAAACAACGTTTTAGTTCGATAATCTTCGAAAAGTTTCGTTAAGTTAGAAATCCTATTTCGTCAAGTATTACATAAACAAAACGCAAAACCGTAACCGCCTCGCAAGGCAACTCCGCAAGACCCCACTCCTCAACTCATGCAAACTCCCGTAATCCAGACTTGTATTGAAACATTAAAATTTTCGAGCGAACATTTCTCAGTTCGTTAATTAACCAACGAAATTAGTTATTGTTATGAAAAAGTAACGAAAGGGGGGAAACTTTGCAACTCGAGTCAGCGGAGTGTAGAGCGCGCGTGGTCCAAGCCATAGACTGTTGCGAGTTTATTCGAGTCCGATTATTGCCTCAAATTGATTCTTAAGACTTCCCTCCAGAAAATGATTGGCAAGGACTTGTGTAGTTGCTGAATTTGTTACTACGTGCCACATTACACATTAAAATGAAAATGTTTCAATTCACACACAATACAAACCATTTCAAAATCAGATCAATATCCTTTAAGTAGGCAATCAAAATGGATTAATCTAAACAAATTCTTGAGACTGCTTTAAAATATTGAAATTAAACCGTTAAAAGGTGTTTAATTTCAATGTATAATAATCGCGAAAACCTAAGAAATCATTATGCTTTAAAATAGTCAAATATGAACAATAAAAAAATGGTTTTATTTTAATTGAAGCGACATTATTATAGAAGGTAGTTTGGATTTGTCGTCTGTCGTGACGTCATCAATTTAGAAGTTGGCATCGTTATTTTCAAATATTTCATACTATTTATAAATTTTATAAATCTACATCGAAGAAGCGAGTGAACAACTAGTCATGTATAATATTAAAAAACGAACGAACGAAAATGAAAGCCCTGCAATATGTATAACCTGTATCGCGCGGAAATAACAATAACTTTATGACAATACTATGTACCACTATATTAAATATATCCCGGTTCGAGAAACGCTTCAAATCTTACACTTAGACTAGCTTGTAAGGAAATTTCACTAGAACGGAGAGAAGTTCTTTTAATTTATAAAAGGCAAATGATACGCGACCTTAATACCTACGTGCTAGGGGCGAGATTCCCGATACACACAGTAAGCAGGGTTGATTTTGATTTATAACCAGTTCAACTATCTCTTTGTTTGTCTTTAGCCAATTTGAATAAAACAGCGTTAGCACAACGTCGGGTTTAACTATGATTGTATATTAATGAGATGCTGGATCCTGGATCATTAATGTGTCTGAATAGATTAGCGACGGAATTAGATCCGTTCGGTGGGATCAATTGTGGGTAGCAACTATATCAAATTATGGAGATTGTACCAAACTTCAGAATAACTATGGCTCCGTAACGTTTAGATATATTACAGTCCATCTGTTGACGGATATTGAATACGTAGCTCCATCAACCTTATCTATTCTTAGAGGCCATCTATGCTCTTCTTCGTTGCCTTTTCCCAACCTCATTGCGGTGGCTACATACCAGTATTTAGACAGAGCGATTGCCGTCTGGTCTTCGAGAGCCATCTAGTGGGATAACCGGTCGTTATTGAAACAGGTGACCGGTTTCATACTAACTTCATGTAGAGACTGCCAAAATACTAGTAGATGATCGAATGAAAACGGAGACCGCTTAACGTGCCCTCCGAAGCACGGAGGAGGCTCACGCTGGCTAAAACATTTGTGTTTTTATTTACTACTACTACTACTAACTCTCCCATAGATGACCCACTGCTGAGTCGGGCCTCCTCCAGTTACATGGAGAGTAATTATTGTATTGTGCCCCGACGGGTTGGCACAGGTTTTCGCATCAAATTTTCCTTGTCTTGCGGCTAGGTATCATACACGCTCAGTGTGGATTGGGGTGTTGACACTATTTTATTATTTCTTTTATCAGTTATGGACCATTTTGAATGACGATTTTCATTTTCATATCAGTGGGTTTATTTTCTGAGTAGGCATAATGTTCCTTTCATAATCCAATTATGAAGCTATAGTCCTTATCAAGCCCGAATCAAATATACACACATATTTGTTAAATTCTCGTAATCCAAATTGACAAATATTAGATGAATGATAAGTAAAATTCTGCTCTTTCGAACACCCTTCGATCAATAAACTGTTCCAATACGGGTATGACACAAATATTAAACTCAAAACATCCTTTTTTGTCAAGATATAAAAATAGACATTGACACAATTTATACTTATTCAAACATTAATGTAATACAGTGTCGGCGCATGTTCTCGTTATGGCAGCGAGTCTCACCCCATCTCGACTCGCCTTATTAGCCGAAGCGGCTTGATTAAGCGCCGAGGCCCTTGAATTTCACCTCATGTAATTACTTTAACTACACATTCATACAGTAAAACGAGCGCCGTAATATATTTTTGGAAAATTTTATGAGTTTACTGCTTACATTTTGATTTGTTTAGTCATGTGTTATAATTTTCTCTTCATTTACCGCATTTTAAGTTCTAAGTCGGTAGAGTAACGCAGTTATATTTGGGCAGACATAGATCCCGTAAAACTAGATTGTGTGTTCATCACTACATAGTATAAAACAAAGTCGCATTCTTCTGTCCGTCCCTATGTATGCATAAATCTTTAAAACTACGCAACGGATTTTGAGGCGGTTTTTTTAATAGATAGAGTGATTCAAGGGGAAGGTTTTTAAGTATAACCCACCCCCGCTTTGCACGGGCGAAGCCGGGGCGGGCCACTAGTTTATTACAATCCATATGGTAATAGATTTAGAATACATAATGTCAGCAGCCATACCATCTTGTGTGTGTCTAGGGAAGGAAATCTTGAAAGGGAACCTGTACCAAACCGTCTTGCCAGCGTGGCAGGGTAGTTAGTAATTTCCCTTAATAGATTTAGAAGAGGCCTGACTTATTAATGTGTGTCCTTCATGAGCCGAAATGACGAAGTGTTGATGACGATATCACTATCACTATCTGTCCGTCCTTATGTATGCTTAAATCTTTGAAACTACGCAACGGATTTTAAAGCGTTTTTTTTAATAGATAGAGTGATTCAAGAGGAAGGTATATATGTATAAAACATGCATAATTGCACCCGGGCGAGGCCAGGCCGGGTCGCTAGTCACAGATAAATCAATAATGACTGTGTTTAATGAGACCGACAATTAAAGCTATATGTGGATTTAAAAAAAAACCGAACCCTTGCACAACGATAACCTGTATGGCTGGGGCAGTTTATAAACATGTAATTCAAGTGCCTCTGGCTTAGACAAATACACTTGCCTGACCCTGGCATCGAATCCGGGGCTGTTGATCCAAAAGCGACACATGCAACCAACGATTCTTCATTTTTAGCACTCTTAGGGTCGAATAAGTTAGTGCTGACTAATCCTAAAAAAAGGTATTGAAGCAAAGAAAGCAAGTGTAGATTTGTACCCATGCCTTATCATCTGTATAAATCATATATATCATCTGTATAACTATATCTCTGACGTAACGTTTTATTATATCTAAAAAACGTTACTGAGACCGAACGTAACTCTTACAAACGTCTGTAGATAAAATGGCTGCGTATAATAACTTGTCAAACTTCGCCAAGTGTTCGGAGACTTGGAACAAAAAACAGAAGAGCCCAGAACGTACGATTAACTCACTTTCGCACCTTCCCTATCAATCATCCGGCCAGATGTTTAAAACGGCTACACTCAGTCTCGATGCCAACTTTGCCCTCCCCACTCGCGAATAAAAACTCAGTCGAAAGTAATTTTTTTCTACAAGCTTACACATCCCGGCAATAAAAACGCGCCAGAGAGCTCCACCGCTATATTTCATTTTACTTCTCACTAGGGCATGCCTCCGCGATTGGGGGGGCGGTGGCTGCGACACACGGAATGAAACTTCAAATGCTGCGAATAACGCGGAGGACGCTGTGGCACGAGGAGCGATTTCCCCGAAAGTTTTATTAAAAATATATATTTGTAATAACTCTCGTGCCATCTTGGATGTGATGTCATTAGTTTTTTCGCACTTGGTTTTCTGGTTAGCAATTTTGGCTGTCTCCTTCCAATCTTTTTAAACCCGTCCGTTCTTCTATTTGGATTAGGTTGGTCATTTTGGCTATTTGAAAGCATTTACAAGAATTTATTCGAATTTAAAAACATTTTGATTTCATCCCAAGCCATGCTGTCCCGTACTTGGTCGCCAATCTAGGGCTACCATTTATTTACAACTAATAATTAGCTATATTTAGTGGGTCAATAAACTGCCACCGCGATACAGGTACCTAATGCAGGGGTTTTGTTTATAAAATAAGATGGTGTTTCACAATAGTATAAAAAAAAATTTGATTTCTAATTGCTGGAATAGTTACGGTTGTGAAATAAAAATTCCATTCCAACTTCGAGCCAAGTTGGAATTTCGCCGTGCGCGCCGCTGTACAACTGGGAAGTTATTAAAAATTGACTCAATAGTTAGCGGCCACACGTACGTGAATGTAAGGAATTATAAAAGAAAAATATTAAAGTATACACTTTTAATAATGATTTTAGTACTTGCATGTAAACATCTTCCGTAAAAGATAGTCAATAAAGAAAGGGACTTGTACGAACAATTAAAAATATATTAGATATTTCTATTACTAATACTCAGGCCACACATGATCCACTGCCGAGTCCGGCCTCGTCCCATTACATGGAGGGTAACTAGCCAACTGTGCCACGCTGGCCAAACAGGTTGGCACAGGGTTTCGTATAAAGTTTTCCTTCTCCTGCTGCTTCTTCTTCATTCTTACCACGCACGTGCAGACTCTGGAATGAACTACCTGCGGCGATGTTTCCCGAGCGCTACGACATGTCCTCATGGTAGGCAATGGCTTGGCTGTGCCCCTGGCACTGCCAAAGTCCATGGGTGGCGGTTTACACTTACCATCAGGTGGGCCGCTAGCACGTTTGCCTCTAAGGGCAATAAAAAAATAAAAAAAAGGTTTTCAGCCTTGTTATTCCTTTAGTCGGCTCTTATGACACGCACAGTATGGAATGGGGAGCTGAATATATATTTTTAATCCACCTCCACACGGATAGGTAGATATTTGTCAACAGTAAACTAAAGTGATACATTAAGAATTACATTATTCCAATTTAAATTATACAAAAGAGAGGAAACTGAGTCCGCGCAATTGAAGAAAAGCTTGATACGAAACCCGTCTGTCATGCGCTTTTACATGGTTGACATAACATTTACAGGGTTGACATAACTAAAAAATAATCCTAAATCAAGTGTATAGAAAATAGCAAAAAACACCCGTAACTAACAATATTAACTCTGTGGATCCCACATGAAAACCGATAGAGTCTAAAAGAATGTTCACAAATGGGGCCCCACATGACCGCCTCGCTCGAATTCGCCGCCATTGTTCACGGGGCCCCGACACTAGTCTCGGGGGACCAACTTGTATCTATTGAACAATCCCTACAACTTGTCGGTTGGTCTGTTTTATATATAGAATACACTACCTTGAAGGTTGAGTAGAAACCTACTGCTGTGAAAGCTATTAGTAGTTGTAACCTTCCCAAATGGTAGTATTTTTGTAACAACATGTTAAATTAGATGGCACGAATCATGGAAAAGTTCTTAAAATAGTCTGTGTTAGAATAAATAGTTTCACCTCCCCATTCCATCCTGGGTGGTCTCTACTGAGGGGTACTAAGTCGCGTCTGGGTCAGCGTGGCACAGTTGGCTAGTTACCCTCCCTGTAATGAGAGGAGGCCGATTCGGCAATGGTTGAAGTTTCGATAATATACTCACTCACCTTAACTTTGAAAGCATTTAGTTGTAGTAGTAGTTGCAATAGAAATTAGTTAAATATCAAAATAACATTTACACTATGTAATTTTTTAGATGGTGATGCATTAAAGTGATTAAAGAAAAAGTGCAAGAAAACTTTACCGTAAATCGGCCAGCCAGCGTGGTACAGTACGCTAATTTCCTTCCATTACAGTAGAGGAGGTCTCAGCAGTGGGGTGCCTATTGGTTAGGAGGGATGAGCATGCCACGCTAATCAGGTGAATCCCACATGGCCATAAATGACGCACTGCTGATTCAATCCTCCTTCATGGAGAGAAATTAGCCTTTTGTGCCACGCCGGCTATTCGGGTTGGCACAGGTCTCCTTCTCTTCCCCCTCGACTGTGCTGCCACCTTGCTGTGGTGAGGGGGCTTGAGTGCCTCAATGATCCGTGGGGCCATACCGGCCAGGGCCTCCCATGCCGGGCGGGCCCACGGGGAGAGGTGAGACGAAGAGCGGCACCCAGCGTCGTGGCGGGTTGCGGCTCCGGGGACTCCTCTGTCCTCAGAGCTGCCTTGGGAGTCGTAAACCGCTGCGGCGCACCATGAGGTCCTCGGGTTGGCGCTCAACTTAGTTGGCCGTCAAACCGAGTCCTCACTCAACGTCCTCGGGTGGGCGCCGGCCGAGGGCTGACGCACCTCCTCTGCGGGGCCGTATGCCGCAGAAGGGGGCTGCGGGACGGATCGCCGGTGCGCTGCGGTAGATTGGGGCTGCGGGGACTTGGGTGGATGGGGACCCTGTCCCCAGTGTCTCGCTGCGAGCCCTGGACGGGGGCTCCGGGGACCTGGGTTGACGGTGGACCCTGTCCTAAGGGTTTCCCTGCGGGCCCTGGACGGCTGCGGTGCGCCGGTGTCCTCTGGTTGGCGCCGGCCCGAGGGCTGACGGGCCTCCTTCTGCGGGGCCGATGTCGCAGAGGGGGGCAGCGGGGCGGGTCGCAAGGGAGGGAGCTCCGGGTGACCCGCGCCGCGGACGGAGGCGGGGGTGGAGGGGGGGGGTTCGTGACGATGCGGGCCCCTTCTGCCCTCGCCTAGGAGGCCGGTGGTGGTTCGGGGGAGCCACCACCGACGAAAGCCTCGATGACTGAGGGCGTCCCAGTATACCGGGGCGCCCTCCCTGATAGTCGCTTGCCTGCGTTGCGGGCACCACGCCGGGGCGTCACAGTAGAATGCGTTTACGCGAACTTGTGGCGCCCCAAGCGCGTCGTGTGAGGGTATGCCGCTGGGGTTTTAGTGGGTAAACGACGCTTGGGTAGACGACCCTTGTCGGAGTCCCACATAATCACCGACCTTTCCCCCGGGGTGCGGTGGTATGCATAAAGCATTTCCCCAGCGAAAACAAAAAAAAAAAAAAAAAAAAAAGGTCTCCTTCTCTTGCAGCCTCTGGATGGCATGGGTATCATCACACGGATACTTTTTAAACTTTCCTGTGAAGGTAAACTCTTTGACAAGGAACTTTGCTAAGTCACGTCTAACTAATTTCAGTTCAAAACTGGACTTTCGTGAGCGGAAATGAGAATCGAGAACTATAGAGCCTGTTTCTATCTTTCATTAAATACTACTAGACAGCGCGTCGAGTAATATTTTAATTGATTAAATTAGAACAAGAAAATGACGAGTGTATTATGAAACCATTTATTTAGTAAATATTTTCTTTAGCCATATTGGCTTGGGTGTAGAACTTATAGCTAAAAAGACACAAAGTTGATATAGTAAAAATGTGTAATAAATTCCACGAACAATTTTACCTAGGTAGATCAAATGCTTGACAGGAATTTTACACTTCATGTCTCTTTAATGATGATGGAAATGTAATAGTTGTAACTACTTATCTCTAGGGATGTGTGTGTAAAAATGCATGAAAACCAAAGGGATTCGTCTTCATAACGTTTATTGTTCAGGTTTCAATTGCCTCACTCCAATATATTAGTTGAGCTTGTTCGTTATAACGTACTCGAATGCTGAGAACATACTTCTCTAGTTATTGGCGATTTATACTTATCACTACATAGTATAAAACAAAGTCGCTGTCGTCTGTCCGTCCCTATGTATGCCTAAATCTTTAAAACTACGCAACGGATTTTGAAGCGGCTTTTTTTAATAGATAGATTGATTCAAGAGGAAGTTTTATATGCTTAATATTGTAGAGAAACACTGATAAATTTAGATGTTCATCATTACACCCGTGCGAAGCCGGGGCGGGTCGCTAGTAATTATATACATTTTTTTTTTGTTACCAATGCTAATTCAGTTGGAAAAATAACAAATATTTTTATGGTTTAGATTTCATTTATATTTTAATGCTTTCTCACCCATATCACTGAATTGAAACGACCAATTTTAAATCCAAACCGAAAGAAACAAAAGCCAATATTAATGGCAAATAAAAACCAATTTTAGCCTATCGCAATAAAGTCTGATTTCAATTAACACGTGAATAAGGTTCTATAGATGTCACCGCCAGACTGCGGAACAAATAGGAGACAATAGCGCAATACGGGGTCTTATTTGCGTTTGATGAAATCCTACGGGATTATCCTGCGGGTGAATAATATGCGAGACGGTTGTAGAACTCCCTGTCGTCTCACTCGGAAGTCTTGTTTAGGTCAATAAAGGCAGTAAACAACTGATGCCCTTGTGGTGACGAATTTAGAACGCAGTGACACCACCCCAATGAACATTAAAATGATTTTTATATGAATAAGCTCCTGAAAACGGTTTCTATAATATAGGAACTAAAAAGCAAGTTAGCCAACCATTTAATGCCAGTGCCAACTAGACCCGACATTAATTAAGATCTAGGTATTCCGTGACGGATTTGGAATACATAGTGGGGTAATATCAAAAAAAGTTGTACATTTCATCATGGTGAAATGTCCATGCTAATTACTATCAAATAGAACTTGAATAAAACGTATCTTTCACCAAACAATTTTATTGTACTTAAGTTATGACCTTCTCGAGTAAACTAAATTATTATTTACATCAAAATTAAACATGTTTTTTTTTAAATGGTCGTTTTTGTTTTGCGTTCTTATTTTTCACTATAGAAATTACAGTGTCCTCGAAGACTACTGCGTTACAAAAGTGTTCTTATTTTTTTACATATTACGTAATCTTTTCAATTCAAGCTAACGATTTACTTTGGTTTTACTGACGCTTTTAAATATTGCATTATAATTAAAATTAATGAAGAAATACATAAATAACGCGCTGTTAAATCTTACGTCCATTATTACTTTCATTTTTGTTATTCAATTTTGTAACGCCAATAAAATGGTAGATTTAAGAATATTAAATAGGCAACACTATGTTTGTAGTAAACTGCCAATAGGGAGCGTGGATAGTGATAATCGGCCATTTGTGCGGCGTCCGTTTTTCTGAGTGCAGCGGTATGTTGTTGTGGTGAATTTTTTCAACATTAAATTACTCCTTTTCGTTGCTGATCCCTTAACCAAACGGTAAGTTGTTTTTTAAATATTTGTGTATATACGCTTTGTATTAATCTCGCCCAAATCAAATATTATCAACGATGTCAAGTAGAATCATGATTTTAATTGCTTGATCATTTGAGGTTATATAAACATTGTGTATTTCATCCTTTTTGTTACAATTTGTTGTACTTTTTTGTCACGTAACAAAAATGAAGTAACAAAAAGGAAGTAAGGGTGATTTTATACTATACGTTCAGCATAAAATAATTAGTAAGTAGGTAATTCACAACGGAAATTATGCTAATTTCATAATTGCCATTTGTAGTAGTAGTACAATAATAGACATAATGACAGAAAAATAATTACTAAAATTATATATAGTTTAATATTTTTTTGTTAAATTGAGGAGTCATTCTATCCATCATATAGAGCCATCATACGAACAACTATTAAGTTATTGACTAGTAGTAAAAATAGTAAAATAATAAAGGCTGGGTAGCGTATATTGCATTTCAATTTTTTAATGAATAGGCAAAAGACATCGTTTGTAATATTTTTATGAGTAGGTATGATTCTGCCTATGATACTGAATGACTTTCCCTAAGGAGTCAAAATTAAAAATCTATTTCCTGAACCAGTCAGTTGATCGAACATTTCCTACGCGATATTTAATAATCTTTCTTCATTCGAAATATGTAAAGAGTAATTCATTCGCTTAAATGGTACATCAGCACCTTAAATGTTTACACTACATGAATAAACGCGTGCTAAGTTTCTTTATTCATATACATATTTTGTTTTAGAAAAAATGCCAATGACACCAGCTGAACGACAACGGAAATATAGAGAAAGATTAAAAGAATATAATCCTGCAAAGTACGAAGAAATACGTAAAAAAAACTTGGCAAGAATTAAGAGCAAATACGTTAAAATAAGTGAAGTGTCGGAAAGTCAAAAAAATAAAAGAAGAAGAGTGTGGCGAAAGTTGAAAAAGAATAAAAATAATAGTTTCGAAGGAATTGAAAAGAAAGCTAGATCAAGAAAACTTTACTTACGTCGTTACTACAAATTAAAACAAACTATCGAAAAACAGAAAAAGAAAATAGAAGATCAGAAGAAAAAAATAGCAACGCTAAAAAAAAGGCTTTACCGACAGAAAATGCTGTTTAAATTTCAAAAATCGGATAATAATGTGACGTTAGATGAAAGCGAGGTGGTTACAGAACTCACTTCTTCTTAAATTTAAGAGCCATGCTCTTGTCGGTGGAGTTTCTTCCAAGCATCTCGATCTTCTGCTAGCTCCTTGACCATTTGATACGAACCGACATTCACTTTTTCCTTAATTTGATCGAAAAAGCTTCTCCTAGGTCTTCCTCGTCCTCTCTTCCCTTCTACCTTCCCTTCTATGATAGTTGTCATAAGTGTGTCGTGTCGTATCAAATGCCCAATCATCTTTCCTCTTCTGTTGTCTATGCAGGTCAACAGGCTTCTCCTTTCTTCTACTCTTTCTAATACTTCTTGGTTTGTTAGTTTTTCCATCCAGCTTATTCTTTCCATCCTCCTCCAGCACCACATTTCAAATGCTTCCAATCTTTCTCTGTCTCTTTGTGTCATTGTCCACGTCTCTGATCCGTACAGTGCTATGCTCCAGATGTACGTTTTAATTAAGCGTTTTCTTATGTTCTTTGCTATTTTAGAGCCGAATAAGTGTTTTTTGTTGTTAAATGCTGCTTTTGCTATTGCTATTCGAGTAATTATATCTGCCGTACATCTGGCTTCATGAGTTATGGAGCTGCCTAAATATTTAAAATTGTCTACTTGTTGGATTGGTTTGGAATTTAGAATAATTGGTGTGTGTAAGCGTGTATTTTTGGATGTTACTAAAATTTTTGTTTTTGTTTCGTTTATTTTTAGGCTGAATTCTCTGAAAATTTTGTTCATGGACTCCAAAAGTTTTTGTAATTGGTCTCTACTTTCTGCTAAAGCTGCTATATCATCCGCGAATCTTATGAAGTGTATCTTTTCGCCGTTAATTTTGACACCTCCCTCTGACTTGATTTTAATCTTATTAATAGCGCATTCTATAAAAATGTTAAATATTAGCGGTGAGAGTGGACAACCCTGTCTTACTCCTTTTCTTATTTCTGCTCTTCCTTGATGTTCGCCAATTTCTATGATCGTCTGTTGTTCTTTGTATAATTCTAGGATAACCTTTCTGTCTCTGTAATCCAATCCAGCGTGCTTGAGAGCTTCCATCATTAATTTCCAGTCTACCCTATCAAACGCTTTCTCTAGGTCTATGAAAGCTATGTGAGTGTCTAGGCCCAAATCCATTCTTCTGCCGGTAATTAATTTTAATGCTAATATTGCTTCCCTCGTACCTTTGTTCCTCTGAAAACCATATTGTTCATCTGCTACGAAGCATTCCGCTTTTTGTCGAATTCTATTTTGAATAATTTTAAGAAGTATTTTAGAGGCATGTGATATTAAGCTTATAGTTCTATGTTCTTCACATTTAAGTGTGTTTAATTTTTTCGGTAGAGTTACAGTTTTGCTCACTTTAAAATCATTGGGGACTTGTCCCGTTAAATACATGTTCTGAATTAATTGATATAGCTCGGTCATCAATATTTCGCTATCATTGTACTTTAACATCTCTATGTAGATTTGGTCATTTCCTGCTGCCTTTCCATTTGGTATACTTTTAATGGCACTGTCAAACTCTTCTCTAAGAATGGTAGGGCCCAGTTCGTCTTTCTCAACTTGATCTATTATTTCTATATCGTTCGCCAACAAACCATCGCCTTTATATAAATCTTCTATGTAACGTTTCCACCTTTCAACTATCTCATTATTATCTATAATCATATTTCCCATCTCATCCAATATCGCTGTGCTCTTACTTTTCTTCTTTTTATATAGATTTCTTATAATATTGTAGGCTTCATCCATTCTCCCTTTCTGCATAAAGAACTCTATAGTTTCACAGTCTTTCTCTATTTCCTTATTTTTGCATTCTCTGCATTTGAGAGTAATTCTGTTCGTTAATCTTTTATATTCTCTTATACTGTCTTCGTCAGTCTTATTCCTAACTTTTCTCCTCTCTAGCATTAGGTCGATTATCTCTTTATTGAGCCATTTCTTCTTCGGTATTATCTTTTCCTTTTCTATGCACTCTTCAGCACTTGTTTTTAGTATGTCTCTAATTATATTCCATCTTTCTTCTACACTATGATTTCCTAATAATTTATTATTACCTTCATTTAATTCCCTAAATTTACTATCTAACTTATAGCTATATTGCACACGGTAATTGCTTTTTGGTTCCTTAAGTTTACTGAGATCAATTTTCTTTGGTTTTGTCTTTCTGTGGTTATGCTTTTGTATTTTAATGTCTATTTTGCATGTTAAGAGGTTGTGATCGGTATTAATATCGGCTCCTGGTAGAGTCTTGCATGATGTGACCTGTTTTCTGTGTTTGTTCTTTACTATTATGTAATCAATTTGATACCTTCCTATATCTCCGGGCATTTTCCACGTACCCGGAGATATAGGAAGGTATCAAATTCCAAATGTGATTCGTTTGTTCAAGAATTAAGAAGCATTTCTATACAAGATAAAGAAAAAGTAAAAAGAGTTCTGCTGCAACACTATGTTCTTACTGAATCATTAGCAAAGCAGTATACAGAGTCGAAAAGCAGGCCCGAAAGAAACATTATTAAAAGGCTTTGTACTTCAATATTAGCTCACCGTTATAAAGTTCGTACACGATTAGGCCGTTACACAGGATTAAAAGGCAGAATCAGATTCTCTCAAAAACATCATTTGAGCAAGCGAAGTAGAACAGCAAAGAAAATTCGAAAATTCTTCATTCAAGATGATGTCAGCCGTCCAAGTGCAGGGAAAAAAGAGACTAAGACGCTAAAAAGAAAAAAAAAGCAGAAGCGGTACCTTCTTGATACTTTGAAAAGCTTGTATTTGAAATTCAAACGTGATACTGCTTCTACAATATGTTATGCCACCTTCATTAAAAATAAGCCGTTCTATGTTGTCAAGCCTCGATTGGCTGACAGAGATACTTGCATTTGTAAAATCCATGCCAACATGGAGTTCAAATTTATTGCATTGAAAAAATTACACGTTCTGAATTCTTTTAGAAAAGTTAATGATCTAGTAAAATATATTGTTTGTGACGAAGGCTCAAAGGAATGCATGTACTCGGAATGTGACATATGCAAAGAAATATCATTACACTATGATTTTACGGAAATAACCCTAGAAACGCCGGTGTCTTGGTTGGAATGGTCATCAGAAAAAGTGGAATGTAAGAAAAAAGACGAAATCAAGAAATCGAAAAGATTTTTACCAGTACTCAAAGAAGGTATGTTGAAGAACCTCATATATGTAACTGAAGCTCAGAACTCAGTCTGCGTTCGAACGTCGTACGATAAACTTGTGTCCGATTTTATTAAAAGCTCAAGGAGTACCCTAATTCCAAAATGGTGTTAAAAAAATGTTCGCATTGTAATAAAAATATAACTCAGAAGCTGCCAGGGTTGGAATGTAGCAGATGCAACAAGACTGTGCATGCAACGACTACCTGTGCAAATCTCACCAACAAGCAGATAGCAACCCTTAAAAATGCAGAGGGTTTAGAGTGGAGCTGTGAAGAATGTTTAAGAAGTGTGTCGAGGCGATCTTCGTACTTTCTACCAGATGACTCTGAAGTAGAGGATGAGGTCAGAGAAACAGGTAGGACGGGAACTTACGATAAACTAGTGTGTCAGATCAGCTCAGAAACTAGGAAAATAATAAAAAGTGAATTAGAGGGTCTTACGTCGGCTATTGAATATCTTAACAGTCAAGTAGCAGACCTAGAAAGCATTGCGAAACAGCAGGAGAGCACTATTAAAATGCTAGTAAATAAAAATGCTGAACTACTGAAGGAAAACCAAAGTCTGGAACTACGAGTGAGTGCCATGGAGCAAAGAGTGTTAGAGGTTGATCAAAAACTTCTGTCTAATAACGTGGAGATTGCTGGCGTACCAGAGCTGCCCAACAAGGATGTAGTTAGTGCAGTTCAAAAGATTGCCGAGAAACTGAATATGTCCAGCCAACAGATCATAAGTGCCCGGCGTATTACACCAAGACGCAAGGAGCAGCCAGGTCATATCGTGGTGGAGCTTCAGTCCAAAGGAGTATGCGAGCAGTGGATAGCAGCTGCTAAAACTCAAGAAATGCAGACCGGCAGCATTTGGACGGAGCTACCCGCGGAGAAGGCTACAAATCGAGTATATGTCAGGGCGGCGCTCACACCTCATACCAAGGCATTGTTATATAACGCCAAAAAGAGTTTAAGTGGTTCTTTTAAGTACATTTGGTGTAAGGAAGGTAAAATATATGTTAAAAAAGATGACGCTAGTACCAAAGTAACTATTATACGCTGTATTAATGATATTGAGTCCCTAAGCAAACCAATCAGCCAATAAATATCTCAATACTTGCTTATAAAATCCTAATTGTAGTAGCTTTTGTTTATTTTTCAATTTAAGTAAATCAATAGTATGAATAAGGTTATAGAAATTCATAATTGTTCAACACTTAACTCATTTATAGATAGTACGCCATACACGGTAACTGATATGTTTTGTATGCATGTAAATATACGATCAATGATTAGAAATTTTGATAAAGTACTCGTTCTACTCAAATCCTCAAAATGGCCAATAGATCTGATCATACTAACCGAAGTGGGAATATCTGATACAATAAGTACATTATTTCAAATACCAGGCTATAGAATGCACACCCAGCTACGCCAAAATAAAAAAGGTGGTGGAATAATTATTTACGTTAAAAACTGTTTGAAATTTACTACCACTACGACAAAAACACATTTATTCGAAAACATAACGGGCACATTAATAACTAAAAATAATACAGCGGTAACTGTGTGTGCAGTCTATAGGCCTCCTTCAACGAATAAAGGCACTTTTATCACTGAACTATCACGAATTCTTCATAAATATAAAAACACTAATATGATAATTATTGGTGATACTAACATAGACCTAAAGAAGGGGAAATCCTCGGATTGTCAATCGTACACAAACATGCTGTCCGAGCACGGGTTTGAGTGCGGTATTTCTGATTATACTAGAATTGAAACGAGATTAGATAAAGTAACCAAATCGTGCATTGATCACATCTACTGCAGGTTAACTCAAACTGCGTGCTCGGCGGCTGTCGATACAGTACTAGCGGACCACCGCGTCGTACTGCTCGCCAGCGACGGCCAAGGTATGAATGCGCGAATACAGGCTGATGCGAGTTCATCTTTTATACAAATCTATGACCGTGAAACATACTATCGGGAACTTAACAGTACTGACTGGTCTTCAACTAACACTATGAAATGTCCAAACCAAATAAATGAGTTTATAAAATCTAGTTTCAAAAATGCTCAGATAAAATCGTTAAAAACTTTAAAAAAGACCTGTACACAAAAAACTAAACTACCATGGATTAATCAGAATATTTTAAATTTAATTAATAAAAGGGATGAATTATTTAGTTTTTGGAAAAATGACACCACAGACAAATGCCTTAGACTACAATACAATAAAACTAGAAATAAAGTAAACAAATTAATAGAATACCACAAAAATAATTACTATAAAAATAGAATAAAAAATAATTACAATAATCCTAAAAAACTTTGGCAAATAATTAATTCCATCTGCGGTAGGATTACAAAATCAATTGACCAAATAATTACAACAGCCTTCTGCAGTAATAACCTTTCTACTTTAGATGTTGCTAATAAGTTTGCAAATGAATTTCAGAATGCAGTAAAAGCTATATCACCTAAATGTCAACAGTCTCTGTTAGATGAAAAAGAATATAATGACATATGCGATAAAACAGTTTTTGTTAAAAAAGCTACTCCAGATAAAGTTCTAAATATAATAAATAAATTAAAAAACTTCAAAGCTCCAGGACAAGACAGTATAAAAGCAATAGATATTAAAAAAATTAGTAACAATATTTCTATCGCAATTGCTAACCTTATTAATACTAGTTTGTATACTGGAATTTATCCAGATGAACTGAAAACTGGATGTGTACGTCCAATATACAAGAAAGGAAAACAAAGTGAAGTATCCAACTATCGACCAGTTACTTTGTTGTCTAATATTAATAAAATTGTGGAAAAATACTTTACTGGCGAAATACATAGGTTTTTTGAAGACAACAATATAATAAACAAAAATCAATTTGGATTCCAACCTCGTAAAAATACGACTATGTTATTGTCTGAATTTACGGATAAAATTAATACATATTTGAATGATAAAAATCATGTACTTGTATTATTTATTGACTTCTCGCGTGCATTTGATACCTTAGATCACCAAATTTTAATAAAGAAGCTCAATAATACTGGTATTCAGGGTCCAATGCTGGAATGGTGTAAAAATTATCTGAAAAATAGGTCCAATTGTGTTAAGATTGAAAATTGCGTCAGTGACTCGTATATAGCTGAAGAGGGAACGGCTCAAGGATCTGTGCTTGGTCCTCTTCATTTCATTGGGTATGTCAACGATATGAATAATGTAATTAAGCATGGAACGTCCTATCAGTATGCTGATGATACATGCATAATTGTTGCAGATCGTGACCTAAATTCTGCCTTAAAAAAAATACAAGAAGATTTCGACAATATAAATAAATGGTGTCATGACAATAAATTAGTTCTCAATAGTATCAAAACAAAACTAGTTCATATTCGATCACCGTATGCTGGAAATCAAACTGATTTAAATAACAAATTGTTTGCACACAACCATCTGTGTCTTCACTCTAAAAACCTCTGTTGTAAATGTGCCACTATAGAAAGTGTCGATAAACATACTTATTTAGGATTAGTTATTGACAAAAAATTTAACTGGTTTCCACACATAAATGTTGTTTGTGAGAAACTACGTGCGTTTTTAGCAAACATGTATGTAATCAATAATAGGATTCCTTTTAAAACTAAATTAATGCTGTACAATGCGCTAGCGGAATCTATAGTAGGATACGGTCTCTCAAGTTATGGCAGAACCTTTAAAAGCTACCTATATTGTATACACAAACTTCAAGTAAGAATATTAAAAATGATAGTGCCTACAAGTATTAAAGAAAAATATTTAAATGACGATTTTGGACTATTTAAGTACTGTAAAATCATTCCGATACATCTAAAAATAAGATACACTTTATTAAAAGAAGAATTTTCTAACACTCAAATACAACAACATATAACTCACAAGATCAATACGCGACAAAAAACAAATAAAAAACTTATAACAACAACTGCAAAAAACACATATGGCGAAAGAACAACATCTTATTTAATTCCACGCTTCATAAATGATTTAGAATTATCTCTAATACAAAGTATTACTCAAAAAAATATAAAGATGAAACTTAAAACGCACTTCTTGAACAGCCTGTAGATGTAGCATGTGAAACCGGTCTTGCAAGGTGCGGTGCGAGTTAATTTGTAACCGTGAGCAGCAGTGTTATTGATTGAATGCTTATTTAATCTTACTATTACATAGATACACTAACAAAACAACTCCTTAAATCGTTTAAGTACTAACCTAGTTTAAATTTAAGATAGAATAACAATAGAATAAGAATGTAGATGCTATGCTACCCGGACAAACCTTCGTGGTCTTTGGGTAACATATAAATTGTACTGTTTGTTATTTTCTTCAAATAAATAAAAAAAAAAAAAAAAAAAAAAAAAAAAGCGCAGCTGAAAAAGTTCAAAGAACATATTTTTAATATTAGACATCAATACAAAACTTACAAATATCTTAAAGACAATCTTACGGAGGATGAAATGGTGATTCATTGCGATTTTTCCGAGAATTATACTTGCAAAATGCATGAAGAGATACAAGCTGTCCATTTCGGCTCATCACAATATCAAATTTCTCTGCATACTAGTGTGGTCTATAAAAAAGATGAAAAACCTAAAAGCTATTGCACTTTATCAGATTCCACCAAACACTCACCGGAAAGTATTTGGGCACACCTAACACCTGTTTTGGTTGATTTGAAACAAATGTACCCACAGGTTAAAATTTTGCATGTTTATTCAGATGGGCCGACAACCCAGTATAGACAGAAGAAAAATTTCTTGTTGTTTAAAATGTATATTGACAAGTTAGGATTTGATAGGGGAACCTGGAACTTTTCCGAATCATACCACGGAAAAGGACCGGCTGATGGCGTTGGTGCAAATATTAAACGACTGTTGGATGGGAAAGTGTCCCACGGTAAAGATGTCCTAAACGCTGGAGGGGCACTTAATATTTTAAAAGGTGAAACCAAAGTGAAACTGTTTTGCGTTAACGAAGATGAAATTAACGACATCGAAACCAATAACGAGACAGCATTTAATTCATTGTTGGCTGTTCCTAACACTCTTAGGATACACCAAGTACAGGTTATCAACGATGACACGCATGACATTTTTTACCGGATATTGAGTTGTTTCTGCAACAGTTCAATGATGAGAGGGTTTTGCGAATGTTTTTCTTTGAAAAAACATTGTCTGATGAAACAATCACGAAAAAAACGATTGCGACAAATTTCTTCCTCTGACACAGATGAAGATACTTTGGGTTTACATAATATTCCCATTCGTGCAGATGCCCAATCGAATTCCAAAAGTGCACATGCTCTTTTAGCTACCGTAAAATCGCGAAAAAACCGACTGCGACAAATTCCTTTCTCTGATACAGATGAAGATAATTTTATTGTACATAATATTCCCATTTGTACTGATGCACAATCGAATCCCAAAACTGAACATGCTATTTCGGCTTTTAAAGGGTATGGCTCCGATTTGACTCCTGACAAACGAACAAATAAAACAATATTAAATACAGATGACATTACTTTCAATGTATCCAAGAGTGCACAAAGGTCTCAGAAAGTTAAGACCTTTTCTGTAGCTCGGCCTACCATTTCTGCTAACGAAGAGCTTGACTGTGATCTGACTCCATCTACAGTGCAGACATGCTCAGATACGGATGAAGACATTTTTATTAAGAAGCCGGAAGCTTTAAAAACGCCAGTTACGATTTTATCAGACATTAAAGTATCTTGGTCACACGATAAGCTAAGAAATATGTTAAAAGGCTCTTCTCGTTATAATATGTCGTCAATAGCTATACAAAATGATTTCCCGGAGCTGATTACCAATAAAGTAGGACATTCTTCTACTGTTGTTACAGAAAAAGAAAACACTTCTATTTTACCAAAGAAAAAAATATATTTGTTTGATAGTTTAAGTAGCGATAGTGACTGATCTATGTCGTCGTATGACTGTATGTATGTAGAAAACAGATTACAATTAGTTAAAAATAAAATAAAGAATAATACAAAAAAAAACTTAATATAAAAGAAATGTTTTGTTGAATCGAGCTTAGTTCTTAATCGTGTTATGTGATAATTATGTTCCCAAAACTAATAGTTATTATTATATTAATGACATCGTGTTTAAAAAATCTTGTGAAGGCAGATTTCTTTCCCATTGTATAATTCCAATTGTATTCAGATACCAATTATGTTTTTAAGGTATTTTTTTTCTCTTTTCTCATTTAATCTTTACGTCGTTTGTTTATTTTTTAGTTTTATGAACCATTTATGATTTCAAGAAAAGCAGATTCATATCTTTTGGCTATTTATATTATACTGATATAAGGGTACCAATATTTTGCGATAGCGCTCTGCATTTTTTAATTATTTATGTTGGAGGCGCTTGTTTGACACCAACGGTCGGCGACCTCTTAAGAAATTTGTTTATTTAATGTGTGATGTCAGGTAGCTTATTAACGCAGTGGGCGTTACTATGGCTTATGTTCAGCGTACCATCAAAATTAATATGTTACTAACCAAACCCAATCTACCACCTAAATTAGTAAATAATCAATCTTACTAATTTTAGTAACAGGTTTTGCTAATCAAAATCATTATTTCCCGAATGTTATAGCATAATTTATAAAAGACTGATTAATTTACCTTAATTATTTTAGATTTAAAAAAGATATGCTAAATACTTAGGTGTGAAATTGTAGTAGTTCAAAACAGACTTGCAGTTTTTAATAATTATGAATAGTTTTTATGAGTCTAACAAAGTTAGTTGCTTAGAGGACATTAATAAAATTAATAATAAAACATATTTTGATTATCTTTAAAGTTGTTTTGTTTATTTTGTGTGAAATAGCCCTAATAGTTCCTTTTTGTTTACTTTTTGTAACACTTGTCCTTTTTGTTACATAATTCACTTTTGTTTCTTTTTGGTTACTGTACAATATTTTTTAATATTACCCAGTGTCACTACACCATTACATCCTAAGGGTGTCGTAAGAGCCGACAAAATGAAAAGACAAGGCCGAAACCTAGCCAGGGGACGGAAAACTAGTTAAGAAACCCTGTGCCAACCCGTCTGGGCAGTGTGGCACAGTATTCTAAATTACCTTATTAAAGGCCTGACTCCGCGGTGGGTCATTTACGGGCTGAGTAGTAGTAGTAGATAATGTCTGAGACACCAAATTCAAATGGTTGACTTTGAGGATTTCGAAGCCGGGTTACATTATTTGTCAAAATTATTTTTATTGTATAAGACTACTCCCCTGCGCTAAGTTGTATGTAATCTTGTGTCTTGGGGGACTCAAGACATGGTGGCATGTAAAAAACTCACGAACACAAACACCCAGACCCAAATAAAAAAATCTCTGGCTTCGGCTCCGCAATCGAAACAGGGACTCGCGTGGCACCCGTGTAACCAGTAATGCACAGTATGTAATTCCCTCCAACTAACTAGAGGAGGCCTGTATCCGATAGTTAAGTGCAGCACAAGATAATTTTATCATGCATTCTTTTTTTTTTATGTAAGAGCAGGCAGATGTCGTCATTCCGCCTGATGTTAATTGGAAATGCCGTCCAGAAGTGGGGATACCTAGTGCTAGCCATCCTCACCCTGCCGGCCCAATAGATTTGTTGAGATTATTGTTATCTAAAGTTAAAACTTTTCAGTGTTTTAGCCCTCTTCTTTGTTTTATTGATCGTATAAATGTCTTAAAGCAGGCAGTTGTCAATAGGATCTCATACATTTCTCTTTTCAAATATCGCGATATCATTTGACTCTGTTATTGCTTCGTATCGATGACTCGTTTTATCAACGGGACCCAAATTTGTGCTCCCTGTGCCACCTGCAGGTGACACCTTTGGGAGTCTAAACTATTTTATTTACCTTATGTGACGAGTCTATGGAAATTAAAGAATATTTTGTGCTTTATTTATTATGTATTTAGTTGATACTTTACAATGTTTGTCTGGTTTGTAAGTAAGAATTACTTAGATCATTATTATTAAAATATCTCTCATATTAAAAAAGATTATTCAAAAAATTCATTTTATTACTTAGCCCATAGATGACCCCCTGCTGAGTCGGGCCTCCTCCAGTTAGTTGGAGGGTAATTATATTTAAAAACCTAGTAATAAGTAAACTACGTATATTATTTATTCACTTTCAAACGACTACAACTATTGTTTTTTTGTTCTTGTATATTTTTTTATTAAGTTTTCATGCCGAAAAATGATAAACAAATGCAAAAAACCTGCAAGCGATCGTTTGAAAACAAAACAAGTTTAAAAAGAAAGAAAGACAGTACCTTTGAACCACAGTTCTGGGGTTTCTGACATATCACGGCTCATTTTTAACTTAAATAAAAAAAAATAGTAGTTTCAGCAGGAGCAAACAGATGTTAAAAATAAATCAATATTATCACTATCACTATCACTACATATTATAAAACAAAGTTGCTGTCGTCTGTCCGTCCCTATGTATGCTTAAATCTTCAAAACTACGCAACGGATTTTAAAGCGTTTTTTTAATAGATAGAGTGATTCAAGAGGAAGGTTTTTAAGTATAATACATCCATAATATTGTAGAGAAACACTGATAAATTTAGAGGTTCATCATTGCACCCGTGCGAAGCCGGGGTGGGTCACTAGTATTTTATAAATAATAGATTACCAGCTGCTGCCTGTGGCTTTGCTCGCGTTGTTCAAGATCTGGTTTGTTATATTTTTGGTTTCATATAGTAACTTGATTAAGTTATAAATGATTATTAATATTTTTGCTCTACTTTTGTTCTTCACAAAAAAAAAACAAATTAACGATTTTATTAATAGATGTAGGTTTTTTCATTTTTAAAACTGTTATGTATAAGTATTTGTAAATGGTTGCATATGGAGGCATCTTACAATCAACTTCAGACTTACTTAATTATACTCATAAATTGTATTTCAATTAAAAGTTAAACATATAATTTTATTTACACCTATGTTATTTATATATTAAAATATAAAGCTATATTCACAATTAGCATAGTATGTACATTAAAAATTAAAGTAAACAAAATTACGTCCAACTTAACACACAAAAGCAAACATTACGTAACCGTAGCAGCTACTGCTACGCGGGGCGTAGTTTGATACAATTATGCTACGCCTCGTAACCGTAGCATAAACGTTGAAGACAGGCGTAGCAGCGTTCTAGCATGCTCCGCTGACTTTAAAAGATGGTATTTCAACTATTTAGACTGCGAAATTCTTCAAACTTACTTTTCTAAGAAAATAAAGTTAAGCGAATGTATTTACTTGGTAGTTAAAAGCTTTTAAAAATCAGGTGTTATTTGTAACTCTATGCTACTCAGAATATAACTTCCAGTTATAATCAAAAAGTTGCAGTTGAGTAAAGAAAAGTCTGAATGATAAAGAACATTGTATTTAAGAGGCGACATATTAACCGTGCAACGATACCAGTTCATTCTCGACTCTTCCCAATTCCATTGAATTCAAACAAGTTTCAGTTTCACGTTCACGTTTTAATATTATACCATGTTATCTTCTTTATCCACAAAACCGTAAAGGCAATATTTGCGAAGCATTCCATGGCGCTGAATAGCAGCATTTAATTGTCCGTTCGCGTCAGGTGTTCTTGGCAGTTAAACGCGTGGATAATGCGATATTGTTCCTCTTTTGTTGCGAGCCACGCGGCGCGCTTGTCAAAAGGATTCACTTAATTATGTGCGCCCATATTCAATACTGTTTTTAAATTAAGCGGCATATTGCTTAAGAGACTACAATTGTTTCATTTGGAAATGACTGTAAAAAAATATATTGTTTCATATGCCACAGTTTGCATGTTTTGATATCGGGTCTTATTTGTAGTGACATCTAATATTAATAAAGGTTGGTTTGAATTTTCGTCAGTCAGCAAACTACTTTCGAACAAATTTACAACATATCTAAACTTTTATTCTATAACTACCACCACTCAAGCCATAAATGACCCACTGCTGAGAGGGGCATACTCCCATAACAGGGTGTGTAATTTGCCTACACTGGCCAGACGCCTACGCTGGCCAGACGGGTTGGCACAGAGCTTCGCCAACCCGTCGGTATCGAGCTTTCCGTTTTTGGCCTTGTAGTTTCCTTTTTTAAGCTCTTACGACACCCTCAGGTTGAAAAGGTGTAGTGACAGCACAGCTGAGTCGGGTCTCCTCCCATAACAGGGAGGGTAATTAGCCTACGTAGTGACACTATGTACTCTAAATCCACTACCACACAAGGACGTACTTTTATTCATGAGCTCTCTATTAAATATAAACAAAAAAAAACATTTTGATTTATTTACCATTCTTTCCATTCTGCCTGAACCCCATTATGTGAATTTGCGAAAATATTGATAGTTTGGAAATTTATTCATAAACGTTCTTAATTAAAGTGTAGATTGAAATAGCATATAAATATATTTTAATTAAAACAGCTTAATCACATAAATTACTTTGTAAAGATAGTATCGTTATTATTGTAGTTATAACTAATTAAAATGTTTAATATGATATATAAAAGTATATAGTATATATAGTAAAAGCTACAATAAAATTAACGATAATTATAAATAAAAAATGCATTAGGATTTGCATTAATGTTAGCTTTAAATATAAATATAACAAAAGCCGATTAAAACAAAAATAAAAATATTAGTAACCTTTTGCAAAATTATGCTTGATTTAACAAAATATCAAAGAAATAGTTTATGCTACTAAGATAATCATAAAATAATACAATATAGTTTAACAATTACAACATATACTAAAACGATTAGTTTGGATGTTTGCAGAATCAAAGAATAACTGTTAGAAGAAGTTATAAAAGGATGGTTAATTAAAAGCAGTTAATAAAAAAATATTGGGAATTTAATGTAAACTAAACAGTTCAGTTTCAAAGTTTTTACTTGTTACAATTGAAATTAGTGAAATCCAGTTATAACTGAAGATATAAATCATTGATTTAAAATTTTAAAAGCAAGAACTGTATTTTAAACATAATAAATAGAGATATTTCTCACCTTCCCATAATCCACAAAAGTCCAAAAGACAGTCCACTGGCAATACCTTCACAAAAATCCGTTTTCGTCCTCGCAACTCAACACTGCAAACCCGACGGCAAACGAAAACTTTTATCGGGACAAAAAAACAGAGCGAAACGTATCAAAACGTTCGCAACCGACGGCGTTCGGCGCCACACTGAATGTTAAAGCCGCCACAGCCTCCCGAAGCGGCGGCAAAGCGATCCACTTTGTTACATAGTAAGATCGAAATTTGATCGCAGTTAGAACAGAGTAAGACGGCCCGTTGGCTATTTGGACGGAAAAAGGCGGTGAGCGCATGCGCCCGGTCGTTCAACCTGTGCAATGCTGCAGATCCGAGCTCATGCTCTTGTTCCGGCAGATGCACCTGCTTGTGTTGGAAGACCAATGACAAGATGATGTCTAATCAAGTCGAAAGACTTTTGTAGTATAGGACAATGACAAATTGTCAACATATTCATCAAAAATATAAATAGTGACCAATGATGAGAAGAACTGGCAAGAATCACAGAGAGCTTGACATTTTGTTTTATTACTTTACCGTCCTATTTTATATAGTTACAATAACATGAATAAAATATAAAGCATATTTGATTCTTCAACCAATTCTGTATAATAACCTGATATTTTTGGTTCCGAAATTTGTCAACTAAAACGCGATTATTAAAACAAAATAAAATTGAATGAAAAGTCCTTGATCCAGTGAGCCGACTAACCCAAAACTAAACTACAGCACCTGTTTACACGGGCAGGTGTCTTTGTATAAACCAGATATGTTTAGATGTGTTCAGGCTATACCTGAAACAATGAGGTTGCGTTTCTTTAAAAATGAATAATATTTACATTAATTCAGTTTCAACATATGTCATTATTGAACTTAAATTTAATATGTTAACATAAACGGTACAAGACTATTTTAGTTGAGGTAAGCCGGAAAGCGATGGATGCGGGCGGCTCAGGACCGGAAATCCTTGGGGAGGCCTAAGTCCAACTGTGGACGTCTTTTGGCTGCAATAATGATGATGAAACATTAAAATAAAATAAGTACAATAATCATATGACAATCAATACAAAACTGGTTGAGGTCCAGTATGACGTATGAAGCACTTTCTTCTAAGTATGTTTTTCGATTTAACTACTACGAAACTAGCTTAGTTTCATCGGATTTACCTTGAAAGAAAGTTGAAGAATCAAAGTCCAAGCTGTGTTTTGTTGCCGAAATGCCACAACTTTTCCTTTACGTCATAATGTTAGAAGTGGTTCGTGTTATAAAATTTTGTAGTTAATTTATGGACTTATCTTTATTTCAGACTGTTCTATGTTATTATACTTTGTGTATTTTAATTATCTTTAGTTATCATTGGCTTTAGTTTAGGTATATGCAATTGTATTTTCAGATTTGACTGGTGACGACCTCAATAAAATTTGGAAGGGTTTAAAAAGCGGCTAACATGTCATCATCATTATCATCATTTCAGCCAAAAGACGTCCACTGTCGGACATAAGCCTCCCCCAAGGACGAATCATGTACACATGATTTATTATTCAGAAGAAATTCATGAGAGCTTTATTTCACCTAAGCCAACCAAGTTTCTGGAACCAATCCCATAAGAAGAAACAAACAATTTTGCGTGAATTTAACTGACTGTATTTGTACTTATAATGATAGTGTAAATAGAAAAACAACGTTTACTGCACAAGACGTTATGCGACAGACTTGCCATCTAAAGTAAATTCAACTACTAAACGAATTCATCAACCAATAGCGATCTCCCATACTCCCTCTCAATATTTCTCACTAGCTCTCTCCCAACTCTCGCTCCATGGCACTGTGCGTGATGCGACGTTCGTTCTATCTCACTGTCTCTCAATCGCTCTCTCCTTCTTCTTGGTCAAAAACGTTGCACATCTTCGTGACGCTAAATTACGATTCATCCGTAAAATTGACTTCAAATATCAATCAGTCAAGCATCAATTAAATCAAACATTGTTTCTCCAACCAGAGTCCATAAATCCAATCAGACAGAGTTGGTATTGCCCTGGAGGCGAACAAATCGGATAGTGTGTATCGGTCGATATTACCGCTTTGACGTTAATTGCTTCGGATTTGATCGCGGGTTCGCTAAAATATGCCCCAGAGAGATTGGCCTGGTCGAGACTTCGAGATCGAATACTGAATAACCGACTGATCTTGTTACTTGGTTTTGATTTTCCATTGTTAATATTCTGCTATTTCCCACAATTGTGGTTTCCTCCAATTTCTCGGAGGGAAAGAAGTATCAGTAAAAACAGCAGCATCTCTGTCTGTCAATCTGTGACATGACAGAGTGAGCTGATTTTGGTGTATTTGGACCTTTTCTTGAATGGTAATTTTATGAGTGTATTTGATGAATATAATCAGCCGTACGTTTTCGTATTACCATTATCATTCCAACTCTGCCAGGAGTATCTTGATTAAAAATAATGTTTGGAGGGTTCCCGGGAAGTAATGGACTTATAAATACGCGCTGTGTGAGCTCTCACTCACGCCATTCGATGCTGCGGGAACCACAGATTTATATTACGGAAAGTCTATGCTGTTTACAAGCTCTTTGAGGCTCTGCTCTAGGAAACGAAAAATAACCATACTGTTTCACTCCAGCTAAACCGTTTGGAACAGCAGTTTAAAGATTTTTCCTTCTTTCTGATCTTTCTTAGTCAGACAACAGACATAGACGGCTTAATTTTGAATAAGGTGATAATAAGGCACATTTCTATATTCCGTGTGATAACGGATTTAGAATGCATAACGTCCCCAACCCATATCTTGAGGCAACTAAAGGAACCCGAAAGTCAGATGTCAGAAAAATGATAAAAACCCTGTGCCAACCCATCTTACCAGTTTGGCACAGTAGGCTGATAGTGTGTCATATAAGTGCTAAAAATCATCATTTGTATAGTAAAACTCGAGTGCATAAATCGATCGAGTGCCAAGTTTCTTTACATTACTTGTTCGCGCTTACCGATCTTCCTTTGAATGTCGCGAAAGATTTAAACATAATAACACCATTTCATGCTGAGGTGAAGTATGTTGAGACTAAAGGATACACATTGAAAATGTGTTTGTAAAGAATTTGGGTGTCTTAGCCTGATTTCCCGACATTTCATGTGTTAGATTGAATTAAACTTAAAGATGAAAAAGAAGAAAAACAACCAATTACAACTATAAGGTGTCGGTCAACGAGGAATCGAAAGAGACAACGGAATGAAAATCATTAAGTCCGCCTATGTAATTATTTTGCATAACGAATTAAATAAATAAATAAACTATGCACCAATATTACCGATAGTCTTGAAGTCCATTACCACACTCACAAAGAAGAATAAAGGCACTTAAGCTCGCAAGAAGATGGGCAATGGGACCGGAAATACTTTGACTGGCGATCTCGTACCGGTAGACGCAGTGCTGGTAGACCTTACACGTGCATAAGTACTTTGCTGTGGATTGATGTCCTAGCAAAGGTGATTGCACTGAAATGTATGCAGCTTAAGACAGGCAGTTGTGGAAATCCTACGAATATCCGACCAAAAAGGACTAAAACGATGACCAATCATGACACGTGCAAAATACAAACTCATTCACTTTAGCACAATAGATCGATCGGATCATTGAATAAAAAATGAAGCTTAAAATTCTTTCAGTAAACCAACGTTTCAGTTTCAATGAAGTTTTAAGTGAATCCCACTGAAAGCGAATGAAAAGCCGCGACGTTTAACACGCGCACCAAAGGTAACCGTCCATTGACGGGTTCAAAGGGCTGATTCGGCAAGTCACGGCATTGGCTCGCACCTTGCGAATAGGGTACGCGATAGTGTCATCTATTAACAAAGTAATGGGCATGTTATGCTGTGTGTAAGGTTTACAAGATTATCAAAATTTACATTGTAATAGAAAAACAATCTTATATTACCTGTGGTTGAAATCAAACCGGTGATAAAGCACAGGCAGGATTGGCCTTGTTCACCACATTTTAACTATACTTTTAGATAATAATGTATTATAAATCATCTATTTAATATTTCTGAAAGTTAAAAAGAACACATCTATTAGTAACAAAAAAATATGTATTACACTATTTCATAATACGTACGAAATAAGAAAACTCTTTTCCCTTTTTGTTTATTAAAACCTACCATATAATTTTATTTGTATATCTGTATGTACATCATGGGCTATAAATTATAGGGTAAGATCGCCGGAAAGCAGTGGATGCGGGTGGCCCAGGACCGGCCTTTGTGGAAATCCTTGGGGGAGGCCTATGTTCAGCAGTGGACGTCTTTTGGCTGAAATGATGATTAACCCAGCGGTAATATTATCGAACGCGTGAACAAAAATAGCTGCATATAAATAAATGAGTGCTCCATGGATAAAACCAGATCGAGTTACTAGCTAGCTATTTACAGTCACCAGGCCGTCCCAGATTCATCATGATGTATGCAAATATTTTAAATGCAGAAGCATACCCGTTGCACGTCAGTAGTGTGACTGGCATACAAAACCATGTGTATTCAGGGGACTGCAGGCTAACGTAGTTTGTGTCCTATTAATGTTATCTTACTAGGATAAAATCCAGTATATACTCGTTATAATTATTATCTAAATGCAATAGGAGTGGCTTGAACATGAGTATTGGACACGATCTTTGTCCTCTCCATGTTCATCTAAAGGCTGACTTATTCAGACGCTCGACAGAGGCCATCGAGCCTCCATGGTCTCAGCCTTTGCCTATTTCGTCAGCATATTTTAGCAATTTTTAATAAATATATAAATATTCTCTTTTCGCTTGCACATGCCTGTTATTTCTCCTTCTAATTTTCTTTTTAATTTAAGTCAATGAACAGATAAACATTTTCAAATACTGTTTGTAAGCACGTAATGATTTGTCGCCTATGTGACCACGTCTTAACACATCGTTAGTCAAGATAACGCGGTCCGACCCGCTTTCGTCTTGTAAATGGACGGCTAAAGATATTTTTATTCAAATAACTTCAATTCATGGGAATTAGGTCGAAAATAATGATAATAAACTACAAACCAGAGGTGGCATTTCCACTTTATCATTTGTATTTTTTATTTTAAAAGTTACGTTAAGTTAAGTACCCAAAATAGTCTAGTGATTTATATTTCATATTGTATCTATATAAATAAATAAAATTGAAGGGTCTGTTTTTAATAATAAGATAAACAATTTTTACTAAACGCGTAAGTATGTATACACGAAACATAGACCAAACTATTTTTTTTTAATTTTTATCTGTCTGTTTGTTCCGGCTAATGTCTGGAACGGCTGAACCGATTTGACGGGACTTTCACTGATAGGTAGCTGATGATAGAAGGAGTAACTTAGATTTTTTTGATTAGATTCGCCCCGAGGCGTCACCCGCGGGTAACGTCGCACCCGTTCGTAGCCGGGACGGGCCGCTAGTTTATAAATAAAATGGTAGGTAGTTAATAATGAAAAAGGTTATATCAGTGCAAGGACTGATGGCAAAGAGCTTTGACCAACACCTATAAAAGCTCTCGCTAGGCTCCTGATCGAAAAGTCATTACTTTTGGATACGGCACGTATTGTGAGGAGGTTCTTAACTCTGGATCCCTGACCATCAGTGGTTGGGCCTTCGGCATCGCCATGGGTGGGATTATTCTAATTTGAAGAAAGAAAGAAAGAAAATATTTTTATTGTAGCTCTTCTATCTTCTCTAAAACTAAAATATAATTAGATACTAATTAGATGCTAATGTTACTAAAAATATACTTTAACAAAACACGACTTCATTTGTATGTTTTTTATTAATAAATGTTTTTAGAATTTGTTTATTAAAAAAAACTTTGTAAAATATGAAAAATAAAGAGATTACAATATTCATAAAAATTTGAGAGTCAATAAAAATGTAGGGAGATTTTTTTTTATTGCCTACTGTCCGGCGGTTGACCTCTATCTCACCTGATGGTAAGTGACGGTGAGGCCGACGGTGTAACCCGCTGGGACAGTAAGAGCCTATTCACTCTAGACTTGAAGGCATCCAAGTCATATTTACTTGGAAATACAGACGTAGGAAGCGAATTCCACTCCTTAGCAGTCCGCATCAAGAAAGAGGAAGCTTACTTAGAAACGCTTAGTGCGAATATGTGGATTTTCAACTGCATAAGGATGAAGTCGCTCCCCACGCCTGGTTGTCCGATAATGGAAAGGGGGTGGTGGAATTAAATCGTGCAATTCCTGCGCACACTCGCCGAAATGTATCATATAAAACACGCAGAGGCAAGCAACTTGTCGTCGGTGATCGAGGCTCTGCAATTATTATTTTTTTGTTGTCGCTGGGGAAATGCTTTATGCATACCACCGCCCCTCGGGGGAGAGGTCGGTGATTATGTGGGACTCCGACAAGGGTTGTCTACCCAAGAGTCGTCTACCCACTAAAACCCCAGCGGTATACCCTCACACGGCGCGCTTGGAGCGCCACAAGTTCGCGTAAACGCATTCTACTGTGACGCCCCGGCTTGGTGCCCGCAACGGGCAAGCGACTGTCGGAGAGGGCGTCCCGGTACACCAAGGCCCTCGGGTTAGCGACAACCCAAGGGCGTTGGTGCACCGCAGCGGTCCAGGACTCGCAGGGGAACTCTGAGGACAGAGGAGTCCCTGGAGCCCCAGTCCACTGCGGCGCTGGGTGCCGCTCTTCGTCTCACCTTTCCCCGTGGGCCCGCCCGGCGCCCGGCATGGGAGGCCCTGGCCGGGATGGCCCCACGGATCATTGAGGCACTCAAGCCCCCTCACCACGACAAGGTGGCAGCACAGTCGAGGGGGTCTGCAATTTTGCCTGTACCAACCGCGTATGACCAATGAGCTTGTGGGCCCGGCGCTCCACAGAATCTAAGGCGGCTAACTGATACTTGGCTGAGCCATCCGAAAGGTGGGAACCTAAGCGGACCTGAGCTTGGTAAAGAGTGAGAAGCTATCCAGCCTGGATACCAGATAACCGTAAAAATTATTTTTACGGTTATCTGGTGATTTATGATTAAAATTTTACCGTAATACTTGGCAATAATGTGTTGAAATTGAAATATATTATATATTTAGCACTAGCGACCCGCCCCGGCTTCGCACGGGTGCAATTATGCATGTATTATACATATAAACCTTCCTCTTGAATAACTTTATCTATTAACCAACTATGTAAAACCGCTACAAAATCCGTTGCGTAGTTTTAGAGATTTAGGCATAAATAGGGACGGACAGATGACAGCGACTTTGTTTTATACTATGTAATGATAATGATGAAGTTTTATTATGTACTAGCAGTTTGAAAATAAAAATATTGAAGATCACTATTTTTTTTCCGTCGCAAATATTTATTCTCTCGCTTTTCAGCGCATCGTACGTACGGGAAATTGGCATATTTATAATCCGGGTAACGCCATTATTAATAACAGTAAGTTCCACGTCCCGGAGTCCCGCGGGACTGTGACTGCATTGTGCGGGATATTGTGTGTGCTGTGCGCTATATTTATGGCAAGTTTAGTGTTATGATAATATTGTTAGTCAACAACTTGGTTATTACATTTTGTTTATAATACATGAAGCCTTAGGAATAACACTGCGTCAGAGTTGTGGAGTGTAGCATTGGAGCGGGCAGTCCAGGAAGCCGTTGGATTTAGTAGGTAGGTCGAGGCGCTAACTTCCATCATGCCGCCCCCCGGTGTCCCATAGAACCCGACTGGCCCCAGCTGAGAATTTCAAATGTTTATAAGAAGTTACATTATATGCAGCCCAGCAAGCCCTGGTTCTGGGTGTCGTCGATAAGAGCAAGTATTGTATGTTTAGTCGTGAATTGTTCAATGAAATTACGGACGTGATATTTTGTTGGATAACACGAATCTCGGGACTACGTACTCCCGTAATGTCAAACGACGTTAGTCGTTAATTGTGTTCGAATCCTATTGGTAAAATACAGATATCCTTTTTCTTTTACTCAATATAAGTTCTGACTGACATTAACACACAGTTCAAACTTTAAGGACTGGAGATGTTATAATTTAAAAAATGCTTCCCAACTCGTGAAACAATATCGTGAAATTATTTATTTATTTACTGGCGACTCGCACCGGCTTCGCACAAGTGCAATGATGAACCTCTAAATTTATCAGTGTTTCTCAATATTATACCTATATCTATTAAAAAAAACCGCTTCAAAATCCGTCGCGTAGTTTTAAAGATTTAAATATACATAGGGACGGACAGACGATAGCGACTTTGTTTTATTATATGTAGTGATAGTGAAGACAATTGATTGCTGTAATTACAGTTTCCCTATGCGTACAGTAAACTAAATAAATTACACTACTAACTAATCTTATCTATAAATATCTATAAAGTAACTTATAAATTAGCTAACTGTATTATGAAATTAACTGTATTTGTCTCTTCAATACAGTAATTGTTTAATTGTTTAATATTCTATCACATAAACCAGAACACAATTTATCCCGAAAGAAATCATTTTTAAAATTACTAAAATGCCGCCATACCTTCAACTTTCTAGTCAAAAATTTCCGATAAATAGCAGTAAACTATATTTAAATTGTATCTCTACACTAGTAACTGGTGTTAATCGAGACGTTTCAATCATACTAAGTGATTTACTATCTGAAATCGTTAGATTAATCTCGCGCGAACTAATCTACTTGCGTAATTACGTCCCGACTAAATATAGACCACGAAATGTATAGAAAGGTTCATACTTTTATTTAATATTTAAAAAAAAACTTCCTAACAAAGCGTTAATCTTCTTTAGTTTTCAGTGTTCCATCTCTCAGTGTTTTCCATGTGACTTTTAATGTTTAAACTGACAGACTATATCTTTATAAAAGGTGAACATGAAGAAAATAAATTTGATATAAAATATCACATTGATTTAGTTCATCTTCTTAATATCTTATTTTTGTCTGGCTGGACATAAAACAATGATACAATTTTTAACAATTTTAATACTAAAATTTACATCGTTTAAAAGAATTTAGACTATTGTTTGTTACATAACTATAACTTTTCAATGATAAAACACGGTGAAATTTCAAATTTAATTCTGCCATTCTCAAACTCAACTCATACTCAAATCATTTATTTCAATTGAACTTATTTAGAGGTGTCTTTGAAAGGTCGAAAGTGAAGTTAGGGAGCTAGTTGCTTGTTTCAAAACGTCCTATGGAGAACAGGCAAGAAACTCCATGGACACTCTTAATATCATATTTTCTGTTACAAACATCTGATTGGGTTACAATGATTCCTTGTTTGATTATAGTAAGCTAAGATGTGAGGACAACGTAACATATTGCACAACAAAGCTATGTATGTCAATAGCAGTTAAGAGATGACCGGCCCCAACTGGTGGCACCAGATCACGAGTATGACATCTGTGTCAGCCATCCCCCAGCTCAACCATATTTAAGGAACGACCCAACACCACCAGTATGACTTATAAGCGAGCATGACAGTCTTCAATAAAGTCAGATTTTAGATGTAACGAACACAAAGTTCCCATTTTTCTAAATGCCTCTAAAATTATATCGTTCTATGTAAGTATCAATCAAATAAGCTGAAGGATACAAGCGATAAATATATAATTGTAGCGTTCAAAGGTTCTAATACGAAATTATCAACGTACATTTCAGTCTGATCTAAACTACATCTCAAATGAATGCTGATATTTTCAGAGAGAGCAACCGCTTTTACTGTCTTTAAATAAAGTGTAAATTATCATTCTCTTCCAAATTGATGTCTATTAATCATGTAATGTTATTCTGCGAGACAGGTTGGCGTAGTGTTTTATATCAAGTGATTTTTCTTTTCAGTAGCCATTTTTTAAGTTATTTTAACATACTACACAACACAACGGAACAGAAATGTTCACGAGTTCCATGTGCTTTAACATCAGGTCCAGCCTATGTGCACACCGTCATGCTAGGTAAGCCGCTCATTAATTAAATTTAAACCAGTAGTCGCCAATATCCCGCTCTATACATCACTCGCTAGGTTCCGCTTTGTGCGTTAGGGCAATAACGCTTTTAAACAACTATGTCGCGTTGGATGGCATACATTGCGTTTCATAACTTTAATATTTATTTTATTTATTCGTGTAGCTTACATCTAACTACGATAATGTATTTAACTTAACAAAATTTACAGGATCCAAATATATTATTTTCCAAACGACATTTTATAATGTTTTTAATATTACAAATAAATTTTTTTTTCTCTGGAAAATTATAATAGCAGAATAAAGCTAAAAATGACTTACCGACCTTATACTGAGTAAGTAAGTAGTTGATGCAGGTCAAAGAACAAATAATCGGACAAAAGCCTCAACGTCTGAGGGCGTCCTAGTTGCCCGGGACACCCTCCAAGCGTGTCGTGTGAGGTTATATCGCTGGGGTGTTGTGGGTAGACGAGTAGTTTCCGAAGGCCCACAGAATCGCCGGTCCCACACCTGAGAGGCGGTGGAATGCATAAAGCAAAACAAGTTCAACGAACGAAAAGATCTACCTTAAAAATATGCGCAATAAATCAGTTCATGCCATGTTTCATATATGCCATATTACTTATAGATCGTTCGATATTTACAGCATTTAAGCATTAGTTTACATTCAACAATACTTTTCACTTGTAAGGGGCACATTAAGAGTACGCGGTTATAGTGTGATAAATAACCTAGCTTGTATTGTAAATATAGCGATACAACTGTTTTCTATCGCGGTCTCATAGTACCGGTCAGCCAGGTAATGGCAGTGATTCATAGCGCGGTGGACACCGGCGCTTCGCCACTCATCAATATCGGAAAACGCCGTTTGATATCGCTGCTATTGCTGATAGGCTCTGGAATATATAGCAGCTAGTTATATACAAGTTAGGAGTTTTAAGCCAATACAGTTTATGTTTAGTAGAAAATACAACAATTTTGTTTTCAGTTAAATTTCCACAATTTTCTACGTATTGGACAGAATTTTCACAACCCCCTTGACCACGCGGTCACTTAGCTGGGGTGAGAGTATTCCGTATCTTTAGTATCAGTTGGGCCCATACCGGGTCAGGATTACCCAGATTTCGAAAGTAAAAAAAGAATGGTGTTAGGTATACAAAGGATACTCAGAGCAAAATAAGCGAGAACTGTTTTGAAGTGAATGGTTAATGAAATAAAACCGTGGTGGTTTGATAATAAAAAAACAAACTCTCTCCATGTTCATCATCTCAGGCTTTAAATGGCCACTATCGATTTATCTCTCCTCAAATTAGATAGGGTAAATGAGACTATTAAGGCGCGATTTTACATAAAATAATAATATTGAATGCACGTTAGGTAGAAAAACCGTCCAGAAGATAAGTAACGCTGAGTACAGCCAACGTAACTCCATCGACTGTAATGCATAATGCATCTCCACACTTCCACTATGCACGTCTCACGATGGATGAACCTCACTGCATTGGTACGCTTCATTAAACACGACCATTTACACATAAACACTGTACATTGCTAGTTGAACTATATATATTACTACAAGATAAGTAACGTAACGAGCAATGGAACCACTATTTGACGGCTTATAGAAAAATATGTCTTTCTTTCAGTTGTAATAGTAAAAGGTTCCCACCGAAAGCAATAACTCGAGTGCGCATTGACGGACGCGTTTCGAGTGTCAACCTCTTAACTAAGATGGAGATCGTTTCGACTGGCTCCTCCTGAATAGCTCTTTGTTGTTGGAACGTTAACGCGCGCGTAACAGTTACGCGAGTCGTCAGTCGCCGGCGCTATTGTAGATTTATGGGTTTACGGCTAACAGAAAATTAGATGGTTTTGTCCTCGACAAAGTCGAGGAAAACGCTTTGTTGTCTTGAATAAACTTTGGAAGCTCCGGTTTTAGCACCCTTCAGGTTGGAGCATCAGTTTTGTCTTTAGTTGATGTGATAAGGTAAGCGTTGTTTATTTTGTGCTTAGCTCTTTTATGCTGGTGTGTTTACTTGAACCGTTAATCAATATTGTATGTGCTAGTCTTGTTCACTGTGTGTGGTAATGACGCTGTTGAACGTTCCTTCTCTACGTATAATAACTCACTGCTGCAGCGGGTCATGTTTGAAAGAAGGAAACAATTAGCGTAGTATTTACTGCGATGGGATACTCGTAGTTACCCAAGTAATGAAAGTCTGTTGCACTTTGTATTCTGATATCTAGAGCTATCACCTCTCCTTAGTGTAGGACACTACTACACCATGGACACTGTGCACAAGCACACACCGTTTACCGCAATGTGCAAGACAAAAAACTGCTATGCCTTAATTTCGGATGGCTATAGGGTTTTTGTTACCCTCTGTATAATGGATTAGCACCAAACATTATTCTACACCACACAGCGACCAATATTTGTTTTTGAAATTACAGTCTAGGCTAACCAGTGCCTGACCCTCAATCAGCTATCGTCGATTTTACTAGATGTTAAATAATATATAGCTACCGGCAGTGTCCGCCTAATTGGGTCAGCCCGTCTGAGTGGCCTCGGCCATTCAATAAGCCAATAATTGTGACGGGGATATACTTAATGCAATCATTTCTAATTATTCTTTATTTGATTTTGACTCAGAGTTGTCGTGATTTTGCTTATTTAATTATATTATTTAACTAGATCATTTCCCAATTTTAAAATAAATTAATTCTGACAAAAGTGTCATACAAAAAAATATTTCAAATAGTACAGTTTAAGAAACGTCTTACGTTATTAAAACTGTGATTAATAGCAAAGACCAGAGATAATAGGGTGAAAGTTCATCCTATACCAATGCTTCCCAAAAAAAATTACACAACTTTTAAACATTTGAAAACCTAGTATCAAGTAGTACCACCTGGAATACAGTAAGTAAACTACGAGTATCTTGAAGGTGTCGGATGGAGCGACTAAAGGAGATAGGAAGAAAGTCAAGCTTACTGAAAAAAAAAACCAGTGTATTAAATGTCACCCTATGACAACATTTGGTCGGTATTATCTATTTCCCTCCTGTCAATATCGACGACGGGGCTCAACTCTGTAGTGGATAATTTATAAAGGATTTCATTTCTTGATATCCAGTTAGCAACAGGTAGAAATTTGAATGGGAAACTGGAAATTCAATCAATTAAAGTTCACGATTTTCAATAGCATTCAGTCGGCAATGGTATTCTGGCGAACAATGTGAAATCACTCATACGCGTAGTGAATTTTAAAAGGTGAATTGTTTCGATGCTACGCGCTACGCGTATGCTACGAGCTACGGTGTATACTTAGTACTACGTGTTATTAGGTCTAGTATTTGAACGGGCTTGCGAGGCTCCCAATCCGATCAATTCATCCTGTCTATTTATCCTGTCAAATCTATCACAATTGTCCATACATCCTAAAGTACTTCCGTGCGCGGTGCCATTCAAATTTACCGCGCTTTGCGCGCCGTGCCACGAGCTTCTGGTAACAGCCACGGTGGCGCGAGGGCGCTGAGCACTGCATCCGCGGCGAGCACGCATCGAGCGTCATGTTTCATCTAATTTGTTAAAAACTTAAAATAAACCGTAAATTCGATACAGTTTATGTACTTAACCAACGAATTAAACTGTGTAAGACATTAAATCAGTGAATGTGAAGCAAACAGACAGTGTGGTGTACAAAAATTCTCAGCCGGCTAGTTCAGCGGGTGCCGCGAACATCGAAGAGTGAGTACTTTCCTGTCTTTCATCTTCTTTCCCACCTCGCTAGCCCTGGGTAATAGTCTATTCAAAATATCTCCTTTTTCATCTATCATTCAATTAAGAAACTTCTAAACTAAATGTGGTGCGACACCATAAGTGGTCCTTCGAGCCGGATTTTTGTTTCGTTATAGAAATCTACCAGCCTAGTTACAGTCACTATTATCAAATTTAATTGTACCATATCGGTCAGAAAGTAGAAATCACACGTTGTGTAAAACAATAGGGTGAACAATTCGCGCGAGTAGTACGTGGGTAATTCGTAATAATAATAAACTGGGCACGCCGCCGCCGCCGCCGCCAGCGCAGCGCCGCCCGGCCGGCAAATTTCGCTTATTACCTACTTGTTTATCCGATAAAGTATAAAAGTTAAGTATGGAAAGTAAAACAAAATTAGCGTTATTTACTAGTAAAAAAGAATACATATTTAGAGATATTCAGATTCTCTATGATTTGTCTAAGCAAATGGCGATAGATAAATCAAAGATGGCGAGTTTCAAAAGTCGATATAAGCGTGTTGAATCGCTTAGGGACGAGTTCGTAGAAGTAACTCAAGAAATTAATATGATGAGGTTACAAGAAAATCCTGAGGTTTCGATCGATTTAAAATCCTTACAAGCATTCGATGAATTATATTATGCCGTTCTTGCGGCGGCAGAGACAGTATTGCCCAGCCAGAAGCAGTCAACGGCATGCGACACGCAGCGGGAAAAGCCTAGTGGCCCTAGTGCCCAAGTCAGGTTACCTAAGCTAGAACTGCCAAAATTTAATGGAAATATAGAAAACTGGCAAACATTTTACGATACTTTTCGATCCATTGTACATAACAACAACAATATTTCGGATATTGAGAAATTCCATTATCTACTTTCATGTTTGAGTGGTTCAGCACTACCTCTCGTGAAGGGATTACCGGTCACATCTGATAACTATAATGTAGTCTTTAAAGCGTTGGTCGACCGGTTCGAAAACAAACGAATATTAGCCGCAAACTATCTTGAAAAAATTTGTAACTTAACACCTTTGCGTTCTTGTAACTTTTCCGAGTTGCGAAATCTAACAAGCTTACTACAAGAATCGGTTAATGCGTTAAAAGCATTAAATATTGAGAATTTGGGTGAATTTATCTTATTTCATTTGGCGGCTAGAAGTGTGGATCCGGATACCCGAAGAAGGTTCGAATCGAATCACAGTAAAGACATACCCACTTTTAATGACTTATTGAATTTTCTTCAAGATTATGTGAAAATAATCGAAGTGAGTGACCCGCGCCTTGCATTCCAAAATTTTAATATTTCACAGCAATCTAAATATCCGCCGAGAGTATATCAAAATAAAATGATAATCCCAAGGTCATCTGCGTACCCTATCCATACAGATACTAAATATAATCCAGGGCCGTACTCGGATTTAGGTCCTCATTATGAATCGGAACCAGGGCCGTATTTAGACAGAAATTTTTCTTCTGAACAACGAACCGGGCCGTATTTTTCTGGTCCTGAATTTCATACAGGGATGTACTCAGGAAATGCTGCAAATTTAAACAAATATCCGGATTGCATATGTTGTGGGTTTTCAAATCATTCCATATACAGATGTCCTCTATTTCTTTCTTACAATATAGGAAACAGAAAAGGTTTTATAAAATCAAAAAAATTATGCGTGAACTGCCTTAGATCGAATCATACTGTGGAAAAATGCTTATCTAAATCCAACTGTTCCAAATGTAATGCTCGGCATCATACTCTCGTCCATGTCGACACTCCTGGTGCTTGTACGGGAATCATAGAACCTAGTACCATGTCATGTGTAGAGGCAGAGGTTTCTATCAACTCTACTAGTTCAAGTGCATATTTAGAACAAAGCCGCAGCGTCGTACTTCTAGGAACCTGTGTCGTGCGTGTTCGGTCTTCAAATGGTGTGGGTTACGCACGGGCCCTTATCGATAGCGGAGCTCAAGACTGCTTCATCACAGCAGCCTGTGTAAAACGACTCGGATTAACAACACGGCGTTGCAATATTACTGTGGCAGGTATTGGACAAAACACCGTGCATCAAGTAAGAGGACTGACTCATTGCACTATTGAGCCAAGAGGATCCACGAAACCTTCATTCGAAATCAAGCCTATTATCATGGACACTATCACGAATAAAATGCCAGCTATTGAAATACCTACTAACGTCCGAAATGTGTATAAAAACCTCGATCTAGCAGATGACAACTTTGATATGCCAGGTGAAATTGAGTTGTTAATAGGCGCCGAATTATTTCCAAATATTTACGATGGGCGACGTTTGGACTTAGGTTCTGAACTACCCACCGCGCTTCACAGCATATTCGGATGGGTGATAACGGGGAGACTTAATTTTGATTTTCGTCCTCCCGCCTCTACAAACATTTTATTAGCGTCGACTTTAAATTTAGACAAAGAAATAAAACGATTTTGGGAAATTGAAGAAATACCGAACATAAAACTTAAACATCCAGAAGAAGAAATCTGTGAAGAACTTTATAGAAACCAAACCACCAGAAATTCCGATGGGAGATATGTCGTACCAATGCTACTAAAAGAGCCTCGGAGAGAACTGGGCGACTCCTTTAAAGGTGCTTGCTCGCGCCTACTTAATTTAGAACGACGCTTTCATCGTGTGAACCAACTGAAGGATGGTTACGTTGAATTCATGCAGGAGTATCGAGATTTAGGACACATGCGACAAGTCGAACCAGATGAGCATGGGTTAAATATCATTCCTCATCATTGCATTCTACGCCCTGAAAGTACAACTACAAAACTTCGTGTAGTGTTTGATGGGAGTGCTGCCACTTCAAATGGACAATGTTTAAATGACAACGTGTATTCCGGCCCAAAACTACAAAATGACATCGTAGATATTGTTACAAAATTTCGGCTGCCAAATATAGTATTTACTGCAGATATATCGAAAATGTACAGGAATATCGATCTATGCCCAAATGATCGAAAATATCAGCATATTTTATGGAGAAATTCTCCTGAAGAACCAATCCAGGAATTCGAACTTAATACCGTAACGTATGGAATCTCTAGTAGTCCGTACTTAGCTATACGAACTCTACGTAAACTCAGCGAAGATCATGGATCCCAATGGCCGGAAGCAGCTCAAATACTTCGGGAAGACACATTTATGGATGATATTGTTGCTGGAGCTTCATCGATAAAACAAGCTCTAATACTGAAGGATGATCTTATCCGCCTCCTTCAGTGTGGAAAATTTGAATTACGTAAATGGAGTAGTAATTCAGCCGATTTTCTGAAAGGACTACCCGCTGATCACTGTCAAGTACCCAAGTCCTTTTGTGATGATACCAACCTACAAACATTAAAAATATTGGGAATTCAGTGGGACCCAGAGGAGGATAACTTTACTTATTCCGTAACCCAATTAGATCATAAAAATACTAAACGATCGATACTATCTAATATTGCCCGAATCTATGACCCTCTCGGTTGGGTAGCGCCAATGGTTCTTCTGGCTAAGCTGCTCATTCAAGATTTATGGCGTAGACAGTTAACCTGGGATGAACCTATTCCCAATGATATAATTGATCAATGGAAACACTTTCAAACTGAATTACCTAATCTAAAAAATATATGTATTCCTCGTCAAATAATTCCAGGAAATGCCCCTAAGGTTGAACTCATTGGGTTTTGTGATGCCTCTTCAAAGGCGTACGGATGCTGCGTTTACTTACGAGCCTCTAACATTAATTGCGTAACGGTACGTCTCCTTATAGCAAAAACCAGGGTGGCACCACTCAAATCACTCACCGTAAACCGCTTAGAGTTATGCGCTGCAGAGGTTTTATCGCGCACACTCTCCCATATGCATCAGCTGTTGAGCAGTAAGATATCTGTAATCAGCGTCTATGCCTTCACGGATAGTAATACAGTTTTAGCGTGGCTACGAACTCCACCATTTAAACTTAAAACGTTTGTTGCTCACCGTGTTGTGAAGATAACCGAGAAAATATCTGTTGAAAATTGGGGACATGTTTCCACGTATGATAACCCCGCTGATCATTGTAGTAGAGGCCTAACATGTACTCAAATTGCTTCATGTTCATTGTGGTGGACTGGGCCTAAGTGGCTAACTGAGGATATTTCTGCCTGGCCAATTCAGTTGGATGTCACTATTGAGACAATTCCAGAGCTGAAAACAGTTCTTAATGCCACTACAGTTAACGATGTCGAGCAAAAACCCGATTTGATTCAGGATCTACTGGAACATCATTCTTCTCTAAGTCGCGTGCAAAGGGTGTTGGCTTGGTGTTGCAGATTTATTTTTAATCTAAAGGTATCCAAGAAGTCTCGGATAGTTACACAATTAACTACACTGGAATTAAAAAATGCATTACTTAAACTTGTCAAATATGAACAAAACTGTCATTTGATGGAAGACATTAAATCGGTCAGCGCCCAAAAGCTATGCCGACGTGAAATTCAAAAGCTTAGCCCCTACCTGGACGAACTTGGTTTATTGCGAGTGGGGGGACGTCTGGAAAACTCACTGCTAGCCCCATCCATCAAGCACCCACTGTTGTTGCCGAAGGACGCTCGACTTTCAATTTTGTTGATCGATCATTTTCATCATTTATACTTACATTGTGGACCTCGGAATCTTCAATCTCTGATACAGCGACAATACTGGATAATAGGAATCCGAAACCTTATTCGATCAAGACTTGCTAAATGTGTAACCTGTTTTAAGGTTAATCCAATGCCCTGCCAACCTAAAATGGGAGACTTGCCCGCATCCAGAGTACAACGAGCTGCCCGTTGTTTTCAAAAAGTGGGAATCGATTTTGCTGGACATTTCGTTGTAAAAGAAAGCAAGAGGAGAAATGCACGAACTTACAAGGCTTATGTTTGCATATTTGTTTGCCTCGCTGTCAAGGCTGTACACCTCGAAGTCGTCACAGAATTGTCTACTCCAGCTTTCATTGCTGCCTTCGATAGGATGGTTTCGCGCCGAGGTCTGTGCACAAATATTATTACAGACTGTGGCAGTAACTTTGTTGGAGCCCGACGATATTTGAAAGAGACAGAACAATTCCTAAATAGCCAGCAGTCTACAATTCTATCAGAATTATCGAAACGTGAGGTAAAGTGGGACTTAAACCCCCCAACAGGAAGTCACTTTGGTGGCATTTTTGAAAGTGGGGTGAAGTCTATGAAATATCACTGGAAACGGGTAGTAGGTTTACAAGTATTAACGTATGAAGAAATGGCGACAGTCCTCGCCAAAATCGAAGCTGTACTGAATTCTCGCCCACTTTGTGTAATCTCCACGGATCCGAATGAAGTAGATGTTCTGACCCCAGGACACCTACTGATTGGAGGACCATTAGTGTCATTACCAGAAATCAATCTTGAAGATATTTACATACCACCCCGTGAGAGATGGCAAATGTTGCAAAAAATTACACAACATTTTTGGAAGGCGTGGCAACGAGATTATCTACATACACTCCAGCAACGATCAAAATGGTGCCAGAATAGTGCTAATATTCACATTGGTGATATTGTTCTAATTATAGAACAAAATGCACCACCGCTTGAATGGCGTAAAGGCATCATCATCGATACTCACCCCGGCAAGGATGGCATAATTCGTGTCGTTACTCTTCGAACAGCGAGCGGTCTTTTACGCCGACCAGTTGTCAAATTGTGCCCATTACCTCTTGAAAATTAATTTCTACATTATTCAAATAATACTAATACAACAATATTTAACTTAATTATTTGTAGTTTTCTATTAACATTTTGTTTTGTTTTCCATAATTTAATTTTGCGCTTCGTGTTAATGTTATTTTCGTCTGAAATCCTGGACGTATTTCAAGTGGGGGGAAATGAACGGGCTTGCGAGGCTCCCAATCCGATCAATTCATCCTGTCTATTTATCCTGTCAAATCTATCACAATTGTCCATACATCCTAAAGTACTTCCGTGCGCGGTGCCATTCAAATTTACCGCGCTTTGCGCGCCGTGCCACGAGCTTCTGGTAACAGCCACGGTGGCGCGAGGGCGCTGAGCACTGCATCCGCGGCGAGCACGCATCGAGCGTCATGTTTCATCTAATTTGTTAAAAACTTAAAATAAACCGTAAATTCGATACAGTTTATGTACTTAACCAACGAATTAAACTGTGTAAGACATTAAATCAGTGAATGTGAAGCAAACAGACAGTGTGGTGTACAAAAATTCTCAGCCGGCTAGTTCAGCGGGTGCCGCGAACATCGAAGAGTGAGTACTTTCCTGTCTTTCATCTTCTTTCCCACCTCGCTAGCCCTGGGTAATAGTCTATTCAAAATATCTCCTTTTTCATCTATCATTCAATTAAGAAACTTCTAAACTAAATGTGGTGCGACACCAGTATTCTAATAGCGAAATAATTTTTCAAATCAGATCAGATTACATTTATACATCCGTACAGGAGTACGTATATTATGAAACGGCCTATGATATATTATTCTTTTTATGAGACACAAAAAATAATATTTTTACAAAAAAAGTTTTTTTTTTTAGAATTTGATTGTATCATTCCAAATATGATATTACCCAACAAAGAATGAATTAATTATAAGTACTTCAATTATTTAGACATTCCTAGACTCATCCTCAGAATAGAATGGGTTGGTGCACTAGGAAGCTTAAATCATCATCATCATCAGCCCACATTAGTCCACTGCTGGACATATGCCTCCCCTAAAGCGCCCTGTCTTCAGCTTGACGCATCCAGCTGCTGCCCGCAACCTTTCGCAGATCGTCGCTCCATCTAGCAGAGGGCCGTCCATAATAATATCATACGGTAAATCCTTTGCAGCTTTTTATTAATTTGTTAGACTTTAAAACACGTTTAGCATATTATTTAAAATATTTCATCAGTTTGCTACGCCTGTCTACTGAGAAGAGCCAAGAATACCTAATTAGACTACTCTTATCAAAGACAAGTCATCACTCTTTTCATTTCCATTTAAAATGGAGTTGGAGTAGTTTAATTAAATTTGTTTGCACAGGTTCAGGGACCAAAGAATCTTACCATCTATGAAGTCTTACGATCAAACTGTCGTTTTATGGCTTAGGTGACTTCGATGCAGTTTTTTTTTACTAAATTTAGGTGGTTTAGTCCAACTGTTGTCTTAGGTTTTCACCATCTTTGCTAAATTACTCTACAAGATCCTTCTAACTTTGATTCTTTTAAGTTAAATTTGGTAGCTCATTTGTAAGAAATGACGAGATTTTATTCCTACAGTCACCTACAGCTTTTGAGAAATTGGTACTAAGGCAAATAATACGTAATATATTTTGCGTAAAATAGGACTTTATTTTCTTGAATCCACACAGTCCTAGTTTTGTTATAAAATTCCTTATTGAAGCATTTGAAAGAATTACTTTTCGAAAAATGTTGATATACCCATATTGTGTATTTTCTAAGTATTTCACTGTGCTCAGAAATGTAGATGAAAAAGTAGACACAGTCGTCCTATTTTTTTTAATATGATAAAGATTCATACAGAAGTTTGGTTAAATTTGTATAGAAGGTAAGTTTAGTGGTGGTAAGGTTAGTGAAGGTAGTTTATAATAAAAAATAAGTATTAAATATATTTAGTTTACAGCTCGCGATCCGTTATACTCGTATGTTTTACGTAAATTGTGGAAATGAACTGAACTAGAACACACGATGCAGTCGCTCGGGGAATCCCCGGACGGTGTGCGTACAGGAATACTGGATGAGGGGTTCATTGTGAGCTGAAACCCGCTGCAGTCGGTAGCGACAATCGATATTTTCAAGTTCTCTTTCTGAGTTAAATATATCATTTATTTTAAGCTGTAAGTGCCATCATTTTTTATCTCAAATGACCTATTGTCGAGTATGGACGTTTTGCGATTACTACTACTACCACTACTTAGCCCATATATGACCCACTACTGAGTCGAGCCTCCCCCAGTTACATGGAGGGTAATAAGCCTATTGTGCCACGCTGGCCAGACGCGTGGAACGGGGTTTCGTATCATCTTTCTCATACGGGTAGGTTATTGGCCTTGTCATTTGCTTTTGTTGGCTCTTAAAACACCCTCAGGATGGAATGGGGTTTTGACTCTATGTATTCTAAACCCATGACCATACGGTGTTGTGATTAGGTGTAAGGAAATTGGTCAACTGTGCCAGACTATTGCATGTTACAGAACCATAAACTTCTACCCGTCGGTAGCACAGAAGACTGCGTTCATGCGAACCTGTGTCGTCCCAAACTAGACGCCTCACACACTATACTATAGGTGAGGGCAACACCAGAAATATTTGCTCAGGTACTGGGTGTCTTTGTACCTAGAGCAGAGTCGTCTTCAAAAACATTTATTTGTTATCTATGTTCCATATGACCGTGTGATGACAGATTTAAAATACACAGTGTCACCACCCCGTTCCATTGTAAGAACGTCGTAAGAGCCGATGAAAGGAAACGACAGGACCGAAAATCTAGCCACAAGAGAAGGAAAACTTGATACGAAACCCTGTCAGTATGTCACAGTAGACTAACTACCCTCTATGTAATGGAGGGAGGCCCGACTCAGCAGTGGGTCATTTATGGCTGAGTAGTGGTAGTAAACCAGCTATATTTTTTTTCAGGTAGTGTATTCGTGAATTGGGCGTTTGTAAAGAGCCCCTGCAGTTAAGGTTGTACCTAGAGCAGGTTGGTCTAGTGGTTAGATGTGCCGCCTTTGGATCAACGGGTCCCGGGTTCGATTCCGGGGTCGGGCAAGTGTCTTTGTCTAATCCAGAGGCCCTGGCTCGGAGTCTGGGTGTCATTTCTATCTATAATCTGTATGTATTTACAAAAAAAAAATGTATATAAGTAGTTTATCATCCATCTCGTTACCATAACACAAGCATTAAGTTGCTTAGCTTGGGACGAGATGGCGTTGTGTGAAATGTCCAAGGATATATTTTAATTATTTGTTAACTTTGTTCCCTAAGTAATGTCAAAATCATCGATGCAAAAGTTAAGCAAATGTTTTATTATACAGTTTACAGTTGTGAACCCCCTGCATCCCCAAAGGAACCGTAAATTCAGGGTCTGCCATCATAACTCCGTTTATAGCCCCTCGCTCATCTTATATGTTTGACACCTTGGAGTATACGGTACTACTAACTCCGAAGCAATAATTATTAATCTTGCTGCAGATTGGTAATAAATTTGAGTGTGAGGTATCCCAAGAAACATTCATACGAAATTATTTACATTATATTCTGGGAGTAATTGATGTTGGTATATTTAGTGATGTTTTATATTTCTTTTATACGAAAAAATGCATTGAGTAAATATATTCACTGTTTTTTTTAAATTAAAATACTAGCTCAATTTCGGCCCGTTTATGCCCATTTTTTGAACATAAACACGTAATAATGAAAAAAAATATCGGTAGGCGCAGAAAATATTTTGTTGACGTTACTGTCATAATCTCTCAGTGAATTTATAAAATTAGGGAAAAAAGGAGTTTAAAAAAACAAAAAAAAAACACGCTTTTACTAAAGAATAGAAAATAAATTGTAATAAATTTGAATTAAAAATAGTGTCAGAAAAAATGATTTTATTGTAAAAAGAAGCGTGGGGTGCTTTTCAGGATATTATCAAAGTTCATAAAATATTTAGAACTATAGATACCATGCACCCCATGTATTTTTTTAGTTTTTTTTTAATTTATTTTTCATTTTTTAGTAATCAAGAAATAGGTGATCTTCGCGCCTGGTAGATTCCTTTATTGGTCTTGAAGCAGACACTCCGCGTCTCAGGAAAACAAAAATCGCTGATACTGATTATTATTGTCCTAGTAAGGATAACTTAAAACATAACTCAGGTCTTGTAGTACTGATCTCTTAATTTTGAAATTTTCATTAAAATAATGGTCCTTACATACCGCGCCTAAATTATCAACTAAGAATATCCAACTTAAAATTACAGAGCACAGATGGTTTAGACAAGTCATGACGCGATTATAATAGATTGTGTAAGGCGGAATCAATAAGAAGCCCCCAGGCGCGCATATTCTGAACACACTCGGATTCAGGTGTCAAGTTTCCTTTGTGCTGCCGAAGTATATGAAATAAGCCGCATAGCCAAAGAGTTGGTGTCATTTTATATGTGTCTGGGTACTTTTTATTAGATTTGTAAATGCCGCATACGAGGTACACAAATCAGCTCTACAAATTTATATGAATCGATGGGAAAGAGTGATAATATCCGGGGCGGGTCTGAGAGTATTCTACCACACTGTTAGCGCCATCTCGTCCCAAACTAAGCAAGCATTAAGTTGCTTAGTTTGGGACGAGATGGTATTGTGTGAAATGTCCAAGGAAAAAAAAAAAAAACTTTTTCTATCCTAACAGTGTGGTAGGATACTTTCTAGTTAATGTATTCTAAACCATACTGGGTGGACGGTCAGACGCTGCTGCCATTCACTCGCTAAAATCAGGAAAGTCACTGACACTAATGACATTGGGAAAAAGGCAATCTATAGAACAATGAAATCCTTTGAAGGTTTGCCGGCTCAGCTGTTTAAGTCCACTTGAATAACTTTGAAATCTGCAGTTTATAGTGCATTCCGAGTATACCTTAATATTATAACAGTGTGGAATGCAATATGAAACTACCGTTACCCTTTCAAATAAACATTTGAATTCATTTACTACGGTACATTCTAGATGGTTATAACATGGCGTCTCGGTCCGTATACCAGGATACAGCGCCATATCATGGCCATAACCATACACTTAACATTAACGTTGCAACGCACCGCATAATCATTATCATTTCTTAAGAATAATAAGATCCAGTTCTTATGCTTTGCTTTACGTATAAGCTGGTGCAAATTTTTTCTATATGTGAACAACAGTAAGGTACACAAATGTTTAAAAATTATATTTGATAATGTTTATTGTAACACGCAAATGTATTTAATTTTATCTATAACTTTTTATTAAAAATACAATATTGAGTATGTGGAATACTGTTGACTATAAAATATACACTCGTATACCTACACTAAGTATTATTGATTCCGATTTAATAATATGATTTAATATGTCTTTTATCACTGATTTAGGAAACCAATATGATTCAGATTGGAAAGCTTGAATAATTGGATCAACGGGCTGTGGGTTCAATTCCGGGGTCGGGCAAGAGTCTCTGTCTAAACCGGACGCACTTGCTCTGACTCTGGGTGTCATTTGTGTTCGTGAATTGCCTTGTCTGTTAAAAATACACACAAAACAAACATCACCCATATCAGTTAAGCTAAAAGAAGTGTTCCGCTGGATATAGGCATCCTCCAAGGATTTCTACAACTACCTGACTGAGCCAGCGGTATCCATCGGAGTCGAGCGAAGCTCTACTGTCCGACGGCTGCCACATCCGTTATGGTTAAAACGAGCACCGCCGTTTGGGGTTGTCGGCTCGCATATAAAATTCACTTTTCACTTGGGCGCCTTTGAAAACCAATAAAAACAGCGTGTTGCTTGCAATTTCAAAGACAAGTTTAAAAAACGCAGGCCCACTGAGTACCGCCTGCCAGGTATTTTCAGTTAGTTTAAAAATATGTATCGTTGACGATTGTAAACGCCAGAATTGGTTGAAGCATTAAACAATTTTTCTATTCTATTCTGTTTGGGGAACTTACCAACACTGTCTGTGTGCGTGCTTTCCTATCTTTCCTAAGACACCCAAGAGAAGTAAATCGTCTGACACAAGGAATGTGGGGCCACATATAAGCTTCTAAACAATAAATTAAAGAGTTCTTGCGCGTACCAAATATTGCCAAAGCGCACTTTATATTCAGCAGAATCGATTGCCGTTGTAAAAGACTCTTTGAGTATCGAACTGAATTAGAATTTAAAATATATAGATTCCCTCATGAGTAGCGGAGAGCGGGATGAAATATTAAACGACGTGTTTCAGGGTTCCCTGCAAATTATTGAATGAAAATTCTCAGTCTCAATCAAGCAAGAATATAAGCTAGGGACAGCCCTGCATTATGCAACACACCAGATATATACGAGTCTATACTAGAAGCATATATATGCTTCTTCTATACGGTCTCTTTCCTAATATAACTAAGGTCGGCAACGGTCTGAACTAAATTAGCTTACTACGAGTATTACTAAATCTTGCCGTCTTCCCTCCGTGGCATATTTAACCGATAGCTATTGGGTTTACCACACGACTGACCAGTTAGTCAGTCAGTTTCCCATAGCTGGTAGAATGGCAACCGGATGCAAGGGATATCTGAAAGACTGGTTTTATGTGCTCACGATAGTAATATGAAGTAAGAAACTTTTCAACAGCTTTATTCGATGACGATGGGATGAAGACATTACACTACACTACAGACTTAAAAGATATCGATTAATAATCTATTCATTAAAATTAAACTGTTTCCTTAGAATTGTTAAAATCGACAGAGGTATAGGATATAAATCCATTAAAAGCGGTGGAATTTATTCATAATTTCAGAAATCTCCAAACCATTTCAAGAAAAAGGTAAAATAATACGGAACCCATAGACAACGAATCGCCCTTTACTGGATTTTTTCCAATTGGTCGTCTCCGCGCAGCTGAGTCGGTTGTAAAAGGAAAACGTGACTTGGGCCGGTTCGGGACTCGAACCCGTATCTCGTGCAGCTGAGGAATTAAGATGGCAATAGTGTAGAATGCACATAGTTATATATAGGAAGCATGGTATGGTTTTGATTAGAGAGTGAAATAAATTGATTCTTCTTCACTATCACTACATAGTATAAAAAAGTCTCTGTGGTCTGTGCGTCCCTATGTATGCTTAAATCATTAAAACTACATAACTGATTTTGAAGTATTTTTTTTAAATATATTACATAGAGATTAAAGAGGAAGGATTTTATGTGTATTACATGCATCATATTTTAGAGAAACACTGATAAGTTTAGAGGTTCACCATTGCACCCGTGCGAAGCTGGGGCGGGTCGCTAGTTCTTTAATAAACTAATAATTCTTCTCAGTAGTCGTCGCGTTACGAACTTGTACGACAATCGTCTAATGAAAATTTCTAAGTGTACATTGCGATCTAAGTAAAATACGAGTTAATGATTTGAATGTTAGTATTTTTAAGAAGGTAAGCGCTGCATTAATTAATCATCTCATCTTAGCCCGCGCGCCGTTGACTCGGGCCCCACAACTTCATGCAGAGCAATTAGCCTGCTGTGCCACCCTGACCAGGCGGGTTAGCAAAGGGCTTACCTATATCAAAATTTCCTTCCCTTAACGCTAGGTAGTCGGTTGCGTTACTTTAGTCACGTCTTACGACACAGTTACGATTGCATAGGTTGATGACATCATGTATTCTAATAGTTAGCAAAGTCAGGTTCGACTCATGTTAACCCCAATACATACAATTGCATATTATGCTATTCACATGCTATTCATACAATCGTCCTTTTGTGAAGTTCCTTCATTGGGCCTACTACTACTGCTACTTAGCTCTCAGCCCATAAATTATCCACTGTGGAGTCGAGCCTCTTCCCATCAAAGGGAGGGTAATTAGCCTACTGTGCCACGCTGGCGAAGGGTTTTTGGCTTTATAATTTCATTTGGTCGTCTCTTACGACACCCTCATGATGAAATGGGGTGGTGACACTATGTATTCTAAATACGTCACCACACGGATAGGGACTTGAATGTACCGTAAAGCGCAGTGTTGGTAGACCTATCACAAAGGAGACTGGTGATGAATGTCATTGAAAGTAGGCAGTTCGGAACCGCTCATTAAGGACATTGTGGCGGGAGGCCTTTAACCAGAAGTGGAATGAATGAAATGATGGTGATATGTTTTCTACCTTCCACGTAAATAGAGACAACCTACCATCAAAAGTCGACTCGCTTGAATTCTACGAAAGCGCTCACTTACTGCCTTGCACTCTTTCATTCCATACATTGGTTTTTCCTTGCATTTGAATTAACTCTGAGATTGCCATTGCAGATCTAACTTTAATACCCATGTCTAAAGTCGAGATTCACTTGGCACATTATGTTTGTACGGTTTTTGTTTTTTATTGCAGCAGTATGATGTAGAAATGTAAGACAATTGCAAGTGGGGGCGCATCTCCGTGAATAGTAGGTATGGTTCTTTGTTATTAATTTTTTAAAGTACGTTGAAATTTGTCACTGTTTATGTTAAATACATTATAATTAATATTTGTTTTGCGTGATTATATGTATGTATGTATGTTTAGGAATTGGTTATTTAGATGAGAGTTGTTTCCAGGCGAACCATGTTGCGCGTGGATGTTATTAACACATAGCGTAGATCTTCTTCATCTGATTTTGGAACAGATTGAAAGAGGAAGAAGAACATCGAATATATACAATCCTATTGTTAAAGCAGTCGTCGACAATTTCCTGTTCAGGCTTCATCAGATAGGCGGATAATGAAAGCGCGTGTAAACTATGCAAATGCTGTGCGCGGACGCGGGCGGAGCTATGTTCCGCTCACATATTGGTCAGGGTCCAGTGATGCGTGACGCTAGGCCGGGAGACGGGGAGAAAATTAATTATTCATATGCACATTTCCATTCGTTGTTATACGAGTAATATACCTATAGACAAAATAGGTTGCGCAATTTTTTCTGTTTAAAATATGTTGGTTGCCCGGAAGAGATTGCTTTTTAGAGATAAGGCCGCCAATTGTATGTGTTTTATATAATTTCTCCTGTAAGCTATGTTTATGTCGCAAATGTGCAATAAAGTGTTATCTATCTATCTATACTCATATATCACTGAAGCGCATTAAACGTGAAGAATATTTCACTATGTTAGATTTCCTATGTATTCTAAATCCCGCGTATAAGTTAAATAATAGCCCTTAGGTACTATACAATGCTAATGCTGCCTCGTTGGTCTAGGGGTTGGATGTGCCGCCTTTGGATCACGGGGTCCTGGGTTCGATTCCGGGGCCGGGCAAGTGTCTTTGTGTAAGCCAGACGTACTTGCTCTGAGTCTGGGTGTCATTTGTGTTCGTGAATGTCATGTTTGTAAACAGCCCCCGCGATACAGGTATTTAAAAAAAAGGGTATATATTGAAGAGTTCTATTTAATTTTTAGTTATATCAATCATGAGTTCTTTTTCTGAATATGCGTAAATTCCTTGAAATGTCCGGTCACCGGTCACACGGAAAGTTTCAAAATCTAAATCGATACCTTGACACATGACAATGAATTCTAATACCTTATTTCTAAGTATTATTTTTGTACTTATCAAAGGCATGCAAAGTGTTGCTTCGTAATTGAGCCTCCGCACTAGTATGTTGGTCGTGGCCCGTTGAATATGCAGCGCAGTGGGCGCGGCCTAAACTCTTGTAAGCCTTTGTTTGGTGCTGATATTGGATCCCTTCGATAGGGTAACAATAGATTAAAGCGTAATTCGTACACATAGGAATAACGCAATATTTTCATGTAAATATTTATATTCGAGACTCAATTTTCAATAGTCATTGCCTTTTGTTTCACAAAGCTTAGAACGTTTAGTGTTTTCTTATATAGTTCAGAAATGCTTGAATTAAAGACTAAATATGTTGTTGGCTATTTGCCAACAACATATTCAGCATTCCGCGCGCTAGCAGCATTCCGTGCTATGATAGAGAATATAATTGTCGATATTTTAGTCTGATCAACGCTTTTAGTCTGATCAACAAGCTTGCTCTAAACCGTCTGAGTCATTATTTCTTTCCAAAAACTTAGAGGTCTCTCGTATTTTTTTACTCATAGCAGAAAGTACAACTTTAAGTTCCGTTACACTGCAGCGGGTAGAGACCTTAGTGAGTAGCTTTGATACACTCGCTTTAAAATATTCATGTTGTTTATATACGGGCCTTCTGGCCGCTGCGTGCGATAGATATTGGTAGCCCAAAGGACTCCAAATTTGTGTGGGGTCAATGATTAGTTTTGGGGGAGAACTGGAGAATAATGGTCAACACCTCTATGTTTTCCTGGCAACGTACGTGTGACCATTTAAATGTAAAGCTTTATATTATAGAGGTATTTGAAATAAAGTAAAATTAATACCTATCTGTCTATCATTTTCAACTTTCTGCTAGTATCTAGATTGGTGAGTATCTTAAACGTTTTAGAACTGCATCTGGATACTCGGTTAAAAGACGCCAAGAGTCAAGTAGATAGTAGTCAAGTTTTATGATAAGTCAATAAATAACTCTCTTGAGCTTTAGTTGTTACAGATGTAAGAAAATGAATATTTCATGTTTGTATTCACGATACAAATATATAATTTCATATAAATTGTTGTTGATTTAGACTGTAGAGTAACACTGAGCATGCTACTTGTATAGTTATAGAATCATTTTAAATTCAGTAGAAATGTGTGACCTGCATGATCACATTGGTTTCAGTATCATGACATATATAAGACTATTGTTATCTAATCATAATGTAATCTCCACTTCAGTCTGTGACTCATACATGATTGACAATACAAGATGATTTTATCTGTATATAGGTATTATTTTGGAATGTATTTCCATAAATAGTAGCTGTTCTTGTAAACATATTCATTCTTTATTCAAATTGTGTACATCAGATGTTCTCTATTCAAATAACATTTGAATTTAGATAAACACGTTTCGGTTTTATTTTGAAAATTGGAACAATTTAGTTTTCATAAATGGCGTCGATGCTTTCGAGTTTTTTGGTTTTGTCTGTGCTTTGTTTACACTTGTATCAAGCTGACGATTTACAAGTTGGTACGTTTGTAAATGTTCCAGTGGCATATTCTGAAATGGTGGAACTATCAGGTATACCCCTAACTAGAAGGACGACAAACGTATTTTACAATTCTGATAATTCTACCAGGCTTATCAAGGTAAATATTATATAAAAAAATAGTTTTACGTGAGGCTACGTAGCGTAAGTGTATATAAGTAATATTATGGCTTTGATTTGGTTTTGATTTGGATAGACAACAAATTTTGAGATAAGGAATGGAAAAATATATTTTGGCAGAAATTATGATGATGATGCATAAAAATTGTTTGGTGATAGGACCCGTACAAGTACCTGTACATAGTAAATGTAGATGTACATAAATAAAATATAATTTACATAAATAAAATGACACGCTTCGTAATTACTAATCTATCAAGCACAAATATACAAACCTCTTTTTTCCAGGGAATTGTGGCTACAGATATAGACAAGTCCGAGGCTACAGTGACAATAACCGCCGGCGGAGTGGGGTCAATGTTTGTGAATGTAAAAATTAAGGGGCAGAAAGGGGAAAGGCTTAATTACTTGGTGCAAATTTTTATATGATTTCTCTCTTGAACTGACTGTGAATGAGAATATAATTTGAATAAAATGATACTACTTCGTTTTAATTTTTCTTTTTAATTTAAACACAATACTTTAACATTTTAGATTGTTTAAAAAGAAATCAAGTTCTTTTAGTGGCCTCTTACGGCACCTCATCATATTCGAAATCCGGTATAATGCGTTATGATATTAAATGTAAGTATCATATTTTTGATTACTTATTTTTTTTTTCGATTTTTTTTTCTCTGGTTTGCCTAAGGTTACGATATAATAAATCTTATAAGCACGATCAGATATTATCTAATCATGTTTCTATAGATCTAGAGTATGCCTGTTTATCTAGAATCAATATTGTTATCTATTCCTTGAGAATTTTATATAAAATATGTCTGTAACACGCCGGGTCTAAGATCAGACACTTTCTCTTTTCAAAGCTAAATTCTTTTTTCAAATGGCCTCCATACATTTGAATATTTTTATTTTATCTGTGATGTTCTTCAAATTGTATAATTGCGAAGATCTTCATGTAGGAGCCACAGTTAATATGCAGTTAGCGTTTACGGAAACTGTCAAACAGAGTGCGGCGTTGTTCAGTAGGAGAACTAAAAACATATTTTACAGTACCAATGGATCAAAAACTATAAAGGTGAGCTAATATTTCTAATTGGTTGGTAGTGTGTACTATGAGTAACCTTATGGGCAAGATTAAACTGGATCACTTAGATTAAGTAATGCTTAGCTCTGTTGGACGTTGGATGGGTGTCCAGCACTAACACGTGTGACCTCCTCCGTGCTTTAGATGGTACGTAAATGGCAGTTAATACTTAAAGTGTTCCAACTGGCTTCAGTGTTACGAAAATTTGACTACGGGTTTTTGCACCAGATGGATCTTGGCAATCAAGACGCGTAAATACTGACAGTCAGTCAAATCAGACTAGACTAGTGTCGGCCCCTATGTAAATGGACGTTCACCGTTCAGCAAAATCAACCATAATCAACTAAATCACATATTTATATTCATTGAGTATAAAAGAAAGTCATATTTTAAAATTGTCTGTTTCAGGGCATATCAGCAATTGATTTCGACAAGTCAAAGGCAAAAGCTGTGATCAGTGCAGGCGGCATCGGGTCCACATTTGTCAACGTGCGAATGAAAAGCAAACGCGGTGAAGGACTTAATTACTTTGTGCAAATATTTGTTTGAAGTACAAGAGACTTAATTTCCAGAAATTAAATAATATTGTTCAATGATAATTGTATAAACAAATGTACAATTTCGATCGTGTATAAAATGGTACACAGAGATTTTAAAACAGCATCAGCATCGGACTTGTATCTTAAACTATTGTAGGTACAAACTGGTTTTTTTACTAGAGTAATTAACTTATGTGTCTAGTTGTTTAATCTAAAAATTATACAACTTTAGTAGTTGTTGCAACTTTAGGAAACAAATTATCCAATAATAAATTATAGTTTAAATAATTTAAAATAATTGTGTTTTAGATAGTGATAATTATATGTCTACTTCATCGAAATTAATTATTTATTTTCGCAATTTAAGCACTTAGTCTTTGTATCAATACCATTATTGATCCTCTCGTTATGTATACAACCATTTTGATACACAATGATTTAAAAGGTACAAAAATGATTTTTATGTCATACTTTTTTTTTAAATGGACTAAGCTCGAAAAGAATCGATTCAAATTTCTCTAAATTATGTAGTACATCTGCTCAGACTGCAAGAAACGAATTATTCGCAAATATGTGACTTGGTACAACCCTAAATTTCACTTAACGACTGCAAATGAAAAATGGATTGCACATAACCTTAGACTAAGAGTCAGTCACGAATGAGTCACGAATTTGAAACTTTTGGAAAACCCACCATGTTAATTATCTGTGTGAAGTTTTGTATTCATTCTAAAATATGTTTTGATATGTATATATTACACTAGCGACCCGCCCCAGCGTAGCATGGGTGCAATGATGAACCTCTAAATTTATCAGTGTTTCTCTACAATATTATGCATGTATTATACATATTATAAACATTTCTTTTGAATCACTGTATCTATTAAAAAAAAACCGCTTCAAAATCCGTTGCGTAGTTTTAAAGATTTAAGCATACATAGGGGCGGACAGACGACAGCGACTTTGTTTTATACTATGTAGTAATAGTGATTATCTAATAACATTATAATAGTTTGTATAAAACATTAAAACTTTAAATTAAGAATAAACATATAATTAAGAATAATAATTTTATTCAAGAAAAGGTATATCATTTAATTTACCTGTATATCTTATAGTCTTATTGGGTTACTAAGTTTAAAGATAAATATATTTCTATCATCGTCATTGAAGAGCCTCTTCCCTGTTAAGTGGCGTCCCGATCCGAATACACACACACCAGAAGCATAAGCATAAAAATAAAAATATATTTAATAATATTGTGATTACAGAGGAAGCTAATATAAATATATAAATTTATATTTCTCCTGCAAATAAAGTCTCCAAATTATTTCTCCAAAGTGGACTATTGAGGCAAAATTATCTTTTGGCTACACATTGGATAATGATATGACTATGTATTTTAAGAATGTAATTGTTAATTTATTAGCCAGCTTTGGTTATAAATACCTTTTACGTAATACGTAAAGAAACTTGTAATCAATAGGTTTAACAGAGGCCAAAAATAAGGGCGAGAATAGCACAAGCATCTAACAAATCATACTTTGTAACTGCCTATTTGTCCTACTAAATGGATGTCATTAACCGCTTTAACAGAGGGAGAGGTCAAAAAATAAGTTGTGTGAGTCGTTCCGATCCAGGCACATGTGTTACTAATGCGGCCAACTTTTGATAAAGCTGTGAGGCTAGAACAAATTGGCGGTATAGTCCGAGAGGTCATGACTAATACTTTTTCTTTACTGTTTGGAATTATTGTAATAATAAGTATGTCTACGGGGTTTACAAACGACACAAAAACCCGGTATTCCCGCATTGTAAATAAACAATGATTTTATAAATATACGTCAGTCACTTTGAAGAATGTAATGTCAATGTTGAAATTATGATTTTATGAAAGTATTAACAACTAGCTGACCCGGCGAACTTTGTTCCGCATTATATATATTTAAAACAACAAGAAAGTTGGACATAGGATACCTGAGATTTTTATCCCGTCCGTATAAAACCTACTTTAACAAAACGCAACTGACAGCGAAACTTTATGTTGTCTATAGTTTAATATGGCCGAAAATTTAACAATTAGAAATTTTGAATTCGACTGGTTTATATTGTTGTAATTCACATAATATCTTTATAACTTGTAGCCTATGTGTTATTCTGTTGTATAAGCTATATTATTGTAAAGTTTCATTAAAATCCATTCAGTAGTTTTTAGGTGAAAGAGTACCTAACAAACATCCATCCATCCATCTATCCATACTTACAAACTTTCACGTTTATAATATAAGTAAGGTACTATAATGTCAACACATAGTTTTTACGCAATCGACGTGAAACCTGTTATTTGTAAAAGACGTGTCACACACCTTCTTTATGTGTGGTGCCGGATGCAGAGTCTATAATTACCATACATAATGACATCAATCCATTCCCTTCTGAGGTCGATTAAAGGAACCAGAGGTGAGCTGCAACAGAAATAAACATTCAATATAAGAGTGTAGTCAGACCAGGCTGGAAAACGGTGGTCTAAGACTAAAGGTGGCGAAGACTGAGTACATGTCCTGTGGCAGCACGGATTCAGGCACCATCCGAATAGGTTCGGACCTGATAACGAAGTTCGATACGTTTACGTACCTTGGATCCGTGCTGCACGAGTCTGGCAACGTAGATGACGATGTCCAAGCCCGTATAGGCGCGGCTTGGGCGAAGTGGCGCGAGGTAACAGACGTTATATGCGACCGCAAAATGCCTCCAAAGCTCAAGGGGCAGATATATAAATGCATCATACGGCCTGTCCTCCTATACGGCGGCGAATGTTGGCCGGCACTAAGCAGACACACCCAGGAGCTTCGCGTCACGGAGATGAAGATGCTGAGGTGGATGAGCGGCGTAACGCGTTCCGATCGCATACGCAACTCATTCATCCGAGGTAGTCTTGGTGTCCGTGACGTGGGGGAAAAACTGAAAGAATGTCGTCTGCGATGGTATGGCCACATCATGCGCCGCCCTATGGAGTACGTTGGTCGGAGATGCATGAATATGGCTGTCCTTGGGGCTAGGTCCCGCGGTCGCCCTCGCAAGCGCTGGCTGGACGTCGTCAAATCCGACATGAGAGCCAATGGCCTAACTGAAAAGGACGTTGAAGATCGGGCAAAGTGGAGGAAGCTCAGTCGGAAGGCGGACCCTGGCAATAGCCAGGACTAACGCCAGGCAGAAGAAGAAGAGTCAGACCGTCGCAGACTTGTTTACCTACATGACATTAGAAGATTCCTGATTGAGCAGTCCATGGTTCATCATTTAAAAGCTGATATTACTAGTACCTACTACTATTCAGCCCATAAATTACCCACTGCTGAGTCGGACCTCCTCCAAGTAAATGTCAAATATAAAAAATAAGCACAGTATGCTAATTACCCTCTGTAATTAGCATACTGTGCCCGCGCTGGCCAGCTGATATTATGTTGATAAAGGACAAATAAAAACAAAAAGTAAGATATACTAAACACGTACACGACTTAAGTAGAATTTTATGAAAATGTGGTGTAACGCCCCAAAATGGGCCGCTTAAGAAATATAGCCTATCATATAAATAAGGATTTAAGAGCTTTCAAGGTACTCTGAGCCGGCAAAGCTCACAGCATTACTTATCGTGCAATTTGTTTGTTTTTATTGCGGCTCAAGCCGAGATCATGAGCCGCTCATATTTACAGTATGGCTCGGTTGCGTGGAATTCAATTTTTTAAACGCTTGCTGTGAATTTTTATAGTGTTCTGGGGTGACTTGGGATGGAATTGAGTTATCTGCTTCATTTTGCGCAACTTTAAGTGAATTGAAATAGGTAGTACTACATTTTCTTTAATTTGAATTTAGTATAAAGGGCAGCAACTTTTAACTAAATCATATAAAATGTCACGAAAATAAGATACTACTAAAGAGCTTCTTCTTCAGCCCCACCAGAATGGTGTACCGGATCAGAATGAAATATAGCAGAGAGAGAGAGAGAGTAGCAACATTTATATAGATTATTGTGTGGAGTATTTTAACTGAGAAATGGAAAATTCTCGTGAGATATTTTCAGGCTTCAAATTGCTGACACTGTACTGTGGCAACGTTATTACATTTATGAAGTACCACGGTTCTATAAAAAAGTACATATTGCTGAGTGAATATTATGTCCTTCAAAAATAAAACAAAAGAATTTAAAAAACTGTGTACTTTTGTCAATGTGTATATTCCCCATGGTGTTGTACCCTTGTCCGCAGAATATCCCCTCCACACGTTCAAACACGGTTTCCATGCCTTAAACAAACACTTTAAAACTTAGAATTCATTCGCTCTAAAGGTGTGTTAGTTTAGTGCAAGGAGTAAGGAAGCAAACAATCTGCAATGTAACCGTCCCTGTTTTGAGTAATTAAAAAGTGATTAAGCGTAATTGATACTGCAGCAAGAGGAAATAAAGTGAGCTCCTGCGGCTTTTATCGTACAGAAGGAAGTTATGGTAAAACCAAAGTGTTTTCATCCGTATAAGTTATATTACTAGTTGTTATTTGTGTGAAATAAATATATTATGATATGTGTATGTGAAAATTTAGGGTTGTTTGTATTTTTTTATGCTGAATCTTAACAAAATAAAAGCAAAAAATGTTCTCTAAAAAATAAACAATTTAGGGTGATGAAAAATAGATGTTGTCCTATTCTCATACCTACCCAAGATGCTCACAAAATTTCATCAAAATCAGTCAAGCCATTTCGGAGGAGTTTGGCATCTAAAACTGTGACACGAGAATTTTATATATTAAGATGAGCCTATAACTGGTAATTAACAGATGGTACGTAAAAATAAATGAACCCGGGAGACAAATTCAGTTCAAGGTTACACTACAAAGTATCACAACCTCTTTCTATTCGGAAGGTGTCGCATAAAGCTGAAAGGTGAACAAGAGGCTACTATATATGACATCCCTCAATCGTAGAGGCTCCACTTAGTGCCAAACTTACGGATTGACACGAGACTGACTTAAAATTACTTGTCATGCATTGCATGATTCATATAAGCACAAAGATTTTACGCTAACATATTAAATTTAAAAAACTATATCTTGCATGCATTTTCAACACAATATTCTCAGCCCATAAATGATCCATTGCTGAGTCGTGCCTCCTCCAAGTTTTTAAAGGGAAATTTTGTACTGTGCTCCGCTTGCCTGACGGGTTGGCACAAGGACATCTTCAAGATGATTTGTATCCCATTATAGTACACATCTACAACCAGCCCCATATAACCGAAATTTTACTTAAAAATTCTAATAACAACAACTTCAGTTTAAGTTCCTGACCAAACTTATAACGGTGTTGGCATAAAAAATAGAGAATTCATTTACTAACAAACTCTTCAGAAAAGTAAATATTAGAGGCCAGTTAACCCCTGGGACGCTTGCAAAGGACCCTTAAAATAAATAAGGCGCAGATAAGAGACCGTCAAATAACCAAACTGCATTGACACTGGGAAGAGCGCTTCAATATCTAACAATGAATAGCATGGCCGGTTAGCGCTGAGACGCCACTTAACAATCTTGACTCAAGGGCTATTGTTAGAAGGGCTTGCATACCTCAATACTGCTGTTATAGTTTAAAGAGATTTAGCAAATATTTAACAGTATTTTTATGTTCTAACGAATTACTTTTTATTTTTACCGTTTTATGTAGTTTATACGTACAAAGATGTAGACTAAGTGTTTATATATATAATTATGTGGTTCAGAACACTTCGCACGATTCGATATATGAATTATTGCAATTTAGTCTGCTAGACAGCATTCAGGAAGGTGCAGAAGATCGTCGACAAAAAACGAAAAGATAAGATTTTGATTAGTTCTAAGCCCTTACTTTTTGTTACATACTGTGTATGTCGATAAGATATAAAAGGTATAAGATCGCATTTTCTTATTCTGTTACAAGCAAACACAAATACGATGCATGCACAATTTATAACTATTTCCCTTCAAAACAGAAGAATCCACAAAATACACTTTCATATTTACTTATCTTCTAAAAGCTTAAAAACAAATAGTTATGAAGCAGGAAAAGTCGATTAATACCAAAGTCCGTACGAGCGACATTACCCGAGTAACTTAATACAACGTTGGAATAAAGACTAAAATAACGTCACCGAGATCGCACTGCGAGATAGGATGGTAAACAAGATGGCTTATTAAAAAGGCGGACGGCAGGTAAACGAGTAAATTTCTGATAAATATCTAAAGCAAAGAGCGGATAGGGATTTATTATATTTTTTTGTACCACTGGAGTAGCGATAGCGGCTATTAGTAACGTCTGGTTCTGCTGGCTGTCGGATAGGTGTCCATCATGCCCATCATTTGTCTGTAATATCTGACCTCCTCCGTGCTCCGAAACACCGCAACACCGTCGATTAGGGATGTTAAAAAATAATAGATTTTTATTTAAATCGAATAAATAAATTACGTGTTTAAATCGATTTTCAGAAACAGCTCGTATCTATGCGACGGATGAAAAATCGCGAATTAATTTCATACAGTTGATTAAATAAAATCGGCTCCATCTACAGGCATATATGTATACCTACAGATGGAGTCGTTATGTGATGAGAGGAGGTCCGACTCAGCAGTGGGTCATTTATGGGCTGAGTAGTAGTTAGGTTTGGAATATGAAAATCATGTTGTTTTTTTAAATAAAACTAACATAATATTATTTTCGCATAAATCGATTATTTTTTAATTAAATAATTCGCATCCCTACCTTCGATCCTGGCAGCCATTCTACCATCTATGCCACAAGTTACACCTAGACAGTCGCGTCAAAACTGCCAGCTGATCCCTCTAGATGGGTCGCGCAGGGCAAACGTCTATTGGACGGACCAGTGTCCGCGTAAATACTGGCAGTTATCCAAATCAGGTTGGGCCAGTGCCAAACCCAATGAATTTGGGAAAAAGCGAGGAAGAACTGTGGCGCTCACGCATACCACTAAGCTGGCCGTGTTCTTTAGACGTGTGCAGCATAGACGTCACATGTGGTTGACCCCTGCATACTCGTAAGGAGTGGAATTACATACGATTACTTAATTTATTTGTCCTTTCTTTTTATCGCTTCACAATGGTCAATGTTTAAAACATTTTCAATCTACCAGCGAGCTCTTTATCTTCCTTGTTTGAGACAAAGCTTGTCGCCAACAAAGCGGGCGGTATCGTTGTTTTTCAATTTCAAGAGAGCGTGAAGACAATACAGCGGACGAGCGGCGTCGAGGGAAAATACTATGCTCAATAACTAAGCCTTCATTACCTTATCATTTTCTATAGTCGGTTCTTTAGTCGGTTAGGACCCCCTCAGGGTGAAATGGGGTTGCGACACTATTTTTTTTTTGAATAAGTAATGAAAGCCCTGCTCACCAAACCAGTATCGCGGGGGCAGTTTACAAACATGTAATTAAGGAATACAAATGACACCCAGACTCAGAGCAAGTGCCTCTGGTTTACACAAAGACAGTTGCCCGACCCGGGAACCGAACCGGGGACTCGTTATTTATAGGCGGCACATCCAACCAACAAGTCATTATAAATCCGTCACCACACGGAATTAGCATAAGTATTAAATGTGTTTTCAAATCAAATAAAATGAATAATAAGACATCAAATCAATATTTCATTATTTTGTCATTTTGTTATTCTAGATTTTCTGCCTGCTTAGTCACTTCTGTCACCTTGTACGACATCCTCAGTTTGGAATGAATTGGTAAAATTTATATTTGGTATCCATCACTTAACGCATTTCAAAACCGGAATAATCTGAAAATTACATCAACATAATTTTAAGTCCTTAAGAAACAAATCAAGACACTTTGCTGCAACATATTTCGTAAATTGCTTGTATCATTTTACTCTACAAACATTCTTTCAGACATTTCATTAAAATCAAAGAATATTAATACTCGCATTAATAAACTGCAATTATTTTTACTGCAAAGCCAAACCGCCACTATTAAAGATGTTTTAAACTTACAAATAGCCGAGTGCGGTACACGTAACTACGATATCTTCACAATAGAGCACCTGCAAAAGACGGCTCCTTACGTCTCTCCACTGTAACCTCCTGGATGCTCGTCTAACTGTCTACTTCCAGGAATGGTTTGGACAGCTCCCTGGAAAGATATTGTTTTAATTTTGCTGAGAATGTTACTTTCAGGTGAATGAATCAGACACATTACTTAAGTGTTTGGATATATTTGTTACGAAGGTGCTTCAGTCCGAGTAAATGATCAAAGTAAGCTGAAAACACATGTGAACACACATTCAACAAGACCAACCACTACATTCACTTTGATAGACCTCAAATCCTTGCCAAAGAAAATAATTTTTTTTACCAAATACTTGAATGCCTTTGACCCTAGGCTTGCGTGATCGAAAGCAACGCCAGGGTCTAAGATGGGACAGGCAATTCAAGGAAATGCCCTGTCGGGCACCGGCTCTCACATACACACGACGGAACACAGTAAAACTGCTTGGCGCCGGACTTAAATGTGAGGGTGGTAGCTGGCCGGGCGGACCATTCGATCCTACCACCAAGCAAAAAAAGCTGGCTCTGCACCCGGAGCCATACTTAGGGCCAAGGCACGCAGGACGTGGACACCTGCTGCCTTCCTAACAAGGCCCAAGAGAAGGAAATGACTCTATCACTAAGACACTAACGTCTGAGGGAAGTGCAGGACTCCTCTCATCCAAGCAAACGCCAAGCGAGAAGAATAAGTAGTTTCCCGAAGGCGTTCACGGATCGAGAAAGGACGCAACGTGGTAGGTTGTAGTGGGTAAACCGATCGCAACTTACCATATTCACGCGGTCGGGACTTCCACTTACCCCAGCCAGTCCCCCGACCAATAAAAGGTTTCCACAACGATAAAAAAAGGTAGCATTTGCTTGGAATCCAGTCATTAAATTTATCAAATCTAAAGCTCAACACTCATATGCAAGCCCTCTGGACACCGTGAGTGGTTTCTTAGAACGTTATAAATGAAACAAAATTGTAGTCGGTAATTTTTCCGGAAGGCGCAGTGCTGGTAGGCCTCCCACACGGTGGACCGACGACCTAGTTAAGGTCGCCGGAAAGCAGTGGATGCGGGCGGCCCAGGACCGGCCTTTGTGGAGATTGACTTTTGGCTGAAATGATGATGATGATAGTCGGTAAATTTAATTGTATCTTTATACTTTTGAAGACTGGACTATAATTTAGTCTCTCCCGTGACCACGACTGCTACAAAGCATTTAAAACGCCGTGATTTGAATAATATGATATACACGTGATAAATCCGTTTAATTTAAATGTGTAATAATCGCGAAAACCTAAGAAATCAAGCTGAAACATTATATGCAAGAGCATGAAATCTTTTACCTGTGACGCCTGCGTAAACCAATGTGGCTCAGAGAGTTGCTCTGCTTATTTGCTTAGTGGAGGAGGCTCGTTTTATTAACGGGCCGTTCAATAGCTGAAGTGGTAAAAAGAGAAATTGTGGTCGCCCAGCGGTCGAAATTCGGCCATCATTAATTTGTATCTTCATTTGACGACAGACATTAACTTTTTTTTATAATATTAGCTTTCTGCACTCCTTCTTTAAATAAACTATAAGTGTGGGATATTTTATACTCCTCTGTCTGCGAAATTTTCGTAAACAGGGTAAAAAGTAACGTATTAATTTATACATAGATACTAGCATATCCGGCCACGCGTTGCTGTGGCTAAGGTTTTTGTTATTTTACATTTTACATTAACATAAAATACATTAATTTAACGTTTAACTTAGCGCCATCTATTGAATACTTACTCAAACCAGTCAACAGATATCGCCATCTATTAAATTGTGACTGTCAAATAATAGATAAACAAATAATTTGCAATAAAATAATATTGGGACTATAAATTGAGATTTAAGATATGCTATCTTTTAAGTTGGATCAAACTGCAAACGGTGTGCATATTTGATTAAATTCGGTTGAGTAGTTTAGGGGTAATTTATATATATTATATTAAGAAGGAAGATTAAGATGTCAGCCCTGATCTTGAATGATCGTAAGTACTAAAATTTAGATATTGTCGTGATCAAATCCTAAACCATGGTAGAACTGATTATCCGATCAATTGTAAGAAAAAATACTCAGAATACATAGAGAAAAACAAGACGCAATGACAATTTTCAGCAAATTAACTATCCCCGAGGCGTGGAAATAACTCTATTCCACGCAGTTACTCCGAGCAAACACTAGTGCCGTAACTCATAAAACCGCTTCAACATAAAACCGGCAGCAATGAATAATTCCCTACATATTTGATGTTTATACAAAAGAGGGGGATAAGGGAGGATCTGTCAGTTTGACAAACGCCGTCGCAGGTGTCGCTCGTGTGCCACAATCATAGGATGGAAATTATTCCATCTTCCTCCCCACCACGAACATTCTAAACGACTCATTACAACCCCAGTCTACACAAACTTTCAACAATTATAAGCACGCTAAAATAGTGTATGTCGATACTTTGTAGCAGTTTTTCTTTCACTGTAGCACATTGCCGTTCACACGAAACTCTGCTCACTGAAGTTGTTTAACAAATCAGTGGGGATGACGAAACAGATCCAACAATACCTATTTTCGCTTTCCAATTGTTCGTAGTTCGTTTGTTTTTGTTGAATCGTGGCTGATTGACGACCCTCACAAGTTAGGATTGCTCTGTCGTTCACTTCGACTTAGACTAAGAGCTGTCAGACCAATTTACTACAATTATTCTTAAAACTTTAAATTTAATCCGTGTGGTGACGAATTTAGAAAACATGTCACCACCCCATTCCATCCATTCATTCATCAGGAAGTGACAAGGCTGAAGACCTAGCCGCAAGAGAAAGAAAACTTGAAACTCAACCCAGTGCGAACCCGTCTGCCTGTGGCCAGCGTGGTACATAAGGCTAATTACCATCTACGTAATGGGAGAAGGCCCGATGCAGCAGGGGGTCATTTATGGGCAGAGTATACTTTAAATATTCCAACAGAATTTATTAAATTGTGATCAGTTTTCTTTAAATATTGTTAGTAAAGATTTCGTTGAATTAACTAATCATAGAATCATTATCATCATCACTATCACTACATAGTATAAAACAAAGTCGCTGTCTTCTGTCCGTCCGCTTAAATCTTTAAAACTACTAAAAGGATTTTGAAGCGGTGTTTATTAATAGCTAGATTGATTCAAGAGGAAGGTTTATATGTATAATACATACTTAATGACACCCGTGCAAAGCCGGGACGGGTCACTAGTCCAATATAATGCTCACTACGTGACCGAAGAGATAAGTTTTATATTGGGAAGTTGACTTAGAGTACAACACCCTGTGTGTTTCGGTCAAGGACAGGCATTCAAGGATAGTTATTGACATAAGATGGTCTCGTCAATATTTTGAAACTCACACACACAACAACAGAAGCGTAATTTATGTCAAAAGAGCCAATTTAGAAATTGGCTTTGTCTATTGGCCTATGAACTGTTTTTATAGCATTTGGGTCTGTTGGCGCCGGGGACGAAAGTTTTGTACCGTTTTTAATCGTAATGTTTATTTAATTGTTCGGGTTTTAGAGACAGTATGGTCAGCCCGTTGACGCCTAATGAGATTGTAATTTGTATCATTAAGAATTAGGCACCAATATTATTTATTAACCATTCTTAAACAAAACAATACGATTTTGTAGTTGGAATGGAAGTTATTTATCGTTATCTTAACAGCCAAAAGAAATCCACTGCTGGCCATTTATAGATTTAGAATACATAGTCTCACCACCCTATTCCATTCACCGGGTATCGTAAGAGCCGACAATATAAAATGGCAAGGCCAAAAACCTAACCGCAAGAGAAGGAAAATTTTATACTAAGCCCCATGTCAACCCGTCTAGCGAGCATTGCTCAGTAAGCTAATTACCCTCCATGTAACTGGAGGTGGCCCGACTCAACTGTGGGTCATTTATGGGCTGAGTAGTAGTAGTATTATCTATATTAGCAATGTTTTGAATAATTTTATTACTGCTAAGATTGATTCAGTAGGACTTTGTCCAAATGATGAAATCTATACTGTATACGAGGCTGCTGAAACCCAGTCGATTTTAAGGGTGTCATAGGATCGAATATGTTATGATATGCCTAAAATATAGTCCCAATAGAAGTCTTATAAGCAAAAAATACATATTATGCTTCCTAATAAATTAAAAATAACTTTTTTTTTTAACCATTTTCGTTATTTCATTATTCATACTTACGATATTCTCACGGCTATTCCGAAAACCATTACTTTCAAAAACCATTCCACTTCGGGATTCATATTAGCCTTCTAACAGCGCTATCAACTTTTATAATCATGACCAAAAACAGCGTTTAACTAAGTTCCCAGTAACCGGCACTTTCAAACAGCTCCCAAACGAAAGCTCAAACAATACAGTTACCGTTAGTGCCCTGTATTTCGACAACAGAATAACGCGATGATATGGTTACTGATATCGATAAAAGTAGCGTAGTTAGTTAATTGCTCAAGATTTGATTTAAATAGCTCATTGTTCAGTAAGGTCGCCTCCAATTAGCTGGATGGAAATTAGTGGACTACTGCCACGTTTAATCCAAAACCTTTTTTCCTTGGTTGATTGATATTATTGAAATACTCTCAGTATTAGTGGCTTCCAATGAATTTGGATTCTAAGACACCCATTGTGGAAGTTCCTGCGGAAGATCAGCATCAGATTTTTCTGGAGGAATGGTCAACGACATTGATAACGATTCGAAACTAAAACAAAAATAGAAAAAGAGATCCCAAGTTTTGGTTATTATTCTGAATGGAAGATAACATTATTTTATAAACCCCACAGCAGAAACTTTTCAACCTTTTTAGTGCCATTTCCCAGTGAAACTGTGCAGCCGTTTAAAATTACGCAAAGGGTTAGACAAGGGACGGAACAACGCACAGCATATAGCCAGCACATTGCGGTGATCTTTAAAGTCTACCACCAGCCAGAGAGGATCCGCTCAATAATAAATGAGACGACCTAACTTCACGCCCCAACCAACACTCTAGCTTTCGCGTTGAAAAACTTTCAAATGATCCCATCTGTGAACTAACAACAAAGAATAATGTACCTTAAAGCGGATATATAGAGCTTGGTTTCATTTGAACTCTATATTAGGGTCCAGACATACCACCCCTCTGAATTAGACATGTGTTAAAAGCTTAATGCATTTAATAGGCAACGTTGGATCCAACTACTGTAAATTTTCAACAAATATACATAGTTGTAGAAAAATCTTTTAAGTATTCTCATCTGGAATGTACAACGTACGTTAAAAAAAGGAACTGCTGAATTACATATTTACGAAAGTTTTGAAATACTTCCATGGCGTAGTAACGCAATATTTATAGTGGCTTGCATCTTTTTAAGACATTATTGTGACCTAAGTAAAGCTTAGCTTACTTTAGCAACAACTTGAGCAGTTTTAGGTTATGGTTTTCCTATAAACATTATATCCGAAATTTCAAATCAGCATTAATTTAATGTTTAGCAGTAATTGGTGAAAATTTAGTGAGCCACAAAAACATAAAATAATAATAATGAGTTGCTGATCAATTACCTATTTCTGCTCACAAAAATACGAATAGTATGCTAACCATTTAAAAAACACTTATTTCAAATTATGTGACGACTAAAAGAAAATAATGTAGACATAGACATAATATTAATTGTGGCAAGAAAAATACAAAAGTAATAAAACTAGACACCAAACTTTTTCTATGGAAAGCCTTCCTGCCACAAACCGTCCCAAATTCAGCACGATGCTGGTTGGAAATAAAATAAAAAATAACTAAAATACATTTACAAAATGTAGCCGCATGAACAGATGAATAGCGTTATGCTAATCAATCTTACTTGCTTTTTATTAGCATTGGCACAATATCACATGATGGAGATTAGTTCGTAATATAAAAAATGACTGTGTCCATGTGGCAACGTATCCTGAGGGTGTCGCAAGAGGCGTCCAAAGTAGCGCAAGATACAGAACACCTAGCCGCCAGAAAAAAAAACTACTTGATACAAACCCTTATTTATAGGCCCTGTTCAGTAGTGGGTAATTTATGGGCTGAATTGACGATCAAAAATAACATCTGTCAGCTTCCATTCCCTAAGAATATTACGTACGAAGTATTACGATGTCCTCAAGTATGTCTTTCACAAATACACATTTCGGCGATAGTAACACAATAATCTTGGGCTCACCCCAGATTATGCTAAACTATCATCCCATCTCCCGGTCGTACCCGGATGAAATATCTTTAAGCCCCTGTTAACTGTTATATAGATAAGATTTTAAACAAATGTTTTTTGGATTCAAGAAGTAAAAAGTGAAAAGTAAATATAATTCCCAATTCAGCTTCATCATTTCAGCCAAAAGACGTCCACTGCTGGACATAGGCTTCCCTCAAAGATTTCACCAACGGCTGGTTGGACCTGGGCCGCTGCCACCGAGTAGGAGGCCTACTTGCGCTCGAGGACTTTTCTGCCCCATCGGGCGGCGGTCCTGCGCGCCGATTCAGCTTGGGGCTCCATCACAGCATGTTCCCCCATTTGGGGAGCGCAACCCGCGGCCTTGAAGCGGGTAGTCGAAGGATGCTATTGGTATTTCTTTTAGGTAGGACGGGCGCTAATTGTTATCATTCCTCGCCCTGGAATACTCCATATCCCGGCTAGTCCCCGACAGTTGGGTATCCACGAGGATTTTCAACGAAAAAATAACAGCAAAGCCCATAATCCTGGTAGGCTAATCCAAATTAAGCAAAGGGTTTCTTGAGAATTGGTTGATTGGTTGGTATATTTAAATCCATCCATTTACAGAGTCTTTATCATAGATACATATTTATTTTGTGGAATGGAGAGAAATTTTTTGGCTAAAATAAAGATGAATGATGGTGATACTATATTCATAATTCACTATTTCGATGCTGAAATTCCAGTTCTACAGTTCCGTCTAATTAGAGCTCAAAGTTACGAGTAGCAACTGAATAATTACAAAAGACGGAATGTGCTTCGGAATGAGTATTCACGGTTGTAATGGCTCGAGGAGAGCTCCAGTTATGAACTAAAGTCAACTGAATTAAAATTTGTCTAGTTGGATATAATTTCATACATTTATGTGAATGCGTCCAGCTGAAGACAGGGCGCTGTGGCGCTCTTTAGGGGAGGCCTATGTCCAGCAGTGGACTAGTGTGGGCTGATAATGATGATACAAAGAAGTAATCGGCTAAGATGGTAAGGTTTTGTTTGCTTGTATTCTTGGTTGCTTTATATTCCACACACGCTACTGACCCAAGTATACAATTTACAGCAGGATACTATACTAGCTCAGTATACGATGTATATTTGGCACAATACTATTTTTCGGCTAGCTCATATCATAATTAAGCACTAATTGGTATACATAAGTTTCTGCGCACCTTCTCATTCACTCTACATATCTATATATTGACTGCCTCGTTGGTCTAGTGGTCAGATGTGCCGCCTTTGGATCAACGGGTCCCAGGTTCGATTCCGGGGTCGGGCCAGTGTCTTTGTCTAAACCAGAGGCACTGGCTCGGAGTTTGGGTGTCATTTCTATCTATAATATGTATGTATTTACAAAAAAAAATGTATATAAGTAGTTTATCATCCATCTCGTTACCATAACACAAGCATTAAGTTGCTTAGCTTGGGACGAGATGGCGTTGTGTGAAATGTCCAAGGATATTTATTTATATTTATATAAATAACAAAAATCGATGACATAAATGCCATTAACACATAAAATTATAATATGTACTAAGACTAAAAACAACACATTACAAATTAACTTCAACAGCGTATCCGCGCAAAGGGCATACAATTTAACTTTCACATATGACTGTATAGATTTTTCTTCTCTCACATATACATACAAGCATTAGATCTGATCGACGCCGCAGTCAAAGTTTAAAAGCACTCCCAATCGGCGAGCCAACACGCAAGCCTCCTTGAATATAGATGAAGCAAACCGAAGCATACAAATTTAGCGGTAAATTTTCTTTGCCGCGCGTGATCCCCTTTTGAACCGGGTAAAAATTGAGCGTGGAGATATCAAAAGATATTGCTAACAAGTGCTCATTGCTCAGAAAAGTACTCCAGGGTTTTATTCGTAAAACTCTGTTCAGTATTTATTGTTGTACCTTTGAACATTGGAAAATTATTGCATGGCTCTGACTATGTGATAGCATCATCTCATGCTATAAATATTTACTGCCGAATCGAGTTACATACAGGAAAATATAGTAGCATTATAAATCTTATGGTGTAGAGAATACATACTCGTATTCCAGATCTTCGCAATTACATTTTAACGTAATTTAAATCCGTCTAGCGTCGTGTTTATCTTAGCAGGTAGCAAGTGGGATCTTGCATACAATTTGCTAATTGGAAACGTAGTGTAGCAATTATCACAGGAAATAGATTAGTCGACTACTTAATCTGATGAGCTGGCGCCTCGTTAAAGTTGAAACTGCTAAGCTATGAACTCCGCTTGCGCCTAGGAAGCGCCCGTTTTGCATTGGTTGACCTATTTATAAAGTACATTAGGAAATATCGGTAGATACACTTAATACGATGTTATATTATTTATATTGGAGTGTGTCAAAATCAAATTTATAATGAAATCAAATAATGTGTACTTAGGAGGTCATGTAATATCTATTCCTGGCTGCCACTCTATTATCTTTAACCATCGATGCACGTGGTCGATAGCGTGATAATAGACAGCTGATCTAACTCAATCATTACCGATTGTCCCTCTAGATTTTTCGTGGATTATGTCAGATGGCAATTACTCAGTCAGTAACACTGGTAGTTAGCGAAACACGATAAGTACATAATTTTCAAACACCATCTCGGATCATAAAAGACCCCCCACGTCTATGGCTAGTCTCAGCCAAAATTCTGAATTGTAACATTTACCAATTGAGGAGCTATTTAATAGTTATAGAATAGTAAATATTAATAACGCAATAAATAGACTGCCTCGTTGGTCTAGTGGTTAGATGTGCCGCCTTTGGATCAACGGGTCCCGGGTTCGATTCCGGGGTCAGGCAAGTGTCTTTGTCTAAACCAGAGGCACTGGCTCGGAGTCTGGGTGTCATTTCTATCTATAATATGTATGTATTTACAAAAAAAAAATGTATATAAGTAGTTTATCATCCATCTCGTTACCATAACACAAGCATTAAGTTGCTTAGCTTGGGACGAGATGGCGTTGTGTCAAATGTCCAAGGATATTTATTTATTTATTTATACTCAAACACACAAGCCTATTGTACTGGTTTAATTGTCAAATTGTCAAAATAACGTACGAATACAAATGACTGAACCGCCATCTGTTATCATTACGATAATGTTACTGTTCTACAGAAGGATTTAATTATAGTAACATAGATAAAGATCACGTATGTGTAGAATGGCATCTTAATGTTAACAAGCCCATTTTAAGACTAGATGATAAAACAGGTTAAGTAACTTGTCAAAGATAATCCAACCACTTTAACCGGTTAAGATTTTTTCAGATTATGTATACATAATATTACTATTATATTTTATCATGTTTTTTGATACTTTTAATGTGTGAAAAGAAGCGTAGCACAGTAGGCTTAGTAGTTGCCCCTGTGATGGGAGGAGGCCCCACTCAGCAGTGGGCAGTTTATGGGCTGAGTAGTAGAAGTAGATGAGTCTATAACCTTTGGCTTCACACGCCCTGATTTCAAGTATATAGCGCCATTGTCCCGCCATTTTTTGCTGACGCCGTAGGTGGCGCCCGGCCGGTCGTAAATAACATAAACAATTCATTGTTCTCAAGTTCGCTTGGGTTGCGTCTCAAGTTGTGTTTTTTGTTTATAGTATGAATGGACCGGTAGATTTAATGGTTTTGCTTATCAGTAGGTATGCGACGACGATGTTGAAATATGATTTTTGCAAATTTTTAATGTAAACAAACATATTTTTTTGCAAATTCAATTTTTTGAACATACCGCACTTTTATAAAAAAAAAAATATCACACGATGTAGGTAGACTACTATTCTCACAAAATAAACAAAAACACTGGGGGTACACTAACATTTATTTAACAAAGTCAGTTATTAAAAAAATACGGTATTACGTCACAAGGCCATGTCAACTACAGGTCGACGGGGCAATCGGGACCTACCACGAAAGTCACGTGACTCCCAATCGACACAAGCAATATACGGTTAGATTCGTAGTTAACTCGTCTTGTAAATAAAGAGAATTCGATACACTCACGTATTGATTCACAAAACACTCAAAACGAAAGAAGGGCGTGCGCGCCGCGCGACGGCAAAACGAATACTAAAACTCAACATAGATAATCGTTTTATTTTTTCTTTTTTAACGTTCCAGCGCCGCATTTTTATTATTTTTGTACATAATTAAGCATAGAAGCTTGACTAATAATTGAAACGGACATTAACAAAAAATAGTAAGAAAATTTAATATGAAATGTGAGACAAAACTCATTAGGGTATTTTATACTAACACATATGGATGAAATCTTATGATGAATCTGAAATAAACTATTATTATATATTCTACTAGCGACCCGTCCCGGCTTCGCACGGGTGCAATGATATGCTTAAAAACCTTGAATCACTCTGTCTATTAAAAAAACCGCTTCAAAATCCGTTGCGTAGTTTTCAAGATTTAAGCATACATAGGGACGGACAGACGACAGTGACTTTGTTTTATACTATGTAGTGATAGTGATTCCCAACAGTGAACATAAGTCGGCTGATGACGATGATCACATGCTTCAGGTTTCTTAAACGTAAATAATTGACTGCTACTGTATTTCATCGTACTCCGCCTGTACGCCTACTAAGTATACATTTTACTCATTACAAAATCTTAATAAATAAACATATCACAATCTTCAATGATCAATGCAAATAAAGCAATGACACGTATCAATTTGGTGGACGATGATCATGTTTTACGTCCACTACTCACCAACCCATTCCCTCCTAAGGATCAATGAAAATTAAAAAAAACCCTGTGCCAAACTGTGTGGCTGACAACGCACAGACTATAAGGACGGCAACTACCTTTAGTTGCCGAGATCTGAAGTTGGTAATAAATGGGTAGAGATTATTTTTATCATATTGCTTGGTAAAATCGAAGCAACGAATTATTTTAGACCTAATATTTTACCCCTATAATTAAAAAGCCAAATTTTTGCGTATGGCAATCTCTGTACATATTGATTTAGCCTGAAGGTGTAGTCTTCCCTTGAAGGCCCAATTTAAAACAATTTTGTGAAACTTGTAATAACGTCTGACTAAATTGCTAAACATAATTTAAATTCAATGGCGTTTTGCTTAAAGCACTCTACTTCCAACAAAATTCGTTATATAATAAAATAATTATCTTTAACTTAGACAATAAAGTCTTAAACTTAGTTAAAGTGCCTCAAACTGCAAAGTATTTGTTTTTAATTATAAACATATTTTTTACGGAAAGTAAAACGAAATGTTCACCTTCATTTTAGCCACAAGAACATCACTACTTTCCCCAATAATTTCCTGAGCTGCCGGAAACCATCGGAATCCTTGCACTTAACCAGATCGTGGGTCCACTCTCTGGATCACTTTATCCGTTAGGCTCATATCTAATTATGTGCTTACTAATCAATGCCTGGTAGTTGCTTTGGTTGCTAATTTTATAAAAATAAATTGACTAGTGAACATTTAAAAAGGCAAAGAATTGATTATTGTAACATTTCTTTTCGAGTTTTCTATCTTGTGAGAATATATCGCTTACTTATTTGGCTCCTCCGTGCTCGGTTTGATATAGTCTTTAATGGTGGCTGTACACACTCGCCGATAACATCTCGCCGAGAGTCTGGGCCGATATGGCCCACGACGAGAGTATCCCTGTACACACTCATTTTTCATTTGTACTGAAGAATGAAATGAATTTGACTTCTTTGACTCGGGTGCAAAAAACCGAGAAGCCGAGAAAACCGAGGATAAGCGAGGCGAGACGCGAGAGAGTGAGACAAGACGATAGTACCGTCTGTCTCGGGTTGTCTCGACGAGTGTGTATAGCCGACTTTAGAATTCCATATTTGTTTCATTCCATATTCCAAATATTATTTTCAAATGTCATTTCGTGCTAATTGAAACAAAGCCTGGAAGCAACCGGATCAATCAAAATTTTTTTTTCTGCTTGCAACATTTAAACTTTTGGCAAGCGTTTAGCAGAAAAATGTTTCCAATTTATACTTACAAAACATTCATCCGTAACCGCGAAACAAATTCTTACAAACTCATTACGAGCTGTCACTTTTTGTGCAGCTAGGGTTGCCGAAGGCTTGAAATAAATGGATTTAATTTAACGTCGCTTCTGTGGCGTGCTTTATGTTAAACACTAATTTGTAGATAGTGTTGTTTCGCAAGAGCGCAAGACTCTTACTTGCTATTAATATTATCAAATTCAGCACCTTTGGAATGAGTTTAAATAAAATATATATATTATAACGATCGGCTACAAAACTAATTCCCAATAAACATATTATGTCCCCACATAGGTCGCTTCTAAGCATCGCGACAATCACTCCTGTGACGCGCTCAGAAGACGAGCTTGCTCGTTTCATCTTGGAAATTATTCGAGCGTATCCGACACTTAGGTCTTACTGCGGATTCACTTTTGTTTATTTTTTAAAATAATACTCCTGCTTTAGGTATAACCGGCCCCGGAATCGATCCTCGGATCCCGTGATCCAAAGGCCGCGCATCCAAACCCTAGACTAGCAAGGCAGTCTATTACTATCATAATTTCATATAACTTAGTCTTTAATAATTTAACAGTTAGACAAAGGCTTGCCTAAAGGTTTCCATTAAGACCGATCCTTAGCCACAAAGTATTGCCATCAGTCCTTTGAGTTTTGTGCCCTGCCCTGTAGCTTATAGTAACAAGGCAGCATAGTCTCACATCGCTTTGTTTTTCGTTACTCTAAAGATTAAATTATTTTATGCTAAAACTATTAGTTTAAACATTGCGAAAAAAATTCAGGGTAAAATTGAATTGAGAAAGTTACTTGTATGTATTAAACAATGAATCATTATACATTATCAATATACATTGCAAGGTAATTTATAGTAATTGACGTTTGAATAAATCTTTTAAAACGTTCTGGCATAGTTTTTGTACTCAACTAGTACATACTTCATTCTCGACAGCCCCGATAGCTGAGATCAATCAAATAGCGACAGGTGCAGGCCCACTAAGCTTTTCATTAGCGGATCCAAATGTCTACTTACCTTCAGCTGTACCGGTTTGCTGAGAAATTGAATTTATCTGGAAATTCGACCCGGTATAAGTGGATGATTGAATCCAAGTCATTTATCATTAACCGAAGAGCAGCCAACAGGAGTAATTTACAAACAATTTTAGGTGTAAGGATAGTGATGTCTACCAATTTATATCGTTAAAGCAACAAATCTAAACTAAATTTAAACTATTTTCCATTCACTGTGCGAGGTCTATAACCAGTAGTAGACTTAAGTGGTCAAATGATGATAATTCCCTTCGTCTCATATTCCGCCAGGCCTACTCCAATTTGATGCGATGTTATTCCATAAGTTGCTTTAAAGTTTCATAATCCAGATTTATTTCTCTTACGGCCAGAAAAAATATTATCTTTAGTCGTCTTTTTTCCATAAAAGCAATATAATTTTAACAATTTATTTAAAACTAACTTTACCCCGCGGCGCCACCCGCAGTACGACAATAACAACGGGTAACACCGTACCCGTGCGAAGCCGGGACGGGCCGCAAGTATATAATAATAATGATATTGACTCTACGTTTTAGTTAAAAAACGTTTGTATGGGAAAAATAAAAAGACTGTTTTAGGGGATTTCCGGCAATTATTCGAATTTTTCTCGCCGTAAAAACCATCCTTGAACTTCAACGAACATTTAAAAAAAAGAATTGGCCAAATTGGTCCAGGCTTTGTTGAGTTATGCGCTTACCAACACATTTTGCGATTCATTTTTATATAAAAGAAGATAGATAGATTTAGCTAACCTTAAAGTTCTATCTTAAACTTTAAATAATAAAGCTCCAAAATATTCATCTGTACATTGGCGTTAGAAAAGACGGGAATAAAAATGTCTATGCGGTTTATCTAAAGCTCAATGAATGGTAAATGCAGCCACGGATTAATTTGCATTCCAGATAGCTGGCGATTCGGTTTTCCACAAAATGTCTATTGATACTACAACGGTATTGTCACTTTCATAGATAGAAAATATATAACTAGTATCAGGAAAACAGTAGTCTTACGACAGCCTCAGAGTAGTGAGTACTACAGTACGACAACAATATTATGCTTATATTGCAGAAGCCCTAATGACAATCTTGCTTCTAAACCTCGGAACAAAAACTGTAACCAATTAAAACTTATACAAATATTTGAATAAGGGCGCTGAACGCTGAAACCACCTCATTGTGAGTAGAAAGTCGCCCATGACGTCGTAAATAATGCCTTTACTCGTCCCAGGGTTATCTCCTTAAGTACACAGCCGTTGTTAAGGAGCGCCGTAAATTTAATTTTATTGCTTAAATACTTATAAAATTTTGCAATTGTACCGCCAAGGGTGGGATTAGAACTATGTACAGGCCGCACATTATTTCCATCGATCGTGTAATACTCTCATCAATATTTAACGTTAACAGAGTAAAATTACCACATATTTCAATTAAATTTCTATATATATAAACTAATTCAGTTGTGTTTGTAGTAAACAACATTCAGGTTTAATTTATTTTTAAGGTATTAATGCAATTTTATTAGCCTCTTGTGATATTGTGTCCTTTTTCAATATATCTCATTATATCATTACGTTGGCATATTTTACAAACGTTGTGTTTCGACCATTGTATGAAGTGACCACTGAGTAAGGCACGGCTAAGGGTAGGCCGTGAAAACATTGCCAGATAACAGGGATAATGTCTTGTTAAAATTCGTGGCGTGTGGCCTCAGAGGTATTTTTTGTGGAAGTATTTAGACTAAATTGCTCGTAGTATTTAATTGCTTATTAAATATTATGTTTTTCTTATCCGTGTGGTGACGGATTTATAATATTTTACATGGTAAGAGCGTCCTGGAAATGAAGCTGCATGAGAAGGGAAGCTTCATACCAAGCCATGTGCCAGCCCGTCTGGGCAGCGTGACATGGCATCCTCTATGTACCCGGCAGTATGAACAGAGTAGTACTAGTAGTGCGTAGTGTAAACATTTTAAATTGAAGACAAGCTTCTGCGCGCATCTTAGACCGCGTGTGTGTTGAATTTATCGCGATGATTTTATCGTCTGCCTGATTACATGAAATTTATGCTTACTACTCTGCTCCCTTTGGTGGTAGCGTGATGAATTGTATAAGATATAGCGTTTCTGAATTAACGGGTTATCCAATGCCAATATTTTTCCAACAACCTTTATGTAGACTCTCGTTAGTCTATTAGGGCCTCCGCGCATTATGCGGCCAGGCCGCGCGGCCAAGTCCCTGCGGCCAACTAATTCTACTACGATGTATATAGCTGCGCGCATTACGCGGCCAGGCCGCGCGGCCAAGTTTTGGTCGCGCGGCCAACGAAAAACATCGCGTCACATACGCGGCATATTGGCCGCCGCGACCAATCCGCGCATTATGCGGCCAGGCCGCGCGGCCTGGCCGACTAAATGCGCGGGGGCCCTTAGGCTTTCCCACGCTGCACTTTCTCAGAGGTGGTGGCTACTTTTCCCTTCACATTTATTACCTCGAGGCTATTATGACTATAACTAGCCACTTTCTGACTACACTGACCCATCATCGTTCCCACCGGGCGATCTTTTGACTTAAGCCTTTCTTGTGAATGCCCCATCTTACAGAAGGTTACGAACACAAAATACCTTGGAGTTATGTTGGACCAAAGACTGTGTTGGACGGCACATATTGAGCTGCTAATGACTCGCATTAGAAAATTAACAGGGGTGGTTAAAACTCTTAGGCATGTAATGCAAAAGGATTTTCTGAAAAAAACCTACATAGCTCTTGTGCAGTCGGTTATAGCTTCATCATCATCATCATCATTTCAGCCGGTTATAGCTTACTGTATCCCAATCTGGGGTGGCTCGGCAAAGTCCCATTTCCTTGGGCTAGAAAGAGCACAAAGAGCCCTTATTAAAGTAATGCACTTCAAACCGTACAGATTTCCTACAAACACCCTATATGAAATCAGTGATTTAATGTCTGTAAGGACAATATTAAACACAATATTAAAATGTCACCAAGCCCTTTATTTTGACAAAAACAAATTGAAGAGAAGACATAACGACATTGTTGCCCCTAGAATGAGCATACGATCTAATTATGCTAATCGACAATATACCTTTCAATCTGCTACCTTGTATAATAAAATAAATCGAATATTACAAATATATCCCATGCAAAAATACTCGTGCAAGAAAACTGTGACGGAATGGATAATGGGGCTCTCGTATGACGACATAGAAAGCTTACTGTAAAGCTTCATCACACATACGAATAATGCAATATAAACAAAAAAAAATTGGTAGTTAGTTAATACATTGCACATACAACAAGATTAATTATGGGTAAACATAGATAATACCTATAATAGAAACATGCACATATGAATCAGCCAGATACACTTACAAACCCACTCACACACACCCACACACGCACACACACACACACACACACACACACACACACACAATACCGGCTGGTTAGGTAATAAAATGGCTAGTTTTAGTAATAGAAGGAAAACTTGATATAAAAATATGCAAGTGTATCAAATAAGAATTGCAAAACCTGATTCTATCACACACTCACACACACACACATACTTACGGGCCCTTTGAAATAAGTCATAATAGGATTTCATTTTTGTTTACATAATAGTTTTCTTCATATGTTTATTATTGTTGCATTTCCCTTAATTTAATTGTTATGGAAATATAGTGTCAAATGAAGAAGCGAGTTATTCCCAACACAAGTATCCACGATTACTTACTGGGAAACTCGGCGCAGCATAAATAAATTACTTTATTATTATCTTTCATGTCTCTTTATTTCATATTTAAAAAAAAATACAAAATGTTTAAAAAAAAATATACATAAAAATAGACAAAAACCGTCGAAAGCGAGGTCGATGACCTAAGCTACCGACAGTTCAGGGCTCCAGAGAGTGGAATCTCCTCACGATCCTTGCCGAATCCAGGATGACCGCCTTTTGTATCAGGCCCTTAATCCAGCAACCCAGCGAGAGTTTCTTGAGATGTTGGTCGCAATAAGACCGTTTACTGAAACAACTATCGGTACAATGATTGTTGAATCAACATGCCACATTGCGGTAACCGCGTGAGCCAAATCGAGATACTTGGTTAGTTTCTCTTTTTCGGCTTTAACGAGGTTCTCGTCATGCGGGATAGTGACGTCAACAAGCATTATTATTATTAAGCCGATCTCCTTGGTCTTCGTGCATAGTTCTGTATCGCTCGTAAACTGGCATTCAGCTACTTTATCGTGTCTGCTTCTTATAAGACATTGCCGGCCTCGCCGAATTAAAAACAGGTAAATCAGCGCACTTTAATTAATGTACTCAGATACAGAGATACAGTGTATCAAGGATTCTTTCGCATGCGGCACACTTTTTGTATTATCCTAAACTACGTGAGTAAACTTACTAAAGGAAACCACCGTGGATCTCTTATAATATTCGTAGCTTTTAATATTCAAAGAGACATTGTACTTAGTTGTACAACTGATGATGATGATGAATAATGACATATCGACCTCAGTGACATGCTTTTAGAGAAGCCTATGACCAGCAGTAGACGGAACTAGGCAGATGATGATGAAATGCAATCATGCATGGTTAAAAACATATTTTTGCTAATTATTATTTTATTTATTAATTCTTATAAACTAAAAAGCAGCGCCATCCCAAATGAGTACAACACAAACATCACAAAAATGTAATGAATTCTCCTCCTATTGTAAGATTCATTCAAAAGGCTACTGCTATGGGATCAAATGGACAAATCCAAAACCGCTTTTAACTTATCAACTTCTGCGTTTCAATTCAGTGCCCGTGTTCATTATACATTTATAGATAAAATATTAAACGTTAAGTTTTGCCGCTATTTGTACGCTAATCCTGTTAATGTTAGTAAGGATTTTCTTGAACTTTAATCATTAATATTAAACAGCAAACTCACAAACTTCACCATTCCTCTGTACTGTGTATATGAAACTCAACTTCAGCCGAGTATTTTTGGTCCCGTCCATTTTCATTTCAGCAGAGTTTAGGTGCACAAGTGGACTCATTGGACAGTGCTATTGCCAATTTCATGCGATTTTATCTAAAAAATAAGTTGTTAGGCCCTGATTTCCCACTTTCCTTACGGCTAAGTTCTTAAATAATGGACTAAGCAGACCGCACTGCTTCCATACCAACCAACATTTAAACAAATAGTAAGTCTTTTTGTAGATTGTGTTTAACAATGTGGGTTCATTTGTACGGACTTATGTCTACGGTATCTATGGGGACAGTGTCGATAACAAAATATAATTTATCTAATACGATAACAACTAAAAGTCGGAAGATTATCTCCCGTTGCAATACAAATATCTACTTTTTTATTCAAAATAGTTTCTTTTTGTATCCGCATTTGAATAATATTAGCTTTTTAATGTGGTTTTACGATATTTTTTGTATATATCTTTCCAGAATCTGTACGGTTCTGGTTCAGGCAATGGACCCATTTGTAGTTCTTTGTCGATGTTCAAAAAGTTTAATTGGGTTTTAGAGTGAGGTATCCAATTTACTGGTATACCACTTCATGGTGGCGTTGGATCCCTGAAATAAAAAAAAAAACAGGAAGTTTGAGCGAATAATTTCTATGGTATCGATATTTCAATGGTATCGGTATTTAAATGGTAGTTCTCTATGAGACTTGAATTATAACAATTATCGGAGATTTATGTTAAACCCAAAACAACAATACATAGATGATATTTTGTTGGTTCCATATAATTTAAAAAAAATAAAAAACGAATCGCAGGACAAGATAATGCGTAAGCGACCAACAGTGTTACTGTAATAATTCCTTCTCCTACTAATACTATAATAATGACGCCTCTGAAGTGAAACTATTTTGTTTAAATTCTTACCCGTACTTAGCGAAGTTGGCAAACATTCCAGTCATCCATTTAATCATTTTTATATCATCATCTTTAGGTACAAATGGTAGCAACATTGTCTTAAACAAGTATCCAAGATCATCTCCATGATAAGCTCCTGTCTCGTTGGTCGAACCTAACAATCGCTTTACTAAATTCCGTCCACCAGAGTATTTAAAATAATAATTATACACTCTTGACTCAGTATTTTTATTCATCAATTCACCTTCCAAGACCACAGGAATAAAAAAATATAAATGAGAATAAAGATGAGATAAATTTGTAATGGTTTTTGTACTAATATCTTCGGTACCGAAATAAAATTCTTTGACTTTCTGATTTAATTTCTTCTCTTCTACTACGGATTGCAGTTCTAAGTCATCAGAAAACTGATTTGCTTGATTCCTAAGCATAAGTGATTCCTCGGTTTCTTTTGCTACAAAAAGTAGTCCTTCCTTATCTGTAGAACCATATATTACCGATATGTTTCTTGGATTTTTCTTAAGTAAATTATATGGCACATCATCTATGAAAGCTTCAACACCAGGAATATTTTTCTCTACACATGGTAAATGCAACAACTTGGAAGACAAAAGTTGAGCTATAGGTATTTTTGCCGTAGTCATGATTAAGTCTTTGTATGACATTGATGAAAATATTTCAAACAGTTCAACTGGATCTTGTGTATCGAAGCCTAAAGTTTTTGCTATTTTACTGGCTGTTTTTGAAGGGTACCTATTTATAGACCAATTTGCCAAAGATGAACCGCTCATAACAATTGCTCTGTGGAATAAATTCTTAGTGGCCGTCGTGAGTAGTAGTAAAGATACTGACGTTCCACCAGCACTTTCCCCAAATACTGTTATGTTATCGGGATCACCTCCAAAGTTAGCAATATTTTTCTTTACCCATTTTAAGGCTGCTACTTGGTCTTTCATACCAGCATTACCTGGAGCTCCTTCTATACCTAAGCATAGAAAACCCAAAACTCCAAGTCTGTAGTTAAAAACTACTACTATGACATTTTGTTTTAATAAAAAATCTGGAGAGTACATAAATTTTCCACCATCGCCTAAAATAAATGCCCCACCGTGGACGTATACCATTACAGGAATAGGGTTTTTTACGAATACTGGCACATATACGTTGATTTTTAAACAATCTTCTATGCCAACCACGCCAAACAGTTCTGAATATTGTGGGCACTTCGTGGTTGCATCTATTCCTTTGAAAACACCTCTCCACGTGGGTGGTGGTCCTGGGGCCTGCAGAAAAAAATAATGAATGTTACTAAAAAATACAAATAAAATCTATGATTTACAATGTTAGTGCATGCCTACAGTTTCAAATAAATTATCATGCGAATGTCGAATTTTTTTAGACCATGCCCCACAAACTGGAAGAAAATGCTACATCCATTAAATCTACCAACGTTTAAACGTGCTTGAAGTTTACTAAATAAATAAAAAATACAAACCTAGGTAACTAAAAAGTATAAGGGAAAAAAACTGCTATAAAAATTACATGTTTTTTATGTTTTTGTAGAAATACAACAATCTGTCATCAATAAATCTTTCCGGACCATTTTTACATGCAAACTAGTATGATAAAGCGTTATCGTAGAGTTGGTCAAGATAAATATAAACTGTGCAATGGAGACGTTATCATTGGTTGTTCGTATAATACAAGAATATTTTTTTATCAAATTCAAGCGATGTGAGATAATAAACTGTAGAAAATTCCACATTTATTTTTTGGTAGTACGGACGGTAAAAGGAAGAAATACTTTCAACTTTTAAAATCGTTGGATATATTTATTTTTCGGTATTTATTATAAATATCTTTCCACATTTCATATGCTTCCAAATTAGGAATAGGACCCATTTTCAAATCTTCGCTTATATAAAGAAAATTCATATTATTTTTATTACTGGGTATCCATTTTGTTAATGAATTATCATTGGGTGGTGTGGGATTCCTGAAACAAGAGGAAAACCGTGATATTGAAAATAGTTTTAGTGATATTTATAAAATGTATCATATTTCGAGTCATTTACAACATTACATTTACAACATTACATTTACTCTATTTAGAATTTTATTAAAGACTATTAAAATAAGTACCCGTGTTTTGCGTAATTAGTCCACAGCCTAGTCATCAGATCAATCATTTTTTTATCATTCTGGTTAATTGGGAATTGCCATACGCGGGCTTTGAATAAATACAAAAGGTCATCACCGTGGCTTGACCCAGAATGATCGTTATATCCACTCATATATTTTACTAAGTTTCTTCCTCCAGAATAATTAAAATAGTAATTGTAAACAGGAGCATTCGATGCTCTGACTACTGCTTCTGATTCTAAAATAGCAGGTATTTCAAAATATAAATGCGTGTTCAACTTGGATACGTTTTCATGAACTTTAATACAAATTTTTTCTTCGCCAAAATAATACTGTTTTAATTTTTTTGAAATATTTTTTGCTACTTCTTCCGATGGGAATTGCAAGTCAGATGCGAAGATATACTTCGCATCTCGTTCGATCAAATCTTCTTCGCTATCATTAGCCAGTAAGAAAAGACCTTCATTGCTTGTCGTTCCATGAATCATAGAAATATTTCCTGGTTTACTTTTGAAGATGTTGTAGGGGTAGTCAGTCAAAATCGCTTCCTCGCCTTCAATTTTTTTTTCAATACATGGATAGTATAAAAGCTGTGTATCAAAATACATGCCTAGTGGCTTCTTTGGTTTGGCTGTAATCAAATCTTTAAACGATAGCTTTGAGAATAATTCATATATTTCTTTTGGAGTTTTAACGTTGTATCCAAGTTCCTTAGCAACTAGTCTCGCAACCCATAATGGTTGTCTATTAATACCCCAATTTGAAGACGAGGCACCACTCTGAATAATAACTCTATTAAATAAACCCTTAGTTACTTCACTCGCCATAAGTATAGATGCTGATGTTGCTCCTGCACTTTGACCAAAAATTGTGACATTATCCGGATCACCTCCGAAAGCGACTATATTCTTCTTAACCCATCTGAGGGCTGCTACTTGATCTTTAAGCCCAGCATTCCCTGGAGCTTCTTTAATCCCTAGACATAAAAATCCTAAGGGACCTAATCTATAGTTAAATGTGACTAATATAACATCATGTTTCACTAAAAAATCCGGGGCATATAGTAGTTTTCCTCCACTTCCAATCAAAAATGCGCCTCCATGAATGTAAACCATAACTGCTAATTTCCCCTTAGCATTGGCTGGTGCGTACACATTTATTTTCAGACAGTCTTCGCTTCCAATTACACCAATGGGTGTAGGTTGTAAACAGCTATAAATTTCATCAACTGCTTTGTAAGTTCCTTTCCACGAAGGTGGTGGTAAAGGGGCCTAAAACACATATTACTTTTCATGCACATTTAAACCATATATATATCGTTATCTAAAGGTACCTTTATCTTATCTGACAAATTCAAGAAATATAGGCCATGTGTTACCGACTTCTATGACACGTATGTGTGTTAAATTTACGCTTTTACTTATCTATACTATGTCTTTAAATAACATAGATAAATAATAATAATCATATATGAAAGCATTACTCGCTGATAGAATATGTCCAGTTTATTGCCTAAGTACAAATAACGCCATATTCTTATTTATAAAATTAGTAGGCATTCACACAATATTTAAAAGTATTGATGATATATTAAATAAGCAATTAGATTATTTTCTATAAACATAAGTACGAACGACGACGACGACGAATCATAGAAAAAATACATCAAAATACTTAGCACAATAAATTGAATCACTAGAGGTCACTTTTTTTCCCTCACATTATTGTGTGAATATCTGTTTATAGTTCATGCACTAACATGTTATAATATTTTACATAATTCTTTAAAATATTTGCTAAGTCATATGGCTTCTAGTACATTTTGTTAATGAAAAAAATATCATTGAATACGATGCAAACTAACCTTGAACTTCGTGCTGCTATTAACAGTAGCGTACGGTATTCCGAGGTATTCGAAAAACGACCCATCACTGCTTATTTTACCGCTTAAAATCCCCTGTTCTATAGTAACTTCAGGTGCCGGCTGATCCACCAAATTCATGGCAAATAATGAAAACAATACTATTCTTTTGCCGTACTTCATCGTGAAATCTCACTTTGGTTTCTATCACTGATTTTATTCGAGTTTATCTAGATTTTTAACATGACCCACTTATCCCAGGTTACTGTTGCTTTTTACTTAGTTTTGTAATCATTCTTTGACTTTTGAAATAAGTTATACTTTTTATTTGAACTCGTAATTTTTTTCGTATTTAGAATATTGGTTACAATTCCCAGTCTCTCTAAATCATTGTGTCGGTACGACCCGACCACTGCGCGTGCGCGGTGTCTATCAACTGGCCGATGACGTAATCAATGTAATCATTATGAATTTTAAGTAGTGTTTTGGTGATTAGATGTTCAACGTATAGCCAAGTTTAGATGTTATGTAACATAACGTAATAAAAACTTAATTTGCAAAGATGATAATTACATTAGTGTCTGGACTGTTGAACCGATTATTAGTATTAGTTTTTAAATTATGAGGTGTGGTGACAACAATTATTTAACCATGCCTTCCAAGAACACGAGTTGGCGGTAAGATACACAAGATAACGGTATGCATAACTAGACGCCAGTGGTATGGACTGAAATCAGATAAAACCCACATTTAAGGAATTAAATTAATTAAGACTGCGCATTCAATTCAAATTTTGTATTACGAGTCAGTTTGATTCCGGGGTCGACCAAAATGTCCTTGTGTAACCTAGATATACTTTTGTGGTCGTGACAGTGCCCTCGCTAATGGTTGTAATTATCTTTAAAACACAGGTTAGATCGGATGTCAGATGACGAATATATTATTACTCACTAACTACCACTTACTACTCAGGCCATAAATGACGAGTCGGGTATCCTCCAATTACATGGCTTATCGTGCCACGGGTTGGCAAATGGTTTTATTTCAAGTTTTATTTCAAGGTGACTCGGGCATGCGACCCCGGCTTCTCGAGCCGCTGATGCTGCACTCCATCTCCGATCCGCAGCATTAGTGTCCTTTCCCTATACCCCCCTTCCTATCACTGGTGGAAGGATCCGGCAGTATTTGATATCTCTCAATACTGCTGGGTCCGAGCGGATTGGTACCACCGTCCTGCTTTTTTCGGCCGCCAAGCAGTTTTGCGTTCCGGCTGAAGAGCAGAATAGCCGCTACTCCTACCTTCGTTTCTTCCCATGTGATTCGGAGGCTGTGCGATACTCGAGGCATGCGGGGCAAAAGTAGTGGCTGGTACGTTGAGCGTGATGAGTTGACGCGTGGTCCAGGGAGACCCGGTGGAAATGGCTACCGCCAGCCACCTGCCGAATAGTCGATGGGACCCGACCGGGAACTTCCAACTCTTCCTGCCCGGGATGGCTGTCCCAGATAACCGGCGAAAATCCCGCGATGTTGTCGTTGGGCCGGATCAGGAACCGGAGTGGATACTGGCGACTGCATGCGGGGGGGCACCGGGGGCCCTTCCGTACCTCGCGTCAGCCCCTCACTCAACTCACGAATCAACCGCGTACCAAGCCTCTGCTCTTACTTTGGGTGCCGCATGGGCTCTGCGTCACATCCCTTCTGTATCCTAGGCTCTACAAAATTTTTAAATGAAGGCAAATAAAAAGAGAAGGTTTCTTTCGGCGGACACCCTATCCACAAGCATGGATTTCTGCAATGTCAGGGGTCTACACAGCAACCTCGACGCCGTCCATCACCACCTAGAGACGGCGCGGCCTACCTTGCTCTTTTTAACGGAGACGCAGATATCCACCCCGGACGATATTTCGTACCTTAAATACCCCGGCTACGAGCTAGAGCATTCTTTCCTTCGTAAGGCCGGGGTGTGCGTGTACGTACGGAGTGATATATGCTGTCGCCGCCTTCGTGGCCTCGAGCATCGGGACCTGTCACTGTTATGGCTACGCGTAGACCATGGGGGTCTTACCCGAATCTATGCGTGCCTTTACAGGTCCCATGCCAGTGACTCGGGGTCGGCTCAGCTAATCGAGAGCGTCCAGAAGGGGATTGACCAAATGCTGGAACAATGCCCGTCCGCGGAGGTGGTGGTCCTCGGTGATTTTAACGCTCACCATAAGGAGTGGTTGGGATCCCGGACCACCGACCCCCACGGTCGAGCTGTCTTCAGCATGGCCTCGGCATATGGACTCTCCCAACTGGTGATGCAGCCTACCCGCATCCCAGATATTGAGAGCCATGAACCTTCCTTGTTGGATCTTCTGCTGACTACTCACCCGCACGGTTACAGAGTGGTGGTCGATGCCCCTCTTGGGTCATCTGATCACTGCCTTGTCCGTTGCGCAGCCCCTGTTGCGCGACCTGATCGCTCCCCGGCGAACGGATTTCGCAGAGTCTGGCGATACAGGTCCGCAGATTGGGACGGGCTCCGTGAGTTCTTTGCGGCGTTCCCATGGAAGCGGCTCTGCTTCGCCTCCGAGGATCCTGACACGTGCGCTGACTGCGTCACAGAAACGGTTCTTATGGGGATGGAATTATTCATCCCCAACGCCAAAATTCCAGTAGGCGGCCGCAGTCGCCCCTGGTTCAACAAAACCAGTAGGGAGGCTGCGCACCGTAAACAGTCAGCATACCTGGCGTGGAACAGCGCCAGGAAGCACCGGGATCCGAGCGCTATGGAGAAGAAGCAGATTTACAATGCCGCTAGTAGATCCAGCAAGAGGGCCACTGCCAAGGCCAAAGCAGAGCACATCGCCAGAACTGGCGAGCGGCTAGCAAGCTATCCCTCTGGGAGCCGTGCTTTCTGGTCGCTCGCCAAGGCTGTGCAAGGCAACTTCTGCCAAGTCAATCTCCCACCACTGCGCAAGTCCGATGACAGTCTGGCTCATAGCGCAAAAGACAAGGCCGATCTCCTGTGCCAAGTCTTTGCCTCAAACTCGACCCTAGACGACAAAGGAGCCACACCATCCACCATCCCACGGTGTGAGAGTTCCCTGTCTGAAATCCGCATTACGCAACGTGCGGTCAGAAGGGAGCTTAAACTTTTGGACGTCCGAAAGTCGAGTGGGCCGGACGGCATCCCGGCTGTGGTGTTGAAGACGTGCGCCCCTGAGTTGACCCCCGTTTTAACGCGCCTATATCGTCTTTCATACTCTAGCCAACGGGTTCCATCTTCGTGGAAGGTTGCTCACGTCACGCCGGTCCCCAAAAAAGGTGACCGGTCGGACCCGTCAAACTATAGACCAATAGCGGTAACATCCCTGCTTTCCAAGGTAATGGAGCGAGTCCTCAACCACCGACTACTGCAGTACCTGGAGGATCGCCAGCTGATCAGTGACCGACAGTACGGTTTCCGTCACGGTCGTTCAGCTGGTGATCTTCTTGTGTATCTAACACACCGCTGGGCAGAAGCCTTGGAGGACGGGGGCGAGGCACTTGCCGTGAGCCTCGATATCGCTAAGGCCTTTGACAGGGTCTGGCACAGAGCCCTTCTTACGAAGCTACCATCGTATGGAATCCCCGAGGGACTCTGCAGATGGATCGCTAGCTTTTTGGATGGTCGGAGCATCAAAGTCGTCGTAGACGGCTCCTGCTCCGAGACCAAAACCATTAATGCTGGCGTACCACAAGGCTCGGTGCTCTCCCCGACGCTGTTCATCCTGCATATCAATGATTTGCTGTCCACAGACGGCATGCATTGCTATGCGGATGACAGCACGGTTGATGCGCGATATACCAGCCATCGGAATATCCCTCGGTGCGAAATGGTAGAAAGACGATCACACCTTGTGTCTGAAGTCGGGGACACTCTAGGGCGTGTCTCCAAATGGGGTGAAAGGAACTTAGTTCAGTTCAACCCCATGAAGACACAGGTGTGCGCGTTCACTGCAAAGAAGGACCCTTTTGTCGTAGCGCCTCAGTTCCAAGGAGTATCCCTTCGTGTCTCCGAGAATATTGGAATCCTCGGTGTCGATATTTCCAGCAAGGTCCAATTTGGGAGTCATCTGGAAGGTAAAGCCAAATTGGCGAGTAAAAAGATGGGCGTTCTGACCAGAGCCAGGGGGTATTTCACGCCCGGCCAACGACTTGCACTCTACAAAGCACAGGTTCGGCCGCACGTGGAATACTGCTCTCACCTGTGGGCAGGTGCGCCCAGATACCAACTCGATCCACTTGACTCCCTCCAAAGACGTGCTGTTCGAATCGTCGGGGATTCCAATCTCACGGACAAACTGGGGACGTTGGAGCAACGGAGAGACTTTGGATCTCTCTGCGTGCTCTACCGTCTGTTCCACGGGGAGTGCTCCGAGGAACTGTTTGAAATGGTACCACCGTCACCTTTCTACCATCGTACAACTCGACATCGCAGCAGGGTTCATCCATATCACCTGGAAACGATAACGTCCAGCACGGTACGCTTCCAGCGATCATTCCTACCTCGTACGTGCAGACTCTGGAATGAACTACTTGCGGCGGTGTTTCCCGAGCGCTACGACATGTCCTCCTTTAAACGAGGTTTAAAAAGAGCACTCACTTCACGGTAGGCAACGGCTTGGCTGTGCCCCTGGCACTGCCAATGTCCATGGGCGGCGGTCAACACTTACCATCAGGTGGGCCGCTAGCTCGTTTGCCACCAAGAGCAATAAAAAAAAAAAAAAAAAAAAAAAAACACGAGGTTAGTATCGTTAGAACTGTTTGCTGGTTTAAATAATATTCAACATCACTAGCTGGATCGCACACGGTTTGTGATAAAAATTATATTAGGCATTTTTTTTGCATCCTTATATTTTTAAATATACGCCGAACTGTTATCTTTGCTGGCATTCCTGGGAATTCATAATAAAACCTGTATAAAACCTATATTAATAACAACAAAGTCTTTTCTCTCTTTCTTGCCTCTTATGAATGCAAAAGTGCTAAATTCCGCTGAAACCGATCGTCGCCGACGCTTGAATTGATTCTGAGGGCGATTTGCATCGCAGACGGTGAAGCTGACTCGACTATTACTGAGCACTTGGAAACTAATCTTTGCCCTTTGATTTACGAAACATAAAGATTATTCTCATCTACAATAATTCCTAAACTTTAATTTGATAGCAGACCTCATAAACAAGAACTAGAGAAATTTTAAAAGGAATGGCCTAAATGTGATAAGGCACCTCTCTCATTTGCGAAATTTATCCTGCGTAATGAAATTCTACAAGAATGAGAAAAAATACCGGAGCGGTGACAGAATTGTTTATTCCTTACTAGCGACCCGCCCCGGCTTCGACTGGGTGCAATGATTAACATATCAAATTATAAGTGTTTATTCACAATATTATGCATGTATTATACACATAAACCTTCCTCTTGAATCACTCCATCTATTACAAAAAACCGCTTCAAAATCCGTTTCGTAGTTTTAAAGATTTAAGCATACTTAAGGACGGACAGACGACAGTGACTTTGTTTGATACTATGTTATACTGATAGTGTACTAGTGATAGTGATGACTAATAGAACCGGCTCATAAAATATTGTCGAAAATAACCTTAACAAATCCAATAGCCCAATTTAGTAACATTGACAGATAGATTAGTGTAGACAATATTAATGAAATAGTAAATAATATAATTAATAAATATCCCTGGACATTTCACACAACGCCATCTCGTCCCAAGCTAAGCAACTTAATGCTTGTGTTACGGTAACGAGATGGATGATAAACTACTTATATACTTTTTTTTTTGTAAATACACACATATTATAGATAGAAAAACACCCAGACCCGGAACAAATACTTGTAGCTCGTACAAATATTTCTTCCGTGCGGGGATCGAACCCGCGACATGCTGCGCAGCAGTCGATCGCTCAACCACTGCGAAGATTCGTAATATTCTTAAGCTACTGCACTCGCTCTCGCTAGTTTTTTAATTCAAATTAAAATTCAAATCATTTATTTTGGTTAGGTCACAGTGGACACTTACAAAAAGTCAACACAGTCATAGTGATATCTATACTAATATATAAAGCTGCAGAGTTTGTTTGTTTGTTTGTTTGTTTGTTTGTTTGTTTGTTTGAACGCGCTAATCTCAGGAACTACTGGTCCGATTTCAAAAATTCTTTCAGTGTTACATAGTCCATTTATCGAGGAAGGTTATAGGTTATATTTTATTTTCAAAGGAATTAGGGATCCGTATGAAAATTGCGATTTTGTAACCCAAGGTGTAAAATCGAAAACCTATTTACGCGTGCGCTGCAAAAACTATTGACAATAGAAAAAAATAAAGTACTACGAGTTTGTAGGTCTTATTAAAATCTACAAAAAAGTCCGCGAGAGCACATATCTAACTATCATAGTTTAGTCACAATAACCACTTTTATATTCATAAAAAAAAATGCATCGAGATAAGCACGGGTTAGAAGCCCACGCGAGCGAAGCCGCGCCCAAAAGCTAGTTATATAATAAATTGATAGATTGAGTATAAGAATGATCGTGAGTTTAACGTAGGGAGCCTTTTACGAAAAAATCTTAAAATAGGCCCTATTAAGGATATCGAAATTTAAAGTATACTGTAACTGTACTGGTCCGTATGGCTAACATATTGCATGAATACAATGAATGCTTTATCATTATTTTAGAAAAAAAATTTAAACGTATCTTCTGGATATCTATCTATATCTATACTTAATATATAAAGCTGCAGAGTTTGTTTGTTTGTTTGTTTGTTTGTTTGAACGCGCTAATCTCAGGAACTACTGGTCCGATTTCAAAAAATCTTTCAGTGTTAGGTAGTCCATTTATCGAGGAAGGTTATAGGGTATATTTTATTTTCAAAAGAATTAGGGATCCGTATGAAAATTGAGATTTTGTAAACCAAGGTGTAAAATCGAAAACCTATTTATGCGTGCGCTGCAAAAACTATTGACAATAGAACAAAATGATGTACTACGGGTTTGTAGGTCTTATAAAGATCTACAAAAAAGTCCGCGAGAGCACATATCTAACTGTCATAGTTTAGTCACAATAACCGATTTTATGTTCATAAAAAATATGCACGGGTTCGAAGCCCACGCGGGCGAATCCGCGCGCAAAAGCTAGTTATATTATAAATTATATTCTCTGCTCGATTTCGTACTTAGGCTTGTTGATCTAGGAGTCGCATGGACCACTTTATGAAATCGCCAGTACCTGATTCGATTCTGGGATCAGGCAATTGTATTCGTGTTTGTGAATTAATATATATTTAAAAAAGAGATCAGGGAATTAAAAATGTATGATAACATTATGTAAATAAATATATCAAAACACTGTCATAGTATGATTTATAGTATTTGGTATCAAACTATCTGTATATTTTCAAAGTCAATATTTTTTGGGCATTGGAGCGGGCAGATGCGAAGTGTTACTTGAAGATTTTTGAATGGTACCTCATTAAAATTGAGATGCTGTGGTCTCACTTTGTACGTAACGTCTTTTCGAATAGGTTTATCGCGCTTTGTAGAGTTACGCCAATAGCAAATAGTACTTAGCAGAACGTCAGTATAAAACTTAGTCTGCTGAAAATTTATTTAAAACACCAAAACATGTGCGCAAAAAAAATAGCATTATATTTTTGGCTTATACGAGTACGTTGCCATGCAGATGACGCCTTACAATTCATTACATCGAGGCTAAAATATCAAGGATAGCTTTGTATGTAGTTAGAGTTCTAAGTTCAATCTCGAGGTCGAATAAATATACTTTTGCTTTGGGTGTCTTTATCGAAATTACGAACATTATAAGACAATCGAATAACTTTATGTCTGGTCTTTAAAGTTACAGAGGAAAAGTTAGTGGAGAAAATTAGTAACCAGAAACTTAAAGTTAATACTATTACTACTACTCATACCACCATTATAGACCATAGCACTCATAGACCATAGATCATCCACTGCCGAGTAGAGCCTTCTCCAGCTATTTGGAGGGTAATGATCCTACTTAGTTAATGGAGTATTATAATATTACGTAGTACTTATGCTAAATTGTATTTCGGTTGTGTGTTATGATGTGATTATGATGATATGTATTTTAAATTCTCGCCCATACATAATTTACCCGCTGTTTTTGTAAGTAAGTTGTCATGCACGTATTTTTGCAGTTCCTATACGTAGTATACAAAAATGATTGAACACTGGTAAACAACCGAGTTTGAAGAATTTATTTATGATTGCAAATGCCGCAGCGGAAACTCGTCTCCAAAGGCCTTTGAATCATTATACTGTAATGGTATTATAATAATTTAAATGTTGGAAAAACATTTAAAATTCAGCGACGGTCGCCGCCCGGGTAGGAGCGGCCGGTCACGCGCAGGATCGGGTTAAAATTCAACAGTTTTCGCTTTTACCCAAAATTTATTCAAATAAATTTGGAACATGCGACGCAGTGAGAAAATGGCTGGCGTTGTCACGTCGGGGCCCGTTTCGTATTTAAATTCTTGAGTCATTAGTGTCTGTTAATGGAATTGTAATAGGTGTGCTTACATGTTTGGGTCATTCGTTATTAATTATGGTTATGCTCCTCATCTGGGAAATAAAGTTGGCATACATATATTTAAACAATCAACAAAGGCAAAGGCAAAGGCTCTTCACAAATAAATTATTGCTGGAATCAAAATACATATACAACAAGAACTTTTACACAAAGCTATACCTGAATGTACGTGAGACGTAGAATAAGTTGAGGACGTTGAAGAAGTGAAGAGATGGGCATTATTTAGTCGGAAAATAATCTATAGATCGAAGCTAGGACCTTCTGTTAGTCGTGGAAGATGAAATCGGTCAGTGACATTGTGTCTTCTAGGAGACGACGAGGACCTCAGCCTACCCTGTCGCTGATAGCAGTCATGGCAATTACAATTGAGTGCACTGTATAAAATACCAAAATGGACACACAGAAGTTGTGTGCCAGATTTTTGTCCGGTTGAACAGTCAGCGCGTGCTAAAGTGGACGCGGCAGGGCGCCGTGTTACCTTCGTAATGATGTGAGCTTCACAGCAAATGTACTGAGTTTACTTTGGGACTGTAGTGCACTGCAATGCCAATATTAAATCGTTATTTTCCAGTTCGATGCATTATCATATCGTATTTTGCAGCAGAGCCGTGCACGTGGTCCAACCGTCCTGTCCAGCTTACCACAGTAGGATAAAAATTAAATTAACAAATTAAATAAACCCCCGACACAGTGACCTAAGTTCCCTTTAAAGAGTAAAAAAAAAAACATCGCGTTGGGGGACCAGGGTTCAGGTAATAAATAAGTAGGAGCGGTCCCCCAACGCGATGTATTTTTTTTATTTTTTAAAGGGAACTTAGGTCATTGTGTCGGGGGTTTATTTAAATTTTTAGTTTAATTTTTATTTTCTGCTTTTTATAGGTACACGCTTATTATGATGTACATGTTGTTAAGACACAGATTCTTGTCGTTTAAACGACTCAACCGATTTTCATCAAACATGTCTAAGAACACTCGGCCGTAACTCACCTGTCATACAAAAAAAAACTGTATTGAAAACGCTTCATTCGTTCGCGAGCTATGGATCCACAGACAGACAGACACGTCAAACTTATAACACCCCTCTTTTTGCGTCGGGGGTTAAAAATAAGCCTTTACATTAGACAGTGAGCTGATTATTGGTTGAAATGATGACCTTTGGGGCACCTAAAGTCATGGACCCTGCCTGTCTTTCTGTCATGTATGGCAGTTCATACACAAAGTCAGCTGCGTGAAAGTTAAGTAGAGGTGGGTTTGAGACATAAATTAAAGGATCGAGTTATTTTAAAAAAAATGCTCCTATATATTAGGTTGGGGAAATAGTATATTTCATTACAAGTGCGGAAAGGCTATCATTGCAAAGAGTTCCGACAAATGGTTGACAGTCGGAACAAGTTGCAATGACGGTTCCGCACGTGTACTGAACGACTATTTTTAATACAGTTGCGAAAAAATGAAATAATAAAAACACAATAAACTCAAGTAACTAATCATTTATTTCATAGAAATGTTATAATTCATATGTACATTGAAAACAGTTTTTTATACTAACTGGGGAAGTTTTAGATTTCATATTTACTGTTTGAGATAAACTATTATTAATTTCGTATGATTGTTCATGTATATTTGTCATACAATGGCGTTTGCTAGTTCACGGAGTTTTCTCCACGGAATAAATTCGTCGTATGTAGATATGTAGCGACTCTTTGACATTTCCGGTAAAATTTTTGTGCAATTAAACTGAGTTCCGGTGGTGTCAATTCAAAAAAATTAGGGTCGAAATTACTCATTTTGTGCAACAAATAAATAAACTCGCAAAGAAAATTTCTGAAAAATGGCGCCAACCGTAGAATATAAGCAGAGATTTTTTTTCTTTACCCATTCTGGTAGGCAAATGGAACTATTTATACAGCCAAGTCTTCAGTAGTTTTTTTTAATGATATTAAATGAAAATGAAGTTTAATTAGATGAAATGAAATTCAACCTAACCTAACTCATTCAATCAAATCTTTAAATCTGATATTGAAACAAATTAGTAAGTAGTTTCTTTTTAGAACTATACGTGCTATATGCATGAATCATAAAAACTTATATGATTTTTTTAGTAAAAACTTCGTGGTTGGTATTTCTTTATAATAGACATTATTTTGACAGTTGGAAAAAAGAACGCACGAGTGCGGGAAACGTAAAAAAAAAGCACGAGTGTGTAATAGCCCACTTCCCGAACGCTATACGTCCCTGGAATACGCCACTTTTTGAGCAACTGTATTAAAAACCTGGTTTAAGCGTTTTCAATCCGGAAATTTTGAAATCAAAGATGCACTTCGCTCTGGTCACGCTATTACGGATAAAATGGATACTATTTTTGAAAAAGTGGAGCAAGATCGGCATATCAGTAGTTACGACATAGCTGAATAACTAGGAATTGACCACAAAACAGTTTTGGACCATTTGAAAAAAATACTGGTTAACAAAAAAACTCGATATTTGGGTACCTCTCGAGCTCACTGAAAGAAACCTAATGGACCGTGTACTCATTTGTGATTCTTTATTAAGACGTAATGAAACCGAACCATTTTTGAAGAAGCTGATAACTGGTGATGAAATGTGGATCACGTACGACAAGAACGTGGGAAAAAGATCGTGGTCAAAGGCCGGTCAGGCTTCACAGAATGTGGCGAAACCCGGGTTAACTCGCAACAAGGTAATGCTGTGTGTGTGGTGGGATTGGAAGGGCATTATTCATTATGAGCTGTTACCACCAGGCAGGACCATCAATTCTGAACTCTACTGCGAACAACTGATGAGATTAAAGCAAGAAGTTGAGAGAAAGCGGCCGGAATTAATCAACAGAAGGGGTGTGGTTTTTCATAATGATAACGCTAGACCTGACACATCTTTAGCCACTCAGCAAAAATTAAGAGAGTTTGGCTGGGAGGTGTTAATGCCTCCCAGCCAAGCTCTCTTAATTTTCAGATTTTCAGATTTCAGACCTGTTTCGGTCTCTTCAGAAGTCTTTAGGCAGGTTAACATCACGAGATGACTGCCAAAACCACTTGTCGCGGTATTTTGATTCCCAAAATTTCAATTTCCCAACGGATTTCAGAAGTTCCAAAATTTCTATAGCATTCGGATCATGTCCCTACCTACAAGATGGCAAAAAGTTATCGAACAAAATGGTACCTACCTACATACTTTAGTTAAATGTAAACAACTATATTAAAAAATATTTTGAAATTTCTTAAAAAATGCGAAGAAACTTTTTCCCCAACCTATTAATTTTTTTCACCTCGAAATCAATGTTACTAACTAAAATCTGATACCTAACCACGTGTAAGTCACACATCGTTGTGATTGCAGGAAATTATTTCTTGACGGTTCTGATCGTTATTATTTTATTGTCTGATTTAAGTGTCTGAAACGTTGGGTACTAAATAAAATGAAACGATCAGAACCTTCAAGAAATCATTTCTTGCAATGCGCAAAAATCATGAAAGCCTATGTCATCATTACATAGTTGTTATTTCTATCCATTGCATTTGTGTATCCACATCCTTTTGTGTGGTTCCAAAATATACTAAAACAAAAACTATAAAGAAAGGATCTATAATACACTCGAGAGCAATGAATCCGGGTCACTTAAAGAATCCTAAAAATCTCGGAAACTAAAAATGTTAGGTTAATGCAATAAATCGTATTTAATAGACAATGTAATACTCCTTAAATGAAGGTATTAAAACTTCTTAGTTATTGTAAAGTTATATCATAAAAAAATCAAACTTGAAAAAGGGCCACTTTCGAAGATGGAACTACGAAATTACAGCATTTAGTTTTGCTTTTGTTTGTAATCTGTCATTTATGTGGGTACATAAACCATGTTGATAGTGCTCTATATTCATTATTCAAGCTGAAATTATGTCGCTTACGCCTGAAGAATGCACCAGAATACTTACAATGCTGGAAACCGGCCGGAGTCAGCGCGATACAGCCAGGACTGTCGGTGTGTCGCTGTCAACAGTACAAAGAGTTCTCCGACGTTACGAAGAAACTGGTTCTAACCTACGCAGACCAGGAACGGGCAGAACCAGGTGTACCACAGCACGAGAAGACCGATACTTGGTGAACACCATGCTTCGAAATCGCTTTCTCACAGGAACTGAACTCACAAATCAGTTTCGACGCCTCGGTGCGTGGGCATCGTATTTCAAGACTAAGATATGCCCAGAGCCACGTAAATTGGAGTATTGAAGATTGGTCAAAAGTTATGTTCTCCGACGAATCAAAATTTATGCTCTACAAGCACGATGGAAGACACAGAGTGTATCGAAGACCAGGGGAAAGACTCAAGCAAGCATGCATCGAAGAAAAACTAGCCTACGGTGGTGGGTCTGTACTTGTGTGGGCCGGAATTTCTTCTGAAAGTCGCACAGAGCTGGTGATCATAGAAAACGGCTCTTTAACTAGCGTAAGATATGTGGAAGAAATCCTCAATGATCACGTTGGTCCATTTATGGTCAATTTAGGTGAGGATGCTATATTTATGCATGACAATGCCCGACCTCATACAGGTAGGATTGTGAATGACTACCTTCAAGAGATGAACATTACTCGTATGGAGTGGCCAGCGCGCAGCCCGGATATCAACCCGATCGAGCACGCTTGGGACGAGCTAGGCAGATGCGTAAAACAACGAAACCCTCCCCCAATCACGCTTCGTTAGCTCAAAATTGCTCTCACAGAGGAATGGGAGAATATTCCCCAAAATCGTATAAGGAACTTGGTGTACAGCATGCCAAACCGCGTAAACGCAGTAATGAAAGCACGAGGAGGCAATACGAAGTATTACAATTCAAGAAAATCGTAATAAAGTTCAAAAATTTCATGTTTCCTATTTTTGTTTTAAGGAGAGATCAGCAGTTTTTTTCTTTACGTAATTTTGTGTTAACAAAATGTATGGTGACTCTTTTTTTTTTACTTTCATTTAAGGAGTATTACATTGTCTATTAAATACAATTTATTGCATTAACCTATCATTTTTAGTTTCCGAGATTTTTAACATTCTTTAAGTGACCCGGATTCATTGCTCTCGAGTGTAGTATGTACTGATACAAATACTGTCTGCGTAATTAAAAATTAAATAAGCATCTTTTTATATTTATATACATTAAGCACGAATTTCCCAACAAAAAAATGTCGGGATATATAGATGGCTCATTTCTGGTGAAACATGCTGTTTATGTACAAAAGTGGGGCCAGAAATGTACTTTAAATAGGAAATCAATTTAGACATAAAAGTGCTTCTTTCGATGCTGCTAGCTCCTGGCACTCACTTCGGATGGCTACCGGTGTTTTGTTTCACCGCGTAAGCAACATATAATGCTTTCACTCATCAAGCCCCATCTCGGAATTTCCGACTGTCATAACCAGTCCTAATCAAATACCTCTTAATCCTTCATTATTAATGAACAACCAAAGTAGGAGTTCAGTAATAAATGAATGAAATGTGAAAGTCTCCCTTCGGATCATCCATCAGCGTCTGCTCAAGATAAAATGACGTCACAAAATTAGATTTATTATTGTCTTAGGTTAACTGAAGTGTGTCATGCGTTCTTAACGCTTTTCCGACGGCTAATTTATTGTAGGCGCTAGGGTTAGATATTATTTCTGGAAAGTCTTTTCCCTTTTTTCGGCGCTGGGTTGGGACGACCCGTTTCTGAGTGACAGGCTGGTGAAATTACTTATTGGATAGTCGACGCAAAATATTATCCAGTGTAATTTGGACTAGATGTTAGAAAATATAGTGTATTGGCTACCGCCGATGGCTCCACCCGCGAAGGCTTGTGAAATATACAAATATTTTTTCATATTTGCCTATTTTGTATTGTGCGACAAATCTTTAAGAGTTTTCTAAAATACTTTATAACCGCAGAACTTTAAAAATGAATATTGTACCATATTCCACTCTTCCGTATTCTGGCGTATTTTTTATTTGACGTGATGCAGCATAGGCTTGCTCCTTGAGCAATGAATTGACAGAATTGGAAAGCGCGGCAGTGAAGAAAACAATAGAAGAGCGATAGTTACTTGTATTTTCACGTTGTTGTATGGCGAACTGCAGTGTATAATAAAATCGATTATATATAATTCAATTTGGATATAATTTTATTCGTCGAGCTCGAAAGTTAAGAATGTCTTGTTAACCGCCATGCGACCCAAGTCCGACAACAATTGCTGCCGAGGTTGGTACACCATACCAGCTTGCCATCCATACAGCTATCCACTCTACCATACAGTCCACTTATATAGTGTGATAACGTAAAAGCTAGGTTTATTGATGTGCTTAAATCTAAATTCATTTCTAATTTCTACATAGTAGTTCTTTTTTGAGTTTTATAAGAAGATACGAAAGATAGAATATCTTATTATGATAGGATTATGTTAAATATGGCGGACCATATGTCTTTGGTAGGTCACCAAGCATTCAATCTCATCATATTACCTAAAAAATTTAACTAATAAATGAATGGTTCATTTAAGGAAAATGCGATTAAATATATGATGCAAAAAACCAAACAGTGTAAAAAAAGCCCAATAAAAAGCCAGCCAGTTTAGCCCACGTGACTATTCGAGTGGCCCACCAAAACATGATCCGTCAACGTCATATCTTCGAGATAAACCGCCATTTTGCAGCATCCACTTAGATTTATGATCCTTGGGCAATATTCCACACACTTTATCCTATCATTTAAGGTTTCTTTAACCTTATTGTACGGCAGTCTGTAATGGAAATCTCTTAGGTTGGCTTTTAGGTACCAGCAAAATATTTTTCAAAGAATACAATCGAATTGTGAGTAAGAACAATGTCGTTTATTGGTGATGGTCTAAGTGATTCATCATTACCACCTCACCTCGGGCCATAAATGTATGTAATGTAAAACGGGCCACTGAATCAGACCTCCTCCAGTTTCACGGGCATAAATTACCAAACTGGGCCACGCTGCCTACATGGGTTCGAGGGTGTGTTATCCACTTTTTACTCAGACGGCTGTATTGACTAACTTTTGCGTTCGTTTGGTCGGCTCTTACAATCCACTCAGGATGAGAGACGTCGACGAAATTTTACTTTTTAAATCTGTCATTTTAGGTAAGATTTAAAACCGATTATTACCAAGTGAGAAGTATTTATTACTTGGTAATAATCGGTTTTAAATAATTAAATAATAACAAGTGGTAGATAAAAATGCATTTTCTTTCACCACTAACGACTTTTCATCCAACTTCAAATTGGTCGCCTGCAACATAATATCGGTGTTGCCAGCTCATAATAAGTCTGTCTGTCTTAATTAATATTCAGAGATGGTTGCCGCTTGAATAATTAAACTTTTTTATGGAAAATAAGTTCAGAGGAGCACTTGTAAGTCATGAAATGAAGTCAGCGTTAAGTAATGTTAATGAGTTGGCATTTGTAGGGGATCCACTTAAAAATTTCAAAGAAATTTGGAGACAAGAATCGCTAATATTAATTCAGGTCTGCATCTATACGAGTATTTGGACCTACTTAAGCAAAAAGGAATCAATCCACACTAAGACAGTTTTGAGATACAGTCATTTTTGTCAAAATTGTGTATACAAATAATTGTATTGTTATTTTCAATAAAGTTATATTACCATATTGTCCCAAATAATTTGTTCTATGTCTACAAATATAATATTGATGAAAATCATTAACATTTTTAATAATAATAAAAGAAAAACTGGCTGGTTCCTTTCTGCAAAACTATCGGTGGGTGGGTTGGTTCTTTGTTAATTTATCACTATGCTATAAATTTTTAGAAAAAAATATGAAAACCTTATAATTATCTATGTATTATTGAAAAATATAAACAAATGTTAAATCAGTCATTTCAGCCAAAAGAGGTCCACTGCTGGACATAGGCCTCCCCCAAGGATTACTTTTCCCGAGTCCTGAACCAACCGCATCCATCGCTTTCCGACGACCTTAACCTTCAGTCCAATGTGTGGGACGTCTACCAGCACTGCGGTTTCCAGAACATGGTGACCACTCGAGGACGTTTCTTCACCATCAGGCGTTAATACTGCATGCTATGTGCCCTGCCCACTGCCACTTAAGTTTGGCATTCCTGTGGGCTATGTCGGTAACTCTGGTTCTCCTGCGTATCTCCTCATATCTGATTCGATCTCGCAGGGAAACTCCGTGCATAGCCCTATCCATTGCCCTTTAGGGACTTTGAGCCTTCTGATGGAGCCCATAGTGAGCGACCACGTCTCTGTTCCATATATTATCGACTTTTGTCTTCAAACACTGCGGTATTTTGGACGAAAAGATCTTACGCAGCTTCCCGAACGCTGCCCAGCCGAGATGGATTCGACGAATGACCTCTTTCTCGAAGTTAGACTTACCTAACTGGACGGTGTGTCCCAGGTAATTTCAAAAACTTCGAGGATAAAACCTCAGAAGTTATCAGTAGTGGATATTAGACAATGATCTTCGTCTTTTCCATGTTCATCTTAAGGCCGAGTCGTTCGGAGGCCCGCCAGAGGACATCGAGCATCATAGTGAGGCCCTCCATTGTCTCAGCCATTAGGACTATGTTGTCAACGAATCAAAGGTGCGTGATGTACTCGCCGTTCTCGTTAATGCGTTAATCCAGTCTAGGACCTTGGAAACATCTTCCAGTGCAGCGCCGAACAGTTTCGGAGATATAACATCTCCCTGTCTAACACCTCCTGCAACTGGATCGGTTTCGAGGTCTGGTCCTGGAGTCGGACCGACATGAAGGCGTTTTCATACAAGCACTTCAACACTTCGATGTACTGATAGTCGACCTGGCACCTTTGGAGAGCCTTCAATACTGCCCACGTCTCGATCGAATCGAAGGCTTTCTCGCAGTCCACGAACGCCAGACAAAGGGGCAGGTTATACTCCTCGGTCTTCTGTATAACCTGCCGTAGCCTTTTCGGACACCGGCTTGTTCGGGAGGCTGAGAATCGTTGAGCCTGCAAGCGAGACGATTCGTGATGACCCTAGAGAACAACTTGTAGACATGGCTTAGAAGTGAGATGGGTCTGTAGATCTTGAATAAGGTGTCATCTCCTTTCTTGAAGAACAGCACCACCACACTTCTGTTCCATGCCTTTGGCGTTCGTCCTTCGACTATGACCGAATTAAACAAGTTCTGAAGGGCCCTAAGGATCCCACCCGCCTTCAGAATTTCTGCGGTAATTCCGTCATCGCCCGCCGCCTTGTTGTTCATAAGTTGCTTGAGAGCCATCCCGATCTCGTACAGGTTGACGTCCGGGTTGTCTTCTGTGTAGTGCCGGGTTAATCTAGTTCGTGTGTCGTTTGCTTGATTAATGACGGGTTCCTGTGTAGACGAGTACAGCTGTCCATAAAAACTCTCAACCTCACCTAAAATCTCGGAATTCGACGTGACGATCCTGCCATTATCAGTCTTCAGTCTGACGAGCTGGCTTTGCCCAATAGACTGATCCCTAGCGAAAGCTTAGGAGCCCCTGTTGCATTCAATAGGCTCTTCAACACGATTCGTTGAATCGCCGTTTATCACGCTTCAGGGACTTTGAGATCTGTCTATTGAGCCTCCGATACTTTTTGTCGCATCGACTGAAGACTGCAGGAACATTTTCCGTCGTTTTTTCATGAGATTCAGGGTGTCCGAGAGCCTTCTGGCTGTGTTCTGGCGTTAGATGTTGTAAATAAAGTTATATCAAAAAGGAACCAAGTAATACGAGTCTTACACGATTACGCCTATTTTAATTTAAATGTTTGTGTTATTATTTTTTGACTATTGCTATTACAATGATTTCAATTAGTACGAATTTATTCGAATAAAAATCATTTTGATTTACCTTGGCATTTCGCCGTGGACTGCAGCTCCCGCGACCAGATTCTAAAAACATTATTGGACTCTACTAATAATTAGTATTCTTTATAACTATTGCGTTTCCAATACGTCTGTGAAATGGCCACTATAGTTGAAACTACAAAAAAATATCAAGTTGCTGATATCTGAATGAAATGTATCAATTACACGCGAAAATATTCGTATATACCTCAAACATACGTCCTACGGCACCTGTGATGTATAAAGATGTTTTTTTGAGCATTTTATAATTGAGAGTTGCGGGAAATATATTGTAAACATGTTGACGAAAAACATGAAAATAGGTTTACGTCATATTGCTTGATATTCATTTGCTGAGTGTACTAAGTGGGCTATTTTCCCTCCCTGTAATGGGAGGAGGCCCGACTTAGCAGTGGGACATTTATGGGTTGAGTAGAAGTCGTACACTATATCTTTATAAATGAAAGCCGGTTGGCGCAGTGGTTGAGCGATCGACTGCTGCGCAGCATGTCGCGGGTTCGATCCCCGCACGGAAGAAATATTTGTACGACCTACAAGTATTTGTTCCGTGTCTGGGTGTTTTCTATCTATAATGTGTATGTATTTACAAAAAAAAATGTATATAAGTAGTTTATCATCCATCTCGTTACCATAACACAAGCATTAAGTTGCTTAGCTTGGGACGAGATGGCGTTGTGTGAAATGTCCACGGATATTTATTATTTATTTAATTCTGATGTGTAAGCTGTTTGTATCCTCGACCAAGCTACAAATAGCCACAGCAGGGATCTGCTCAAAAAACAGGGATGGAAGCCGTGGTGAACCGTAATAGCAACACCGATGTCATCACACCCACAATAGATAAACCGGTTTGCGTTAACCCGCCATTGTTCACTCACAATGCGCGTCTTGTTAATACTGAGCCAGTAAATTGTGGCCATGCAGCTTGGCCCGGGGGAGCACACAATACTGTCTATACACAATGGATGTTCATATGACATACAATCATGTGTTAAACTGCCTTTTTGTTGATAACACAAAATCACTCGGAAACTGTCGTTTTTTACGCAGTGATACCATAGGTGCCCTGACCTACACCCTATATCCCCTAATGATCTAATTTTAATTTTAATAATGTGAGATATGCAAAAAACTTTGCCACAATATCAAATTTGCTTAAAATTTCAATACCTTTTCAATATTGGCCGAGGCCCAACTCAGCAGCGGGCTGTTTATTCGCTGACTAGATCATAATATGCTAGGTACAAATGATGATATCCATCTACATTTTATAAAGTATAAGTATTGTCTCTAAATATAGATGAAATATTTAACACATGTAAGGAAGATCTCATACTTTGTCAAAGAGACACGCGACACTCAGAAAAATAAACTAATAAAAAATGCAGTCGCGCAAAAACACACGGGAAAAATTACCTAACACTCGGAAAATAAACTAACATAAATGCAGGCTTAAATTTTCCAAGACAGCGTCTCGGTAAAACCTTACTTTTTCACCTTATCGTATGGCACGAAGGTACACTGGCAGCGGGATATTCTTAAATTGTTAAACTGTCCTAACCTCAAAATAAGTAATTGGGTAGAATACATTATAATGTCCCCAATCTAACAAGCTGGTGTGGTTTTGAATAGTATTGAACATGCAAGTTGAAGAAAACTTCCACAGTCGGACAAGTATTTCTGTGTAAGCCTCAATACATTTAAGGGTTATTTTCGTCTGTGAATTACATATTTGTAAAAATATGACGGAACACAGCATTACGTAATAGAGAAGATTATGTCTATTATTAAAAAATACAAATTTATCGGATGATTGATTATTAAATATTAGACTTTAAAACATAATATTAAAGCATCGTTTACAGTTGAGGCCCCTGCCACACCGGCAAGACGGGCTGGCACAGAGCTTGTATCAAGTTTTCCTTCTCTTGCGAATAGGTTATCTGCCTCTTGCATTTCTTAGTCGCCTCTTACGACACCCTCGGGATGGTATGGGTTAGTGACATTGTGAATTCCAAATCCGTCATCAGTCACCGAATAAGTTGACATTGTATCATTACCATTCGTTACCATGAAATCGAAATATGTTCGTCTCTTTCTTGACCGATCTATTAAAATTGGACCACACAACAAAATTCAAGTACGCCCTCTCCTGGCACCGTGTCGAGGGCTTTAGCAAAAAGTTACCACGACTAGGGCCCTTAAGCTATGGCAATTAAGATTTGTTTTCGCTTGGCAAATCATAGTGTAAAACACGGCAATGCACCGCATCAGAGCGTCCTTTAGCAAATATTTTCTTACGAAGTTGTTTCATGAAATTAAATGTGAAACTAGATTATACATTTTGCTAAAACTTTTGATTGCCTTGCTTATTTTAGTTTGTAGACTTGTCTGAGTATGTGTAGAAGTGAGGTGATGATGAAATGCCGCCCAGCTGCCTTCGGAGATCCCCGACCCTCACTCCTGGAAGTAGTTTGGTTAGTCGAATGAAACGTAGCGTAGCGTCACAGTATATTTTTTAAAATTTCATTTTTGTTACACAAAATTAAAATAGGTTTAAAAAAAATAGTGACGTCTCGTCCTCCAATATCCAGACCAGAAATAGGCGTAAGCTAGTTACACCATTCCACCGGCTATAAAAAGCACATGGTTCTTTTGTAGGTCTCGGAATTCGCCTGTTCAATAAATTACCGGAAACTGTCTTGGATTGGTCGTTCGAGAAATTTAAAAGTTACAATAAGTCCCGTCTAATTAAAAAAACGTACTATCAAGTTAATGGTTATCTATCAGATAGGGACGCATGGGAGTAACGTCGGCTGTGTTATGGTCTAGCTCTGATCTTTCAGCCATTTTATTAGTGAAGTTTGTAAACAGTATGTGAGTGCAGTTTCAGCACGCACCATGTAATTTGTGTGTAATTTCACTCATTTGTATTTTTAAATTTTTAATAGGCTACATGATTATGCGTGTTATTGCTTTCACAAATCTGCAAAACTTGTTTGTACCACCATCATTGTAACCCTTTTATCTAAAAGAGCAACCACAGAGTTTCTTGCCGGCTTCTTCTCTGTGGAATGGCGTTCCGAACCGGTGGTAAAAACTAAATGATTAGTTATTTTTATATTTCTTTTAAATTTAATACATTTTTTTTTTGACTATTTGAAAGCATTCGTAAGAATTTATTCGAATAAAAACATTTTGAGTTTGATATATTATTTAAATCTTGGTTTAAAATATTTTTTCATTTGGCAAGAACCCAGTCTAAGGATCTAATTAGGCAGAAGCTTAGCGCTAAGAGCTTGATATCAAACCATGATGTTAAGTAAATTTGTCGTCATAAAATTGCACTCAGTAATTCACTGATGGAGTTGTAAGCGAGTATATGAATACACAAATATATTTTATGACCAAATAACATCCGTCCCACACTAACATGGAGTGCCAGAACAGGACAGAAAAGATATACTGCGCAGACTAAAGCACGTATATAGCGGATCAGCAAATGCATTCAGCTAAGCGGATTGCAGCACTAATAAATTAGTAGACAGCGTTATTGTTAGCTATTCGTTTCATTCTCTATTCTATTTTACCTGGGAGCTACGTTGCCCCATCTAGTGGGAACTTAACGCAAAGTAGTTTCCTCCTTCCACACATACATCGTAAGTCGCCTGAAAAAGAATTTCGCATTAAGATATTGTAAAAACAAATAAATTTTGAAATACACTTAAAAAGCTTAAATCGAGATTAGTATTCTCCATTATCATGAATAAGTAAAGTTAGTCTTCCTGCCAGTTACTTAGTTTGTCGCACATACAGTATCTTATATCTTTAAATGAGCAATTCTTGTATATATATAATTGGAATCTCGGAATCGACTCCAACGATTTTCATGAAATATAGTATATAGGGGGTTTCGGGGGCGATAAATCGATCTAGCTAGGAATCATTTTTAGAAAATGTCATTTTATTCGGGTTTTGGGGGCGATAAATCGATCTAGCTAGGAATCCTGACATCTATTGGCGAATAATAATACTACTTTTTTGTGAGCTTTTTTGGCGGTAGTTGTAAATAAGTGCAGACGTGGTTTTAGGATTACAATTAAATTTTAATAGTTTAAACCATAATAAATTTACAATTTTATTTCTATATTGATTTCTTCGTAAGTCTTACCAGTGCTTGCATGTGGAGTGAAGTTTATGTGACGTAATTTACGTATTTTGCACTGCCTGCCAGCTCGTCATATTTATCACCAACTTCAAATAATTAAGTACATCACAAACACTTAAAATGTCACAATATGCGGAAGTATTGTCAGCCCAGAAGACTATGGAGGATACCTTCACTCAGAAGATGAATGATCTTGCGGCGCAGCTCCAAAGTGCTGGGACGTCAAAAGATACCATTGCCAAAGTTGCTGAAGAGTTCAGGACATTTCGGGAACTAGTTTTCTCAATGTTTAAGTTGCTCCGCCAGCAAATAAATGAGTGTGCAAGACAGATGGATAGTTTGGAAGCCAGAAGCAGACGCAAGTCTTTAGTCTTCCTTGGAATTCCAGAGGCAGAAAAGGAAGACTGTTCTGCAGTCATTTTGGACATAATACACAATAAACTATCCCTTAATACTGTCCCCAAGTCATCCATTAAGATCTGTCACAGACTTGGCACATCACAAGGTGAGCATCATCGGCCAATCCTTGTCAAGTTCTGCAGCATTGACTCTAAAATCTTGGTCTGGAGGGCTAAGAAACTGTTGAAAGGTTCAGCCATTGCAGTGAGAGAGTTCCTCACAAAACCTCGACAAGAAGTCTTTACCAAAGCCCGCTTGCACTTCGGTATGCGCGCTGTATGGACACAGGATGGGATCATTCATATTAAAGCGCCCGATAGCAGCCATCATAAAATAGCATCAGTAGCCGATCTAGATCCTCTTCTTTCCAAGTTTCCGAAGTTTCCGGGCCGTGATGCGTTTTCGGCGAGTGGCAGTGGTTCCCGTTCTGTAGGGAACAGTAAATCAAAGTAACTCTTAAACATACAGTATTCTACATTAAACACAATATTTTGTGACATACCTTGTTAGGGTAGTTGTATGGTTGCCTGGTTTATTATTAATATTTCTGTCTTGCATAATTCTTTTCATTTATCAAATTACTAGTGCTATAAATATTTTAGTTTTGTTTTCGTTTTTTTGCAATGGACTGCTTAAAATATTCCCATAAATTGATTCTGTCCTCTTGGTATTTGTTTATTCATTTTGGTATTGTGTCGTTGACTAAACCGCATCTTAGGTTAATTTTCATAGCTGTAAGCAAAATCGAAACTACTTCTTGTTTCAAAACACAGAAACAATTTAATTAATAGTTTAATTATTGTTATCGATACTCATTTCTTCTTCTTATTATGAACGAATGTTTAGTGAAGAAATATTGAATGAGTGAACATAACTTCGACGTCAAGGTTACCAGTGTTAATTAAGAAGTTCGTTGTTTAGTTTTATCTAATCTATCGTGGCAATGTTTAAGTACTGTGCGTTACTGCCTCATACTTTGTAGGCAGTTTATTTTGTTTTTTTTTTTCCTCCTTTATTATTTAATGTGTATTCAAATGTACTTTCTTGGTGTTTTTATTATTTTAAATAGTATCACATTGTTTATAGGCTGGCGGGTGGTGCAGGATCGCTCAGGTTGGGCACTGATTGCACACGATTAATAATTTAGGATATTTTTATAGCTATACATATTACTTATTATATTATTTGGTATATTATTTATTATATTACTGATTATATATTATTTTAAATGACATTGCCAATGAATGACGAGTCTTATCATTCGGCTTGTGATTCGTGGTCGTCGGACAATGAAAGCAGTTTTTGTTCTGCAACCGATACCCTTGGCGGTATTTTACATGTTCAATTTAATGACCAAAGCATAAAACACTTTAACGTTTGCCACATCAACGCACAGAGTGTCCCTAGTCACTATTGTGAACTGTACGATGCGATTAGCGACAACAATATACATGCTGTATTGATATCAGAGACTTGGCTCAAGCCCCATCTCCTCTCAACCACCTATCCCTTGCCTGGTTTTGTACTTATTCGAAACGACCGAGTGGACAGGGGAGGGGGTGGTGTTGCTATTTATCTGCGCAGTGACTTTCCATACCGCATCATTTCGTCTTCATCAAATGCCAGTCCTGCAGAGTTTCTCTTCCTAGAAGTGTGTGTTAAAAAATCTAAAACTGTAGTTGGCGTTGTTTATTGTCCCCCTTTGGTTGATTATTTCACCGAATTAGAAACGGTCTTAGAATCTGTGGGTTCAAAGTACACTCATCACATCATCATGGGCGACTTTAACACCAACCTCCTATCTTCCAACTCCCTGCGTTCCCGTAAACTCCTGTACTTGATTGAATCAGCCAGTCTTCATATCCTGCCCCTTCAAGCTACTCACCACAATACTGTAGGCGATGACACCTGGCTTGATTTAATTATAGTATCCAATCCCTCCCTAGTATCCTCCCATGGTCAAATAGACGCTCCCGGATTCTCTCACCATGACCTTATTTTCCTTTCGTATATCCTGAAACCCCCTAAACCCAAGCCCAGGTTTCTGTACAGGCGCAGTTTTGCCAAAATGGATTTTGGCCACCTGCAGGGTGATGCATCGGCGGTTGACTGGAATCCATTATTTGAAGCTGCAACGGTTGACGAGAAGGTACACCTCCTTAGTCAAACTATTACCAAACTATATGATGTATGCGCCCCTTTAAAAAAGGTAAAAGTAAAACGCCCTCCTACACCATGGCTGACTAAAGGTGTACAAATGGCAATGAGGCGTCGGGATCGGGTATTTCGTAAATTTAGAAGAGACCGCAATGATGACAATTGGAATGCTTACAAGATTGCAAGAAATCGGTGTAACCAGATGATTCGCAATGCCAAACGCCGCCACATTCTCGATAATATTTCTAATTCTTCACCTGCCAACATTTGGAAGTTTTTAGGGACTCTCGGTGTTGGCAGGTCGCGATATTTAGACCTTCCCAACACAATAGATCTGGACACCCTCAATAAACATTTCTCGACTGTACCCTGTCTAGACAATCTCACAAAACAAGAAACGGTAAGTTACTTAAGTGGTCTAAAGCGTCCTGATATTCCTCCATTTAATTTTTCTCCAGTAAGCATCAACGAGGTCAAGAAGATTATCCTTTCTATTAAGTCAGGGGCGGTAGGATATGATAAAATTAGTCGTCGGATGGTCGTCACAATTTTAGATCACCTCCTTCTCCACATCGTTAATTATTCTCTCAGCTCTCGATCCTTCCCTTCCTCTTGGCGTATTGCTTTTGTGCGACCACTTCCGAAAATCACAAACCCTTCGCTTCCTAAACACTTCCGACCTATCTCCATACTCCCTTTCCTTTCAAAGGTCCTAGAAGCCTGCGTCCATAGACAATTATCCAATTTCATTTTTCAGAACAATCTCTTAACCCCTCTGCAATCTGGCTTTAGGCCAGGCCATAGTACTACATCCGCGCTCCTTAAAGTGGCTGGCGATATTAAGGCTGGTATGGAAGAGACTAAAGTTACGGTCCTAGTTTTGATCGATTTTACGAATGCTTTTAATACCGTCAGTCACTACATCCTCTTGGCCATGCTTTCCCATCTAATGGTCTCTGCTGATGCGCTGGAATGGTTCTCCTCTTACCTTCGGGATCGTCAGCAGTTGGTGTGCACTGAGGATGCTTCGTCAACTTGTTGCACACTAGATTCTGGTGTCCCACAAAGTGGTATATTGTCTCCGCTACTGTTTTCGATTTTTATCACTTTCTTAGTCAGTAACCTTCGATGTGCGTATCATCTTTACGCCGATGACTTGCAATTATACACTCAATCAGGGGTAAATAGTGTGACAGATGCCATATCCCAAATAAATCGCGATTTAAATGCTATCAAAGCCTGGTCAGACATGTTCGGAATTGCAGTCAACCCTGATAAATGCCAGGCCATTGTCTTAGGAAGTCATAGAAATATTTCTAAATTAGATAGTGTCATCCTACCACCCGTTATGTATAACAATGTCGTTATTCCGTTTACCAACAGTGTTAAAAACCTGGGCTTACAAATGGATACCACCCTCAACTGGCATACGCAGGTTGCTGCGGTAAGTAAAAAAGTTACTGGATCACTGCGCTCACTTTACCGTCTGAAAAATTTCCTCCCCTCGAATACCAAACTGCTGCTTGTACAGAGCCTGATTCTTCCTATCATCGACTATGGTGATGTGTGTTACTATGACCTGAATGCTGATCTTCTAAACAAACTCGACCGCCTTCTCAACAATTGCATTCGATTCGTCTTCAACCTTCGTAAGTATGATCATGTGTCAAAATATCGTCTGCTTTTGAATTGGCTCCCAATACGGCAGCGACGAGAAATTCGTGCGCTCACAACGTTGTTTTCAATTCTCTGCTCACCCCACTCTCCTTCATATTTGACCTCCCGTTTTAACTATCTCTGTTCCAACCATCCCATACATCTAAGATCTTCCCATTACCGTCTCCTCAACTGTCCATCCCACAGGTCTGAATTTGTACATCGTACATTTTTCGTGCAATCCATCCTCTTATGGAATGCTATTCCATCCGAAATACGGCTAGCTGATAACCGTCTCAGCTTCAAAACTAAGCTGCGAAAGCTGTACCTCCAGAAGCTCTCTGAAGATTTATGAAAACTGACTACGTTTTACTCAATTTGTAGGTTGTGTTGTATGTATGTATGTGATTATAATGTATGTATTAGTATATTTATATGTATATATACACGTATGTATTAGTGTATTGTAAATATTATTATGTATTTATATGTGTACTATTTTAGGTTACTATGTTTTTTTTTTTTCTCTTACTCAACCGGCTGAACTGCTTCTATCATTCTTTCACTTGCGGTTGTGTGCATCTACCGTCTACTACCTCTCTGCATCACCCAAAGGATGACTGGTAGATAATGCCTAATGGCATTAAGTCCGCCTATGTACCACGTTACATAAAGCATTTAAAATAAAAATAAAAAAAATAAATGGCGTTGTTAAGTAACACGAAGTCAATGACTGTTTGCTTTGAGGTTAGACTTAATTCCTGACATCTATTGGCGAATAATAATACTACTTTTTTGTGAGCACAACAGCAGATGGCGTTGTTAAGTAACACGAAGTCAATGAGTGTTTGCGTAATTCGTACTTAAATATAATTTCCAAAAACACAATTTACAAAAAAAAAAAAAAATACCGAGTAAATGTCGGTCATCCAGATATATCCAGATATAATGAATCTACCAATTCTGATAAAATAACTTTTACGAGTAGGTATACCATAAATCACCTTGTCTACACAAAAGAGAGTTTCAAGTTCTCTCTCTTTAACTCTGCCTGTGTAATTCAAAAAAGCGATAAAAAAAAAATTCTACAGTGTTTCTTGAAAGCTGTTCTCTTTAGATCAGCATTCCAAATCAGTGGTAAATAGTATGATAGTCAAAAGAGCTCGCATGAGTCAAGTTGATTAAATGTATTTGGTTTTGCTTCGACGTACGATAGCAAGCCTAGGTATATGATTATCAGATAGGAAGATAGTTTGCCATGCGAACCCGCTATAACCTTCAAAGCCGCAATCGGCTACAAAATAATACTAGGCATTATGCAGACACGCTTCTTTCAATGTGATTTTTACATCGCACATCATTTTTATCGGCCTGCGTTATCTCACGAAACTTATTTTGTAGGGTTCCGTAATCATGCATGTTCGAGCCACAAGAAGTTCCCACCATCCAACAACCAATAAATGTTTTCCTTAAGTTTCCTTCTTTTTAAAACTACAAGGCACGAGGCGGGGGGCGATTGTAAGGTAGTTGGAATTAACCAATATCTCGCGCCCAAGAGTCACGCGTGATCCTGGCCAGACGGGTCGGCACAGAGTATTTCTTCAAGTCATCCTTCTGTTACGGCTATGTTCTCTGTCTTAAGACGGCTCTTGCGAGACCCTCGGCATAGAAGTGTGTAGTAACATTAACATGGTTTTCAAACCCGGGTAGATAGCATTATATTAAATTTCAAAGTCAAAATAATAAAATTCTGCAGTGGTTATCATATTATAATCATTTCAGGCAAAACAAATTAACTGCTGGCCTCCCCCAGTGAGTGAGTGCTGTAATGCAATTGTAGCAAGGTTTGGAACTATTGCTTTTAAAACATACAGAACCAGGGTTTCTTTTAAACCCAGTACACGCTGAACCACTCTCGTTTTATCTCGAAGTGAACTCGCGAATTCTATGGTGTTATGGGTGTAATACAATTTTTTATAGTTCCGACCGATGGCGATAAAGCTGCGTTATGTACGATTGAAAATTATCAGGACACCTATAAAATGGAACGTAAATAATTTTTATTATCTCCACTACTCCCGGCTGGCGCTTTTAAGTGAATATTCACATGCCACAAATTTGGTGATGAAGATAATCATGAAACCTATGTCACACTATGAGATTTGCTCTTTTCTAAATTTTCACATAATTCGAACGTGTGTGTTCTGGTTCGTAATAGATTTTTCGCATATTCTGTAGCAGATACTTTTTTTCGCCTTGTGTTATTTTCGCCTTAGTATTATACAATATTGATCGTTGTAGTAATAGATGTGTTTTTGTTTTGTGAAAGAGGTGATGAAGTTGATTTGTTTGATTGTCTATGGTAATCTGCCTAACCGTTGGACGTCAGTCATCATCGTCATCATTTTAGATATTAATATAATAGACACGGGATTCATGCCTGCGAATCTGCAGACCGATCTGAAGCTAAAGTGTCACCAACATTTTATTTCCGCGCTTAGTAACAAAAACTGAAACGTGTCAGATTGCCCAAAAATAACCAAAATCAACATGAACAAATTCTGCAGAATGGGTATGTTTTAATCATGGACGTATAAAAAAAGTCGGACAGAGTCTCGCTAACTAAAAACTGTGACATCATAGTCGGCCAGATCAGCTATATGTACAGGCCAGCACGCACACTTTCACACATTAGTCGGCCATTACGCGCGTGAACATCGATGCTTAAAGACGCAATATGCGGCGAAAAAATAAAAACTATAAATCATGTCTTGCGTGGTAAAATGGTGTAAAACCGTAGTGACCGAAAGAAAAACAATCCAGGAATCACGTTTCATACGTAAATGAATAATTCAATCACTTATTTCCAGATTATATACATTAAAATCAATTTGTATTTGCTAGAACAAAACAATTAATTTTATGTTCAGTGTTGCCAATATTCACATGTGCAAATTAACCGAAATGTGGGCCATTTTTCGTTTATTATAAAAATCAATATATTACATATTATGGTTAATTATTTAATAGTTACTACTGGGTATTTTATTTTATATTCCTTTTGCTAGATTTTCTAAGGAAAATTAAGTATGGAGAAATGATTGAATTAAAATTACTTAGTAGAAATTGTAATGGTGAAAACGATTGGATTCCAAACAAATTAAGTGTCATTTGCAGTATACATTTTGATGCGGATGACATAAAAACAACTAAAGCAGGACTCCGGCGTGTTGTTACTTATGCAGTACCTTAAAAGGTAAATTAGCAATCTACGAAGACATGGATAATACAAAAAAAAAATGAAACTATGCCGCTTATTTTTTCAAAATTTAAATGTACATTGTAGCTATTGTGTCGGTATATAATAATAATAAATATCCTTGGACATTTCACACAACGCCATCTCGTCCCAAGCTAAGCAACTTAATGCTTGTTTTATGGTAACGAGATGAATGATAAACTACTTAAATACATTTTTTTTGCGGGGATCGAACCCGCGACATCCTGCGCAGCAGTCGATCGCTCAACCACTGCGCCAACCGTGTCGTCGAATCGTAAAAATATTCATACATTATTTTAATCCCCAGTGCTTTATTTTGTTTCAATATTTGTTTGAGTCAAGACACGTGGCAGAGGAATAAACTGTTACTGTACCATTTAATACCAGTGCTTCTCAGGAGGTGCGCAATAAATTATAATTATAGTTAGGCAACATAAATATATTATCACAAAAAAATTTTTGGTACTTAATAAAAGCATTTCTTTTAATTTAGAATCATTTTCAACACATCTCGAAATTAGAGGAAATTTCAAAAACCTCTCAAAGTAAAAGACATTATAATAAACAAAAAATACTCAGCATTTAGGATGTTAAAGTTAAACATAACAATTTCGAACAATTTTTTTTTATATTTTAACCATGTTTTTATTGCAAAATTTTGTGTATCTTGGCAACCCCAAAATTAACTCACACATACAGAGCTGCCGCCATTTTGGCGTCTCACTTTTGTCTTAGCCAGAGTTCCGTCCGCCTTTTTTTATACGTCCATGGTTTTAATACAAACTAAAATCATATCTGGGCACGTACTATCGGCGATGCATTAAACATTGTACCTCGTACACTGCACGGTTGGGACGAATAAAATAGTTGGCTCACAGATCATTATTTCCAATTTGGCGGTGTACTCGGTTGCATATTAAAGTTTAAATTGAACAGTGCGGGCTGGTGTAAGTCTGCATTAGGGGTCCCGAGGGAGCCTGAGCGGATACAGGGAAGCGTTTTTAGGGTCCTATAATATTTATAACGTTTTCGGATCTATGTTTCACGTTTTTGGCAATCATCATCATTTAAGCCAAAAGAAGTCCACTGCTGGACTTGGACACGTGACAAAGGGTTTTCACAAAGACCAAAGATCCTGGCGTCATTGACGAGGTCATTATGACCTATTGACAAACGGTGCGGGAGGCTTTTTATATATAGTGGGGGAACCTTTTAGAGGTCCCCAGCCTGGGGATGGGGCTGGGCTATGTGGAAGTCCCGGTCGCGAGAAATTGGGACCTAAATATTCCATAAAGCAGTTTTAGGGGAGGGGTAGAGTTTGACTCTCTTCCCTCACATTTTATTCCTATTGCGACGCGCCTTTTCATCTCTGGGACTCTACAATGGAGAGAGGGTATCTCTACTCTATCCCGAGCCCGTTACGGTGCGGGAGGCCTGCCAACACTGTGCGTTCCGGTACGTGAGCTCCACTCGAGGACTGACGGCTTGAGTTGGTGGTTAAGTTGGAAAAATAACAAAAGGCCTACGAGGCTACTGAAGGAACTGTCAACAGTCCACAGAAAATGTTTTTTTATGAAACCCACGTGAGCACTTACAGTGGTCGACACTATGCATTCGAAATCTTCTACACAAGCAACGTATAGTGAAATAAATAAAAACAATCCTTACAGGTGTTCCCGTAAGGATAATTTTGCTTTATATCACGTAAAGATAAAAGGGACGTAGAGTCTAAGGGGACCTCTTGCAGCTGAAGAGGACGTCACCGCTCATTCTGTATTCCTTTGTGCTGAAAGCGGGTGCAAACTAAGCTGGACATACACATTATTCATTAGGTCACCGGTGAGTTTGAGATCTATTTGCAAATTCCAAAGTCCATTTAAGGTTAAGTTCCTGAGACTGTTAACCAATATCTTCAAAAAGAGGAGAGTTGAAAGACTCACCTGTTTATCTGTCGTCTTTTTATGATGTGCCGTACCTAAATGCTTAAATGTGGTATATGTGTAACTGCAAATAAACGAAAACAATAAAGAAAATGGTTCTCAATTCGTATCAATTTTTTACGATTGCTATCGCCTATAAATTGGCCCCAAATTGTATTGAAATCGGTTCAGTAGTTTGCTACAAAACATGAAATAAGTAATCATTTCAGCTTGTAAATAGCCCACTATTCATTCAGGCCTCCTCCAAATTCATGGAAAGAAATTAGCCTACTGTGCCACGCTGGCAAGACGGGTTGGCACAGGGTGTGTATCAAGTTTTCCTTTTCTTGCGGCTAGGTGGTTTAAACTCTTATTTCATTACACAATGTCAACAACCCAGACTATCCTGTGGATGTCGAAAGAGCCGACAACCGATTACAAGGTCGAAACCAGCAAGGGAAGGACAACTTGAAACGAAACCCAGCACAGTAGGCTACTTACCCTCACTGTAATAGGAGAAGGCCTGACTTAGCAGTGGGTCATTTGTGGGCTGTTGATTTAGGTTAACCCGATTTTCAAAAGAACATAGTAATATCTATGTACAATATGCCACGAGTTCGGGGCTGCTTTGATGCCTGTACGGATCGAATACATTTTTGATTAATGAAATCTTGATCAAAGATACCACCAATCACGGCGCACCCCACACTCCCAGTGAAAGCTTTACAGACGCAGTTTAATTAGTCGGCCGTACTAAGGCTTCGGCTGAAACCTAATAGCTTACGAGTAGAATTCCAGACTTTTGAACTAAAAGAAGCAAAACAATATCGCATTGTCCAAGGTAAAAATACTCGTAAAATAATAATTTAACACATATTCCAATGAAATTAAAAGTTGAAATTTTAATAATATGAAATCATAAAAATAGAGAACAATATATTCCAACTATTCTGTTTTTTTTTATGTTAATGGTAATAAAATAAGCCGCTGCTTTACTATGTATATTTTTTTATTTTTCGACGTCGTTCATAAATCAAATATTGCTTTATAATGCATTTTATATTAAATAGATGGATATAAAACTCTTTATTGAACAACAGTATTAACAATTTGTAGTATACTGGCCGGTTCGGTTTGATGACGATTTTCCAGCTGTCATATTTTTGTGGTTGTCTATTAAATATTGTCCGAAGCATGAAACGTGTTTTCTATAATTCCTACTTATAAGCGGTTATATTACAATTTACAACAGTATATATTTATAAACGAAATGTACATGTACCGTCGTTCCAGCGTGCCACCGTAGGCTAATTTGTCTTCTGTAAGTGGAGGAGGCCCGACCCAGCGGTGGGTCTTTTATGGGCTTAGTAGTTGTAGTATAGCGAATTACCACGTGCTCACTGGAGGTGGCCGAATGGGGAAGGATCTCCACCATAGAGAATCATCACCATTCATCATTTCAGCCAATAAACGTCCACTGCTGGACATAGACTCCCTAGGTGGTGAAGGATTTCAAATACACAGTGTCACCAGTTCACCACCCCATTCATCCGGAGGGTATCGTATGAGCCGACATTAATGTTATTCAATCTATACAAATAAATTGGAGTGTCTGTTTGTAATAATAAATTATGCAGTTTTTACTAAATGCGTAAGTAGTATACACAGAACATACTAAAATACTTTTTTTTTTAATTTTTGTCTGTCTGTTTGTTCCAGCTAATCTCTGGAACGGCTCTGGACTTTCACTGATAGGTAACTGATGATATAAGTAGTAACTAAGGCTACCTTTTTTAGACTAGCTGCGCCCCGCGGCGTCACTCGTGGTACGGCAATAGTCGAGTAAGCGTGGGTAAAACTGCGGGGCGCCGCTAGTAAACAATATAATTTCTTCCAAGTTTCCTCCAAAGAGGCACGTTGTAGCTATAGTAATAAGTATATAACTTAATTAAACTTAATAAAAAATATATTGCCTGTAATGATGGGTCTTTTAGAAACATACTAGCGACCCACCCCAGCTTTGCACGCTTGCAATGATGAACATCAAAATTTATCAGCGTTTCCCTACAATATTATGCATACATTATACATATAAACCTTCCTCATGAATCGGACAGACGACAACGACTTTGTTTTATAATATGTAGTGATCTGTAGTGATAGTGAAGTAGTTACTATACCCCGTTCAACATAGTTTAATCGATTTGACAGACGGGCTAGTGATGGGAAACAGAAAATATCTAGTAGTCCAAAAAATAACGTTTTAAAATACTTGTAACAGTGACAAGTTGGCGTGGGTGTATTATGTGTGAAATTTTTTATTGCACTAGACATATAAACCATTAGGTAGATAAGCGATGGTGGGTCAATATTCATAATAAGTTCCTATTTAATATTACAGGGTTATTTTTTGACCTTCCGCCAAATTTAAATAGGTGGTTCAGACCATGAAAGTAAACAAAAAAGAAAATAAAATAATAGTTGTAAAAGTGCTAAATTTCAATGCGCTAGAGCCAACGAATTTTATTTCAAAATGAAAATGTTTTTTATTCGAATATTGTCTTAAAAAGTTAAGAAAAAGTGATAAAGAATTTCACACATAATACACCCAAATTCAAATTCAAATCATTTATTTTGTGTGGGTCACGATGGACACTTACAAATAGTCAACACATTGTCATATTATACAATAAAAAAATTCGACCGTCTACCACCAGTTCGGAACGCGACCACTGCTGAGAAGAACTGGCAAGAAACTCAGAGGAATTGTTGCGGTCCTATTTGACTAGTAACATAAATAAATAACATAAAAATACACTGAGACTGAACAGCGTAGTCCCAAGCAGCTGGGTCGTTTAAATAATCAGCAAAGCGGTAATATGCTTTTTTGAAAAGTTTTGTCTTAACAGTCTTTTTAAAGGCATTGCGAGGCAATTCTCTAAGTTGCATGGGCAATTTGTTATAAAAGTGTATACATTGACCCATGAATGAGTTACTTATTCTGGGGAGACGAGTACAATGGACAGCAAGATTATTCTTGTTTCGTGTATTAATATTATGTATATCACAGTTTTTTCCAAAGTTATTAATATTTTTATGTACATACATCAAATTTTCAAATATATATTGATATGGCACAGTTAGAATATTTATTTCCTTGAATGTATCTCTGAGAGAAGTTCTAGGAGCAAGGTTGTATATAGCCCTTACAGCCCTTTTCTGTAATATAAATATGCTATTATGGTCTGCACAGCATCCCCAGAGAAGTATCCCGTAAGTCATGATACTGTGGAAGTAACTGAAGTAAACTATTCTAGCCGTATCGACATCTGTGAAAAGTCCAATTTTTTTAACAGCAAAAGCCGCCGAGCTGAGTCTATTAGATAGCTTTTCTATATGTGAGCCGCATTGTAGTTTATTATCAATGGTTATCATATGGTATCAATCGGTTCCAAAATTGTTCCATTCAGTTGTACATTGGTCGGATTCTGAACAACATTGGGCAGTGAAAATTTGATGCATTTAGTTTTCTTAATATACCATCTCGTCACTGTTACAAGTATTTTAAACCGTTATTTTTTGGACTACTAGTTATTATCTGTTTCCCACCACTATTCGCCATTGCAAAGTTAAGGTAAGATTCCGAAGTACGCTGCACGCAGAAGTGCTACCTCGGCACTACTGGTCCCGATTACCGCGACGTAGTTTGGAATCATACCTTTTTGTCGATCAGAAAAATTGACATCTGCCAAATCGATCACGCTATCTTGAATAGGTTATAGCATTAGCCGAAACCAAACTAAGTCGTGCCCCCGTCTTACGAGTGTAAGAGAGTACGAGAAAACACACAACAATAAAATACGAATAAAAATCGTAGCACGCCATTTTATCGCGAAACAATGTAAGTTTTCCTCAGCGTGTGCCCAAGTTTCCGCGACGTTTTCGAGTAGCAATGCCAGTTGCGCTGTAAATCGTCGATTTGCGCGATTCGCAATGATTGTAAATAGGCAATAAATAGCTTACAACACCAGTTTTGTGCTGAGCAACAAGCCTGGTTATTGGAACTGCGTTAGAAACATACACATAGTAACAATGATCGGGGTCGCAAATTTAAAAACAAACGTTACGTTTTTAATATAAATACTATTTTTAATTACTTACTTTAGGTATATTCGGCTTCCTTGTGCCTTGTCCAATTGCCTACGGTACAGTAAAATTATGTGGATATAACCTAATAAAGTTTATTACGTTTTCTATATTTAATAAAAGCATATCCAAATTTCAAACGAAATCGTAGTAAATAGTTTGACGACTATATCACGCTTTAATTTATTTTATAAACAAACTATGTTTGTAACTTATTTGCTGTAGCGTGTGTTTTCACCGTATCGGCAGTTAGTTGCGATTCGCGCCACGGTCGGCCCATAAAATGTGCGGCGCCACTGTCGCAGGTGTTGTGTCGCATATTATGCACCGGCTTTTATAATATGTCGATATATTTTATTTACTGTCGATATTACGGCATCTGTTACGTTTTCCTGCTGCCATTTCATTTTGTTGGACCAACAAAAATAGCATAATAACACATAAGGAAGGATTTTGTATTCCCAAAACCAACTGCTTGGCTCATGGCCTAAGATTTTTATTGGTGAAGGATGCAATGTTTAAGTAGTATTTGTTTTCTTATAATGTTGACGGTGCCTTACGTGTGGTGACGTATTTAGAATACAGAATGTATTCTAAAGGCACCACCCGATTCCATCCTGAGAGTGGCGTAAAAGATAGCAGATAAAAGTAAATAGGAAGGCCGGTAACTGGAGGAGGCCCGGCTCAGCAGTGGGTCATTTATGGGCATTTTCTTTTTATTTGTATTAATTTAAACATGTAATTTGATTCCTGGGGTAAATTAGGCGTATTTATTTTGATTTTCGTACATATCTTTTCTCAAGTGGAATATCTCGAAAAACAAACACACACACAAAATACAAATAAAAACTATTTATAATCTTTCAACACTTTAATCTGCATCAGCTAAAGTTTCGCAACGCAAGTGTAACCCGATGAACGATTTTTTCTGAAACCCGCACGTGCTGAATGTTAAAGAAGGTAATTTTGTATTTCACGCGGCTAACAATACACATAAGTCACGTGTTTTTTCAATGATCGTGACTATTTCGATGCTAACGGCATTCTAGTTCTAAAAAATATGTACTATAACATTCAAATTCAAAAAGAGCTTTATTCACGTAGGTTTTACCACAAAACACTTATAAAAAGTAAAATGTTTAAAACTACTATTATTATCTTTTGGCCCTTGGCCAACGCTTGCTCCGTACACTCCTATCGGCGTCATATCTACATGTTCTTATTCACACAATCCATCGATCTCTTTACCTTTAGGGTTCATCCACGTTCATAACGAATCTGGTGGTTTGGAATGCCACTACACAGATAAGGCCAGGAAAGAAACTCTGTCGTTTCTTTTTTTTAAATTATCTGTCTTGTTTTTAAAGCACTATACAGCATAGTGAGAGCAACTCGCTGGAAGAGAAAACACCCTACATGTGTGTGTATTAACAAATAGGCCATGTATATGATATATGATTAGGATGAAATAGTCCAGTGGACTCCATACATACATGGAGTCCACCGGACTATTTCATCCTAATGGCAAATGTATAACACCACTGGATAGATAGAAAACCTACAAACAAGGGAAGAATTGAGTCCAACGTAGCCCACCTCACAATTTAGCATAATGAATGAATGGAACAATATTGGAACCGATTGAGTCAACCGTATTTTTAGGCATAACCATCCTACTAATATTATAAACGTGAAAGTTTGTAAGTATGGATGGATGGATGGATGGATGGATGGATGGATGGATGGATGGATGGATGTTTGTTACTCTTTCACGTAAAAACGACTGAATGGATCTTAATGAAACTTTATAATAATATAGCTTATACATCAGAATAACACATAGGCTACCATTTATAAAGATATTGTGTGTAAATTTGTAGAGATATTAAGTTAAATTTTAATTTCTATTTGTCAAATTTTCAGCCATATTTAAATATAGACAACATAAAGTTTCGCTGTCAGTTGCGCTTTGTTATACCACGTAGGTATTATATCACATTCTACGGGAACGGGATAAAAATCTTAGGTATCCTATGTCCGACTTTCTTTTATATATAAAGATGTTGGACAATTCACAAAATCATATTTAATATTATAAACGTGAAAGTGTAAATGTGTGTAATCCCGTTCCGTGATATAAAACATAGTTTATCAAAATGCAACTGCTGGAATAACAAAACTTCACCGACAGCTAAACGCTATGTTGTCTATAGTTTGACAAATTTGACAATTAGAAATTTTGAAATTGACCGGTTGATGTATTTATTTCGAGTAAATATTAGCTTATTGTGCCGAACAATGAAGAAGAACTAAATAATGCACGTGAAGATCACCGCATTAGTATGGCTTGAATCCGTGCTTCTCAATCACAAGAGCAAATCGAGGCAGCCCGTGAAACGGATCGGTTGGGAATGCAAAATCGTCGAGAAAATTTAAGAGATCAACAACTAGATAATTTTCGAGGCACAAGAATAAATTTATAAAGTAGGTACTACATCATTTGGATCGAGCAACGTTTCGATACAGCACTAATTACTGCTTGCATACTTGCGTCCGCATTGGACCAATAGATGCCATGTAATATTACAAAACACTCCTCAGCGGCTAAAGTTTTATCAAAATGGAAAATCGTCATCTGGGACGAATGTACAATAGCGCATACACGTGCAATGGAAGCACTTATCCGAACCGACCGAACACCTACGCAAGGACTCGAGATGTTTTGGAGGCGAAATGATTTTACTGTCTGGCTATTTCTGCCAAACACTGCCACTAATTCCAAGATCGACTGTTTTGGCGGCTAAGAATAAATATGTAGATGAAATAAAGTAACTAACATAATTCAGAATGAAATCATTGGTACACTGCATTAATTCAAATATAATGACTGTGTAAAAAAAAGACTCCTTGGATATGCCTGGCTTACCACCGCACAATTTACGACTTAAGGTTGGCTACGTACTAAGTTTGCTTCCAAATATAAACCAAAACCACCAAACCTGAAAAAGCAACGGAACGTGTTTGGTGGTAAGTGAATTGATGAACAATGGAATATACTCAAAGTAAAGTTGGAAGGTGAGGAAATTCTCATCGGAGGATCCCAACGATACCAACTGATATACCGTTTTAGTTTTAATGATTTCCGATCCGTCGTGCATTCGCCGTGACCATTAATAAATCACAGGGCCAATCCTGGAAAGTTTGTGGCCTAAATCTAGAAAATTCATGTATTTCCCAAGATAAATTATATGTGGCATGTTCCGGGTCAGAAGACCATCTGCGTTATTTGTTCATGCGCCTGATAATAAACCGAAAAATGTCGTCTGTCACAAAAAGTGCTCTGTCGAACTGTCGAAAAGTGCAGTTGCTAAAATAGATGGCCAATAAAGTATAATTAAAATCCTATATGTTTTATTTATATTTATCCTGATAAAAAATTGAAGTTAATAAAATAAACAATCTGCTCATTTATTGCCTTTAAGGCGAAACAAAGTTCGCCGGGTCAGCTAGTTGATAATAAACTACAATGGGGCTCACATATACATAGAAAAGCTATCTAATAGACTAAGTTCGGCGGCGTTTGCTGTTAAAAAAATTAGACTTTTCACAGATGTCGATACGGCTAGAATCGTTTATTTCAGTTACTTCCACAGTATCATGACTTACGGGATACTTCTCTGGGGATGCTGTGCAGACCTTAATAGCATATTTATATTACAGAAAAGGGCTGTAAGAGCTTTATATAATCTTGCTCCTAGAACTTCTCTACGAGATACATTCAAAGAATTAAATATTCTAACCGTGCCATCTCAATATAACTATATTTGAAAATTTGATGTATGTACATAAAAATATTAATAACTTTGGTAAGAACTGTGATATACATAATATGAATACACGAAATAAGAATAATCTTGCCGTCCATTGTACTCGTCTCCACAGAATAAGTCACTCATTCATGGGTCAATGTATACGCTTTTATAACAAACTGCCCATGCAACTTGGAGACTTGCCTCGCAATGCCTTTAAAAAGACGGTCAAGCCAAAACTTTACAAAAAAGCGTATTACCGCATTGCTGATTATGTGAACGACACAGCTGCCTGGGACTAAGCTGTTCAGTGCCAGTATTTTTACGTTATTCAGTTATGTTATTGGAAATATGTATACATAAGAAATAGGACCGCAATCCAAAAAAAAGAATGACAAGCCCTCTGAGTTTCTTGCCAGTTCTTCTCAAGAGTGGTCGCGTTCCGAACTGGTGGTAGACGGTAGACCATTTGTATTATATAGAATCTTTATGAATATTGTGTTGACTTTTTGTAAGTGTCCATCGTGACCCAAGCAAAATAAATGATTTGAATTGAATTGAATTACCCTTTACTAAATTGAAAGTAGATAATTACGAATAAGTATTTATAAGCATTTGTGATATAACTACATTGGATTTAGACAAATATTAAATTTTTGGCCGAAATGCACTCAGTCCAACGCACGGCATCAAACTTGGCTATATATTGGAGAGAATACCCAGGAGATCCTAAGTGACCTAGTATTCTTTTACTAAATAGCCACCCACGGATATAAAATAGAATATTTCACCAACCCATACCATACTTCCGCGGTTCCTGCGAGCTCCTGCGCCAGTGCATTCAGAGCACCTAGCCGCAAGAGAAGGGCACTTAATACAAACCCGTCTTGTCAGCGTGGCACAATAGGCTAATTTCCCTCCATGACTTTGGTAGAGGCCCGACTCAGCAGTGGGTAATATATGGGCTGAGTAGTAGAAGTAAATAGGCACCGCCGTTTACTTCATAATTGTTGATTTCGATCATTCGATGCTTATTAGGCGTATAATAATTGTATTATAGCAATAAATATTTTTGGGTTTAACAAGCTGTGTGTTGTGTTTCGTAGTATGGAATGGAATGAATGAATAAATGTGACGGTGGCCGATGATATCAGAATCACGTCTGGAATTTTCTTATGTTAAGTGAAGAAGACAATAATCAATATGGATTACCAGATTTCATGCTTGACTTTCCGTATGGTATGAAATCAAACAACATGTAAAAATAGTTTTTAATTAAAACAAATATATGGCCAGCATCATTTATTTATTTTATTTAGGTACTAGCGACCCGCCCCGGCTTCGCAGGGTTGCAATTATGAACCTCTAAATTTATCAGAGTTTATCTACAATATAAACATTCCTCTTGATTCACTTTATGTATTAAAGAAAATTGCTTCAAAATCCATTGCGTAGTTTTAAAGATTTAAGCATACATAGGGACGGGTAGACGACAGCTTTGTTTTAAACTATGTTGTGTTAAACCTTATTGCACAGACAAACAAAATTAACACTTACAATTTCTTATTGTAAGTGTTAATTTTGTTTGTCTTGAACCAAACATCATCTTCTCCATATTTACAAAGACACCAAACACTCTTCATAACCTCACACTAAATTCCTTCTTATATCACTTCCACCAACAAAAACGTAGCTACTCGCATCCATAAAAAATATTACACACAGGGACTCGCGTCAAACTGACTTAAAAAACCGGCTTAAATTTCATCAAGTCCCAGTATAAAAAAGAATTTCTTGACCTTTTTTCGAGTAAATTCCTTTATTAGAGTATGCCATGAGGGATGCCGGGGAGCGCCATAAATCAGAAGTTTGCACAAAAACTAACTAAAAGTTCTCCGCGCGAAAATGATGGAGCGGTGCTCAGTTTTATTCAGTTACTGCTCAAGATAACTGTAATTGGTTACGGGGATTCTTGTTATTTAAATTGTGAACTAACTCTCATTATCGTCACCATCGTGACCTATAGAGCACCCACAGATGAGTCAGGCCTCCTCCAATTACAAGTAGGGGAAATTATTTACTGTGCCATGCTGGCTATATATCCTTTAGTCGGCTCTCATGACACCTGCAGGATAGAATCAGCTGGTGACACAATTTATTCTAAATCTGTCACCACGCGGACAACGAACTAAAAATGTTATAAATATGGTTGCTAGTTCGTTTACTAAAATAGATAAGAAAGAATAACTAAGCAGAGAGTAATTGTGGCTCATGGTCAAGAAAGATACCGTCAACAATGTGACGTTGTCTCGTCCGATTTGGCCAACAGTAGAGTCCGCTAGTTTTCCTTTTTTTTTACGTTGGATCCTCATGGATTCCCGGCCGTTGGGACTGGCCGGGTTGTGTGGGACTCCGAGGCGCGTAGAGATGGTAAATTGCGGCCCGACCTACCCACTAAAACCGACGGCGATCCTCGAATGTCCGAACCAGGGCAACGGGATATGCTCCGGGACCCTGAGGACTTCGGCCCGCCTCGTTTAGTGGAGCCCCAAGCTCCAAGGCGGGCCCCTCCGATTGCGTGAGGGGTAGCTATAGTAGCCTCCCCCCGTTACACCGCTGGGAGGCACGCGCAGAACGCAGCGCGCCTACCTCCCGGGGTCGTATTGCGCAGGCGACGGACTTCCCACGTCTATCGCCCGCAGACCCACTTACGGTGGGCGGAGGTCATCCTGCGCCCTTCGGCGCCGATTGCGGTGGCGCCCATTAGGATGTAGGGAGGCCAACTCCCGCTCCCTCCTAGCCGCCTCCTTGGTGGACATGACGACCTCACAGAATGAGGTCGTTTCTCTCCAAGCTCTCTCCCTCCGGACCATGGAACGAATAAGGTCCGGCAGCGAGAGGCTTCCCACAACAGAGACGAGCCTCTGACGATGCCCGTCCCACGCACAGCACACCTCCAGGGTGTGCTGCGCGGAGTCTATAGCGCCATCCGCGCAAACCGTGAAAGCATCCTGGGGACTCCTCCCGGCCGATGCGGCAAAAGTATTTTACGAAGTACCCGTGCCCGGACAGAACCTGCGTCAGCCGGAAGGAGAGTGCGCCGTGCCTTCGCTCCAGCCACTCGTCTAGGATTGGGCTTATTGCCCCAACAAGTGTGTGACCCGCTGTAGGGTGAGCCAGTAATGAGGCCTACTCCTCCCTCACTACTTGTCGCAACTCCACCCGCCGTGTCTCGATGTGGGTCGGCAACAGTCGACGCCCTTGCGCCGCTCGCCACTTATACAAGGTGGCGAGGGACCTAGCCTCCAACTCCCACGGAGGGAGCCCGGCCAGAAGGCTTTCCGCTTCTAAGGAGGTCGTGCGGTACCCCCTTATCACCCTGACGGCCATGGCCCACTGCGGCCTTCGCAGCAGGGCGGCGTTAGGAGCCGTCAGGGAATCCGCCCATATAGGTGCGCCATACAGAGCCATCGACCGCACGACCCCCGTATACAGCCTCCTACAGGAGGCGTTCGGGCCCCCAAGGTTGGGCATCAGCCGCGACAGTGCAGCCACCGCCCCTAGTAGTTTGGGGGCCAATCTGCGAAGGTGTTCCCCGAAGTTCCACCTGCCGTCGAGCACCAGACCCAGATACTTCATTGTGGGCTCGCCGGCGATACGAACACCTCTAACCACGATATGGGAGTCTAGTGGCGGGATATTCCGAGGCCCGCGGAAGAAGAGGGCCTCGGACTTGTTGAGGGCCACCTCTAGCCCAGCCTCCTTATTCTCGCCACAACTTGGGCTACCCCAGCAGTGGTGAGGATTTTTGCCTCGCGGTGTGTTTTGCGAGCGTGTCGTCGGCGTAGCATCCACCAATATATAGGAATCCCAACTAACTAATAGTTAATTTATGAGCTGAGGTTATGATGATGAACTGAGGTTATATTATACTTGAGATGCCTAGCACTGGATACGCTGGCTTAAAATATGAACATGATATTAATATTCAGCTTGCAAACGGCTCAAAGATGGATGATGATGACTTAGATAGACCCTCATACGTTAAAAATGTATGCCCAAGTCTAATCTTAGTAATTGCGCGGATCAATTTCGTTCCTACGAGAGAGGAATACCCCGCGAGATTTTGATATTGACTGTTTTCAAGTAGTAGATTATATTATATCAAAATTGTATAGTATTCTCATATTAATAAATATAAATAATATTGTGTAATATAGGATTTTATTAACTGTCCGTGTGGTAACGGATTTAGAATACACTAAAGTGTGGGTAGACTATCCTAAGGGTGTACGACTAAAGGAATGCGAGAGGCAGATAACTTTAGCCGTAAGAGAAGGAAATCTTGATGCAAACCCTTTGCCAAACCGTCCTACCAGGATCGCACAGTAGGCTGATTTCCCTATATGAATTTAGAGGAGAACTGACTCAAACGTGGGACATTTATTGGCTGAAATTATGATGTCATTTTTCTGAAAGAAGAATTAGAGTTGATACTTATCATCTAGTCTCAACTCAAATTGCTCTTGCATTTCTGCTTTAAGAACAAATAAAAATGATTTTCAAGAATCTTTTGATCTGGTAAATTGTAAATAAACAAGTCCGGAATGAGGACTCCTCCATTTAAAAGAGGGAAGTATAAAGTACTTGTGCTAATACGTTATAGCTACATCTATTTTAGTGACAACGATAATTTATTTATGCCTCCGCACTTAGTTATACGAATGTATGTAACTCCTTCAGTGCTTAGTAACTAAAGTATTTTAACTTTGATGCCAGAAGGTAAGCAACAAAAATACAGTTACATTTCGTCTGGTTCAAACATCACAGGGGTTTTATTTGATGCCCCTCCCACTTTTACGTGAATATTTCACTACGTTCTACGAGGCACGTACGGGTGTCTGGTGACTGAAAAGACTACGTAACAGTAAGACCAAAATGTACGTAAGTTATTTATGCAATAATATATGCTGAAATTTGTTCTTTGTATGTTGAAGCTTATTGGGCCAAAGGCGGTATTTGTAATTGTATAACTACTGCGCATAACGGTCCTAGCAAACTCAACTTAAGAACCAATAAAATTAAAGGCATTTAACAGTACTAAATTAGTCCAAGATACTAGTTAACAAAATACTTCATTATTTCTCCTCTGATCTGTTTTCCGAAAACCAGATTCAGAAGTCATTGAGAATTAAGATTATCAAAATAAAAAATCTAGTAATTTAATTGGCCCTTTTACTCTCCGTGTCAACAGAACAATGCGCTAAGGACGCTACTGCGGCTGCCTCGCTTTCAATCAGTTTTTTTTTCGACGACATGATTGCTTTTTACCATAGGCTTGCATGAAGGAAAGCAACGCCAGGGTCTAAGTTGGAGCAGGCAATTCATAGAAATGTCCTGTCGGGCACCGGCTCTCACGTACACACGACGGGACACAGTAAAACTGCTTGGCGCCGCTTGAACTTAGATGTGAGGGTGGAAGTTAGCCGCCGGGCCTATTAAACCCTACCACCAAGCGTGCAGGGTTTTGATCACGTGGGACTCCGGAACACTCGACTATCCAATAAGACCCCAGTGGTATAAATTCACATGTTGTCTTGGTTGAGATGCCACAAGTTTGCGAGGACGCATTCTACTGTGGCGCCCCGGATGGTTACGACTATCGGAGGGCATCCCGGTAACCCTCAAGGTCACCCTCACTCAATGAGGCTTGTCTCATGGTAGGTTCCCCGACCCGCCACCAGCTTCTAAAGCGATGGTAGAAGGGGGGCTAACGTCACGTCCCCCTCGAATCACATATCAATTGCTTACCGAAAATAAAAATTAAGTAATGTCTAGTCTTAGTGTTTAACGACTATTGCGCGTCTCTCTACAATTTACTACCAAAGGATGGGAAAGAGTTTTATGCGAATGTCTGTCTATACAGACACCGGTAGCACTAAGAATTTCAAGACACTAATATTTTTATTGGATAACTTTATTCTGATATTAAGCTTATTGGATTCTATGGACATAGTTTAAGAATATTGTTTACGTAACTTTAGTATTTATTTTTATGGACCAGTATTTTACTAGTACATAACGAGAACTTTAAAGCTGTACAAATGTTAGTACTATTGAGATACTCATAACAATTAGTCGTTAATAGTTTTTGATACGCACATCATATCAAAACTGAAGTAATGATATAATAAAATCATCAACTTTGAGTTAGTATTTTAGCATATACTGATTTAAATAAAACCCGTGCGGAGACGGATTTAGAATACATAGTGTTACCACTCCATTCCATCCTGAGCCGTCAAAAGAAAATGACAAGGCTGCAAACCTAGTCGACAGAGAAGGAAACCAACCAACATAACCAGCGTGGCACAGTAGGATAAGTATTCTCCATGTAACGACCCGACTAAACAGTGGGTCATCTATGGGTGGGTTTTTATAATGCGTTCAATTGTAGCAGGGGTTAGCTGAAAACAGTGTTGTGCCGATGGCACAGCGTAGGTATACTGAGCTAATGTCCAGCCGCACGTGCTAACATATACCTTACTATAATTTGGACAATAGGTTTAAGAAAATGTGTGGAAAATGAAATATCTATACCGTGTCCATTTTCGTTAAATGGACATCTAAGAAAACTTTTAGTCTGTTTAGTTTAGTCACCTGTTACAAAACGACAAACGGTTTTGTTTTTGGAAAATACATGTTTGAAATGAATGAAGAGCTTTTTAAAATTAATTAAATTAAGCAAAGTACTTTATGTTATGGCTAATTTCCCTCCATGAATTTGGAGGAGACCCGACTCAGTAGTGGGTAAGTTATGGGCTGAAGCGACGAAACGACGACTATATGTTATCATAATATAATCTATGGGAGATTGATACAACTCGACACTTCTTGACGCTTGTTGTATACCATAGGTAGTTGTTGTGTTTGTTAGTATTTAACGAAATAAATGTATTTATCATGTATTTGAATCCCACTGGTAATAGCTAGTATTGACATAATACGTGAAGAAAAATACAATTAGAGCAGTGCTTTGCAAATGCAGCGATAAATCAAAGTAGAGATATTTCGTGGTCTCACTATATTGTGTGCAGATCAATCGAGCTAGCGACCAATAAAAAGCACAGTAGACACCCAATTAGTCGGTTTGCTCCGCTCAATTGAGCACCAGTTACAAATTAAGAAATGCGAACAGAAAGCCAGCTCGCTCGCTGTTAACGTATTGTGTAAACACGGTACCTAACGAAGTGTCTGTAGCAGAAGTGAGAATTGATGCGGTTCTTTTTACACACTCAATAACTAAAGATTACTACTAATACTATTAGGGGTATAAATTACCCACTGCTGAGTCGCGCTAGGTTTTCAGTTTTGTCGTTTCCTTTTGTCGGCTCTTACGACACCCTTAGTATGGAATGGGGTGGTGACACTATGTTGTCTAAATACGTCACCACATGCATAAGATGGACGATGGACAAGGGTAGGGCTTTACGCACTAAAAATAAAATCTTCTTAATAAAAAATGTTAATGTGTTATCTGCTGTTTATTTTTAATATACATAAATAAATATAAATAAATATCCTTGGACATTTCACACAACGCCATCTCGTCCCAAGCTAAGCAATTTAATGCTTGGGTTATGGTAACGAGATGGATGATAAACTACTTATATACATTTTTTTTTTTTGTAAATACATACATATTAAAGATAGAAATGACACCCAGACTCCGAGCCAGTGCCTCTGGTTAGGCAAAGACACTTGCCCGACCCGGGAATCGAACCCGGGACCCGTTGATCCAAAGGCGGCACATCTAACCACTAGACCAACGAGGCAGTCAAATATACTTGAAGTCACAAGTTTATTAAAAATAAACAGCAGATAACGTAACGGAACATAACGTGCTTGTAGGTCTCCCACACGGTGGACCGAAGACCTAGTACGTACCAACCTGGCAGAACCTGTTAAAACCACCGGAATTCGAGGGAGCAGTTCAGGGATGGCCTTTTGGGCTAATCCTGGGGGGAGGCCAATGTCCAGTAGTGGACCTACTTTGGCGAATATTATGATGATATAAACGACGATGGTCCGTTGAAGCTCATAAAGTATAACAAAGCTAATAAAGAAAATAATGACAAAAGAAATCTTAATAGACAAAAGTAATTTTCATCTGGTCACAAATTATGTTAGAACATACATAAATACGATAGTCTCTGTATATTTTGTACTTAATTAGTTTATAGTAATTAAGTACAAAATATACAGCGACAATTATATCATTTATTGCAAAAACGAAACAGACATAAACATCTCTATATGTATATGTAATTCTACTGTACGTGTGTTCCGATTAGAATGTTTTTTTTTTGTATGCCTTTGGGTGCCACCGAAGATGGTATAGATTCACAAATCAGCCTGACAGATGGCGCTGCAGTCGGTAAGCGAATATCATGCAGGACAATGTCTGCCCGGTCAGTTAGTAATAATATAAAAATAATTGAAATGGGATGCAATATGGTGTGTGTTTCAATTGTCGTACAATTTTAATGACCACATCCACAAAGTTACGGCTTCATGTTATCTGATTAAGCGACACCTGACGAGCTGCACCCGTTTCATAACAAATTGACGGAAAAATTGCATCCCATAGCATTTCTGCAGGTTATTTGACTGAAACCTTTTTATGTGCATTTTGTGAGCGTCATTTAATGTCAGCTTATCTTTAAAGGTTCTGTATATAAAAATACGCTAAATTTATATAGGTTGTTTTATAGGTTTTATATCAAGTTTATTTCTTCTGTGTACGTATGGTGATATCTATTTTACTGCTGTGGTGATATTGGTTATTAATAATACGTCACCACAGTCCTCCGCATTTATTCCATTAAGAAAATATATAGCAGCCGAAAATCACATTGCTTTTAATGATACGAATATTCGCCAGGGATAGATAAAAGATTGTAAATTTAAAAAAATCGTGACTAATGCTCGCTAACGCATTAAGGGTGCCCACAATTAATGTGCGAAGGTTCTTCAGACCCCTTCCAGCAGTAACGGCCGGTCTGAATGTACCGCCATAAGTCGTGAACACACCGCACATGGCCTATTCACGATGGCTCGCTTAGGTCAGGCATTTTTATGTTGCAATCAAACGTAAACTAAAGGATTTATGGGGAATGCTTGAAATTCGACCTTAATTATACATGCATACATACAATCACGCCTTTTCCCGCAGGGGTACGCAAAGATCACATCCTTCCACTTGCTACGATCCTGGCTCACAACTTTCGCTTCTTCCACTTTCATGAATCTCTTCATGCATGCTTCATGCATGCTCATACATTAGGGTGCTTCTGACCTGACCATTATTAATTAAAATTTATGGCTCTAATTATAGTTCTATTTTCAATTTGACCACAGACTTTAACAATAAACAAAAGAGTAAACGACTATATGCGTGTGTGTGTCAATTACATGGTATGTAATGTTTTTTATTTATTTAATGTTAGGCTATGTTTTCGGCCTTGTCATTTCCTTTGTTCCTTGTTGGCTCTTAAGACACCTTCAGGATGGAATGGAGTGGTGACATTGTATTCTAAATCGATGGATTTAGACACACGGATAATTCTAATTCTTATTTACTAGGTTTAATTCGACATGTAGCACGTGTCGCGACATCTAGATTGTAGATTGTAAAATGTGTGGTTAGTTCAATGTTTAACTGCTGACACTTTTCATGCCCGTTGGTACGTGTTCGCTATTTGTGTGGGCCTCGCTCTTGTTTTCTACTTTATTAAGACTTTTTTTGACAATTTTTTCACCCACATAATATAGCCTGTACGTAATGTGAAATATGAACAGCAAAAAGAGTGCTACCACTACATTTACAGTACGATGAACGTAGAATATATCAATCCAGATGTAGAACAACACGCGCACCCATTTACATACATATGTTATTCTATAGTCCACGTCTATAATATGTGCATTCAATTAACGATTCTAGCTTAGTTAAAAAGTGCGCTTTAAAACGTTTGAATGTTCAAAAGCGTCATCCAAGAGCAGAGGCCCCAATGCGCTATAATCAGAAGCTCCCTTCATCAGATGGCGCGATAAATTCGCGGGCCACAATGCTCGCCCCTTAACTTTCTGCCCGCGAATAACGAGTTTTTAACTTTGTGGAAAAGCGAAAAATGTCTCTATCTTCTGTACATTATGGTCCAAGATTTGGACTGAAGCCAAATTAGAAGTACAAATAATAATATTGGCTTAGCGAATAAAGCTCAAAATCCCATTACATCAGGGTAAGATTTATTCGTGCGGTAATGCCACATACTTTTACTTTACTTGTGAGTTTGCTACAAAACCAATCTATCTACAAAATTCAATAGTTAATTAAATTGTCTTTGTATTTTGGACAGCATGTTTGTCTTGTAATATATCCAAAAAGACATTTTCTTCCGCAGTTCAAAAGTAGATATTATCGAATTTCAATCGTTTCCATCAATATGGCAACTTTTTCGAAAATGATATTGTATAAGTACACTTTTTTATCATGAAAAAGAAACAAAAACACAATAAGGTATATTCTAAACCACACAGATAACATGTTTTTTTTTTAAATTTACTCCTTATTTATACGTACATCCGCTTAAACCTTGCGCCACGTACCAAGGGCACACCGAGAAAATTACAGAAGGCAAACGGTCCTACTTTCAATAAAACTGTCGTCTTTATTTAACAGGGCAAAAGTTATCTCCCCATTGTTGGGACTCGTGCTCTGCCGTGTTGTGGGTTCTTTCGTGTCATGGACGTTTCACATGGGGTTGAACTACGTATCTCTATATCTGACGTTCGGGATGATGTGAAGCAATACTAAGTCCATTTTCTGTAATCCAGAGGCCGAAAATACTTAAGAAAAAGTTATAAACCTGTCACCTAAAAGATTTTAATTTTGTAATGACTGGCAAATTTACTTCTATTAGAACAGAATGTTGACGTAATCTTGAGTATTTTTAAACGATTCCTATGCACTAGGGTTAAGCTGTATCGCCGGGGCAGTTTACAAACATGAAATACACGAACACAAATGACACCCAGACCTAGAGCAAGTGCATCTGGATTACACAAAAGCTTCGCCCGTCCCCGGAATCGAACCTGGGACTCATGATCGACACATCCAACCCCTAGGCCAACAAGACCGTCGTAATGTGTGTGCTATAATAATTTGGGTAGTAAGGACAGAGTGTCTAAGCAAACGTTAACCTCTATTACATGTAGCATATATTTGCTGCCCCCGCTATTGGTAAGACGTACAATACTGTACCGATTGCTATTCCAGCGTCGTAGCATATACAAAATAAATAACATAAAAATAGGCGTCTCGTACGCGCGACGTGTTGAACACAAACGTTATTTACCTCGTAAATACCGACACGTACCGGCGTTTCGTCCGAATTATGTATCAGATAATAATAACGCAGGAAAAAAGGTTTGAGAAAAAATATACATTCACAGGAGACGCACTTTATTTTGGTAAATAAAACAGCCAGAAACATATGCGTGTAACTGGCTCGCTTAAGTATAAATACGTAGCCTACGTTTCTAGCAGCGAGTTGTAAAAACAGAACGTGTCTCTCTCACACATACGTGATGTGATAGAGATAAAACGTAGGAGTCGACTTGAACATTTTCGTGGTATAAACAGGGTTGCCAATACTAGAGTTACATAAAGTAAGTAATTTTCTACCATATGGTTTTGATATTATAAGTCGATAGACCAAAAATATTTTAACAAGAAATCAGAAATGTAAATTAATATTTATCTTTTTTATAAAAAAAAATTGAAGACGTCATTATAATAAGGACGATATCATTATTGGTTTATGTTTATTACAGCCCCACCTACACGCTCTTTCTTGATATCTTTCTTGAGTTCCTACAAAATATATTTATGTTTTAATTCAAATAATTAACGTTTTGTGCCTGATTGTATCACCACCCAATTCCATCCTGAGGGTAAGAGCTGACAAAAGGAAAGGTCGATAAACTGCCCGCAATATAAGTAAAACTTGATATGACACCCTGCGCCGACCCGTCTGGCCAGCGTGGCATAGTAGGCTCATTACGCTCCGTGTAACATTACGTCCCGTTTTAGTGTTTGTTGGTAACATACTCAATAACTTTGAAAATATTAAAATAATATAAGATTGAAGAAATATTTTTGTTTCTCTGTAAATCCAAATCTATGAGAAATTTGTACGGAAATCAATAACATTTTAAGAAAATTTAAAACTCACGACACGTGTCCAAGTTCCTATAGAAGCGTTTAATTACCCGACGTTCCAGAACGAATTGCATCACTTCGTGGTCACAGGTCGGTGTTATCGAGGTGAGGCGCTGGTTACCACACTTATCCTTGCTGACTTATTTAGTTTGATTATTATTCTAAACTAGCGACCCGTCCCGGCTTCGCACGGGTGCCACGATGAACATCTAAATTTATCAGTGTTTCTCTACAATATTATGCATTTAAAAACCTTCATCCTGAATCACTTTATCTATTAAAAAAACCCGCATCAAAATCCGTTGCGTAGTTTTAAAGTTTTAAGCATACATAGGGACGGACAGACAACAGCGACTTTGTTTTATACTATGTAGTGATGTTATTTTTGAACCGAGACCCAGACCTTGCAAATACGAAAATAATGTAGGCCACATTATTTTGGTATTTACTTGGGTTAATTTAAATGTGTCATCACTATAAAAGCCCATAAAAGACCCACTGCTGAGTCAGGCCACCTCCAATTTTATGGAAGGTATATCTTTTTCTTTTTCACAAACACAAAATGATACCCAGACTCGGAGCAAGTGGCTCTGGTTTACATAACACAAAGACACTTGCCCGACCCCGGAATCAAACTGGACACCCGTGATCCAAACCAGGTAATTGAATAATAAAATCTACAGTGCCTCGCCAGCCAAAAGGATCCACACTAGTATTTTTGGCTTGTCATTTCCTTTAGTCAGTTTTTACGGCACCCTCAAGATGAAATAGTAATATTTTAGTAATATTTAAATGTACCAGATATTTAGCAGGCAACACTGTTAAAGAAAAGGGGTCTACTATTTCCCCACAATATATTTTATGGAGAGCGCAGCGTTCTTTTTGCAATAGCGACCAGAAGGTGCTCCTGAACCCTTCATATTTACGATTAAATCGTGATCAGAAATATAAAATAGTAGTGTTTTGCCGATAGGTTACTCGATACATCGCTGCTGCGTGTCCTAGAAATAAATATATTACCTTTTTAGTCTAATGTACCTGTTTAAACGTACCGTTTGCTTCAGAAGTTTTATTAATTTATGTTGCAGTAAAGTAAATTACTTGAGTGTAGCAGTATGAAATTTAAAAAACAAAACATAAGTTACATCACTGTGTAAGGTAAAAGATTTAGGATATACAGGTAATGACACCAACCCATACCATCCTGAGTGTGCCATAACGGGTGACTAAAGAAACTCATCATACAGACAAACAGGCTGTGTTATCAAGGGCAGGAAAAGTTGACAAAAACATGGCACAATAAGCTAACTTCCCCCTTTAAAATTGGAAGAAGTCCGACTCAGCTGTGCGTCATTTGTGGGCTGAAACGATGACGAACGAGTATAGTGTATAGTCAGCCTTTAGCTATACTAAAACAATGATAACTGTGTCTTATTTTGAAGTCATTATTATCTAGTAATACATTTTTGCGTACCAATGAAATAATACTGACGTCATAATATTTAAGGCTTGTAATATTATCTCTAAGTTTCGTGAAATAATTTCCGCGCCAAGGTTATTACTTGCTCTATTAAAAATGTACATTTCATGAGAGATTTAGATCACGTTCCGATCGTAAAGCCCGGGTGGGACGATATTTGATTTTTCAAATCTATCCAAGCATGATACTGCGGTAAAATGTTGTGGACTACCATTATACGCCTAGCATGATTAGGTACAAGTTAAAGATAAGATAATAATCTAATGCATTTTCTCGTGACTTATAATATACTAGCTGACCCGGCAAACGTTGTTTTGCCATTAGAAATAATTTAATAACCCGTAATTATTCTATTATTAGCTGCCCTCCACTCGACGAAAGAAATATTCTTACCAAATAAAAAAAAAACCTATAATGAGAGAAATTTCTTGATTGTTAAAAAAATGTTTTGTTTCTAACTTTTACATGACAGGAGAGTGTGGCTTGTACCTGCTGATTTTTGTTTGAAAGCTAACTTAATCGACAATGTTTACGAGTAAGAAAATCTGCCCAGTAGATTCCAACCTGTTTGCTAGTTATTATCAAGTTTTGCTTCTATTGCAGACTGGATACTTGCACCTTACGTTTCAAAAGTCGCGTCTTATGAAACACCTATAAGAAATAATGGGTTGGTGATCTTATTTATTTCAAGTTTGTCGCAATAAACTTTAGCAATAAGTAGCGGTGATTCCTGTCTTCTCATAATTTGAAATATCCAATTACAGCCGCCACACAATTTATTCATAAAAAAATACAAGACGTCAGATATTGTATTCTAATTCAGGATTTCGCTAATATTTTAACTGAAATAATATACCGTGGAACAGACTACAACGAATTACCACGGAAAACTTTCCGTGTAGATAAACAACGACTATCTAAATTCAAATGTTATACCTTTAGAGATTGTCAAATATTGACACTTATTCTTCCCTGGAAATCCTCATGGATACCCTGCCGTTGAGGACTAGTCAGGGTATGTGTCACTCTGAGGCGCGGAAACATGGTAATTAGCGCCCCGACTTACCCACTAAACTCCTCGACAGCGCGCTTTAGGACCACGGTTTGCGCTCACCTATGGGGAACATGCTCCGCGACAAAATATTGACACCAAAAATTCATGTTATCTGTGTTTAAATAATTAAAAAGAACTATATATTGACGTTTGTCAGTTGATAAAATGAAAAGTGCGTTTGATAACGAAAGGGCATTGAATTCCATCAAATAGAAAATGGGATGTCGAGCTCTTGGATGAAACGCGAAGTTGCCGTGGCCGAATTGCGGAGGTGCGAAGTCCAAAAGTTTTTATTGTTACGGCCCCCTGAATTTATCCCGCGGGCATCTCAGCGCAGATGGTTAAAATTTTACTTTTCATTACTTTGTACTCATTTATGTTTGGCCCGACATAAATTGTTTTTCTTAATTTGTTGGACTGCCTCGCCTGGGGAGGGCTGAGATGTGTTTTTCTTAACAGTATTGTTTTATTGTCGCGTTTCTTGAGGTACATTTCGTATTGGAATCAAAAATATTACAAGAAGATTTGTATGACAGTTTATTAATAAAAAAATAAACGGTAGAACATATGTAATTCGTTTATCAAGGTACAATAAAAATCAATTACATAAACGTCTCCATTGGTCCGTTTACCTAAGATCTTGCCGTCAATATACAATTTGAACCTATGTAGTTACGCTCTTTAAATAATGGAAGTCAATACTATACTTTTAAAGTAATTTATGGATATATAGGTACAACTAATTTTGTATTAGAAAACTACGTGTAAATGAATAAAAACTGAAACCTAGGACAGACGAATCTAAAAAGAAACCTAATTAAAAACGTCTGCAGCTCGTAATTAAATATACAAAGTTTGATTCAAAAATTCAAAACAGGGATGCCCAGGTTGCTGTGCTCGTTGCTCGCTCGAGGCGACCTCATTCCGAGCGAGCAACCCTCGAGGGCGCTTCACGCTTCTTCACGTTTGTACTAGTCAAATGTACGTGAATAAATTTGACGTTTACTTTTTAAACTATTTTCATTAAGTCTGGATAATATTTTCACAATGTAAAAGGAATGAGTGGTGATTTTTTTTAATAAGAAGGTTTTGTATTCAACATAATTTAAATTCGTAATGAATACAGTAATTTTTAAAGTCATTAAAGTATTCAATCAGTAGAATTACCAATTACATCGGTGCAATGTAATTTAGCAGGAAGTTGACATAATATATATTATTCGTGTAGTGGCGTGTATTGAGAAAACATAGAGTCGTAGTCCCATTTCATCCTTAGGGTGCCGTAAGAGCTGACGAAAGGAAATGACAAGGCTGACCAGCTAGCCGCAAGAGAAGGAAAACTTGATAGGAAATCCTGTGCCAATCCGTCTGGCCAGCGTGGCATAGTAGGCTAGTTGCCTATTATATGACTACTATGTAACTGTAGGAGGCTGGACCCACCGCTGGGTCATTTATGGGCTGAGTAGTAGTGGTAGTGACATATATATTCGTAGACCTGTAAAAAAACGAAAAGAACTAAATACCTTAATTTGTAGGGAAAATATCAACTTTCATATAAAAATGAAGAAACTAAAACTTCTTTAATGTATACTCAGAAATATATAAAATAAATAACGCGATATCAGTAAACATGAATATTACTAGAGGACATAAACGAATGTTATAAATGTGTAGTATATTTTTATGGTTTAGTAATAAAACGGTGGCTCTTTCCAAGAGACAGGCGCAATAGACGTGAGTGATTACAAATAGTACGGTAACTTATCTTCGATTTGATCATCATCATTTCAGCCAAAAGTCGTCCACTGCTGGACATAGGCCTCCACCAAGGATCTCCACAAAGGCCGGTCCTGGGCCGCCCGCATCCACTGCTTTCCGGCGACCTTAACTAGGTCGTCGGTCCACCGCGTGGGAGGCCTACCAGCACTGCGCCTTCCGGAACGCGGTCGCCACTCGAGGACTTTTCTGCCCCATCGGGCGTCGGTCCTGCGAGCTATGTGCCCTGCCCACTGCCACTTAAGTTTGGCAATCCGGTGGGCTATGTCGGCGACCCTGGTTTTCCTGCGTATCTCCTCATTTATGATTTGATCTCGCAGGGAAACTCCGAGCATAGCCGTCTCCATTGCCCTTTGATTGCCATTTGCCGATTTGATACAAAACAAATAATGAACAATAAAACATAATGTGGTATTTATTTGTTAAACAATAACTAAACTAAATAAAAAATATTGTTGACTAGCGACCCGGCCCGACTTCGCACGGGTGCAATTATGCATGTATTGTACCTAAAAACCGCTTCAACTTCCGTTGCGTAGTTTTAAAGATTAAAGCATACATAGGGACGGACAGACGACAGCGACTTTGTTTTATACTATGTAGTGATAGTGAAGTGATATACAATATTTTTTAGGCTGACAATGTAATAATTATAGTTATGTCAGGTCCTAAGGCACCTTATTTATTTGCTTTAGAATGCATCAGCATCATTCCTTTCCCGCATAAATCAGTGACAAGCTACCCAAACATTTACTCCCGTCTCGAAAATGCGGGCAAAAGCAAGCGTTTTATGCTCCTAGACATTTTGTCCCGAGTAAGCAAGCAGATATTATTTGCTATTCGAATTATCCTTTCAAATAAGTCCCAAGATTAGCTAATTTGAAATTTGTAACCCATTCGATAACTTTGTCGTATCGCATAGATTGTATGCCCTCCGAATACCGCCCAGGTATGGAAAGTGAGCAAAAAGTGTTGCTACGGAAACTGTGGCTGTATTCATTCAGAATTTCAATGTCCTTTATCTGACAGGAAGAGAGCCGTAAACATTGTCATAAAGTGTGCGTTATTCGACAACAATTTTGTTACTTTATTTATATGCATTTATTGTGTTGGGTAGGGTGTTCATCACATCATTGGTTATCAGGTTAGGAAAGCATTTATATGATCGTCTGCTCGTAAAAAGTTACTTCTTAGCCAAGTATTTCTTAAGTAAACGCATGCCCATAATTCCTGATAGTATCGTGAGCGTGGTGACGGATTTAAAACACATAGCGTCACCACCCCATCCTATCCTGAGAGTATCGTAAGGGCCGACAAAAGGTAATGCACAAGGCCGAAAACCTAACCGCAAGAGAAGGAAAACTTGAAACGAAACACTGTACCAACCCCCCAAGCCGGCCAGCGTGGCACAGTAGGCTATTTGCCCTCCATGACATTAGCCCCGACATAGGCCCGACTTAGCAGTGGGTTATTTATGGGCTTAGTAGCGAAGCAAACGAAAGAAATATGTCAAAGGCAGATTCATTGAAAATCATTGTCTATGAGTCATTTATTTACGAGATGAGAAGAACAATTCAATAAAACCACAAATCACATTTTGTTAAATGGCGTCCGGTTCAGGCATTCACGAAAAGTAAAACGTTCAGCTGTCTAAAGAAGACGTACACGCCAAGTTTCGATATTCTAAGGATAACTAGGGATAAGTAATACCTGCCAGGTAGCAGACTAACTTCAGAAATATAGTTTAAGCATTTTGCCCGCGAACTGAAGCGGTAGTTGGCGGAACTCTTATAAGTTCGGAACTCCGTAATATATTCATCGTAATCATGGCAAAAATATTATGGTAGTTGTTAGAAATAAGATGAAGTTACAAATTACTTAATTTCAACAATTTAACACAAAAGTTGTGGTGAGTTTGCATAAAATATTTTTTTTTCTTTTTTTTTAACCGTTTGTCCTGCAGTAGGTTAACCTGTGTCACGCTGGCAGCAGCAAAGTGAGTAGTGCCTCTGGTTTACACAAAGACATTAGCCCGGCCCCGGAATAGAACCCGAGACCCCGTGATCCAAAGGCGGCATTTCCAACCTCTAGGCCAACGAGGCATTATCTCCCCTCCCCCAAAGATTAAAAAAGCCGCTCTTCTTTTTCCTTTTCTTTTCCTTTCATTTTTATTTTTGCCCAATAAACATTCAACCCCAATGTGAAAAGGTTACAGGGTCTTATCAATATTGACACATGACTTTTTGAAATTACGTTTTTAATGATCACGTCCTCTCCGGCTGTTCGATATTCAAACATAATATGCAAATTAGGGCCTACGCACACAAGTTGACCTGAACCCGTCGAAGTTTATTTAATGCTTGATTTTGAGGCGCTGTAGTTAGTTTTGGAGTTTGAACATAATTAAAGTTTTATTTTAAACTAGCTGACCCGGCAATATTCATACCGCTTCAAAATCAATAAATAAAAACGCTGAGAGATCATTCCAGAATGTTTCATTATTAAAATAGTTAGTATTTGCAAAACTTAATTGAAACAATAATAATGCGTTTATCCTTTTCACATATTTTCTCACCTACCTTCCCTGGACTTCCACGAATATTTCAAGACCAAAATTAGCCAAATCGGTCCACCCGTTCTCGAGTTTTAGAGACACTAACGAACTGCAATTCATTTTTATTTATATAGATAGATTAATGTTTATTAGTTTGTAATAGTAGTCACACCGTGTAAATAAATACTCGTAGTTAGCCATATCAGGTTAGACCGGTGCCGATTGACCGGTGCGTTTATAAAAGACAGAGTTATTCGGTAATGACATACAGACTTTTTTTTAATTTAAGAAAAGTAAACCCTCTTTTTAAAGTGGTGGAAACCTTTTAAAGGTCCCCAGCCGGGGGACGGTGCTGGGGTATGTAAGAGTCCCAGACGCGATGAGATGGTGATTGCGCCGGCTTACCCACTAAAACCTACCACTGTTAATCTGCGCAGGCCATCTGTCTGTTTGGGGAACTTCGTAAACGATCCATTCGACAGCACTAGGTATAACCTGTATCATGGGGGCAGATTAAAAACATGTAATTCACGAACAAAAATGACACCCAGACTCAGAGCAAGTGCTTCTGGTTTAGACTAAGACAGTTGACCAACGAAGCCTCCTTTTTTGAAGTGGGTTAAAAGGGGGCTAAATACTGTAATAATATAATTAAAATATTGTTATCTGATGTTTATAATATGTCTAGTAATGGGAATGAGCTTGAATTCTACGTGGATGAAGCTGCGGACGGAAGCGAGTGGCCAAATAAACTAACGAATAACCCTCCCAGACTTCTTGAAGGGCATACTCGATTGTATTTTACTTTATATAAATCGGTAACCTTGTTGGAACCTTTTTTCGAAGCAATATGTCCACATTTTATCGTATAGTGCCAGTACGAAGGCGGTCGGTCGGAAAATTGGTATGCTCTATAGTTCTAGTAAGATAGCGTCCACTTTTTACAGCTACATAAAATTATGTCCAATATCATGGTACAACAACTCTCTGGAAGTTGGTTTGACATACCGTGTGATGTAGTAATTTGTGAATGTTATGTTTTTGAAGATTCTTAATCTAAAGTAGAATTTTCGTAAATAAAAGAAACGTTTATTGTTGATTGTTATTGCAATTCGAACATTAATCCTATGTATGCGCAACCAGCTCTACCTAAAAACCCTGAAACCTAAAATAAAACCGAGTCTTTGTGAAACTATATATTGTGCTGAGAGAACTCTCCTGACAAAAATGTATGTGATCTTGGAATCGAACTGAAAACCCGTAACAGCGCTTGTTCCTCCTGAGCATTTCTATATATTAACAAGATTACTGACCTGATTTGAAACCTTCTTGTGTCTTGAATCCAAGTCAAGTATCGAAGACGCATACTTGGTATCATATAAAAAAAACTTACGTGCCTAAATTTCTACAATGAATCTCTTTGAATAATCCCATATCCTAGGAATTAAATAAGTTGGACACCTTTCGTAGCGTCTGCTGCACAGGCCAAGGCGTCACGCAAGCCGCTCCTGTCACGCTTAGCCGCAGTACCTCGACCGCCGTGAAAATTTAATTTGAACCCCCAAACGCGGCACGCCACTGGCACGCGCCCACGTGATCGTCATGTACGTGATTTATTCTCGCTGACTGTACCGTTGAAATATAAATGTCGCCTTAAAAATCGGAGTGTTTCACTCCGTCTTGTGCGTTATTTGTTAATGTTACCATCCTGGTTGCACTGTTGGAACTTACTGTTAGTTTCAGGACCATTACGACCTAAACAGTTAGGTGAAAAAATTAGCATCAAGAAAGGAAAATAATAATATACCTATCTATAAAGAGCTGTGCCAATCCGACGGTCTAGTTTGGCGTAGGGTGATCCCTTAACTCAATTGGAAGACCTGTCCACTCGCCCGACTTGAAGAAGTGTAAGCGTTATGTTACGACAGGCTTATATTTTTGTAGCTACACGTATATTATTTATAAAAGTAAACAAGATTGTTGGATACTTGTAGCGATCTTGTAACACGGCACTTAAGCATCTCGCCGGCCGACGGGAACCGAACGAACCGAGTGGACCCGAGTGCGCTGCGCTCGCACCTGATTCACAGTCCGCCGGCCGGCAGTGCATTCGCGACGTCATTGTGGTATGCAGGTGCCTCTGGAGCTTATCTCCAACATTAGCATTAACTGTCGTCTTTCGTTTACTTAAATTCGTATTTGTGACATTTCTCCTTTTGTTTTTTATGTACGTGTGGAAGGAATAAATCGGTGTTAAAATTTGTTTCGGACTTTCACTCAGCTTGCTCATACGTAGTGAACATTTCACCACCACCGCCACTCGACATACAACATTGGTGACCCCGAGAAAAAACACGGTATGCCAAACGAATTGGAAATGAATCGCGTGGGAGTCAGGGTACCACCATTTTACCCTGAGAAGCCGGCTTTATGGTTCGCACAATTAGAGAGCCAGTTTGTGCTGGCAAATATAACCACAGACTCCACAAAATACCATTACGCGATGGGCCAGTTAGATCCCGCATTTGCGGCAGAAGTTGAAGATATTATCACCGCCCCAGCAGCGCCTGATAAATACGAGCGATTAAAAGCGGAACTTATCAAACGGCTTTCGGCTTCGCGCGAGAAGAAAGTCAAACAACTACTGACTGACGAAGAGCTTGGGGATCGAAAGCCATCCCAATTTCTTCGCCATCTGAAGCATCTAGCTGGTCCCGGTGTCCCAGATGACTTCTTACGGACAATTTGGACCAGCAGACTCCCAAAAAGTACGCAGTCAATTATTGCATGCCAAAGGAACATCGCATTGGAAGAGGTAGCCGAGTTAGCTGACCGAGTGCACGACGTGGTCGCTCCCAACTTCCAGATAGCTGCAGCATCATCATCGTCGACGCCATCAACATCATCAGCAACAGACCCAATGAGCAGGGAAATCGCCGCATTGACCCGACAGGTATCAGCATTAACCGCACAGGTAGATCGCATGGCACGGGAAAGAGGTCGATCCAGGCTCCCTAACACGCACCGTCGCCGCTCATCGAGTGCTGCGGGGCGATCAGCATCAAATTACCGAAGGTTTCCCGTTTGCTGGTACCATCACAAGTTCGGAGGTGACGCTAAGCGGTGCGTAAAACCCTGCGACTATACGGGAAACGGAAAGGGCGGAATGTAATGGCGACCGACAACCGCCCAAATACTGGTCGTCTTTGCGTGACAGACAGTACAACCAAGGTGCAATTTTTAGTGGACACGGGAAGTGACGTATGTGTATACCCTAAAGCTAATTTAAAAGAGTGTCGTAACAAAACAGATTTAATATTAAATGCAGCAAATGGGTCAGCTATTTATACGTATGGCTGTATTAATATTGTGCTTAATTAAGGTTTACGCCGCGACTTCGCTTGGCGATTTATTGTAGCAGATGTCACGAGAGCGATAATAGGCGTGGATTTCCTGTCCCATTACGGCCTAATCGTAGACGTCAAACGCCAACGTTTGATGGATGGCAACACCTCGCTCACGACTCCGGTGAAGCTCTCCCACAGAGCTGATGACGTCACTTCGTTAAAGGTAATGTCTGGTAATTCGATCTATCACAACATACTCGAACATTATCCACAGATTACACGCCCTCCTGGAATACAGAATACATTGACACATAACACAGTACACCATATTCGTATTACACCCGGTCCACCAGTAACCAGCACACCCCGACGACTCGCCCCTGATAAATTAAAAATAGCAAAGGCCGAATTCGAGGTCATGTTGAAGAGTGGCATATGTCGTCCATCTGAATCCCCCTGGTCATCACCTCTTCACCTTGCGCCCAAGAAGAACGACGGCTGGCGCCCCTGTGGTGATTATCGGATGCTAAATGCCAGGACAATTCCTGATAAGTACCCGATTCGCCACGTCCAGGATTTTGCCCACAGTTTGGCCGGCTGTACCGTGTTCTCCACCATCGATTTGGTCAAGGCCTATAACCAGATTCCCCTCCACCCAGAGGACATTGCGAAGACCGCGATCACAACGCCATTCGGACTTTATGAATTTCCGTTCATGACGTTCGGACTTCGCAATGCCGCTCAGACGTTCCAGCGTTTTGTCGATGAGATGCTCCGGGGGCTGGATTTTGTATATGCATACATAGATGACTTCCTAGTCTTCTCCCAGGATCTGGAGACCCACCAGCAGCACCTGCACCAGGTCTTCACCAGATTGAAGGAGTATGGGATGGTAATCAACCCAGCGAAGTGTGTCTTTGGTGTATCTGAAGTGAGTTTCCTGGGACACCATATCACAGCTGCAGGGACCACCCCGATGACGGCAAGGGTGGAGGCAATTAGGAGTTTCCCCACTCCGAAAACGGTCAAGGAGTTGCGTCGTTTTTTGGGAATGGTAAATTTTTACCGCAGGTTCATACCAAGCGCAGCAAACCACCAAACTTCCTTAAACGCTCTTCTGACTGGCTCCGTAAAAGGTAGCCATCCTGTCTCCTTTACCTCAATAGAAGCGGAAGCCTTCGAAAAATGCAAGGAAAGCTTGTCCCAAGCCGCACTGCTTGCCCACCCTGACTGTAACGCAAATCTAGCGCTGGTCACAGATGCTTCGGATACAGCCATAGGTGCAGTTCTGCAGCAGATGAAAGATGGCGCGTGGCAACCACTAGCCTTCTTTTCACGAAAGCTGAGCCCAACCCAGAGCAAGTATTCACCATACGACCGCGAACTCCTCGCCATTTACGAGAGTGTAAAATACTTCCGGCACATGTTAGAGGCCCGTGACTTCACGATCTATACAGATCACAAACCTCTAACATTCGCCTTCCACTCTCGCAAAGAGAATTGTTCCCCGAGGCAGTTCCGTCACCTTGATCTGATTAGTCAATTCACCACTGACATCAGACACATATCGGGCAAAAATAATGTAGTGGCAGACACACTCTCACGCATAGAGGAGATAGTCCAGCCTGTTACCGCGGAACACATAGCTCGGGCTCAGACTTCCTGCAGCGAACTTGACCAACTGCTGTCTTCAGAATCTGCCTTGTAGCGATCTTGTAACACGGCACTTAAGCATCTCGCCGGCCGACGGGAACCGAACGAACCGAGTGGACCCGAGTGCGCTGCGCTCGCACCTGATTCACAGTCCGCCGGCCGGCAGTGCATTCGCGACGTCATTGTGGTATGCAGGTGCCTCTGGAGCTTATCTCCAACATTAGCATTAACTGTCGTCTTTCGTTTACTTAAATTCGTATTTGTGACATTTCTCCTTTTGTTTTTTATGTACGTGTGGAAGGAATAAATCGGTGTTAAAATTTGTTTCGGACTTTCACTCAGCTTGCTCATACGTAGTGAACATTTCACCACCACCGCCACTCGACATACAACATACTAATAAATAATAATGTTTCATTTCACCGATCAGTGTGTGGCGCCATGCGAATATAAGCCATTTTGTGGTCGTCCACTTTCATAAATTAGACGGGTAATGTCAAGTGTTGCCTGCGTAAGCGAAACTTTAGATGGCCATACTGCGGTCGGAGTTGCGAGCAGTTTTACTATTATAATTGCTTACAGGAGCCGACAGTTTGTAAGCCTTTCATGGGATTCCAGTAGTTTATTCATATAATTACATGCCAAATAAAAATATTTATGGTTGCCCTTTGTTTTTACTGAGTATTTATTTTTTTAGAGTTTTACCCAATACATAACCCACTGCTGAATCAGGCCACACTGGCCAGACGGGGTGGCACAGGGTTTGTATTATTCCTTCTCTTGCGGCTAGGTGATCTGCCTCTTGCGTTCCTTTAGTCGCCTCTTGTGACACCCTCAGCATAGAGTGGGTTGGTGACATTGTGTATTATATGAACACCACCACATGGACTAATACAATACTGATTGGAATACATTGTAAATAAATTAATTAGAAATTATGGACTAATTTTACTTTAAGCCCGTTTCTGGGCCTCTATAAATCTGAAAAGGGAAATAAGCGTACTGTGAGATACTTACCAGAAGAGTTGATAAGAAATTTAATAAGGGAAGTCCTTCTAAGGCTCTACTTTTTACATTTTTAATAGGCCTGTAAAGTGTTTGAACGTTTTAAATTTAGAACAATGTAAGATTTCTTGCTATGCAGCTTTTCCCTAGTTGTAAAAAAAATTGTTGTAAACACTGCACGTAGTACGTCGTGTGTAAATTGTGCAGTACAGTCGACGGCACAAAATGTGAGTGGTAAAAAATAAAACAGCATCGCCGTCCGTGCCTCGCGGCGGTTCTAATTCGAGTCACGCGTTCAATATTCGGATTGGCTCCGGATCGCTATCAATTTTTCTTGAGAACAGGCCAGATTTAATTATTCAGTGCCCGTCGGCTGTGATGCCTGGGACGGCGCGCTTAATGCTTAAATGTGGGCGGTTGAGGCCATTTTCCACAGGATAGACGGGGAGTTCAAATTTAAGGTTCTTTTTCTTGTTTTTTACTGATATGTCGTGTCTCTGTGTATACTACAGAAAACAGCACTTGATTGTATAAAACTAGCTTTCGATTTTTTTAAAACTTACAATCACAATATAGTGGCCAGCGTAGCACAGTAAGCGGATTACCCTCCTTGTAATTGGAGGAAGCCCGGCTCTACTTTCACAATATTATAAATATTATTAAGAATACTTTCCAACTTAAAACCTACCACTCGCGTCTTACGGACGTTAAAAAAATTGCCTATCGAACACTGTTAATTGGAATATAATACTTTTTTAATTGTTTTATTAACTCTACCTCTCGGTAGCTACTTTTATACTTGGGAAGTAGGGATATATTAGTATTAGCTCTTCTAGTATCTTGATATCGCAGTCCTGGAATAGTATAAGTTTGCGATAAGACTAGAGTTTACGGACTGGAGCTAGTGCACAGCGCAATGTCTTCAATGGCTTCTAATCTGATCCCACTAGTTGCTGCACCTCAACGCAAACTTTTGTTTACTAACTCCTCAGCTAGATACTCAGCAAGTATTGGTATAGCTTTCGTATCAATTTCCTATTTGCATCATAGGGGTTTATTTTTTGTACGTATATGATCCGTAGTAGCTTTAGCAGCACCCATGTTGTTAAATTATTCAAAATGTGATTGTGATGAAACTAATAGATTAAAATACCTTCCGCGTGGTGACGGATTTAGAATACATATTGCCACTACCCCATTCCAGCCTGAGGGTGTCGTAAGCGCCGACAAAGGGACAAGACCGAAGAGCTAGCCGCAAGGGAAAGAAAACTTGAAACGAAACCCTGTGCCAATCTGTTTGGCCAGCGAGGCACAGCAGGCTAATTACCGTCCATGCAATTGGAGGAGGCTGGCTTGGTGTGGGCTGAGTAGTAGTAGATTAAAATAAATAATATTATAACTAGAAATGTCATTTTCATTCATTTTCAAGCACTAGACAAAATTGATACATATGGGCGATCGTTAAAAAAAACCATCTGACTCAGTAGCAGGGCTGTGACATTAAACTAATACGGCAAATTATGTTCCAATGAATGTACGCGAAAGCGATTTGAGTGCCTATTTTCAACAACTTTTGATGTTTTTTTTTCACATCACATTATCTTTTCTTTAACATAGTAAAAATTAAGGCCACATTCAAATGTACTTACCATAATACATTGCCATCTATTGGCTTATCATTGCACTAAAGATTCCATGAGAGTCCTGTGGAGTGTAGAAGCAACAGTGTGTATAAATAAACCCTTACCCAATCTTTGCGTAAAGAGACATCTGTATTCGGACCTATGAAACAACCCGAGTTATAAAAACAATAATAATACAAAAAAGTTGTATTACCGCCCTCTGTTATATTTTTGTCAAAAATAAACGTTAGGTACAAATTATGGAATAGGTTGCGGGAATATTTCAAACCATTACTTAGTTTATGTTAGAGCTAACGAAAGATGTCGCTTGTCGCGAAAGTTCATAATACGCTTTTTTTTAAGTAGTGCAAGTGACTAGTGATAACTGATTAGTAATATATGTATGTAAACCAGTGATAGTAAAAGAACGCATACATTCTTTTGGGTCTTAGTCCACCACGATTATACAATACGACAATTACGATAATTATATCTTTTTAATAATGTTTTTTTCTGCCCGAAAAGTCCTCGAGTGGCGACCGCGTTCCGGAAGGCGCAGTGCTGGTAGGCCTCCCACACGGTGGGCCGACGACCTGGTTAAGGTCACCGGAAAGCAATGGATGCAGGTGGACCTGGACCGGCCTTTGTGGAGATCCTTGGGGGAGGCCTATGTCCAGCAGTTGACGTCTTTTGGCTGAAATGACGATGATGATGAATAATGATTTCTCTCTATGAACTATAACTGTCCATAGTGATTATTCTTCATTAAAATTGTTTGCTGTTTGCTAACTGTAACTATGGGCTCCTGAAAAGAGGGGTAGGGTGTGTTATTAGTTATGTAAAGTATGTTACTCTTTATTACATCAGCTATTTGCCAGTGAAAGTCCCATCAAAATCGGTCCAGCCATTTTAGAGATTGGCCCAAACAAACAGACAGACAGATAAAAATTGTAAAAATGTTGTTTTGGTAATGTACCGTGTATACATCCAAATGCATTTAGTAGAAAGCGCAAACAGAAACTCCAATTTTGTTTATTTGTTTATAATATATGTATTTTAATTGCAGTGTCTTGAAGGAACGACCATGTTCATTTAATGACGTGTAGGAATGAATATCTTGTAGTTGCTGTTGCTTGCAAGCATTCAACAATAATTGAAAGGGCAAAGAATGTAAAACGAGCAATATTATGACTTAGGTGCACGCCAATTCTAACGCCATGGATTTCTTCTTCTTCTAAGAATTAAATTATTAAATTTCTCATTGCTTAAATACAAATAACCATAATTGATAATGTTCATTAATACCGATGATAAATTTAAAAGAGCTGTTAACTTAGAAACCGTTGAACCAAAATCAACAGCCAATAGAAAGCCTGTCTTCAAATAAAACACCAAGCCATAATCAGTCCATCCGTTTAGTAGCTGCGATACCACAGACAGACACAGATAAATCCAACTTAAATCACTTCTAATTTATCGAAGCCTAAAAATCACATATGGAATATCAAAAGTACTCTTAAATCGCTTTTTCTATAATATTCTTTATCAAAAGTCTCTCACAAAAGTGTCGACTTAAAAGCAACACCAAGAATACGAGGATAAGGTCTACTGTTGACGTAAAATAATTACAAACAGACTGTTTCTAAGCCTCGCGTTTCTAAGGAGCGAGGGGATGAGTAAGGATCTTCAGAGAGCGGTCGCAGAGCAGGCGGATTTTATTACATAATTAAAATATAAAACTCAAAGAGACTCCGCCAATTCACTGATTGCAATCAACGACCATACTGTCGTAAAAAGATAATTCCTTTATCATTTGTCTTGTTTATTTTCTGTTTTACTAAAAAAATTACTTTACATTTTTTTAGTCCACTGCTCAACATATTATGCCTGGCCCATAAAGTTTACGTACTTTACATACCTACCTAAGTAGATCGTCGTTCGTCGATTCAGCCCAGAAATGACCCACTACTGAGTCGGGCCTCCTCCAAATTCATGGAGGGAAATTACCCAAGTAGGTAGCGCTGTCTTATTTCCATTAATTATTTTTTATGCTGTAGCGACCAGCATGCCCACCCCGGCCCTCTGCCAGACCACCTCGTCTGATGGATGACCATCCCTAAAATACTACTCAGGTGGCCCACAAGCTTACGGTCATCCTGGTGTTAAGCAGCTACTATAACCTAGAGACGTTTGGTCGAGGTGCAATTGACGTGTCCTAGTAAAAGGGAAAGCATGGCGTGCAATCATGTTCTTTGGTATTCTATGAGGTGCAGGCACAGTTGGGCAGTTCAAGAGGTGAAATCTTAATTTCTGCTTTTTTTATCACCGTGATGGAAAGATGGAACAGGCAATTCAAGGAAATGTTCTATCGGGTACTGACTCTCAAATACACAAAACGGAAAACAGTAAAACTGCTTGGCACCGAACTTAGATGTGAGGGTGGTAGCTAGCTGGGCAGACCATTAGATCCTCCCACCAAGCGTGCTGGGTTTTGTTGTCTTTTAATGTAAAGGTTTCCTGAAATGGAAAAAGCTTCAACCGTTATAGAGTACCTAACAAGTAAAATCGACAAGATAATATCTATAAGTGAATAGAAAAATGAAAGGTACGTCTTTTAGCCGTTTCTGACTATTGCGTGGACTTGCACACACAAATCTGTCTTATTAATTGTCTTTGGAAATTTAAATGGCGAATTAAATAAGCAACTACAGGGTTTTTCGGCTCTTCTGTGCAGAGCAGCTATACGAACCGGTGGTAAATGTATATTGACGTGTCAAAAGAGCTCAGCTAGATAAATCGATTTTTGATTTTATTTGTGGCGAAAGATTTAGAATACTGAATGTCACCACCCCATTCCATCCTGAAGGTTAAGTAAGAGCCGCTCAAAGGAAATGAAAAGTCCGTAAACCTAGCCGCAAGAGAAGGAAAACTTGATACGAAATCCTGAGGTCCGACTAAACTATGGTTATCTATGAGCTGATTAGTAGTACTAGAATAGAATTTTAGCAACTGTCACCGGAACTGTATCAGAAGATACTCTTTTTATGGCAGTAGGATGGCGTCTGGTGGCAAGCGGTTCCCGTCGCCTACGGAATATTGTTACACAAGATTTGGACCTCGACAATAACTATGGGCTCCTGAAAATTAGGGGAGGGGGTGTCAATAAAAGTAAGTAACTATTTGTTACATCAGCTATCAGCTAGTGATAATCCCGTCACAATCGGTCCAGCCATTTCCGACATTAGCAGAAACAAACAGACAGACATAAAAAAAATTATAATGTTATTATATTACATACACCAATATGTACCGTGTGCATTTAGTAAAAAGCGGTTATTTTAATACTACAAACAGGCACTCCAATTATATTTATTTGTAGAGGATCGAAATCGTTTATTTTTATCACATCCAAACACCTTCATTACAATTGCCTTCCCACGTTCTGTTGGCCAAACAGAATTTAGTTGTTTATCGCCGAACGTGTTGTGCACAAATAGTATGAGGAATACGTTTACTAAGGATTAAGTTGGCAGTGGTTTGAGTGGTAGTTTACAAATCCAACCGTGGCTCTTGTCGAAGGAGATAGCACTTATGGGCTTAAGTTTGTCTGCTCGGGAGGCACCCAACATTGTAATCAAAATTTAAGTAGCATTGAAGTTTTGGTATAAAGCTAAAAATATTATAAATGAACTTGATTTATTGATTACTTAACGTCTTCTAATTAAAATGTTGCTCTTTATTGTTATAAAGAGCTCATATTCCTTCATTAAAGCTAATGAATGTTAATGACTTAATGATTTTGTTAGACTGATTGAATTATGGAAAAACTGTTACCAATACTCATCATACTTAAAAAATAATTTACAATATCGATATGTATATTGATAAAACGTTCAGTTCTTCGAAAATAACAAACAGAATGCGTAATTTGTATGAATGTCAGCAGGACAGCAGGCTCAGGTAACTAACAAGTGTTAATCTGGCGTTACGAGCCTAAACCGTCCAATATACTCATAACTATATTTTAGTCCACAGGATCCCAAATTCATAATAATGCCGCAGACCGCGCGTCAGATACTGGCAAATATCTGGGCATCAACATTTCAGGAATACCTACCATGGAGAGTTGATTTTAAGTAGCTGAGTAAACGGTTGGAGGAAATTTTATACGCCTGATGGGATCTTTTCGGAGAGAGTTTCAAAGAATAGTGATATCAGTAAACATTCCCTACAATCTTTCTAAGAAGAAATACCAGAACTTGGACTTACTTCCTGAACACTTGGAAATTGAAAACCCCGACCGCCACTAGGCAACCGTTTAAATGTTTGTGAAAACTTTGTTTCAGCAAGAATAACACTGTTATGATTTAGCAGATTGAAGTTATATTATACAAAGATGTTATCACAGGAAAGGCAGTTCCCAAAAATGTTATTCTGAGATTAAATTTAATTGCAGCGGCTGATAAGAATACACAAAATTAATGTATCGTTGTTTAAGGAATACATTTATCTCGTGAAATACTTATTTTATTACTACAGTATGTATGCGCAATGGAGACATAACCTAAAAAAAGTTCTTGATTGTCTTGGCCAACTAATCGGTTCTACATAATCATTATCGGTCTACTCTAGTCCATTGCTGTACAAAGTCCTCACTTAAAAACCGCCTTAGCGTCCTGTCTCCAAAGTCACTATCACTATCACTACAACTCACTACATAGTATAAAACAAAGTCGCTGTCGTCTGTCCGTCCCTATGTATGCTTAAATCTTCAAAACTACGCAACGGATTTTGAAACGGTTTGTTTTAATAGATAGAGTGATTCAAGAGGAAGGTTTATATTTCAATACTACACCCGTGCGAAGCCGGGGCGAGTCGCTAGTTATAATATAACGTTACCCAAATGCTGTCAAGCCTACCTAAATTCTCCTCTTAGCCTTCTTTTGGAAGTGGTTTTACCTAGCTTCAACATTTGCCCGAGGTATGTATATTCTGAAATAGCTTCAATAAGATGGACATTTACGAGGTCCGATCAATCTGGTCTCCTCACATCAACACTTTGGTTTTGGCCAAATTCATGCCGATACTTATCCCTCTCGTGGCCGTTCCGCACCTGTTGCAGCTCCTCCAAGGACTCCGCAATTAAGAGTACATTATATCATTTGCAAATCTCGAATTTTTGGTTGCTATTTCAGGTTCCTTTCACAGACGTTAACAAATTAGCACACACTCACCCACGCCTACACTCACACACATTTGAGCCGCTGCCGAACAGTATTTCAAAGGCAAGAACAAAAACATATCTTTCATCTTTCCTCTTTTGATATTGTTCTTATTAAAATAATATGAGAGAGCATCAAAGTATTATGATTTACTGTAGCTTTGTACAGGTTGATTGAAATGAAGGAAAGCTTTGTAGGCGCAATGTCTATCTATAAACATTTATTTTAGCCCCATTGATGTATCTATCCGTCAGCGTGTATTACAAAAAGGATCCAATCCTTCGGATCCAAATGTTACTTGGATAAATATATTTGTGTTTACCAATCTGTTAGGTGTCGAGTTAACCCACAATTTGCGAACGTAATAAAAAAATGGTAGCAAAAGCGAACGGCTCGCGCCCAAAGGGTTTCATACATTTACCTTTTTGAGATTTATCGTCACCCTAGCGCAGAAATGACTTACTCTTGTAGCAAATTCATATTGTAAATTCACTTTCATATCTCTCTTTACTAACACTATAGAATCGTAGTGTCGAGTTATATGTTCTGAATGTCGTTCAAATAAGAACGTCTTGCCAGCTAGAGTGTTTTGTTTTGTGAAACAGCTTTTAAAACCGTGCTAATTCCGTTCTGAACAAACATTAAGCCAAACCAATCAACTTAAAAACGGTACCTAAAAAGTACGGACAAGATGTAAGTCCGTTTATTTTGTATACTTTGAACAGTCCTTGGTTTAGGGGGTTGGATGTGGGCCTTTGGATAATAAAATCTCTTTTGAACATACAATAGACAGACTAAACTATCAAAATATTATTGGACTATACAAGAGTCCAAGATGAACTTTAAACAGGTACATAACAGAAAATCGTTTTGTTTAAAAATAAATGAAACATCACAAAAATAAACCTGATTATATATTTCGATAGGAAAATATACAAGTTTCAATCAGCTAAAAACTCTTGTACATAATTAAAACATCATGCACAATTATTGAATGCTTCGCAAACTACGGGATATACGTTTCTTTTAACGTTAATAACCAATACGCTATTTACTTTATTTGCCTTAGATCGGAATACATTAAGCATAGAGTGATCTTATATAATCCATTAGAAAAGACAGAAACAAATATGCTAATTCTAGAAGCGTGATAATGGATCCTCCGAAGCTCAGAGAGAAGATACCGCCGTATGTAGCTGTAAAAATAGTATACACACAATAGGAGCTAAACGTTGAAGATATCTCAAAAGATCTGCAAAGGTACCGCCTTGTCTTATCTAGCTCTCAAACGTGAGCTCATCGTATTATTATTATTATAAGGTCTGACATCCTCTCTGCTTCAGAGGTAATATAAATCACTGACAGCTGGTCGAAGCAAGTGATTAGTTAAGTCCAAGTCTCAAAGAACAATTATAATAAAATCGGTAATCGTTTTTTAAAATACTGGTAGTTTGCTAGGTAAGGATGGTGCTGACGTCAATGAATCAGGGAAAAAGGGAAGGTAGTAACGTGACTGAAAGAGATGAAAGATGGAATCAGCAATGAGGAAACTATAGAATCATAATGCGTCTTAATACCATTAACGAATAAGCCTTCCAGCTACTTAACGAAAGCAACTTTTACCGAAGAAATCTCGTTTCAATTACTTGGCAGTATTTTTTTGGGACAATAAAGTTTGGAAGAACGCCCACATATTCTTTTATACCAATATAACACTCCGAGTTGTTTCAACAAGTTTACGGAAATTAACATTAGGATGTAGGTGTACTTACTTAGAGTTTGTCAATGAATCGTTTGGTGCAAAATGTGGAAACTGATGGAAAGGTTATTTTATACGACATATAATTTACTGTATGTTTTTGAATCACATTTGTTTCTATCAATCAAGTAACTTTGCAACACTGACTGAGCGTTGACTTAGCCTAGCTTGCTTAGTTTAGCTTTGGCATAGCTTCGTTTTCGGTCTGCAACCCGCTTAATTACCCTCCCTGTGATGAGAGGAGGTCCGACTCAATATTGGGTCATTTAAAGATAATATCAAAACTACTTAGCCCTTTTATGAGGCGACTAGTTCTTTAGCTCAAAATCCGTAACGGATTGCTTATCAGTTTCTTTGCTTGTAAAGCACAAATAATATGTGCTTAATTTTCTCTCTAGTTATCTATGCATTGGTGGGGTCGTTTTTTGTTTCTGCACAACCAATAGTTGAGTTCATTCTTTTTTAATTTGATACAGAAAGACTAGACCGTCACCAGATTTTTGACGTCAGTGCGAGACGAGCATATATTCAGCAGTGGACACTGATAGCTAGGGCGCAATGCTTATTGCATACTGCTGCCCCTAAGGGGTGGGGTCTGTGGTTATGCGGGACTCCGGAACACTAGACTACCCACTAAAACCCCTGTGTTATACCATGCAAGCCCTCGGCTTAGCGACCAACCAGATTGACCGTCAAAAGAGGACACTGGTACACCGCAGCGGTTTAGGGCTGATATAGGGTATAATAAAATACTTAAAAATGTTACAAACCCCCAACGACACCATGTGCCGCTGTTCGTCTAGCCTCTCCCTGTAGGTCAGGTTGATTTGTGCCCTAGGCTAGTGCTGAATTAGTCAAGAACTTATGTGCCACTGAACATACCTATGAAATAATTGAAGTCAATCAGAAGAGCCAGCTTGTAGCAGTTGCACCTGGACTTTCCGAAAAATACCCGCACTGCAGCAAGTTTACTACTGTTATGACCATTTCTGAAACAGAATAGAATTATAGAAATATAGAATATACTCCATAAAGTGTACATTCTTAAAACATAATACTTTATGTAACATAAACCAGATATGATATGATACAATAATATAAACCTAATGTAATCTAGGATAGGGGTCATGTCAGAAAATCAAGCGACAAGATAATCTAGCCTCTTGATATAAAAACTGAGCCAAAACGACCAAACAAAAATTGGGGAAGATCCATGTCAGACACCATCAATGTCTGTTTTATTTTAAGATTTTTGTTGCTATTAAAATCAAGTAAAAAAAAGGAAATACAAATACATTTAAAATATATTAATTTTCAAAACAATAAATTTGAATTTAATGTGAATAAACAGCTTCACAATATTATGCTGAATAGGTTGATATCATAATCAAAATTAAGTATTTTAGTATGTCGCAGGTTCGATCCCCGCACGGAAGAAATATTTGTACGACCTACAAGTATTTGTTCCGGATCTGGGTGTTTTCTATCTATAATACATACATACATACATATAATCACGCCTCTTTCCCGTAGGGGTAGGCAGAGACCACTTCTTTCCACTTGCTACGATCCTTACATACTTGTTTCGCTTCGTCCACTTTCATTATTCCCTTCATACATGCTCTTCGGTTTAGGGTACTCTTGACCTGGCCTTTTTTCAAGACGTCCCTGATTTGGTCTTGAAACGTCCGCCTAGGTCTTCCAACACTTTCATTCACACTCGCCTTATACACTTTTTTCGTCAATCGTTCTTCATTCATTCTCTCGACATGGCCAAACCATCTCGGCATACCTTTCTCAATTTTTGTCACTACATCTTCTTTCAGACCACAACGCTTCCTTATCTCACTATTTCTTATCTTGTCACTCAGTTTAACTCCTATCATACTTCCATAATATGTATAAATTTACAAAAAAAAATGTGTATAAGTAGTTTATCATCCATCTCGTTACCATAACACAAGCATTAATTTCTTAGCTTTGGACGAGATGGCGTTGTGTGAAATGTACAATGATATTTATTTTATTTATTTATTTTATTTTAAGTAGCAATTTGAATAATAATTGACGAACAACGAAGAATCGAGACAAAAAAGCGTGAATATCCTAATAATTAACCTTTTCTATATCAGTAGGTAAAATACGTCCCACATTTTGCTTTTGTAACTTCTATTAATATTTTGCGGCAAATCAAAGGTCACTTCTTCGAAAAAAATATTTTGAATATTAACACTTATATAAAATATTGTTTGACTGATAGTTTTATCGAATTACCCTAGTTTCTCTTCCTATTTGTGTCAAAAAATGTTTAGAGATAACTGAAAATAATTCGCTGTATTCAAATTCTAATAATATACAATTTCACCCACCCTCTATCCTGAGTGTGTCGTAAGAGGCGACTAGAGGAACGTAAGGGGCACCTAGCCTTAGTTATTGAGAACTTGATAGAAACCCTGTGCCAACATGTCTTGTCAGCATGGCACAGTAGGCTAATTTCCCTCCATGAATTTGGAGGAGGCTCGACTCAGTAGTGGGTCATTTGTGGTCTGAAGTAATGAATAAGAGTAGTTACTCCTACATACATAGTTATGTAACATGTATTTACACCTAAAGCCTGATCCAATTTGGAATATACGTTTGTATTTGATAATGAAGGAAACAAAACTTATGTGAACGGTAAAGACTTTTCGCAATATAAATATTAATAAGAAGTTAAAATACATAAAGTATTCACAATACATAAAAAAAATCGATTAGAAAGTCAAGCCCTGGCCACAAAGCAAAAAAAACATTATATAATTTCCAAAAAAATATGTTCAAAGATCGTCATTTTAATCTTTTTCTGATACCAAGCGCTGGGGTGCTAAGGTAAACATTACAAAAATACCTTTTAAATAAACCAATCGTGGTATGATTATCAAAGCCCATAAAGCACCCACTGTGATTCAAGCCTCCTCCAATTCGATAGCGGAAAACCACCCCTTTAGGGGTTGAGAAAATAATACATACGTATTAGTCTAAAGTCAACATGCCCTATTATTCTTGAATACGTACAATACAATTAGCATAAACGTGCAAATTAAATTCGTGCAGTCAAACTAACACAGTTAAGAGTTTTCTATTTACTCTCCGTATATAGTAAAGTCTAATACGTGGCTCTTAGTAAGCAGGGGCAAATATGGACTTGTGGTCAGATTTTTAAAATGACGGATCGCTCCAGCATCCAGTACAGCCAGACCTTGCTTAACCTGAAGATAGATAGCGTACCGCACAGACTGGCAGGTTAGATTAACAAAAAAAGGTATGCGTAAGAAGCCATAACCTAAAGTACTCGCAACTATAAAAAAAAACATCGCGTTGGGGGTCAGGTAATAAATGAGTAGGAGCGGTGCCCCAACGCGACGTATTTTTTTTATTTTTTACTTTTTACAGGGATCTTAGGGCATTGTGTCGGGGGTTTATTTAAATATTTAATTTAATTTTTATTTTCTGCTTTTTATAGGTGCACGCGTATTGTGTAGATGTTGTTAAGTTGTCAATACATAGATTCTTGTCGCATCATCATTTTCTCCCCACCACATATATTTGCAGATATTGGGTGTACCCCCCCCTTTTTACCCCCCCTTTTTTCAGGGCTTAACTGATTTTCGTGGAACATATTATTTTGTAATGTGCACGTGATGCGCTTTCATTTGAGACCCCACTCGATTATATTTTCAGACTTTCGGTTATTCTTCCCCACTACCCCCCATAACTTTTAAACGACTCAACCGAGTTTCATCAAAAATGTCTAAGAACACTCGCCCGTAACTCACCTGTCATACAAAAACTGTATTGAAATCACTTCATCCGTTCGCGAGCTACGGAGCCACAGACAGACAGACAGACAGACCGACAGACAATCGTCGCGTCGGGGGTTAAAAAAAAAATGAGAACAATGTTCTTGACTGCTTGAAATTCTTGAATTGAATTCTTTATATCCATCTTTAAAAGGACTTTGAAAATAACTTACATGACGTCATAAGGGTAATTTTGAGGTTGGAATGGTGTGAGGTCGCTTGTGAGTAAATACGTCTTATCTTGGCATTCCATATAGCAGGTGGGATTGCAAGACATGTCGCTCAAAGACGAATATACTGAAATTAAATTAAGAAAAATTTCTTAACATTTTAAATAATGACAATTTCAAATTAAAAATTTATTTGGATCGTGAAATAGACAATATAAAAAAAAGAATACCGTAACATGGACGTATAAAAAAAGTCGGACAGAGTCTCGCTAACTAAAAACTGTGACATCCGGTCGGCCAGATCAGCTATATGTACAGGCCAGCACGCACACTTTCACATATTAGTCGGCCATTACGCGCGTTAACATCGATGCTTAAAGACGCAATATGCGGCGAAAAAATAAAAACTATAAATCATGTCTTGCGTGGTAAAATGGTGTAAAAACCGTAGTGACCGAAAGAAAAACAATCCAGGAATCACGTTTCATACGTAAATGAATAATTCAATCACTTATTTCCAGATTGTATACATTAAAATCAATTTGTATTTGCTACAACAAAACAATTAATTTTAAGTTCAGTGTTGCCAATATTCACGTGTGCAAATTAACCGAAATGTGGGCAATTTTTCGTTTATTATAAAAATCTATATATTATTATGGTTAATTATTTAATAGTTACTACTGGTTATTTTATTTTATATTCCTTTTGCTAGATTTAAGGATTAAGATATAAGGATTAAGAGATAAGGAAAATTAAGTATGGAGAAATGATTGAATTAAAATTACTTAGTAGAAATTGTAATGGTGAAAACGATTGGATTCCAAACAAATACAGTGTCATTTGCAGTATACATTTTGATGCGGATGACTTATAAACAACTAAAGCAGGACTCCGGCGTGTTGTTACTTATGAAGTACCTTAAAAGGTAAATTAGCAATCTACCAAGACATGGATAATACAAAAAAAAAATGAAACTATGCCGCTTATTTTTTCAAAATTGAAATGTACATTGTAGCTATTCTGTCGGTATATAATAATAATAAATATCCTTGGACATTTCACACAACGCCATCTCGTCCCAAGCTAAGCAACTTAATGCTTGTTTTATGGTAACGAGATGGATGATAAACTACTTAAATATTTTTTTTTTGTAAATACATACATATTATACTTAGATAGAAAAACACCCAGACCCGGGACAAATACTTGTAGGTCGTACAAATATTTCTTCCGTGCGGGGATCGAACCCGCGACATGCTGCGCAGCAGTCGATCGCTTAACCACTGCGCCAACCGTGTTGTCGAATCGTAAAAATATTCATACATTATTTTAATCCATAGTGCTTTATTTTGTTTTAATATTTGTTTGAGTCAAGACACGTGGCAGAGGAATAAACTGTTACTGTACCATTTAATACCAGTGCTTCTCAAGAGGTGCGCAATAAATTATAGTTAGGCAACATAAATATATTATCACAAAAAAATTTTTGGTAATGAAAGCATTTCTTTTAATTTATAATCGTTTTCAACACATCTCGAAATTAGAGGAAATTTCAAAAACCTCTCAAAGTAAAAGACATTATTATAAAAAAAATACTCAGCATTTAGGATGTTAAAGTTAAACATAACAATTTCGAACAATTTTTTTTATATTATAACCATGTTTTTATTGCAAAATTGGAAAATTGTGGCAACCCCAAAATTAACTCACACATACAGAGCTGCCGCCTTTTTGGCGTCTCACTTTTGTCTTAGCCAGAGTTCCGTCCGCCTTTTTTTATACGTCCATGACCGTAAATTACAATTTCATAATTCATTAATATAAATTAATAAAAGCCCTACTGCCGTTTCTTCTCTCCTCAGCCCGTGAAATATCCACTGTTGCGTCGGGCCTCCCCCAATTATAAGAGGAAAATTAGCCTACTGTACCAAACTGGCCAAAATACACGGGGTTTTGTTTCAAGTTTTCCTTGTCTTGTGGTTAGGTTTTCTGTCATGTAACTTCCTTTGGTTGGCTCTTACGACACCCGCAGGATGGAATGGGGTGGTGGCTTTATGTATTCTAAATCCGTCCACGGACAGAACCTCCAATTACATGCCAGCAAAGTAGTGTACTCTACTACGCGCGCCAGACCGTTTAGCGCAGGGTTTCGTATCAAGTTTCCTTTTTTTTTTTGCCGGTTTTCTGCGTTGTCATTAGCTTTAGTCAGCCCTTGTACCTATTATTAGTCCGTTCCCACACGTTCTTTATAAGTACTCCTACATACATTTGTGCCTAACCCATGTTAGCTCGCGTAATATCATCATCATTTCAGCTAAAACAAGTCCATTACTGGGAATAGGTATACTGTTGTATGTTCTTAAGTTCATAATAACGTCCATCCCAAGGTTGTCTGTAAGAAATCGCATTCAGCGATAAGACCGCCCCTTGTACAAAATGTTGCATAATACTGTTTTTGTCTATTGTCTCGTGTACAATAAAGAGTTTATCTCAATGTACGTGTTCTTCGGGCTACGAGCCCTGTGATTCAAACTGTGGAATACTTCGAGCTATATCCGCTGCTCTGGTTCTTCTGCGGGTTACGTGTTTCTGATATCTTTACATAGAGTTACCCTGTGCGCTCTCTCGGCTTCTAAGCCTAACACGATGATGGTGATTCTATGATGGCTTGTCAGAACGGCGAGTTTTCAAATGAATACAATTTTCACTCTTAGTTGCTCGATTTTATGTTATCAAATTAATTTTGTTCAAAGCGTAAATCAGTATTATATTTGATTTCAATATTTACCATTTGTTTGTAAAATTGAATTTGGCCAATTATAGTGCTCGAGCTTTATTTGTAAAAGGATGGGTTTATTCTTTGAGCAATTAGGACGATTTGATCGTTAAAATAGGGGTTGAAGATACGCTATCTTTGGAAATGTCTATTATTAAATCATAGCATAGGATTGGAGACATTCTCGTCATTATCATATAAACCCATATCTCACTCTCTTTTTTGTGCGGCTTTTTCTCCAATTTCATTGAGGGTAATTAGCCTACTTAACCACACTGGCCAGAGTGGTTGGCACAGGGTTTTGTTTCAAGATTTCCTTCTCTTGCGGTTAGGTTTTCTACCATGCGATTTCCTTCAGTCTGCTCTTACGACGCTCTCAGGATATCGGATTGTCGTTTAGCACTAAGGCACTTAAGCACACAGTTTCGGTCTCCTATGGATGGTCGCAACAGCAATTAACGTGTCACTGATACGGATTTTCTTGCGGCACTGATCGGCACGAATAAATAAAATAAAGAAACGCTCAGAAGAATCAAACAAGTAGACCTTATTAAAAAAATACATACATATTTTTCATATCCTTGTGGAAAATTATTACTGAAAATTATCTGCTTAATTAGTTCCTTCGGTCGTGGCGTACATTTACGATGAAACACCATTGCCACATGGACACATGTCAACATACTTGTAACGATAATATAAATATAACAGATATTATTTTTCCAAAGAAATTCCAAAATGGCGGTTGAAAAATCCCCAATACGTTTAAATCGCAGATATCCTAAATCTATAGTAATAAAAACGACACGAAGCGTACTACAGATAAAACAACGCTGAATAGGATCAAATAACAATAAGAAAGAGGCTAAAGCAGTTGATTACATTTGCGTTGCTTGAAAGCGGTTTTCGCAATTAATTATTTAGTGCTCACAATATTAGTAGATTTACAGTAGGGCATAAAAAAGGTTCATCGCTTTACAGGGGATGTTTTTTTGTGGCTACGCGTATATTGACCCTTTTATTCTCTAAGTCTGGTTATATGTACAGTAATTATTAATTAATTACTATATACAGAGTTGATATGACAGAGTGGCATTAAATTACACAACGTATACTACTTATATGTGTTTAGTGTAATTTCGAAAGGGTACAAAAAATACCCCAAAAATAAGTTTTTTTTTTTCAAACGAACTAAATAGCTTATAAGTCAGAATAAATCGTAACCATCCTTTGTAAATAAATGTCACTAACGTCTAGATAGGTAACAAAATGGCAAAGTCGCGGTGGCGCCCGAGCGCTGGCGCCTATGTACCTACTCGTAGGTATAGGCGTATGGTAAGGTTTTGATTAGAAGTAAGCGCACAAGAACTATTGCAATTTACAACACAAACACTAAATTTTTTATGCTTTTTGTAAACAAGACCAATAAATTTAAAAAAAAGTAACTACTCCGGCTCTTCTCTGTAGAGCAGCCTTCCGAACCGGTGGTAGTTTCGGCATGAATGTGAGTGAACGCAGGGATTGTGAGCGATCAGGGGAGATGGAGGGATTGTAGGAGTGCAGAGTTGTGTGTGAAAGGTGTGAATGTAGGTATGACGACTGAGAGGTGTGTGTGGAGACTACCACCTAGTATGGGACAGGGGCCGTAAGATGATAATGGTGTTTATACGTAAATATGACGATTTATAAGAATTTTGTGATGAAACCTACGTAAATAAAGTTCCGTTTGAGTTTGAGTTTGAATTTTTTTTACAAATACCATGTCATTGTATTCTGACGCCGTGTAGGTAACACGAGGCATTGTTGCAAGCACATACAAAACCACAGTTTAATGCCGTGTCCTTTAGCAATAAAACAGTCATCACAAAAATACACTAACACTTATTAATCCTAAGGTAGGACACCTGACACAATAAAAAAAGAAATACAGTCTTAAACTAAGTTATCATTCGACACATAAGCTGCGTGGGAGCTTCCGTGTTGTGTCAAGTTGTGTGACGTACGACCTGAAAGTATAACGCCGGCGCACTGAATAGGAATATTTTTTGAGGTGCCATTTCCGATCGCAAGGTTTTATGCAATAGCAACACACTGACCTACTTCTATTTCCTTTACGCGCGTGATATTTTGCTATGATTTGTCACTCTCGGAATTCGGAATGAAAGTGCAAGTGTGTATGTTTTGATTGCTTTCTTGTTAGCATTGCCAATTTTTAGTGAAATATGACGGAGCGGCAACAACACATCTTAGTTTTATCGTCATAGTTAAGTTTAATAAACGATGCGTTTGGCATAAACAGCTGTTAGAAAAGATAGACCACGCTCAAACGAAAAAAAAAATTCAAAAATCATTTGCGGCTATACTATTGCTCCAATTTAATTGATTTTTGGCACAGAGCCTGGAAATGATACCTAGTATGGGCAGTTATTAATGCCCCTATGTCGTATCAACGTTATATATAACCAGACTTAATATATACAGTCTGTTTAGTACCTTAATTTTCTAATTGTCTAAAATACGAAATGATAAAAATTTGAAGTAATAACTAACGTAGGTTCTCGTAACCCTATTGTGTTTATTGACATTAAAGTAAGACGGCAAAGGCTACCTTGGCTCAGAAACGATTGCTGAGTTGAGACTACTGCTTCAATTATATGTAGGGTAGTCTAATGGATTAGAATTTGCAATCGATTGTTGATCGAATCGATAAGCATGTTAAGAAGGCGAATGATTGACTAAAGCTTTGTGTGTTTGAGAAAAGTTATCTAACGAACTATGCTTAAACTAGCCACTAATAAAGAGTTACGAGATAAAGGAGTGGTACTAATACTACTCAGCCCACACGTGATCAACTACCGAGTCGGGTCTCCTTCCTCCATAAATAGCGGTACAAGATCTGCATATTAAGAAAAAATACTTACCAGTACTGTTATTTAAACATGCCAAATCCTCAAACTCACAGGTGCGAATTGAATTTTCTAAAAATAAAAAGCAGTTAAAGAAGTCAATATATATATTTTTTTAAAAGTTCATTATCTTCCAACAGTGTTTCCATCTGGCAATCGTATGTTATACAAGCGTATCGTAATAAAAGTTGTGAATTTGTGGCCAATGTATGTGTGTTTGAGGAAAACTTCCCAGTTATTTGCTGCGGAAAAAGTTGCATGAAAATGATAAATGACACAATATTTGTCTTGAAACTTGTGGTTTACATATCTTGTAATCTTGGATGATTTAAGGCACCCATCATATCGTTTTTAAATCGTGTATGGATTAAACCGTTTCTATTGGGAATTATATTAAAAATGAACGGTTTTATATCCTCATAATCATCATCATTTCAGCCAAAAGACGTCCACTGCTGAACATCGGCCTTCGCCGAGGATTTTTTTTTTTTTTTTTTTTTTTTTTTTTTATTATTAACAACTGTCCGGCGGTTGACCTCTATCTCACCTGATGGTAAGTGACGATGAGGCCGACGGTGTAACCCGCTGGGACAGTAAAAGCCTATTCACTCCAGACTTGAAGGCATCCAAGTCATATTTACTTGGAAATACAGACGTAGGAAGCGAGTTCCACTCCTTAGCGGTCCGCATCAAGAAAGAGGAAGCGAAACGCTTAGTGCGAATATGTGGAATTTCAACCACATAAGGATGAAGTCGCTCCCCACGCCTGGATGTCCGATGATGGAAAGGGGATGGTGGAATTAATTCGTGCAATTCCTGCGCACACTCACCGAAATGTATCCTATAAAACACGCAGAGGCAAGCAACTCGTCGTCGGTGCTCGAGGCTCTGCAATTTTGCCTGCACCAACCGCGTATCACCAATGAGCTTGTAGGCCCGGCGCTCCACAGAATCCAAGGCGGCTAACTGATACTTGGCTGAGCCATCCCAAAGGTGGGAACAGTACTCCATACCTGAGCGGACCTGAGCTTGGTAAAGAGTGAGAAGCTGTCCAGGTGTGAAGTACCGACGCACCTTAAATAGGATACCAAGTTTCTTTGCTGCAGTTTTCGCTTTGGACTCTATGGAACTCCCGAAGTTAAGGTCTGAACATAACCTCATGCCCAAAAGCTCGAGTCGGCCCGCAATTGGCACGGACACATTTCGGAAAGTGGGAGTCAAGTTGAACGGACTCCGCTTTGCGGTGAATAGACACGCCTGTGTTTTGGTCGCATTGAACCCGACTAGATTGTCATCGCCCCAGTTGGACACTGACTTTAAAGTCAGGTTCAGACGTTCCACCATGGCCTCCCTAAGCGACTGAATCTCATTACTGGTGGTCCGGGCATCATTTACTCTAATTTCGTGCGTGGAATTTAACATACTGTCCAAAAACACCCAGACTGCATGGTAAATGGCAAAAAAATCCACATTTACTGAATTCTTTTCCAGTCTTACCTCTCGGATACTTGTAAGGCACACAACCACATGTTGCCAAATAGTTTTTCATTTTACATTCAGTGCAGCAAGTCTCATAGCTATACCGGTTCGTGTGCTGCAAATGGACTTCGTCATGGAACCAGCAAGATCGCTTCTGAGGTTCCAGGCGCCTGATCTCCTCTTCACTGGTAAAGACCAATGGCTGTACCTTTAAGTCTACAGCTTGGCCTGGCGTTACGTATCTATAGACTACTCTCGTTTCGGGGAAGTCATTTGGATCGCTTAGTAGTACCTGGAATTTTTGGCCATTTGATTTTACGGAAATATGAGTTACTTGGAATTTCGGTGTCGGAGAATTAATATTTTATATTTTATAAAAATATCACTCTGACCTTAGTACCTCTCGAGCTTACTTAAATATACTCGCCCGAACTCGGAAACGAACTGGTGACCCATGATCCTATTTCATTATTCTCTATTTTTTTTAAACCTATGATTCCTATATATTTTGAATCGCGGGGGTAATAATTCACGAACACAAATCAAAAGACTCGGAGCCAGTGCCCCATCCTAGAGTCAAACCAGGGACCCGTTATCCAAAGGTCCAAAGGCGGCACATTCAACCTAGAGTCAACAAGGCAGTTAATTATTTATTTACTACATTTGATTGTTTGTTGCTCACTCGGGAAGGACTAAGGTTATTCACATTGCCTTAAATTAGATGACTTTTGCTTTTGGTTTTCACCAAGCAGAAGTTTTCTTACAACTGACCGAATTGTTTGTAGTTTATTACCTTGACTCCAAAGTAAGGTATTTTAGACCAAACTGGATAGTCGTCGGGTTCAACGTCAAATACGACTTCGACGCCCGACATTCTGAAAAAAAACATACATTACGCATAGTTCTTATATATGTCGTGGATAACGATATCGTTTTATTAAGTTTCTCAATTGATTGTTAACACAGTAGTGCGGCAAACGCGGTGACGTCAGTTGTTTTGCAATGGCGGCACGTGGACAGAGTCGTAATGGAAAGTGAGGTTGGCTCGATCAGTCAGTCGACGTTGGGACACGGACCGAGACACTTCTCCGTTGCGAACCTGTCTGTTTGTCTATCTAAGTGTGTTAACTGAACATTGTTATTTATACTGTGGTTAATATTGTGAATTATAAAGTCACAAGTAATAAACCTCGTACCAAGTCAAGATGATGAGGAATCTATCGCTCAGCCGTCGCTATCTCCGACATCAGAAGTGGTATGTAACTCAGTCAGCCCACGTGGAGAAAACAGTGTAGTGATAATGTGTGTACTTCTGTACGCGATGGAAATAACCGATAATGGCGATTCATTGTCACTATAAAGGAGACATTAAGCTACATGAAGATTGTTCTGAACTGAAGATCACAAGCGGCAGTCATAGTGCGGCGATTAACCAAGTGGGGATCACTTGCTTTCATTGTGATGGACAAGGACACTACGCGTCTAACTGCCCTGGGCGGAGCAGCAGGAAGGCGAGCAACAGTACTGTGGTCAGCCAGGTCAAAGAATAGTGAGTGGATCTGTAGTAAGCGCACCAGCTGCAATTTTACGTCACTCCGGTGAGCAGTTTCCATTTTATTACTCGGGTATATTGTATGGTATACGAATTTACGATAGTGTGATTTTGACCGGTGTAAGAAAATATTATTTGAGGTTCTTTTGCGTGTTTACCTGTTAATTACTTGCGATACGAAGTTTAGATTGCTGTGCTTGTTTAGCTTGACGGTTCATCGGTCTGGCGTCGTATTTTCGCCAGTTTATAGCAAAGTTTTCCAAGATTATGGAGCCATTGTATGCCTTGATTTGCATCGGTAAGGTAGCCTAAACGTGAGGCGATAGGACAGCAGATCCAGATTTCAAGCGATCGGGTTTTCGGTCGGCAACTGTGGAATATCACAGCTGCGGTGGAATGGGTCACCGAGCATCAAATTGGCGGTGAAAGGCAAGGCAGCTAGTGCTGCCACTGCACACTTCAGCGTCAGGCTCTGCGGGGCCGCGGCCGCGGTCGGACTTAGTCTGTTTCAGGTGCGGCAGCGCCGGACATTTGGCAGCGAGATGTCCACGTGGCAACAACGTGGCAACAGCGGAGGAGCTGGCGCGGCGGTAGGCGCAGGCGGTTCGGAGCGGCGCCTGCGGCGGCGGCGAGTCACGAGAGGCATGTGGAAGCTTGCTATGTTAGCAATCCCAGCGGTGCGCTGATGAACGCTTGTGAGTCGTATCCATTTTATTCTGATTCTGGTGCAGAGTGCTCTCTCATCAAACATTGTGTTGCGCCGAAGCCAAGTGGAAAGAGTTATGAGCACCCTCAAAAATATGTTGACTGTTGTAGAAGTTAGTCCAAATATACAGTCAAGGGCGAGGTGGCTCTATGAACTATAAAGGGCGAGGTGGCCAAATATACAGTCAAGGGCGAGGTGGCTCTGTGAACTATAAAGGGCGAGGTGGCCAAATATACAGGGTTGATCACTATTGGTTCGAGCACATGGCTAAGTGCGTTCGTAAGTTTGTCTATGGTTGTATTACTTGTAAACTATCTCAATCGCAATCAGGTCGCCCACAAGCGGGACTTCATCCAATTCCTAAGATTAGTATCCCGTGGCATACTGTGCACGTTGACTTAACTGGCAAATTAAGTGGAAAAGCGATTGCAAGGAGTACGTCATAGTTTTAATTGATGCGGTCACAAAATTTGTTCCCTTGTATCATACCCTGAGAATAGATTTGGCTAGAACAATTAAATCCCTTAAATCAAGCGTCTTTAGTTGGAGCTCCAGTAAGTAATTGCAGATCTGGGACGATGCTTTGCCAACAAAGAATTCAGTTTTTTTGTCAGTTTCATTACGTTTGATAGCTACGGGTTCAAGTCGCGCTAATTGCCAAGTAGAAAGAACAATGAGCGCGTTAAAAAGTATGCTGACCGCGATAGAAGCGTCTGATAGGTCCCGGCATGAAGCGTTAGAAGACGTGCAATTAGTTTTGAATTCCTCTGTCCACCGTGTAATACAAGCGAGTCCACTCGAGTTTCTGATAGGACCTTTAGCTAGACCATTTAACCTATTAACTTTGAATGATTCCGGACCGGCAGTAGACATTAGTAAGAGAGCAAGCGGCCACATACATAGAAAATAGTGCCAGTTACGAAAAAGTAAAATTTGATAAAACTACAAGTTAAAGTGGTAAAGTTTGATGTTGGTAATTTAGTTTAAATTCAGAACGAAGAGAAACCAAACTAAATTAGACGCGAAATACAAGGGACCGTTAAAAATTGTGGAGTTACTTGATGGTGATCGTTATTTGCTGAAATCTTTGACCGGTAATAGAACATAAAAATACGCTCACGACTGTATAAGGAGATTCCACTAAGCAGTGTGCCCGTTGAGTTAAATTTGTCTGATGAAGATGGTGAGGAGGTTGCCTCCAACAGTAAATAAGAACACATACCTTGGCTAGGTCGCACTACACGCACTAGTCTGTAGTCGTAACTGCAACTCTGGGAGTTGTACAGAGCGCGATGGGCAGCTAGTAGTGTGGCGGGGACCCGGGTCTCGGAGAGACTATTTGTATGGTCCTGTGTACTGGGAGTCGTGAACTCTAGTTAAAGTGTTGGTCGTATCGCTTGGAGCGATGACGATATGGGTGACATGTGAATTGTCACTAGCTGCTGGGACAGCTGGGCCATGTGTTGTGTAATTATTACTTTAAACCTACTGTTTTAAAGTATCAGTATTGAGATTTAAAGATTATGGGCTTAGAGGAATCTTTCGTGTTAAAGTTGTTAAAATTATTTGTATGCTAACGTGATCTCTGTTAACTTGATTCTTAAGATACGATTACGGAACATTACCGTCAGGTTGGCCGAACGTGAAAATGTGCCTCAGTTGGTTATTTTGTTACAAGTACACACGAGGACGTGTGCTTCGTCAGGCTGGCCGTGTCGTGGATAACGATATCGTTTTATTAAGTTTCTCAATTGATTGTTAACACAGTAGTGCGGCAAACGCGGTGACGTCAGTTGTTTTGCAATGGCGGCACGTGGACAGAGTCGTAATGGAAAGTGAGGTTGGCTCGATCAGTCAGTCGACGTTGGGACACGGACCGAGACACTTCTCCGTTGCGAACCTGTCTGTTTGTCTATCTAAGTGTGTTAACTGAACATTGTTATTTATACTGTGGTTAATATTGTGAATTATAAAGTCACAAGTAATAAACCTCGTACCAAGTCAAGATGATGAGGAATCTATCGCTCAGCCGTCGCTATCTCCGACATATATTTGACATTAGCTTCTGTCATAATATATATTAGTTATACTATAAGAGCAAAGCCAATGATAAAAAAAATCTATATGTATTTAAATTTTTTATCAAACACTAGCGGACCAAACTTCGTACCGCCTCAGAATCAATAAATAAAAAAAACATATTTTTATCACCTTTTAGACCTTCCCTGGACTTCCACAAACATTTAAAAACCAAAATTAGTAAAATCGGTCCAGCCGTTTTAGCGAGACTAACGAACAACAATTCATTTTTATTTACATGACTAGCGACCCGCCCTGGCTTCGCCCGGGTGCAATGATTAACATCTAAAATTATGACTGTTTCTTTAAAATATTATGCATGTATTATACACACAAACCTTGCTCTTGAATCGCTCTATCTATTACAAAAAATCGCTTCAAAATCCGTTGCGTAGTTTTAAAGATTTAAGCATACGTAGGGACGGAGAGACGTCAGCGACTTTGTTTTATACTATGTAGTGATGAAGAAGATTATAGATAGATTAGCTTTTTGCCGTGAATTTTTATGCAATTAAATCCTTTTAAAGTGTAACATTTCTGATATAACCCCTTGCGAACATATTTTATTTCAACAAAAAAGGGGTGCCCTTTGAAAAACTTTCTTTTTGCGTTTCGTCTATGTGCAACAAAATACAACTTGAATAATTCACAGTATTTCGATAATATTGATATTCGAGTTATATACAAAGAATATGTTTATTATTAAACTAAACATCGACAAATAAAATATTTTAACAAGAAATAATCTGACTTAATAGGCACTTAAACTCGAAACAAAAAGAACCATTTGAAGTCGTTGCCAACTTGAATGGACACCGACGTTAATTAGGATTTAAGTTTGCCCGAGGCACAGTCTATTTCGTTATAGGGGCCTATTTTGGTTTGTGATTTTTTTATTGATTACGGAATACATCTACAGCAGAATACTCAAATACATGGATTATGTACTAGTGCCTTTTAATTTATTGTTCTTTCAAGAAGCTATACGATGACGTAAACTTTTTGCAAACTGACCTCCGTGTTCTGATACTTGAGGATCTCTCTTTCGGACGTGAGATAATAAGTGAAAGGGCCGATATTGTATATTAATATTGTTATTGTTAACACCATAATTGCTTTACAAAGGAAGACTTTCCAAAGGAATACCAGTTTTGGCTGTCTGGCTAACATTATGCCGAGTTGGGGCCGATTTGTGACATTTACACTTATGTATACATGTATTTGCTAGATTGTATTTTTTCTGTCTGCCGTCTATACTATACTGTGTCTATGTTACTATGTATCATGGGTGTATTTGTCACAAATATATCCTTTTTGTATTCTATTCGGTTATAGTCTATATCAGCAGTTAATTAGATTGTAAGTCCTTATTTTCATTTCAATTCAGATATTGAATTTACCTGCCCGATTCGGATGTTACAATAATATTGGAGGAAGTAGTTTCCTCCTGATCGTCGTAATACTCCAAGGTCTCGTCTGAAGGTAATAGGGGACTGGAAAAAAATCAATGTCCTTTGTAAATATATTTATTTGTATGGAAGAAAATATCACGTTTTCAATAACATGACTCATTGAATCCTTATATTATAAGCGTATGTACGTATGAAATGGTATATCAGAAGATTTTAAATTTTATTAAAAAACTACAGTAGGTACATCAGTTTTATACAGCGACATAATTTTTTGTTCGCATTCATAACCCCAATGTATTGTAACGGTGACGCACATATGCATATTAACTCTTTTGTTAATTGTTAAAGTCTGTAATCAAATTGAGGTTAAAACTATAATTTAAATAAACTATGGTCGAATTTAAACAACTGGGCGACTACTAGTTAGTTTTGCTGATTACCTTCTGCCTCATGGTGGCTTTTCATATTCGTGTTGACAATAAGCGGAATGCGTGGATGAATCGTTCAGTGACATTAACTTCAACAGTCAAATTAACTTCTAATACTCACATTTCGCTAGCATCATTCAATGCTGCATAGTTGAATATACAGCAATGACCTTCTATAGTTTTAACTAAGCTGAACATATCATTACAGTTTTTTCTTTTCCTATTGAACAAGCAGTACAAGAGGAGATTCTCGCATTTCTGATGCACCTAGAAACAGACCAATAGACAACATGGTTCTAAACTATTCAAACGATGAATGTCACGAAGAAGGGTGTTCAAGCTACAGTTATGCCTGTGAACAGGTGTTGATGATAAAAGGGTCAGTTTTCTTAAGCGTTTTAATAAAGTAATGAAAATAATCGGCTGTTTAGCAAGGTTCATAGTAATTCAAGATAAAACTAAAATTTCTTGTCCAATATTTTCAGTAGAGCTTTCCCAATTAGTGAGACATGATTAATGCGCCTGTTATGATAATAGGAATGAAATGAGCCTTTTGGAGAAAGAAGATTGTCCTTTTGTTTTGTTTAGACTAGTTTTTAATTTAGTACCTCCTCCATTATAGTATCCACGGTAAAGTAGTGATGTTTCAATATTGCCATGATTTCGGTGAAATTGCCAACACCTCTGCTGTCTTTGCCAAAATGTTTCAAATGGTGTAACGCGTTGAAGAAAGCCATAACCTCAACATCCGTTCTGTTGTAACGGTTTCTGAAATTCAGATTGATCCTTTATTTTACAGGGTTAGTATCTCCGGGTTTAAAGAACTGTCAGTTTTGCTACTATCATCATCTCAACATCTACCCAGTATTGAGTCGGGCCTCCTCCAAGTTTCATGGAGGAAAGTTAGCCTGCTGTGACCTGGCAAGACGGGTTGACTCAGGGTGGACTGATACAAATTATCAATTTTACTTACTCAGGAGGTAGGTTGACCGGTCTTGCGTACCTTTAGTCACCTTTTAAGACATTCATTTCTTAAATTTCATGTTTGTAAACTGTCCCCGCGATAAATTTTATATTTAGTGCAGGGGGGTTTCGTATTTTTTTATATATATATCAGATGTTGTGAACATCCATAAGGTATGGCAACTGCTTACCATCAGGTGGGCCGCACACTTGAGCAGTACCCTATTGGTATGAAGAAAGATGTCAAGTAAGCTATCTACTTTTCTATGTATAAGGGACTAACATTGCTACACACAACTAATACTAAACTATAATTGGAAAAATCTACTAATTTTGTTGATGCTCCACTCTGTTACTTACAAGACATTAGCAATATTCCTAGATTCGCGGTAAGACACCATGTTGAAGTTACATATACTGACAGCCGGGAAAGGCACTTGGTTTACCTTACAATTGGCGTTCACCTGAAATGTAATACGATTAATTTTAACATTTAGCCCTTAAATAATCTACTACTGAGTCGGGCCTCCACCAAGACAGTGGAGGAAAATTAACGTTCTCTGTGTCACGGAGTCAAGACGGTTTGACAGACGCTTTGTATCTTTCCATTCTCTTGTGGCTAGGCTGCTCTGCATTCCTTTAATCGCCTTTTTCGACACCCGCAGGATGGTATGGGTTGGTGTTCATTGTGTATTCAGAATCCGTCACCGCACGGATTTTAACTTGCTACTCTAAAACTAAAACTATCTTCACTTCTCCTTTTAATTAGTAGCTTCTATTAATTGGATAATTTAGCCAATCTCAAGTATAAATCAACGCTGTTCGAAAACACGTCATTATAAAGATAGATTTGGTTACAAACTCTTTGAAATGGTTAAGGTTAAGGTCGATGTAATGCTATAGATAACTAAAATATATTCATCATCATCGTTTCAGCCAAAAGACGTCCACTGCTGGACATAGGCCTCCCCCAAGGATTTGAGTTCTTACAATGTTGAGCGTTTTCAATCATTGACAGACAATTCCCAGCAGCAATTGTGGCCTGGCATTGACTTAAGTACTTTAACGAATAACATTCAGCCTCGTGACTTAAATAAAGACACAACTGTAATAATTTCATTTGGCAATAGCATTTCAGTTAAACGATTACAGATTTTAAATATGATAGATAAATTATTGGAGCTCAATGCCATGTACGGCTGTAAATTTATAATAAACGCCCTTCCTTATTCGCAGTCATTAACAATTAATCAAAATAGACACATATTTAATTTAAATATGCTCATAAATATAATCTGACTCATCGCCATGACAAAGCGATATCATTTTTTGACTGCAATAAATTTATATCTAGATTTAAGTTGACAAAGGATACTATGTACCTGCCCCTTAGAGACAAGAGACAAATGGCTACGTTGATAGCTTACAATTTACACCCTGTTGACTATGTCAGAGGATTTTTTTTACATACTTCTAGTAATAGGACACTGACAGACTGTGTTATTCACAGTTCATCGGACACATCTAGTTGTTTAAACAACTAGCTAAGACAACAGTCATGTCCTCTCACTTACGTATTGTACATCAAAATATACAAGGCATGACTAGCAAACAGTTAGAGATTGATCTTTTTCTGGACTATCACAAAGTTCAGGTATTTTGTGTTACGGAACACTGGTTGAGAGATTATGAGCTGGGGCGCAATAACATCAGCCACAAAGTAGTAAGTGCTTTTTTTAGATCATCCGCCATCCGTGGTGGGTCTCTTATATTAGTATCAAGTAATTTAAAATGCAAAGAACGCAAGGATATTGTGCAGCTCTCAATAGAGCGCACGATCGAGTTATCTTGTGTAGAACTTGATATGTATATCATTATTTGTGTTTACCGCCCTCCATCAGGTATATACAGCCAGTTTGAAATGGTAATGGAGGAAGTCTTAGGAAGAATTACAGTAAATAGTGGTAAAGATATAATAATTTGTGGTGATTTTAACATAGATTTGCTTCTTGAATCAGCGTCAAGTTGTCGATTTATTAGCCTCTTTAAATCATTCGGATTGACTCACGCCTTTTGTGAACCAACTAGAATTACTACAACTACATTTTCATGCCTCGATATTTTTTTCTGTAATTGCGATATGGTCGATAAATCAATCCTAAACGACCTATCATCAGATCATTGCGGCCAACTTATTGTTCTACCCTTCCAAAAAACAGTGGAATGCCTTAAGTTTACTACTAGACCAGTCACATGTAGCAGATTAGAACTATTCAAACATAATATATCCAAGATGACTGGTGATATGGCTCTTGCACGTGGCGATCCAGATAGCTTACATAAGAACTTATTTGATATTATTAAAAGGCAATACGATGATTTATTTCAATTAAAAACTTTTACTAAAAGAAATAAAATAAAATTTTGTGATTGGGCTACACCAGGCATTTACAAGAGTAGGAATACATTGTATAATCTTTATTCCATGAAACAAATGAATTTTGATTCAGTGTTTCACGATTATGTTTTTAGGAAAGTTTGCAATACAGCTAAATCCTTACACATAAGCCGTAAAATAAGAAATTCCGAGGACAGAATAAAAACAACTTGGAATATTATTAATGCTGAAATTGGGAAATCAAAGCCACAAGATTCCATGTTCCAATTAAATGTAAATGACAAATTAATAATTATGAAGTGGCTCAAACCTTTAATAACTTTTTTGCCTCTATACCTAGTCAAATCACTGCTTCGTTGAATTCTTCTCCTGACGTTGCCGAAGAATTACTCAGAAAAAATGTTAAGGAGTGTTCAGACATGTTCAGTTTCACTTACGTTACAGCCATAGATATCGTCAATACTTTTACTACCATTAATTCAAAGAAAACTGGGGAATTGTGGGGTATGTCAACACTAGCAATTAAAAGCATTATTTATGAGATTGCCCCGTACCTTACAGTTATTTTTAATGAATGTATAGACGTGGGTAATTTTCCTAATTTGATGAAACTTAGTAAAATTACACCATTATTCAAAGCTGGCAACAAAAAAGAGCCCGGCAATTACCGTCCAATTTCTATTCTGCCAGTTCTAAGTAAAATCTTTGAAAAACTGATTCTAAAACAATTACTTCATCATTTCGATATACATAAATTATTGCATAGTGAGCAATACGGTTTTACTAAAGGTCGTTCTACGACCAATGCAGGTGCTGCGCTCTTAAAACATATTTATGATGCTTGGGAGAACGCGCAAGATGCTATAGGTATTTTTTGTGACCTATCGAAAGCTTTCGACTGTGTGCATCACGAAACCCTGATTAGAAAGCTTCAACACTATGGCGTTAAAAACAATGCTCTCAATTTATTAGCATCGTACCTGAGTGATAGAATTCAGTTCGTCGACATTAACGGAGTTAAGTCTGCTGGATCGCCTGTGTCAATGGGCGTGCCACAAGGGTCCATCCTTGGTCCCTTCTTATTTCTTGTATATATTAATGACCTTGCATTTTTTATTAATGACATCTGCGATATCGTGCTTTTCGCTGATGATACATCTCTTGTATTTAAAGTTGACCGAAAAAACGTTAATTACGACGACGTGAATAGCGCGCTTAGTCAGGTATCATACTGGTTCACAACAAACAATCTGCTACTAAATTCTGTGAAAACTAAATGTATTCGATTTGTAACACCGAATACCAAGATTACAGATACAAAACTAGTTTTGGATGATAAACAAGTAGACATAGTAGATTCAACCAAGTTTCTAGGCATCACTCTAGATCGTAAGCTGCAGTGGAAGCCTCACATTGCTTCTCTTACGGGAAAGCTTAGTTCAGCCGCCTATGCTGTTAGACAGGTTAGGAGACTCACTGACGAAGATACGGCAAGACTAGTTTACTTTGGTTACTTCCATAGCGTTATGTCGTATGGGATCTTACTCTGGGGTAATGCTGCCGATATACAAAACATATTTATTCTACAGAAGCGCGCGTTACGTTCAATTTATAATTTAGGACCCAGGGAATCGCTGAGAGAACGCTTTAAAGAGATAGGCATTTTAACTGTAGCGTCACAGTACATTTTCTCAAATCTCATTTTTGTTAAACAAAATTATAATAGCTTTAAAAAAAATAGTGACGTCTCGTCCTCCAATATCCAGACCAGAAATAGGCGTAAGCTAGTTACACCATTCCACCGGCTACAAAAAGCACATGGTTCTTTTGTAGGTCTCGGAATTCGCCTGTTCAATAAATTACCGGAAACTGTCTTGGATTGGTCGTTCGAGAAATTTAAAGGTTACATTAAGTCCCGTCTAATTAAAAAAGCGTACTATCAAGTTAATGATTATCTATCAGATAGTGACGCATGGGAGTAACGTCGGCTGTGTTATGGTCTAGCTCTGATCTTTCAGCCATTTTATTAGTGAAGTTTGTAAACAGTATGTGAGTGCAGTTTCAGCACGCACCATGTAATTTGTGTGTAATTTCACTGATTTTTATTTTAAATTTTTAATAGGCTACATGATTATGCGTGTTATTGCTTTCACAAATCTGTAAGACTTGTTTGTACCACCATCATTGTAATCCTTTTATTTAAAAGAGCAACCACAGAGTTTCTTGCCGGCTCTTCTCTGTGGAATGGCGTTCCGAACCGGTGGTAAAAACTAGATGATTAGTTTTTTTTATATTTCTCTTAAATTTAATACTTTTTTTTGGACTATTTGAAAGCATTCGCAAGAATTTATTCGAATAAAAAACATTTTGATTTTGATTTCCACAAAGGCCGGATAAAACATATTACGGATCTAAAAATCAGATTTGTGTTTCTTCATATTTTTATCTAGGCACGTCCTGAATTAACACGATGGAAAGATTTTACCTTGATCCTTTTAATTTTCTGAAATACATCTTAGAAATGAAAAATTCTGATATGAAAGCAAAATATTATAGATATTACGTCATTGTTATTCTGAATCGTTCTCAGTTCTCAGTAATCTCTGTAATCTTCATAGTTATTTTTAATAAAAGATTTGGACGCCTACGTCGGTATTTCTAAGCAACCTGCTTAAATGCGAGCGCAAGCCATTTACGACTTTATTCAGATAGGCATTCGGCCGACAACAGGCAATAATTTATTTTTGATGTAGTATCTTTTGTACTTACAGTTGTACATTTTACCACTGATTTGGATTACTGCTCTATAAGTAGGAGTTAGAAAAACACTATAGTAGCTCTTTACTATTTTTGAACTAATCATATACGTATATTGATTACTGAAGGAATATTAAATGATCCGTGTTTGTGGTAATTAAACGTACTTTAATTATAAAAGTAGTTTATTGTGTTAAATGCGTTTGCGTAAAATGTTGCTGTTTAGTTGACTAAAAACAGCAACATTTTACGACGACGAAGTTATTGGTACAAAAAATCCTTTATTTTCATGCGATTCATTACACTAACAATTACAAAAATGTACGCCCAAAGCATCCGATAAAATGTTGGGGTTTGAATGCTTTTCAAATAGTCATTTGTTGCCAGGTATTGATTGATCTAAAACATTGTATTTCATATTCTCACACATATTTCATTGATTTAAAACTTGGATTTAGCCAATTAAAATACCGAACTCTCTGTATCAAAGTTGAACTCAACTCTAGTCGAGTGATTTTATTTATTGGTAAAACGTACCATATTCCTGAGATTTCACAAAAGTGAAAGCAAGTAACACAAACACATACAACTCGACCAAGCTAAGTTTACACCTCGCGGTCACCGTATTTATATAACTTATCATATAAACAAGCAGTTGAGAGTATGTCATGCTCGCTTAAAGGTCATGCTGGTGGTGTCATGTGTGTCGGGTCCTTCGGTTCCCTAAAATATGGTTGAGCTGGGGGATGGCTGGCACATGCGTCATGCTCGTGATCGGGTGCCGCTAGTTGGGGCCGGTCATCCCTTAACTGCTATTGACATACCTACATAGCTTTATATTGATCTCCTGGACACTTCTGTTGTGCAATATGTTACATTGTCCTCACATCTTAGCTTACTATAAATAAACACGAAATCAATGTAACCCAATCAGATGCTTGTAACAGAAAATATGATAAAAAGAGTGTCCATGGAGTTTCTTGCCTGTTCTTCTCCATAGGATCTACTTTTTGGAACATGCAACTAGATTCCTAACTTCACTTTTGACTTTTCAAAAACACCAGTAAATAGGTTCAATTGAAATAAATGATTTGAGTTTGAGTTTGAGTTTGAGCGGCGATTACGTCACACTGCCGCATAAGTACGGTCTGAAAAAAGGATTACTTTGCATTTATTGTATTTAACAATATATTATACAAAGGTACAGTAGAATAGACACAAAAATTTGGGATAAATTGGCGCCGCATTCCATCGAGGTGCGGTCGGGGCGGTTGATCGGGAATCGCAGCGGGACAAGCGGTTGTCGCGAGCGGGTGAGGTTTAATAAGTGCCATATTGGCTCAGCCAGAGTAATCATAATATATATTTTCATGACTTCGAGGCTTTTCGTATAAAGTATAAAATTCTCCATGTCTATACCGATCACTATTGATATCGTGGCGATTGCTTTTAGAAAAAAAATGTCAGTTTTTTTGGGAAAAAAAGCAAAATCTACCAAATATTCTGACATGATTTTATCGTACAGTAGGTACGATATCTGGGCCGCTCAATCGCCCCGCTGCAACTGTGTTCATCCACATGGAAAATGCGTTTTCCGCTCAACCCGCCACCCGCTCCCGCTGCCCGCCCCGGGCCACTGTAATTGCATACTAAGAGCGTGCCAATTATATTTTTTTTTATTTTTTTTTAAAGCTAGTACTTTTTTGTCGGGTTATATCGTATTTGGCTTCGGATTATTATTTGAATATCACTTAATTTCGTTTGTTTGCGGATATGAATATGTCACGACCCTCCCTCCTCATACTGCCTGTAGAACTGTACCAATATACCTGTAGAACTGCTATATTGAGTTCTGCACTAAGTATCGTCATAAGGTTGTATTTATTTAAATAAATCATATCTGAGTGATAGACAGCAACAGGTTCAGATAAACGGTGTCAATTCAATGAGATCAAAAGTAATAATGGGCGTGCCACAGGGATCTATATTCGGCCCGATTCTCTTTCTAGTTCCCCATTCATTACATAATCAACCCAAGATAGTCTTGTTTTCTGACGATACTTCACTTATTTTTAAAGTAGATAGACGTGCTAAAAACTATGACGATATAAACAAAATTATTAATCAAGTACATGGTTAGTTCACTTCGAATAATTTAGTATTAAATGGGAATAAAACAAAATGTATAAGATTTTTTACCTAATGTTAAACATAGTGAGTGTGATGTGGTATTGAATAATGATAAATTGGATTTAGTAGAGGACACTGTTTTCTTATAGAGCAAGAGCCCGTGAACCCCAGACCTACGGTATTTTATAAAAGCTGAAAGTTTGTCAGCGCATGCTCCCAACACAGGTAAGAACGATGGGCCATTTATGAAGTTTGGGTTACAGTGGCTTTGGCAGGTACACTTCACTAAAGGTGTGTAAAATACCGATCTAATTACGTCAAATAATAAAGTGCGATTTTTTGGTATTACCTTTAGATTATTATAAAAAATCATGTTATTCATTGACAGACACTTAACGTCGTGGAAACCCTTTGCCAGACACCCTTAATGTTCATGGCAGTATGCATATGGGTGGGTGCGCGTGAGATAGCGAGTTAAGTCTACCGCGGTCCCTCACTGCGCAGTTTTTATTTCTACTGCGCATGTATTGTTTAGTACTTAGTACGTGTTTACATCAGCTAAAATAATAAAGCGCCCCCTATATTGTTCCTTTATATTTATTCTGAGGCTCCATTCGCTACAATAACTATCTGCAGACGTAATCGGGCGTGGAGATTAAAATGCGGTCTTAATTCACAAACTATAATCGCAAATAATTTCGATAACAATTATTGCAGTTCAAAATCAGTACCATTTTAAATGGTTCGAAGGTGATCAGTTACCAAATTTCGTTATAGATTCACTAACCTCGTTGGTCTAGTGGTTACATGTGCCGCCTTTGGATTAACGGTTCCCGGGTTCGATTCCGGGGTCGGGCAAGTGTCTTTGTCTAAACCAGAGGCACTGGCTCGGAGTCTGGGTGTCATTTCTATCTATAATATGTATGTATTTACAAAAAAAAATTTAAGTATATAAGTAGTTTATCATCCATCTCGTTACCATAACACAAGCATTAAGTTGCTTAGCTTGGGACGAGATGGCGTTGTGTGAAATATCCAAGGATATTTATTTATTTATTATTTATTTTATTATTAAAAACTGTCTCAGGTATAAATACTTCAACCTATTTTTAAATTTTTTAATACTTTTAATATAATAATAATCTCTTTTAATAATCCCATTATCTGTTTTATATTCATACAGAAACTGACGAAGATTCGATATCGAATGGAGTAACAGTGACGAAGAAAATGATAACATTGGTGATGATAATGTTATTGAATGAAATAATATTGTCCTTATACTCTATAATAGTATGCAATGTCATCAATCAATTTTTTATCCTTTTTAATAACATGTAATATCATTAGCCAGTTTTTCGTTAAATTTTTGAGGAATATTTTATTTGGCTTTCTTTAAACCTGATATTGACAGAATAAATTAAAAAAATTAACAATTTAAGGTAGTTTTGGCATCGATGTTTTTATTAATTATTTTTTTAAATGTACGTAAAATAGACTATTACTTTATTACATAGACTTTACTACTTATTACAGGCTGCAAAAAGTTCACAAAACTTTTGCAGGTCTTGGTATTCGATTATTTAATAAAATTCCTAAAGGCATTCAAGACTTGCCTTTAGAATCAAATTGAAAGTCGGCTAATCTATAAGGGGTAATATAAATTTAACGACTATATCTATATCTAAAAATGCTTGGGAATAACTGATCGGTGTTGTTGCTAGTCCGATGCTCTTATTTAAATACTTTTTGAATAATGACAAAGTGTTTAACGGCAAGTCAAGCTAGATGTCGCTAATAGCGTCGTTAGAAGTCGGTGTTAAGATTTTACGTCATAACTTAAGTATACTTGCAGACCTTCAATAAAAAGGAGAACATTTGTTCCACCTCGCTTCACATGAGTTTTATTTAATATTAAAACCTTGTGTCAATTTTTGTCATTTTTGGGACTCTCAACATGGTCCTTCGAGCCGGATAAAGGTGAGGACAACCAGTTTGGGTGGATATTGTTGAGTAGTCCAGCCCTTAGAGGGCGCTTGCGTCGAGCTAGTGGTGGTTTGCTGCTGATGACGTAGTGGTGCCGTAGCGCACTGAAGCAACGCATCCAGGAGGGTGTGGTCACAACATCAGCGGGCGCTCAAGCGGAAGCGGAAACCGACGTTGGCGTGTCAAGTCGGCACAAGGTAGAAGACGCATCCAGAGTGGTGCATTCACAACGTCGGCGGAGCGACAGGCGCAAGCGGATTATCGCGGTCAGTGAGACCGACAATCGGGGCTGGAGCTACTACATAGTGAGTGTGTGCAAGTGAAAAAACTGTGAGTACTTTTATATTATTTCGTTTGGCAAATTCAACCTTAAAAGCACTAGTGATTTAACTTAGAAAAATTACAACAAAATTTGGACTTAGAAAAATATTGTAGCTATTGCATGGGACTTAGAATAGTTTTGCGAAAAGTGATCCGACGGGGAATCCATGCCCGATTTTTTACTGAGTTCCCAAACACTTAGAAAATTTCTGTGAATTTATCAGCGACTTAGAAAAATTTCGGGATTGTGCATTGACTTTGAATATTTTGTGTTGTCTTCATCTGTTTTGTGATATACTTTGCGGCTATTGGTGAACATTGTATTGTTCTTTAGCGTGTAAAGGGCGCTTACGGACTTGTACTTTTCTTTCTGTTGTTTATTATAGTGTGTTTAGACATTGTTTTAGATCTTTGCGTATAAACATAACATTTTTTAACATGGAGTCACTCATTAAATTACAAGAAAATATCAAAACTAACATTTTAAAGACGAGAGCAACATTTAAAAAATCTCCCAAAGAAAGATTAACAGCGACATACCTTCAAACGCGCCTCGAAATGTTAGAATGCCAATGGACAAATTTTGGAAAAAATCATTGCAAAATTATTTCTGAATTTGATACCGATAAATCTAGCTACAGTAAAGACGAAGTTTATGAACAAACCGAGGAAGAGTATGTCATGTACAAGTCTGAGTTAAGGGATAAGTTGTCTAAGCTTAGCGTAAATGTTAACCCTACAGTAGCCGACGACCAAACTCATTGTCCGGTACAATTGCCAAAAATATCAATTCCATCGTTCAGCGGTAATTACACCGAGTGGACGACTTTCCGCGATTTGTTTCTATCTCTTATACACAAAAACAAGAGTTTGGACGACGTGCAAAAGTTGCATTATTTGAAGGGATATTTAAAAGGTGAAGCCGAACAACTATTGCGCAATGTACCTATCACGGCATCCAATTATAATGTATGTTGGCAGCAGCTAGAACACAGATATAATAATAAACGCCATCTTGCAAATTGTATCCTCCAAAAATTAATTAGTCAGAAAACTTTGACTTCCGAGTCATCTAGCGCTATTAAACAAATTTTGGATACCACCAATGAATGTCTCAATGGTTTAAAGAACTTAGACATAGATATTAGCACTTGGGACGTCATTGTTATATATATTGTCAGCCATAAGTTGGATAGCGAATCTCGCAGATTGTGGGAAGTCAAAGTTAATGCTCAGTGTAATAGTAGCATGCCAACTATCGCACAATTCAGTGAATTTTTGGAGCATCGTTTTCGATCTATTGAATTTTTAGATCCTAAATCTAACAAGCAAGTTATTCATCAGAGCTGTAATGTTAAAACGTTTCACGTAGCGGACATTAAATTAAATTGTATCTTTTGTTCGGCAGATCACAAACTTTGCAATTGTAAACAATTTGCAAAGCAGGATACTGACTCTCGTCGCGAATTTGCTCGAACCAACAAATTATGTTTTAATTGTTTAGCCCAAAATCACACAGTTTATTTTTGTCGTCAAGCCACAAAGTGTCGAATTTGCCAAAAACGACATCACTCACTTCTCCACCCTAAGAAACTTAATGTATCTGAAACGGTTAACGATTCAGTTGACAAGAAGATAGCTGCAGTTGAGACGGCTACTTCTTCTTCACAAAGCGAGCGTACACACAATGTTTGTTGTTTTGCTGACGTTCCCAACCATGGCTTGTTGCCGACAGCCTTGGTCAAGGTCGAGTCACAAATTGGGACTGCTATCGCTTTAAGAGCTTTGATGGATCAAGGCTCTCAAGTCTCCTTCATTACGGAGGCTGCAGTACAATTACTCGGTCTAAAGAAAACGCCAGCCCACACTGACATATTGCGACTAGGCGATGATGAGGGTATTTCTATGCCTTCTAAGTGGTCAGTAAGAGTTAAATTGCAATCACGCCTAGATCCTTCTTTTGTCTTATATGTCGATGCGTATGTATTGAGTAGACTCACTTCCCATCTTCCCGAGAGGAAGATTGTTCAGGTCCTACACCCACTAACAACTTTAGAACTAGCAGATACAAATTATAACTTACCCGGTAAAATAGATTTATTGCTAGGCACGCGTGTAGTGGGTGAAGTTATGTTGACTGGCTTAATCAAAGGTCCGCCTGGCATGCCCGTCGCCCAAAAGACAAAGCTAGGCTGGATCCTCTCCGGTGAAATTAGCTCACCGTCTGTTCCAGTATATTGTAATGCCATCGTAAGCACTGAGGTAAACGATCTCATTAAGAAGTTTTGGGAATTGGAGTCAGAGCCAACTTCAGTAGGTAAAATGTTGACTGAAGAAGAGCAACATTGTGAATCCTTCTACTCCAACACGACTAAAAGGGACGAAACGGGTCGTTACGTCGTTAAGCTACCCTTTAAGTCCGATGACCCCAAGTGTAAATATGGTGGATCTGAAGCCATTACTCGTAAACGGTTTCTCATGCTGGAACGGAGATTATTAAAGGACCCTGAACTCATGTTACAGTATAGTGCAGTGCTAAATGAATATATTCAGTTGGGGCACCTTGAACTGGTTCCTCAAGCTGATTTGAATAAACCTGATGCCGTATACTTACCGCATCACGCAGTGGTTCGAAATGATAAAAGTACCACTAAGGTCAGGGTCGTTTTTGACGCATCTTGCTCAGGGAGTAACGGTGCTTCATTAAATGATGATTTAATGATCGGCCCTACGATACAACCAGATTTGCGTCAGATTATCATGAGATGGCGCTGTCATCCTATTTGCCTTTCTGCGGACATCGTGAAAATGTACCGACAGGTTAAGGTTTCAGAGGATGATGTAGACTTTCAGCGGATTCTTTGGCGTGATAACCCTGATTCCGAATTGAAACACTACCGATTATTGCGCGTCACTTTCGGAACATCCTCGGCTCCTTACCTGGCGGTTCGTTCTCTCCAACAAGTGGCTCATGACGAGGGTAGTTCCTTCCCATTAGCGTCAGAGCGCGTGTTAAAGGACTTTTACGTTGACGACTTGATGACCGGGTGTCAGTCAGTTGAGGAAGGTGAACAAATTTATCATCAGATGAATCAGTTACTCAATCGTGGAGGTTTCCAGCTACAAAAGTGGTCCAGCAACAGTAATGAACTGTTAAATAAAATCAAGGACAGTACATTGGAAGTAAAAGAAAATTTGGAATTTCATTTAGATATAGTTATGAAAATATTAGGATTAACTTGGAATAGAGAAATAGATCAATTTCAATATACTGTGCAACTTCCACAGCTGGAAACGCCAGTGACTAAACGAAGAGTGATATCCGACATTGCGCGCTTATACGATCCCCTCGGTTGGATAGCCCCGGCCATCACAACAGCCAAGATATTTATCCAACGTTTGTGGTTGTCAGGGATCGGATGGGATGACGAGCTGCCTCCATCTCTATTGAACGACTGGCTTCGATATCGAAGCAGTCTCCATCAGCTTCAAACCTTTAGTTTACCGAGGTGGATTCACACTAGACAGACCGATAAACAGCTTGAATTACAAGGCTTTTGTGACGCCTCGGTCAGTGCCTACGCTGCCGTAGTCTATGTTCGGTCCATAGATGATTCTGGTCAAGTTCACGTCAGCTTAATAGCATCCAAGACCAAGGTCGCCCCAGTCAAACAAATATCAGTTCCACGACTGGAATTAAACAGCGCAGTCCTTCTTGCTAAGCTGATATGTGAAGTTGCGGACACTTTAGGCATTGCGAAGAGCAATATACACGCCTGGACTGACTCTACAGTGGTCCTCTCCTGGCTGAGTAGCCACCCTAGTAGGTGGAAGACATTCGTCGGAAATAGGGTTTCTGAAATACTCACCGTCATGGACAACACCCAGTGGTCACACGTGCAGTCAACAGACAATCCCGCAGACTGCGCGTCCAGAGGCATCAGTCCTGCCGAGTGCGCAGAGCTTGTGCTGTGGAAGGAAGGACCTTTTTGGTTGAAAAATCAATCAGTTAGTTATGATAAGGGTATAGTAACACACACTAATCTAGAAGAGAAAAAGGTTAAGGTTGTGTGTCATGCAACTGTAGAAATAATTGAAAATGATATTATTTCTAAATTCTCATCATTAAGAAAACTTCTTAGAGTAATTTCTTATTGTAGAAGATTTTTATTAAAGCATTCAAAAACCTCATTAAGCCTCGATTGTTTAGAAATAAATAAAGCATTACTTACCTGCATAAGAAATTGTCAAAATGAACATTTTAAAGATGAAATAGATAGTCTGATAAAGAATAATAAATTAAATAAGAAAGGAAAACTTACCTCGTTGAACCCGTACCTAGATGAAGATGAAATCTTGAGAGTAGGCGGAAGATTGCACAGAGCTGACATACACGACGATATGAAGCACCCTGTGATTGTTCCTCACAAGTCACACTTCACAAACTTGTTGATTGCTGATGCCCACGAACGCACGCTGCATGGTGGGCCACAATTGATGCTCAATTACTTGAGATCTAAGTATTTTTTTATTTTTTTTTTTTTTTATTTATTGAGCACTACACGGGAGCCTTACAATATAACTTAAACAGTGTATCATAAACCAAGTTTGGTTTTTCCGTACACCAGAATTCATCATCAAGCCCTCATCACTGTTTTAGTCGGATATCATTTTTATGAGAGTATGCAATACAATAAAAAGTTAAAAAGAAGGAAGGTAGATGACAATAATACTAAAGCCGGCAACAAGGCATTCATGAAAACACACGTCTGCCAATTGCGATATTATATTCTTAGGATACTTATATATCAAGATATATTTTAGTCAGTTATTGATAACTTTTTTTTTTTTATTTATTTATTTTTTAAACTAATTATTGCAAAATGGCCAGAAAATATTTTTTTAAATTGCATTTTATGTTTGATTGTTTTATTTGTTCTTTAACATTTACAGGGAGATCATTAATTAGTTTAGGCATTTGATATTGTAGCATCTGTTTACCATAAAGATTACTGTAACTGGGTACCACAAATTTAGACTTAAACACGCTTCTAGTATGTTTGTTATGTAGTACAGGCTGTAAGTATGTTTTTATAAAATAATTTTCTGTAAGTAATACGTATTTAACTTGATCGTGTACTGGTAAAATTGTACAATGTTTAAAAAGTTTGTTTACATTTTCATTCAGTTTATATTTAATATTTATTTTCTGAGGTGTAATAGTTTTTAATATCCTTATTTGTAAGTCGTAAATTGAGTCTAGGTGCGATTTAAATGTGCGTCCGTAACTACTTAAACCGTAATATATAATTGGTTCTCCAAGCGATTTATATAGTTGCAAAGCGGTTGAGTATGGTATTCGTTGTTTAATGATGCTGAGTTTTGCTAGAATAGCTCTTAGTTTGTCGCAAACATAATTTATATGTTCTTTCCACTTGAAGCGGTCATCAATTATTAGACCTAGGTATTTTTGCTTATCGACTACTTGTATTGGAGCACATTTACAACTTTGGTACTCTTTGTGCTGACATTCGTGACTATGTGTTACGATATGAGGGATATGATCAACGCGGTTTTGACTTGAACTTACATACATTATTTTAGTTTTTTCCGCGTTTAAAATAAGCCCAGCATCATGAGACCAGCTACAAAGCATTGTAAAATCTTTTTGTAATTTTCTGGAGGCTATTTTGATGTCTTTATCAGCACTTACAAGACAAGTGTCATCAGCGAATTGATAAATTTCACAATCCGTTACTACATTAATGGCATCATTCACATAAGTTATATAGTGTAGAGGACCAAGCACTGAGCCCTGTGCTGTGCCTTGTTCTACCTTAACTTGTTTACTCAAGCTATCCGCAATCTTAACCACATATGACCTTTCTTTGATGTAGTCCTGGCACCAGTTACCGAGAGGCCCTTGTATACCACAATTGCTTAGTTTTTCAATGAGAATATTAGGTTTTAAGGTGTCAAAGGCACTGCTATAATCAATGAACACAATAAGGATGTGTTCTTTATTATCAAGATGGCCATAAATACTGTCTGTAAATTTTGAGAGTAGCTGCGTCGCACTTTTTCCTGATTGAAACCCAAATTGTTTATTTGTAATTATTTGATGTTGTTTGTAAAAAGCATGAATTTGTTTCGAAATTACTTTTTCCACAATTTTGTTAATAGTAGATAGTATAGTTATTGGCCGATAGTTGCTGTACTCAGAGTAATTACCTTTTTTATGAATTGGTCTAACTATCCCAGTCTTCAGGCCTTGTGGATATATCCCTTGTTTGACTGATATGTTGACAAGGTGGGCAATAACATCTGCTATTTGGGTAGCAATAATTTTTAGGTCCTGAGCTCGAATACCATCTAAACCTGGTGCCTTTAAATTGTTTAATGATTTTATTTCGTTTTGTATTGTTAAAGCAGTTGCTGGTTGATATCGGCACGAAGCAATAGCTCGAGAAGAATAAGACTGTTTATCCAAGATTAGTTTATTGCATTTCGGTATAATATTCCTAACATTAGTAGTAAAATTGTCCGCAAAGTTATTGGCTATGTTTTTGATCGTGGTAGCATTATTTGCAAAAGCGTTAAATATAATAGTGTCAGCAATAATTTTCGCTCTGCCAGTGATTTCATTTAGTAACTTCCAAAGCTCTCTAGGATTATTTTTTTTGAGGTAAATTTGCCGTTTAATGTACTTATTTTTGCTTTTATTTATTAATTTGTTAGCATAATTTCTGGCAGAATTGTATTGCTGTTTAGCTATTATATTCGTTGAGTCTGCTATCCATTTCATGAATAATTTGTCCCTGTATTTGCATGCTTTTACTATTTTATTATTTATCCACTTGTTATTATTTTTCCCGAGGTTATTAAATAATTTTACTCTCTCTGTCGATTTGCTGTAACATTCTTGGATGTTTTTTACTATGATTTCATAAATTTTATTGGGATCAACCGTGTATGTTAAAGGTAGCCAATCAATCGCCTCTAAGTTTTTTATTAACAATTCATTATTATATCGCGTGATGTATTTTTTTTCCGACCGTGTGTTTTCATTTACAGTTAACTCATCGGCAATAGCTAGCACAACAACGCGATGGTCAGCCAGTGCAGTTCCAAGCGCCGCCGTGTACAAGTCTAGTGAGTGGGATCGTGCATATATATGGTCAATACAAGATTTACTAGTTCTGTTATTAGATTTTTCTATTCGTGTATACTCTGTGATCCCACACACTAGTCCGTGCTTGTACATGACAGTGTTATAAATATGTTTTATAGGGCCTTCCATCCGCAAATCTATGTTTATATCGCCGAGTATGAAAAAGTCACTCTGTCTACCTATCAGTTTGAACAGGGCATCGAGTTCTTTAACAAATAAGTGCTTACTATTACTAGGGGGTCGGTAAATACAACACAAATTCGCGATATAATTCTGTGGTGTAGTCAGAGTTCCTAGAATAATTTCACAGTGTTGTGTATTCACGTTATTTAACTGGAAATGGTGCTTGTTTTTAACATATATTATAATTCCACCCCCTCTTTGTTTACTTCTCAGCTTAGAGTACATTTTATAACCCTTTATCTGGTACAAACTGCAAATATTGTCAGAGATGTTTACTTCCGTTAGCATTATTATATCAATATTTCTCGGTGCCGAATATATACATTGTTCTAGAGAACTAAAGTTTTTAATTATAGATCGAATGTTCATGTGTACACAAAGTATTTTAATATTTTCTGGGACATCGGTCAAAAAATTTCGCAGGTCTTTACTGCCTTTTATTTCCATTATATCGTCGAAATCAACATCCATTACCTGATAAAAAAGAAATACTATGCACGTAAGTATACAGTTATAAAATGAAGCCAGATTATAATAGTTACATGGAGAGAACGTTTATAGCCATTGGTTTAGTGGACGTAGTTGCTTTTAATTTCTTAACATCTTCCAAGGATCGGATAATATGAGACTTCGCCGCTTCTCCCTCTTTCCGTGCACGTAGTACCCCTTTTTTTATCCATATATATTTAAACATCTCCTTGAGTTCTTGCTTGGCGACAAATAGAAGCTGCTTGTTGTATGGCGTTAGGGATTCACAGATACATATGGTACGTTCGTTGGATTTGGGCAACCCTGGTATAATATCTGAGGCTGTAATTCCAGCTTTATTCATTTTAAACGCACTTATCCAAGATGCCTGGGTCTCTTCACAATTCAGTTTGACTTGAACTACGCCTGCTCGTCCATTCTTTTCAGGTAAGCGTTTTGCAGCCTTGATATCTGCGGTGTTTTGCTTAAGCTTTTTGGCAACTTTGTTCGCAATATCAAGAATGTTTTCTTCATCAGTGGATGGCATGTAGTGAATCTCAAGATGCTTGGACAAATCTCGTTGCTCCATTTCTTGCAAACGCTGCTCCAGCACTCCTACCCTCGTTTCAAAATTATTATTTCGATTTGTTAGTTCAATATTTTTCTTCTGTAAACTATTAATATCATTTTTCATCATTTCTATTGTTTTAATCATCTCATCCATTTTATTCGAATTAAACTGTATCGATTCTATAACGTCTTTCATTTCTTTTTTTATGGCTTTTTCGACTTCTTTGGATATATCACTCGTTAGTTTCTTTAGGTCGATCGATACGTGGGTAGCCTCTGTGCGATCGTCGTCATCGTCGTCGTCATCACTGGGAATGATGAGCGAGCGTCGACGTCCACTTGCATTGCTCTGGCAATCACTGCAGTTCCAGTCTAAATTTTCTGATGCCCTGAGAGCAGTAATTTGTTTCTTTGTTAGGCCAGTACAGAGGTTGCTCAAATGTACTGTTTTTTCACATCTATGGCATTCTAATCCAGGTCTTGTTTTGGATATGCTTTTGCCACAATTATCACACTTCGTCGACATTTCGAACTTCACTTACAGCACACTGCACTGCATACACACACGCGTCTATACAACCAGAGCGCTCAACGATGAATGAATATTGGGTCATCAATGCTAAAGGTATTGTAAGACAACACTTTCGCAGATGTGTGACTTGCTTGCGTCATTCTCCTCGAAGCATCCCACCGTTAATGGGACAGTTACCGTCTTTCAGGGTAAATGCTGGTCGTCCTTTCTACCAAAGTGGGGTTGACTACGCTGGACCTGTCAGCGTCAGATCAGCGAAGGGGCGCGGTCATCACTCCACCAAAGGCTATATCTGTTTGTTCGTGTGCATGGCCTCGCGAGCCATACATCTTGAAATTGTAAGCGATATGACATCTCAGGCGTTTATCTCAGCCTTCAAGCGATTTACGGCAAGACGCGGTCATTGCGGCGAGCTGTGGAGTGACAACGGTACTACCTTCGTCGGAGCTAACAGAGAGTTGAAGGCGTTATTCGCACAAGAAAGGTCCCTTGTAGCAACTGACATTGCTGACTGGTTGGCAACCAATGGTACCAAGTGGAGCTTCATCCCACCCCACTCTCCAAACTTTGGAGGGCTTTGGGAAGCTGGGGTGAAGTCTACAAAACATCATCTTAAACGGGTGATAGGTACTCATACTCTCACATTCGAGGAGATGACTAGAGTACTAGCCCAAATTGAGGCCTGTTTGAATTCGAGGCCTATCAGTCAAATCAGTTGTCATGCAGAGGATCCCAGTCCACTCACTCCAGGACACCTATTAATAGGTGAACCCCTAGTGCTCATTCCCGAATGTAACTTCGAGAATTCAAACATAAGTACGCTAAAACGTTGGCACTTGACCCAGCGTTTAGTTCAAGAATTTTGGCGCCGGTGGTCGCGTGAATACTTAACGCAATTTCATCAACGACATAAATGGTCACATCATACTCCTGAGCCCAAATTGGGTGATGTTGTTTTGGTAGTAGAAGACGATTTGCCTCCCGCTAGGTGGCTCTACGGATTGATTACGGATAAGCACACTGGTTCGGATGGCGTCACGAGAGTCGTATCCTTGCGTTGCAAGGGTTCTATTATTAAGCGATCGGTTTCTAAACTAATTGTACTTCCAGTCACAATTTAAATGTTTATTAGTAATTTAAGTTTACTCAATTGCGTTTAGTATCATTCAACTTAGTATCGAATCTGGTTTTGTACTTCGATTGTAAGAGAAACGGTACTTAGTCTGTTTAATTTAGATTTTTGTTGTAAGGCAATGTTCTACCTAGTTCACTTACATTTGGTACATAATCCAATGTAGGCCTTGATTATTAGTTCTAGTTCAGTTACTTGAAATTGCTTTCATAATTTGTTATACAGTCCACTAAATTCGTTCAGGTTCATGTAACTACTTCAAGTCCCTATTGTTTATTTTCACCCGTATAATGAACACTCTGTTCATGGCGAGCGGGATGTTTAACGGCAAGTCAAGCTAGATGTCGCTAATAGCGTCGTTAGAAGTCGGTGTTAAGATTTTACGTCATAACTTAAGTATACTTGCAGACCTTCAATAAAAAGGAGAACATTTGTTCCACCTCGCTTCACATGAGTTTTATTTAATATTAAAACCTTGTGTCAATTTTTGTCATTTTTGGGACTCTCAACACAAAGTAATAAGAAATAGTGTTCTTCTAATGTGATATGTATACACAGTATGTGAGAGCATCCTAACGCGTTATTAGTATAACTTTTAAAATGTTCAATTCCTTGGCGCTCGAGTTATCATGCTCACTTTAAGACTCGAAGTGGTGGCGTCGTGCGGCGGGTCGTTCCCTTCCCTGCAATATGGTTGAGGAGGGCGATGGCTGCCGCATGCGTCATGCTTGTGAATAGGTGCCGTTGCTGGGGGTCGGTTGGCTTGGGCATTACAAGGTTACTATTGTCGACTACATCTGGCTGATGTTTGGCCCTTTGGAACTATTGCGCGAGTTTGCTCTCACAAATCTGTCTTATAGCCAGTCTTGTACCCAAATGGCGATCTAAAAAGAACAACTACAGAGTTTCTTGCCGGCTCTTCTCTGTAGAGGTGCATTCCGAACCGGTGGTAGATGGTAAATAACTAATTTTAAATGGTAAATTTTAACTTTTATCATTTTGTTTGACCTGTCAAAAGAGCTCTAATGAGCCTACTTGATTAAATGAGTTTTGATTTTGATTTTATCAGTAGAAATAACAACTGCGCAGTGAGGGACCGCGGTATACTTAACTCGCTATCTCACGCGCACCCACCCATATGCATACTGCCATGAACATTAAGGGTGTCTGGCAAAGGGTTTCCACGACGTTAAGTGTCTGTCAATGAATAACATGATTTTTTATAATAATCTAAAGGTAATACCAAAAAATCGCACTTTATTATTTGACGTAATTAGATCGGTATTTTACACACCTTTAGTGAGGTGTACCTGCCAAAGCCACTGTAACCCAAACTTCATAAATGGTCCATTGTTCTTACCTGTGTTGGGAGCATGCGCTGACAAACTTTTAGCTGTTATAAAATACCGTAGGTCTGGGGTTCACGGGCTCTTAGTCTATTAGGGATAACGCTTGATTCTTGATTACAATGGGGTCCCCAAATAACATCTCTTTCTAAGCGGCTAAGCGCAACATATGCTGTTCGGCAAGTCCGCCAATTAACAGACATAGACACGGCACGACTGTTGTACTATAATTACTTCCACAGTATCATGTCTTATGGTATTCTGCTATGGGGACGTGCTGCAGACATTGAATCAATCTTCATTCTGCAGAAATGCCCAGTGGGGGCCGGTCATCCCTTAACTACTATTGACATACCTACATAGCGAAACACGAAATCAATGTAACCCAATCAGATGTTTGTAACAGAAAATATGATACAAAGAGTGTCCATGGAATTTCTTGCCTGTTCTTCTCCATAGGATCTACTTTTTGGAACATGCAACTAGATTCCTAACTTCACTTTTGACTTTTCAAAAACACCAGTAAATAGATTCAATTGAAATAATTGATTTGAATTTGAGTTGAGTTTGAGTTTGAATAAGGGGCACTGATCTGACATTGGGGAAGACTCAGTAGCGGGGCATTCACGGGCTGAAATGACAATCATGTTCTGAGATTTGCCAACCAAACATCGATATTTATTTACTTATTATGTAAAGATATTTTTTTATTTGTATTTATGTGGTGGCAATTCACTCTGAAGGTGTCGCTGACTAAAGTCAATGTTTGATATGTATGTATTTTATAGGTTATCTTGATGGAAAACCTGGCCGACACGTCTGGCCAGTCTAGCGCTCAACAGTGGGTCTTGTATGGCGGTATTTATTTAAAGAGCTTTATACGGAATAAACTAGGTTAAAATATGACCCGTGTGGTGACGGATTTAGAACACATAGTGACACAACACTATTCTCTACGAAGAGTGCCGTAAGTGCCGACAAAAGGAAATGAGAAGTCCGAAAACCTATCTGCAAGAAACGAAACCCTGTGCCAACCTGTGGCACAGTAGGCTCATTACCCTTCATGAGCATGGCAGGAGGTCCAACTCAGCAGTGGGTAATTTATTGGCTGATAGAAGAATAACAATTTAGATTGGATTGAAGTAGGGGGTGTAAGTTGAAAGTTTCTAGTTTTTGTATAATCATAGTACATAGGACCTTGCAGTAAAAACATAAGGTCATTTTCGTACGTAATATGATTTGAGCGGGTAAAATAGGGGACGAATGTAGCTGCGATGAGTACGGGCGCCAAATCTATCCGTCACCCGCGTGGATTGGATTAGGCGGAAGCTTGTTTACCTCATAAGTAAGGATTAACATTATCTTACGAGGTCTTGCTAGTTAAGAGGTTGGAACCGCATTTAGATCAAGAGTCTCCCGAACGCAGGGTCTGACAGGTGTCTTTGTGTAAGCCAGAGATATTTATATATATACTCTCCGTAATACAGAATATACAAGAGAGTCGTATTTATTTAAAAATAAACATGTAATTAACTATAACTACCATCTTCTTTCTGCCCTTGTTCCACGCTCGGTGGTACTCTCCATACACATTTACACCCTTCATACGCGTGTCCTCTTTCATACCTGCAATCCGTGACCGTGACCCACAACCCTTACGTCCAAATTCATTCTGCAACTACTACCGGTTCCTTCTGCTGCTTTTTTCAAATGATATCTCTTGTTTATAAAAAAGCACAAATATCATCCTTTCTATGAACTATGTGCAAATTGTCAGGAAGGGGACACTTTGGATGGCTATAGAATTTTTTATTAGGGTGCGGGATGTTTGTATAAAGAATCATAAAAATTTGCCACAAACCATGTAACTAGCAGAAGGCTTGCCTGTTTATAAAAATAATAACACTTTATATTCCGTTTGGGGACGGATGTAGAATACGTAATGCCACCACCCCATTCCATCTTGAGAGAAAGAAAACTTGATATGAAACCCTGTGCCAACCAGTCTGGCCAGCGTGACACAGTAGGCTAGTTACCTTCCATATACTGGAGGAGGCTCGACTCAACAGCAGGTCATCTATGGGCTAAGTAGTAATACATTCGCTCACCACTGTTACGATTTGGTCATTGTTGAACTTTTGTTTAATCACCATAATGAATCCAATGGTTAAGAATATGTTCAGAATCATCAAAGCTATCCATACTTTAGATATTTTCCCACTGCTTGTTGCTAGATGAACGGTACCGTGAACGGTACTAATTCTTCCGACGATTGATAGAAAACTTGGGAGCCTTTTTGGTTTCTGTGGCTTACTCTTTTCGTTATGTGCAATCTTCGTCACCATTTTCGCTTTGCCAATATTAGTTGACATCGAATACTAAGGTCTGAAACAAAAAAAAAACGAAGGAATTTAGGTAATTTTGTAATTTATTTAAGTTTACTACTACTACTCAGCCCATACATGACCCACTGCTCAGTCGGGCCTCCTCCAAATACATTGAGGGTATTTAACCTACTGTGCTACGCTGGAAAGAAATTTTCCTTCTCTTGTAGCTATGTTTTCCGCCTTGTCATTCCTTTTAGCGACCTCTTAATCTCTGTATGAAATGAGGTGGTCACACCATGTATCCCTTCATCAATCAGCACACGGACAACTAGTATTAAAATAGCTTTGTGTCCTATCCTATCACTGTAATGTTATATCATTAAAGTTAATTTCTCAAGAAAAAGTAACAAAGACTTCTACAATAGACATTGATATAAAATAGATTTAAAAATAACATGTCGTAGATTCGTACATTCACGTTAAGCAATATCACTCCGAGGCTTAACGTGAGCAACAATACAAAACAAAGTTGAGAAACTTCTTAAGCCGTTAATCTTCTTTTAATAACTCCCAACTTTTTCATGTTAACTGAATAATATAGGCAGGTAAATTTATATTTTTATTGCTTGCTACCATTGCTTTCAAGGTAGATAGTGTATGTTAATGTACGTTTCAACTATATTTTTGTATTTCAGTCACTAAATATAAAGCCCCAAAGATCGCGTAAAGTTATGCACAGGTTGGCTGCACATTATTGTTGGCAAAGGTATCAATTTGGACGTTGCGGTAATGTTTAACATATGACTGTTACTGTGTATCCATTGCTTCCAACAGATGGCGCTGTTGTTGGTATAAAGATAAAAGTTGAAAAAGCTGAGTCTTGCTTTAAAACTAACCAGGAACTCAATCCTTGATGCGAGATGTAATTTACGCCAAAATAAAGGTCAATCAATGCAGAGCTTTATGTATTTTTGAAGCGTACATGAACCAACTAATCATTAATAGATTATAAAAAAAATTGTTAATGTTTTGAAAAATATGTATAAAATATTTTGTCTTTATCTTTAATTGGGTTACTTCGTCATTTCAGCCAAAAGATGTCCACTGCTGGACATAGGCCTCCCCCAAGGATCTCCACAAACGCCGGTCCTGGGCCGCCCGCATCCATTGCTTTCCGGCGACCTTAACCAGGTCGTCGGTCCACAGCGTGGGAAGCCTACCAGCACGGCGCCTTCCGGAACACGGTCGCCACTTTTCTGCCCCATCAGGCGTCGGTCCTGCGAACTCTGTGCCCGCCCACTGCCACTTCAGTTTGGCAATCCGGTGAGCTATGTCAGTGACCCTGGTTTTCCTGCGTAATTAATAATTATAAACTTTCTTGATATTTACACATTCAAAAGTAATGGCACAAGTCGTAATCGCAATAGAAATATGAAGTGAGAATATTGTTATTTTCCGATGTTTTGTCATGAAATACACCACGACGTGGTGACGGGCTGACTGGTGAAGGCAGCTCAACATTTTCTTCGTAAAGGATGGGTCTCGACACCTACCCTTGCGTAATTGTCGCTTTTTTATTTCGTACATCAGTAGTTCAGCGCACAAAACAAATGACGTCAGTCAATTAAAGTGGTATTCACTTTCATATATATACCGCGATGAGACCTGTACGTAATGCCAGCATTTCTTTTATCACTCTATAGTAATCCTTATCATGGAATATGAACATGGATGTTTATAATCCAACAGAGCCTCTTCAGCGGCATACATCCCTTGATATATTTAATGAACTGAGTGTGCCGATCCCGGCTTTCTATTGTAAAGCTTAGAACGCAAAGCCCAGTATAAAATACGCTTTGATCTGCTATGCCTTGCCTGCTACGCGTATCTTTGCGCACGCGTAATCATCAAAAATTAAATTAAAAATTTAAATAAACCCCCCACACAATAACCTTTAAAAAGTAAAAAATAAAAATAAATACTTCGCGTTGGGGGACCAGGGGTCAGGTAATAAATAAGTGGGAGTGGTCCCCCAACGCGAAGCATTTATTTTTATTTTTTACTTTTTAAAGGTTATTGTGTCGGGGGTTTATTTAAATTTTTAATTTAATTTTTATTTTATACTTTTTATAGGTACATACTTATTATAATGTAGATTTTGTTAAATTGCACGTGATGCGCTTTCATTTGAGACCCCACTCGATTATATTTGCAGACATTCGGTTATTCTTCCCCACTTTCACCCCTCATAACTCACCCCTTTGCGTCGGGGGTTAAAAATGAAATTTCACAAAATGTTTATATTGTTACTAGCGACCGCCCCGGCTTTGCACGGGTGCCTCTAAATTTATCAGTGTTTCTCTACTATATTATGGATGTATTATACTTATAAACCTTCTTCTTGAATCACTCTATCTATTAAAAAACCGTGTCAAAATCCGATGCGTAGTTTTAAAGATTTAAGTAGGTATGCTTAAATCGTGTATGTATATCTTGTATGTATGTATCCTTTGCATAGCATAGGGACGGACAGACGACAGCGACTTTGTTTTATAATACTACATATTATGATGATGATAAAGAAGATAAAAGCAAACTAAATATATGTATACTTATCGTATTTAATACAGCTCATAGCAATTTGGTAATACATTGACGTAGACCAACGCAAAAAGCATCGGTTAAAGAAATCGCAATTATATGATTGTGCAATATAACGTTGACCAACTGTGTCAAACAGTAGCATGATCATCAGCTTACCTAAGTAGGGAGAAGTAGTTCGACGTATCAAGTAAAACTTATGTGGGAAGGAATAGAGAGGTTACTTAGATTATTACTTTAGGTTTATATTTAAAAGGTTTTTATTCATGTACAAACAAGTGAAAAATAAACGATAAAATAATACCGGTACACACACTAAGCGGGCTTAGTATGGTGGCATTGGCTCCGTGTAAATGGTAGTGAGAGAAATTAGGTTCGCTAGCGCCGATCCCAATGAGATTGCGCAAAAGGTAAGGTACCTACATACATATTTTAGTCTACTTTTAAATATGTAACGGAATTTCACAGGAAATCTTGACCTTATCAGCAGGGTATAAAATTCATTTATCGATACCAGAGGCTCTTCCAAGTTCGGACGACACGACACCCTCCGGATGAAACGGATAGGTGACATCGTGTATTCTTAATTCTTCACCACTCGTATGTTAAGGAGAAGGTCTATATAAACGTAACATTCCCATTTTTAATATGTAAATGTATCGGTGTGAAATTAAGGATATTGGACAAGGGATTTTTTATCAACATGTACAAGGTTTTAAATAAATAAAAATTATACATGAAAACAGTTACTAAAATGTTTCCAAGTAAGGTGACAAGGCCACTACTAATTGAATTTAGATGGACATGAATAATATGAACGTGGAAGCCATACAATTTAATGTCTCTCCGAGCTTCACTTGAGTCGAAATCAAAAGCTTCATTAAAATAAGGACAATAGAACTTCCATTTATTTTTTATTTATTTAAGACAATTGCTTGCTATTCTTACAGTTTACAGTTGCTTTACAAGTGCAACAATGTTTTTAATGAATAAGATACGGTAGCTTTCAATCTGGAAACTATTACTGTCGCAAATTAAAAAAAACAACTATAGTTAAAATGAAAATGTCTTCGCAAATGAGAACGATTGTTGTCCCCAAATTCAAACAATTTTGTAAGCATTCTTCTCTCCATGGGATGTATTATTTTTACAAGAGTACTGGCTGGTTTGTCCACGTCGTGTGGTGTTTGGTTATAGCCGTCAGTATTTCTTTGTGCTGTTTTCTGGGACATATGATTATGGAAAAGTTTGTCAGAGACCCTACTTTAACTGTGGTAAGTTCTTTTTCAGTAGACGTTTCAAATGGTAAGTGTTTTTATGATAACATTATTGCAACAGAAGCAACTGTTACACCATAATAAACCGATTATTTTAGATTTCACTTACACCTCACCCAATTGCAATGATTAAATCAGCAACCGATCGGCACTATTTCGCTCTTTCAAAATTTATTCATACTACAACTGTACAGCATTTAAATATATAATTCAGTTAAGTTCCGGATCAACCGTTTGAGTCTTTTTCTAATCTTCAAGTGGAGACTGAATAGGTATCTTCCAGGTAAGCGTGCTACATCGGCGACTGCATTTACACATTATTTGGTTACCTACCTATTCGTGACATAAAATAACAAAAGTTCTTTCTTTAAAGGTTTTTTCTTGTCGTGCATTGTCAGGTTGACTGGGAGATAAAGCCTCTTGGCATTAAGTCCGCATGTACATTTTTGCTTAAAGGATTAAATAATATATATATAATAATAATATCACAATCTGCCTGATTCCGTCCACTGAACATGGGCTTCTCGAGTAGCATGCCACTGTGGTCTATGTTAAGTTCTTCATAACCCACAGCCAGCAACTTTTGCCTTTGCCTGTGATGTGCCTTTGATTTTGGAATACATTGTGTCACCACCACACTCAGTCCTGCGAGTGTCGTAAGGGGTGACTAAAGGAAATACAAAAGCTGAAAACCTAGCCGCAAGAGTAAGAAAACTTGATACGAAACCTGGGTCAGCATAGCACGGTAGGCTTATGTCCCCCCATGTAATCGGAAAAGGCCCGACTCAGCAGTGGGTCTTGTTGGGGCACGATGATGATGATTGTTATTATATAATATTATAGGTTGAATCAACACACTACTCAATTACTAATATACCGTTTCCCGCAGTCGCCGTGTGCGACACTGAAAAGGTTTATGGGCCTAAAGCTGCAGAAATCACAGAGTTGCTGTAAGTAATATATTTTAAGCTCTTACTGAGTAAATATTTCTTCTTCGCCTTTTACCCATTTCCATTGGGGTCCGCACCGCTCTAAATTGATTTTGTTAACTTTAATTAACGTATTTACACGGAGCAATTGCCGTTTGCTCTTAGCGACCCATCTGTCCACCGGTTAGTATACTCGTATGGTTAGGGTCAATGTCAAAATTATCTCCATTAACTTAAATGAGGCCCAACACAGTGCTCAAGGAAAGATTAAGTGTTAATCGGAATTACACAAAATACAGACGAAAAATAACAACACGCGGAGTGCAATGTGGTAACTTTGAACAAGGCTCCACTCAGCACGAAGCTGCTTCGCCGAGAGGGCCCTCATTAATTACCAAAGTAAATTGGACATATGTAATGTTTATATGCATGTTTTAGGAATAGAATTAGTTTCACATAAGATTTAATCTTAATTTAACAAAAATAAAGAAATTATCTTCAATTCTTGATTTGTTAGTTTGGATATTCTGTTTTATCAGATTGAAGCTGAATTCTAATAAATGGTTGTTGATATTTGTATTGCTTTCCATTTTTGACAATCAAAAATGTTTCTCAAAAATGTTTCTTCAGAAATTACGAAAAAGCTGATAATAAAATATGTCCATATATATGTAAATTGAAGTAAATTATTCCACAGACTTCTGCGAGGCTACAATATGTCTGACATTAAACAGTTCTTCAGAAGTTTCACGGACGTAGACAGAAGCGCTTACACTATGAATTTAGGGCTGAAAAAAATCCACTCTATGCTCGAAGATATAGGGTATAATTACAAAACATTGCTTGATATGGTCAGTGAAATATAACTGCATTCCAACAACTACTATAGCTTTAATAGATATAGTTGTACTATTTAGCGTAGCCTAGCGGACTACGTAATGCGACCAATCTGCAGGATAAGCAACATCAGGTGCACCATGCTTATCAGTTATGAGTAACATCTTACCTCTTCCGTTCTTCGAAGGGTCCGTAAAGCCGTCAGACTCTGTTGCCATTCCAACATCTATGGCAGTCGTTACAGAATACATAGTGACATTGGATAGACTGAAGAAAAAACTAGATGACATTTGCCTAAACTAGATAATAAAACAGTCCAATAATTGAATGAGACTTAACTTACGGGGTTATTCATTAGTTAAGAGGGTGTTTTTTAATGATATTCATCAACTCAAAGAGCCTAAATTTAATAGAAGTACAGTTTTGAGGAGGGGAGAGAATTCGTATCCAACTTAAACTTAAAAGATGCTGACGCATTAATTCGAAATCACGATGTTTTACAACATTATTCACGTGTCATAATTCAAATTTTCCTAATGATTGATCTTGTGGAACTAGTTCAGTATTGTTTGAAACATTTTATTGCGCGGTCTACAATATTGATGATACCAACGTTACTTCTGCTAGCAATAGCTGCTTTTAATGGCACTGGAAATTATATAATATGTCACATATAAGATTAAAAAATATATATATTAAAAAGGATTGTCTCATCGCTACGATTTAAGACTTGGTAAATATACATTTTTACATTACTTACTTTAAGTTGAGAGACCAAAGTTTGGTGTTTCAGTTAAAGCGTCCATGCAATAATTTAATCAAGGAGTGTAGCTGGAGAGCGACAACGTATAATTGCTCCGAGATGTTTCGCCCAGTATTTACTGTAGCCGGCCATTGTTGTCAATTCGATATTCCGTATTTCACGTAAGTAAACAATGAAAGTGAAACTTTCTTTAACATAACACAACATTCTTAAAAGCTACCCTTAAAACTGCCAAACACAAAGATATTGTGAAGGCAAAAGGCTCTTAGTTTAAAGTGCCACTTCATATAATAAAACGGCGCTGGTATACCAACACCTCCATATAATGGAGAAAATGCATGATGTTGACAGGTGAAAGAATCTACTTCCTACTGCTAAAAGTGTCACGCTTTTCGTCACTCGTGTCTCACTTATTATAGTTTCAGCAATGCCAGTTACACCTCCGACGTTACACACGTCCATAGGCGACGGTTACTACTTAACATAGTGTAGCCCGTATGCTTAAGCTGGTGGTAAAGTGGTAAAACTTATGCCCACCCGGGTAGAACATTCACGACTACACATTAAAAACCTCATTGCGCTATTTAAAGGTTGTCCGCGATCCATTTATATCCGCGATCACAGTAAAACTTGGCCCTACTAACTACATATGTTTTTGTTTAGGTATTAATCCAAAATATTAACGTGGCAAAATAAGCTGATTTTTATAGCTTATAGAATTGAGTTTAGTCTGGATGCATGACTAGACCTTAGAAACGTTATCATGCCTGTATATTTACTATGAAACAAACCTACAATAAGGCTAACAGAATAAAAACGTATACACGATGTTAAATAAAAGCAGCAAAAATAATAATCACCTCAATATTGAGACTATAGGCAGTTAATTATTTTACATTTACTGTTTTTCCTTTATAAAGAATTCTTCAAATTGAATTGTTTATCTACGAGTAGATCTGGTTTATCCGTCAAACGTATTGTTCAAATTCTTTTTAAGTACCAATACATTTCCTGACATGATGAAAATATTCTCGCAGTCTACATACTGACTATTACAACATTACTTCGACAAACTGTGTTTGTGACAATAACGAGTTCTCTTAATAGCTCTTCTCCGCAGAGCACAATTTCAAACGTTATTTATTAATATTCGAGTTTAGTTGTTCGTTTTATAAAAGTCTTAGATAGAAGAGAATATTTTCACAGAACCGTTCGACTAACAAAGGAAATTACTGAGTTGAAAATAGCGGTGGAACAAATACTAATAAATTTGAATCAAGGATATAAATAATTAATTTATTATTCCAGGCAACATTTTAATAACTTAACGCGTTTTGCGTCAGGTATAGAGTCCAAGGAAGCTTTGGAAATATCTGTAAATACTGAGACAATTTCCGTCGATGGTGACGATACTGGAAACTATCCAATTGTAAGTAGTGGCCGTGTAGGGAAGAATTTGTAGTCTAAATCATTTCACCAACTGATTATATCCTGAGGGCTAAAGGAGAAAACATAAACAGAAGAAAACCTTGATAACCTTGTTAACTGTGCCAGCGTGGCTCTTATAGTGGACTAATGTCCCTCCATAAATTGAAAGTGGCTATTAGAGGTAAAATTTCTGAACGAAATTTTACTTTAATAATTAAAGCATGTACATTTTTTGTGACTTATAAACAACTAGCGAACCGCTCCGGCTTCGCACGGGTGCAATGATGAACATCTAAATTTATCAGTGTTTCTCTATAATAATATGCATTTATTATAAACTAGCGACCCGCCCCGGCTTCGCACGGGTGCAATGATAAACATCTAAAATTATCAGTGTTTCTCTACATGTATTATACATATAAACCTTCCTGTTGAATCACTATGTCTACGAAAAAAAAAACGATTCAAAATCCGTTGCGTAGTTTTAAAGATGTATGCATACATAGGGATGGACAGACAACAGCGACTTTGTTTTATACTATTTAATGATTATGATAATTATGATGATGATTGCAAACTTTTATTTATTGAATTTAGATCAGATACTTACTTAATATTTGACGATTGCGTTAATAGCATAAAGTAGGGATACTGGTCATTAGTATTCAATAGTAGAATTTCAAACATGAGGGTAAAATAAGCGTAATTTTGAATATAAGTATAATTTTTTTTTATAATCAACATTTATTCATATGTACCTAAGAATAGACAATCAGTTATATTGAAAAAACCTTAAATAATATAATACACTGGGCTGCAAAACTAAGTACCACACTTTTAAAATTGCAATAACTTTTTAAGTACACAAGATATACTTTCGAAATAAAAAGGACTCGAAAAAAAGTTTATAGAGCTTGCTATAGTTACATAGAAACATTTGCTATAAAACGTTTTTTATTTCAATCTCTAACTTCTATAGTTTAGAAAAAAATGATATATTAAAAGTGTATTACTTAGTATTGCAGGTCAGTGTATAATAACTAAAATATATTATTAAAAGGAGTCCCTTTAAGCAAGGTTCGGAAGATACTGGCAGCGATCCCCAGCTAGACTGATTTTATGATTTGATTTTGATTTGATATCTTTTTCTTACTTTAAATTATAATATAAATTTACGCTTCTCATATTCTTTCTGTCGTGAATAAAATATTCTCTAAATGTTTCAGTTTTATTATTGGATAACATTTTAGTCTTTAATGCAATAAAGGTAAAAAAACATATTCATCCGACTTCAAAAAGGAGGTTCTCTAATCGTCTGAACCTTTTTTATGTATGTTCACCGATTACTTGAAGACGCCTAAACTTAATTAGAATATTGAATTGGTGTCAGCTAATTGACACCGACTTGAATAAGACTTGAATAATAAGAATTTACGTATACCCAAGTGTTCCGTATTCCGGCGTGTTTTTGAATATGACGTGATGCGGCATAGGCTTGCTCCTTGACCAATGGGTGGCCAGTATTCAAAATCGCGTTGGTCATGAAAAAATCAATTGAAAGGCGATTGTCCGTTGTTTTACCGTTGGCGTGTACGGCATACTGCTCTGTGCAGCAAAATTACATTTTAATAACTTTCTTATTATTCTCGTGCGAATTGTGTGCTGAAGTTAAGTGAACGTTGCTGACCGCCGTGCGATCTAAGACCGACGCCACTAGCTGCAGATGTTGGCACACTCCAGAGGGAAGGTGAGTGAGTTCTGTGTTGCTCGCGTCCTGTTTCGTAATACGCCGGAGTATTGGAGACGTTCTCCAAAGATAACCGTGTTATCTTGTACCGCCGTACCAGCTTGCCAATCCATTTTCTATATACAGTCCACTGCGACCAGTGTGAGTCCGTGATTCACACACATTTTTTGGTCCTTCGAGCCGGATATCATTCCAGCACCTGATAGTTAGTCGTACTTTCTATCTAATATTTCATTTTCCTTCATTACTAACGTTAGAACCAGTTGCAAGGATATATTATTACGTAACTAAGTTAAACATTGTTATATTTTAAAACATAATCATTCTAAAATGGCTACATCAACAGACTTACAGTTATCACGTAAAGCTTTGATTTTCCGTAAAGAATATTTGTTCTCTAAATTACAGAGGGTTTACGATTTTTCAAAGACTATTAGTAAATCTAAGGACAATATTCCAGAGTATTTAGCGCAATTTGAGGAATTAGAAGATGTTCGTACTCGTTTTGAGGGCACTGTTTTAGAGTTAATGCAAATCGAGTCGCAAATAAAACCCGATGCGAAATGGTCCACCCAAGAGTTGGATTCTTTTGAAACTTTATACTCTGCCTGTAGGTTAATTGCGCTAAAATATATATCGGATAAATCTTCAACGCAAAAAGTCGATCTTGTTAGGCCATCTTTACCTAAACTACAATTGTTTGAGTTTGACGGTCAGTTAGAGAATTGGACAACCTTTTATGATACCTTTTCGTCATTGGTACACGAACGTAATTTCGAAAATATTGACAAATTTCATTACCTATTGTCATGTATCAAAGGACCAGCTCTCAACATAGTCAAAAAGTTTTCGATAACGTCAAAAAACTATTTACTAGCATGGCAAAGTCTGATTAATAAGTACCAAGATGACAGAGCGTTAGTCAGTAGGTATTTAGAGACAATGCTTAATTTTCCGCAGCTAACAAAGAGTACCGCTAGCAATCTTAGTTCGTTTGTTGAGACTTTTGACAACTCTACGAAAGCGATAGAGGCGCTTAATATAGATAACTTAGGCGATTACTTAATTTGTCACTTAGCATTGCGCGCGTTAGATACATCTACGAGAAAATTGTTTGAGGAAAGTCGTGATCAAAAGTTGATACCTACTTTTTCAGAAATGATTTGTTTCGTAAACAATCAAATTAAAGTCCTCGAACATACGTTTCCTAACGCGAGTGGCAATACTATGCAGCCGGAACGCAGGCAAATAGTCGGTAAGACGCCAGGAATCTATACTCCAAATAAACCACGTTCATCGTTTTCGAAAGGAGTACTAACCGCAACATCTGTTGTCTCAAACAATAAGTTTAAAAACTGTAATAATAGTTTTAACTGTGCTCATTGTGATGGTAAAAATCACATGATTTATAGGTGTGAATCGTTTCGTAAACTGTCACCTGAAGCCCGATTTGACCGTGTCAAGTCTCTTAAGCTATGTACTAATTGCTTAAAATCTAATCACGATTCCAGCGTTTGTAAAAGTGTGGTAAACTGTGGCGTCTGTGATTCGTATCACCACCATTTGCTGCATAGAGATGCGGTGACATCTGCGGCCGTGCCGTCTATTGTCGCTAATCCATCTCTTAACCGCTCGCAGCAGGCGCTGGTAACCGCTAGTTCCGTGAGCGAAGCGGCAGCTTGCGTACCGAAGACCGTGGGTTCGGTTTCAGACCCGCACTACAGTGTTGTCTTAGGTACCGCGCGAATGTATGTTACTGATGTTTACGGTCAGAGTCAGGACTGCCGTGCAGTAATTGACTCTGGAGCTCAAAGCTCGTTTATAACCATGGACTGTGCTCAACGTTTGGGTCTTCCACGTAAGCCGTGTCCATATTCTATTTATGGTCTAGGCGGTGAAGCCGTCAAAAACTACGGCATGGTAACATGTGCATTTAAATCTCGAAACCATAATGAATCTTATTTCGTAGTAGATATGGTTATAGTTTCGAAGGTATCGTCCGAGATGCCTAATGTTTCTTTTTCGCCATCCGTGATTGACGAATATAGCAATTTCAGCCTAGCCGATCCTTTATTTCACAAACGTTCACGCTTAGATATATTATTAGGTAATGATATAGTTTGCGAATTAATTAGAGATAAACCTTTGACAGTCAGATCTGATATTCCTCAGGTAATCGACACAGTTCTTGGCTTTGTCGTAAGTGGCAAATTGTTTCAGTCGTCTAGAGACAATATAAAAAACACTCATTTATCATTTTCAACTGAAGAGGATGAATCGTTAGATACAATTTTACGTAAATTTTGGGAGATAGAAGAGTTGCCGTGTCAGTCTCCTATGAACCCTTTAGACGAGTTAGCCGTAAGCATTTTCAATGAACATCACACTCGTGATGCGAACGGACGGTATGTGGTACCACTACCTTTCTTGCCAGAACATCCGCCTTTGGGTAATTCTCGTGTGATTGCAGAAAGACGTTTGCGTTACGTAGAACGTAAACTTATGCGTGCACCTTCTTTACAAAGCACTTATAACGATTTTATGCGTGAATATGAGGCTTTAGACCACATGGAACTTTACCGCGGTGACGCACCTAGCAGGTACGTTATTCCGCATCACAGTGTTTTGCGTCCTAGCAGCTCTTCAACTCCATTGAGAGTGGTGTTCGATGCGTCGGCTAAGACCAGTAACAACGTGTCTTTAAATGATATTTTGTTGACTGGGCCGAAACTCTATCGCGATATTTTAGCCATTATTCTTAATTTCAGACTGTTTCAATTTTGTCTAGTTAGTGACGTTTGTAAAATGTATCGAGCTATTTTGTTACGTAAATCGGATCGTTGTTATCAGCACATTTTATACCGTAATAATACAGATGAACCGATTCAAACGTACGAACTTAAAACGGTTACATACGGATTAAAGTCCTCGCCGTTTTTAGCCATTCAGACACTTTTGCGTCTGGCCGATGATGAAGGCGAACGTTTCCCTTTGGCCGCGCAGGTGGTTCGCGAAGGAATTTACATGGATGACATTTTATATTCATGTGATAGTTTAAGCTCAGCCTGTACGTTGCAGGACGAACTGATTGCTATGTTTAAGTGTGGTGGTTTCGACCTGAAAAAGTGGGCCAGTAATTCCTCGGACTTACTAGAACGTGTTCCCGTGGAACATAGAGAGTGTCCAGTCAACTTTATCAAGGACGATAATGAATATAGCTTGAAAGTCTTAGGCCTTCGTTGGATTCCGTTGACTGATAGTTTCCATTTCTCAGTCAATCTGACTGACAACGTCCATACAAAACGTTCCGTACTGAAGCTACTAGCCTCGATATATGATCCCGTGGGTTTTATATCGCCATGTATATTTGTAGCTAAGGAAATCATGCAGGACTTATGGAAACAGGGGGTAGGTTGGGATGATCAACTACCGACAAATATCAGTAAGCGTTGGTGTGAGTTTGTAACAGAGTTACCAATTTTGTCGAACATGACGATCGAACGACATTTGTTACTGCCAGGCCTAACGAAATGTGAGTTAGTCGGCTTTTGCGATGCCTCTTCTAGAGGTTATGCTGCATGCCTATATGCGATTAGTCGCAATGATAGTGGCGCGACAAAGGTACGCTTAATTACAGCTAAGTCAAAGCTAGGGCCCGTTCGACCCTTAAGTGTACCCCGGCTTGAACTTATGGGTGCGTTGTTATTAAGTAAGTTGTTGAAATATGTTCTTGATAGTTTCACTAGAATAGAAATATCACGTATTACCGCACTTACAGACTCTACAATTGTCTTATATCAATATGCAGATAGCACCATATAAATTAAAAACATTTGTTTGTAACCGTATTACAAAAATAACAGATGTCATCGCTCCACACTGTTGGCGTCATGTTAATAGTGAAAATAACATGGCAGACATCGGTTCTCGTGGTGCAACTCCGTCCCAACTGGTAGCGTGTAGCGAAAAATGGTTGACAGGACCGAGTTGGTTGCAAGAGCGCTATGACAGTTGGCCGATTTCAAGTCTCGCCAATAGCGACTTTGCAGCTAATTCAGAGCTGAAAGAAGATCATCAGATAACATCTTTAATGTCTTGTTCGACAGAAGTCAAGCCGTCAATGGAGTTTTGCGAATATCTATTTGTTAAGTTTTCGTCTTATACTAAATTACTACGTTGCATAGCTCGCATATTAAGGCTAAACCAAAAGCAGTGCGACAAGTCAGCTGTGCTTTCTGCCTCTGAGTTAATTAGAACACAAGACGTTCTTGTGAAGCTAGTACAGTCTGCTTACTTTGAAGACGAGATTAACGACCTAGCTAAAGGCAAAGACTATATTTCGTCGTTACGGAAGTTATCACCTTTCCTTGACAACGAAGGATTCGTCAGGGTGGGGGGTCGTTTAACTCACGCGGAGTTACCCTATAACGTTAAACATCCGCGGCTAATACTGAAAAGTAGTCGTTTCACTGTTTTACTAATCGAATATTTTCATATAAAATATCTTCACGCCGGCCCTCGTACTTTGCAAAGCATATTGAGCCAGCAGTTTTGGATTCAAGCTGCGCGTCGTGTTATTCGTTCGGTACTTTCAAAATGTAAAGTTTGTTTTAGATGTAAGCCTAGTTTATTACAACCGAAATTGGCTTCCTTACCGGCATCACGTTTTTTGCCGAACAACATTTTCGAGCATGCTGGAGTAGACCTAGGCGGGCCATTCTTTGTTCGCGAGAGTCTGCGTCGTAATGCTAAGGTAGGCCGTGCCTACCTCGCGTTATTTGTATGTTTCTCGACGAAAGCCGTGCATTTGGAGGCACTGGCATCTTTGTCGGCAGATTGCTTTTTAGCCGCCTTGGACCGTTTCGTCTCTCGTAGAGGCCTCTGTTCTTTTATTTATTCTGATTGCGGTACTAATTTCATCGCGGCTAGTAAACACATAAAGGAAGTCCAACGTTTTCTTTCTGATCGTCAAACGAAAGACAAGATTTTAGATGGTTGTAGTAGTAGACGGATTATTTGGAAATTTAATCCACCTAGTGCGCCACATATGGGTGGCCTCTGGGAAGCCGGTATAAAATCGGTAAAATACCATTTATCTAGAGCTGTAGGAGAAAAATCCTTGACGTTTGAGGAACTCTCTACGATATTTTGTCGGATCGAGTCTATATTAAATTCGAGACCATTGTGCCCTCTACCGAGTAGCGAAAGCCCCGACGATTATAACGTTTTGACGGCGGGTCATTTTTTGATAGGCAGAAGTATAACCGCTGTTCCAGAGTATAATATTGAGGAAGTTCCCATTAATAGGTTGTCACGTTGGCAATACATGCAAAAATGTACTCAAATATTCTGGAATAGGTGGAAGGGAGAGTATTTGAATACTTTACAACAACGTGCTAAGTGGTTTAAGTCAGACAGCCAAATTAAAGTAGGAGATATTGTAATCGTAAAAACTGATAACACTCCTCCTTGCAACTGGCCACTAGCTCGTATTGAAGCAGTTCATCCCGGTAGTGATGGCATCATCCGTTGTGTACGTATAGTGATACGTACACAAAAGAATGTCTTGAAGCGACCAGTTAATAAACTGAGTCCTCTTCCTTATATCAATTAAACTCTCTTCTACCATATTTTCATACGTAACTTATAAGTTAATTTTCCTAGTTCCATTATATATTTCTTCTACTGCCTATCCTTTTATTTTCTGGAAACCATCAAGCTGGTTTCGGTGGGGGGAATGTTCCGTATTCCGGCGTGTTTTTGAATATGACGTGATGCGGCATAGGCTTGCTCCTTGACCAATGGGTGGCCAGTATTCAAAATCGCGTTGGTCATGAAAAAATCAATTGAAAGGCGATTGTCCGTTGTTTTACCGTTGGCGTGTACGGCATACTGCTCTGTGCAGCAAAATTACATTTTAATAACTTTCTTATTATTCTCGTGCGAATTGTGTGCTGAAGTTAAGTGAACGTTGCTGACCGCCGTGCGATCTAAGACCGACGCCACTAGCTGCAGATGTTGGCACACTCCAGAGGGAAGGTGAGTGAGTTCTGTGTTGCTCGCGTCCTGTTTCGTAATACGCCGGAGTATTGGAGACGTTCTCCAAAGATAACCGTGTTATCTTGTACCGCCGTACCAGCTTGCCAATCCATTTTCTATATACAGTCCACTGCGACCAGTGTGAGTCCGTGATTCACACACACCAAGGCATCGACTTCAAATAGTTGTTCAATTTATTTATTTCCAATTTAAATGTTTGTTGATTATTGCATTGGTATTTTGATTTTTTTTGTTGGATAGTGGAATATTAATTGAAAAGCTATACGATGGTTTTAGTTAATAAGGTGTATATAATTAATTTACAACACCAAAATAAGAATCTTGGAACTGCCGTGCGACGATTTTTTTTTCGAATAATAAGCTAACTTATTCATCAATTAATCAATAATGAATTTGACTAAAATTAACTAATGCTAACCCAACTCTCACCCGCTTTCCAGTTGTACGTGTTCGACAGCCAAGACCGAGTGACTTTGGTGGACGGCTACATACCTATGACTCCCGATGCTTTATTCGATATCAACGTCTACGTTTGGGCAATCGACTCCTCCAGCTACGTCAAGGCATTGAGCTTGGAAAATCGAAAATGTATACTTGAGAAGGTACCTGTCTTTTCTATTTCATATTTAGTGTGACCTAAGCCATCGCTACCGCCAAAACTACTAGACGTCTATTAGGTAGAGGCCAAATTGCCTCAAACCACGTTAATCACTAAACCACTGGTGTCATAATACATACGTGTGGTAACTGAGTAAAGGTGTCATATCATAGTCGGTTTACTAAATAGTACAAGTCTGAATATTGGAGACTACCAGTAGAGTGTGGCCTGTTGTTACTGAGACGATCCCTTTCAATCTCAGGACCAAGGCGCTGGAGCAGGCTTCTACCAGGGGTGTATAACACGACTGATCCTGCAGAAAGTGGTGACGCGCTGCAAGTGCCTACCTTATGAATATGCAGGTACTGTGAATGTTAAACGTGTTCATCTCCCAATGTATTTTTTAGTTATTTGAAGGAAAAAGAAAATGCGGTCTCGCGACTTACCACATAATACGTCTTCCATAGAGATTACTTCAAATCTATATATATATAAGAAAGTCGTGCTAGTTACACTATTTATAACTAGAGAACGGCTGAACCAATCTGGCTCAATATTGGTGGGGAGGTAGCTTAGGACCAGGAGACGGACACAGGATACCTATGAGATTTTTATCCCGTTCCTGTGGGATGTGATATAAAACGTGGTATAACAAAACGCAACTGACCTGGAATAACAATACACAACTGACAGCGAAACGTCTATAGTTTGACAAATTTGTCAAATATGAATTTTGAAGTTGGACGGTTGATGTATTTGTTTCGAGTTTCTAAAGTAGATTTTTGTGTCGATATAATTATTAAAAATGACGTGACCAAGACGATCGAAACTTACCAGACAAAGCCATAATGCAACTAGGATTCGACAGATTCTGAATGAAAGGACTAGAGAAGAACAATAAATTGCACGTGAAGATTGCCGCAATATTATGGCTCGACTTCGTTCTTCTCAATCGCCTAAACCAAGATCAACAACTAGGATATTTTTCGACACACAAGAAGAAATTTATCAAGTACTACATAATTTAAATCGAGCAACGTTTCGATACGATGGCAGCACTGATTGCTGCTTGCATACGAGCGTCCGCATTCGGCCAACAGATGGCATGTAATATTGCAAACTCCGCAACGGCCAAAGTTTTATCAACATCGAAAATCATCATTTGGGATGAATGTACAATAGCGCATAAACATGCACTAGAAGTACTCAACCGATCCAACCGAAGATCTACGCAAGAGTCGAGATGTTTTGGAGGCGCAATGATTTTACTGCCTGGCGACTTCCACCAAACACTGGCAGTAATTCCAAGATCTAGTCTAACCACAAAATAATGAATGGTTGAGTGCGCGAGCAATTTTGGCGGCTAAGAATAAAGATGTAAATGACTTAAACTACATAATTCAGGATGCAATCATTGGTACACTGCATTAATTCAAATCTATTGACTGTCAAAAAAAAGACACAATTTTGTCGCGAGTCTTTCTTTTTATCACCGTCACCGCACAATTTATGACTAAAGGTTGGCTCCGTAGTAAGTATGCTTCCAAACATAAACCAAAACCACCAAAATGTGCAACGGAACGCGTTTGGTGGTAAGTAAATTGATGAACAATGGAATATACTCAAAGGAATATTCGAAGATTAGGAAGTTCTCATCTGAGGAACCCGATGATACCGTTTTAGTTTTAAAGATTTACGATCCGTCTTGCATTCGCTATGACCATTAATAAATCACAGGGCCAACCCTGGAAGTTTTGTGGCCTGAGTCTAGAAAATCTATGTATTTCCATGATCAATTATAGGTGGCATGTTCACGGATCGGAAGACCAGATGGTCTTCGTTATTTGTTCATGCGCCTGATAATAAAACGAAAAATGTAGTCTGTCACAAAGTGCTTCACTGAAGAGTGCAACCCATGCACCAAAATACATGGCCATTAAAGAATCATTTAAATATTAGATGTTTAGTTTGAACCCAAAAACTGCTCATTAATAAATGAGCAGTAAAGGCAATAGCATTATCCGCCTTAGCGGAACAAAGTTCGCCGGGTCAGCTAGTATTCTATATTTTAACCTATTATAGAAGAATAGAATAGAATAGAAAACAGTTTTATTTGTAACAAATACACTCATGAGTCATGCATGACATACAGTTACAAAAACAGTATAAACGAAGGAGAGAAAATTTACAATCTAGCAATTACATGTATGTCGGGTTTGGCCCCAGGCAGACATCAGAAGTAAAAGTCAGATATGGCAACATACAAATTTATTTCAGTCGAACATAGTCACTTTAATTTAATCTAGAAATGAAATCAAATTAATTAAATAACTAGCACAGCAATGTGACAGTGAGGGCAGTACTGACTGTCAGAGACAGGGTTCCACGCACCCACCGCAATAAGGACAGTACTAATTGTCTGACAACGTTCCACGTCCAATAACCGGGCTGAACTGACTGTCGAGAGACAGTGTTCCGTGCACCGCGACGCATCCGATAGAAATGCGACCGACTCAACCGCGCGACTCTATAAAAAGGTGATCGCTTGGCGGAAACGTTACAATATTTTACTGTCTGCATCCGGTGCACGTTCCACTACCGCCATCTAGCCGCCGTCTCTCACAGCTGTTAAATAATATGGCTTCCGGCATGTACATAAGTGTATGTGTCACAAATCGGCCCAAACTCAGAATAATGTTAGCCATACGGCCAACGCTGGTCTTCCGTTGGAACCGTTTGGTGACATCACGCGCCGGTAACTAGAGCACAAGTATTTAGTTAGTAAACCAGCAAACAATATAAATAAAGATAAAGTAACAATAACACTAACAAAGCAAAAATTAAACAATAAATATACAGATTTAGGCAACATATATGGTGTTAACAATGACCTAATATTAAATAAAATATCGGCCATAAACTTTCCTCACGTCCGTAAGAAACAACAATATAACATTTGTTTACGATTCCCGGTAACAATATAGCGGAAACAAAAACAATTGAATAAGTAGAAAATAATAAAAGGTGCTTTCTAAGTATTTTATTATCAAACAAAGAAAAGTTTCTTGGAATTCAAGAAAATTGTTATATCCTTATTTTAAAGTCACCTTATTATTGTGTTGTCTGTTATAGAATTGAAATTTTAGCGTTTTTTTTTTATTAGTATCTTAGTGGGTTTCATGTTTTATTACTCATTCACACAATACATTCCTGTGGGGTTATGAATATGATAACAGAAGCAAATACGAAAAAATCAATGTTATTAAATCTACCGGAACGAAAGCTGGGCTATTTTTATACAAGGGCCTGTTATTTTTTATTGAACTGCTCATCCGAAACGATAGAAGCGCATACATTTAAAAGCTTTTGCGACGTTCTTCTGTCAAAAGCATTCGTTCGAAATTTGGTAGGTTACCAAAAATGTCACTCAATCTCTCACTCACTCCGTAAAGATGATACTCCTTGTAGGTGGCGGCGCTTATTTAGGTGCTAAGGGATGATCATACAGCCAGACGAGGTGGTATGTCTGAGAGTGGGCCGCGGCGCCTACGCTCCAGTAACTGTAGTTGGGATTTCTTTTAATATGCGATAAGGAAAACTTGATATGAAACCCTGAGTCAATCCGTCTGGCCAGAGTGGCACATTAGGCCCTCTATGTACCCGGAGGAGGCTCCACTCAACAGTGGGTCATATATGGGCTGAATAGTATAAATAGTAGTGGCAGAAAATGCTGGCCCTTATATTGAATTGAATTAGGAGTGGTTTATGACCAGTCGTCTTCCACTTGAATTTTTAACTACTGCACTCTTTAATATGTTCCTATTATTTAGCATCAGAATTAGGAGTGCGAGATTACCCAGCGTGTACTTGGGAGCGACTCCTCTGTATCAATCAAGCTAAGGGTAAGAAGGGATTTTATTACGCAGGCTATAACAAAAATCCTTAAAATTGTGCAAGAATTATTTAGAATATCAGCAGTACTATCTATCCTTTCGTTATGGCTATGGGGTTTATGTTATACTAGCGACCCGCGACACAACTTGAAGTAGGTTTTTCTTATTTTTTTAAATAAATGCAGGGGCTGTTAGCAATGGCTGAAGGAACACTAATTACACCCAGACTCAAAGCAAGTGCCTCTGGTTTACACAAAGACACTTGCCCGACCCCGGAATCGAACCGGTGACCCGAGATCCAAACTAGCTAAAAATAAACTTGAAATTACGAATTTATGAATGAAAGTTTATACAAATAATTTTTTTCATATTGAAAACGAGGTTCTGCCCTAAAAAAAAGACGTCATATACATGCTATGAAAAATATTACACAGGACTGCTTATCCCACTTTGTTATATTTCTCAAAACATATACATACATTATATCGGTGTGTTAAATCTAAATCTTAAATCTGTAAGCCGACTAAGATTGCTAGCGTGTGAATGTAAATATAATGGACACCCATCCTACAGCTGGTGAACCAGACGTTGCGTATCGTAATCAATATTATAGTTAGTAAAATTAAAGATTATAATGCTTTTGTGTATGGAACCATTGTCAATAGATAAATATGTTTCCAGAATCCGTTCAAGCGGATATTAGAGAAATATTGGCAGAGACCGAATGCTACCAGCGATGCGATTATATCCAATATGATACTGAAGTGGAATACGTCCCAAACCATCGGTAACCACTTTACCTCTTTTTCCTCGTCTTTTTCCCAATTTCATTGGGATCGGTACCAGTCTAACCTGATTTGGCCAACTTCTAGTGGTCTAGTCCACCTAGTGGAACAATCGTTAATTAAATGGTTAGAACAGCCATCACATTTCACTACGCGTTATTGCGTATTGCGGTAAATGGTAGAATGGTAGCCTTACGTACTACTTACTCTAAACTACTGCACTACAGCAGAGCTTATAACAACAAATGGCTGATTAAGCTTTTCAACATCTTCAGCATATTCCCAGTTCCATGGAGGGAAACTAGCCTACTGTGCCAGGATGGCCAGATGGGCTGTTATAGATTTTTGAATTCTATCAGAGAAAGACCGTGGGATCTATTCCAACAATTTTTGTATTTGTGTATTGCAGAAGCATGAACCAGAATCGAGCCAGTCTATCAATACATTTTGCCCAGGCTACTTGCCTGAAGTACAGAAGAGAAGTGCTTTACACATGGGACCAAATGCTTGGTAAAACTTTCCGAATTTCTTTACTTGAACACAACCGCGTGGAACTTTTAAGACGAAGACTTTTAAGTTTTTCTGATAAGTACCCTGATACCTTTCTGATTCATGATTTCATTTCTGATGGTATAAAGTTATGTACACCTTCAACTTATTTTTGTTTGGTAGCTATTCTTATAATAGAGATTGATTTCTTCGCTGCCAATTTCCAATACCACAAATTGAATAAAAAATAAATCGGGTAATCATCATTTTGAAGTTAGATTTTTACCACATAAAACCGCGGCCTGTCGTATTGAGGGGTATTAGCATATTGCTAACCGTACCTTTGCCAGATGTGGGTAGACCTGTCTACTTTTTTGAAAGGAAAATACTTATCTTAATATGGGAATGGAATACATACATATTGATGACTCCTATATAAATTCTGAACCCATCACCACTCTCTTCGCCTGAGTTCTCTCATGATTAAGGATCGAGATCAGATTCAGTCCTGGAACCTGACCTCCATCGATTTCATGTTCAAGACATCAGTCACAACGGGCCGAAACATGATTACAGATTGCCTTGCTATGATCTATTTAACTGAGTGACGTCAACGAGTGTCCTATTATGATCACTTTCAACCAGTTAAGCTTTTGCTAGATTCTCAAACCCTTTCCCTTTTCGACAACACAACATAGGTTAATTAGTTGGTTGCCTTTGACAAAACTACTAGAAAAATATAACCAACATAAAACATATTTCTGTACTAATATTAATCTTATTAATTTTTCCAGCAAACCTTGGAGGCATCTTTGGCCTTTGCCTTGGCGGATCCTTAATTAGCGTCGTTGAAATAATATGGTTTCTGTTTGAAATATCGTTGACTGTTTTGGCACAGGCTTGTAAAGAAAAATCTCGGTCAAAAGATCAAGAGAAAAGGAACATTTTTGTTATTCCTCAGAAGAATATGAATCAAAAGAAACAGAAGTCCGGGAAAGTAGGACCGTACAAGTTTGTGCATTGATTGTTTTTTGAGTACAATAAATAATATTACGTATATAATTGGTATTGTTTTATGCTATTATTGATATTTCTTTTAATGGTGAGATTATAACTCCTCTCGGTTCAGTGCCCATTAATTGCGAGGAACTGGAGCAACAAAAATCCATTAGGTATTAGGCTTAACAGAGTTATCCAAAATAGTGATGTATCAACAGAATTATAATTGGTCTTGAGTATTTGAAGTTAACTATCATACATCTCCTTTAGTGTATTTTCACAGTTGTCTTCGAATTTTAAAGAAACCATTTATGGCTACTGGTGAGCAGGTACTTTGTTTTTCGTAAGTAAGAAGTGAGGTGAGGTGGTGCTGGTCCGGCAAATCGACGCTGACCTCAATCCCTTATCCGGTAATGACGCCATCCAAGTAAACACTGATTAGGAAAATTGCTACATGACGAGTATTCTGGGGTTATTATGTTTGCTCCGTCTAGCGATAGGTTTCTTTCGTGCGGTGCTCAAAACAATATCAAAGCCAAATAGAGTCTGTTTGCCCCGACTGGTGTACCCATATTTTGTGAAATAATGTATGGAAATTATCCTCATCATTTCAGCCCATAAATGACCCACTACTGGGTCAGGCCTCGTCCAAGATCATGGGGAGAACTGTTAGGCTAAGACTACTGTGCCATGCTAGCAAGACCGGTTGGCACATGGTTTGTATCAAGATTTCCTTCTCTTGCGTCTAGGCGATCTGCCTCTTGCATTGACTACGACCGGCGACTAAAGGCGTCAAGCCTTTGGTCGCCTATTACGACACCCTCAGTATTGTGTTGTGTGTTTCTCTCATCTGGCGAACTTGCTCCCACTATGCTGTTAAGTGCTTTTTGTAAACAAACCCATTGATTTGAAAAAAGCAACTACAGAGTTTCTTGCCGGCTCTTCTCTGTAGAGCAGCATTCCGAACCGGTGGTAGTTTCAGCATGAATGTGGATGGACGTAAGGGTTGTGGAAGATGAAGAGAGATGGATGGATGGATTGTAAACATGAGAAATTGTGTATGAAAGGTGTGACTGTAGATATGACGACTGATAGGTGTGTATGGAGACTACCACCTAGCGTGGGACAGGGATCGTAAGATGATGATGATGATGATAATGGTAACTGTAAATATGACGATTTATAAGAGTTTTGTGATAAAACCTACGTAAATAAAGTTAATTTTGAGTTTGAGTTTGGGTTGGTGTCATTTTGTATAATATTGCTTTTTCAGATTCATTCAATGAAATTTTTACATTTCACTAATATCGTACTAAACATGGTAATAACAGAAACTAACTAACAGTAATATAATCTAATGTAGTGGTACCGGGGTCAATTAAGACTAATAAGAAACCAAAGGGTCAAAACAGGTCATTAGCAGTGGGTTATGGCTGCGATAGATCGGCCCCGCTGAGTTAACTTTGATATACGCACCAAAATTATTTAATTAATCTCGGTATAATGTTTGGGCGGGAGAGTTTTTAATGAATATGTTTTCCAACAGCAAAGTTTTGCAAGAATAAGTTTCCATTTACCCCTCTTAGTAATTAGTAGAATCCTTTTGAAAAACAGCAGACTTTGATTAGGATAATTACAAAATAATGAAATGTAATGGTGTTAAAGGATACTGAAGGTATACCTCTGGAATTTAACCTCTATATAAATCAGAGCTGCCCGACTGAAAAAGTCCGCCATCCAACAGAATGACGCAACCCAATAGCGCCACTCTTGGTTTCAAGGCTCTTGGATTCAAGCAGGGTTGCCAGAGCTCTGCCTGCCAGGGGAATGCCATTAGCATGGTATTCGCATAGCAGAACATATTTACAAATATTATGTACATTCGTAAAAATATTAGCGACTAGGTGACCCGGTAAACGTCGTACCGCCTCATAATCTTCTCTCATATTTTTGCACCTTTTAAACCTTCCCTGGACTTCCACGAACATTTCAAGACCAAAATTAGCCAAATCGTTCCACCGTTCTCGAGTTTTAGCGAGACTAACGAACAGCAATTCATTTTTATTTACAAGAAGAAGATGTAGATTACGAAAAGAGTGGCGATATCAATAAAAATAAAATGTACACTAGACAGGCTGCAAAAAGTTCAAACTGTTGCAGGTCTTGGTATTCGATTATTATACAGAGTTGATATGACAGAGGGGCATTAATTACACTACGTATACTATATGTTGTTAGTATGAATTCGATACGGTAAAAAAAAAATACACGTGATTTTTCATGCGGGGTGGAGGGGTAGTCTTAAACCTCACCAGGTATCACCAAGGGGGAGGGAGGGGTTAAAAAATGTTAAAAAAACATCACGTGATTAATGGACAGCCCCTAAGGTTAATAAACGATGCGTTAGGCATAAACATCTGTTAGGAAAGATACATCATGTTCAAATGAGGCAAAAATTTAAAAAATCATGTGCGGCTAAACTATTGCTCCAATTTAATTGATTTTTGGTACAGAGCCTGGAAATGATACCTAGTATAGGCAGTTAAAAAAATGCCCCTATGTCGTATCAACCCTGTGTAATAAAATTCCTAATAAACACTAATCCTCAAGGGATACTATAAAGTTAACGAATAACTGATCGGTGTTGTTGCTAGTCCGATGCTCTTATTTCGATACGTTTAGAATACTGATGTTCTTCTAATATGATTTTTATACACAGTATGTGAGAGCATCGTAACGCGTTATTATTATAACTTTAAATATTCAGTTCCTTGATGCTCGAGTTATCATGCTCACTTCAAGACTCATGGCAGTGGCGGCGTCGTGCGGCAGGTCGTTCTCTTCCCTGAAATATGATGGAGGAGGGCGATGGCTGCCACATGCGTCATGCTTGTGAACAAGTGCCATTGCAGAGGGTCGGTTGGCTCGGGCATTAGAACGTTTTTATTTTTGCCTAGATCTGACTGATGTTTGGCCCTATGCGACGCGACTATCGCGCGAGTTTGCTCTCACAAATCTGTCGTATCCCGATCTTGTACCTAAAAATGGCGATCTAAAATGAGCAACTACAGAGTTTCTTATCGGTTCTTCACTGTAGAGCTGCATTCTGAACCGTCTACCACCGGTAAATAATCAATTTTCAATTTTAGATGGTAAATTTTAAATTTTATTTTGTTGTTTGACTTGTCAAAAGCGCTCTATTGACCCAACTTGATTAAATGATTAAACTATTTTTTAGTTGAAATATATTACTAAATCTAATAATTTACTTTAATTTAATTTTAAATTACTAAATATAAAATTCTCGTGTCACAGTTTTAGATGCCAAACTCCTCCGAAACGGCTTGACCGATGGACCTTTGCGCGGGGGATGGTTAATTATTTGGCAAAACAACGTTTGCCGGGACAGCTAGTAATCACTAAAAATATAGCAATAGCTTTATGATATTTACATCTCTATTAGCTATTGCATCGAAGAGCGGTGTTCCACCTTGATCACCGTTATTATTATTATTCTATTAATGATAACGGGTCAAATGTTTAAAATATTGAATTGTCATCAGTCCTTAATAAGTATGCCAATCTTCGAGTTAATCCGACGTTTTGAAGTGGGTCTAAATCACGTTCAAAGATTTCGTTACATACATACATACAAGCGAAACTAATAAAAGCGTATTAATAACGATCGTGTGTGTATGTTTAGAATACAAAGTTGTACCGATTTAATGGGGAATAGTAATTAGCCTAATGTGCAAATTACGTGGTAAATTCCGAGTGTTTTAAGTTAAAGATGTACTTAGTTTACTTAGCTTAGTTTTTAGTTGTCTTATAAAACATGCCTAAGATAGCGTGGCTGAGAGACATTTCAAATCCGGACAAACGCCTACATAATCTATCAAAATTCATCGCGTTTAACTCAACTCTACCTATTACTGGCCAAAATGTGTGGGTCCAAGCAAAATAAATCTACAAAGAAATAGGTATAAAGATCTATTTCTTTTAGCAAAGATCACATTTGCATATTCGGGTATTCGCCGGAAGAATTATGTAAATGCGCCATTTCGTGACGGCGAATCCTTCGGGTTAGGCAATAAGTCAATAACGTACGTACGTTGAATATTAATAAAAAATATTAGATTTAATTTCGGAAAGGTTGTTTAAGCTTATGCTTACACGCGCGTAGTCGTCGCAATGGCGTTTAGATAGATAGATATACTCTTTATTGTACACGTGAAAATAGACAGAATACAAAAAAAAACAACGCTTTGTACAAGGGGCGGTCTTATCGCTAAAAGCGATTTCTTACAGACAACCTTGGGATGGACATTATTTAGAACTTAAGAAAGCGTAGTAAAATGTACATTAATACGCATAAGATTAATTATATAAAGTTATTATGCAATATGGAAAGGAAAAAAAAATAGTTGATAGAATGAATACTCTGTAGTGTATAAATGATTGTATAAATTATAATAAATACTTACAAATAGTACTTATATATTCATATAATATATACATAAATAAATACATACCAAAATATTAAATAGGGATAGGATATGTGCCAAGTGTGTGACAGGTAGGTTATAAAAAGTGTTCTATTACCAGTTTTAAAAAAAAGTGAATCTAATATAGAGTGGCAAAGAATTCCACAAACTTGCAGCCCGCGCACAGAAAGATTGGCCATAGAAGTTAGTGGTGTGCGAAGGAATTTTTAGTAACAAGTTTTCTGATGACCTTAGCGATCGTGAATGAGTGGTATGAAGAAATTCGAATTGCTCTTTGAGATAACGCGGGGTAGAGGGATTAAATGGGACTTGCTATTCGCATTTACAATAAACTACCTCTTACGTTGCAAGAATTATCTTTAAAGGCATTTAAGACAAAAATCAAAGCTACTTCTTTATCTTTACATAGTATAAAACAAAGTCGCTGTTTCTGTCCGTCCCTATGTATGCTTAAATCTTTAAAACTACGCAACGGATTTTGATACGGTTTTTTTTAATAGATAGAGCGATTCAAGAAGAAGGTTTATATGTATAACCCACACCCGCTTTGCACGGGCGAAGCCGGGGCGGGCCACTAGTTGCTTAATAAAGCATATTATAATACTAGCGACCGTCCCGGCTTTGCATGGGTGCAATTATGCATGTATTATACTTAAAAAACTTCCTCTTGAATCACTCTATCTATTAAAAAACCGCATCATAATCCGTTGCGTAGTTTTAAAGATTTAAGCATACATAGGGACGGACAGACGACAGTTGTTTTATACTATGTAGTGATGAACGACTGTTTAAGTGATACGAGTAGTTGGTCACTTAGCTAGCTAGCGCAGGATGATTTCTGTCAAATCATTTAGTTTTTATTACTTCTGAAAGTATGAGGATAATAATGTTATTCTATTAATTTTTTTATTTGCTGACTTGAAGTTCTGAGAAATGAACTTCATAATGTTAATACCTACTCATTGTTAAACCCTTCATCTAGTGTAAAAAAAAATATGTAAAAATCTGACGTGTAAAAGAGTCTTTAAAAGACCTATTTACAATAAATGAGTTTGAGTTTGATAAACAATATGTTGTACAGTAGGCTAAGAATATGAGTATCCCGGCGACGGTGAATGTGAGGCCACTTGAGCTTAGTGCGGAATTCTGAAACATGATCATATTTACGTAAACCAAATATAAATCTTATACAGAGATTTTGGAGCCGGTCAAGCTTGTCTAGTTGGGCTTCAGTGAGATCTGGATAGCTGGCATCGGCATAGTCGAGAATAGGGAGAAGGAGAGACTGAGCCAGCGCAATTTTGGTAGTAGTGGGAAGAAAGTTGTGGATTCTACGCAAGGATCCAGCAGAAGCAAATAGTTTGCGACTTACTTCCTGCAACCGAGGGTTCCAAGAAAGCGTTTGGTCAATGAAGATCCCTAGATTTGTTATAACATTAGTAAACGGGATGTGAATTCCATCTAAGAATACCTGTGGCACGTTGGACCAGTTGATTTTGGAAATCATCCGTGAGCTGCCGACAACAATGCCTTGGGTTTTAGATGGATTGACCTGTAATCCGTATGATGTTACTCCATTCAGCTATTGAGCGTAGATCATTATGTATACTTTACATAAAGTATAAATAATATAGTTTAGTACTTCACATAAAACAAAAAATCTCTGCCTTTTACGACTTTCATTGGGGTCGGCACGGGTCTAACCGGATAGGCTAACTATCAGTATTATACGGTTAGACCAGCTGTCAGCTTTCACACTACTGACTACTTGTCACAACTGCTATAGGTGGTGGAATAGCAGCCGGGACCGACAGCTTTACGCGCCTTGCACGGGGCAGGTCAGATATCAGAAACAATACATTCAGCAAAGTCATTAACCTACAGACATAATATTGCGTTACGCAGTCCACTAGGCATTTAATATAAGCAAATAAATCAATTACTCTATACTTTTAGTTTTTGAAACACTGGGCTGTTTCTGAACAATTTCAGGGAGACCAGCGTATTATCCGATTCTTTAAACCGATTCATTGACTTGGAATGATTCCCAAGGCATGAAAAAGGTTGTAGTTTTATAGCTCATTGAACTCTGTATTATGCTGCCATCCGTGTTACGACTGCCATAGACCGCAGTATTGCAGCCGACGGTTTCTCGCGCCCTCCTCGATATACATCCATCCAGTATTGAGCGGAGCCAGATATCTTGTTGGTAACTATTGGATTTCGGGTCCCTAGTTCTATTCCGGGTAAGTGTCTTTGTGGAAACTTATACTTGCTTGCTCTTCGTGAAATGTTTGCGTGTAAAAAAAAATACCATGATACCATCACGGCATCATCATCATCACTTAAGCCCACGTTCATTTAATTGCTGAGGTACATCATTACCTGCTTAGTTCATAAACAGCCGTCTGCTCTGACCTCTAAGTCAGTGGAAGGAAAAGGGCTTATTGTGCCAAGTTGAAGTTGGTATAGGGTTTCATAATCAAGTTACAAAGTATGTACTTGGAAAGCAAACTCCATGATTGAAGTAAAGAGGCAATTTCATTATTAGTTTCAAGTGTTTTCGTTCTTTTGAATAGTATACCGGAATTTTATGGAATCTTAACACAGAGAAGTAAAGCCTTCTCACATTGAAGTGCTGAGGGAAAATTCGAGAAAAGGAATCACAGCATTTTGAATAATTCATTACCATCATCATCTCAAAATAAAATACCTCCTCCAATTACAAGGAGGAAAGTTAGCCGACTATGCCACCTTGGCTATACGAGTTGGTACATAGTTCGTATCAAGATTTCCTTGTTTTGCCATCCATATTCTTTAAACGGGTTAGCGACACCCTCATGGAGGAATGGGGTGGATATTATGTACTCTAAACCCGTCACCACATGGACTTGATGATTCATGATTCAAATAGGATCATTGCGTTCATTAGTTGGCTATAATTTGTCTGTGTCCGGTCGCACTGAGGCGGACTATTTGTTTAACCCTTATCAACCCCTTGACTCCAGACAATATGCTCTATAAAACGGTGTATTGATAGATTTACATCAACGAAATTGTATTTTTGTTATCTTCGTTGAAATTGTTATGTGGGTCGTTCTTGTTTTTAACCTACAAAAAGGTGTCTCCACCAGTCTTTGAAAAAAAAAACAAGGAAAATACCATTATTTTTTCTTAATACTATTTCAGCATGCACTGTACTGTACGCATAATAACTGTGCACTATTAAAATCAAATATATTTAATAATTTCATTGCAAAAAGTACGTGACAGAGTTGTAAATCCACGCGACAGAAGTATATTTCATACAAATAAAAGTGTCTCCCGCTACCACGGCTTGCGTAAAATATATGATGACACAAAAAGTAAAAATATCTTACAAATCCTGAATATATTACCTATCATGTAATAGGACCCACTATTTTTGATCACTTTTAATAAAATATTTAAAAAATCTTAAGAACTTGTCTCCAACGACCTGATGATTTTTTAGAAAATTTTGTCACGTGGCTTGCTCTTCGAAATGCGCGTTTGTGTCGCTTTTCTTTGTTACCTACGATTGGGGTTTTAGTCCCCTTTCCCCCCTTGGTACGATTTCCCATCTGAGATCAAGAGACAGCGCGTCAATCGCCCGAAAGCTGTGATAGGAGGTGCGTGGGTTTATTCGGCTACCACTTCGTCACGTAAGGTATTGATTCAAAATATTATTATTATTGCAACTTTTCGTTGTCTACTCTTAGGTAATAAGAAATATTTTATTGCCAACGTGTAATTTATGTTACGTTAACTTTTAAATGTTATCGACTTTGCAACACATTTTTACCCCTCCGTCACACGACAACTCCGTCACATATTTATTGTGACCGAGTGGTAATTGTAGTGTATATGGGAACACGGGGGTACTTGAATAATAAATGTACGGTCGTTGGATGTCAGCTACCGCTCTGAGCACAGTGTTTTATTGCGTCTCTCAGAATATCTCATTTGGCGACGAATAGTGTATATTAGAACGGTGTGCGTGCATAACTCAAAATGTCGATTGGTAAAATATCGGAGTTTGATATTGGCAATGGCATTTGGACATCCTACGCGGACCGCCTTGAAATGTATTTTAAGGTGAACAACGTGGCGGACGCCATGAAGGTACCAATCATGATATCGGCGATGGGGGACGGTGCGTACGAGCTGCTAGTCAATCTGGCGAGCCCAAAGAAACCGGCGGAGCTAACTTTCAAAGAAGCATCGGAGCTACTTAGTGGTCATTTACAACCGACGCCTTCGGTGCACGCAGAAAGATACCGGTTCAGACAGCGGAGGCAGCAGCTGGAGGAGAACATAAATTGCTACGTTGCGGAGTTAAAAAGGTTGGCGCGAAATTGCGATTTCGGAACCACCCTTAATGAGAATTTGCGGGATCAGTTCATCTGTGGGTTGCGTGGTGACGTCATACGTCAACGGCTATTCGCGGAGGAGAAAACTGTGCAGTTCAATCAAGCCGTAAAAATTGCAAGTACGTTGGAGGCGGCGGAGCGAGACGCGGCTGCGGTAGAAGCACGGGGCGTGCCAGTGGCAGCGGGGAGTGTCGGGGTACACGCGGTGCAGGCGAGGCAGGCGCCGCGGGCGGCCCGGGCCCGCCAAATTCGTGCTGGCGGTGCCAGCGGGAGACGGCAACACAATGCATGTTCTTTCGGGCACTGTAAGGGCTGCGGAGCGACTACTCATGAGTACGGGAACTGCAAGTTTAGGGAGTACGAGTGCAGCCAGTGTGGACGTCGGGGTCACCTACGGCGGGTATGCCGGTTCGCGGCGTCGTCGGTCGTACCCAGCTCGAGCGGAACAATGCGCGGTAACGCTCGCGGGTTTCACTACGGGACGGCAACGAGCGACCATTATGCGGCTCAAGAGGAGACCGAGGAGGACTCGGTCGATTTACATCAGTTGTGTTTAGCGGACTATAAACCGGTGAGCTTGCCTGTTAAAGTTAATAATAATAATTATCATTCTAATGGAAGTTGATACCGGCACGCCAATATCGTGCATTAGCAAGTCGACGTACGATAGATATTTTAACTGTCAAGTGATAGAAGCGTATAACTTAACATTGACCTTTTATGACGGTACTAACATCAAACCCCTAGGGTTTATAAGACCGTCGGTAGAATATAATGGGGTCACCAAGCAGTTAGAACTATTTGTAATAGATGGGGGTACAACATCTTTGTTGGGTCGACAGTGGTTGGCGGAATTAAATATACCTTTCGGAAACAACCAGGGTGTCCATAGGATACAAGTTAACAACGTAATTATGGATAGTAATGTAAATTCCTTGTTAAATAGGTATAAGCAGTTATTCGATGGGAGCTTGGGGAGGTTCACGGGGGGCAAGGCTACGTTACGGGTGCGGGAAGGGGCAGCGCCGGTGTTCCACCGGGCGCGCCCGATGCCTTACGCGCTGCGCGAGCGCGTCGACGCAGAGCTCGACAGGATGCTGCGCGCGGGCGTCATCGAGCCCGTCGACTGCTCCGACTGGGCGTCGCCGTTGGTCCCGATCAACAAGTCAGATGGTACCCTCCGGGTTTGTGTAGACTATAAGGCAACTTTAAATCCAGTTTTACTGATCGACCGTTATCCACTGCCTAGGTTTGAGGAGGTATTAATGTCGCTTCAAGGGGCTCAGTTCTTCAGTAAAATCGATTTATCTCATTCATATAATCAAATTGAATTGGACGATTCGAAGAAATTTACGGTCATTAACACTCACCGGGGCCTATATCGTTATAATAGGCTTGTATTCGGTCTAGCATCAAGCCCAGGTATTTTTCAAAGAATTATGACGAATTTACTTCATGGAATACCTCATGTAGCAGTATTTATCGATGACGTAATAATTGGGGGGCAAACCAAATCTGACCACATTAGAGCTTTGCAATCGGTTTTCCAACGGTTACAGGATAGTGGCTTAAAATTAAAGAAATCTAAGTGCGTTTTTTTAGCACCTGAAGTTTCTTATTTAGGGTTTATTATCTCAAAAGATGGAGTACGGGCAGATCCGACAAAAATAGAAGCTGTTAAAAAAATACCTAGACCACAAAATGTCTCGGAACTACGTTCGTTTCTAGGGTTAGTCAATTTCTTTGCCAAATTTATTAAAAGTTTTAGTTCCAAGCTAGTACCTCTATACGACCTTCTTAAGAAAAGGGTTAAGTGGAATTGGACAGACAAGTGTGAGGTAGCTTTTACAAGTATTAAGAATGCGCTAATTGGGTCAGAGGTGCTCGCGCATTATGATCCGTGTAAGCCACTAATAGTCACGTGTGATGCGAGTCCCGTAGGTGTCGCCGGTGTATTGTCCCAGCCGAGTGGCGGCGCGGGCGATACGGAGCGTCCGGTGGCGTTCGTGTCGCGCACGCTCACTCCGGCGGAGAAAAATTATTCTCAGATACATAGGGAAGCGTTAGCAATTATATTTTGTATGAAAAAGTTTCATCAATATATTTATGGTCGGCGTTTTATTCTTAGGACGGATCATAAACCGCTCGTATCAATTTTTGGCTCAAATAGCAATATTCCTGTTATGACAGCTAGCCGTATGCAGAGATGGGCTATAATATTATCGGCGTATAACTACGATATAGAATATGTACGCACGACTAATAACAGCGCGGATGGCTTGTCTAGATTGCCGCTTAGAGATAAGGAACCGGTTTCGTTAGTAATGCCCGAACAGACGCATTTACACTTTGCACAGGAGGCGTTACTTCTAAACTATAATGAAATTAAGAGACATACCGCGAGGGATCCTGTTTTAGGTAGGGTGTTAATGTATATAAGAAGTGAATGGCCAACAGAGTGTGATACCGTAGGCATGCAACCCTACTTTAATAGGAAACGGGAATTGTATGAGGAGTTAGGTTGTGTAATGTGGGGCCATAGGGTCGTTGTACCGGAATTCTGCAGAGATAAAGTCCTCAAGATCATACACGAGCCACACATGGGCATAGTCAAATCGAAGGCACTAGCTCGGAGCTATGTGTGGTGGGCCGGGATCGACGAGGCGGTGGAGGGGCTGTGTCGCGCGTGTCCCACATGCGCTGCGCAGGCGGATGCTCCACCGCGGCAGGCTCCGATCCCATGGACCTGGCCGAAACGTCCCTGGACTAGGCTCCACTTAGATTTCTTGGGTCCTATTTTCGGGAAGCTTTATTTTGTTGTAGTCGACGCCATGTCTAAGTGGATAGAAATCTTCCAGGTTCCGAGTACAGCGGCTAGCTCAACGATAGACCGGTTAGGTGAATTGTGGAGTAGATGGGGCTTACCTAAACAGGTGGTATCCGATAATGGTCCGCCTTTCACCAGTCAGGAATTCGCAACATTCTTAGGGAGTAATGGGGTGGAGCACGTGTTTTCAAGCCCCTATCACCCTTCCTCAAATGGAGCGGCAGAGAATGCTGTCAAGACGGTGAAACGGGTTATCAAAAAGGCCGTTTTTGATAAACAAAATGTCATGGGTATGTTGAATAAATTCCTTTTGTACTACAGGAATACGCCACATAGTTCGACAGGGGAAAGCCCCGCAAAGCTTTTGCAAGGTAGGCAGCTAAGGACGCGTTTAGATGGACTTAGGCCGGATCTCGAAGCTCGCGTTAAACAATCACAACAGCGACAAGTAGAAAACGCTGCCGGTCGCGAATGTAGAATAGTTAGGCCCGGTGAGGAAGTGTGGTACCGTCAGTACTTAAAGGGGGAAAAATGGTTACCTGGGACCGTAGACACATGTCTGGGCCCATCTAACTATAAAGTCCTAGGGGAAGGTGGTAACTCAATACACCGACATATCGATCAGATAAAACGAAGGAGTAGAAGTTCCTTGGTCTCGCCAAGCCCGTAGAGTAGCATGTCGGCTGATAAGGGTAGCATTCAAGGAGAAGCGGAAAATGACCGTAGTGGTCAGGGTGTTGATGTACCGAAAGACGAGGAGCTCATAAATGTTCAGTCGGAGCAGTCGCGAAAGAGTGCATACACTCTTGACGAAGTACCCTTAGTTGTTCCAGGGGCAACCAGTGCGCCTGAACCTCGGGAGCCTTTTTTTTTTTTTTTTGGTTTCGCTGGGGAAATGCTTTATGCATACCACCGCACCCCGGGGGAAAGGTCGGTGATTATGTGGGACTCCGACAAGGGTCGTCTACCCAAGCGTCGTTTACCCACTAAAACCCCAGCGGCATACCCTCACACGACGCGCTTGGGGCGCCACAAGTTCGCGTAAACGCATTCTACTGTGACGCCCCGGCGTGGTGCCCACAACGCGGGCAAGCGACTATCAGAGAGGGCGTCCCGGTATACTGGGACGCCCTCAGTCATCGAGGCTTTCGTCGGTGGTGGCTCCCCCGAACCACCACCGGCCTCCTAGGCGAGGGCAGAAGGGGCCCGCATCGTCACGAACCCCCCTCCACCCCCGCCTCCGTCCGCGGCGCGGGTCACCCGGAGCTCCCTCCCTTGCGACCCGCCCCGCTGCCCCCTTCTGCGACATCGGCCCCGCAGAAGGAGGCCCGTCAGCCCTCGGGCCGGCGCCAACCAGAGGACACCGGCGCACCGCAGCCGTCCAGGGCCCGCAGGGAAACCCTTAGAACAGGGTCCACCGTCTACCCAGGTCCACGGAGCCCCCGTCCAGGGCTCGCAGCGAGACACTGGGGACAGGGTCCCCATCCACCCAAGTCCCCGCAGCCCCAATCTACCGCAGCGCACCAGCGATCCGTCCCGCAGCCCCCTTCTGCGACATACGGCCTCGCAGAGGAGGCCCGTCAGCCCTCGGCCGGCGCCAACCTGAGGACGTTGAGTGAGGACTCGGTTTGACGGCCAACTAAGTTGAGCGCCAACCCGAGGACCTCATGGTGCGCCGCAGCGGTTTACGACTCCCAAGGCAGCTCTGAGGACAGAGGAGTCCCCGGAGCCGCAACCCGCCACGACGCTGGGTGCCGCTCTTCGTCTCACCTCTCCCCGTGGGCCCGCCCGGCATGGGAGGCCCTGGCCGGTATGGCCCCACGGATCATTGAGGCACTCAAGCCCCCTCACCACAGCAAGGTGGCAGCACAGTCGGAACCTCGGGAGCCTAGCCCAACCCCAAATTTAAGCCCAAGACCATTGGTCAAGACGCGGCCTGTTCGTCAATGCAGACGTGATAAAATCACGCCGTATAGCAAGTGATGGCTGTAGTAGTTAGTTAGTCGTTAAGGTCTTATGTATTTTGTTTAGAATAAGTGCGGAGGGATGTAGTGTATATGGGAACACGGGGGTACTTGAATAATAAATGTACGGTCGTTGGATGTCAGCTACCGCTCTGAACACAGTGTTTTATTGCGTCTCTCAGAATATCTCAGTAATGTACGTGACGGAGGGGTAAAATAAACTATATTCATGTTCTATTTATGCTGTACCCGAGAAATACTGAAATGAATACAGTTATTAAAGTAGTTATTCCTACGGAAACTGTTACACGAATATTTTTAAATTTTCTCGTATGTTTAGGTACTTATTATTTATTTCCAATGTGCAGATTGCAGATGTTCATACATGGCGAAAAAGAAGACATTAATACCAGCAGAAAGACAGGCGTTGTCGGGAGAAACGAAAAAAAAAATTACCTTGAGAAGATAGCTGAAATAAAGCGCAAGGATTTAGAAATATACCATACTCGAAAAAAGCTAGTGGCTAACATGAGAACATCGAATGAAAAAGCGAATATGGCAAGAAGGAAATAAAATAAGAAGGGAGAAGAAAAAGATGTTTGAAGAGGTACTTTTAAGCCCGCCGTCTCCAGCACCAATACCAGAAACCCCACGAATGACTTTATCTGCAACACCGACTTCCTCTGATGTATCTTCTCGTAGTTCAAGGGGAAGAAGAAAGAAAAACTTTTCTTTAGTGGCTTGGTATTTGAAATATTGTCTTGCCAGATTGTGCTATTGTTATGGATGATCATCTTATTATAAGCTTATGAAATTTTTAATTTGTCAAGTTAGACTAGATGTTTTATTTACCTAAGACGAGTGAGTGGTAAATACGAATCTCTATTGTGAAGGTTTTCAAATGTGATTTTATTAATTATCTAAGTTTGATCCCATGTTATTTTTAACCCCCGACGCAAAAAGAGGGGTGTTTTCACGTGTCTGTCTGTCTGTCTGTCTGTCTGTGGCACCGTAGATCGCGAACGGATGAAGCGATTTCAATAAAGTTTTTTTTGTATGAAAGGTGAGTTACGGGCGAGTGTTCTTTGACATGTTTGATGAAAATCAGGTGAGCCGTTTAAAAGTTATGAGGGGTGAAAGTGGGGAAGAATAACCGAATGTCTGCAAATATAATCGAGTGGGGTCTCAAATGAAAGCGCATCACGTGCAATTTAACAAAATCTACATTATAATAAGTATGTACCTATAAAAAGTATAAAATAAAAATTAAATTAAAAATTTAAATAAACCCCCGACACAATAACCTTTAAAAAGTAAAAAATAAAAATAAATACTTCGCGTTGGGGGACCAGGGGTCAGACAATAAATAAGTGGGAGTGGTCCCCCAACGCGAAGTATTTATTTTTATTTTTTACTTTTTAAAGGTTATTGTGTCGGGCGTTTATTTAAATTTTTAATTTAATTTTTTATGTGAAGTTTTTAAAGACTGATAAAGATTTATCACTATCACTAGGTACATATTATAAAACAAAGTCGCTGTCGTCTGTCCGTCCATATGAATGCTTAAATCTTTAAAACTACGCAACGGATTTTGAAGCGGTTGTCTTTAATAGATAGAGTAATTCAAGAGGAAGGTTTATATATGTATAATACATCCATAATATTGTAGATAAGCACTGATAAATTTAGAGATACATCATAGCACCCTTGCGAAGCGGGGGTGGGTCGCTAGTAACAATATAAATGGTTACAGAAATATAAACCTGGTTTATTCCAAAACGCACCCTGGTATCTGGCGTCGCACCACATTTAGTTTAGAGTTTAATTGATTGAATGATAGATAAAAAAGGAGATATTTGGAATAGACTATTACCCAGGGCTAGCGAGGTGGGAAAGAAGATGAAAGACAGGAAAGTACTCACTCTTCGATGTTCGCGGCACCCGCTGAACTAGCCGGCTGAGAATTTTCGTACACCACACTGTCTGTTTGCTTCACATTCACTGATTTAATGTCTTACACAGTTTAATTCGTTGGTTAAGTACATAAATTGTATCGAATTTACGGTTTATTTTAAGTTTTTAACAAATTAGATGAAACATGACGCTCGATGCGTGCTCGCCGCGGATGCAGTGCTCAGCGCCCTCGCGCCACCGTGGCTGTTACCAGAAGCTCGTGGCACGGGGCGCAAAGCGCGGTAAATTTGAATGGCACCGCGCACGGAAGTACTTTAGGATGTATGGACAATTGTGATAGATTTGACAGGATAAATTGACAGGATGAATTGATCGGATTGGGAGCCTCGCAAGCCCGTTCATTTCCCCCCACTTGAAATACGTCCAGGATTTCAGACGAAAATAACATTAACACGAAGCGCAAAATTAAATTATGGAAAACAAAACAAAATGTTAATAGAAAGCTACAAATAATTAAGTTAAATATTGTTGTATTAGTATTATTTGAATAATGTAGAAATTAATTTTCAAGAGGTAATGGGCACAATTTGACAACTGGTCGGCGTAAAAGACCGCTCGCTGTTCGAAGAGTAACGACACGAATTATGCCATCCTTGCCGGGGTGAGTATCGATGATGATGCCTTTACGCCATTCAAGCGGTGGTGCATTTTGTTCTATAATTAGAACAATATCACCAATGTGAATATTAGCACTATTCTGGCACCATTTTGATCGTTGCTGGAGTGTATGTAGATAATCTCGTTGCCACGCCTTCCAAAAATGTTGTGTAATTTTTTGCAACATTTGCCATCTCTCACGGGGGGGTATGTAAATATCTTCAAGATTGATTTCTGGTAATGACACTAATGGTCCTCCAATCAGTAAGTGTCCTGGGGTCAGAACATCTACTTCATTCGGATCCGTGGAGATTACACAAAGTGGGCGAGAATTCAGTACAGCTTCGATTTTGGCGAGAACTGTCGCCATTTCTTCATACGTTAATACTTGTAAACCTACTACCCGTTTCCAGTGATATTTCATAGACTTCACCCCACTTTCAAAAATGCCACCAAAGTGACTTCCTGTTGGGGGGTTTAAGTCCCACTTTACCTCACGTTTCGATAATTCTGATAGAATTGTAGACTGCTGGCTATTTAGGAATTGTTCTGTCTCTTTCAAATATCGTCGGGCTCCAACAAAGTTACTGCCGCAGTCTGTAATAATATTTGTGCACAGACCTCGGCGCGAAACCATCCTATCGAAGGCAGCAATGAAAGCTGGAGTAGACAATTATGTGACGACTTCGAGGTGTACAGCCTTGACAGCGAGGCAAACAAATATGCAAACATAAGCCTTGTAAGTTCGTGCATTTCTCCTCTTGCTTTCTTTTACAACGAAATGTCCAGCAAAATCGATTCCCACTTTTTGAAAACAACGGGCAGCTCGTTGTACTCTGGATGCGGGCAAGTCTCCCATTTTAGGTTGGCAGGGCATTGGATTAACCTTAAAACAGGTCACACATTTAGCAAGTCTTGATCGAATAAGGTTTCGGATTCCTATTATCCAGTATTGTCGCTGTATCAGAGATTGAAGATTCCGAGGTCCACAATGTAAGTATAAATGATGAAAATGATCGATCAACAAAATTGAAAGTCGAGCGTCCTTCGGCAACAACAGTGGGTGCTTGATGGATGGGGCTAGCAGTGAGTTTTCCAGACGTCCCCCCACTCGCAATAAACCAAGTTCGTCCAGGTAGGGGCTAAGCTTTTGAATTTCCCGTCGGCATAGCTTTTGGGCGCTTATCCGATGATGTTCCAGTAGATCCTGAATCAAATCGGGTTTTTGCTCGACATCGTTAACTGTAGTGGCATTAAGAACTGTTTTCAGCTCTGGAATTGTCTCAATAGTGACATCCAACTGAATTGGCCAGGCAGAAATATCCTCAGTTAGCCACTTAGGCCCAGTCCACCACGATGAACATGAAGCAATTTGAGTACATGTTAGGCCTCTACTACAATGATCAGCGGGGTTATCATACGTGGAAACATGTCCCCAATTTTCAACAGATATTTTCTCGGTTATCTTCACAACACGGTGAGCAACAAACGTTTTAAGTTTAAATGGTGGAGTTCGTAGCCACGCTAAAACTGTATTACTATCCGTGAAGGCATAGACGCTGATTACAGATATCTTACTACTCAACAGCTGATGCATATGGTAGAGTGTGCGCGATAAAACCTCTGCAGCGCATAACTCTAAGCGGTTTACGGTGAGTGATTTGAGTGGTGCCACCCTGGTTTTTGCTATAAGGAGACGTACCGTTACGCAATTAATGTTAGAGGCTCGTAAGTAAACGCAGCATCCGTACGCCTTTGAAGAGGCATCACAAAACCCAATGAGTTCAACCTTAGGGGCATTTCCTGGAATTATTTGACGAGGAATACATATATTTTTTAGATTAGGTAATTCAGTTTGAAAGTGTTTCCATTGATCAATTATATCATTGGGAATAGGTTCATCCCAGGTTAACTGTCTACGCCATAAATCTTGAATGAGCAGCTTAGCCAGAAGAACCATTGGCGCTACCCAACCGAGAGGGTCATAGATTCGCGCAATATTAGATAGCATCGATCGTTTAGTATTTTTATGATCTAATTGGGTTACGGAATAAGTAAAGTTATCCTCCTCTGGGTCCCACTGAATTCCCAATATTTTTAATGTTTGTAGGTTGGTATCATCACAAAAGGACTTGGGTACTTGACAGTGATCAGCGGGTAGTCCTTTCAGAAAATCTGCTGAATTACTACTCCATTTACGTAATTCAAATTTTCCACACTGAAGGAGGCGGATAAGATCATCCTTCAGTATTAGAGCTTGTTTTATCGATGAAGCTCCAGCAACAATATCATCCATAAATGTGTCTTCCCGAAGTATTTGAGCTGCTTCCGGCCATTGGGATCCATGATCTTCGCTGAGTTTACGTAGAGTTCGTATAGCTAAGTACGGACTACTAGAGATTCCATACGTTACGGTATTAAGTTCGAATTCCTGGATTGGTTCTTCAGGAGAATTTCTCCATAAAATATGCTGATATTTTCGATCATTTGGGCATAGATCGATATTCCTGTACATTTTCGATATATCTGCAGTAAATACTATATTTGGCAGCCGAAATTTTGTAACAATATCTACTATGTCATTTTGTAGTTTTGGGCCGGAATACACGTTGTCATTTAAACATTGTCCATTTGAAGTGGCAGCACTCCCATCAAACACTACACGAAGTTTTGTAGTTGTACTTTCAGGGCGTAGAATGCAATGATGAGGAATGATATTTAACCCATGCTCATCTGGTTCGACTTGTCGCATGTGTCCTAAATCTCGATACTCCTGCATGAATTCAACGTAACCATCCTTCAGTTGGTTCACACGATGAAAGCGTCGTTCTAAATTAAGTAGGCGCGAGCAAGCACCTTTAAAGGAGTCGCCCAGTTCTCTCCGAGGCTCTTTTAGTAGCATTGGTACGACATATCTCCCATCGGAATTTCTGGTGGTTTGGTTTCTATAAAGTTCTTCACAGATTTCTTCTTCTGGATGTTTAAGTTTTATGTTCGGTATTTCTTCAATTTCCCAAAATCGTTTTATTTCTTTGTCTAAATTTAAAGTCGACGCTAATAAAATGTTTGTAGAGGCGGGAGGACGAAAATCAAAATTAAGTCTCCCCGTTATCACCCATCCGAATATGCTGTGAAGCGCGGTGGGTAGTTCAGAACCTAAGTCCAAACGTCGCCCATCGTAAATATTTGGAAATAATTCGGCGCCTATTAACAACTCAATTTCACCTGGCATATCAAATTTGTCATCTGCTAGATCGAGGTTTTTATACACATTTCGGACGTTAGTAGGTATTTCAATAGCTGGCATTTTATTCGTGATAGTGTCCATGATAATAGGCTTGATTTCGAATGAAGGTTTCGTGGATCCTCTTGGCTCAATAGTGCAATGAGTCAGTCCTCTTACTTGATGCACGGTATTTTGTCCAATACCTGCCACAGTAATATTGCAACGTCGTGTTGTTAATCCGAGTCGTTTTACACAGGCTGCTGTGATGAAGCAGTCTTGAGCTCCGCTATCGATAAGGGCCCGTGCGTGACCCACACCATTTGAAGACCGAACACGCACGACTCAGGTTCCTAGAAGTACGACGCTGCGGCTTTGTTCTAAATATGCACTTGAACTAGTAGAGTTGATAGAAACCTCTGCCTCTACACATGACATGGTACTAGGTTCTATGTTTCCCGTACAGGCACCAGGAGTGTCGACATGGACGAGAGTATGATGCCGAGCATTACATTTGGAACAGTTGGATTTAGATAAGCATTTTTCCACAGTATGATTCGATCTAAGGCAGTTCACGCATAATTTTTTTGATTTTATAAAACCTTTTCTGTTTCCTATATTGTAAGACAGAAATAGAGGACATCTGTATATGGAATGATTTGAAAACCCACAACATATGCAATCCGGATATTTGTTTAAATTTGCAGCATTTCCTGAGTACATCCCTGTATGAAATTCAGGACCAGAAAAATACGGCCCGGTTCGTTGTTCAGAAGAAAAATTTCTGTCTAAATACGGCCCTGGTTCCGATTCATAATGATGACCTAAGTCCGAGTACGGCCCTGGATTATATTTAGTATCTGTATGGATAGGGTACGCAGATGACCTTGGGATTATCATTTTATTTTGATATACTCTCGGCGGATATTTAGATTGCTGTGAAATATTTAAATTTTGGAATGCAAGGCGCGGGTCACTCACTTCGATTATTTTCACATAATCTTGAAGAAAATTCAATAAGTCATTAAAAGTGGGTATGTCTTTACTGTGATTCGATTCGAACCTTCTTCGGGTATCCGGATCCACACTTCTAGCCGCCAAATGAAATAAGATAAATTCACCCAGATTCACAATATTTAATGCTTTTAACGCATTAACCGATTCTTGTAGTAAGCTTGTTAGATTTCGCAACTCGGAAAAGTTACAAGAACGCAAAGGTGTTAAGTTACAAATTTTTTCAAGATAGTTTGCGGCTAATATTCGTTTGTTTTCGAACCGGTCGACCAACGCTTTAAAGACTACATTATAGTTATCAGATGTGACCGGTAATCCCTTCACGAGAGGTAGTGCTGAACCACTCAAACATGAAAGTAGATAATGGAATTTCTCAATATCCGAAATATTGTTGTTGTTATGTACAATGGATCGAAAAGTATCGTAAAAGTTTTGCCAGTTTTCTATATTTCCATTAAATTTTGGCAGTTCTAGCTTAGGTAACCTGACTTGGGCACTAGGGCCACTAGGCTTTTCACGCTGCGTGTCGCATGCCGTTGACTGCTTCTGGCTGGGCAATACTGTCTCTGCCGCCGCAAGAACGGCATAATATAATTCATCGAATGCTTGTAAGGATTTTAAATCGATCGAAACCTCAGGATTTTCTTGTAACCTCATCATATTAATTTCTTGAGTTACTTCTACGAACTCGTCCCTAAGCGATTCAACACGCTTAAATCGACTTTTGAAACTCGCCATCTTTGATTTATCTATCGCCATTTGCTTAGACAAATCATAGAGAATCTGAATATCTCTAAATATGTATTCTTTTTTACTAGTAAATAACGCTAATTTTGTTTTACTTTCCATACTTAACTTTTATACTTTATCGGATAAACAAGTACGTAATAAGCGAAATTTGCCGGCCGGGCGGCGCTGCGCTGGCGGCGGCGGCGTGCCCCGTTTATTATTATTACGAATTACCCACGTACTACTCGCGCGAATTGTTCACCCTATTGTTTTACACAACGCGTGATTTCTACTTTCTGACCGATATGGTACAATTAAATTTGATAATAGTGACTGTAACTACGCTGGTAGATTTCTATAACGAAACAAAAATCTGTGCTCGAATGACCACTTATGGCGTCGCACCACATTTAGTTTAGAGTTTAATTGATTGAATTATAGATAAAAAAGGAGATATTTGGAATAGACTATTACCCAGGGCTAGCGAGGTGGGAAAGAAGATGAAAGACAGGAAAGTACTCACTCTTCGATGTTCGCGGCACCCGCTGAACTAGCCGGCTGAGAATTTTCGTACACCACACTGTCTGTTTGCTTCACATTCACTGATTTAATGTCTTACACAGTTTAATTCGTTGGTTAAGTACATAAATTGTATCGAATTTACGGTTTATTTTAAGTTTTTAACAAATTAGATGAAACATGACGCTCGATGCGTGCTCGCCGCGGATGCAGTGCTCAGCGCCCTCGCGCCACCGTGGCTGTTACCAGAAGCTCGTGGCACGGGGCGCAAAGCGCGGTAAATTTGAATGGCACCGCGCACGGAAGTACTTTAGGATGTATGGACAATTGTGATAGATTTGACAGGATAAATTGACAGGATGAATTGATCGGATTGGGAGCCTCGCAAGCCCGTTCAGTATCCCCTAGAAAACCGAATCTGTCACATAAGTTACCACTCTTTTACGATTTTGTCTCCTGGTTGGAAAATTGTTTTGGCAAAAACAAACTTTATAATGCAGAAAACGTGACAGAGTGGTATATATATATATATATGTATATACAAATCACGAATAAAACATCTTTCCTAAATACAAATGTATTATTTTAGTACGGTTTCTAAGAGTTCCTTTAGTTAACTAATGTATTTCAAAAGTACAAGTTATTTGACGAAGAGAATTCGTTAGAATAAAATAAAACATTTCGTGACGGAGGTGTAATATTTTTTGTCGAATACATCATTCAGGTCCTGAATTATTCCGATAGAATAGGAATTCTGCTATCGGAATATATATATATATATATATATATATGTATACTGAAGAATAAGCAATATTTTTTTTATCGTTACTGATAAACCAAACCATTATACATATATTAGTAAGTCCTGTGTATAAATTGCAGTAATTCGTCTAATTATGTTTAACTTACTCACAAACACTATTGAACCTATGTTCATGTGAAATGTGTACAATCAACTATTTATGTCTAGTTTACTCATGCCTTGTTGGTACTCGTATATAAGTTCATGTATTACCAAATGTCGCATATTGCTAAATCATCATTAAATCCTACAACATCTCAGAACGTCCAAACAATTCGTATATTTTAGCTTAGCATTACAATACATAATAACTTACCCCACATTCTCTCGCTACCGAAAACTGAAGTAAGCCAAAGGTAATGAGTATTCCGGATTGTACTACCATATGGAAAGACAAGGAGTTACACGAAGGTTCCATTGAGCTCTCACGGGATCTGATGTTGACCAACAGGCATCCGTGACCTGGGTCCGCTTTGGTAACGTTTTTGAGTAAAACATGTATGGAGACTACCACCTAGCGTGGGACAGGGGCCTAGGATGATAAAAGTAATTTTAAATATGACGATTTATAAGAGCTTTATGATAAAACCTACGTAAATAAAGTTCCTTTTGAGTTTGAATAGTTTGTGTTTGCAATTATGGACAAAGTTATAATGACGAACAATTACCGGAGGTATATTCTGAAGGACGGCACGGTTGACATATCGTCTTCGGTTGTTATCGTCTTGCTAATGGGGAGTACTTGCATAGACACAACCAAGTAGCCAGGATTATCCATCAACGACTTGCATTTAAATATGGCCTTGTTAACGCTGAAGTTCTTAATACCAGTTCTCGAAAATGATCATGTCACCCTCTACTGGGACCGATCAATTATAAATGACAGGTATGTTGCTGCCAATAAACCTGACATTGTTGTAATAGATCGATCTACACGGTGCGTAAAGCTGATTGACATCAGAACTCCACATGATGAGAACCTCGTGAAGGCGGAAACAGAACAATTAATGATTACATATTTAGATCTGGCCAATAGGGTCACCGCCCTGTGTAGTGTTGAGTGAACCAGTATTATTTGTTTGTTGTTTACCCTATGGAAAGTCCTCGAGTGGTGACCGCGTTCCGGAAGGCGCGCAGTGCTGGTAGGCCTCCCACACGGTGGACCGACGACCTAGTTAAGGTCGCCGGAAAGCAGTGGATGCAGTTGACGTCTTTTGGCTGAAATGATTACCCTATGGAAAAATTGCATTCCAATATATCCACTAGGCGACGACATCTTCAGGTCTTTACTGGTATATTGAGACCTGGGTATAATAATAACTCGAGAAAGAACGAAGTAAGAAAATAATAATAACTCGAGAAAAACGAAGTAAGAAAATAAAAAAACTTATTAAGCTTGAGGGACAATAATAACGACGGTTAGTTAGTTTATTTGCAATAGAATCCACGTTTAGTAGTAATGTTCAGAAAAAGGTCGATATCTTGCTCATAACTCAAGATAGAAAATAAAAAAAAGATCTCTGTTGCGTCTATAATATCTGTGCCCTACTAAGAATAAAACGTATTCTACCTAAGAAAATATGTATGTACGAATTCGATAACTAATATCAACAATAAACAATAGTTAAAAAAAAACTAAAAAAATACGCTTTTATAGAAAATCGAACTAAAACATTTCAGCTTTTTACAATAAAATCATTTATTCTGACACGATTTTTAATTTAATTTTTTAAAATTTATTTTCTATTTTTTAGTTCAATTTTCTATAAAAGCGTATTTTTTTATTTTTTTTTTATATATTGTTTATTTTTTTATTTTTTAATTGAAATATCTATATGAATATTAAGCTATTGCTAAATAATCACTATAAAATATAGCAATAGCTTTATGATATTTACATCTCTATTAGCTATTGCATCGAAGAGCGGTGTTCCACCTTGATCACCGTTATTATTATTATTATGTTAATAGAGCAAGAGCCCGTGAACCCCAGACCTACGGTATTTTAAAAAAGCTAAAAGTTTGTCAACGCATAATCCCAACACAGGTAAGAACGATGGACCATTTATGAAGTTTGGGTTACAGTGGCTTTGGGAGGTACACCTCACTAAAGGTGTGTAAAATACCGATCTAATTACGTCAAATAATAAAGTGCGATTTTTTGGTATTACCTTTAGATTATTATAAAAAATCATGTTATTAATTGTCAGACACTTAACATCGTGGAAACCCCTTGCCAGACACCCTTAATGTTCATGGCAGTATGCATATAGGTGGGTGCGACTGAGATAGCGAGTTAAATCTACCGCGGTCCCTTACTGCGCAGTTGTTATTTCTACTGATAAAATCAAAATCAAAACTCATTTAATGAAGTTGGGTCATTAGAGCACTTTTGACAGGTCAAACAAAATGATAAAAGTTAAAATTTACCATTGAAAATTAATTATATAGCATCTACCACCGGTTGGAATGCACCTCTACAGAGAAGAGTCGGCAAGAAACTCTGTAGTTGTTCTTTTTAGATCGCCATTTGGGTACAAGACTGGTTATATGACAGATTTGTGAGAGCGAACTCGCGCAATAGTTCCAAAGGGCCAAACATCAGCCAGATCTAGTCGACAATAGTAACCTTGTAATGCCCAAGCCAACCGACCCCCCAGCAACGGCACTTAGTTATAGCTACAGATAGTTATAGTAGCGAATGGAGCCTCAGAATAAATATAAAGGAACAATATAGGGGGCGCTTTATTATTTTAGCTGATGTAAACACGTACTAAGTAGATACTAAACAATACATGCGCAGTAGAAATAAAAACTGCGCAGTGAGGGACCGCGGTAGACTTAACTCGCTATCTCACGCGCACCCACCCATATGCATACTGCCATGAACATTAAGGGTGTCTGGCAAGGGGTTTCCACGACGTTAAGTGTCTGACAATGAATAACCTGATTTTTTATAATAATCTAAAGGTAATACCAAAAAATCGCACTTTATTATTTGACGTAATTAGATCGGTATTTTACACACCTTTAGTGAGGTGTACCTCCCAAAGCCACTGTAACCCAAACTTCATAAATGGTCCATCGTTCTAACCTGTGTTGGGATTATGCGTTGACAAACTTTTAGCTTTTATAAAATACCGTAGGTCTGGGGTTCACGGGCTCTTAGTCTATAATGGTAACGGGTCAAAATGTTTAAAATATTGAATTGTCATCGGTCCTTAATAAGTATGCCAAATTTCGTGTTAATCCGACGTTTTCAACTGGATCAAAATCATGTTCAAAGATTTCGTTACATACATACAAGCGAAGCTAATAAAAACATATTAAAAATGCCAGTCAATCTTTCTTTTTTGACCATTAATTTTCTAGAGAGCCTTTATATTATTCATATTATTTCATCAAGTCTTAATTGATAAGACCTTTTCAATTTTCGCTCAGTTAAAATTATTGTTATAAACAACTAGAATGTATTTATAAAGGATGTTTATGTATTGATAAACAGCAATAATAGCTGTTTGATGAAGAATTTATACAATTAAATAAATTTTGCTTTAATTCCAGCACTTGCTTTTTTTACAATTTGGTCGTGCATTGTGCAACTATGGCACACATTTCTACATCAAGTTGTTACTCTGCCGCCAACTCCTAAACTAATGGACCGTTTAGGAGTTGGATACGGAGTAGCAACGTGATTTTTATCAAATCGTAATTCAAGAAGAAACTTGAAATACGGGATAGTTTTTTTTTATTGCACTTGCAATATTTAAGAGAGACAATAATTGGGGATGTTAATCATCATTAAAATTTCAGTCCATAAATGACCCACTACTGAGTCGGGCCTCCTCCAAGTACAATAAATTAATCTATACTAATATTACAAAGAGGAAAGATTTGTATGTCTGTTTGTAACGAATTGGCTCAAAAAGTACCGGATCGATTTGCAAAATCTTTCACCATTTGAACACTACATTCTATCACTGATTAATATAGGCTATTTTAATTGCAAGAAGAAAAAAAAATGTTCACCAGTGTGAAGCCGGGACTACATAGTATAAAACAAAGTCGCTGTCGTCTGTCCGTCCCTATGTATGCTTAAATCTTTTTGAATTAAGATTGATTTTTGAAGCGGTCCCGGCCCGTGCGCAGCCGGGGCGGGTCACTAGTAATTAATAAATCGATGTAAAAGGCACCTCATTTCCTACGTTTCAAATGATTAATTTAATAAAGACAATGAAGTTTGCCATGGCTATTTACCATGCATACAATAAGACGTATTAAATATTTCTTCATTCTTTGTGGAGAGGGCGTTCAAATATTCGTGGGCACCAATTTTTTATTGTTGGCAAAATTAGAAGTACGCTTGAAAAACCTTTCATGAAAATACAATAGCCGTTTTACAAAGGTCTGAGTTAAATATGTATCGTAGCCTAACAGATGCATGTAAAAATAAATTATTTATTGGATAGGTTCATAAATACCTGGATGATTAATTAATTCAGCTAAAAATTTGAGAATGTCGCCGGGAGCCACCTCTAATTTGATGGAGGGAACTGAAGTTTCCTTCCTGTCTTTTATTCTTGCTTTAATAGCTTGTACCCTATATAGGTAGTTACCATTCGTAAAAAAAAATATTAATTAATTTCAATATAATAAAAAGTATCTTTTGTTACTTCTAATACCTCCAAGAACCATTACATTACATAGTATAAAACAAAGTCGCATTTTTCTGTCCGTCCCTATGTATGCATAAATCTTTAAAACTATGCAACGGATTTTGAAACGGTTTTTTTTAATAGATAGTGTGATTCAAGAGGATTGCTTTTATCTATATCATCATTTAACCCGTGCGAAGCCGGGGCGGGTCGCTAGTATGTGTGTAAAGTTTCATCATGATCAGTTAAATAGTTTTCGCGTAACAATATAAATATAAATATCCTTGGACATTTCACACAACGCCATCTCGTCCCAAGCTAAGCAACTTAATGCTTGTGTTATGGTAACGAGATGGATGATAAACTACTTATACACATTTTTTTTTGTAAATACATACATATTATAGATAGGAAACACCCAGACCCGGAACAAATACTTGTAGGTCGTACAAACATTTCTTCCGTGCGGGAATCGAACCCGCGACACGCTGCGCAGCAGTCGATCGCTCAACCACTGCGCCAACCGTGTCGTACGTAACAAACAAACTTACATTCACACTTATAATATTAGTAGGGATAATCTTCTTCTGCGCCAGAGATCTTAAGCCCTTTCTTTTACTTATCTCTTTCCTTTAATAATTTAAGAAATGTATACTATATTACGATGCTTAACACCAAGTTGTTTAATTAGTTTTGTACCCCGTGTAGTCCGGAAGCAGCTTAATCTTACCACTATTTACGATCTGGTGTCATCGTGGGACAAATTAGTTGGGAGATTAGGAACTTCAAGTTTTGTGGAGTAGGTAATCATAGTTAAAGAGTGGATCTCAAAACAATTGTTTTAAAGAAAGAAAACCGAAGTATTTCCTTCTTTAGAAATATTCGTTTTGAAATAGAGTTTGGGTTGAATCGTAGTGGTTCCAACATATGTTTTTTTATTCTTGAGTAAAATGTGTAGCCGTTATTTCGGCGCCACGAGCTTATATACCAAAACCGCGTGCATGAGCCAGTTTCATTATTTCCAGCATCAATAGACTAACATGGAAATTGTTCTTTAATGGAGTTCGGAACACCATTAAATAACTTTAATAATAACATACATTTACAAATACTACTCAGCCCACAGAAGACATAGGTTCAAGCAGTGGTGCTGAGTCGGGTCTCCTCCAGATAGGTGGAGGGCAATTAGCCTACTGTGCCACGCTGGCCAGACGGTTTGGTTTCCGAGTTCTCTGTGCTGCCACCTTGTCGTGGTGCGGGGGTTTGAGTGCCTCAATGATCCGTGGGGCCATTCCGGCCAGGGCCCCCTATACCGGAGGGCCTACGGGGAGAGGTGAGCCGAAGAGCGGTACCCAGCGCCGCAGTGGATTGGGGCTCCAGGGACTCCTCCGTCCTCAGAGTTGCCCTGCGAGTCCTGGACCACTGCGGTGCACCAACGTCCTCGGGTTGGGTAACCCGAGGGCTGACGGGCCTGCGAGGCCGTTATGTCCCAGAAGGGGGCTGCGGGGCGGGTCGCAAAGGAGGGAGCTTCGGGTGACCCACGCCGCGGACAGAGTCAGGATTGGAGGGGGGGTTCGTGACTATGCGGACCCCCTCTGCCCTCGCCTAAGAGGCCGGTGGTGGGTCAGGGGAACCGCCACCGACAAAAGCCATGTTGACTGAGAGGGCGTCCCAGTTCCCGGGATGCCCTCTCTGACAATCGCTTGCCCGCGTTGCGGGGACCACGCCGGGGCGTCACAGTAGACGTCACAGTTACGCGAACTTGTGGCGCCCCAAGCGCGCCGTGTGAGGGTATACCGCTGGGGTTTTAGTGGGTAGACGACTCTTGGGTAGACGACGCTTGTCGGAGGCCAACACAACAAAAAAATAAAAAAAGGGTTTCCAAGTTTTCCTTCTCTTGCGGCTAGGTTATCGGCCTTTTGTTGGCTCTTACGACACCCTCAGGATAAGATGGGGTGGTGACACGTTGTATTCTAAATCCGTCGTACATCTAAATAACATGTAATTTTAAACAAAATAACATTTTCTTACAACTAGATATAGGATTTCTCAAAGGGGGTGCACTTGTTTGACACGCCGTTCAAACAAAAAAATAAAAATTATCCTTTTATGAGCTGTCGCGCCACAAACAGAGAGACAGACGTATGACGTACGTCAGCTTGTGTCTTTCCAATGTAACTATGTCAACTTACTTGTCGAGAGTTAAAACGACCTGGAGTAGAACCTTCTAAGCAAATAGCACTACTTTAAGTTGTCTCCTCAAAGTTGCGAGAAAGGGTTGTCTCGCGTTCAATACAAACTTTATAATTGGGACGTTGGTCACGATTAATCGTCCCGTTGAATCCCTACAGGCTAGTTACGGTGAGATCTTGGCCAACTATTGATTGTACAGACAAGAATAATAACGCTGTTCGTGAAACAGAAGTAGGTTTTTAATATTTTATTATCTGACCAATTAAATTTTCCTTAAACAGAATAACTGCAAATCCGATGTCAAAATAACTGGTATTATAAAATAAGTAGCGACCCACCCGGGCTTCGCACGGGTGCAATGATGAGCCTCTAAATTTATCAGTGTTTCTCTATAATATTATGGATGTATTATAGGTACATATAAACCTTTCTCTTGAATCACTCTATGTATTAAGAAACCACTTCAAAATCCGTTGCATAGTTTTTTAGATTTAAGCATACATAGGGACGGACAGACGACAGCGACTTTACTTTATACTATGTAGTGATATATTAATTTCATTCGTGACAAATCAGTTTGAAATATAAATTTTAGTTATTCATCGTGAATATAATTCAAATGTCATCAATTCAATCCATGCAAATCCATCCAAATTCAATTAATTAAACTTTCGAACCAGATTTGACAAATCAACCAACAGTTATGAAACCAATCATTTAGGAAATACCATTTATTATTGAGGTATTGTCAAAACAAAAAGAGCCCGACCACCAAATTACGTTCCAGTCATATTTTCCCAAGATTACAAAAATTGTGTTACATATAGCACTTAAATCGCCACCCCATTCCGTCCTACGGGTGTTGTAAGAGGCGACTAAGGAGACCCAAGGCGAAACCCTGTGCGAACCCGTCTGGCCAGTGTGGCACGGTAGGCAAATAGGCCTTCATGTAATTGGAAGAGGCCTGACTCAGCAGGCCTCTTTCGGGCTGAGGTAATGATGATGATAATGATCAACGAGAAATACTTTTCAACTCACACTTCTTCTCAGTCACGGTCTTAATTGCTGAAATTCTTGTCTAGATCGATACGTTGATCCCTTGATGCACTAAACATTCTTTTAGTGCGTTCACATCAAGCTTGATTTACAATACAATTCAGAATTTTCCTCATATGATTAGCATGATTTACGCTGGCAGATCTGCCAGTATATTGAGCCTTAACCATCTATTATCAATCATAATATAGGTTGACACGTGTCATGGTCCAAGCGAAATTAATTATCTCCATCGGAAATTACGTGTTTGTTGTGTCGGGCCTCGGGCGTTGTATTAGAGCATGCATCGGAAACGCTTTGGGGTAACAGGGTGTGCCAAAAAGCGTATACATGTCTTGGTATAATAGTCTCACTGTCAAATTATAATTGGCTCGTGAACTGTCACGAGTCATATATTACTACTCATATATTTACAGGACACAACCGTTGCGTTCAAACGTGAATGTGACTTCGTTCTTACGTTCTAATTTGTAACGATTTGATTCGATTACGGGGCGGACGATGGCATACTGCATTCTTAACGCGAACTAGGTATAGTATAAAATCGTGTGAATACGCACAACAATAGCTATACCACTTTTTCCACACCCTGTGTTTGTAAAAAGGTGGGTTGTACATATTTTCTTTGTTGACGTACCTGATAATTTCCTTGCAATATCATGCTAAAATAAAACTATGAATTGACATCAATATTTTAATAAACATCACATATAAAATTATATACACGTATAAAATTTGACACTTAAAATTTAAGTATACAAATATGCAGATATTTTTTGTATTTACATGTATATTACAGCAATCCGAAGAGTTCGCTGGGCAGACTAGCGCCCTACCTACAAACCTTTTAAAACGGAACCTGGATGGTTCTGTGAGTGAGTACAAACGATTTCAACCGGATAAATTACAAAAATGTTGGATTCCGTGACACTGAATAAGTTTTCATTGGGCTTTATAGCACTACATAAAGCCCAATGAAAACTTATATGTTACTAGCGGCTTGGCACGGGTGCGATGTTACCCGTGCCAAGCCGCTCCTAACATATACTCCTTATATCATCAGCTACCTATCAGTGCAAGTCCCGTCAAAATCGGTCCAGCCATTCCAGAGATTAGCCGGAACAAACAGACAGACAAAAATAAAAGTTATTTTGGTCTCTAAACTGTGTATACATACTTACGCATTTAGTAAAAAGTGGTTATTTTATTATTACAAACAGACACTCCAATCGTATTTATTTGTATGTATTAGATACGAGTCGGACTTTCATTATAACGCATGGACACGTCACCAGCAGCGCGTCACCTGTTAAATCAGTTACCGAAAACGGAATCTAAACTATGTGGTAAGCAATATTATTCGTAATCGATAAAGCAACGTTTTGAGCTAAAAACTAAAATATATATTATCACACAGCTTTGCCTAGTTTCGGTTGTTGACCATCATTTTTGTCATAATAACCATTCTTATAAATGCATAAGTAACTGTCAGCTTATCATGCCAAAACTGCTCAACTCGGTTGGGCAGTATAGAGAACTTTGAGAGAATCATTATTGCAACATTGAGTTAAATGTATAGAGAAGCTATTTCAAACAGAAAGTATCGCATAACTTGATGACAGCGCGGCAAGTGGGGGGTGTGATGTTTTCATAGATAAAATCAATACGCGCAGACGCGACTTTATTATTCTGCCTACTTGTTACTGCGTGTACTACTTTCCATACTACTTAGGGATTATATAAAAAAGTGTTGAAACTGTAAAAATATTTGAATTTTTTATAAGTTTAGTTCTGCCGTTTGGTATAGTAATCCATAGTTTTATCAGTTCTATGCGTCGTGATGCAATAAATTTTTTGTGTACTGATTTATTATGGCTCGAATTAAATGCATTCTGTTAATGAATGTTGATGGCTGATCCATTGAATGTTCATTCAAATTTGTAAATACTTCTTTTAGCTTGCTTCAGGGTATTAATCTAGTTTCATGACATGGCTGAGGATATCTAAAAATCTTTATTTTACATAATACCCTAACTACTAAAATAAACTGTATACTGGATACAAGGCCTACTTAAAATATAGTATTTGTATTAGATATAATCTTTAAAAAACGCAATAATTCAAAACTCATTTTAATAGTCATAAACTTTAAAACGCAATATCTCAAAACTAACTTGACTGTACTTAGCTAGTTTTCGCAGTAAACCCTATTATTATTTTAGTGTCCTTCATTATTTAACGTCGATAGTGTCAACTCTGCGCATTCAAATGTTCTTACTCTTTGATATTCACATATACATGGCCGCCACAGTGAGGCGTCGTCAAGAGTTACAATAAATTGATAAAATATGACTAAATTAAGCGTGTTTTAAAGATAATGTGTTGAAAAGTTACTCCTTGACCTTTACTTGTATTTCTCGAATTGTTTGAACAGTATCTCACGAAGGCATAGTTTAAAAAACAAAACGGCACTCAAACGTGTGATGTTGCAGCAAGCGCTTGTCACAGACTAAATGAGTTGGAGTGCGTGCGCTCCAACGCGTGTTACAAACAATCTAGTTGAGGTGCCTCCTCTAGTACGAAGTACATTTAACTCAATGTATTGCAATGGGCTTCTTCTTATTTTAGTTTCGGGTGCATAGTGTAGCACGGCACAAAATATCTCGTGGAACTAAATACAAAAATATTATAAAGAAACAATAAATGTATACTATATTATTTACAAGTATTTAACTTGATAATGAATGTATTCTGAGAACATATCTCAATTTCTATTGTAATATAATTTTTACGTATTCCTTTTTCCTACCATTATCCTCATAGCCTATAAAATATCCACTACTGGCCAGGCCTACTCAATTTACACGTGGAAAATTAACCTTCTGTCGTGCCCCACTGGCAAGATGAGTTGGCACACGTGTTCGTATTAAGATTTCCCTCTCTTGTGTCAATCGCTCACCACACTTTTCTATGTTTCACTAAAATTCAGATGACCCAAAATCGTATAAATTCGTAAGAACCACAGTTTTCTAGAACAGCCTTACATTTTATTTGGTACGGACTCTTGAGATACTAAATTTTGTAATACCTAACACATTACATCGTATACACATTTTTATATTTAAGTCTACAATAAGAACTTTACATACCTTTTCCCTCATCATTTTTGTAGCCTGTAAAATACTGGCAAATCTGCTGCTGATAGCAGTGAAACGCACAATTGCTTTAGTGGGTTAAACTTCCCATCCTAGGGCCCACCCTAAGTTTTAGCACACCAAACCACTTACCTAAACAGGGTGCCGAAATTATCACTTGTGGATATCCTATAGAACAGCTTATTTTCAGCGGCTTATAAGTTATGTAAACTCCATTGAAACCCGTCAACAGAAAAGTACGGCAACAGTTACCGTAATCCAATGTGCTTTATTTATTATATTATGTTTAATAAATATGGAAAATAATATTAGCGCCGATAGTCGATGAGTCCGTGTCGATGCAGCATTTCTACTGACATGGCGTGCGCGGGGGCTGTTCGTCGCGACGACCGTGTCACGTGGCTGAGCTGCGTGGTCTGCGCGCGCGTCTCTATGCCACGTTGCACGTGGGATCCGTGCACGTGGCCATTATGGCGGAGAACATTCATCTTTAAATAAAAAGAGTTATGTAGGCCACCTTTCCATGTGGGGCGAAGATTTGCAGGCTGCGAGCAGCAGCTAATTGCATCAAAATGCTCTCTATGGCACTCATTATGGGAAGCTATAAACAGCAGTGAACCAGAGCGGTAAAATGATGATGACGAGTAATAATAAGCACCAGTCTCAGCCCATAACCAATCCACTACCGAGACAGATTTGGTGGCACCGGATTTCTTATTCATTTCCATTTTTTTCATGTATTATTCAAAATTGTTTTTAGCCAGAGACCACTTTAAAAAAAAAGACATAGCTCTCCAAGCTTTACTACACCGATGAAATGGGTCCTGGATGTCTTGACAAGAAATATCTAATACTAGCTTTTGGGCGCGGCTTCGCCCGCGTGGGCTTCGAACCCGTGCATATTTTTTATGAACATAAAATCGGTTATTGTGACTAAACTATGATAGTTATATGAGAGAGATATGTGCTCTCGCGGACTTTTTTGTAAGACCTACAAACCCGTAGTACATCATTTTGTTCTATTGTCAATAGTTTTTGCGGCGCACGCATAAATAGGTTTTCGATTTTACACCTTGGTTTACAAAATCGCAATTTTCATACGGATCCCTAATTCTTTTGAAAATAAAATATAGCCTATAACCTTCCTCGATAAATGGACTATCTAACACTGAAAGATTTTTTGAAATCGGACCAGTACTTCCTGAGATTAGCGCGTTCAAACAAACAAACAAACAAACAAACTCTGCAGCTTTATATATTAGTATAGATGTATAATAACAATAAGAGCAACCAACAAAATGACACACGCGACGATCAGGTGGAATTAAGATAACGAAAGCTGCTAATTTCAAGCGAGTAATATACTCAACTCAAAATCTCGGGCCTGGGCCGTCAAGAATTTGTAGATACATCATACGGAAAGAAAATTGCATATTTTTATTCTATCCACCATACAGCATACGGCAGATGTGAAAAAGCCCAACTCATCGGTATATCCCTAAGTTATGGTTTAAAACATGAACTAGACACAAGAATTTTAAGTTAGTTATGTGTTTTGGAATGGTATTGTGTATGATAGTCGTGACTCCAAGGATACGGGATTGTCCTCGCACACATTTCATTGGTTCTTACCTGCAAATAGCATCGTTTGTGGGGTTCGTGGTATAAATCGTAGTCACTCGATGAGCCTTCAGGCTTTTGCGCGCATCTCCACTGTGGGCAAAAACATCTTGAATATTTGGTTACTAATCTAAGAGGCAACTAAATACCTAGTTAGTTCTTTGAGGACGTGACGAATAATTTGATATTAAACCCTGGAAGATAAATTAGGTATCGTATTAAAGATGCTAATTATATTAAAACTGGGGATTTAATTAAAGTTTATTGCCGGTCTAAATTCGAGAGTACTAAAGTTAAATGAAATACAAATTATGAAAGTTAAAAAGTCAGATATAGCGTCTTCATCTGAATAAAACCCGATTCGTTGGCACCGAATGAATATTAAATACGTACCAGTTGTTAAGCTAGTGCAACAAAAACACGACTGTGAAAATCGTATCTAAGAGAAACCTCATAAGTATAGATCCTACACATCGCTTATTGAGTATACTTATAAACTTCATTTCACTTATAGTTTTTATTGAGAAGCGGTGCAGAATGTTAGTTGTTTTAAAATCATGATTAAAAAACATTACACACGGTACCACGTCAACACACGAATATACTCTATATGTTTATTGTTAAATATAATATTATTTTACTAAATGTCAAACATAACCATAATGAATTGTTAATTGCCTTTATTTTCCTGTGCCTCGGCAAAATCTGTGATTATTGGTAGTCTTTGACAATAAAACCAAAAATAATAATGTTCAAAATTATAATTTTAATTTATTAGGGTCGAATCTCGAGCGCTAGGGTCTAATCGTGAGTTACTATTACTTCTAACATTGCACTTTAGGATTGCTTCACCAAAGACTAATTATATGGCAGTTCAAAGTTATAAAAACATTGGCAGAATTCCTAAGATTCAGTCAAGTATTGGAAGAGAAAGACGTACAGAAAAAGTAAATATTTTAATAAAATTTTAACGGCTGGCAAAGTTTTTGTTTAAATGAAATGTGTATTTTATGGAAATCCGCTGGAGGGTGGCAATACGGAGTATTCTTGAAATATATATTAATAGGGCACCACTGAGATTGAACGCCCTTAAGGATTATTCTACTTTGTTGTTGTGATATACAGAACTTATTTTTTTTTATCAGTAAGTCAACTGCGAAGCTTCCGCTCGCTTCGGACCCATTCCATTATCAAGACACCGCTGAGTGGGGCGACTAAATCGAGAGTCATTAATTTGCTTACTGTGGCACGCTGGCCAGACAGAGGGTTGGCATAGGGTTTTGTATAAAGTTTTCCTTCTCTTGCAGGTTTTCGTCCTTATCATTTCCTTTTACGGTGCCCTCATGATGGTAAAACTAAGAATTCTAAATTTGTCACCACACAGAAAATACCTGCACTAAGAGAGAAAAGTTAAGAGAGTGATATAGCCGAATGACCTTGAGAAATCGGTTTCGAAAGTTTACTTTTCACGCCGGGTTGCTAGTTGCGTTGAACCGATAATTATAGCACAAAATAATATTTAAAAAAATCCGTACAATATTTATTTCCTCGCAGCGGTTTATTCATCGCGTGTACTCATACGTACACGGTTTTACACATTTTTTTTTATTAATATGACCCTGCCCGCGAATGACAAGAATCATCATCAGAATCAAGATCATGACAAGAAATCTAAGTTACACCTTGTAACAAAAACTATCTGCCAAAAAAGTACCGTCCAAACTGGCTCTGATATTTCAGAGATAAAACAACCACACAGAAGTTTTAGAAATTGAGAATTTTGTACTTTTAAGAGAGAATGAATAAAAATACGTTTTTGTCCTGAAATAGCCTTGGTAATTTGGTAGACTAACTTTACACAATTATTAATCGATAATTCGGACCGGCAGAGGCTTGTCAGGATATACACTCTAGATTCTATTACTTTCCAACCACCTACTAATACCACATTTAATAAAAAACGTACCTGGATCCGGCGATTTTGCCTACAGCATACCCTTAAATCTACCGCCTCTAATTTAGTTTTATTGAAAACGTACCCTGTTAACGTCAAGAAAAAAATCTGTGTGGCAAAATTTTCGAACATCCCTCACCGTACATAAAATTTTAACGGAGTACTAAATGATATAATGTATTGAAATTAAACACTTTTATTTTGCGTGGTAAAACAAAAGAGTACTGTTTTAAAATTTTTTTAAAGTTTCGGCGCTCAAATCGCTTTGATTGGCGATCAAAGGGAAATCAACAAAACAGATTCTGTTTCCAATTTGTTGAAGCTATGGAAACAGAAAGAATTGCTAAGTTTGGCGTGCAACGTTTGACAATCGTAGTATCGTGAGACACAAGTAACGTTAAAAAAAGTTATAAGCCTCGTTGGTCTAGGGGTTAGATGTTCCGCCTTTGGATCAACGGGTCCCGGGTTCGATTCCGGGGTCGGGCAAGTGTCTTTGTCTAAACCAGAGGCACTGGCTCGGAGTCTGGGTGTCATTTCTATCTAGAATATGTATGTATTTACAAAAAAAAAATGTATTTAAGTAGTTTATCATCCATCTCGTTACCATAACACAAGCATTTAGTTACTTAGCTTGGGACGAGATGGCTTTGTGTGAAATGTCCAAGGATATTTATTTTATTTATTTATTTATAAGCAAGTATTTTCATCATTATTTTCTCTTCTAAATTCGTGGTCACTTTAAGAAAATATAATATTCAAGTTGATATTATGTTTCCATTATGTAACAGCAAAATAAATTTGAATCAAAACAATTACCAAACATTTCGCTAGCCATCATAATATAATGACGCCTACAGTTGCTTATCGGGTTACGAACAAATTGTGTTCAATTCTGCAATTCTCTGGGCTCTTTTATCTCTTTGATCAAAACAATTTTCCCCGAGTGAAACGACAAAAGAAACGGTGATTGTTTCAAATAAATTAGTAGGATAAAAGTATTGTCTATTGATATAACCTAGAAAATTCGCTCGAGCTCTATATTAAAATAAAATAAACTTGCAGCAAAATGTGTCTTTTAATTTAAAATATAAAGCTTGACATACAAGCCAGGTTCTTAGCCGATACGTATTTAAATACGCATACGCAGTTGAAATTCATTCCATGTGGTGACGGATTAAGAATAAATAGTCTCACCACCCCATACTGTTCTGTTGGTCGTCAGAGCCGACAAAAGGAAATGACAAGGCCGATAATCTAGCCGGCCGGCGTAATGCACAGTAGGCATTTAATTTACACTCAGTGAGAAAAATCAGTGGCAGTGGGAAAAAAATCCAACGCGAATATACCCAGGCTTTTTCCCATTTAGGAAAAAACCGGGTATTTATGTGGGAAAAAAGCAATAGACGAGTATTTTCATTATTTAACATAATTATCACGATCTTAATAAAATTAACATTACTTTTTTATTTATTTGTTACAACAAATGCAGCAAAAACATTTTACTTTGCGATGCGCACATACCTTGCGCCAGCGCATAATTGTTGCCTGTTGTTCGAACCGTCAAAATGAGACAATGAATGAACAATGAGACATACGTACTAACAATTATTCAAAGTAATCGTTAAAATTGAAAAAAAATTAGTCACTTTTGCTTTCTCCAGGTTTTTCTCCTACTTTTTCCCACATTTGGGCTTTTCCCGGGTAAAATCCCATCTCTACTGAAGGAGGCCCGTCTCAGCTGTGAGTCATGCATGGGCTGAGTAATAAGGACTATTTAGCCATCTCATTGAGCAGTGTTAATTACATTCAAAATTAATGTCTCATGCATAATGTACATACTGACATCATTTTGTCGTAACCTATTATGGCCATGGAAAGTATTGGCACGATTACCAGTGAAATTCTACTGTTTCCTAATATATTCACTAGCAGCTTGTTGACACTTTATACCAAGGGTTGGGTAGGGAAAGTGCCTAAACAAGGTTAAACGTTATGTAGCAAAATGTATCAAGAGAGTGTTTCAAATAAATTTAACTCGTAAAGTGTTTGTTTTGATGTTTTCAATTAAATTATTGACTACTATCATCATCTTATTCATGATCATCATCATATTAAACTACTATCATTTAAGCTCTTTAATAATAATAATAAATAAATATCCTTGGAAATTTCACACAACGCCATCACGTCCCAAACTAAACTAATAAACTACTTATATACATATTTTTTTGGTAAATACATACATATTATAGATAGAAAAACAACCAGACCCGGAACAAATACTTGTAGGTCGTACAAATATTTCTTCCGTGCGGGGATCGAACCAGCGACATGCTGCGCAGCAGTCGATCGCTCAACCACTGCGCCAACCGTGTCGTCAACTCGTCTCTTTAATGGCCCAAATCACGCCATTTTCCTATGTTGCCCTTTGATTATCACTGCTCACTAACACTCTTCACTTTGTTTTTCGTCTCATGCCATTAATAACAAGATAGCTAAGCACTGCAGGGGGGAGGTGACTTGAGCTTCAAGCCCTCTACTATATGGTCTGAATTTAACTGTTTAACCTACGTGGGTTCAAACCAGTACTAAGTAAACTCATTGTTATTTTTTCTTCGAAAAAATCCTTTGTTTAACTCTTAGCTTCTGCCTCATATAGCCCATTTATCTAGTATAATACTTATTATTTCTCAATATTAAATCAGTGGTTCAGTGTAAAAACCTTAAAGCCCATTAAAATATGTTTGTATTTATAATATTAAGTTAGATAGAAGATTTTCGCTAAAATGGTGATTACTTTTATTTCCAAATCGGTTCATTTTCGGCGATCTAAAATGGGGGCACTTAGAGGTGCGGGCTTTTACGCGGATTTTATTTGTGACTCACGGCGCTGTGATGGCAAGTACAATAGCTAATGGTGCCTTTATACTGATTACGGATGTTTGACGGGGAATGGGAGCAAAAGGAGAAAAGATTGTTGTCATTTTTTTAATAAATATTCTAATAACTAGTTTCCAACTACAACCCCAAATTTTCAACTAACTTCAAACAAGAGGAAGTGTATAATATTAGTATTATGTGGTTATCACATACATTTAATACTTATAAACCGATTTGGAAATCGAGTTCAGTGTCGTCGCATAGAAAATTTATCGATTTCGGTTCAGTAGTCTCGTTTGAATTGAATTTGTAAATAATTTGAATGGATACGACTTTTGTATCGATTACGATATTTTAGTTATTGACACAAGCGTTAATCCTTATAATGTTATAAACGCAAAAGTTTGTATGATTTTGTAACCCTTTCACTCAAAAATTACTGCATGGATTTTAATGAAACTTTACAATAATATAACTCATATATTAGAAAGACAATTTATGCAAGTATTCGGATAATTGGCGATGTTGTAATACTGTGCAGACAAACTCGCAGTCAGTAACTAATTGTATTATTAATACGCCTATGGAAGCGATTAGCTTAGTCCTTCTCCAAAAACTCTTTTACCTTTGAACACACCTAACCATGAGCCTCCGTAGCCCAGTGGTGTAGACATGGGTAGGACATACTCGTATTAAGCAGAACTTTCAACATTCATGGCATGCGTTCCAACTACCTTTTAATATTAAGTTTATGATACACTTGTGATATGGGATTAGAGCTTGCTTGCGTAGGTATTATAATTTATTACGTACAAAGCTTCACTTCAAATTAGTGGGCACGGCCTAACTTACATAGAGCGTGTTACAAAAAGGAGTAACAGTGACACAAAACCCAATAATTACTTATTATATTTAATTGCTTTTAATAGTCCAGTAATCTACCACTGTGTTTTAAAGAGAAGAGTCCACAAGAAACTGTTGTTGCTTTTTCCTAAGCAAAGTGAACTTTTCTTTTAATGTATTAGCACTAGCTGATCGTCGATTTCCCCTCGCACTTCAACAAAGGAGAGAAATAAACAAAGAACTACTTTGCTATACTAAATTTATATATGTAAATAACAAAAAAAAAATTATACTTTTAGAAATTGGCATTTTTGTAAATAAAAGTACAATGTTAATATCACCGACGTTAATAATATCCCATACACAATAGGTACAAGACCAACGCGCCATTTCATATTGCTTTAGAGTTTTTGTCAGACCCTGGAATCGTGAGTCATCATGAAGTTGAAGGAGACATGACCCCACGGGTAATTTTATAGCTTGGTGAGACATAACCTATCTTCATCATGGCTATGATCATACTCTCGAGTGAGGTATCATCAACTCCGTTTCTATTTTCTCAATCTTACTGGGTTCGGTACTGCGACAATCCTGTTTTCGCTAATAAGTTAAGTGGATTTCGGGTCATTTCAATTCAACCCAAACAAGTTGTAGTGTCAACACAAATTGTCCCAAAACCCGAACCTAACAGTCAAGACTGCCGCCGCCGTTTAAACAAAACACTGCTACAATGGAAACAACTAAATACACATATTCAATTAATGTCGGTAGCATTGCCATTTAACAAAGGAGTTTCTCATGACTCACTTGAGTTTATACATACTCGTACAAGGGGAAATGTTTAAGCAATCTAATAATTCTGAGAAGGAGGACAAAATTGTCTAACCACATTACTATTTCCCATTCGTAAACATTTACACATTAGCTGCCCGGCTACATAGATACAGACATATTATTTATCTATTTACTTCTAATGTCACGTTCTATGCCAATAGCGGATCGCTCCACGTGGAAATCACGGCGCACCGCTCCAAACTGTCAGTACTATAATATCCTAAATAATATCCTTAGACATTTCACACAACGCCATCTCGTCCCAAGCTAAGCAACTTATTGCTTGTGTTATGGTAACGAGATGGATGATAAACTACTTATATACATTTTTTTTTTTGTAAATACATACATATTATAGATTGAAATGACACCCAGACTCCGAGCCAGTGCCTCTGGTTTAGACAAAGACACTTGCCCGACCCCGGAATCGAACCCGGGACCCGTTGATCCAAAGGCGGCACATCTAACCACTAGACCAACGAGGCAGTCAAAACTGACTAGTACTGACACGTCAAAGTCAGCGTATGGCCCAATTTTTTGATGTAGAACAGTTTGATCCGCTGTCCAAACCGCGACTTCAAAAACGCAGTTAGATACTCGGCCAAACTATGCGTACGCCACACGCTAATGTCTACTTGTGAAGACTGCCATAGATCAAAATGCCAACCAAAGCTGACGGCTATACGTGTCATTCAAATCAAGGATGTTACATTATGATGGACAATATACAGCTGACTTAGACAACCATGCATTTATCCACCCTATTTTATAAGCTCACATGAGCGATAGTTGTATATAACCATTTTATACGACACGTGGTATGGAAGAAAATGAAACCCATTTTTCACGAATCTTAGAGCCTTTCTTAATGGCTCTATAAGCTCAAGTTGAACACTTGATAATTTCCCACAAAATGCTAGTTTTGTAGTTCGCGAAGTTTTATTGGTATGGACTCCCTGGTAAAACCATAGAAGATCAAGTCTTGGAGTCAGTACTGCTGAGTAAATGTGGTTTATGTATGATCTTAGGCTTGCTCAGGAACCTATTATTGTTAGTATTCGAACTAAATTCCTAATTTACTTATTTGGCTGTATAGCACCGTACAATCAAATGCTGGAAACATTTAAGTTCACTATTATTATGATAATCACATAGGCGCAAAGGGATGATCATCCAGCCGGGCCAAGTGGTATGTCTGTCAGGGGGCCGCGTCGCCTATCCCCCAATAACTGTCGTCGGGGATGTCTTAAAAGTGAACATTGCTTGTAAACTTCGCTATCGCAGTGTAGAACTTTTGGTAATTGTCGCATTTGTAGGCGATATTTCTTGATGTTGATACTTCAGATTATTCGGGCAAATTGTATAAGTATGTAGCATGATAGTCGCTACAATACTATATGTGTATTAAATACTTAATTTAATAACGCTAAAAGATGGCCTACAACTTTAAAAATCATCATCTCAATCCATAAGTCTCCCACTACTGAGTCGGGCCTCTTCCAAGTCCATGTAGGGAAAGTATCCTTCCGTGCTATGCTGCTTAAAGTTATCCTTCACTTGCCACTGGGTTGTCTCGCGCTCCATTAGTCGCGTCTTACGACATCTTCACATATTGTCTTTGAAACTATATTTGTAAGGTTATAACTTAAAATACCGTAGTTACCGTGAACTTGGTCTGCTGGCACACGCCCCTTCCACACAGCAGTTTCCGAGCCGACCGTTGGAAGTTGCGCGTCATCAGGCAATAAACTATCGGATTAATTGCCGAGTTAGCGTGACCTGAGGAAAATATTTATTTCAGCTCTCGAAATTTTTTTTTGTTTTCATTAAGGATGTGGTCCCATTAAGGAAATATAAAATCAGCAAATGAAGCTTAATTCTAATAAAAAAAACATTTTTAATAAACGTTTTTGAAGGTACATTGGCGAGTTGCGCAATCTAATTATATATGTTTCGGAGCTATCTATAGAATATTTTTGCAAAGTGCAAGCAAAATGTGGTCCAAATATTCAGCTAAATTTGCTTGATTGGGTTACGAACACCCATACTTTTAACTTTATACAATAGAGGGATTAATAATTCATACCAATGAATAGTGCATACGGCAGGTAGCTGCTCAGAGCCTTTGGATTGACTATGTTTACGTCCAATAGCAGCTGCATTATATTGTACGGCATCCAACACAAGGCAAACAGCACTGCTAGTAGTAGCAATATCCAAGCTACCCTCTTCCGCTCCTTCATTAACCTAAGACCCTAAAAACAAAATGGAGTAAATTATTTACAAATTCTTTTTATCGCCTATAAGCTGGTATAGAATACATGTTATCGTGGAACACGGCTAAAGGAACTAGATACAAATGTTAGGCATTCTATGGCGCAGCAACCTTAATCTCTTCTGTCAAATTTAAGAACAAACTGTTTAATTAATAAGGTTCCCAATAATTGATCAATAGACAAGGAAAAAGAAGAAGGAAAAAACATACACAACATTATATTTATTTGCAGCCGCATGGTTCAAAACTGTTTATAGATAGATAGATAGATTAGGGTCAGCAGCCGCACAAACTTTGTTTTGCCATAAAAAAATGTTACGACTTGTCCACAAATCTCCAAAAAGAAAAACAAGAATTCGATAAGAAAAGAAAAGAAACACCCCTAACAAGACATAATGACACTCTTACCTATAGATTAAAAAATGCTTTTAATTACTAACAAAATAATTAGGAAAGTGAAATTAGCGTCCACAGCGCCTTTTTGGTGTACAATAGCAGCTCTGTCTAGACCAATCTTAATTCTTATTCAAGAAGCACAATCTAGTTATCCTTGATGTACTTTTGTTTCAATTTTGTTCACTATTAGGGTATTCCATGTTTCAATCTGGTTAACTATTTTAGATTCAAATGATCATCTGGACATGGTTCTGATATGCGTGGTTAATTAATATGGGAACGGAGTCCAATGGAGTGATAGATGATGATGACCATATTATCAAAACGTAAACTACTGTTATGGTGGCATATTTTCCACGTGGTTATGGAAAGACATCACTGCCTTATAAGTGACAGCTCGTATCAAATCATTGAATTTTGGAAAAAATCTCAAGGCCCAAGGATGATTCAAGAACACCTGGGACTTTGTTTTTTGGTTTCGCTGGGGAAATGCTTTTTGCATATCGCTACCCCCTGGGATGGTGCCGGCGATTATGTGGGACTCCGGAAACTACTCGTCTACCCACTAAAACCCTTGCACGACACGCGTGGGGCGCCCCAGATTCGCGTAAACGCATTCCACTGTGACGCCCCGAAGAGATGCCCGCTATGCAGGCATGCGACTATCGGAGAGTGTCCCGGGACAACCTCAGTCAGAGAGGCTTTCGGCGATGACGGGTCCCCCGACCCACCACTGGCCTCTACGGCGGGGGCAGGAGGTGGACGTACAGTGGCCTCCTCCTCCCCGAACTCCATCTGCGGTGCGGGTCAGTCAGAGCATCCTCCTCTCTGACCCGTTCCGCCTCCTTCTGCAAGATAACGTCCTCGCAGAAGAAGGCCATAACCGGGTGGCCTCGGTGTTGAGCATACGTCCGATTAGGCTCGACAGCGACATGTCCCCTCCGACTCGTGCCACCAGGTCTCGCCTAGGAACATCTGGGGCCTGAGTCAACATGCAGTTATGAATGGGTAATGCCTGTGTTTTCTTCGATAAGTCGCTTATTTATAACCACATTTTCCTTGAAAATCGCAGTTGAAGGGCGTTATTTAACTCTACTAAATTCCACAAACCACCATCTTACAGTCATGAGATTAGGTGTTTCCCTTTAAAAGCATTTTGCAGTCAACATTATGAAATAAAAAAGGAATGAACCCTCTGTAATATTTTTGCGGTAACTCCATGTTCACTAAGAAATACTACTTAACTTCGAAGTGCCATACAAATAAATGGCAACAAATCTTCCCATAACCACCAATGTTACAAAAGTATTGGTATTTAATTCAAGCATTTACATAATGCTAGGGGTATACTTTTCAGTGTGCCTCTACTAATACGGGTAGTTAATCGAAAGTAGTTAAATTACTTTACGCAGTACGTTAATGGAGGGTCCATTAACTTGGAGGAGTTTCAACTCAGAAACTATTATTATGAATCGAAACAAAATAAACTGTTAACCAAATCCTATTGAATCAAGAATAGGCCAGATAGTTATTGGTTTGGCTCGGGGAGGGTCGGGCAAATTTCTTTAGCTTATCCAGAGATGTATGCTCTGGGACCAGTATCTTTGTCGTGAGTGACATGTTTATAAAAAGCTTTAAAGTTTAATAAAAATATGTGTGTTTACTTGTTCGGGAGGCTGGGCTTGACGATTCCCAGCCTCCCGAACAAGCCGGTTTCCGAAAAGGCTTCAGTACCGTAGACCATATTTTAACGCTACGGCAGGTTATACAGAAGACCGAGGAGTATAACCTGCCCCTTTGTCTGGCGTTCGTGGACTACGAGAAAGCCTTCGATTCGATCGAGACGTGGGCAGTATTGCAGGCTCTCCAGAGGTGCCAAGTCGACTATCGGTACATCGAAGTGTTGAAGTGCTTGTATGAAAACGCCACCATGTCAGTCCGACTCCAGGACCAGACCTCGAAACCGATCCAGTTGCAGCGAGGTGTTAGACAGGGAGACGTTATCTCTCCGAAACTGTTCTCCGCTGCACTGGAAGATGTTTTCGAGGTTCTGGACTGGAAAGGGCTGGGCATTAACGTGAACGGCGAGTACATCACTCACCTTCGATTCGCTGACGACATAGTCGTAATGGCTGAGACCATGGAGGGCCTCACTACGATGCTCGATGGCCTCTGTGGAGCCTCCGAACGAGTCGGCCTTAAGATGAACATGGAGAAGACGAAGATCATGTCTAATATCCATGTTCAAGCCACTCCTGTTAACATCGGAGGTTCTACCCTCGAAATTGTTGACCATTACATTTACCTGGGACACACTGTCCAGTTAGGTAAGTCCAACTTCGAGAAAGAGGTCAATCGTCGGATCCAACTCGGCTGGGCAGCGTTCGGGAAGCTGCGAAAGATCTTCTCGTCCACAATACCGCAGTGTCTGAAGACAAAAGTCTTCAACCAATGTGTGTTGCCAGTGATGACATATGGAACAGAGACGTGGTCGCTCACTATGGGCTCCATCAGAAGGCTCAAAGTCACCCAAAGGGCAATGGAGAGGGCTATGCTCGGAGTTTCCCTGCGAGATCGAATCAGAAATGAGGAGATACGCAGGAAAACCAGGGTCACCGACATAGCCCACCGGATTGCCAAACTTAAGTGGCAGTGGGCAGGGCACATAGCTCGCAGGACCGACGCCCGATGGGGCAGAAAAGTCCTCGAGTGGCGACCGCGTTCCGGAAGGCGCAGTGCTGGTAGGCCTCCCACACGGTGGACCGACGACCTGGTTAAGATCGCCGGAAAGCAGTGGATGCGGGCGGCCCAGGACCGGCCTTTGTGGAAATCCTTGGGGGAGGCCTATTTCCAGCAGTGGACGTCTTTTGGCTGAAATGATGATGATGATGATGATGATGTGTGTTTACTAATGTTACCTAATATTTAATACAACTGTCAAAAATTACTAGACATTTAGTTAACATCTTAATTTCTTAAAATACTCCTGAATCGTAAATATTTCTACAAACAAGTGCCTGTGAATGGGAAATGTGTTGTAAACATCCCAATGTCTAGACGTCTAAACATTAAACTTATTTATAGCTTAGTACTAATACGGTTCATCAAACAGCATCTTAATCTCTGTTTGTGCATCGTAGCTGACAGACTTTTACAGCGCTTAGCAAATTTCATTCGTTTTCGTCTTGCCCTACAACTTATATACAGTAAAAGCTCTTTATTCGCGGGGTTTATGCGATTTAAGCGATTACAGAAACCGTGATATTAATTTATATGGAATTATAGGGGATACGTTCCTTGGTGACGAAATAAAAACAAATATTTTATATACTTGTTATTTATTTTGTAAACCATATTGATTAACTTATTATCTTCAGGCTTAGGCAATGGTTTAAGGAATTGTGCACTTTTTTTCTTTGCTTGGCAGTTTTTAAATTCAAATTCAAATCATTTATTAGTTATTTAAACAATAACATAAATAAAGAATACTGACACTGAACAACCTAGACCCAAGCAGCTGGGTCGTTTACATAATCGGCAATCCGGTAATACGCTTTTTTGTAAAGTTTAGTCTTGACCGTATTTTTAAAGGCATTGCGAAGCAATTCGCTAAGCTGCATGGGCAGTTGGTTGTAAAAGCGTATACATTGACCCATGAAAGAGTTACTTATTCTGTGGAGACGAGTACAATGGACAGCAAGATTATTCTGTTTCGTGTATTGATATTGTACGAGTATATATCACAGAATTTTTCAAAGTTTTTTTTTGTCTACACACATCAAATTTTCAAGAATATTTTGAGATGGAACAGTTACAATATTTATTTCTTTAAAGACGAAACGAGTCAAGCAAAGAATATCGTCTCATATCTCATATTTGGCTCGCGTTTCCAAAATATATTCGGTTGGATACCTACATATTGGAATGATTTTTATCAATGTGCATGTAGCGATGGATTGATTTGATCCGCGAATAAATAAATCTTTATCCGCGAATATAGGAACTGGGTCGCATTTTTTAATACGCTTTTATTAGCTTCGCTTGTATGTATGTATGTATTACGGAATCTTTGAACATGATTTTGACCCAGTTAAAAACGTCGCATTATCACGAAATTTGGCATAGTTATTAAGGACAGATGGCAATTCAATATTTTAAACACTTTGACCCGTTATCATTAATAGAATAATAATAATAACGGTGATCAAGGTGGCACCGCTCTTCGATGCAATAGCTAATAGAGATGTAAATATCATAAAGCTATACTATATTTTTAGTGATTATTTAGCAATAGCTTTATGATATTTTAACTAAAAAATAAATAATCGTTTAAAAAAAACTAATAAAATACGCTTTTATAGAAAACCGAACTAAAAAATAGAAAATAAATTTCAATTAAAAATAGAGTCAGAAAAAAATATTTTATTGTAAAAAAAAGCGTGGTGTGTTTTTCAGGATATTATCAAAATAACCCTTCTAGTCATATCTGTTCATAAAATATTTAGAACTATTGATACCACGCACCCCACGCTTTTTTTACAATAAAATCATTTTCTCTGACTCTATTTCTAATTCAAATTTACATATTTTCTATTTTTTAGTTCTATTTTCTATAAAAGCGTATTTTTCCTTAAAAGCGAATAGTGAAAACGCGAATGAAGGAAGCGCGAATCAGGGGCTTTTAGCTTTTATTTTAATAATCATGATCCATCAGACTTAGTGATTACAACAACGTTATAATGCAGATCTTATTCCCAATAACAGGTCTCTTAAATGTAAGTTTATAATACAATTTTTTCACATAACGTTTGGGCGTTACTAATCTTTGAGAAGAGTTGTAACTATAATGGAAATTAAAGATAGTTCTAATGATGTCATAAGTCACATTTTTTTTGCAATTTGCTCATCACTGAATTCATCATAGAATACAAAGAGTAAGTGAATCGCTAAGATGTATACTAAAATATCTGTATAATTACTTTCTTTTAATCTTTGTCCATTATTATTAATTATCTATGTTGTTTCGTTTTCGTTCGTCGTTTCAGTCCATAAATGACCACCCACTACTGAGTCGGGCCTTCTCCAAATTCATGGAGGGAAATTAGCCTACTGTGCCACGCTGGCAAGACGGGTTGGCACAGGGTTTGTATCAAGTTTTCCTTCTCTCTCGGCTAGGTGATCCGACCTCTCGCCCTCAAGACGGTATGGGTTGGTGACATTGTGTATTCTAAATCCGTTACCACACGGACCATTACTACGTAGAAATACGTAATTGCTTAAATAATTTACGAGTACAAAAGGTATTTTTCGTTACTCTATTTACTTTTGTTTGTTTCTACGAGCTTCAGCTTCGCAAGGCTAGAATATATGAATATCATTTCGTAGACCTATAAAAAAGAAACAGTTAACATTGATTTAATAAATAATAAAATAAAATAAAATAAAATAAAAAAGCCTTTTATTCCTTACAAACAAACACAAAAAAGTGATAAGTAAAAAGTTGAGTACTATCTAACTTACCTAAGATTTATACATATCTGATACGTTCCCATATATAAGAAAAGCTTTTTACATACAATCTTTAGAATATTTTTTTAAATATCCAACATCAAATAAAATTTATGATGTTTTTTTTTACATATGTTTATTTATTTGATTAAAGGGTTTGTAAGAACCCCTCCTCGGGTGAAGGCCTCCTCCAAAGAAATCCATTGGTTTTCTTTGGAGGAGGCCTTTTGCTATTTGCAGCCAGTTCGGGCCGGCGATTTTTGTGATGTCGTCTTGCCATCTCGCATGGGGTCTTCCTCTGCACCGTGTACCAGGCGGACCATTCCATGAGGTTATTTTTTTGGTCCATCTCTCGTCTTGTAGCCGCCCTACGTGGCCTGCCCATTTCCATTTAAGTCTTTGGGCATGGATTAGAGCATCTATCGCTTTCGAAATACTTCTAATTTTGGTATGTTTTATTTTTTGTCGTTTTTTTATGTTTAGCATGCTGCGTTCCATACTGCGTTGGCAGCTTTCGATTTTATTCTTTACTTTATTTGAGTATCTCCAAGTCTGACAGGCGTAGGTCAAACAAGGTAGGAGACATGTATTCATCGTTTGAGTTTTAATCTGTACTGACATATCTCCTTTGAATATTTCCTTTAAGCTCCAGTACTTATTCCAAGATCTTTGTATTCTTCGTTCTAATTCTAGCTCATTGTTTGTCCTGTCAAATGATATTTGTTTCCCCAGGTAGATGTAGTTATCTGTGTAGGCCAATATATCATTGTCGACTACCATTCTTGTTCTTTTACTGTTTGTCATTAGCATTGTTTTTGACAGGTTCATTTCTAAACCAACATGTTTGCTGACTTCGTTTAGAGAATGAATCATAAGCTGTAGTTCTGTGCCTGTTTCTGAAAGCAAAACCAGATCATCGGCGAAGCGGAGGTGGGTAAGATGGTTGCCGTCGATATTTAAACCATATTTTTTCCAGTCCAGCTTCCGCATTGTTGATTCTAGAATGGCAATAAATAAAAGCGGAGATAGGGGGTCACCTTGTCTCACCCCTCTATTAATAGGAAAGCTTTGCCCGACGTTTTCTAATTTTACTCTACCTTTATTGTTCGCGTTTATATTTTTTATTACGTTTATGTAAACGTTTTTTATTATACTATATTAAACATTGATTTATTATACCTCAAACAGGCACGGAAAGTTGCTAATTAGCGCCCTAACTGACCCACTACTTAAACCAACGACGTTCCTCGACTTCCCTCCTCAGGACCGCTGGGCCCCCAAATGGGGAACATGTTCCACAACATAATTTAAACTAACCTGCTGCATACTGACGTTGCCTTCATCGATGTCGAAAGGAGGTCGCACCGAGCATAGCGTCCGCCCCATGCATGCGTACGACAATATTGTTATTGAACCTGCAAAAAACAAACATTATGAACCTCAAGCGTAAATCATCATTTTGCACACAAATTTATCAAACAAAACCAACAAAACCGTGAAAATGTTTATTTACACCAAACTACTTCGTATATGTACACACGGATCAGTAGATCGTGTGCGCTGGGCTTTGAAATTAAGGGACACTCATCTTTCCACTCGACTTGTTATATACGCGAGGAGAACATTGTAAATGAAAAACATATTTGGTTCCAGCCAGTTTACATTTATATATGTTTCATTTATTAATTTCATATCCTACTAATCCTATCCTACTAGTCCTATCCTACTTCCTACTAATATTATAAACGTGAAAGTTTGTAAGTATGGATGGATGGATGGATGTTTGTTACTCTTTCACGTAAAAACTACTGAATGGATTTTAATGAAACTTTACAATAATATAGCTTATACATCAGAATAACACATAGGCTACAATTTATAACGATATTGTGTGTAAATTTTTAGAGATATTAAGTTAAATTCAAAATTCTAATTGTCAAATTTTCAGCCATATTTAAATATAGACAACGTAAAGTTTCTCTTTCAGTTGCGTTTTGTTATACCACGTATTATATCACATTCCACGGGAACGGGATGAAAATCTCAGTTATCTCAGGTATTTCTTTTATATATAAAGATGTTGGACAATTCACAAAATCATGCTTAATATTATAAATGTGAAAAAGTAAGTGACTGCTATCCCGTTCCGTGATAAAAAAACATCGAATAACAAAACTTGTAACTGACCTGGAATAACAAAACGTCACTGACAGCGAAACGTTATGTTGTCTATAGTTTGACAAATTTGACAATTAGAAATTTTGAAGTTGACCGGTTGATGTATTTGTTTCGAGTAAATATTAGCCTAATGTGCCGATACTATCATTAAAAAGGACGTGACCAAGACAATAAAAACTTACCAGACAAATCAACTAAAGTAATGCAACTAGGATTCGATACATTGCGAAAAAAAGAAAAAAAATGAAGAAGAACTAAAAAATGCACGTGAAGATCGCTGCATTAGTATGGCTCGAATTCGTGCTTCTCAATCACAAGAGCAAATCGAGGCAGCCCGTGAAACGGTCGGTTGGGAATGCAAAATCGTAGAGCAAATTTAAGAGATCAACAACTAGATAATTTTCGAGACACAAAAATAAATTTATAAAGTAGGTACTACATAATTTGAATCGAGCAACGTTTCGATACGATGGCAGCACTAATTACTGCTTGCATATTTGCGTCCGCATTGGACCAATAGATGCCATGTAATATTACAAAACATTCCTTAGCGACTAAAGCTTTATCAAAATGGAAAATCGTTATCTGGGACGAGTGTATAATAGCGCATACACGTGCATTGGAAGCACTTATCCGATCCGACCGAAGACCTACGCAATGACTCGAGCGGTTTTGGAGGCGCAATGATTTTACTGTCTGGTAATTTCTGCCAAACACTGCCACTAATTCCAAGATCGACTGCTGCCGCCGAAATAAACACTTGCCTCAAATCAACGAAGTAGATGATCTTATTTTTCAAAATTTCTGTTCATCGAAAGACGAACTCACAAACACAAATTGACTGAGCGAGCAATTTTGGCGGCTAAGACTAAATATGTAGATTATATAAAGTAAATAACATAATTCAGAATTAAATCATTGGTACACTGCATTAATTAAAATTTATTAGCTGTTTTAAAAAATACTCCTTGAATGTGCCTGACTTACCACCGCACAATTTACGACTAAAGGTTGGCTTCGTAGTAAGTTTGCTTCCAAACATAAACCAAAACCACCTGTGTAACGAAACGCGGTTGGTGTTAAGTGAATTGATGAACAATGGAATATACTCAAAGGAAAGTTGGAAGGTGAGGAAGTTCTCATCCGAGGATCGAGATGATATCAACTGATATACCGTTTTAGTTTTAATGATTTCTGATCAGTTGTGCATTCGCCGTGACCATTAATAAATCACAGGGCCAATCCTGGAAAGTTAGTGGCCTAAATCTAGAAAATTCATATATTTCCCAACATCAATTTATATGTGGCAGGTTCCGGGTCAGAAGACCATCTGCGTTATTTGTTCATGCGCCTGATAATAAACCGAAAAATGTCGTCTGTCACAAGGTGATTCACTGAAAAGTGCAGTACTAAAATAGATGGCCAATAAAGTATAATTAAAATCATAGATATTTTTTTTATATTTATCCTGATAAAATATTGAACATAATAAAATGCAAAATCTGTTCATTTATTGCCTCTAAGGCGGAACAAAGTTCGCCGCGTCAGCTAGTCTTATCATAAAGTGCCTCCTCCAATTTCATAGACGGTAATTTATCACTGATTTGACTAACCTAACCAACAATTGTCTGGTAGAAATAGCTTTTAGGAATAAGCGCAGTGCAAGCGTTGCCTCGTTATGTTTAGTTTAATGACTGGGTGTATTTAGATAAATTAAATAATAATATTTTTATTCTGTTACGTCTAAATCGTCTGACTGTCTAGTTCCTTCAGCCGTCTCGTACGACCTGGGTTGGTTAATCAAGACGGTCTTTTAACTGTCTAGTGGAGCCTCCTCTGTTGGCTGTTATGACACGCTCACGACGGAACGTGAAACTATGAATTCTAAATCCACATATCGATTCCCAATTCCCTAAGTAACTAATCTTTATTAACGTGTAATTGCTCCATATATCTGGATTGTAGACAGGGTGACGCGTTCGTTTCTTTATATAACATACTTTCACTTACCTTAACAAATTGAGGAAAACCAATAAGGAAACGGGGAATTCGCATTATGGTGCGGACACAAATTATAAGCTGAAGCTTCTTAGAACTAAACATTTTATTGCTTATTTACATTGAATAGGCTCTGAAACTACTGAACCACTATTCAGTAGCTAGTAAAGCTGGGTTGTCTTTAAAAATGCAACAAATTGTTCAAATGTTCTGCCTTCTCTATATGTCCTACTTGTTACAGAAATACTATTTATTTTTAATTTTAACACGTATCCCTATGAAACCTAAACAGTAAAATTCATCATAATTGTATTGCAATTTTTTTTTGTGAAAAAATTGCGTAGTTTAGTTAAGTCTCGGTATGATAATATAGAATTACACTCGAGAGCAATGAATCCGGGTCACTTAAAGAATGTTAAAAATCTCGGAAACTAAAAATGATAGGTTAATGCAATAAATTGTATTTAATAGACAATGTAATACTCCTTAAATGAAGGTATTAAAACTTCTTAGTTATTGTAAAGTTATATCATAAAAAAATCAAGTCAAGTGACCCGGATTCATTGCTCTCGAGTGTATTTTCACAAGGCTTACTGAGGCCATGACGAATACCCCACCACTGTGAGGTGCGAACTCGTAACTTTTGACTACATACTGTGGCTAGTAGATTAAACCAACACATTTATATTATTGTCCCGGCTGGAGTTAAACGCCACTCGTCCGCGTCATTAATGGCTAGGTAAGGTTACGAGGTCACAAAAAACTTATTATCAACAATCTTTTTTGATCTAGGGGTAACGGGTTCGATTCCGGGACCGGGCAAGTGTCTTTGGGTAAACCAGAGGTTGCCCTGAGTCTGGGTGTCTTTCGCTTTCGAATTTAATGTTTGTAAACTGCCCCGCAATACAGGTCATAACCTACTGCAGAGGTTTCTTTGCCCTGTCAACCGACTGTGCCGATATCAATAAAATGTATAAAGAACTAATCTAGAATATACACCAATCGATACAAAAAAGAATTTTAATTTTCTAATCATTCTACAAATCGAGTGGTTACTCAGTAACAATCATAAAAAATAGTCAACCGAATTGAGAATCTTCCTTTTTCAAGTTGGTTGAATGGAACTCAGATTTATTGGCAGAAATTCTAACTGCAAAGGTCCTTTACACGAATCTTGCTATAATATGCAATTTATTCTACATTGAAAGTCGTAGTAGCCGTAATTAACAGATACCTCTTGGGCGCTGATAAGTAAATCACAGTATCTTTTATTGTTTAAACGTAACGTAAGAATAGCAGAGTACCATAAACAATAGCAGAGGACATCTTCCTGTAATAGCAGTCAGTGATATCCGTGACATACTGATTTAGGATCCATTCCATCCTGAGGTTGTCGTAGGAGGCGACTAAAGCAACAGACAGAAGTAACCTAACCAGGATGGCTAATTCCAAGTCGGGCCTCCTCTAAATGGAAGGCCATTTCGAGGATGCACGGCGTAGAAATTAATAATTTATGGTTAGAAATGAAGATGATCTTTCTCGCAGTTTGTTCTAGCATAGCCAAACCCTAACATTTTCAGACTGCAAACGATTGGAAATTATTTACGTGAATATTTTCCTGAAAAGTTTCTGTAAAATATTTATCTCCTGAGGAAACTTTTCAGGAAAATATTGTCGCAATTGATATTATTAAGTTTCCTTGGAAAATGTGGACCGCACTTAGGATTATTGTAAAGGTTAGGTGAAATATCGACACGTTTTAAAATTAATTTTGCCTCGAGCATAACATTCTTATGAAAATTCTAATAGACAGATAATTATTCTGATGGCGATTTTTTACTTAAAATGTACTATTGTTCACACAATTCAATTTGGATTTCAAGTTAATTGATCAACTACTTTAGGAGTACTAGACTACATAAAACTCCCAAATCAATGAGAATTTTGAATTAATTTCTTGTTGAAAGCCTTTGAAAAATGGTTAGGTATTATTCTTTCTCGTTTCCTGAACTTACCAGGAATAGCGTAGACCAAAGTGAAGCTAAGCATGCCGAACTGTTTCTTGCGGTCCAGGCCAGGCCATTCTTCTGTGCAGAAATAGACGTCTCTGGTTTCTATCTAGAATGAATGGCGACAATTAGCAAAACATTTAAGAAGTTCACAAAAGATAGGGGGAGGCAGACTAAGAATGCATAATGTGGCCGCCCCATTCCATTCTGAGGGTATCGTAAGTGCTGACTAAAGGACAAAAACCTAGCCGTAAGAGAAAGAAAACTTAAAACAAACCCCTCCTTAAAACAAATCCGGCAAGCGGAGGCTAAATTCCCTCATGTATTGGGAGGAGGTCCGACTCAACAGTGGGTCTTTTAGAAGATCTTAACATTACAAATTATCGCAGACAAATAACCAGCCGTTCTATAAAGGAAAGCAAGAACTATTATCAAATAACAGGCTTTGCAGTATCGTTTGATAAGTAATACTCGAAGTTATTAAGAACGATTTCTATAATGCTTTTTGTTTCTGTTAAAATTGGTAATAACCTAAACATTTTAATGCAATAAATTAAGTATTGATCATAGTGAATTTGCAGGTGGTAATGGATTTAGAATACATAGATTCACCAGTTACTGGAGGGTGTCGTATAAGATGACTGACTTGTTCATTTTTATGTAGAAAATGTAAACACAAAAGAAGTAAACCTTGTAAAGCAAAGGCAAAAAGCAAAGGTTACAGGGTTGATACGACATAGGGGCATTTTTTTTAACTGCCTATACTAGGTATCATTTCCAGGCTCTGTACCAAAAATCAATTAAATTGGAGCAATAGTTTAGCAGTGAATGATTTTTTAAATTTTTTGCCTCATTTGAACATGATGTATCTTTCCTAACAGATGTTTATGCCTAACGCATCGTTTATTAACCTTAGGGACTGTTCATTAATCATGTGATGTTTTTTTAACATTTTTTAACCCCTCCCTCCCCCTTGGTGATACCTGGTGTGGTTTAAGACTACCCCTTCACCCACCATGAAAAGTTTCGAATTCATACTAATCACATATAGTATACGTAGTGTAATTTAATGCCCCTCTGTCATATCAACTCTGTATGTATTATTACAAATATTATTATAATAGACAAACAATCAACTAAAAATAAAAAAAATACAGCGAATAGCTTAAAATTTCATACCGATATGTTTTTTAAAACACTCGAGATGATAGGGACAGATTCTTTCCGCACTGCTGCAACCATCAGAAGTGGGATAAAGATAAGTAGCGCTGCGCACCAAAGCAAACAGAGGAGCAGTACCGCCTGCCTCCTTCCTGGAGGCCTCATCCGCGGCTCAGGGGAAATGGAAAGCCAGCGGTCTACTGACATTGCGGTTATAGTGAACACGCTGGCCGCTACCGCGACGCCTGGAAAGGAAAGCTATATTACAAAAATACTTAAAATATACTTTATTATTTACGTTTGGATTAAATATAACATTCCTTCAAGCGCATTTTGCGCCACCAACAGATGTTTGAAACTCGAAGCGTGCTATAAATTTAGCTAAAAGTACAGCCATTGGCTTGTTACGAGCCACCTGTCGAACGGAGAGTGCCAAAGTTTAATTATAGATGGCGCCACTAGCCATCACTCAACACCATGATGATTGTACGGTATTATCCGGGTAAGAATCGATGAATGCTAAACGATTAAAAACGATATTTATTATAAAAACAAAGGAAAATTTTGCTCATAATATTACCTGTAATATGAAATAATTCGTCTGGCTAGAGATTCGACTAAACCATTCTTTCCTGAGGGTTTTTATTTAAGAGGCGAAAGGAACTACTGCGGTTGAATCGGGATACAAAATAAAAATCATCACGCAATCAATGAAAAATCCTTATGAACGAAAAAAAAACCGCTCTTATAAGTAGGGTTCTAAATTGGTGAAACTACTTTGACGTTTTCATGGTCTAGCGTGGGGTTACGAAAACCGCTATTGAATAATGAAATAATATGTGAATTATTTTTGTAAACACAGGTTATACAGCAGCAGCCAGATGTGTTGGGGTGTCGTCTTCTTATAAAAAAAGTTACACAAAAATGTTTGTAAAGTTTTGGATACAAGGGAACAGCCATTTGTACCAACCCATATTCCCCAATTATCATAGGGGCTCTTCTATCAAAAACAAGGACAATCGGCTTAGAATACTCATTTATGGCCTATGTTCTAGAAACGGGCGTTTGCGACGCTATATTAGTAGGACCTAATCATCCCTTTACGTCACTTGACCCTAATGAACATTTGAGATGAACGAGCTAGCAACAAGTATGATTGGCTCAATTTGGACCGAAGCCATTAATCCAGATGTCAGCTATATTATGGGTCATAAACCGCTTTACGGTTCAATGAAGGTCGATACATAAAAAGAAACACATTGAGCCCTTTGTAGTAACTGTTTTGGCATACAGTTTCATCAATCTTTTACATCCTAAATGCGTAGAAGGAAACTAAGGGTAATGCAGGTGCAAAAGGTGAACGAAATTTATACTAAATTGAAATTGTCCAATTAATGTTTATATGACAAGCTATCCCTCCTTTCTGTGAAAGTGAAATAAAATCTGTGCAAGTGAGTTCTGTAATGTTTGAAGCTTCCCACCTTACCCTTATTTAAAGCTAAACTACGTAATACCTCGTGACAGTTTATAAAAGCACTCACTGTAAAAACCTATTCCTTAGTTATTTTGTTTTGATCGTGAATATTCGATATTCTGGTTCTATAATGTAGATTCCGAGTACTATTAGATAACGTGCAAGACGTTGGATCGATAACTAGCTTACGCCCATAGCTTCATACGCGTGGATTGCACTTCTTTATTTTTATAGGCCTACCATTAGCATAACCTAATGCCGTAATAAAAAGTTGGCCAGGAAATGAACTGAGAATTTATTTCCAAGCAGAAGCACATGTGAACAAAATATTGTGATTTGGGAAATGGTGAACAATTCATATAAATGTTCAATCCGTGATTCACATTTCACGTTGACGGGTTCTTTTTTTGAGAAATTGCAATACTCATGTAATTTTACTTGTAGTATATACTAGCTGATCCCGCAAACGTTGGTTGTGTTTCCAAATAATTAAACCCCCCTAACCCTTAAGTTAGCCCATTAAAATCCCACAGCCGAGGCGGGTCACCTCCAGTTATATAGAGGGAATTTAGCTTATGCAACACTAGCCATACAGGTTGGCGCAGGGTTTTATTTACTCCTGCGTCTAGGTTGTATACCCTGTCATTCCTTTAATCTGCTCGCGCGACACCCTCAGTATGGACACGGACTCACCTTGAATGTAATTGACGATCTTGCAAACAGTCTCTCCGTAGAACCAAACGAGGGTGATTGCTTTGCTGAGCTGAATCGGCATACAGATCGCGGTCACCAGAAGATCGGCTGCCGAAAGGTTCACCAGAAAAATGTTCGTCACGCTGAAACAAAAAGGAACTTCAACAGTGTGATCGCATATATGTTGGTGGACAACACACATCATCTCAGCATATGAACCCGATCCAAAATAAGCCAACTGTGCCACGCTGGCGTTTGCACAGGTTTTCAACCTTGTTCATCAAAGAAATTATACCATAGCTTATCATTGCTGGGTTGTTTATACGCTGACAAGGTGACGATGGCGAAACAATTCTAAAATGAAACTATTTGCATAATCCAACGAATCTTTTAAACAAATAAATAAAATTGGAGCGTCTGTTTGTTATAATAAAATAACCACTTTTTACTAAATGCGTAAGTATGTATACACAGTACATACTCGTAGACCAAAACACATTTTTTTTTTAATTTTTGTCTGTCTGACTGTCTGTTTGTTCAAGCTAATCTCTGAAACGGTTGGACTAATTTTGAAAGGCTAAGGCTACTTTTTTAGACTAGCTTCGCCCCGCACATCGCGGGACTCAGCTAGTAAAAACAAATAGAAATTTCAAAAACATTCTGGTTGATTGGCTGTTGGCGCAGGTTTTCATTGGATTTGACTAAACTACTACTCAGCCCATAAATGACCCACTGGTGTGTCGGGCTTCCTCTCATTATATGGAGGGTAATTAGCCTACTATTCCTCGTTGGCCAGACATTGGGTTCGTATCAAGTATCCCTTCTCTTGCGGCTGGGTGTTCGACTTTATAATTTCCTTTTGTCAGCTCTTACAACACCTTCAGGATAGAATGAGGTGGGACACTATGCATTTAAAATACTTTTTTTATCATCATCATTATCATAATTCAGCCAAAAAAGACTACTGCCGGGCACAACCCTTCCCCAAGGATTACCACAAAGGCCGGTCCATTGGATTCCGACGAAGTTAACCGGGATATAGCAACGGAATGTTTCCTCTACCAAGACGTCTTCTAAATAGACCTGTCACGAAAACTGATGTCCAAACCGTATATTTGTCCGAGGTCTGCATACAAATAGCCATAGAATACCTGACAGCTATTCCGGCCTTAAATCGAAGATCTGATTAATGACATAGAAGAACCCTTTGGCTGATAAAGGTTCGGCGGGTTAACGAGGGCTGCCAGTCTGATAAGATGCTTGATTAGACGATATACGGCAGTACGGGAAAAACAAATTAAAGTTCCACGGCTCAGAAATACAGCCCATAAAAGACGGGCCTCCTCCAATTACATGGAGGGTAATTAGTATTCTTTTCTACACTGGACGGGTTGGTTTTCCTAGGTTATCAGCCTCGTTATTTCCTTCTGTCGACTTCTCTGACACCCTCAGAACACAATGGACATTAACGACTGTGACAAATTGGTGGCAATATTCTCCGTCTTCTGTTATACATATATCGTATATTACATAAATGTGTCAGGAATGATTATGTGATTGTGCCCTTTGCTCTCGAGACTCTCGCACGGTACAAGAGTCTCGACTCGAGGCTCGGGTCAGATACCCAAGAGCTTAAAAAAAAGATGGCGCCTAAACTAATCTTAGCGCCAGCTGACAGGCGAGATGGATGCTGTTTCTCACAAAGAACGCGGAAATGCAGCTATATTTCTTGCCACTCTACCACTTTGATAAGTATTTGTTTAGTTGCTAACTCAAGAATATGTTTAATTATTTATATGTATGTGTATTATGTTTTCTTGTTATTATCTATAATATGTACACTATAATTTACCCTAAACGGATTCTCGTTCCAGCTAAGTCCATCCAACGGTTGTCTGGAAGAAATTGCTGCAATAAGACCGCCATTTGTACTGTAATGTTGTATTTAAGTGTATGTTTAAGTTTCTTTTGTGTACAGTTACAATAAAGAATATCTATCTATCTTTACGAAGATGTACGTACATCTTCTTTTACTTTATAATTTATGTTTTGGTTACAATCAGTAAGTACGTTGTGTTGTTTCTTCAAGTTATATCTTTAGGTATAACTAATGTCAATATTTGTAAACCAGTGACCCAATTTTGGACCACTGTCGTCTCTATGTTTCTTTCTAATTACAATACGAAACTATAATACAAGCCGGTTAACATCTTTTTCTAACTAAAAATTTTCTATAATTTATGTTTTAGTCCGTGTTATCCATTTGCAAGTATTACCATCATCATTATCTCAAGCCATCAATGACCCACTGCTGAGTTGGGCCTCCTCCAATTACATGGGGAGATCTCTTTACTGTGCCACGCTGGCCAGACGGGTTCTATTATTATTTGGTTACGGATCTGATAGATGTATGTATGTCATAGATGTCTGATCAATCATGTGAACTTTTTTCATCTAATAAAATAATATAAATACTCTATGAGTTCTAAGACTTATATATGAAAGACTATATTTAACTATTACATTTAATGAAGTGAAATGAAATATATTTTATCTCCTCGCCATATATTACCCAAGGAAACAATATAAGGTTAATATGTTTATTAAACGGAGAGAAATATTCGGGAACAACGCTTCAACAATCGAGTGATATTGTCGAGAAAATTATTGGATAAATAATTGGGAACCTTATGTGCCTTACATTTTATGTGCAAACATGGTATATTTTAAATAGAAACATGAAACCCCTGCACTAGGTATAATCTTTATCGCGGGGGCAGTTTACAAACATGAAATTCTCGAACACAAATGACACCCAGACTCAGGCCAAGTGCCTCTGATTTAGACAAAGACACTTGCCCGACCCCGGAATCGAACCCAGGACCCGTTTTTTTTTTCGTCAGAAATCCTCATGGATGTTTGGGAACTGGCCGGGTTATGTGGGACTCCGGAGCGCGTGGAGATGGTAAGTTGCGCCCCAACCTACCCACTAAAACGACGGCGATCCTCAACTGCCCGAAACAGGGCCACGGGTTTCGCTCCCCCGTTGGGGGAGCATGCTCCGCGAAACCCGCGACCCGTTGATCCAACCTAACCTAACCTCTAGACCAACGAGGCAGTGAAAACATGCAGAAATGTTTTACACCGTTACATGAAATTTATAAATAATCCAGTAATATTAACACGAATGTCCGAACCTTTTGAAACTTATTATTTTTCGACCATTGGTTTCGGGTTCTCGATTGTATTAGCGGGCTTTTACATAGCGGACATTTAATGGAGCTTTTCAAGAGTTCATTATCCTATTCTGTGTATGAATACGTATTATATTTTTATTTTTATAATATAGATGAATTGACGTTTGATAGGCAAGAATGTTGATTTTGAAATATTTGTCGAACTCAGAGGAACATTAGAAAGGTGAAAATATATATTTTATAAAACAAAGCTTTTACTTAGCCCACATGTTTAAAAACGGTACTTACAATAAAATCATTTTTTTTGTCTGTAGTTCCAACTGATCTACGAAACGATTATTTAATAATATTATCCCCAGGATCGTAAAAATCTTGTAACAAAAGAAAATATATTTTCAATTTCAATGGAAGGGACATTTCGAAAACAATATATCAAAATGTCCTTGGCCAAGTTGTCCTACAATAAGGGACTGCCAGCGTAATAATGTCTCTAGAGAGCGAAGCACAATTTACATTTATTTTATTGCGATAAATCTCCTATAAATCGCGGCTCTTAAAATAGCCTATTACTAATAATAGAGCCTCTCCATGAATAGAAGGAAAATAGTGAGAAGGTCGTAGTGACCTCCAGACTTAGAAGTAATGAAGCAGTAATGAAAAAAAGAATAAGAAGTATTCCTTTTGAAAACTTTCCTATGCGGAATCTGTTAAATTTGCTTAAAATTATTAATGGCGGAGATGTACCTTACAAGACGACACAAGCCGCGGGAGAAACTGTAACGGCACATCTAGTAATATAAAAAACACCATCTTAATATCCAGCCGAGCCAGATGTTGCTCGCCAGACTAATTTGCGTTCAACATTATCAACCACGATACGACATTTTACTTACTTCAGACGACATTCTACTTACATTTTAGCTTACTTCCATAAATAATACAATAGAATATAATACTCTGTATTGAACATCAATAACATAAAAGGTTAACATGGTATCAGAGAAATATAACGAAGAAATGTACAATTGGCGGTCTTATCTTAAACAGCAGTAAAGAACAATTTTGTGTTTGTCTGTGACGAATCCACAAACTTATTAACTGATCTCAAAACTTTATTTCATGTTTAAATTTTTCCAACTTCAAATATTTATAGATCCCAATGTTTATGTTTCTTTTGCAAATTCAGGACAGGATATGGGGAGGTTAACACCTTGTACGAAAGTGGCTTGGTCAGCTGATGATTAAACTTTTAAACTATTAGATCACGGCTTTTGGTTCGAATTTGGATTAGGACATGTGTCTTTCTGTAACCCCAAAGATACTTGTTTTGTCTGGGTCAACTCTTTTGTGTGGAAATCATTTGTTTTCGTGAAAAACATATTTTGATATATCACTCACGATACAAGACGTCTTTAGATATCAAATAAATTACTTAAAAATACCAACTAACCTAAAACTTAAAAAAAACCTTAAAAAGAAAATACTAAAATATATTATTTAAAGGAGTCCCTTTAGGCGAGGTTCCGAAGATACTGGCAGCGTTCCCCCTTTGAATCGCTAGACTATTCTTTGTCCGAGGTTAGCTGCCAGTTCTCCGGTCTCCTGTGATGTCGACAAACCTTTTTGCTATTTCCTTAAAAAGGCTTATAGCGCAAGGACCCCACGGACCAAGGGTCCCGAAATGGTATGTGTAGTAAATAAAATATTAAATGTCTCAGTTTTACAATTAGACAATCTTTTAAATAGTGTAGCCATGCCAATTCTGTTGCTTCTGATTAGCCGCTCCTAATACGAAGCTTAGCTTTCGTTAGTGTTAGTCGTTAGTCTACGATAGTACAAATGCTCTGCTGTGAAATCTATTCATATCTATACTAATATTATAAAGCTGCAGAGTTTGTTTGTTTGTTTATTTGTTTGTTTGTTTGAACGCGCTAATCTCAGGAACTACTGGTCCGATTTCAAAAAATATTTCTGTGTTAGATAGTCCATTTATCGAGGAAGGTTATAGGCTATATTTAATTTTCAAAAAATTAGGGATCCGATTTTGTAACCCAAGGTGTAAAATCGAAAACCTATTTATGCGTGTGCTGCAAAAGCTATAGACAATAGAACAAAATAATGCACTACGAGTTTGTAGGTCTTATTAAGATCGAGAGCTCTTACTATGATAGTTTAGTCACAGTAACTGATTGAATGTTCATAAAAATTATTAAATCACCTGAAGAAAGGGAAACATTTATGGGCTCGAAGCCCACGCGGGCGAAGCCGCGCGCAATTGCTAGTCGATTCATATCGATTGTTCTCGAAATGTTCAACTAAAGTGAACAAGCCAGTGGTATAGCATTTGATTGGTGTATCGTGTGTGTCCATCCTGGCTTCTATTCTTACATCTATACATTTCTTACATCTGTACATTATCGATACATTAAGTCAGTAGCGTGTAAAACGACGGTTGGTAAAATAAATGATTACAGACGGAGATTGCTAGATGTCAATGTATGAATAAGTGACGCAAATAGCTATGGTCTGTTTTAGGAGTATTTACATGACTGACGGATAGGCTGTATTATTGGCCGAGTTAAATTCTAAATGAAGAAGGAGTACAGAAATGTTAATATTTTTTTTTTTTTTATTTGGTTCACAAAACTGATGTACAATCTTATATACATAAATGAATAAATACTTAGAGAAATACATATGATTGACATCTACTGGATATGAACACTACATGCTTATACTAGTTAATAATAATAGGTAATCTAATAGCTACATTTAAACACTTTTATAAATTAAAAATACAAGTGAAAAGCAAAAAAAAAAAAAAAAAAAAGGATTTAGTCTAAACTATTTTAGCTGCGATAACACGTCTAACTGAGGCCACAGAACCAGAAAATACATCTACTTCAGTCGAGTTGGCGAAAGTAAACATACGACACAGAGGTGAATTTTGACCTACGTTAGTGCGCCTATAAGGTACTGAAAAGGTTTTCCGGTTAAGCAATCGACTACCATTTCGTGGAACACAAATATTAACTTTTTCCAAAAGCTCTGGTGAATCTACGAAACCATGAATTAATTTATATAGAAACATTATATCTAATATTTTTCTACGTGCATTTAATGATATCATTTTATAAAAACTTAACCTTGATTTATACGACAACAGTAATCGGCACTTGTTCTCTGAGAAACTTAAGTGATAGAGAAACCTTTTTTGGACACGTTCAATCCTGTCAGAGTGTACTTGATAGAAGGGATTCCAGACTGGGCTACAGTATTTCAGTATACTCCGAATAACGCTGTTGTAAATGGAAATAGTAACAGAGGGTTCTTTGAAAATTTTCATCTCTCTCACCACGAATCCTGTTAACTTGGTTGCCTTGTTGATAATTGAATCCATATGAGTCCTAAAATCTAGTTTACTGTCCATTATCACGCCGAGATCTTTAATATATATGTTTATGTATAATATAATATGTTTATGAACACACATCAATATCATGTATATCACATTCTGTCAATCAATATGCCATCATTGACCAATGATTTTGCCACTGACAAGTGTGTTAAGCTTTGAAGTAAAAAAAATCCCATTCGAAATAAGTTTCAATGTACTTATAAGTTTTGCCATATTTAGTCCTGATAGTCAATTCCAAATAAAGTGGAAAAAGAGAGAGCTTACCTATACACAATAGACTAAGAAAATAAACAGGCAACGGACCCGTTTGCCCTCGGTCTGTGTACTAGCAATAATATTTTTTAAACCAGCAATCAGTTGTCAAGCTACTGACATTACGTTCTGCCCTAGATGTTCGAATGATAGCCGGGACCGACTGACGGCTTTCTGCGAAGCGCGAATGATAGAATCGTAATTAACAAATATGAAAAGGGCCAATAACCGATGTTACCGATCGATGAAATATTTTGTAGAATTTGTGCGAAACCATAGTGGTGTATGTAGAGTTTTTATGTTTAACAAGTAGGTAGGCGCATCACTACATAGTTTAAAACAAAGTCGATTTTGTCTGTCCGTCCCTATGTATGCTTCAATCTTTAAAACTACGCAACGGATTTGAAGCGGTTTTTTTAATAGATTGAGTGATTCAAGAGGAATGTTCACAAGTATATGTTAATAACAATTGCACCCATGCAACGCCGGGGCGGGTCGCTAGTAATTAATAAAGAATAGTTGTTGTCTAGTATTTGCTAGATATTGAACAAGGTCAAAAACATGCAAAATAGAGATAAGTCCTAAATTAATGACCAATAGCACGTTGTATTCGGAATCACCTCGAGAAAAATATTTTTGAAGGTTTTGGTGTGGTTTAAAAATTGCAATTGTTATTAACAAAATAAGATGGGAAAAAAATACTTCGTTTTTCGTTATTACCTCGAAAAATATTCAAAATATTCAAGCAATTTCGATAGCTCGTCACAGAGGAGGAAATTTCCGATAAAAAGTCCCAACGCCCGGAACTCTATCTCCATTATTTATAATTTTAATTGGACGTTGAAAATAAGGCTCCACGCAACGTTGATATTATGTTTTTCATATAACATTTAGCTATGCCTGTTTTCACATTAAACAATGGCAGTAATAAACATAGGTTATGATTTTTTTTAGGATTGCCAAATATAAGTGGCAGTGGGCAGAACACATAGCGCGCAGGACCGCGTTCCGGAAAGCGCAGTGCTGGTAGGCCTCCCACAAGGTGGACCGCTGACCTGGTTAAGGTCGCTAGAAAGCGAAGGATGCGGGCGGCCCAGGACCGGCCTTTGTGGCAATCCTTGGGCTTGGTCCCCAATTACAGAACATATTTATTTAGTTATAAAAATCTTTTTATAACAATAGTTATAAAAAAAACATAATAAACACATTTTTTTTCATCATCTTTATTTAAACAAGTATGTATATAGCTTGCACGCCGACGTTTTTGATAAACAGTTCCACGAAGTTTAAAATGTTTAGGGCAATTATTTATACATAGGGGCTTCACGTAAGACCATCAGCGTGCAAGCTAGCTTGTTAATAACTTTATTGGCGCGGATGGATTTGGCATCTACTTTTACCTATGAGCAAGAAGCGGGCGAACGGAATGACGTCAATGTTGAAAAAACCTGATAGCTGTTTTGGATCCAAACAGCACCGTCACCACCGCCACCAAATGTTAGTGGTAAACTCAAAAGACGCCTTGGCATAGAATTTCAAATGAATACAGTGGTTCCTGAACAAATTTTGATATCTAATTGGTTTCTAGACGAGCACGGATCCAAAACCAAGGCACGTAAAGCTGCGGCAGAAGCTAGTTGAATTTATATATGTAATAGGTTAGGTACTAGATCTCTAAAAATGTTTCATTTTATTGTGTATCAATCAATATAAACGAGTTTGTAGATATCACCACGATTCTTTGTTCAAATGACAACTCATTTATATTAGGTACGTACGTACCGTGGAACTTTCTTTCAAGAATACATTTCACTACTGTGACATGCTTGTTGTCGGTGACAAGCTATTATCTGCCGAAACAATTCCTGTTTTATCATTGCTCTAGGAGTGCTGTTGGAATCCGTAAAATTATATTTCCTTTGAAGCGTTATTTTTAACCACGAACAAAAATGGGTAAGATGTATAAATGTCATGTCGAGGATGTTGTCAACCCAACAAATAAAAGACCTATTACTGAGTCAGTCCTCCTCGAGTTAAGTAGAGGGGAATAGCTGTGCCACGCTAGCCAGATATGTTGGCATAGGGTTTATAACAGGATTTCCTTCTCTTGAGGCTAGGGTTGACTGCCTTCTGCGTTCCGTTAGAGAGACTAACGACACCCTTAGGATGGTATTGGTTGGTGACATTGTATATTCTCAATACATCACTACACGGATCATTACCCTAGGGCACTGTTATTTGACCGTGGTAATCTGTAAGGTTCTTTCCCAGTTGGGCTGCTCTGGTGCTTTATTCGGGCTATATTCTTTTTACGAAAATCATGCGAACGAACGAAAGAACGAAGGGGTATGATCTCACTAACTTGGTCTGCCTGGACTTTAACTGAGTTAGTTTCTTTTTTTGAACCTCCTCGCCCTTGCCGTGGTGAGGGGACTTGTGTGCCTTTATGATCCGTTGAGCCCATACCGGCTCAGGGTCACCCATGCCGGGTGGGCCCACAGGGAGATGCCAGACGAAGAGCAGCACACGGTGTCGTTGTGGTGTTATAGTGGCTAGGCAAGACGTTTCCGGAGTCCCAAATAATCGCCGTCCCCACCCCCGAGGGGTGGAGGTATGCATAAAGCATTTCACCAGCGAAACAAAAAAAAAGTTCCTTATTTGAAAATAGATTATGATGCTTCTCTATAATTCTTTGTCAATTGCTGCATAGAAGGGAATAAATATTAATTCAGATATTTTTTGGAAGTATACATTACGAATAAAATAAATTACTAAGGGACACATATCACACAATATCTATATTTGTTACTCACAATTCACATATTATGATAATAGCATATTCATCAAGTAAAACCTAAGTGAAATGGAAGTACATTAAAAAGGTACTATGCTGATGAATATTATTATTAACCACATCTGATATTGGATATCCTGGTGGCCCACATCCTCAAGTATTACAAAACTTTAGATGGTTCATGTAAAACGAAATAAAATTATTTTGTTATAATAAAAAGGTTTCAGCATAAAAAGGATTTTTTCTTCATGATTATTTAATACGAATTCTCAGAAAACTTGGCACTTTTTAGGACGATCTCTCAAGGAATAAAAGCAGTATTGCTAACTCTTAATTTTTATAGACAAGTCTTTCCTCGCATGGATTCCGAATGTCGTAACTGTCTGTATTGCAACAGATTGAGTATCACCAACTTAGCCCCGCTTCCTGTATTGAGAAGGTTGTATACAATCACTATCACTACATATTATAAAACAAAGTCACTGTCGTCTGTCCGTCCATATGTATGCTTAAATCTTTAAAACTACGCAACGGATTTTGATGCCGTTTGTTTTAATAGATAGAGCGATTCAAGAGGAAGGCTTATAAGTATAATAAATACATAATATTGTAGAGAAACACTGATCAATTTAGAGTTTCATCATTGCACCCGCGCGAAGCCGGGGCGGGTCGCTAGTTTAATAATAAATAAGGGTTTGAGTTTTTGCGAGTATGAAATAAATAGATTCAGATAAGGAAGAAAATTGACAATAAAAGCCGTGTCTTTCGAAATTCTAAGACCAATATTTCATACTAAGAGAGTGATCGACTGCTGCGCAGCATGTCGCGGGTTCGATCCCCGCACGGAAGAAATATTAGTACGACCTACAAGTATTTGTTCTGGGTCTGGGTGTTTTCTATCTATAATATGTATGTATTTACAAAAAAAAATGTATATAAGTAGTTTATCATCCATCTCGTTACCATAACACAAGCATTAAGTTACTTACCTTGGGACGAGATGGCGTTGTGTGAAATGTCCAAGGATATTTATTTATTTTTATTTATTTATTTAAACCTCTATTGATAATTGAAAAAGAAACTAACGTATCTATCATGATTATGAAACTTTTGCATATCTTTGGTTTGTTCTATACAATATATGTATATTATAAGTATAGATGATTCGTTCATCGTTAATGCGTATCCAATGTCAATTTATTGTATCGTCTACAATACATGATACCGAGGGAAAATATGTTTCCCGTACCCAATATGACAACGTGGGATGACGTTTGACGTCACAGGATATTTGGCCATTATAACGCTGCACGATCTGTAGTTATCTCAAAATGTAGGAGTATCTTTATTCAACATATTTGGTCGCTTGTGGTTCCCGAGGCTTAACATAATAATTGTGCCATGTTGTTTCAGTTTAACGCAAAATTAACTTTGCAACATTTTTAAACCATCGATAGAAAAGTAACGTACCTTTCCGTGTGGACAATGTCACCAACCCATACCATCTTGCGGGTGTCGTAAGAGGCGATTAAAGGAACGCAGGAGGCAGATCACCTAGCCGAAAGAGAAGGAAAACTTGATACAATCCCTCTATGAATTTGGAGGCGGCCTGACTCAGTATTGGGTTATTTATGGACTGAAACGACGACCTTTATTAAATTATTATTAAGGACTTCACCCATATATTTTGTTTCAGTATCATCACCATCATTGCAGCCCATATATGACCCACTACTAAGCCTCTGTGCCATGATGGCAAGATGCGTTGGCACATAGTTTGTATCAATTTTCTTCTCTTCCTTTTCTTCTTCTTCTTTCAAGACCTTAGGTGATCTGCCTTTTGCGTTCCTATAGTTGCATCTTACGAGTTACGACTCTTACTTGGTAATTGATGATATTTTGTATTCAAAATCCGTCGCGACACGGAATTTTGAAGCACGCAAGAAGTTTATTATAAATAAAATAAATAAAAATAAAAAATAAAAAAGCCTTTTATTTCACACCTTTGCAATATGTATAACAGTTAATAGTAGATAATAATTATTTTTCCAAATTCATGCAATAGTAAAATTTAATAATGGTATAGGTATGTAATTGTTTTCATTGATCATCTTTCATTTTTTTATCATTGAGCTCTAGGTAATATACATTTCGTAATTTTAATTGGGGAAGCTATATAAATAATAGGTATACAAAATTCAATTTATCTTGAATTAGGAATCTAAGATTTAAAATATAACATTATTTTAGATTTGATTGATTAAATATTCAGTATTTGAAAATAATTAATTAGTGTTATTTAATTTAATATTTGACTATATTTAAAAACTAAAATCACTTGATAAAGTAAGAATACGATTTATAGAATAAACAATTTAAATATTTTCTAAGCGTGAACCCCTCTCAATTGAGGGTAAAGGCCTCCTCCAGAGATGCCCAGTGGTCTCTATCCGCAGCTTTTGCCATCCATCTTTTTCCAGCAGTTCGTGTAATGTCATCTTCCCATCTAGTTCTAGGTCTACCTCTCTTCCTTTTTCCTGAGGGTCCTTGCCAGGACGTTACCCGACTTGTCCACCTGTCGTCGCTCATTCTCCCCACGTGTCCCGCCCATCGCCATTTTAATCTCTTAGCGTAACTTAGAGCGTCTATTACTCCTGTTACTTCTCTTATCTTGGAGTGGCGTATTTTATGTATTTTTCTGATTTTCATCATGCTTCTCTCCATACTCCTCTGGCAAGTAGTTATTTTGTTTTTGGCTCGTCGTGTGAAATTCCAAGTTTGGCTGGCGTACGTGAGTGATGGTAAGAGACAGCTGTTCATAACCTTTCTTTTTATTTTTACAGGCATATGGCCTTTGAAAATTTCCTTAAGGCTCCAAAACTTCTTCCATGTCCCTTTTATCCTCCTATCGATTTCCTTTTCGTTGTGTTGTTTATCGAAAGAGATTTGTTTGCCCAGATATATATAAGAATCGACATATTCTAAGGGTACATTATCTATATGTAGTTGGTTTTTTGATGCATTTGTCATTAATTTAGTTTTTTCAAAATTGATCTCCAAGCCTACCTGTTTACTTTCTTTTTTGAGAGTGCATATCATATGTTGTAGGTCGGTACTGTTCTCAGAAAACAAGACTAGGTCGTCAGCGAATCTCAGGTGGCTAAGCCGCCGACCTTCAATATTTAAACCGACTGTGCTCCAACCTATTTTTTTTATTATAGACTCCAGCACTGCTATAAATATTCTAGGAGATAAGGGGTCTCCTTGCCTTACCCCTCTCTTTATTGGAAAGGCAGGTCCGGCTGTCTCTAACTTCACTCTACTTGTGTTGTTGTCGTAGAGGTATTTCAGCACTTTGATGTATTTGGACTCTACATTTTGCGACTTCAGTGTTTCCCATATAGATGAATGAAGTATTGTATCAAAAGCCTTTTGGTAATCAATAAGCGCTATATAGAGTGGTTTTTGATGTTCTTGATATTTCTCGATGAGTATCTCGATTGTGTGGATATGATCTACCGTTGAGTAGCCTCTTCTGAACCCTGCTTGTTCGATTGGTTGGAATGTATCTAGTGTGGGACTTATTCTTTTTTCTATTATCGATGCGAACAATTTGTACAGCGTAGGCAGAAGGCTGATGGGTCGGTAGTTGCTTACATCGTTAGGGTCTCCTTTTTTATAAAGTAATATAATATTTGACTCTGACCATTCTTTTGGTGTTTTAGAGGTATCTAAAATTTTGTTAAAGAGTATTGTTAAGGGTGTCGAGAGAGCTGTACAAGCAATTTTTAATGCTTCGTTCGTTATCCCATCAGGTCCCGGGCTTTTGTCTGGTTTGAGCCGTTTTATTTCCTTAATGATTTCAGATTCCTGTATTGGGTGTATCTCTGAGACGCTTTGCGTTTCCTCTGGTAGGCAATGGCGGGTTTCCTGCTGTTTTGGTGCGTCGTACAAGGTTTTATAGAACGAAGTGGCTATTTGGAGTATGTCTTTCCGGTTGTGAGATACTCTGTCCGATACGCGGAGGCCTTCAATCCAAGTTTTATGTAATCTTAGTTCGTTGTTCGCTCTCTTTAAGCTGCCGGACGTATTTAGATGTTTTTCTATAGTATGCCGTCGATGTTCCTGGTAATCTTGTCGCAAGTATTTACTTATAAGTTTGTACAGAGCGCTTAATTCGTTCTTCATTGCTCTCGATTTTGGCTTTGTTCTTTGTAAGTCTTTTCTTCGGTCTATTAGTCTCTTAGTGCGATCAGATATAACGTTGTTTATTTTTGCTGCTTGTTTGTTAGTGATTGAAGCTATGTTTAAGCTATTTTTGATAGCCGTGGTTAACTTGTTGTAATATTCTTGGACTGTATCTTCTTCATATCGCTGGCTAAGCACTTCTTGGTGGTAAAGCAATTTTTCTATATATGTTGAGATTTCTTCGTCTGTTTTCAGTGTGTTATTGGGGTAATTTGAATAGGTGGCTCTACATTTTTTAAATGTTTTAAGACAAAAAGTCGCCCTTACGCACCTATGGTCTGTCGGGAACTGTATGTTTAGTACTTGTACATTCTGTATGTTTTTGTGCAGGTTTGAGAGAATATAATAAATTTCATTTTTAGTGTTACCACCTGGGGATGTCCATGTCCATCTTTGTTTGCTTTTCTTTTTGAAGAATGTGTTCATAATAGAGAGATTGTTCTCATAAGCAAACTGTAGTAGTCTTTCTCCTCTTTTGTTTCGTTCCCCATACCCAAACTTGTTTGTTATTGGATATTCCTTCTGTTCTATTTGGCCTAATTTGGCATTAAAGTCGCCCATGACCACTACATTTACTTCGGCTAATTTCAGAGCTTTGTCGACAGTCTCGTAGAAAGCCTCGATTTCTTCGTCGTGGGCCGCATCGGTTGGTGCATATACTTGTATAATGCTTAATTTGAATTTATTTATATTTAGTTTCAAAAGCGCCACTCGTTCTGATAACCCAACAAAGCTTTCAATGTAATTTTTGAGGTGTTTCTTTACCAGGAATCCCACTCCGTAGAGTCCCGGTGTTTCTCCTATGTAATAGAATATTATATCCTGGTATTCTTGTATTGTATTTCCAAGTCTTCTTATTTCTGACAAACCGATTATGTCGAACTTTACATTTTTCAGTGCTTCTTGTAGCTCCAACAGGCGTGTATGAGTCGATAGAGTTCTTACATTGTATGTAGCTATATAATATAAGGTAGGGTCTTTAAAATCCTTTGTTGAAGATGGAGAGTTATTTACCTCTGGAGGGTGGTGGTCTGATTCTCCCGCGGTGACCAGCCGTTTTGGGAGATTTGGGTTGAGAGAGGGGTTCGCTGGTTGCTAGAGTGTTGTTTGGCTTGAGTTTTGTGTTGCATTTTGTGGAGAATGAGATCCGTGGTATGTAAGCGTTGGTTTCTTTATGAGATAGTTATTCATACTGCTAATTTTTTTTATTTTTGCGCATTGTTTATTATTTCCATTCTTGCTAAAGCTTGAAGTGTCTTGTGGGGATTCTGATAGATTTCTTTTCTTGTTGTCTTTCTTCTCCTGCCCTTGCCCTTTTGGGGTGACTGGTTCGTTTTGTCTTTTTTTGTCGCTCAAGATGATAATTTTATCATATTTTATGATAGCCCTATTACCCAGTTCTCTTTCCTTTATGAGCTCGATTTGAAGCTCTTTGCGTTTGTTGATTATTTCCAAGGGAAAGTCTTCCTTTATGTAATAAGGTGAGTTCTCTAACTTTTTCTTATTTTTTAGTACCTTTATTTTTATGCCCATAGTGGCTAATGTGACTACAATAGGCCTAATTTTTCCCCCTTTTTTTCCTAGTCGTCTAACTGATTCAATACCATACTCGCTGCAATTAATAGTTAGCATGTTATTTATGATGCTCAACACCTTCTCTTCCAAGTCCTGATAAGACCGTTCGTGTTCTTCTACTCCGAAAAAAAGTAAATTTTTTCTTCTCGCTTGTCTCTCAATATTTTCTATTTTATTCTTGTGTGATTCTAGTTGTTGTTCCAGGCGCTCGTTCTTTAATTCTAAGCTGTTAAACTTCTCGCTCATGGTGGTAATAATGGTATGTTTTATTTCATCTTTTATATCAAGCATGTCTGCCTTTTGCTGCCGTATTTCTTCTTGCATACTTCGGAGCATACATTTTAATTCCTCCATTTTTTTATATTGACTCTATTTGTCAGTTCAGCGTGAAGTATCGCCCTCTTGTGGTAAGTAGCGGAGTTAGCTACTCCGGTGGTGTGTGTGCTTAACGATGTTTTCTCGCGAGTTTCACTACTCGACGCTAGATGGCGCTAATTGATTCTTGTGGTGATTTATGATACTATGATGTTCTTGTGGAGATATATTTTGAGGTTATGCACATATGAGCAAGTCGTACTTACGTGCAAAACAATAATTCTCTTGTATTTATATTAATTGCTGATCATTACACTGTTATTATTTATTTCGGGTGTGATTTCACTTATAAATATTTCATAGTTCGTTCTTTGTTTCTGTTTTTATAATTTGACTGATATTGCACTAATCCTTCACTTTTGCGAGAAACATTTACATTGTCCAGATAGATCTTTGCACTTTTTTGTGATTTAACACTGTTGTGACGTTTATTGCTGCTTGCACTTATTTTTTAACGAATTAAAATACGGAGCAGATATTAATGGTGGCACACAAACTACCCTCACTCTCAAGTTTATTATATTTTACGTAAATTAAATGAAAATGAAACGAGATAGGCACAGGTTCGAAACCCATGCATGTGGGTACTGTGCGCCGCGTATAGACCAGTGTGCTATGTAATGTCTAGCTCTACAATGTGTTTTCTATGTCGCGGATATAATAAGTTAGCTATACAGGGTGTCCCAAAAAATAGTGTCAAGCGGAAGTCAAGAGATAGAGCACCCCTTGGGGTACACGAATCACCCCCGTGTATGTTCTGCGATTTATCATAGTTTTCTTGGTATGACTTTTTTCTGAATTTTCGACCTAAAGAACTTAAAATATTTTTTTAAGTTGAAGACTTTTTAATTTTTTTCTTTCTCTAACTGTATCGTCTTGAGTTGTACGTTGAAGCATAACGTAATCAGCTTCCAAAATTATGAAAATATTGGTGTAAAGCCAAACATTTAAATTTCAGAAAAACAATCTTAACACCAAAACAAAGAAAAATCGCAGAACATACATGGTGATTCGGGTACCCCAAGGGGTGCTCTATCTCTGGACTTCCGCTCGACACTATTTATTGGGACACGCTGTATTTAATCAAGATGTATTAACATAAAAGGCAGTGTGTCATTGAGCTCTATAATAAACGGTCGTACATGAAACTAGTTCTCTGATTCCCATCATTCCCTAACAAAGGCACAGCAATATACCATTTATTTAAGTCTCAGCAACAGACGACATTTCGCAATACGAAATATTTTATCGCCACCTCGCTGAATAAACATGGAATCACTTAAAAACAATGTGAATTCCTTTTGCCCAAGCGAGAGTGGTGCTAAGATATTTCTTTACTACTTTAACTAGATTTTTCTTTCTGCTCCTTGTGTAACCTTACATCTGTGATGGTGCTTGGGAAAGACGCATGTTGGGGAGGGCAATGGCTGCCACATGTCTCATGCTGGTGAACAGGTGCAGTGATCGTTGATCAGCCCAAGTATTTTATGTTGTTAATAACAATTCATTGTATTATTTTACAATATGTCTTTTTTTCTTAAAAAGAGGGAGGCAATCTAGCAAAGAGGGTTATGACCTACTTACTATGGTAAGTGTCGGAAATCGGGCCTCCTCCAACTATATGGATGGTAATAGCTGGCCAGAAGGGTTAGCATAGGGTTTTGTATCAAGATTTCCTTCTCCTTATCATTTCCTTTGGTCGGCTCTTGCGACACCCTCAGGATGAATTGGGGTGGCGACACTATTTATTCTAAATCCGTTACTAAACGGACTGCCGCCGACTATGTCCACCCGCAACGCCTCAAGTGCGTTGCCGGCCTTTAAACCAGACAAGCATGGCGTTGACAGCAAAAAGGAGACGTTCGGATTCTGATGGAGCTCTGGCGACCAGGAACACCAGACCACCCAAGGATGGTATTGTTTGGCTGCGGTTTTCTGTAAGGTCGAGGTTCTTCCCCGATTGGGCAGCTCCGAGTGGCTGTTGCTTCCACTATTCAATGGCCGAGATGAAATGTTGATAATTATACCCAATGTACTCAATAACTATTCCATGTTGCCTTTAGATTTATTTATTTATTTATTTATACTTTAGGATCTCCAACAAAGAATACACAATATAAATTACTGTTATAAAAATGTACATATCGGTCTTAAATCTAGTGTTTCTTCAATTAAAGGAGATCACAGCATGCACAAAACATAACATAATATAAAATATAAAACCTGCTGGATAGACATTGAAATAGAAAATTAAAATTAAATTAAAATTGTAATAAGAAATTAAAAATAGAAGTTTAAATAAATTAAGTGTACAAATCAAATGTTTAATTTAATATAAATGTATAATTAAGTGTAAATTAAGTGTATTGAGGTATGTCAACAGTCACATGTGGAGAGATGTTTTGTTACGAGATTCCTAAATCTGCCGAGCGTGTTACCGAATATGTCTATTTCAGTTGCTGCTGTGGACACAGCATTATACTGGGTACTCATTCTAACCATCGGTGAATGTTTCCCGAGATTTGTTTGGCATCGAGGAGCTTTAAGTAACGCACGAGGATAGCGTGGCATTCGGTAGGGAACATCAAGACTGATTTTACTGACCAGCTCTGGACAATCAATATGATTATTAGCCAGCTTATAAAGGAATATGAGGTCAGATACTGTACGACGCGTTTGAAGGGAACTCATTTTGAAGTGATTCAGTCTGTCATTATATGATCTTTTGGAGTAGTTTATTTTAAATCGGAAGGCCAGATGACGAACTAGTCGTTTTTGTTCACTCTCAATTCTAGTGGCGTGAATCTGATACATAGGATTCCAAACTGTGCTACAATATTCAAGACGACTTCGCACATAACTATTATAAAGAAGTAGTATGGTGGATGGCTTTTTGAATTCTTTAGAGGATCGCAGAACAAACCCAAGTGCCCGAAAGGCAGCAGCAATAGCTTTGTCGATATGGTCAGCAAATCGAAGTTCGTTATCTATGTGTATTCCCAAGTCTTTAATGACACTAACTTCAGATAAAACGGTTCCTTGTACATTATAGGAAGATTGTATTATGTTACGTTTTCGGGTGAACTTAATGTGAAAGCATTTAGAGCAGTTTACATGCATGTCGTTTTCTGTGCACCATTGGTGTAAGCAATTAATGTCCGATTGCAGCAATTGTATGTCAGAATCCGCTCGAACGACACGTATCAACTTTAGATCGTCCGCAAAAAGGTATGGCGTGGAGTGCTTAAATATGATTGGTAGATCGTTGATAAATATGTTGAACAATAGCGGCCCCAAGTGTGACCCTTGTGGTACACCGGAAGTCGCAAAGTATATATCTGACTCGTTTCCGTCCACTGCTACCGAGGATGGTCTAACAGAAAGGTAAGATTTGAACCAATCCAATGCAGAATTGGTGATTCCCATGGATTGCAACTTGAGCAACAATAGTTCATGATTTACTTTATCGAAGGCCTTCGAAAAGTCAGTGTAGATTGCATCTACTTGAAGTCCCTGATCTACCGCAGTCACCAGTTCAGTGACATAGGTAACGAGATTGGTGTTAGTCGATCGCTTAAGAACAAATCCATGCTGACTATTTGAGAGGTAGTTCTTTACATGATTGTAGACTAGGGGGTAAACAAGCGATTCGAAGGCCTTTGAGAGAGTAGAGAGAATTGAAATGGGACGATAATTTGTAACTTCTTCCAGCTTTCCATTTTTATGGATCGGCACGATTCTAGCACGTTTCCACGTATCGGGAAAAATTCCCGTTTTAAGAGATGTATTAAAGATGTGTGCCAGCGGGGAACATAGTGCTCGGGCACAACGCGACCAAAATATTGGCGGTATATTGTCCGGTCCTGCTCCTTTTGATAGGTCAAGCCCAGAAAGTTTTTTGTATACTTCTTCCGGTGATAAAGAAAAATCGCTTATATCAGGCAGTGTTGTTTTTGGTGTTGAGTTCGAATCATTATTATGATGACTATGAGCGTCGAAAACTGATGAAAATAGTTTTGCGAATAAATTTGAGATGTCCTTACTATTATTAGCATTTGTGACGCCAAGCCTCATTTCCGAAGGAAAACTAGAACTACCGCCACGAAGATTTTTTACATGCGACCAGAAGGCCTTGGGATTGTTTTTTATTGCTTGCTCTAATTTATATATATAGTTGTTATAACATACATTAGCGAGTTGGCGGCATTCTTTACGTATATAGTTAAATTCTAGGATGTCTATTGGATTATTGTATTTTCTTATTTTAGTGTGTAATTTTAATTTTTGTTTTAGTAGCTTCTTAAGTCGATGAGAATACCATGGAGGATACCTACCGCGGTGACAAACAGATTCAGGCACATATTTTTTAATGATATCCCTAATAATGGTATAGAACCTATCTGTCATTTTATTGACATCAGTGCAGGTCGCGAGTTCGGTGTTCCAATTTACTTCTATAACACATTTAATAATAGCTTCGTAGTCGGCTTTATTGAAATTTGGTCTACGAACTAATATTGGCTTGTTTTTTGTTTTAATTGATACAAGAGGGACTATCTCGAACGCTGGGTGATATTTGTCTAACTTTCTGATTGGATTCAGGCAATTAGTTATTTCTATTTCATCAATGTCAGATAAAACCAGGTCTAGTGTTTTGTTTTGGAAGTTTTTGATCCAGTTATATTGTTTTAAATTATTGAGAGCCATAAAATCCAAAAGGAGATTTTTTAGCTGTCCTGCGCTACAGCTAGTAGCTATACAAGGCTCCTGTGGGCCACCAGAGGCCCAATCAATACAGCCAATGTTGAAGTCTCCAACAATTAATGTGAAATCTTTACTGTTTAGGTCGATAACTGAATTGCATTTATCTAGGAAATGTTCAAATATCTCAGTGCGGACTGGAGGGGGAAGGTAAATAGCGCATAATTTTATAACAATATATCTATTGCTTAGTTGGGCCTCAACGGTGACCCATAGGTCCTCGCAGTCACTCTCCCATTCTACCATGCGACGAGATTTCAAATTATTTGACACTGCTATCAGAACTCCACCCCCTGTTCTTTTATGACTATTGAGACTGGAGGATTGGCGGTCTCTTCTATAGACTGTGAAATTAGCATTAAATAACTCAGAATCAAAGATGCCCTCGCAAAGCCAGGTCTCTGTAAATACATAAACATCGTAATCATTACCATATATAAGTTGACGTACCTCAGCCAAATTACTTCGCAAACCTCTAGTGTTCTGATAATAGAATTTTATATGATTGAATTTTAAAGATTATTCACTTTATCATGTCAAAGATTTACAATAACAATAATTTAGGTCAGCATTTTCAGCTTATCTAAGTCATTTATGGTCAAACTCTGGGAGGTTTCATCTTTCTTTACTAGAATTTTGCCGTATCGCACCCATACAAACTTATATCCGAGTTCCTTTGCACGGGCGCGTGTTGCTGCATGAAGAGCTTTATTTTCCGGGGACAGATGCTCCACAACAAAGACGGGCGTAGGATTATCAGTAGCTATACCTAGGTGACTCGCATTGAGTTTATTCTTAGGATCTTTTTTATTGAACTGTATAGCTGCTGCCAAAAAGTTATCCCGCAATCTTGGCGTAATAAATTTGATGAGGATCGATCTTGGCCTTGTATTCTGCATGTTTTTCTTGGCGGTTCTCGTACATAGCTCGTCCTTGATATCACAATTGATGACTTTGCTTAGTTGCAGTACTGTATTAATCAAGTTTTCTGATCTGTGTTCCGGCACACACTGCAACTCGACATTATTTGAGCGGGCATGTTGCTCCATCAAATTCATGCGTTTTTTGATAATATCTAGGGAGTTTTGAAGTGTAGAGTTATCCTTTTCTAGTTTTTGAATCGTTACAGACTTTTCCGCTAGTGTAAGCCTCATCTCCTCATATTTAGAGTTAAAAAAAGACAGAGATTCTTTAAATTCAGCGACAAGTTCATTAATCTTGTGGAATTGTTCATTAACATGGAATTTTACGGTGTCTTGCACGGCACGAGTGACTTCCCTCACAATCATATCTCTGAGACAGTCAATAGTAACTTCAGTCAGTCGCACGTTACTTCCATGTTCAAAGTCTTCAGATAGCTGCACTTTCTTGCTTCGAGTAGTTATATTCATGTTGTGATGTGCCGGGGAATTATCGTCTAAAGGTGATCCTTTTGAGCTGTCATCGCTTTTAAGTCGAGGGCGCTTGGTGTTGCGCGATTTTGCAGTAGCTGTCGTTTGATCAGCATCCCCCTTGACTTCTCTTGGTTTTTCACCGGGCGGCGGCGTTCGTTGCATGTTTAAAAACAAAAAAGAAAAAAAAATCTAATGCAATAAATAAGTAGTTACTAAGCAGAGTTGAAAATGTTTGTAATAAAAACCACGTTCTTCAATACAAAGACCAAAAGAAAAAAATGCACAAAAAGTACTGCACTTAGTGGGTCTCGAACCTGCGTTACTTCAATCTGTAACCCTCTAGTCGTTGCACTTAGCTATCGGCCGTTAGAACATTGGTGCAAAAATTCGGTTCTGTTTCTTCGAGGTATTGCGGTACGATAATGGCTCGTCCTTATCTCTGCTATAAATATTCTTTCACTTCCACCTTCATCACAAAAAGTAATTAATTCCTGTTAGCACCTTTTAGAGTTTTTCCATTAGTGTAGCACAGTATATTTGAGATGTTTTGCTTGCCTTTGTTCATATGTTGAGTGTAGGCATGTAAATAAATCACAATTTTGCTGTAGTTCTTCACTTGTTGAATCACTTTAGTTGTCACTGTTTTTGTCTCAGAACTAACAAATTGCTGTGATATACTGCACCATAACACTTGTGCTTCGAATATGTGTTGTATACAAATAAAATAACTCGTCAAAGTGGTAAATACATCAACTATGGATTTTTAAGAAAAAAAGTTTCGTGGAGCTAATGCTTACGTTACGCACGTTACGCGCACACCCGCAAAACTGATCATCAAATTGATATCTTGTATAATGACGGGTTGTTTAATGGAATTTCATCGAACTCACCCAATTTTTACGGACTTATATAAAGCAGAGGAGGAAGCCATACTATCTATCTAACGTTTCATTATTGATTATCAACTTATCCCACGCTATCTCAGAATGTTCGAAGTGATTTCCTAAATTGACACAAGGTAATCATAAATCAAGGCGCCTACTTCAGTGGATTCCAAAATGCTTGAGCCAGTTGGCAGGTACTTTCACGTGAACTACAATAGGCATTCAACTAAGGTATTCAGTTCACCGCCCACGTTTTCCTTATAGGTTCCTGTATATTTGGATCTATAACATTTTAAAAGCCATTATAATAGTGTATTTCCGTGTGTATTTAGAATAAACAGTCCCATTCCACCCTGAGGGTGCCGTAAAAGCCGACAAAAGGAAACCTAGCCGTAAGGGAAAGAACACTTGAAACCCGGCAGCGTGAAATAGTAGGCTAATTGCCCTCTATGTAGTTGGCGGAGGCCCTTCTCTCCCGTGGGTCCATTTATGGGTTCAGAAGAAATAATAAGTGCATAATCATATAAAAGTGCACAGCAACTTAGAGCTGTGTGCAAATTCAAGTAATTTATTTTGTTTGGGTCACGATGGACACTTACAAAAAGTCAACACATTATTCATAATGATATTATGTATATAATAAAAAAGGTCTACCGTCTACCACCAGTTCGGAACGCGACCACTGCTAAAAAGAACTGGCAAGAAACTCAGAGGGCTTCAACTGGCAAGAACGGCTAGAAGATCAAGTAATGTTATTAGAAGTCCTCTATAAAATATTTTCTTGAATAGCTTCCATGTATCGTTGGTTAGCCAAGTCGTTAAGACTGAAAAAAGCAAGCAAGTTCGTCGTTTCAGCCCATACATGACCCACTACTGGGGCGGGCCTTCTCCAAATGTATGAAGGGAAATTGGCCTACTGTGCCGCGCTGGCAAGACGGGTTGGCACAGGGTTTGTATCAAGTTTTCAATCTCTTGGGACTAGGTGATCGGCCTCTTGCGTTCTTTTAGCCGGCTTTTACGACACCCTAAAGATAGTATGGGTTGGTGACATTTTGTAATCTAAATGAATAGCTGTTCGTTAGTCTCGCTAAAACTCGAAAACGGCTGGAGCGATTTGGCTAATTTTGGTCTTGAAATATTCGTGTGAGTCCAGGGAAGGTTTAAGAGTCTAGAGAAAACATTGATATTGTAAGTAAAATAATAAAAACAACAATTTTATTTTCCCATACAAACTGTTACCTGTCAAACATTTGACGTTCGTCCCGACGGTTCGCTATTTTTGGCATAATTACTTTTTTCTTTTTTAATTACATTAAATAAGGGATTGGAATCGATAAGAAAAGGCGGTATATTAATTTATTATTCCAATTCGAATTCAATATTCATAGTTCAGACACGACAACGTCTGTCGGGTCAGCTAGTTATGTATATATATATATGAAAATGGTTTATTTGTGAACTTAGCATAGCAGTCACGTTTATCTAATCCCATATGCAGGCGATAGCTACTCGCTGTATTCGGAGCATGTGTGATAATGATAGACTTAAAATGCATAATGTCATGCACTCATTTCTATGCGAGCGAATCGTACCAGGTGAATTAGGGAAATAAACTACTACTCTATTTAGATTTTAGACGCAAGGGAATGGTCCCTGGCCAGCTCATCATGATGTGCTGGTTCACCTCCATATTTGGCGAAGGATGTTTAAAATACTCCCTACAATCTGTTTAAAGTTTTTCTTTCATTTTGAATGTACAAAATTAGGTGTGTATGAATTTTGTGTAAATAAAATTATTACTGTATATCATCATGATCATATCAACATTTCAGTCAAAAGACGCATGGATCTCCACAAAGGCCGCTCTGGGGCCGCCCGCATCCATTGCTTTCCGGCAACCTTAACCAGGTCGTCGGTCCACCGTGTGGGAGGCCTACCAGCACTGCGGCTTCCGGAACGCGGTCGCTACTCGATGTTGTATTAGTTACTACTGTTTGACCACCGAAGTAATTCTATAATCATATTTTTTAAATAATATTTTTTTAATCATGACAGCCCTGGAGGCGTAAAAAATTTCAAGCCGCCTAGTGGTTAGTGCTGCAAAGAGAGCAACCGCCTAACAATGCGCGCCGTCTCAAGTAAACCTGCCTTTTGCATCAGAAGCTTAACCTAACCGGATGTCGAGTGTTGATTGAGATGTCCATCAAAACTTTTCAGTATCAAACCAAACAATAATGGTTGACTCAGCATTCCACATGGCGGTCACCTCATGAACCTCGGTCTAAATATTTAATCACTAAATATTAAATCTGTATATTCAGTTGACTCTTTTTGGTTTGGGCCACCGGTTTGCAAAGCTCCTTTGCAGAGAAGAACTGGTACGAAACTCCGTGTTGTTTTTTTTTGCAAATCGCCACTTTTGTATGCCACGACCGCTAAGACAGATTTGTGAGAGCAAGCCCGAGCAAAGGGCACAAAGGGCCAAATATCAGATCAGCAGTATTTAAACCTACGCGCCTGACCTTCTCGTCGGCAGTTAAAAATTAACGTAGCCAACACGCCCGGATTAATAGCCTGGATTAAAATTTTCCTGCAACCTTTGTACTGATTATTTGAAGGAAAGTTTCCTATTTGAGGTGATTTACATAATTTTACGAACGTGGGCAGTGGGGATTTGGAATACATAATGTCTTTATTCTAATCCCTAATCCTATATTCTGATGGAGATGTATGATGCGACTCAAAATCGCAGGCTAGTGTGCAATCCGGCACACTCGGAATTTTTTTTTTGCCGCCGGGGGATGCCAAATTATTTATGAATTGAGATAAAGATGGTATTATATCACAGTTGCACTGAAATTAAATAGGTACGCTCTGATGAGCAGTAAATTAATCAGTAATTAAAAAGTTCAGCAAGCATATACATAAACTATATAAAACTCAAATAAATCATTATTTAACACAACTTTTTCTTCTGCGTAAATAAAGAAACAGCTTTATTCTTCGAGGATGTATCTACGTATTTTTTTATTATTTACATTGAAGCTACCATTATTTTTGCTTCAATAACTCACCTTTTAGTATAGTTACACTTGACAGCGACCACTATGAGCAATATATTAGCCACCATAGACAACAAAATTATGGGCACATATAAAGTAATTAGCACATTTTCCGGTTGAAACAAAATATCAAATTCAGATCCAAAATGGAACGATCCATTCAATGAATCATTGAAATTCAGATTCTGCAAAGGTCCAAATTCGTCTATTGTAAAATTAGAGAACATTTTTAATTCATCGAAAAAAACCCACTTGACGATCACTATTTTCTCCATTCATGTTTCACTAAATTATAATTACGAACTGTTCCCGAAATTAAACGTTAAAGTAAGTAATGTCGGAAGTTTGCGCATCTCAGGAGCTTTCAGCGACGTGCGGAATACGAAAAGCTCGGAAACTCACTGAATGACAGACCGTGTGAAAGAGATGGAGTGAAGGCGAAAGCGAAATGCGAGAGATCTTTCACAAGCCATTGATAAAAATGATGTGTTGAAAGGAACAGACTGTGGTCTTGAACTGTGTTTTACATAGTTTATTGTTGAGACTACGTCTAATGCTACGTTCCGTTTCTGATGACAAGAACATAGCACAGCATGTTTACCACTAATATTTCCAGGGTAAATTAATGTAATTTGTTAATCTTTTGCATTTATTGTTTCTCTACTTGACTACATTAAATCTTCGACAATCACTGAGATGTGATAATGTTAAAAGAAGATTAAATATTCCCAAGTTATCACTCAACATAATTTATGACAAAAGAAGCATTTTAGGCATATTTGTCATCACAATCATCATCGTCATCTTAGCCACTGCTAAATCTCCTCCACTTGCGCGAACGGCTATCGGCCTACTGTGAAAAACCATCTGCGGCAATTTTTTGTATATCTTGCAGCAACCATAAACCAAATCATATTCCACAGGGCGTCAAAATAAGCAGTTTTATGTTTAATAGTATATTTCATTACAAGTGCGGAAAGGCTGTCATTACAACGAGTTCCGAAAAATGTCTACCCGAGCCGAGGCGCAGCCGAAGGCGAGGGTTGAAAGTCGGAACAAGTTGCAATGACGGTTCCGCACGTGTACTGAACGACTATTTTTAATACAGTTGCGAAAAAATGAAGAATGAACTTAATAAAATAATAAAAACACAATAAACTCAACTAACTAATCATTTCTGAAAAATGGCGCGGACCGTAGAATATAAGCAGAGATTTTTTTTCTTCACCCATTCTGGTAGGCAAAAGGAACAATGCCCATACAGCCAAGTCTTCAGTAGAATTTTTTTATTGATATGAAATGAAACTTATTTAGATGAAATTAAACTCATTCAATCAAATCATTAAATCTGATATTGAAACAAATTAGTACGTAGTTTATTTTTAGAAATATACGTATTTGCATGAATCATAAAAACTTCTACGATTTTTTTTAGTAAAAACTTCATGGTTGGTTTTTCCTTTTAATAGACATTATTTTGACAGTTGGGAAAGAGAACGCACTAATGCGGGAATGGTAAAAAAAAGCACGCGTGTGTAATAGCCCACTTCCCGAACGCTATACGTCCCTGCAATATGGCACTTTTTGAGCAACTGTATTAAAAAATTCTTTTCTATCTTAAAGTATGAGTGTACAAGCTTAGTAATCTCAGTTCCATAATGATTTTTAAATCATTCTGTGTTTACTTAGCGACTATTTCGACACTTTAGTCATCAGCTGGGGGCTATACGTATATAACGTATATTTTAAGAAATATACGTTTTTTTTATTTGTCTGAAATTATGTACTCAGCTATATCAGTGTGTGTGGATTTAGAATACATAGTGTCACCACCCCAATCCATCCTAAGGGTGTCGTAAGAGCCGACAAAAGGAAAGGCCAAGGCCGACAACCTAGCCTCAAGGGACAACACAGTAGGTTAATTACCATCAATGTAACTGAAGGAGGGCCGACTCAACAGTGGGTCATCGTGACGGCTATACGGCTTTCGTTACACCCTACACCATACATAATAATTTATCCTAAAGCCGATATCTTGTAGGCTCCACATTCCCGATAAACAATAAATATGTTATGACTAGTTAAATGAACAGACAATCTGCGGATTAGCCTCAATTAAATTATCCATGTGGTGACGGATTTAGAATACACAGTGTCACAACCCCATTCCATCCTAAGGGTGTAAGAATCGAAAAAATGAGTAGGAATACTGTCTCTCCAGTGTGGCACAGTAGACTTATTAACCTCCATGCAACTATATACAACTATGTAGTAGATGTATCCTAGATACTTGGCGCGGATCGTGGCAATTCACTGGTGGTGGGTTTTCAGACCGAATACATGTAGCAATTAAAATGTCAATGACAGTGCCTTTGGATCAACGGGTCCCGGGTTCGATTCCGGGGTCGGGCAAGTGTCTTTGTCTAAACCAGAGGCACTGGCTCGGAGTTTGGGTGTCATTTCTATCTATAATATGTATGTATTTACAAAAAAAAAAAGTATATAAGTAGTTTATCATCCATCTCGTTACCATAACACAAGCATTAAGTTGCTTAGCTTGGGACGAGATGGCGTTGTGTGAAATGTCCAAGGATATTTATTTATTATTATTATTTAATCGAACAGTTAAGCAGACAGACAAAGGGTACGCGATTGTTAATTTCGCAGCTATTTTCGGTTCTACAACCTTGCCAGTGACGTGGTTCCCGCTAGAATCGATCTGCTGACGTCATTAACACAGGAGACATTTAGACTACGCTGGACTAACAAAAAAGTAGTGTATTTGCTTGGTATTTCAAACCACGACAATAGGAGGGATATTGTATGTTTAACGGTTCTGTGTATCTGTCTTGGCGCGCAGCTCCTAAACGAATAGACCGACTTTGTCACATTTTTTTTATTTCAAGTTTTCCTTACCACAGGGTTTATATCAAGTTTTCCTTCTCTTGCGGCTAGGTGATTTGCCTCTTGCGTTCCCTTAGTCGCCTCTTACGACACCCTCGGGATGGTATTGGGTTGGTGACACTGCGTATTAAATCCGTCATGTTATATCAAAATCAGATCAGCCATTTTAAGGTTATCAGCAATATTCCGGTTGATCGGTTCGTTAAATTTCCAATTTTGATTATATAACCGGTAACTGAATAACCAAAATTATGAGAGAAATTAGAACAATGCACTGCACTGGCCAAAAGAGTTTCTGTTATTATTTTTTTACCTTTGTGGTACCTCCTCCTTCCTCCAGCTTAGAGCCCGCCCTGTGGTAAGAATTTACATTGGCTATGAACCTTGTAGGTCTACATAAATATTACAGTCCAAAAATACCACATGACTCTGAGCTAGCACCCTCACCTAAGTCCGGCAGTTTTACTGTGTTTCGTCGTGTGTATGTGAGAGCCGGTGCCCGACAGGGCATTTCCTTGAATTGCGTGCTCCATCTTGGACCCTGGCGTTGCTTTCCATCATGCAAGCCTAGTGTCAAAGGCATTCAAGTTGGTGATCAAAAAAAAGGTTAGCATGCGGCTACTCCATTGTTTATTTGCGAAAATCTGTTGTTTTAAAATATTATAGGACCATATGTGGTGACCGATTTACATTTCATCCTGAGGGTGTCGTAAGAAGGAGAAGAAAAAGAGTTTTCGTAGCACACTGTGCGGCCTTAACGGGCGTTAGGCCTGCGAGCTATGTGCCCTGCCCACTGCCACTTAAGCTTGAGAATCTTGTGAACTATCTCCCGGGACCGGGACTATCTCGCCGGTAACTCAGGTTCGCCTACGTATCTGTTTCGATCTGGCAGGGAAACTTTTTGATGCCTTTTGATGGATCCCATAATGAGCGACCAAGTATTTTAATATATCTACTCTTTACTTTTCAGCCCATAACTGACCCACTGCTGAGTCGGGCCTTCTCCAGTTGCATGGAGGTTAATAAGCCTACTGTGCCACACTGGACAGACAGTTTTCCTACTCATTTTGTCGAATGGAGGGTAATTAGTCTACTATGCCACGCTTGCCAGGCGGTTTCTTGGCAAGATTTCCTTCTCTTGCGGCCAGTTTTTCGGCCTTATCATTTCCTTTTGTCGGCACTTACGACACCCTCAGGACGAAGTGGGGTGGTGACACTCTGTATTCTAAATACGACACTACACGGAATATCTACTCTTTATTACACCTTAAATTAATCTCTATATATAAAAATGAATTGCTGTTCGTTAGTCTCGCTAAAACTCGAGAACGGCTGGAGCGATTTGGCTAATTTTGGTCTTGAAATGTTCGTGGAAGTCCAGGGAAGGTTTAGGAATTGAGAAAATATGGAAATATTGCAAGTAAAATAATAAAAACAACAAATTTTAATTTCCCATACAAACTGTTACCTGTCAAACATTTGACGGTTGTCCCGAGCGACGGTTCGGTATTTTTGGCATAATTACTTTTTTTCTTTTTTAATTACATTAAATAAGGGATTGGAATCGATAAGAAAAGGCGGTATATTAATTTATTATTAATTATTCCAATTCGATATTCAATATTCATAGTTCAGACAGGACAAGGTCTGTCGGGTCAGCTAGTCTAATATAAAAAATTCTCGTGTCACAGTTTTCGTTGCCATACTCCAAATACATTATGCCGGCTGCAATCTCCGCCAGACTCCAGATAACCTACGGATGGACAGCATTACACGACAGGGAAGTGGATATCAATAGTGTGCAACTAAAAATACGACATAAACATATCTATAGTGCGAGACAGCGTTCACTTAGAAGCTTTTTAAATGATGACAGACTGTCAGCTCGCATTAGGCTCAGGTAATGCATGACCTGGTTAAGGTCGGCGGAATACGATGGATGCGGGTTAAGGACCTAGAGGGAGGCCTATGTCCAGCAGTGGACGACTTTTAGCTGATATTATGATGATGATGAATGCATTCTAGAGCTTTAGTCTGGGTGGCGAAAGTGACATATTTTACTATCGCAACATTTACTTGTAAAACCTGTTTTGTGAATTGCACAATCAAGGTAATAGTCAGTTCAAGATGTTTGCAAGCTTTTATAAACACGTGAAACTTATTATACCTTATTATTACACTCTTTGTTGGGTAAAGCTCTAGCGACCTTCAGTGAATTGGCAAAGGTGTCGACCCCACTGCCAATAAAAATGTTCCCGATATTACAAGCCACCTCTGGCTTAGAAACCATCAACCAATTAGTCGAGTGTTAAAATTACCTTGCTGTTGCCATCTTGGTATTGTCCGATTTTTATGATTGTGTTTAATAAATAAACACAGTTATATGTTTACTGTGTTCTTTGTTCGTTGTCGAACGTTGTATATCAAGGCCCGAGGCGATAAATATATTTGTAGGATCCAGGATTCTTCAAGGGAGACAGTCGGGACCCGCGAGGCTGCGTGGGCCGGTGCACCGGGGGGATGTTTAGTCGGTATGGGGATCCCGGTCGTAATGTTAAATAATAATATGCGAATCAGACCAAATCGACTAATCGCGAAGTAATTCAATATATGATTACTTATCCATAGATCAAAAAGGTGCCAGGTGTGTATCGATAAGCCACAGACTTCCATTACTGACACTGTCAATCATCATCATAGTTCTGACGGAATTCATGGAGGGAATTTAGCCTACTGTGTCATTCTGGCGAGACGACATGGCACAGGGCTTATATCGAGTTTTCCTTCTCTTGGGTCTTGGTGAACTACCTCTTGCGTTCCTTTAGTCACCACTTACGACACCCTCAGGCTTTTACGGGTTGGTGACATTAGGTATTCTCAAGCCACTCGCTCTGATTCTCTTACGGATTTCTTCATTTCTGATTATCTTACGCAGATTATCTCCCAGCATAGCTCTCTTCATTGCACTTTGAGTGACCCTCAGCTCCCTACTATGGCAGTGGGCCGTCATCTTATTAATAATTAACAAACGAATTCCACACGAAAAAAATAAGCAGATTGTTCCGACCTTGACTATAATATTTATTTGAACGTTTTATCACTATACACTTTTGTTTCGACAAACAAAACACTATTTCTATCCCAGAACACATAAGCATCAAGACGTACGTTTAAATAAATCAGTTTTTCGCGAACATTTGGCAGGTTTTCAAGACCGTACGAAAACATTGATAGATAATAATATTCGGAAGAAAACACGTTTCCCCAAAAACGCTGTTTGGTGTCACGATCATTCATAGTTTCGGTAACACGGGTTTTTTTTTGTGGTCAACCAAATCAACCATTATCTTTTCATCGTATGTGAAACAATAAATAAGCAACAAAAAGAATGTGTTCATTTCAGCCCATGAATAACCCACTATTGAGTTGGGCCTCCTCCAAATTCATGGAGAGAAATTAGCATACTGTGCCACGCTGGCAAGACGGGTTCAAGTTATCAAGTTTTCCTTCTCTTGCGGCTTGGTGATTTGCCTCTTGCGTTCCCTCAGTCGCCACTTACGACACCTCCGGGATGGTGGGTTTGTGACAATTTGTACAAACAGCAAAATAATTGAAAACGAAAAACTTTACTGAGGAATAGTTTGAATATTCCGCTATTCTATTATTAAAATCATTACTTTTCTCTTACTTGTATTGAAGTCAGTGGTGGATTAACACTAGGGGCAGTCGGGGCTAGTGCCCAGGGCGGCAAATTTTCTAGGGCGGCGAAATTTGGAATGTGAGAAAAATTTGCCTGTGAAAAAAATAATACATTACTAATATAAGTCATTCTTAGTGCCAAATTTATAAATCTAAGAAAAATACAATTATTTGTTTAAAATACTATAGTATATAATAAATAATATATAAAATATGAGTAAATAAACAATAAATATAAATAAAACATACTGTCTAATAAATAATACATAATAAATTTCCCGCAATTAATTAGTTATTCTAATTCTTAAAAAATAAGATATCAAAACTATTAACATAAAAGTCATAGGGCGGCATTTTCTTCTACCCCAGGGCGGCACAAATTTAAATCCGGCCCTGATTGAAGTTGTCATATGAGCATCATGTTATGTAACTTGTTCGCAAAAATAAGTCTCACGATGTCCTACTTACCCTCGTAAGTAGTTTATAAACAATATTTTATTTAGGCCTTTGTGTAACTCAAGCACGATTCAAAGAAATTAAATGGAAATGTTACTTTCGCTGAATTTTGAAAAGGTTTCGGCGGATTGCTTGGATTTTCTGTGCTTAGATAAAACATAGCAAAGTATACGGGGAGGAAAACTTTATACAAAACCCTGTGGCAATCCGTTTGGCCAGCATGGCACAGTATGCTAATTCCCTTCCATGAAATTAGGGGAGGCCGTGGGTCATGTACGGACGTCAAGTAGGACTACTACCTAAATTTCTCTCCGGCTTTGTAACAAACGGTGTCATCAGCCTCTTCCGTTCAAGGGGGTCCTGCGAGTCGAGAATGTATTTTAGATGACATACATTAACAGTTCATAAAATACAACACTTGCTTAACTTAACTGTGTAAGATTTATGTCGCCATCTCATAAATGCCTTATAAATTTCCGAGCGCAGTTGGGCATAACCCTGTTATTGCGTTTCTGTTCAATGTTGCGTTATTGAATTCCTGGGTCCCACGGACTGAAAGATCTTTGAGCACTATAAACATATTTTGCTTTTTTTAACATTTGACATAATGTGTGTGAAGAATGTGTATTTTGTAACTTCAGTTAATGACAGAGTACAGAATGTAATATTATTTATTGTACACCAAAAATAAAACCTCGAACTCAAAAGGAACTTTTATTGTGTAGGATATGACTCTTAAAAGCGTTATATAAAAATTACTAATATTATCTTACGGCCCTATCACCATCTTAGGTGGTAGAAGGTTAACATGGCATCAGTCAAATACAAGATGTTGTCGAATGTCGCAGAACTTTTACAACCACAATGTTGACTTCATATTTATATAGGTACTCGTATTTATTATACCAACGTATGACTTAAGACTTTCGACTTTCGTATCACTACATAATAAAAAACAAAGTCGCTGTCGTCTGTCCGTCCCTATGTATGCTTAAATCTTTAAAACTACGCAACGGATTTTAAAGCGGTTTTTTTCATAGACAGAGTGAATCAAGAGGAAGGTTTTATGTACAATACATGCATAATATTGTAGTGAAACAGCAGTGGACGTCTTTTGGTTGAAATGATGATGATGATCCTAATACATCTTGGAATAATACTCCGTAAATTTCTGGAACCCATATATAGTTTTGACAACTAAATACTCATAATAAGTGAGTATACAGTGCTGATAATTAACAATGACTAGACTGCTATTCAGTCCACAGATGACTCACTGCTGGGTTGGGCCTCCTCCCATGACATAGTAATTAGCCTACTGTGCCAGGCTGGCCAGATGGGTTGGCACAGGGTATAGTTTCAAGTATACCTTCTCTTACGGCTAGGCTATCGACCTTGTCATTTTCTTTAGTCGACTCTTACGATACCCTCAGGAAGCAATGGGGTAGTGGCACCATCCAATTCCTTCATCCCACCGTAATGATTATAGTATTCAGTTACCACTGCTGAATCGGGACTCGTTGGTCCGGACACGTTGACACAGGGTTTCGTGTCAAGCTTTCCTTACAGCTAGGATTTATGAACGTAGTAGTTAGTTGACTTAACTGTCAACTAAATTATATTGAGACTAAAATAGCGGTACATAGCGGTACCAATCCAATTTAGTTCGTACCGAAATAGCGTCAGTGATGTAGTGAATTGTTTATTGCTTGTCACATCGGCAATACGTCATGGTACTAAAACTGAGTGGGTCTCAAGTCTTATACAACTCGAGTTGCCCTCTGTCATATGACGCTGTTAATGTGTTTACGAGTGGTTTGATTGCTTTCCACTTCGTTTGAGGGCTAAGGATATTAGCCTGCAAGGTTTTAGGCGCCGTCCTATTGTCAACGTTCGCGCGATGATGCGTCCGTCCGACGAAAATGATTGTGCGACCGTGCGATCAAACATACTGATATCTACTGAATTACCTATCGTCGAAGGTCGTGCGATCATGCGATGCGACCAAATTGTTTAAACGCATCGGACGATCGTGTGTACAAATATTCAGATATCAACTAAATGTCATATGGTTCGATTGCACGGATTCGTAAGATGATATATAAAGAGAACTTAATTAATAAAATGCGTGCTCATCCCAAAGTTTGGAATAATTGGAGTAAATAATATAAAAGCAGGCTTAAAAATGACAAAGTGTGGGCTATTGTTGCAATGAATTTGAATAAAATAAGAAGATTAAGTGAAAATATTTTAATAATACTTTCAATATTATGATCATCGCACGAGCGTAATAGGACAAAAGTTTTCTCATCGCGCGATCGGTTTCATGGCACGATAAAATTGCATCACAGCATCGCAAGACCAATGGCAATAGGACGGCGCCTTAAGCTGAGGATGTATCAACATCGTTATTATCTCAGCCCCTAAAAGACCTGCAGAACTGTGCAGCTGCCCAGGAAGTGGTAATAATGTATCAACTACTACTCCTCAATTACTAGTACTCGTTCCGTGTGGTGACTGATTTAGAATACACAATGTCACCAACCCATATCCTGAAGCCAGAGCCGACAAAAGGGTTTTTTTACGTTGAAAATGTGGATCACGTACGACAAGAACGTGCAAAAAAGGTCGTGGTCAAAGGCCGGTCAGGCTTCACAGACTGTGGCGAAACCCGGGTTAACTCGCAACAAGGTGATGCTGTGTGTGTGGTGGGATTGGAAGGGCATTATTCATTATGAGCTGTTACCACCAGGCAGGACCATCAATTCTGAACTCTACTGCGAACAACTGATGAGATTAAAGCAAGAAGTTGAGAGAAAGCGGCCGGAATTAATCAACAGAAGGGGTGTGGTTTTTCGTCATGATAACGCTAGACCTCACACATCTTTAGCCACTCAGCAAAAATTAAGTGAGTTTGGCTGGGAGGTGTTAAGGCATCTGCCGTATAGTCCTGACCTTGCCTTCACATTTCCACCTGTTTCGGTCTCTTCAGAATTCTTTAGGCAGTGTCAGGTTAACATCACGATAGGACTGCCAAAACCACTTGTCGCGGTATTTTGTTCAGAAGTCCCAAAATTTCTATAGCAATGGGATCATCTCCCTACCTACAAGATGGCAAAAAGTTATCGAGAAAATGGTACCTACATACTTTAGTTAAATGTAAATAAACTATATAAAAAAAATGTTTTGATTTTCTTAAAAAATGCGAAGAAACTTTTTCCCCAACCTATTATTACCATATAGATAAAAAACATAATACATACTCAACTGTGTCTTATAATTAATAAATATTAAATGATATAATGCAGCTCGTGGCGACAAAAGGCTGCATTATTAAAAAAAAACATTAAGGATTTAGTGGAAGATGACCTCACTAAACTGTCGACAGGAGACTAATAAATAAATAATAATAGAACGTCGACATTTTAATATATCCTCGAAAAAACAAGATTTTACTTTTACTAGACCAGAGCTAAGTTTTTTTCAACGTCTGCCCGGTCAGCTAGTATTGTAATATAATAATGTAAGCAAGGTCTAATAAAACAATCATACCTATTTGAAATATTACTTTATATTTTCATAACGCGCCCTTTTCGTAGTCAAGTATTATCAGACAAAAACTTATAGATTTAAGTTGTAAGACTGCCTCGTTGGTCTAGTGGTCAGATGTGCCACCTTTGGATCAACGGGTCCCGGGTTCGATTCCGGGGTCGGGCCAGTGTCTTTGTCTAAACCAGAGGCACTGGCTCGGAGTCTGGGTGTCATTTCTATCTATAATATGTATGTATTTACAAAAAAAAATGTATATAAGTAGTTTATCATCCATCTCGTTACTATAACACAAGCATTAAGTTGCTTAACTTGGGACGAGATGGCGTTGTGTGAAATGTCCAAGGATAGTTATTATTATTAGTTAGTTATTAAGTTAATTATGTAATTTAGCATAACCTTAACATTTTAAACAGCTCGCAATTGTCTTCAGATAGTTTAATTTAACTCTTCTAACGTAATATAATGTTTTATAAACTATAATTTCCTTAAAGTTTTTAGACTAACGCGATTTTCACACATTTTAAATAATTATGACACGGGTCTTAATCGCGGAAATATTTTGAAGGTAAATACCTTATACTGCCTGACGTTTCGGCGTGGGTTACACCAGCCGTGGTCACAGGCTGACTGATGGATGTAGCTCAGCGCCGTCTTCCGTACCTGCACGGTGATTCGCATCACCATCCACAACATCTCCGCTCCGTAGCCGCTTCCCTACAGTCCAGGGCTTATGATCTATGCGATCCTGAATACTTAGAGACCGAACTGGCACATATTCAGAAGGTACTAAAATGGAACGGCTACCAGGAGAATTTCCCATATACGTGCAGGAAGAGGGTAAAATATCCAGAGGTAAGCAGAGCACCCGCATACCTGCCCTACGTAAAAGGCGTGACAGATAAGGTGGGAAACGCCCTGAGAAAATTATCCATTAAAACAATTTACGTTCCACAATCTCTTGTTTCTCGTCACCTACGGACACCAAAGGACGTTATACCCTTTCAGACCCCAGGCGTCTACAAAGTCGACTGCAGCTGCGGTAGCTCCTATATCGGGCAAACAAAGCGAACTGTCGCAGAGAGAATTAAGGAGCATATTGCAGCTGTCAAAAACAGACAGGTCAATAAGTCGGCGATTGCGGAGCATCTACTGGAATCAGGACCAAACCATTGGATTGAGCTACATAAGCCAACCATCCTCTCCACAGACCGTCACTATTATTCAAGAATTGCGCGGGAAGCGATTGAAATTAAAAAACATACCAGCTTTAATAGAGAGGATGGTTACCGTTTATCATCATCGTGGAATCCAGTTTTTAGTGAATGTCATCTCCGTAATAAAAAACCAATCCGCTCGTGTGTAGACGTCGTTAGTGTGGTGTGTCGGAATACCGACAATTTACAAAAGCTAACAAATTGTGAAGAGCAAGCGAGGGTAGGCATGGAGACCCGAGCTTCACGAAGACGGCGCTGAGCTACATCCATCAGTCAGCCTGTGACCACGGCTGGTGTAACCCACGCCGAAACGTCAGGCAGTATAAGGTATTTACCTTCAAAATATTTCCGCGATTAAGACCCGTGTCATAATTATTTAAAATATAATTTCCTTAATTAGACAGTATTTCTTTGTATCACGTCATTCTCATAATATTTACATAGTTATTAATACAAAATATGTGTAGCCTTGTATAATCGTTTTGCGAATACTAGTAATTTGTTATTGCGTATTTACGTCACAGAGATAAGTGGCTATAATATTTCTTCCAATTATATAGTAAATAATAAAATAATTATTTTTTTATTCCGTAAACTACACTATGAAGCTTTTGAACTGTCTAGATATATGTAACCTACTAGACTACTTGAAATCCAGATATTTAGATATAGGTTGCGACTATGTATTAATTCCGTTATCTAGTATCCAGGAACATGTTATTGATTCTGACCATCACAGGCCCACACTAGCTCACTGATGCCCTTGATCCCGCAGCATTTCGCAATCAATACGTTTTAGGTATAAAAAATATCAGACTCTAGTAAACAAAAATCAGTATTGACATCAAAATTATACAAATATTAGTATTAATTAAGTTTATAACATTAAAGGTGCTATTCCAATCTCGGCTGCAGGCTGCGGATGCAGGCTGCACATGCAGCGGCTGCACATAGCCGGCTGCAGCTGCACGATTGGTTGTCTATGTAGTAGTATTGATTTCGGTCAAAAACATTCCGAACGCGGCTGCAGCTGCACGTGCTGCCAAGCCTCGGCTGCAAGTGCTGCTGCGACTTGCAGCCGCAGCCGATCGCAGACCAGTAGTGCTGCGGCTGCAAGCCGATGCAAACATAGCAACGGGTATTATATTTGCTGCAACTAGAAGCTACTCGGAGCCAAATTTAATTTGCAATCAAATTGGCAATATTAGCAAATATTTATTCCAAGAGAATGAGATTTTCGGAGGCTGACGAAGATCAATTAATCACTACATAGTATAAAACAAAGTCGCTGGCTTCTGTCCGTCGCTATGTATGCTTAAATGTTTAAAACTACGCAAAGGATTTTGAAGCGGATTTTTTTGAATTTAAAGAGTGATTCAAGAGCATTGTGTATATGTATAATACATGCATAATTACACCCGTGCGAAGCCGGGGCGGGTCGCTAGTTAATCATATAACAAAATATCCTTTTCTATATGATACAAACCATAAAAATATTAAAAAAATAATACATTAAAAAATCTGTTATTTAAAAAAATATCAATTGTCCTACACCTGTCACAGCACGTGCAGCCGGCCTCGAAATCACTCCCGGCTGCGCAAATCACTCCCGGCTGCATGTCATGCGTGTGCTACCTGCATCTGCAGCCTGCAGTCGAGATTGGAATAGCACCTTTATTAGACATAAATTGTTTTCCCTGAATGGCTATCGATATAGCTATCAGATTATGTACTGCTATTGAAAAAATGACTTCGAATAGGTCGTGAATGACGTAAACAGAGGCTTCAATACAATATTTTTTTTTTACAAAAACTATATTTTGGTCATGCATTTCGATGTTTATACTTCAAGGCTATAAGAAATTCCTTTAATAATTTACGATTTTTTTACGTTTCTATACATTTAGATTTTTGGCCCATCCTAAATAAACTGTAAAATATTCTATTCATTATCAAACACGTGTATTTCTTACAACCCCATCCGAATATACAAATAGCTTTTCCTAATTATCAGCTAATCATAAAATAGTTAAAACTCTCGCTATTCTGATAATTATTATACTTATCTACAGGGTTTGCCGTCACAGTGGTCGTTTCATACTTGACGTATGTAAAATTCTGAGTTTTGAAGATGATATGACCGACGGTGAACCCGAAGATATCTTTATCTATTGCCCTAAATATTAAACTACTCACTTAGACCAGCGACTTACGAGTAAGTTTTAGATACCATCGCGAGGTGGCGCTATTTTACGAATTCTCCTTACAATAAACCCAAGACATAATAATGTGCTTAAAAATGACGATTATCAGTTTGTCATCATCAAAATGTTATTACAGTTATTTTGCTTTAATAAATCCCCTATGTTACACTTGTCACTGGAGTTATATACAAATAAAATATTATGAAGATCTAGTCACTTATTTTGAATCACAATAGTTGTAAATTTGGTGACCGTAATCAACTGTCTATGATATAATATCATGTGTATTTACAATGTCCACATTATTAAAATACAATATGATCAAATATTCATTTAAATTTATTCTCTGCTCGACTAGATAAAGACTAGAGTGTGTTGACAAAGTAAAATATGTAAAGGTAGTTTAAATTAAATATACAGTGGAGTGCAATCCATGATCTAACATCAGATACAGAAAATTCAACCAGAAATGACAGTTTAAATTGATATTATTTATTTAACACATATATTATTTCGTAAAGGTTTCTCTAATGCCATTTAATGGTGCAATACAATTAAAACATTTATGACAGTGTGTTTACATATTAAAATTCAAATCTTCCATGAAATTTACTCCAAGAATTTTACATTAACATTTCTACATAATAAAAATTATCTCATATACATATATTAACATTTACATTACAAAAATTGCGGAGAACTTTTTTGCTGTCTCTCCTTCCAGCCATTATCTCTAAAGGAGTTCATGCCTGGCCTCCCGTACTGCATACTTGGAGTTCCTCCTCGAGCTATCTGGTTGTTGCTGCTTCGGAATGTGACTGTGGTACACGTCTTCATGCTGGACGTATTAGACTTTTGACGTAAGCCTTGCATCTGTCGACAAGTATGGTTGCTTACAAGCTTAAGTTTGCGTATCCAGCTAATTAGCTGTTATTGGTATAGACCATGGGGTGAGTTCAAGATGTAATAGTCAAAAATCTGGTGATAAATACCATGCATGTATAGTCTGATAAATGCTATAAGGTAGACTACGAAGCAGGGATTTTTCGCTATAATTAATTAGCAGATGGATTTGCCCGGGTTGATGTGGACTCCTTTATGAGGGGGTGTCTTTCACGTATGGTGACTAAAATAAGAAGAGAAAATTGACATTACCTGTAGTCAAACAATAGCAACGAGGAATATTTTTTTTAAGATATAAAATTGTAACACTTTTTTTAAACTTTCCTTACCTATAATAAACCAAAATACAATGCTTACGGCCATAGTACAGTCTGTGTGAATCTCAACGTTAATAATGGTCCTGTGCCGTTATTTTATTTTATTTTATTTGGGGGGCTTGCGGCTGACAATTAGTGAATAAACAGAAAAATACATTTCAATAAGCCATTATAAGCCTCCGCAATATTAAATATATGATGTATCCGTGTATCCATTAAATAAATTTTCATGCAAATATTGACATAATGACAATTAAATATATAAATTTCCATGCTCTGTAAATTAATAACGTCCATTATTATAAAAATGTAAAGAAATAAACCCATATTATTTATAAACTAACATTAAGGATTGTGTAAAAATAACAAAATTATCAATAATTGAGAAATTACCTTGGCTCGCCCGTTATGAGATGCGCGTGAACCATAAAGCTGTTATTAATAGGAAATTGCTAATAGAGTAATTTAAGCAATATAATATAATAAGAATTAAAATTAAACTTTATTATTTAAACTTGTGGTAATTAAGAATCTTTTTTTTTTTCACTGCGACGTGCCGTAATAAGATTTAAAGAACGTCAAAGAATTATAATGTTTAATATAACAAAAATAAACATAATTGTGATAAACTAATACAATCTATACGAATTGACGAGGAGAATCTATGTTTAATGGTCTTAAAAAGTCTTAAACAAATGATGCAAGCTACTATAACAATAATGTTAAAAATATATCATATTCAATTTACCAAAAAAAAAAAGGAATATCCAACATGACTCAATAATCCACAAATTAGATTGTGCTGCAATATTTAATACAGCAGTTGCAATCTTGCACGGAATTGAAAAAGAAGATGTAGTTGGTAGTAATAAAGGTATGATGATAAGCGATTTCGTTTTCATGTGAAGCGAAAAATTAAGAGGTTATATCCATGGTATGTCATATGCGAATTAATGTAAAAAAGTACCTTATATTATTTACATGTTTTTTTTATTTACTGATTAAATTATAAAAGGTTAATCCCGAGGATTAAAATACATGTTGGAAAAATTTATTTCAAATCCTGTGGTTCAAGTTCATCATCACAGCCCATACACGACCTGCTACTGCGTCGGTTCTCCTCCAATTATATGGAGGGAGCCTTGGTATTCCCTTAGTCGCCTCTTGCGGCACCCGCAGGATGGAATAAAGTGGTGACTCATCATGACAGCTACAGCTAAGTTAAGCCGCCTCCACTTTGATGGAAGGAATTAACATTGACAATGACACAATAAAATCATGATTTCATTTCTTAACGCGAAGCTGATTTTGCTATTCTCTATTTCTACCTTCTGTAGGAATCTCCGCATGCTATGCCAGTACAACACTAGTGGATGAAACTCTATTATACTAAATGGTCTAGTCATTCTCAGTGATCGCTGCATCAACTTACATGGAAATGAGTACTAGAGTGAATGTTACCGGGGTCGTGGCAGACCAGCTTACGCAGTGACCGCCGGAAGTTGCGCGTCATCAGGCAGTACACTATGGGGTTAATCGCTGAATTCGTATGTCCTGGAAAATACATTAAAAAATTATACTATACTAGTGGCCCGCCCCGGCTTCGCTCGTGCAAAGCGGGGGTGGGTTATACTTAAAAACCTTCCCCTTGAATCACTCTATCTATTAAAAAAAACCGCTTCGAAATCCGTTGCGTAGTTTTAAAGATTTATGCATACGTAGGGACGGACAGAAGAATGCGACTTTGTTTTATACTATGTAGTGATGATACCTTCAAGAAAGAATGGGTCAGTGCTATCAAGTATTACAAATTCAGTCAACAAATGGACAATTAAACCATCCATTATTCCAATAGGCTCATTTAGGCCTTAAAAAGTCACAATTCTTTTAAAAATGTTAAAATACACACAATGTTTAAAATAATGGAACAAATTTGATAACCAATGTTGGACTTATTAATCACCGACAATATATTGTACAGAAATAAAAGACAATATTTGGAGGCAATAGTCCGAAGATAGCAGATAGTCCAAAGATCTGCCTATGAAAATATTCAGGTACCTCCACGGGTAGCCCAAAGAACGAAAATTCAATGCGACCTAACATCCATAATTCAGGAATATTCTGATTCGGACGGCATTTTACTCAACCTACCTCTTTCGGGACAAAAACTAACGGATGGGGTATCCGTTGTTAGGAGAATAGCAGGGCTATGTGGAACTCAAGGGCAAGGGCCTGGTGTAAAAATAGTATAGTAATACTTACAAAAGCATTTACAATTCGAGGAAAAATGCTACTATTCTGTTTAAAACTGATCTATAGGTAGGCACGAACTTTGAAAGGGTGACCATCGTATGTTGTATCGTTGTGACCTGGATGCTTTCGGGGCTACGTAAAACCGTCTTACCCGGCTGTTATTTTAACTTAATCAACACTTGAATAGTCCTTGTGGCTTTCGAATACACAATGTTACCAACCCATACCTACCGTCTTTACGGTGTCGTAAGAGGCGACTAAAAGAACGCAAGTGGCGGATCACCTAGCCCCAAGAGAAGGAAAACATAATATAAACCCTGTGCCAACCCGTCTTGCCAGCATGGCACTGTAGGCTAATTTCTCACCCGACCCACTGGTGGTTCATTTTTGGGCTGTAACGACAACACTTGAATTCAGTTATGTGAAATTTTATAGCTAGTCTATCCAAATGATGACCGGTAATCACACTAGCGTGTAGGAACTTTCGACGATCCCGATGATATTGAGAAAAAGAAAAGCAACGTTTGATTTTATTCATTACATCCTAAAAAATCAAGGTTACCTAAATCCTACAGATCACAAATTGTAAAATAATCGATACTAACATGTTACTATATCCCATCATAACTAATGGAGGAAAATGGGCTTTTGATACCATTGCGTGTTGATATTGTATTTGTCATTCTTTATGACTTCCCCCGTAATTGGGCCAAGATTATTGGGAATTGCCTTAATCATGGGGATTCTTTCATATTGCGATGGGAATATATTATGATTAAGGTTTATTCACTTATATTAATATGGGACAATATATCCTAATAACTTTGTGCAAAGATAACTCTAATCCGTGTGACTACGGGTCACCATCCCATTCCATCCTAGGTTGTCGTGTGAGACGACTACGTGAAGATAAGAGCAGAAAGCCTACTAGTCTGGCGAGCGCAGTATAGTAGGTTTATTTATCAGATTCGAAAACTCAACTCCATTAACTTGTATCGCGGGGGAATTTAAAGAACATAAATCACGATTACAAATGCCACCCAGACCCAGAGCAAGTATGTATGACTTGCACATGCCCGACCTCGGAATAGAATCCGTGACTAAAATGCAGCGCATCCAACAACTAGACCAACAAGAATGATTGCCATCCATGTAATTAGAGAAAGCCGTGGATATTTTATAGAGTGAGATAATTATGATGTACAATAATTGGATTTACTAACGATTGCTAAAAGTAGGCCTTAAAATTGCACAAAGACTTTTCGATTTATGTGGTTATTCTGAGAGTTTAGTATTTTTTTAAACGTAATCTCTGCAACATTTGTTACATGTATCGCAGGAGCTGTTTGGAAACATATAATCCATGATCACTAATTACACTCAAACTCAGAGCAAATGCCTGTGGTTTAGACAAAGGCACATACCCGGCTCCGGAATCGAACCCAAAGGGTCATTGATAACATTTGTATTGTTATATTAACATTGAATGTTTGTTTTGTTCACATCTAGAAGTATCGTGTTCCATGCAACCCACTTTCAATTGTTCCTCCGCAGAACCTGGCCTCGTTCTGTATTATAAATAACTTTAATTGTTAGAGTGCATTGCTGATCGAAACTTAAAATCTGAATTTAAAAACACTTACATAATTATCAATGCAAGGAATACCTTAGACTTATTAATTAATTCATCGTATTTTTACGAATTTTGTGGATACTGGCTACAGTTTAATCTATTTTTAATTCGAAATTCGAGTATCAGCTTCGAGAAACACGCCTGTGCGACTACTACTACAGTTTAGCCCATAAAAAACCCACCGCTGAGTCGGGACTTTTCCAATTACATGGAGGCCAATTATCCTACTGTGCCACGCTGGCAAACGGGTTCTTATCGACCTCTTCATTTCCTTTTGTAGGTACTTACGATTACATCAAGATAGAATGCGATGGTGACACTATCTATTCTAAATCGTCACCACATGGCGTTCAGGTATAATATGTGTTTATATAATATGTGAAAGTCATCGATCCAACATCCAGTAAGCAAACGATTGTTATCAACAAAATTGAGTATAACATTTACCCAATAGCAAAGTGTAGGGCAGTATCGCTGACACCGATTCTACGTTGACAGCGTTCACGTCGATAAGCAGCTGCAATATGTTGTATGGCAGCCAGCACATTGCGAATAGCACTGCTAATAGCAGCAATATTAGTGCCACTCGCTTCCTTTCGCGGACGATTCTGATCCGCTGAAATTAAACAAGAGGTTCAATCTTTAGTACCACATAAACGACATTTACCATTAAAAAAGCTGTTTACGAATAAAAGTGACTGCTGTTTGTTGTTTATCCAACTTAATGGAATGTAATAGGCAACCAATATCGTAAATAGGTAGATACACCAATTTATCTGTTCATCATACCACGGAATCGAGCTGTTCTATTTTGATGTAGACAAATAAGCTTAAGATTAGTCTTATAACTGTCGAAAACAAACAACGATTATATTATTTGTAAGCTACCTACCACCTTAAGATTAACCTGTTTGTAAGCTAAAATAAAATATATTTTTCTGAACCAAACTCAGTATTTAATCTTTCTTTCCTTTCACTTAATTTCTTAAGTATAGGACTAACCTCTCTCAAGCTGACTAACCTTGATAATATAATAAGTTTGTTAACTTCACTTTGACCCTGAAGTAGTCCAGTTCATATGAATGAAACTGATGGAACTCGTAAACTACACTAACGTTTTTGTTTTATCTAGATATCTCAAGTTTCCAAGAAGCTAAGATTTCAGTACAAATTGAATCATAAAATAAAACATGGAGTTTTAACGATCTTACTAATTGGTTCAGTGTCGATCAGTCTTATAAATTAAATATATACCAAGAACATCGTTGATTCTTTGTGAAACAACACAAGAAATAATGCACGTATTTCCATAAATATGTTCTTGTGGGAATCTCTTGGGGCGGCCTATAGCAAGTGGGCTTCTTTTGGCCGGAATTACTTAATTTTATACTTAAATAAATAAATAAATATATTGCCAGTATTTTGATTTAACAAAACCCCTGTAACAGGTATAACCTACTCGTATATCGCGGGGTCGGTTTGCATACATGTAAGACTCTGGTTCACACAAGGACATTTACTCTACCCTGGAGTCGAACCGGGGACCGTAATCCAATCCGTAAAATATTGAACCCGAAGCGAACCGATTGCCGGCTACCATCAGAGACTTTTGTAGTAAAAAAATAATAGGATAAAGGATAACCGTTCATAATTTGGTTAAACCAGCTGTCAGTTTACACGCTACTGACTTTTTGTATCGATACAGTGTATTGTGGGAAGCATAAGTAAAGATATCGAAATTTTCTTAAATTTCTTAAGTCTTAAATTTCAATATTTTATTTGCTCAGTATATTGTGCGTGACTCAGTAGTGGTGCATTTACAGTTAACGGCAAAAGTTGCTCTCCCTCAGCCAAAGCCGCGGCTAAAAATATACAATAAAATTGCTGAAAGTCAATAAAATGAGTACATCAAAATTCAGCGGCATCACGTCCGAAATTACGTGAACGATTTACTTTACTCAGTGTTCTGAAATAAAGATGTTTTATGGATCGTAAAAGTCTCCATCAATAATGTACCTGTTACTTCTGGAAGATTAGGAATCTACCAGAATACTACTAGATGACGCTCCAGTGATTCGGGCCTCCTCCCACTACATGGGGTGTAAAAGCCTACTGGGCCACGCTAGCCAGACGAGTTGGCATAGGATTTCGTACCAAGTGTTCTTTCTCTTAGGTAGGTTTTCGGCCTTATCTTTATTGTGGGCTCTTACGACATTATGCAAATGCAAAAGAGCAAATTACCCCTAAAGCTGCCCGACTGGGAAAAGATCTCCACTTTACAGAATAGCAAAGCCAAACAAAAACCCTCTTTGGTGGTTTTGTGTTCCTATGGTCACCAGAGTTCAATCTGATTTAGCATGGTAATTGCCGTCATGCGTCATTGGTATGGCAGCTTTTCCTGTTTGGTTTGCCGTATTACTAAATAAAGATTTTCTTTCTTTCTTCTCTTTATGAAAAAACCCTGTCTCAGGCAGGTTGTTAAGCGGTTCAGTCTTAGTTACGTATCACAAATTGTTATCCAATAAGACCATGAAATGGAAAAATCTTTTAGAGTGTCTTGCCATTTGATGCGGATACCTAAGTGCCAACCAAGTTAAGTTTCACATGAGATTAAAAATCCTGCCATCTACTTAACAGTAACATAATTATGATAATGAAGGAGAATAAATGCCAAGAACCACAAGTCAATTTAAAAACTGACTTGCCATCATAATTTTAATTCGAACGAAGCCCTAAAGCCATAAGTTACAAAGCAACTGCGAATATTGAGTCACAAATATATTTCATTTATTGAAGCAGTATTTCATTTTAGCTGTCGCAGTTCATTTTCTATTTTCATTTCGGCAGCTCGGGTTCGTTGTCGGTATAAAGCAATGGGATGCAAAAATATTTCTAAAGTGCCGTGGAGATTTAAAGGGAAAGAAAACGTCTGGAAGACGTTTGATGGAATTTTGAAATCGAAAATACTATCCTTTGTTATTATTATTTGCTGCTTCGGCCTTTGCTCTTTTGGTAGTTAGAAGAAATTCGCACCGTTTTATTTTAGTTTTGTAGGCACATCCTACTACTCAGCCCATAGATGACCCACTGCTGAGTCGGACCTTCTCCAGTTACGTGAAGGGTAATTAGCCTACTGTATTGATAATATTAAGATTTGACATGGCGAAGAACATTCTCGATTAAGTAATCTTTTAAACCATATAACAAAATTCAAATCGGTCATTCACCGAAGAACAACATTTTTTACACATGACATGTATGCTTGGGCATCCGGCTTGCCTTATGATGAGTGGTCACCAACGCCATACAGGGTGTCCCCGTATAAAGTAAATGCATGACGTAAGCAGGACCTTTTTGTCCTGGATAAAGCTCTGGCCATTAGCCACGTTCAGGATTACGATATCCAAAGGTAATTATTCTGCAAGTTGTCCGTGTGGTGACGAATTTAGAATACACAGTGTCACCGGCCAATTCCAACCTGAGGGTGTCGTAAGAGCGGACAAAAGGAAATGACAATGCCCATAACCTAGCCACAAGAGAAGGAAAACTTGATACGAAATTCGTGCCAACCCGTCTGGCCAGCGTAGCGCAGTAGGCCAATGACCCTCCCTGTGATGGGAGGAGGCCCGACTCAGCAGTGGGTCATTTATGGGCTGAGTAGTATTAGTGGTAGTTAGCCAAATGATGTTAGCCCTGGGCTGACCGCAAAGAATTTGGAAAAAAACTTTAAGGTTAGCAGCGGTCATTTTGGCGGGTAGTAAAATAATGTATCTGGCATTATTTAAGTAACAAAGATATTGTTGATTTTGGTTTAGACTTTCGCCTTGTTGATCATATATTGTCCATACCCGCTACATTTCTTGCGAACGCAACGCGTATTAAATTTACGTTTTGTATTTACTCAGAGAAAATTTGTAATTAAATGTTTACAAGTTCATTGATTACATTAACAACATTAATATTTCGGCGACCGACTTACTGATGTTTCGCGAAACTTCAAAGATGGCTCATTACCTTCATTAAAGAGTTGCTCCTGTGTAAAGTAAATGCGTAGAATCCCGCCTTTGTTTAATACATCAACCATTAATTTTAATTGCAAGTTATTATTGAACTAAGTATTATTTAATAATCTTAATGATTGCTTTATCTACTACTACATGGAGGGTAATTAGCTTACTACGCCAGCCTGACCGGGTTAAACTCATAAATTTCGACAGCAAATGATGGATGCAAGTGGCTAAAGACCTGCCTTTGTAGAAATCCTTCGGGGGAGGACTATACCCAGTAGGGGACGTCTTTTGGCTAAAATCATAATGATTGCCACTATCTTTCTTTGACTTTATATTAGAATATGAACAAAATATATTTGGTGCAAAGAGATGGATGATCATCCAGCCTGATTAGGTGGCATGTCTGGCAGGGGGCCGCCGCGCCTATACCCCGACAATCTATCGTCGAGGATTTCTTAACAGTGTGAATTGCTGTGTAAACTTCGCTATAGCGGTGTAGGTTTTTTTTTTTTGGGATCATTCTCACGTTTATTGGCGATATTTCTTGATGTTGATAATACAGAGTTTTCGGGTCTAAATATCAGCCACAGAGTTCCACTGCTGAACATAGGCATTCCCCATAGATTGCCACAACGCACGATCTCGTGCAGACCGCATCCACCGACTCCCAGCAACTTGTGAAGGTTGTGAAGGACCTTGTGAACCTTGTGAAGGTTGCTGGGAGCTGGGACCTTGTGAAGATTGCTGGGAGACCCCCGACTTAGTAGTCGGGGGTCTTCCCACGCTTCGCTTTCCCATACGTGGACGCCACTCCAAGACTTTTATGCCCCAGCGGTCATCTATTCTTGAGGCCACGTGGCCTGCCCATTGCCACTTCAACTGTGCAATCCTTCTAGCTATATCGGTCACTCTGATTCTTCTTCGGATTTCCTCATTACTGATTCTATCACATAAAGTAACTCCGAGCATTGCTCTCTCCATCGCACGTTGAGTGACTCTCAGCCGCCTAATAAGCCCCATTGTGAACGCGATTTTTCGGTTAGTGTGCAAATTATGTCGCATGCTAGTCGCTACATATGTTTAACCTATTTATCTCGAAACTGTTATAATTACGAAGATCAATTTTACCTGTTGACTGTTTGCACTCCCCTCCGTCTGGTCAAATGGGGGCAGCACTGAGCACAATCTCCTGCCCATCAGTGCATATGACACTACCACGATACAACCTGAAAAAATAAGGTTCATGTATAACAAATTTTAGGTCTAGTAGATAGCCTCTGGCTCTGTTTTGTATAACATCCTGACCTTCTCCGTCACGTATACCTGAAGAACAAGGGTATTTTTTTATTGGTCAATACCCATGCGAAGCTGGGGCCGCCACTTAAATATAAAGTAGGCGGTAAACAGACAAACATTAAATTTAATACTTAAAGATAAACCGGATCAGATTGGTGCCGTGCAAAATTATGTTGGAGAAATGCAAGGAAGTGGTAGCTTGGGGTTGTTGCGACATATACTCATGCCATTTCATAAACTCATTCCATACAGAGAGTGTAGTAAGAAGCAAATAAAAGAATGTTGACACAAATTCTTTTTTCATAGGGAAATTCTTGAAGCAAAGCTATGAGTTTCGATGCATGAAGTCGGTAAAACGTGATAACTGACAGTTGGTCTCCGTGTAGTCTCTTAGACGTTGCCTCAAACTTCTCTTTGTACGATAATTAGTTTCGAAATAATTAATTTACTCATCTATTAACTTTACCACCATAGTTATACCAGGTTTATTTTCCTTTGTGAATTTCCATAAGTTAAATTCGCTTTTGCATGTCAAGTTGCAGAGACGTATAGAACTGATCCTTGTACGTTTGCAGCAATTAAATTCAAAACTACCAGACGGAAAATACTTACTCCTTTAAAACGCTTTTTGAATTTTGGAGTGTCATGGGCTATTACATATGCCAGCCAATACGGTGTGTGTTGACAGAAACAAAGACGAGCGATAAACAGTTTTTTGTATTTCAAAAACAGCAAACAACATTTCTCACACTAGTAACTTCGTGTAGACTGCCATACATGATTGTTTTTGTTGATAATGCCGAACTCTCCAAACAAAGTAGGTTATATGATAAACCAGCCGCCTTAATCTGCATATGCGTTCTACCTTGGAAAAAATCCACCATAGATGAATGTGTTTTGCCGGATAGATCAATGAGATCATGATAAAATGAGTATAGAAACGTGGTCGCTCATTATTATGCTCCACTAAGTGGATCATAGGCATAGGTACTGGAAGTTTCCCTGCGAGGTCGATTCAGGAATGAACAGACTATCAAGGGTTACCAACAGTGGACTACAAGCTGGACTAGTGGCGGTTGGGGCGTAAAGGTCCTCGATTGGCGACCAAAGAGCACCACAGAAAGCGTAGTGGCGACAGGCCTCCCAGACAGTGGACCCACAACGTGAAATCAGGTGGGTCGCTGGAATCAGATGACTATGGGCAGTTCAGGACCGGCTTTTGTGGACATCCTGGGGGAGGCCTGTGTTCAGAAGTGGACTGTTCTAACAGAAATGGTAAAAAATGTGTGGTTAAACTATTCAATACTAGGAACAACTATGCATACAATATAACACTATATATGAAATGACACGATAGACGCCCCTTGCAACATTTTATGACGCTTCATCATATACCATAACCTTTTACGATCACTTATGCTATTCATCATAATTTTATGTAGTTATCTTATCTTTAGCGTTTGTTTATTACGTTAATTGTTTCTTTTAACAATTTACTTCTTGAAGAATAGGCTATTGGTACTAAAATATTTTAAAGACATTGACATTAAGTACGTTTAACCATTAAATATTGAGTGAGTTTTTTTAAAAATATCATAATGGTTTAACCTAAAATTAATGAGTGCGAAAATAGGTGTCGTGAAATTACTTAAAAACGCAAGAGGCAGATCACCTAGCCCCAAGAAAAGGAAAACTTGATACAAACCCTGTGCCAAGCCGTCTTGCCAGCGTGGCACCGTAGGCTAATGTCCCTCCACAAATTTGGAGGAGGCCTGACACAGTGAGTGAGTTATTTGTGGGCTGAAACGACAACCTACTAACCTTAAGAATAGTGAAGTAATGCCTTAAACACGTACTAAAAATGGCCTCACTCAGTATAACCGACTCGGCTTTTAAGCTCTAATCCTTTTAAACGTATAACTTTAGCTGGAAGTCTGCGAACGTAAATTTAAGGGGCAATTTCGTTAATTAGCATTAGCAAAGATTTTACACAACCCTTTCCTACCAACTTGTTAACAAGTTATTTTAAGCAATTCCTGAAGGTATAAGGTGCGCAATCTTCACAAATTGCGAAGAGCACAATCCAATTGCGATACAGCAACTTCCTCATTGAATTTTCATTTCGGTTTGTTAATAAGGATTTTATTTGTTCCAATGCGGTTCGCGAATATTGTGTTGAAGTTGAGTGGAATTTATTTTGTTTAAAATATACTTAAACGACTATTTTAAGAGTTTCGCAGCTATTTTATAAATATGATTTTCCTAATATAGTGAATACTCTCACTGTATGTAGGTTCTTAGATCAATATGTCTCCCAACAATACATTTAGTATTAACAAATCAGTAAAAATAACTTTTTTTTTCTTGCTGACCTTTATCAATCATTTCACGATTTATTACACTCCAAGATATATTTGTTTCATTTCAACTCAACTTCGCAGATTCTAAGTTCACTGATTTAAACAAACAGTTGACTTTATCGAAATTGTTCTCGTGCCGTCAGGGAATGAGGACTCCATATTATATGTTATTAGTCCGTAGAGGCTGGCGACTAATTTATACGTAGTAATATCAGTGTGGTGGCGAATTTGGAATACATTTCATCCCATCAGTCCCCCATTTCATCCTATGGTGTCGAAAGCCTCGACAATAGGAAATAACAAGGCCGAACACCCAGCCGCAAGTGAAGGAAAACTTGATACTAAACCCTGTGCCAACCCGTCTAGCCAGCGTGGCACAGTAGGCTAATTAGCCTCCATGTACTTGGAGGAGGCCCGATTCAGCAGTGGGTAATTTATGGTCTGAGAAGAAAGTAATATAGTCATACAAAACATGTTTTTGTCAAATCAATTCTGCCACATGAGATATTAACTTTTTTACAACCTGTCACTTGACAAGGGGTCGTGGGCGAAAGGATTTTTCGAACCCCGCACTATATCATACGTTTGCGTCGCGACGTCAAACAGTGTTTGAATTAAAATCACAGGGACACTCAGGCAGCCAGAGTGATAAGGGTGTTATTTGAAGAGAGATTCTGAAAATGTATGATAATTTGCTATGTTTATTTTAACAATTGTTCCTACAAAAAATATAAACAGTTTTATGGATATTTTTTATAATATTCTTTGAGCAATATAACTCTAACATTCATTCATATTTAACTAGCGACCCGTCCCGGCTTCGCACGCGTGCAATTATGCATGTATTATACATATAAACCTTCCTCTTGAATCACTCTATCTCTAAAAAAACCGCTTCAAAATCAGTTCCGTAGTTTTAACGATTTAAGCATACATAGGGACGGACAGACGACAGCGACTTTGTTTTATACTATGTAGTGATAGTGATGAAGACAAATATATTATTTTAATGTTCTATTATTACCTATTGTTTATATAATACAATAAAATCATGCTACTTTCACTGGTCCAACCGAAGTCAGTCCAAATTAAAAAACCGTTATATTTCATTATAAAATGCAGATTTTATCGGTTTATCCATAATACTACAACCAGCGGTTCAGAATGCTGTTTTATAAAGAAGAATTGGAAGAAAAATTTGGAGTTGTTTCACTGTAACGGCACCAATAAACGCAATTTCTGCAACTTGGCTGATAGAAGTAAAATAATGGTACCCCTAAAATTTTATTTACTCTTCCATTTTGTGAAGTTTTAAAGAACAAAAAAACCACGTTATTCTCCTGGTTTTTTTAAGTACGGTAAATAGTGGGCTGCACCAAATCTGGGTATTTCTGTGTATTTATTCGGTTTTCCGGTTTACGTTTACACTGCTAGTGATTGGTCAATATTTGTTTAAAAAATGTATTTACAGAGGGCTACCTTTACAGTAAATTACTGGTTCTCAATAGTTTAAAGCCTGCCCATACGAGATTAGACACAAGTTCCGTTGAAATGCAACAATCGCATGTACCTACAGTTATTCGTATGTGTAGTTCTTTCAAATTTGTATTGGCTTACTAATGATGTTATTGTGATAAGGAAACAGTGTGAAAGAGCAGAATAGAAAAAGGCGACAGAGAAGAAGCATAGTAGAAGAGATAAAAGCGTAGGTGAGCTAGTTTAAACAAGTGTCAGGCATTGAATTGTATCAAATATAGAACTGATCATTACAGGTTTTTTTTGGAAAGAAGGGGATACACATCCTGACAGGATGAAAGCGTAAAGAACAAGACAGAAGAAGAGTGAAAGAGAAGCAGCACAGAAGATAGAAAGAGTTTGGATAACACCGAATGAGATGTTTTTGAATTGGTGGAGCCTTTCCTAACAAGGACCGAACGATTAAACGAGGACTAACTTTAATAAGAGAAAAATAAATGTTAAACTAACCTAACCAATCGAAACTTAACCATTAAGCCGGTCTGGTCCATTAAATTTTTCTATCAACTTTTCTATCTATAAATAAATAAAGCAATGCCCGGGTTTAACATAAATATATTAAAATGGTTAGGGCTTCATTGTGCACGCAAATACTCTGGGTATTTGCAGGGACATAAAATATTTCTTCCTGTACCACTTTGACGTGTATATTTTATTTCATTTTCCTCATAATTGATCATCTGTACCCAATTCGCCTCCTTTAATGGGGTGGATCAATGGTAATATACGTACAATTTATCTCACATTGGCTACATAAGATGGCAAATCTTTTTTTAGGTTCTGGCAGATACATTATCTGTCTTTTGTATGCTTTTGGTCACATTGTGCGACACTCGCGGCGTGGAATAGATTAGTGATACTCTGTAACAAAGATCGTTTATATTACTTACCAGGTATTGCGTACACGAGGATAAAGCTGAATGCTCCAAATAGTTCCTTCTTTATAGAGTCCGGCCATTTTTCAGTGCAAAACTCGATGGTTCTCTCTACCCAGACCTTTAAGATAAATAGATTGAATTTATTACATGAAATAATATCAGACATATTTCTTCTACTTCTCTTAGCCCATAAATAACCCACTGCTGAGTCGAGCCTCCTCCAACTACATGAAGGGTAAATAGCCTAATGTGCTACGCTGGCCAGACCGGTTGGCACAGGGTTTCATGGTAGGTAAAGGCGAAAGTGAACAGACACCTTCTAGGCAAACGTGTACCATCTTAGGCCTAATCTTGGCCTTCCATCAAGCGAGATTGAGGTCAAACGTAAGCCTATTATACTATAAAAATAAGGTTATGTCCTCCTCATTTCCTTCTGTCGACTCTTGCGACACCCTCAGGATGCAATCCATCCCAATGCATCCTGAGGATTAGAACATGTATTCTTAATCCGTCACCATACGGACTATTAGACGTATTTAACTTCTGCAAGGCCTATGTCCAGCAGTGGACGTCTTTCGGTTGAAATGATGATGATGAGGAAACAATAAAACTGTACTAACATTTACGCGATTATTGTTATTTACCAAATGGTGAGCAGTTTCCTCAATTTAATGGAGGGAAAATGGTCGTTTTGGGAAAATTATTCAGATTCAGTTACTCGGTAAATCGGCATTTACCAGTACATGGCATTGCTCATTTCTGCGTTTAGTAGCAGTAAATTGTTTTGATATCACGCACATCAGGAGCACAATGAGAATTATTACTAGTCTGATATATTTTATTACATTAGAATAGAGAAATGTTTAAACCAATTCTAGCGTTCATAATCAACAACGGCTGCATGAACCAGGTCGGAACGTGACCCCAACTGAGATGATCTGGCACGTTTTTTTTAATGTAGGTTTCATAACAATATGCCATGTAACAAAGTAGATTTCGAAGAATCCGCAAGGCGCACAGCTATTAAAGAAAGAGGCATACAATAGAATAATAAGTTTTGAATTCAGTGAGCCGACCGTTTTGAAGGAAAATTACCGACCCACCACACTTCGCTACCACTGCTCGAAGTATTTTCAAGAGCGGGTCAGCTCACAGATTTGAAACCGAAACATAAATAAAGTAGTTTACATTTTTAAAATTAGTTTAATTTTGAATATTCATTTCCAGCAAGCTTGTTGTTTGGAATTTCCAAATTCTTTTCCGTTCTCGTACAACTTAAAAACATATATACAGGGTGGTCAAAAAGTCGTGGATCAAACGAAACCAGCGGTTAGATGGGGCAATCAGTAGCAAAAAAATGTTCTACGTGAGGTCCTTAGGGTCAACCCCTGCGGAGTTACAATTGATTTTGTGTTTTTATGAGAATTTGTCTTTTTTTACTAAAACTTGATAAAATTCAAAAAAATCTACATCCTGTATCTTTTTTATAATTTTAACTAGATTGGTACTGATGTATATATACAGGATATAGAATTAAGTGAGATATGAAATATTTGTAGTTATATTTTTATTTGGTTTAATTTTTCACAACAAATAATTCGTCAAAGTCAGGAGTATTAATGTAAAACTCCCTACATGAAATATTACAGCGTGGCTTTTTGTAATTTGTTTGAATGACTCGTATTTATCAATGAAACTTTTTACTGCTACAATATTGAACCTAAATGAACTGTGATTGAAATTATATATTCGAAACTATGTATTTTTAAACACATGGGACTTTTGGTATTAATTTTGCTCATAAAAAAAGTTGTGAGTTGAGATATGAGACAAAAAACACCGTTACCTTATAGTTAAATAATTTTTAGCAGGGCACTTTCTTCAAATTCACCAAAACAAAGACTTACGCATTTCAATTCAGTTAATAAACTATTTGTATGCCAATTCAATTGTTCAAAACTGTTCGGGTGTAAATTTGGACCGCGGTTCAGAGCTCATCGCGAAATTACTTGACGCGTGATGGAATTTTCACAGTTAAATAGATCCTCTACGCATTGTATTAAAATGATAATTAAACAGGATTACACTCATGTAGATAGGTTGGAGCTTCGTCGAAGGCTTATGGTTTCAATTATATTCAATATAGGCGTAAGATTAATTAAATATTCAGTGCCACTCTATTCGTTTGATTATGTTGAGCTCTAGATTGCGAGCATAGCAGTTCACACAATGAATATATTTTGTACATTTTAAGTTCACTATTCTTTGTCAACTGCCAGTGGCTAATCCTTATGATGCCGTGAGAGACATACAGGCCTTGTACGATAAATACAACAATAGCCTTCCATACACCGAGGATGAGAATAATGGTGATAAGATCGTACCCGTTACCATTTGAGCGAGCTATCCGCGTATTTAGAATACAAAATGTCACCGGTCCGAATGGACCGGTAACGTTCACATTCATTTGACATTCATTTGGTTTTTTTATGGGCTTAGAAAGTTAGATAATTATCTCTGCCCTACGTCCTTTAAATTTACTCTGAATCTTGTTTCCTCGTTTTTCATAGTTTTATTTACAAGATGATTTATTCAAACAACATTATTTACTTAGTTCTAGCAGGGCGGTACTGATAGCCAGATCCAGTTCAACCGGCCGATAGATTGAATACAAATAACGCCTTATTCCCAGCAATCTGTCGCTGTCACTCGCAGCCTTAGATAGATCTAGTTTTACGCTATTCATCGAAAATGGCCTATCTTTGTCGTGAGGAAAATCGCATTACGTTATTTTGTGTTAAATATTCTGCGAATAAACCGAGTTTAGGTGCTTTCTATATGGATTCATATAATTTAATATTGGTGCTAAATTGGCCCGTGGGTTTCGAAGCTTAATTTAATAAACATGTTCATCCCTCTTCGAGGGTTGTTTTTCCAACTAACAGTACTTCATTTCCTACGCTCTAATGCGCCATGTATCGTACCTAAATAATTACGTAAATAGTCAAAAATGGATCCGCATCGGATCAATGGTTTAGTTGAGACTACTTAACCGACAGTAGATATTTTAGTATTATTTTGGCATTTAAAATACAAATTGAGATTAAAAGTTCCTCATAGATGTTCTTAGGATTTTGTAAATACATATTGGGTCTCCTAATTTCTCCTTATATTACTACAACTACTCAAACCACTGCCGGCTCGGGCTTTCTCCAGTTAGCCCACCGTCCGCCGGTATGGCCTACCGCGAAGGTGTGACGCCCAAGTGCGCGGGGCGTCGCACGGGGGAGGGTGCCCGATGGGGCTGCCGCCTACGGCCCACAGCAGAAACGTACGCGGTACCCGTGGTCCGCCGTGAGGGCGGGTGTCGGCGCACAGCGGGTTGGGCTTTCTCCAGTTACATGGAGGGTAGTTAGCCTATTGCGCCACGCTCTGGTCAGACGGGTTGGCACAGGGTTTCATATCAAGTTTTCCTTCTGCGGCTAGGTTATCGGCCTTGTCATTTCCTTTTGTCGGCTCTTACGACACCCTCAAGGTGGTGGTGACACTATGTATTCTAAATCCGTCACCACACGGATTTATTTCTTGTACTAGGCATTAAGAAAGAGATTCAATACAAGTCATATAGGTATTTAATTTGATGACATGCGTAAATATACAGACCGATCTGATTCGGTAAGTAGCGTTCTATTAGTTTAGGCCTCTTTGTTTGTGGTGATCCAACACCATTAAAAGCAATATAATAAGCTATATATGTATATGTAAACATTGTAATGCTAATAAATTAGATAGTCTTGCTTTTCTTCATACTGCAATGGTATTACTTTTTAACGTGACATTTTCCTCATAAAAGGACTTATCCATTTGCGAAATTTATATTGTAAAAAGCAACCATTTCTTTTCATATAAGTTTGCCCCGTAGGGCAACATTGAGAATGGCTGATATTTCGCGATGATTCAATAGTATATTTTCACAAAACCTATTCTAATAAATGTCAATTGAAGAACAAGAAATATTTTGTATATTGTATTGTAGCGACCGCATGCTACATACTTTACACAATTTACCCGAAAAATCTGAACTAATTGCATCAAGAAATATCGCCTACAAATGCGACAATCACGAAAAAGTCCTACACCGCGATAGCGAAATTTCAAAAGCAATTCGCAAGGTTAAGATATCCCCGACTACAACTATCGGGGGAATAGGCGCTGCGACCCCTAGCCAGACATCACACCTCGTCTGGCTGGATGATCATCCCTTTACGCCTAAAGTGGTGACCCCGACGTGATCTGAACACGCAAGATCCTTAAAGTGGTAACCCCCGACATTGGACTCCAGAGCAACCTTCCGACGAGTCTGAAACATCCTCCTACCTGGTCAACCTGGTAAAGACGAACACTCCTCAGCAGCTGCAGCAGCCGTTACATAGCAAGCCAAGACGTCAGCCTTAACAGGACCACGCCCAGCCGACTCACCGTGCTACCTGGTTCTGCGGCACGACACTCAACCGCCCAGTGAACTCCACTACACAGTTGAGGTGCTCAGTCTCGACTCACCGTAGGCTCCGAGCACTCCTGGCACTTGCAAGCTCGTCACACTGCAGCAACTCAAGAGGATCGACCGCCAGTCTTGGGGGGGAGCCATGTAGCGACCGCATGCTACATACTTTACACAATTTACCCGAAAAATCTGAACTAATTGCATCAAGAAATATCGCCTACAAATGCGACAATCACGAAAAAGTCCTACACCGCGATAGCGAAATTTCAAAAGCAATTCGCAAGGTTAAGATATCCCCGACTACAACTATCGGGGGAATAGGCGCTGCGACCCCTAGCCAGACATCACACCTCGTCTGGCTGGATGATCATCCCTTTACGCCTAAAGTATAATAATATCAAAGCAATATTGAGAAGGAATCACTTTCGCTCCAGTAATTGATTTCTGCGCGCATATTACTATTATCGATATAAAAAATACCCATGTTATGAGAATTCCAAACTGTGGTTGTTTTCCACAAAAAGATTCAAATGTAATTTCTTTGCTTAGAATTCAATAAAACATAAACACCGTAGTTTAATAATATAAGTGAGCGATGTAATATCATAAATTCTCATATAAGTAACCGTGCATTGCGAAAATCTGCCAGATTTGTATTCGCAAAGGACTCCTTTCTCCAAAAATCCAATTTTCTAAAGATACACATAACACATAAAATTCGCTTTATGCGGACTATTTTACATGATGATACTTTTCGTAATGACACGCATCGCAGCATGAAACGCTAACAAGCAATTATATTTGTTAACACGTTGAATCTGTTGTCCTTATAAATGATATTAAATCTATAAAAATTCAAAGTAAAAATTGTCAGAAACTAAATTGTATCGTTGAGATACAGTTTAGTTACGTATACGACGATAAGTAATACGTATCATCGTCGTTTTTTCTTGTACAATGAATACAACGTAAGGTTTTGTATCAATTTCGCCTCGATACGACTACAATTGACGAGACGTCTTCCCGTTAACTATTTTTCTTTTCTTTTAGCAACTGCAATAATTATATTTTCCGTAGATGATAATGTAATTACTTACACATCAAGCTATACCTTTCATTTGTTTTATGAACTCAAATTTAGTGACCTTTAAGGTCAAGCAAGTGATTCTTGAAATAAATAAATACTCTTATATATATCACTAGTGGCCCGTCCCGGCTTCGCCCGTGCAAAGCGGGGGTGGGTTATATACATAAACCTTCCTCTTGAATCACTCTATCTATTAAAAAAAACCGCTTCAAAATCCGTTGCGTGGTTTTAAAGATTTAAGCATACATAGGGACGGACAGACGACAGCGACTTTATTTTATACTATGTAGTGATGATAATGATGATGATAATCATTAATCCTTAGCTCTTAAGCGTTGTCTTAAACCTATTACCATTATTGGCAGAATAGAGCAATTTCATTCTTATTTCTTGTAAATGATTCATAGCTATTTCTCAGTCCTATCCATCCAAAATATATTTTAGAAAAATATATCTGCATTTATCGGAATTGCGTTCTACGGTGACGAATAAATCACATTATTGAATCATATAAAAAAATATATTATTGTGGGAAATGCTCTTATTTAAACATAACAAGACACAAACAATACTACATAGTTTTTTATTCGGACCCAAAACACCTATTTACCGACATTGGTGTATTTCTAAAACCACAAAACCTGCACATTCCATAGATTTTAAAAATAAACAAATAATTTGTTTATAAAGTTTGAAGATGGAAGCTCGCAAATTTTAAGTTCAAACGTACGAGCGAGTTTTCAAGTGCCCCAAGGCTTGTATTTAGTTTGCACAACTATTTTAATTGAAATAGTCCAACGCTTCTCAGCAGTTTATACCGTGATTAAATTAAACTACCGATCATCACTGCATTGGTTCAATAAGAATTGGTTCTACAAATATTTCTTACTGACAGTCTTTTTTGTGATTATCATCATCATCATTATCAGCCAAAGTGTCCAGGAAAAAGGTCAGACCTGGGCAGAAAAAAGGCTTACGAACACCAGTATAGCACGCTTGATGGTACGGTTTAGTGGTACGTAACTGTAATAGGTTTTTATGTAATTTTACAGATTGGCAATTTAAACGACAACTGCGTGTTTGTAAAAAATATAAAATGTAAGGATAATATGTTTCTTCTTCTTGCTTTAAAAAAACGAAACAGAGGAAGTGCCTTTAGTTTACACAAATACATTAGCCTGACCCCGGAATCGAACCAGAGACCGGTGATTCTGAAAGGCGGCATATCCAACTCCTAGACCTACAAGATAGTTTACCCGAAAAACCAGTAACTCCGGAATTGTTCCTAACGTGTCGCCTTTTAACAGGGTAAAATTTAAAGCATGACGTCATGAGTATAAATCCATCACCACGTGGCCATATTTTATAAGTGAAACCTTTTTCAACATATTTCAATTAATTTATTTAAAAAAAAGAAACCTCTACTCTAGGTACATTGTCTAAGCTAAGCATATCTAAAGTTAAGAAATAAGGGACGCATAAAAAAAAGTATATAAATAAACGTCTACACTAGTTGTAACCGCGATATACGCAGGGCAATTTACGAACATGATATTCCGAACACAAATGACACCCACACTTAAATCAAGTGCCTCTGGTTTACACAGACACTTGCCCGACCCTGGAATCGAACCAGGGGTCCTCCGTGATCCAAAGGCGGCACATCAAACCACTTCAAGATAACCACTTGACACGCCCTTTTTTAGGAGCCCGGTTTACCTGTGAGGTGATTACAATTATTGAACCACACCGCTCCGTAATTAAACTACAATCCTTAAAGTTATATTTTATTTTTGTTGAAACACTCACAAGATGTAACTAATTGTTTAAATATTTGCCTTATTCCAGCACCCTTCTTCATCTACTCGAATTACAGCCTTGGTTTTCGTCCTAGAAATATTTTTGAAACAACACAATAGGAAAGAATTTTGTGTTGACACTTGATGCCAAGGAATTTTTATTTCTCAAAGGGAACTGATTTGGCTGATTTTAATTTTGGGTTCAAAATAATAAATCTTTATTGGGTGTCAAGCAAAGAGTTTCCAGTATAAAATATTCACATATTACAGAATATACACATATTGGTGATAGTGTTTATCTGGTACTACTACTACTACTGAGCCCATGTCCCATTGCTAAGTCGGGCCTCCTCCAACTACATGGAGGGTAATAAGTATACTGTCACGCTGACGAGGACTAGCACGGGGATTTGTATAAAGTTTTCCTTGTCTTACGAGTATGTCTAGGTTATCGGCCTTGTCATTTCTTTGTGTCAGCTCCTACGACACCCTCAGGATGGAATGAGATGGTGACATTTATCATCATCAATTCAGACAAAAGACGTCCACTGCTGGACGACACTGAGCTGACACTATGTAGTCTAAATCCAACGCGAAAATAGTAAACACTGATTATGTTTAAAAAGTTTAGCGTAATTTTGCTATATTAAATAACTTTTTCATAATCTCAACCCAACCAATCCTCCCAATAAAGGAATGGGGACATTAACTATCGGTGATTCAACCGGTTATTATATGTTTAGGTAAAGCTGGGATGGAAGACGGCACGTAAATCCCTCCGGGCCACGGATGAGGTTGACTTTATTATTACTGCTTTGTTAAAGTTACGGAAATAGTTAATCATATTTCTTAGTAAGTCTTTCACTCACATAATTTATTGCCACGGCATATTTAATTAACATACCCGGGTAATGGATGGAGCAAAGCATTCAGCTCAAATGTTTCTTTGTTTAAAGGTGGGTTTAGACCAAACGAACAAAGAGCTAGAGCTAGAACAAGAGCATACTCTCGTAATCTTTTAGTGTAAACGAAAGCTAGAACATCTGATCGAATGTTCTTTGCTCATTCGTGTCAATATTGCGGCTAGTACTGGTAGTGCTTCGCTATGTCTGACTCTGACAGCGACATCATAATTGCAAGTGCTGCATTTATTATATTGTCGCAAACGTTGGTAGGTTACAATGCAAGGTTTTCGCATTTTTTTATAATATGTCGTGGATTAATGAATTTATGGCGCGACAGACAGCGCCATCTAAGTATTATTTTAGTGAACTAATAAATTGTTACCGGAAACGCAAGCAGCGCCGTTCCGCTTGGACACGATCGTCGGTAGAACGAATCATGCGCGAGTATAAAAGGAGCCGCTCAGTGGTCTCGGCACGCATTTCAAACGGCACGGCACGATAATAATGATTTTCGGGAAATTTGGTATTCTTATCACACAGCCAACTCCGGACAGTGTAAAGTCACCTGATTATTGGCTCCTGCAAGCTCTTACGAAATCAACTCGAACAATAATGAAATTTCTAATTTAGTTATATGAATTAAGATAACAAGTTCAGAATACCGTAATGAAATTTTACCTCTAAAGAATTTAAAGTAGGTAGTCTGAGTATGTAAATTTATCTTATCTAGCTTTGGGTGGATTCCAACACTTTTCAATCTATTATATATCTTGCTTAGATGCTAGCTAACAGGCTTGGAGAGGGTGTCTATATGTCCATGGATTTTTCAAAAACTGATGTCACCATGCCATTCCATTCAGAGGATTTCGTAAGAGCCTAGCCGTAAGAGAAGGAAACCTTGATACGAAAACTGTGCCAACCAGTCTGGCCAGCGCGGCATAGTAGGGTAATTACCCTCTGTAATGGGAGGAGGCCAGACTCAGTACTTGGTCATATGTGGGTTGTCTAGTAGTATTTTATTTTAATAATTCAATAGGAAAATTCATTAAATTATCAATATCTGGATGACCAAGCTTTGCTCGGTATTTTATTTATAAATTGTGTTTTTTGGAAATTATATTTAAGTACGAATTACTAATAAAATAATGAAATATGAATAATATTTTTCGATTTTACCGATTTTACTCAAACGCCTCCTTTTCGTTATTTTTCTTCCAAGTTTGAAAAAAAATGATGATGATGATTCCTAGCTAGATCGATTTATCGCCCCTGAAACCCCCTTTAAACTAAATTTCATGAAAATCGTGGGAGCCGATTCCGAGACTCCAATTATATATATATACAAGAATTGCTCATTAAAAGATATAAGATTTAGATTATATACTACTACTATGAGATTATATACTCACAATCAGTTTCATTTGAAATAAGTTTATGTATATATTGAATTGACGGCTTTATGGCATTTATTTATTAAAGGTAATAATTAAACATGTATCTGTCCCACACACACTACACAGCGGAATTACAATATATTGCAATACCCATCCCTGAGTCACAAACAGGGTGGTGCCGACGGAAGATCAGCGCTGGGTGATGCTAAGCCCAGCTAATGCTAAGATGGTGACCTTGGCGGTCACCATCTCACGTCGGCAGGACATGAAGAAATACTTAATCTTTTAAATTAGTTTTTTATCTTTTATTTTATCTCGCTAATTTAAAATAATAATAACCTGTTTCTAATATTTTAAGTTATAATGTTGATTTCTTTAATTTGTCCTATAGGCCGAATAAATGTATTTTCTTTCTTTCTACTTCTTTATAATAGTAGGTATGAAGGAAATTATAACAAATCTTCTCTATACCTGTATAGATGGTAGAATGGCAGCCAGGGTGGCTTTATGTGCCCTCGAGAGCACGGAGGAGGTCAGGTGATTATAAAATGGACACCCATCGAACATCCAGCAGAGTCAAACGTCACTGAACCTGCTGATTCCGCTATCTGTCTCCGTAAAATCAAAATCAAAATGTTTTTATTCGAATAAATTCATGACGAATGATTTAGAGTAGGTAAAAACAAAAAAAAATAAAAAAATATAATCATTCAGTCTTTACCACCGGTGTGGAATGCCATGCCACAGGGAAAAGAAAGCAAGAAACTTCCTGGTTGCTCTTTTAAACAAAGGTTACAATGACGGTGGTACAAACAAGTCTGACACATTAGTGAAAGCAATTACATTACATGCATATACATGTAGCATAGACAAAAAATATCTAATCTATAAAATTGTAATGTTTGTATTTAAACTCCTCCGAAATTACTCGACCGATTTTCGTAAAATTTTACATATCGGTTAGGTCTGCGAATCGGACAACATTATATTATAACATTATTTTTCATACCCCTAAATGTTAAGGCTATATTAAAAGTCCACCCCTATGATTTTTTAGACAAAATGTTTTGTTTTGTTTTTATAATCCAGCATACAAAAATACATCCACCCCTAAATTTTCACCCATCTACGTACAACCCCTATTTTTAATAGTTATATTTATAGGGCAAAACAACGTTTGCCGGGTCAGCTAGTAATAATATAAAAATCATTCAAATTATTTTTTTCGTTTCTTCGTCGGGCCTTCTCCAAATTCGAAGGGATGCGTACCGCGGTTTGTATTAAGTATTCCTTCTGTTGCGGCTAGGTGAACTGCCTCAAACAAGTTGGAAGTACTTACTGTCTTAGTAGCAATTTACGCAAATAAACCCTCTGAGCTTTAGGTGCTTATCCGAATTACAAAGGCCATGACATATTGACACGGCAAACTGTCGGTAATTTTCACGGGTGACGTTCTATTTCGACTCAAAGTTAGTCTATATCTGAGCGGGGTTTGTGAAAACTTTTATCAATTTCCAACGCAGATTCGACGCGTGCTGGTTTGTCGTGCCAACAAGTACGAAACTTGTGATTATGTGTCACCAACTTTGCAGTAACTAGGTTGAATTACTTTGATAAACATATCTTTACAAGTTGTTATTAGAAAGTGAGAACTCAAAACTCAAACTCAACTTCTTGTATTTAAAATTATAATGTTTAGATGATTATATTTATATTTTTACTAGCTTCACCCCGCGGCGTCACCCGTGGTACGACAATAACCGTGCGAAGCAAGGACGGGTCGCTATTAAATAATAATAATGATATTGACTCTAGGTTTTAGATAGATAACGTTTGTATGGGAAAAAGAAAAAGGAGGTTTTTAGTAGTTTTCCGGCAATTATTCGATATTTTTTTCTCGCCGTACAAACCATCCTTGAACTTCAACGAACATATTAAAAAAAATCGGCCAAATTTGTCCAGGTGTTATTGAGTTATGCGCTTAGCAACACATTTTGCGATTGATATTTATATTATAGATAGATATAGATAGATAAGATGTAGATATCGGTATTATTATGTATTTTTTATTTACATAGTAGGTTATTTTATTGTATGTACCTCACAACATGTGGCTCTTAACTATTTTTTACAATATCTCTGAAGTTAAACTAAACAATAAATCATGTTTTTTTAATATTAATTAAAACGTAAATTAAACATTTTATATATCTAAAGACTAGCTTTTGCGCGCGGCTTCGCCCGCGTGGGCTTATAACCCGTGCATATTTTTTATTAACATAAAATCGGTTATTGTGACTAAACTATGATAGTTAGATATGTGCTCTCGCGGATCTTTATAAGACCTACAAACCCGTAGTACATCATTTTGTTCTATTGTCAATAGTTTTTGCAGCGCACGCATAAATAGGTTTTCGATTTTACACCTTGGTTTACAAAATCGCAATTTTCATACGGATCCCTAATTCTTTTGAAAATAAAATATCTAACGCTGAAAGATTTTTTGAAATCGGACCAGTAGTTTGAGATTAGCGCGTTCAAACAAACAAACAAACAAACAAACAAATAAACAAACAAACAAACTCTGCAGCTTTATATATTAGTATAGATACTATTACCGATGGCAATATCACTCACAATAGCATTAAGAATGCGTTTAGTAAAGATTAACACTTATAGGGTAAGAACAAGACATAACTGTTGCATTCGAAAGTGTGCCTTCAACTGGTCACTGTGAGCATGACTTTATAATTTGAAACTATTTGGTTACACGGCGTGGCCACGCCGGCGACCAATAATGGCTCACTGCACTTTTAACACAGACCATCTATAAATGCAAATTACAAAACAAGGCTATAGTCCCAAATTACAAATTTGGGACCGGCTTTGAGTCTCATAAGAGACCGTAAACAAATTAATTACGAAAAGGGTAAGTGCAAATTAATCATTGAACCGGGAAATGGCTTACAGTAAAACCTTTAGTCGTCAATTTAGAGCCGCCTAACATAGCCTACTCTAAGAGGTTAACTGAATATTTTAAGGTGAACCCTGAAAAACACTCAAGATTCTGGTGAAGATTTGTTGCCTACCCTGAATTAGGGATGCCGGTTTATCGATACCGTTTATTACATCGATTAAACAGTGCCAGTGAGAATTAATGATGCGATTAATATTAGCCAATTGAGAATTTGTATTGAAACTTATCCATAGAAATATTGGAGTAAATTATTGTTTTTCCTTGTTTTCCCCTTTATTGCAAACTGGCTTCCGAGTCCGTGTGGTGGTTTACCGCAAAATGTTTCATCGTCTTAAACGTGATAGATGCTAAATAACCACAAGTTAAAGTTTTAAGATTAACTGAGCAGAGACAGCCCTATATTCATATGTTCTAAATGAATGTATACAAGAGCGAGGACATCGTTCGCCGTGGGTTAGGGTCATCACTGGGTGGAGGACACAGATGGAGGGGGCGAGTAAAACTGCGGAGTCGGGAGAACGACTGCCACAGTTTTTTTGTGTGAAGCAACATGTGTCATATTAAAACTACATTAATTAATAAAGGATACTCCCGCGTCAGTGACTGTCTGTGTGATAATAATGCCTGGAAGTAACTGACATTTTGTGCCTTTGCTCTGATCCTTTCACCTCTTCAATAATATATCTCACTGACGGAACATGTATGTGTGAGCAATGACGGAATGGAGATTTAAATTACGTAAACGTGTAGCGTGTTTCTCTCATCTGGCGAACTTGCTCTCAACAACAAGCTGTTTTGTGCTTTTTGTAAAAAAAGACCAATAATTTGAAAAAAAAAAACAACTGAAGAGTTTCTTGCCGGATCTTCTCTGTAAAGCAGCTTTCCGAACCGGTGGTAGTTTCAGCATGAATGTGGGTGGACCAAAAGAGATGGATGAATTGTAAGAATAAGGAATTGTGTATGAAAGGTGTAAATGCAGATATGACGACTGATAGTTGTGTATAGAGACTAACACCTAGCGTGGGACAGGCCCGTAAGATGATAATAGTAATTTTTAATATGAGGATTTATACGAGTTTTTTGATAAAACCTAGTTAAGTTAGAGTTTGAGTATATAAATTTCAGTACATTTTGGTATATGATTCCAAATCTGAAATGCAATAAACTCTATCAGTATTATCTCAGTGAAATGTAACACCCTATATATTTCCTAAGAGACAAAAAACGTAATACTCGTACATCGATATACCGACAACCAGGCCTCAAGAATTTGACAAGGAGATTGCACAAGAATGACTTGTTTTATTTTATTACCCGTGCCAACTCGTGTTGTATAGCTCATATCTTCCCCAGTCAGGCTATGCAATACAATTTTATTTCAGAGGAGCACCGGTACCCGATATAAAAATCCTGAGACAGCTCTCGATAAAAATAACGAAAAAAAACTGAAGCCTGGAACTATAAAATAAAAAAGAAACAAATCGGAGTTTAAAAACATTTAAAAAACATACAACCGAAATAAGAAACCTCCTATTTAAAATCGTTAAAAAACAAAGCAATGTCAATTCACTGACAGACGGACATCTCAAAGTTACAAGTAAAATACATTTTAAAAACACGGATAATATGTATAAGGGTTGGTTGAGCGGTCCATATCGACAATATATTTAATCATCCCAGCACTAATTTCAATAAAGTGGTATTTTACAAAATATACACGTATTAGGATTTCGTAACCACCGACAAGGGATTTTATTATCAGTTTACAGAATTTACGATCGAAGCTTCCCCTCAAAGCAGAACCTAAATAAATATACCTGGAATTATATACCGACGTGAACTGTTATAACAAATTAGACGTCATATAACAGACTAGACATACCTAACAGAATTTTAGCCCTTTACCGAGTCGGGTCATCTCTTACCTGACGAAGGGAAATTAGCTTACTGGGATTTTCCTATCATACTATAGTAAAATATTGCTATGTCTGTGTTGTATAGGAATTTCCTTCCATAATAAATACATTATGAATAATTATTACGAGTATCTTATATCTTGACCCGGGCTTACGGGCGCAATCCCGTTGTCCAGCTGATTCATTGGGTGTTTTGCCCTTGCATCAGATTCGCAAAACAGATAGAGCAATGACTCTATTTCTTCTCCGGAAATTCCCAAGTGTGGCTTCTCATCAGTCCCATCTTGTGGAGATGCTCATTCTTACTACTTACGACTATTGAGCCCATAAAGGACCCACTGCTGAGTCGGACCTCTTCCCATTATTATGTATGTAGTTACTGTTACGTAGGGCTACTGTGTACTGGCAAGCCGGGTTGGCACAGGACTTCGTTTCAAGTTTTCCACTCTCGCGGCTAGGTTTTCAGCCTTTTCATTAATTTTATCGGCTCTTACGACACCCACGGGATGGAACATCCCTGCTCATTAACTCTTAAAATTAAACCGTTGGCAAATTTTGCACCAATCATAATCTCTATTTTAACGCCTTTTATGGTTTTAATTTACTGTATTCCGTTTCCTATAACAAAGTCATTAATATATCATTAAAACTAAATCAGAATTTAGGTGTATAACGTAACTGACACGCGCTAATTTGACATTTACATCGTTTGAATTTTACATGCTAATGGCAATTGACGTAGAGCGAAATCTTAAAACAATCATACTCTCACCGATCCATTTTTCGTCGTTGACAGGGACGGCACTACTTCCCTCTCGACCGTAGCGAGAGCCAGCAGTGGGGCGAAAATGGCCAGGGACACCAGCCAGAGCCCTGAAAGGCACAAATTTTACAATAACGATAATTTCCAGTGACACATATTCCACCTTTTTGGAGATCACTAATTCCTTCTTCGGTTCTTGGGTCACGCAAACATCTTAGTGAGTATTCCAGAAATATTTGCTCCAGCTACACATGCCAATTGTTCGCGCAATAATATGCACAGATTGAAAAAAAATCCAAGAATATACTCTTAAGACTGGGCCGCCCGCATCCGTCGTTTTCCGGCGACTTTAACCAGGTCATCGGTCCACCGTGTGGGAGGCCTACCAGCACTGCGCTTTCCGGAACGCGGTCGCCACTCGAGGACTTTTCTGCCCATCGGTCCTGCGCGCATTGTACCCTGCCCACTGCCACTTAAGTTGCATCTTATATTATGCCTTTGTGGAAATCCTTGGGGGAGTCCTATGTCCAGCAGTGGACGTCTTTTGACTGAAATGATGATGCTGATGATGATGACTCTTAAGACTGTTTTAATGTATTGATAGCATAAGAGCTACAAGCGCTGGTTTTGGAAACTTTGGAAATTAATTCCGTCTTGGGCTTTCGCGATTAGTACACATTAAAGGACCATGGCAGGTTCCCATACAATGTATAAGTAGGTAGGTGAATGAAATTGATTATATCCGTAATATGATATACATATCACAATCATTAAGCTTCGTTTGTAAACAGAGGACGTTGTGTGAAATGAACTTGAATATTTATTTATTACAATACGAAATATCGATACAAAGCTGCAAATATGACATGCCTAATTATTTGTATTATGCAGATGGCAGAAGTTGTCAGTTGTTGTCAACTAAATTGTAAGTATAATGTTTAGGAAAATAGTCAATTAACTTCTTAATTATATATTATTTTTTCTCCGGCCATGACTAGACAGTGTGATAGCTTGATAAAACATATTTAATTAGTAGAAATTCTTTTGCGTATATGTCGTTTTTAGACGCTCAAATTAAAGTCACATAAAAATTCGCCATTGTTCTTTAAACACTTTTTAGCGAAAAGACTTGTTACCGGTTGTTTGATCCGATAATTATTCACGAAGTGTACAAAAATGTAATTAAATACATATTTGTGTAACGTGCCTGCGATACAAGAACATCTAAAGTAGAGAAAGGGCTGCAAACGCAGGCTTTGGGTCATGGGTTTTCAGAGGTAAATATAAAATATAAATTGTCTGTCTGGTGACGTATTTAGATTACATAGTGTCAGTACCCCATTCTATCCTGAAAGTGTCGTAAGGCCCGACAAAAAAAAAGATAAGGCCAATAACTTAGCCACAAAAGAAGGAACACTTGATAGGAAACCCGGTGCCATCCCGTCTGGCCAGCGTGGCATAATAGGCTAATTACCCTCTGTACGATGCAATCATACATCGCGTTGCGCGCTGTCAGCGTTTTACGCCAACGCGCGGCGTTTCGTGTAGTGTGCGTCCGATCACCACCACCGGTCCGCGGATGCTCACTCACAACCAATTAAATTAACCATGTAAGCCCGTCTTGGCCTTGCTCGAGCCTAGTGTTAGGTGGGAGCTTTCACGTTCTTCATAGTTGTTCCTGTCTTATAGTTGTTCTGAATACAACGACAAGAATATTAATGAAACGTGATGTGGAGTCCAGCCGACGGTGTAACCAGCTTCCACCATTACCATCACCACTAACCAGAATCGTCGTTCTTCGTGTCTCTGATTGTACCATCGCAACAGTAAGGCTACGCAAGAGTTCCTATTGAAGCACGCTGTTCAGTCAGTATAACCAGCTTCAAAGGATAACCATTAACCAGCAACCGTGCATCGTGGTCCTTCGAGCCTAAGTCGTAAGGCGGGACCCTGCGCGAGTGAATAAAGTGAACACGTGGCAGTGAATCCAGCTTACGACGTAACCAGTTTTACCATCACCATTAACCAGAATCGTCGTTCTTCGTGTCTCTGATTGTACCATCGCAACAGCAAGGCTACGCAAGAGTTCCTATTGAAGCACGCTGTTCAGTCAGTATAACCAGCTTCAAAGGATAACCATTAACCAGCAACCATAATCGACCAAGAACCATTTTACCATCACCAGTACCAGTAACCATTGTCAAGTGGATATTACCAAGTTCATTGACAAACAACCAACCAGGATCGAGCTCCGGGTCTAACCAGGTCACCACGTACCAGCCCTCTGAGTAAGATCTTTCCTTTATTACCACATTTATTATAACCATAATCACCATGGAGGGGATCTTAGCCACACAAGATCAAATCATGTCCGCGATGGACGCCCTTCGGACCAATTTTAAGAAGGATGGGCCGGAGCGTAAGACTTCTGTCTATATCGAAAAACGCTTAAATACTTTAGATGGAACGAATTTCAGCTGAACCATACCAAAATACGTGCTGAATTCGAGGACCCTAACCATAAATATTTTAGCGAGAATTATTACCAAAAGGCTCTTAATTTTTATAACGAAATAAAAATGCTTATAAAGAATTACGTAGCCACTGAGCCATCTAAACCACTACTGAGACCAGCGACACCATTATCGCAAAATTCCGATCGACAGGCAACTGTTACCACTCCCGCCGATGCGGGCACTTCTCGTGGATTTTTTGATACCAATATAACCACTCGAGGACATACCAGTAGAGTTGAGGAGATGCTGCGGAAACAGAAGACCAATTTTAAAGCTTTTTCGCGTACCATAGAAGCTATCCATCTCGAGAGTGTTTCTGAGCGATGGGAATTTGAAGACATTCTCAAGACTATCCAGTCTAGATGGTCGGCGATCGATGCTTTACACTGGGAGATTGACAATGAAAGTATTTTAGACAACGAGGAGTATGAAATAGCCTATAGCGAATATGAGAGAAAGTACAACGAAATAAAAAAGTCTGTAAACAGCAAGATGTGGTCGAGCTCATACAGGGAGCAGTCGACACCAAAAATGGACATACCGACTTTCGGCGGAAATTACCAACAGTGGATGTCTTTTAAAGACTTATTTTGCGAAAGCATCCATAATAATAAATCTTTACCAAATGCGCAAAAAATGCAGTTTTTGAAGAGTAAGGTCAGAGGAGAAGCTGAAAAGCTTATTCAGCATTTGCGCATTAGTTCCGATAATTACCAAATTTGTTGGGACATTCTTAACCATAGATGGTATCTATGTGAAATATGAGACTGATATTTAACTCTCATATCCACATTCTTCTAACCATACCTAATATGCAACAACAATCTGCAACGCTCATCAAAAAGCTACACGACACCACCAACGAGTGTCTTAACGCTATCAAATCAATGGGGGTGGACACAACCAACTGGGATCCGCTCATCGTTTACATTTTAACTCAAAAGTTAGACGCAGAAACCCACCATGATTACATACAGTCGCTACGGAACCCTAGGGATTTGCCAACCACTATTGAATTTTTACATTTTCTCGAGACCAAATTTACTTCTCTAGAGTCCTCCCGGCGCAAACAAGACTCACTTAAACCAACACTTCACCACAATCAATATATCGATAACCAAAAAAGAAATTCTTACAAAATACCTAATAATTCTATAAATCAAACATTCCAACATAAATCCGTAATTAACCATGCGGCGACAAAGCTTGCACAACAAAGGAAATGCTTACTATGCAGTGGTAACCATGCACTGTTTCAATGTAAAGTATTTTTAGATTCCATACCAGAAAACCGACGACGAATAATTGAGAGTAATAGTTTATGCAAAAACTGTTTAATTAATCATTCTGGTAAGGATTGCCGTTCAGAAAAAACTTGTCGATTTTGTAACGGCACACATAACACGTTGTTGCATAATGCTTATGTGACGTACGGACCATCAACTTCCAGTCAGATTAAGGATGAGAAAGAGACTCGAAAATCTACTGTGTGTGTCTCTAATGGGATTTCGGATACTGTACCAAAGTTGCTAGCCACAGCCAATATTAATATAAGGGCAGTCGATGGTTGTTACCATACCATGCGTGCTCTTATCGACCCTTGTGCAGAATCCTCGCTCATCACCGAGAACGCTGCACAACTGTTAAGGTTACCACGACTCAATCGCAGTTGCGTGATAATAGGAGTAGGAGCCAAGGTTAATAATAGCAAGGGGGTTATCAAGATCACCATATCTTCCTTACACAACGATTTTACATTAACTACAGAAGCATTCGTAATGAAACAAGTTGTGGGAAATTTACCAAACCAGTCTTTCACAAGACCATCATGGCCGCACTTAGATAATATACCATTAGCGGACCCTGAATTTTATAAGAATCGACCAGTTGACCTGATTTTAAGTGTGGAAGTTTACGAGATGATCATACTTCCAGGTTTTATTCGTAAAGGCGCGTCACTACCAATTGCGCAACAAACGGAACTCGGTTGGATTTTAAGTGGCACTTTACAACCACCATATTACTGTAATACCGTTATGGTTGATTTAAACGATATTGGAAGGTTTTGGGAGATGGATGACCTCTCGGAAAATACACTCGACATGTCCAGTGAGGACTTACAGTGTATGCAACACTACCAGTTGCAAACGAAACGCCAACCAGATGGGCGTTACGTTGTCAGATTACCACTCCATCCAGATGTGACAGAAAAATTGGGAGAGTCTAGAACCATAGCAGTAGCCCAATTTCGTCAATTAGAAAAAAGATTTACCAGAAACAAAATTATTGAAGATAGTTATAAACAATTTATTCAAGAATACATTCGTTTGAACCACATGACTGAGTGCACCGGTCACCAGACACCGGAATTTTATTTACCTCACCATTGTGTAACGCGCGCTGAATCAACTACCACGGCGACACGGGTCGTGTTTAACGCCTCAGCGAAAACTTCAACGGGCTATTCTTTGAACGATCTTATGTACAGTGGCCCCAATCTACAAAAGGATCTGCTATCACTTATCATATCATGGAGGCAATACCAGATAGCCTTTACGGCCGATATCGAGAAAATGTTTCGATTTATATTGATCCACAAAGATGATCAATACCTGCAAAAAATAATATGGCGTGATAGTCCTACAGAACCACTACGGGAATACAAATTAGCTACCGTTACATACGGCACCAAGGCTGCACCATTTTTAGCGATGATGACGCTAAAACAGCTGGCTAAAGACGAAGGTCACCGGTTTCCACAAGCAGCAGAAGTAGTTGCTACCAGTTTTTATATGGATGACGTTTTACATGGGCACCATGACGTTGATTCGGCAATAAAACTGAAATCTGACCTTATAGCCCTCTTAAAGTTAGGGGGATTGAATCTCAGAAAGTGGTCATCCAATAAACCAGAACTATTGGAACACAATTCCGCAATCGATTAGGACCAAACATATATTTTCAAACACCAAGAGTCCACTAAGGCTTTGGGGTTACAGTGGCGCGCGCGGCGCCGCCCAGCCTCACCAACGCTGCCGGCTTCGGAGCAGGGGCACTCGGCACCCAGGCCGGCGCCTACGCCCTACCCCACCATGCGCGGCCTCGCCAACGCCGCATATAAATATAGTGTCAGTGACCAATGTGTAAGTGAAAAAGCAGAGCAAAGTGGTGTTCAACCGGTACCTAGTGTTCGCGTTGATGTATCTACGTCACCTGTATTTTGTAAACATACCTTTAGTGAGGAAACCAATTGTGAATCATAGGGACACTAGATAATTTGAAAAGTATTGTTTTTCAGCCTGTCTCATCATCATTCACCACCACCTTCACCATCATCCCCATGTTCTCACATTCTCTGTGTGGGAGCATGTACGATGCAATCATACATCGCGTTGCGCGCTGTCAGCGTTTTACGCCAATGCGCGGCGTTTCGAGTAGTGTGTGTCCGATCACCACCACCGGTCCGCGGATGCTCATTCATACCATTTTATTTTAACCATACCATTAAGATTATGCAATAAACCAATTTATGTGCATAATTATCTTTAATTCATAAACCATAAAAATCTCTGTACGGTGACCACCACACCGTACACCCTCCATGTAATTGGAGGAGGCCTGACTCAGTAGTAAGTCATTTAAAGGCTGTGTAGTAGTAAATATAAAAAAAACGTAGTAAGACCATACCTGCAAGCAGCGTACAGGCTCCCCTTCTGGATGGCATCCAAGGTTGGCGTAGGGACTGTGTGATGGCCAGGTACCGGTCTACTGACATGGCGGTTATTGTGAAGACGCTCGATGCAACTGCAACTCCTGTTAAGGAAAAAATACTCATCGTAAACTACATTAGCTCTTGGATATCAACCGCTACTAAATTGGGCTGTTTTCAGACAATTATTTAGACGAACGCAAAATATGATGTATACTGCGTACAACATATGTTATACGGCCGAATCGGCGTATAAAATATGTTACGGAGTCCTATCTCAGCAATGGACTAACAAGCTTACTGAAATATGCAACATAACTTCTTTTAACTTTATTTTGTAACTCACACCAACACATAAAAACATTCCGAACTAAATCATTTGTGATGAGGGCACAGTGGTAAACCAATATTGGTTTATGATCCACTGTTAATATTTAAGCAATATTGTAAGAAACCTTTGAATTAATCAATGAATAAAAATAGCATTAAGGGACACGTAAATCCGTGGATCCCATTGTTACATCTATGACAGAGACTACACGAAGTCAGTAGCGAAAAGAATATTGCTGGTCTAACTAGATTATTAGATAGGATAGATTTACCGATAGGCCCGTTAGGTGGGCCTCAGGCGGCAGGCGGCAATCGTTCGGTTAAAATGCTGGTAGTTGGCCAAACCAGGTTTAAGTCTAACTTATTTTTCAGGTACCTAATTCAAAGGGTGAAGCATGGGAAAGTAAACCGGCAGTTTTTATAAAATTTATAACACAAAAGCACCCGTGATAATATTTTAAGTTGGTAATTTTCCCTAATTAAGACGGTTACGAAACAAAATAAAAATAGGAGATCTTTTTTCTGACTTGTAATATTTAACAATACGCCTAACAGTGTTAAAACAATGCGTTTATGGTGTTGATCAATAATATTATGATAAATCTGTCTCACCACACACCTAAGGATTAGGTATCAAAGCCGTTACCGTTATTATTTTAGATAATACGCAGGTTTATCGTCTAATATTGACTAAACGGCTTAAGGTAAATCAGATGCCACGAGCCGATAACTTTTATTCCATATGCAAATCAGCCAAACAATTTAAACCAGTAAAAACATTTACGTTTCATCAAATCCCAGCGAGTATGCACAATGGCTCGCAATCCGTTGACTTGCGCGTTTATTTTCGAAATTAATCTGAATTTCAGATACCTTACCCCTGTTTGCGATGCAGATCTGTTCGTAGACATTCTTGTTTTACACAGAGAGTCACAACAAGGTAGCCTTGTTTTAAACGCGCCATATGCAACGATTATGTAACTTATTCCGATGTCTTCGAATAAAACTATAGCAGAAAACAAAATTAGATGGCATTAATCTCACAAAGAGTGGCATCAATAAAAACTGCAGTAATCTTTTTTTTTATTATCGTGGATACCGCAATCGAAACTAATCTGCTAACAAATATAACGATTAACAAAATGGTAATGGTTAATATTATAATGCGAATGTATGTCCAGTACAATTTTGCTCATAAAACGGTTACTCGATTTTTATTTCATGCATATAACAATTTGATATTTAAAAATTACCATTAAAAACAATGTCATAGTAATAAGATAATGCCTAATGGCATTAAGTCCCTCTATGTACCACCATAAAACAATGAAATAAAAATAAAATAAATAATAAAAATACTTTAAAAGAGGCCAGTTTGCCGGATTGTTGTCGGTATGAATCTTGACAGTAGTTTTACATTTTCTTTTGTTGCGAAAATATACCTCGAAGGGAGCCTTGAGGGGGAAGTCGAGAATAAAAGGGACAAATGATCACGGATTTGAAATTGTTGTAGGTGTTGTTGTAGGCGGCAGAAGTCAATAAACTTTACGTATAGCATAAGTTGTTATATAAATAAATGGTGTATATAAAATATTTTGTTTGTACAGGATAAGTTTGTTTGTGTACGGTTACTCCTTCTTTACAATGCAAAGCTCAAAGGATCCCGAAAAGAGTGTTTCGTAATGGAGTTTGAATCCTGGATTTAACTTCATACTATTCGCTAAAAATAAACGTTCTTACGGGATAAATCGACGGATTACCCTTTGGACCGAAATCAGAGTGCCTCTTTACGAATATTATTGTAGCTTTCCTAAAATGTATGGGTATGGGATAAAGTGTATAGGAACATCAAATTATGACAAACAAAGAATACCTCATACATTCACATGCATAATTATAAAATATATATAAAAATTTAAAATAAAGTAAAATACAAGAAAATTACTAACATATATGGGCAATGTTTCCGCTGTCGTCTAATAAGAGGCCCAGAGGCTGGTCGCATTTACTCGCTGGATGGCAATGCTAATGTGCTGAGCAAACAAGCCAGCTTTCTAGGCACGTATACACTGACACAGGCGATGTACTAAATCTTTGTAGCGCAAGGACATTGCATTAAGACTCCGCGACACGAGCGTCTACTCGAAAGGGCACAAATATAGAAGCTTTAATAAGATTATTAAATTACTGCCGCTTCATATAGTAATTATAACAAAGCAACAATGTCTCTTTTTTTTAAATATCATTGTTTTACCTGATATACAATTTGAACTAACTATAATAACTAACTATAATAACGTTCTGGACGCGACCACAGCTGAGAACAAGTCACCAAGACGCGCTTTCACGAGGGATCTTTTTTATGTGCAGTTTTTTACAATCTCATTTTGTTAGATGGCACTAAATAATTACTTATCTATTTGAATAAAACTTATCATACTTAGAAATTATTTATGTCAATCTATAAAACTCCTAAATCAACATTGTTCTTAGCATATCTCCTTTCTAGCCTCCGCTGGACACATGAAAAATAATTCATCTACACAAATTTATTGTATTTTAGATCGTTTCATGTATTTATATTCGCCACAACATTATTTACTATCAACGGCATCGTCCTCATATAATAATGCAATCCTTTTAAAACAGCGTCGTAAACTTTGCGTAGACTGGTGGAAAATAACAAACATTAAACAAGTTTTGAAATTTTAAGCGTTGCATTTACGCCGCGCTATCCGCGCATTTAATATTTAAGTCTGGTGTCATATTAGCTTCGTGTTAGAATTTCAAAAATATTATCAAGGCACCAACTTATCCCATTGCTCCTATAGAAGCTTTTATCAGTAGGAAGCTGTCCAGGTCGTGTGTCCCCTTCTTTTCTTCAAGCATCGTCTGTCATTGCTTGATGCTCTGTTCACTAATTCTTATCCATGCAGTCAAATTTAGAAACTATTTGGAAACTAGGACACTGCGCCATCTTGTTCCAATGGATTGGCACAGGATTCCAGAACAAGTCTTCTCATTCTTGTAACCACATTTCTGTTATTTCATAAGCCACCTCATACGAATTATCTAGCGTATTGGTTGGTGATACTGTGTATTATAGTACATCACAATAAGGACTTCTAGTCATAGCTTGATAATCTGATACAGTACAGTAGTATTTCTTCGACATTCTAAAATAAATTTCTGCAGACGAATTTATAGGCCCATAAAGCTGGCGTACTCCAGCGTATTCTTCTAGTCAGTCACGTTGCCCATTAAAATAAATCTTACTAGTTTTATAGATAGTAAAGTTAGTGTTTATCAGTGTACGGGAATAGGCGTAAAATGTTTGCGCAATTAAAATAGGTAATTGGTTGACTGCCACGACAGGCAGAGCGCGGCAAATGGATACATGCAACAATTAAAGTAAAACCTTGTTCAAAACAGACAATACAGAAATGAAGAGGTTGTTCTGAATACCGTACACAATTACTAAACGGGTAACAAAACAATTATCATTAACTTAATGCATTATGAATGATTCTTGATCTATTGGCACTTTCAGATTTTACCCAATTTACTCATTCTGTATCCTGTCTTCCTTTGTCACCTTACATTATATCCAATAATCTTCCAACTTGTTTCCCAATGTTACTGGGGTTGGGAAGTCTAACCTGATTTGGATTACTACCTAACCTAACCTAACCTAATTTGACGGCATGTATACGAAGTGATTGCCATTTACCCTCTCGGACCCATAACCTGGAGATCGATTGTGCTCCCCAATGTCCCCTACATTTAACATGAGGGTATTATAAAGACAGAGTCGTACCTTGTAAGAAGTTGACAGTCTTGCACATGACTTCTCCGAAGTACCACAGTAGAGTCACAGACTTTGCGATCTGTACTGGCATACAGAACAATGTCACCAGTAGGTCAGCTACCGACAGGTTCACCAGGAATATGTTTGTTACACTGGAACAAGAAAAGAACACGTTGTATCTCTCGGTCTTTTCCGGTGTTTGTTCTCGTACTCCATGTCTATACGCAGGACGGTATTTATTGGTAACATTGTCCACAATGTCAGTGGACTATTATGTGTCGTGTGGGGACGGATTTAGAATACATTATGTCACCGCCCCATTCCAATCTGTGGGTGTCGTAAGAGCCGACAAAAGGAAATCACAAGGCCGAAAATCTAGCCGCTAGACAAGGAAAACTTGCAAGGAAACCCTATGCCAAACCGTCTGGCCAGCGTGGCTAAATACCCTGCCTGTGACGACAGGAGTCCCGACTCAGTAATGAGTAATTGATGTGCAGAGTAGTAGTAGTGGTATTGTGCATCTTACTAATATTATAAACGTGAAAGTTTGTAAGTATGGATCGATGGATGGATGGATGGATGTTTGTTACTCTTTCACGTAAAAACTACTGAATGGATTTTAATGAAACTTTACAATAATATAGCTTATACATCAGAATAACACATAGGCTACAGTTTATAAAGATATTATGTGAATTACAACAATATAAACAAGTCGAATTCAAAATTTCTAATTGTCAAATTTTCGACCATATTAAACTATAGACAACATAACGTTTCGCTGTCAGTTGCGTTTTGTTAAAATAGGTTTTATACGGACGGGATAAAAATCTCAGGTATCCTATGTCCAACTTTCTTTTTGTTTTAAATATATATAATGCGGAACAAAGTTCGCCGGGTCAGCTAGTTATACATATATTATCCCTGTTAAATCAAATGTGTGTGACGTCACGTGTCGTGACACGTGCCACGTGTGGCACAGACGCATTTACAAAAGGCGACACGTGTTTGAAATACACGTCGCGTCGCCTATGTACGTTTATAACACCGGAGATGACTTTAGTATGACTGCCTTATTGGTTTAGGGGTTGGATGTGCCGCCTGTGAATCACGGATCCCTGGTTCGATTCCGGGGTAGGGCAAGTACCTTTGTGTAAACCAGAGGCTTTGAGTCTGGGTGTAATTTGTGTTTGTGAATTTCATGTTTGTAAACTCGCGGTACAGTTTTTACCTAGTACAGGGAGTTCGTTTAATTTATATAAAAAGGAACAAACAACTCCATTTTAAAATCATTCTTATTAATAGATAAAATTAACATTTCAGGTGAGCGCCTTTCGGAACCAAAGAAAATTGTTATATGTGCACGGCCACTGTAATATAACGTTTAAAAAAAGACAAGGCTACTGATTTTCTTCCACCAGGTTTGTTTTTCTCAGTGACTTGAATGCCTTTGACCTTGCCTTGAATGTTTGCGTGATGGAAAGCAACGTCAGGGTCTAAGATGGAGCAGGCAATTCAAGGAAATGCCCTGTCGGGCACCGGCTCTCGCGTACACACGACGAAACACAGTAAAACTGCTTGTCACCGACTTAGATGTGAGGGTGTTGGCTACCCGGTCGATCCTACCACCAAGCGTGCTAGGTTTTGTTGACTTTTACAACACGCGTTATTTCCCAGCGTGCGGTGGGGAAGTTTTTAGTCTGGTTTCTTTAATGCTCTTAGTAAGGTTGAACTAAACGCCATAATTGGTTTTACAATAAAGCATTTTTCTATTCTATTCAGACAAACACAAAAAATCTTTATACATGGCGTAACAAAAATGATTTCCATAACTCTAACTCGGAAAATCGACGTTTTAGACACCATACAAAACATGTATTCCAGTGAAAATCAATCGACTAGTGATCGTTGTGTTGCACGCAATGTCTATATTGGTAGTAGGTTTTTTCATTCCTTCGTTATGGATACATACCCTTTTAGTCACACCTCGTATATCATTCTATACATTGCATTAATTACGAAAACAGTAATGCTTAGGGATCTTGACTATCAAATCATTGCTCAAATAAATTTAGATTAAACGTTAGAGTCGAAGTTCAAGCAAACTGCGGCCTAGTTGTTTAGTCAGAGCCTAGCGTAGTAACCTTAAACCGTGGAATCTAGTTTCATTCAAGTGCCAAGATTTAATCCATTGCAAGAGAGACTGGGTGCTTAGTATAGAATCAAGGTTGAATATATTGTAAAATAATATGTTGTTACCGAACGGTTAATAAACATCAGTAGAGATAAAGAAAAACACATATTTGCAGAAAAGATTCCATCACATGAGAGGGAAATGCTGAACAAAAATAAAATAAATTGCCACTCATACAGATATATTGAGTCATTACAAATATAACATGACGGATTTAGAAAACATTGTGTTACCACCCAATTCCATCCTGAGGGCATACAAAAAAAAATTACAAGTCCGATAGCCGTAAGAGGAACTAAAACTTGAAACGAAACGCTATGGGGTGTTTGAAGCACCGGTCTGGGCTGCCCCACAACCTTTCCGTGTGTCGCGGCAGGCCCCCAAGGCTCTGAGAACAGATAAGTCCCCGAAGTTTCACCACGACTGTGTGTGCCGCTCTTTGTCTGGCGTCTTCTGGTGAGCCCTGCTACGAATCCAATGGATCCTAAAGGAACGCAAGTACTTAACAGAGCAAGGTGACACACGACGGTCGAGGGCGTGATTCAAAACCATGTACCAACCCATCTGAAAAGTTGCCTGGAAGAGATCGCGGTATGCGATAAAGCCGCCAATGTACACTTTAAGTGTTTATGTATAAGTTAAGAATATTAATATTTTCTGTATCTTTCTTGTTCTAGTGTACAATAAAGAGTTTATAAATAATGATTTATTACATTAATTTCAAAGTTAAAAAAAAAATAAAAAAAAATAAAAATAAGCATGGGAGAGTAATCTAATTTCCCTCCACGTAGTTTGAGGAGGCCTGACTCAGCAATAGGTATTTTATGAGATGACAATAGAATTACAGAGATTTCCGTTCCATTTTTCAACATAAAGTGGAAAATGTCGTTAGAACAGGGAGCTATCAAAATTTACAGACTATAAATCCATAACGAGTTTAACAAATACGCCTATAATAATTATACTCATGTACTAAAATGTCAAGATTGCGGCACTCTAAAATTGTGCCGTCAGTCACACCATCCGAGCTAATTAAACTCACACTCGAGCCAGCCTTGAAAACCCCTAATTCCCTTAATGACTTCCTTGATACTTCCATCTCGGTACCGCTTGCTCCAGATATACTATTTTTTTCGGGTATATGTGACCATCGTATAACATCTGATCTCCGGAGAGTTACCTGCTATTCAAACGTCCATGACACGTGAAAGCAGTGTAGGGTACATACCTTACCTCCAAGTACCTACATATCTTACCGCACCATTACCAATACAATTACCAAATAACACAACATCGTGAACAAGATATTTCCTTCATCGTTGGCAATCGAATATATGTGTTTAAAGAGACGTTGTGGTGTGGTTTTAAGAAACAAGAAATGGATCAGAAAAGATCGCTTGAAGTCGACGGTTCCACGCGGGCCGCTGGAGAAATGAAGATGTTCGCATGCGCTGGCTGCCTCGCCGAAATGAGCGAGCGAGCGCCCGCGCGGTGCGAAGGTGTATACCCACGCGCGCTCCGTCTTACTCACGCACACCGGTGCCCACTTTCTCGCACCCTATCGCACTCACACATGTGTGCTCTCTTTCTCTCGCCCTATCGCTCACACACATATGCGCTCTCTTTCTCGTACCTTGTTCGCAATAGTAGTATTATAAATTATGATCTGTATTATAATGACGATATTCTAACCAATAAAACATTCCTTCGCTTTACCTCCACTAAAGTTTTACAACAAAAGATGGACACGCAGGATCCCTTCAGCAGTAACGTAAACGTGAATGCAGGCGGCATTTGCTACACGTCAAGCTGAACTCAAGCTGAACTGGTTTCGACTCCCGCTTTGTAGGAACATGTTATCCATCTCTTCTCAAAACACACTAAACGACAATAATATTTTATGCTAGATTCTATCTTCGAAAGTGATTGTTTCTTAAAAGTGTTTTTGTAACGGGCAGAATAATCCTTGAGTGGCGACCGCGTTCCGTAAAGCGCAGTGCCAGAGCCACGGTGGACCGACGACCTGGTTAAGGTTCTCAGTTCGTATGGATGTTTCTTTTGTGTGTGTGTGTGTGTTACCGCATAACTCCGTCAAACACTCGTATATACAGATAGGAAACATTGTCTTAGAATTGGTCCCATGCAATTATATCAATTCAGTCTTTTGATATAAAACTTGAAAATAGTGAAAAAAAACTATTTATCTGAAGGCAAAATTGGGTATTCTTGCATGATTTACTAGTTGTTACTTCCGAGTTATATGCACTCAAAAAGAAGTAATTATAACCTACTAGCTGACCCGGCGAACTTTGTTCCGCATTATAAATATTTAAAACAAAAAGAAAGTTGGACATAGGATACCTGAGATTTTTATCCCGTCCGTATAAAACCTACTTTAACAAAACGCAACTGACAGCGAAACGTTAAGTTGTCTATAGTTTAATATGGCCGAAAATTTGACAATTAGGAATTTTGAATTCGACTTGTTTATATTGTTGTAATTCACATAATATCTTTATAACTTGTAGCCTATGTGTTATTCTGATGTATAAGCTATATTATTGTAAAGTTTCATTAAAATCCATTCAGTAGTTTTTACGTGAAAGAGTAACAAACATCCATCCATCCATCCATCCATCCATCCATCCATCTATCCATCCATACTTACAAACTTTCACGTTTATAATATTAGTAAGATTAACATTTTTTTTAAATATCCATTAGCGTGTGCATTGGCATTCACATTGGAGCATCACTTTCACGTTTATTGCTATGGTACAGATAAAAAATCTCGCTTTCTTACTGGTGGTATATTACGCAATACAATATCATTGACAGTCAACATTTTTTTATGAAGTAAACGTTTGAAACACGTTGTTTAGATCTTGCTACAACGGTATATCAAACGCTAACATTGCGTTCAGAGGAAATGCAGAAATATTTGGATTCTTGCCAAACGGACGTAATATGTATTTTAGAATATAAGTTTCACCGGTCAGAATTAAACACCAGCTATGTATCGGTCACTTTTCACGCCTCTATATTATATTATGTTTTCCATGACATTTAAGAAGGTTTTTTTTTTAAACGTAACATCGGCTATATATAACCTGAATCGCGGGGGCAGTTTACAAACATGAAATTCACGAACACAAATGACACCCAGACTCAGAGCAAGTGCCTCTGGTTTACACAAAGACACTTGCCCGGTCCCGGAATCGAACCCAGGACCCCATGATCCAAGGGCGGTGCATCCAACCCCAGACCAACAAGGCAGTCAGACCAGCAAGGATAAACAAAATGTACATCGAAGACTGGTAGGCTACCCACTCACTAGAACTGCACGATGCGAGAAGAACCACCTACATTCCCTAAAGTCACCAGAGCTGGACCTTAGTGGCTACTATGCTACAAGAAAAGCATGAAAAAAAACTTTCTATAATATCTAAAAATAAAGTTTTAGTTACATTACTCAATAAATAACACTTTATTACACTAAGGAATTCCCCTGTTTTGTGCCCTTCAAATTTATGATACATTGAAGGGCACAAAAAAGAGTTACTCAAAATAAAAAGTTGACGTATAAACCGTCGTATCCCAGTAGGATTAAATACTTCGTAAAATGAACTTCGCTGTTAAAAATGTAAACGCTACTTATACTCGTATAACTCCAGTTGCTATTCCCCGGGGTTTCCAGTTGTATCTTATCCAGTTTGAATTACAGTTCGGTGATTGTGAGAATTTTACTGTCGAACTTCGTGTTGTGTTTTGAACCAGAGAACAAATCTGTGGAAATTCTGTCAACAAAACGCGGCGTATTGAAAACAAATTATCTTAATTATTACCAAATCCGTAGCCCCATGAAAAGAATGGTATGCAATCTATCTGCAAGTTAAGCAACGGATGGCTCTGTCCATTATTTTTCCGACTTCGCCGGCTTACACGTACTTAGTAGCGTCAAAACTGACGGCTGGTTTAACCAAATAATTATAGCTGTCCCACTAGCTGGATTGCGGAGGGCAGACGGCAATCGCTCCATGTAAATACTGGTAGTTAGCGAAATCAGGTTAAACTGTAGCCTACCACAATGAAATTGTAAAAAAAATAAATTAAAAATTTTAATAAACCCCCGACACAATAACCTTTAAAAAGTAAAAAATAAAAATAAATATTTCGCGTTGGGGGACCACTCCCTCTTATTTATTACCTGACCCCTGGTCCCCCAACGCGAAGATTTCTTTTTATTTTTTACTTTTTAACCCCCGACGCTAAAAGAGGGGTGTGGGAGGTTATTGTGCCGGGGATTATTTAAATTTTTAATTTAATTTTTATTTTATACTTTTTATAGGTACATACTTATTATAATGTAGATTTTGTTAAATTACACGTGATGCGCTTTTATTTGAGACCCCACTCGATTATATTTGCAGACATTCGGTTATACTTCCCCACTTTCACCCCTCATAACTTTTAAACGGCTCACCCGATTTTCATCAAACATGTCTAAGAACACTCGCCCGTAACTCACCTTTCATACAAAAAAAACTTTATTGAAATCGCTTCATCCGTTCGCGAGCTACGGTGCCACAGACAGACAGACAGACAGACAGACAGACAGACAGACAGACCGACAGACAGACAGACACATGAAACTTATAACACCCCTCTTTTTGCGTCGGGGGTTAAAAAGGCGGTGAATAAAGCGTCCACGGCCAGCTAAGATAAGTTAGTTTGGTTTAGCTATTAAATTAATAATACATTACAACATAACATTTAACATTTACAAGAACAGCTACATATACAATTTGCTATGTCAAAAAAAGTTAAATTATTTTAATTTTATGTATGCTACAATATCGCATTGGGTCTAGCCTGTAAGGATATTTGTATGTATAGAGAGAAATAAATAAAATAAACATAACTTATTTAGCTGGCCGTGAACGTTCGGCTTAAGCCTAGTGGAGAGTGCCGATGTAATGGATGGTTTAGCAATATATGGCTGAGACAAATGTTCTTTGGTCTCGGATGGAAACCATGGACTTCTTCCAAGATCTTTCCATGCAAATAAAGCAATTTATACACAATAGAGGTCATGTTGGCTGGCTATATTTCTATCTCTATTTCTCACTCCGGATATATATAGCCTGCCTCAAAAAAGACTACATGTACCCAATTAGGATACTAAGTGCTTCAATCTGCTATAAAATAGGTGCTTACAATTTTATATATTTATCCTTTAAAAATATATGGACAAGCCCGCATAGATATCGAAGATGATTGTTTACAAACAGCAATTTGCCGAACTCGTAACCTTTACAGTCAGACGAACCTGCGCCCCCGCTGTGCCCGCGTGACGTGTCAGTCAAAGGTTGTTGTCAAAGGCAAACAGTTGTTTACAGTTTACAGGGTTTTCTGTGAAATATTCTCTTTTTATTATTTTTAGCTACTATAGTGTCCTTCACTTCACAACATCACGAAAACTCATTTTGTAATTAAAGCCTATATATGCATTGAGTGCAAGTTTCCTACAGTTACATGGAGAGTAATTAGCCTACTATGCCACGCTCGCTACATGAGTTGCGACAGAATGGCGAGGCAGGCAGGCAACTGAGCGCCGCGTGGATCAGGCGTCTCTACATCCGGAGCCTGGAGTAGGCACGTGCAAAGTCCCGTACGTGCCGCTCGATGGGTTGGGTTGCGTCCAGAGCTCCCCATCAAAGCGTGGTTACTTCTACAAGCGGGTCAAGGCCCCATCAGGGCCCCGTGGCCCTGTTTCGGGCCTTTGAGGAACACCGTTGGTTTTAGTGGGTAGATGAGGCGCAATTACCATATTTCTGCGCCCAGGCGTCCCACATAACCTGACTGGCGTTTCGCGGGCGGGTCTCCAGAGTACTCCAACGTAAAAATAAAATAAAAATGTATTCTAAATCCTTCTAAATACATCCACACGGTCTATTAATTTAGGCCAGGTACAGAAACTTCTACGAACCATGGGTCGTAAGGAAGTAATACACCCTTAAGTATTTGATTTTAATCTCATTTATCTGAACAAGCATTCGTTGTACCTAATTATAAAGTCAGAAAATGAACAACAAAAGAATAATAAATATGTTTGAATGGTTTATTTCACGTTTAAATGAGAAATTAAAATAATGAAAATAAATACTTTGTCGGCTTAAATTGGTTGCATAACTTTTACATAAGGTTCACTGCTGAGCACTGGGACATTAGACGTCATTATTGCAGCTAGACATTTCCACAATGACTGGTCCTTGCCACTAGCATTCCTCGGAATCTGGTGACCTTAATGATGTCGTCGGAATAACTGAAGACTTAAACCGCTGGTTGCGTTTGATCCACGACTTTTTGACCACCCTGTATATGAAGTATTGTCATGATATTATGGACTTCTCGCAAAATAGTAAATAGAAAAAACACCACGAGCCTCCAAATATTCAAAGCAGTCCTTTAGTTTTTATAATTTTAATACTGTATTAAAGTTATTCTGATTCCCGATTCCCTTGGCTGCAAAGGAAGTCAAATAGTTAGAAACACTCGCAAGATAATATAGGTTGGTGACTTTTTTACTCTAATACGTCACCACACACAATCGATTAGCTTTTTGCAGCCTCAGAATATTTCAGGATCGAAATACCAATTTAGACCTTTCCAAAACTCTTATCATGATATCAATCTAACTTCAACGCCAACGCCAGTAACCATTACTCATGGTTACTGAATTCTTATCTCACATATCCTTGAAACTTGTAAAAAGATTGATACTGAAAGTTCCATTAGGGCAATGATAGTTGAAATATCCCTTTCATTGTATGGGATATAAGAACAGCTTTTTCTTTAGTTTAAATTCAGAACACTCCTTTGAAATTAAGTAATGCGCCGTTTCTGAAACGGTCGTTCTCCAGTTTGATGGGGTGAATTTACTCAATTGTGCCTTATTGGCCATAAAGAGATACTCCCTTTGCAAGAGCACAGGGAGTAAGTCAAGTTTCATGGGAAAAATTCTGCTTACCATATTTCTCGATTAAATTATGTTTAAATGATTAAATGATTACGTACACGCAGATTATATCTACTTAAGAAAAAAACTTAAAGTAATGGCCAATAGAAATGTACTTAATACTTAGTTCTAATTTTCAGTAATGAAATTCACGTCAATTTTAATATTGTATTTTACATACAGCGTAGCAACTGAATTCAGACAAAGTTTACATTAAAAATGGGATTAAAAATCAGCTTTGAGATGCAAAGAATTGTTAAGTACACATTGTTCAGATTTAATTGAACTATTTTAACGGAAAAAAAATCTGCTTAGCTGTTTTATTGTTTCAAGTTCATTATAGATCAGACATTACAGATTAAGGTCAAGAATTTTTTTGGGCATGATAAAAGTTCATTGTCAAATCTTGAAAAAGGCTGACTGACAGTGGACTGTGGATTGGTGATGACTTGCAGCCAGCTTCATAAAAGAAATTATTTTAGAATAACGACCATGTGGTAAATACTGATAATCAGGTAAATAGCAGCGGAGAATTCTGTAGGCTTCCCGTACACTCTACGTAGTTAAGTTCATGTGACAAACTCACCCTGCACTTTAGTTTCCAATTAGGCGCCAATAGCTATTCAATTAACTTAAACCTAAATTTTCCTTTAATATATGAACATTGACATATAATGATTTTACGTACACACTCCAAATAAAATCAAATTAAACATTAGTCTACCTTTAGCGAATTTTTAAAGCTTTCGCATTTATCGTACTAGTTCGGATTAAATTCGATATCAACAACCATTTCACGTACTCTCTACAGTGTTCTAGCATACAATCAGAGGTTAATGAGTCAGTTTATGAGGCTAAATGTTTCACTGCTCCTTTACGCGTAACCTCTCAGCTTGTTAGTGACCCATTTCCGAGTCGGACCTCCTACTATTACAGGAGGAAAATTATCCCTAAAGCGTAAGGTATTTGATAATACATTTATACAATTTGAAAGGTTATGCTCATTTGTAAGTACTTTTACGTGGGCGCCATGAAAATTGGCGTGTAGGAACAGATTACACGGCTAATGAGAAAACTTTACCGGCTAGTCACGATCAAAGGAAAACATTATAGACTTAGTTTTCTAGCACATTTGTAAATTAATGGATGTCCAATAGGAATTCGGCTGACTTTAGTAGTCAATGTAATCTTATATTTTTAATATTACTATTATTTTTTTTAATTTTATTTATATTAAAAAATAAAAGGTTAAATTGACTTCTAAAGTCAGCCTAATTCCTATTAGACATCCATTTATTTACAAATGTGCTAGAAAACTTGTATAAAGTTCTTTATACAATTGTAATTGGAGGATAACCGGGGCTTTATTACTACTTCTCAGTCCATCAATAACCCACTGCTGAGTCAGGCATCAGTCATATACCTATGGTCTGAGTAGTAAACTATTACTTTTACTATTATATTCTTATAATTCTCGCCAATAATGCTAGAAACAAAATACCAATTCACGATCGGATTAATCAAACGATCTATTATGCGCTGTAGGGAGATAGGATCGGAGAAAGTTAAAATATTATCGGCCCGTTTACACCAAGTAATTAAAGTGTACAGACAGTCATCTTAACTTTACTAGTTTCCTATACTATTACTGGTTTACAATCAATATTATATAGAAAGCGTTAAGGTCAAGAGAGATGAACTTGTGCAAATATTTCAGCAATCCTAATGTTTTCAACATCATTTCCAAAGAAATATTAGTAGAATAACAATGTTTAGAAGTATATTTAAACCAAATATACTGCACTTCTTTCAGCCATAATACAGAGCTTTTTCCACATTTCGCCACAAATGTCTTTCCGTAGACCACATCTTAGCAACCTTATAAAGACATCCTACGCCATGCTTAACTTACGTGGTCATCATTCCAAGACTTCGCTGCTCTAACGAGTATCCCTTTGTCGATTTATGCTGGGGCCAGCCACAGCATGCTACAGAAGAACCAAAGTGAGGGGCATAACTTGAAGTATTGCCTACTTCAAGTTATGCCCTTCACTTTGGTTCTTCTGTAGTTGCCCACATGTCTGATTCTGTCACGCACAGGAAACGTGAACCTAGCTCTATCCTTTGCGGTTTGTGTGACTTTTTAATGCGACGAGAGTTGGACCTACAAGCGTACCCGCCCGAGCCTATCCGGGAGTAAGCTTACAGATATGCCTCCAGTGCCCCCCAACTTGTTGCCTTAAAACAATCCTGTTTCCAGATCACACGAGCCTGCAACGCTGTGGGTCTCTTAACCACCTAATGAACCCTTGCAAACAACAAACACAAAGGTTCTAAACCAACAAAGACACATTACGGGAACATTTTTGCCAACGCCCTTTGGCCCTTTCCGGGGTTATTTGCATATAGCTCCATTCTCAGACGCCATTCTCAGGGGAAAAGGAAAAGAGGGCAACTGACAATGCGAATAACACTGATTCCTGTAAGACCCTCAGAATAGATCAGACAGGTAACAATGTATAAGTACATCACAACACTGAGGAATACCCACATTTGTGAATACACACACATTTAACCTTCCATTAAAGTTAACAAACAAACTGTTGTGACCATGTATACCAATTATCGTGATCAGAAAGGTAAGTTTGTGAGTGGCGATAAGTTGCCGAATTCAATTCCGACTGGAACTAATTTGAAAAGCTTTTACGGGGCTAAGCTATTTTTTATAAAAAGGTCAAATGTTACGAAATGCTTTAGAACTAATTATATTCTGAGTTTGTGAGTAAATAAATTCATTACTACTACTACTACCACTACTACACAGCCCATACATGACCCACAGCTGGATCGGGCCTCCTCCAGTTACATGAAGGGTAACACGCTGGCCAGACGGGTTGGCACAGGGTTTGCATCAAGTTTTCCTTCTCTTGCGGCTAGGTGATCTGCCTTGTATTTTCCCTTTGTCGGCTCTTACGACACCCTCGGGATGGAATGGGGTGGTGACACTAATCATTACTAAATCGACTTAATTTCTATTACTTCTGCGATAAAACTACCACTACCACAAAAGAAACAAGATACCAATGATGTCAAACTCTGTGCCATCTGGTAAAGATAGCACATTCTTATTTGGTTGATTGTTTCGAGAGCTGGCTCTCACAAATCTATACGAACGGAAAATATAATAGATATTTATTCCGAGTCGATTTCAGAAATAAATCCTCAATATTGGAATCCGTAGAAACTTTTCTTGGCCTCTCCCCATAGAACAACTTTTCCACTCCAGTGGGAAATGTGTTGATTTTCAATTTACGGTTTTATTTAGATTACGAAATTCTCGGTTTAATTGAACTAAAATCCATGAAAACGATGGTGATAACATTGTATCGTGACTTAGCAATGTTTCATTTATATATGTACTACAATTTCGGCAGGTGTGATCATTCGTTTACCTTCTTTAAAAGCTTCGTTTAAACATACGTTATTTTAACGCGTCCAGTATAGGTTACTAATAGCTTTGCTGGCATCGTAAACAATAACGTGAGCCTAATTTAGTAGTTTGAGCGCTAAAAGTATGTGTGTAATATCGGGCTTAACAGGAATTAACAACGATATAATTGATTAATAACTTTTAAAGATATAATCCTAAGTTAATTATTTAAGAAATATAATTACCTACACATTGTTGATAATATTTATTGTTATTCCGAATAAAGTAAAATAAAATAAGACTTGGTACATAATCCTTGTTATCATTATTCCAGCCGTTTAGTAATTTATGACATGTTAAGCAATGAATGAATATTCTACCATCTATTGCAACCGTTACGCGTAGTCAGCGCTTTCAAGCTACTGACAGGACAGCTGGTATAACCAAATAACTTGCCAACTTGAGTAAATAGATTTTATATTTATATGGGTCGCAGAGGTGCACCGCACCTATTTCATACCGAGAGGGTCGTAGAAGCCGACAAAAGGAAATGGTAAGATCGAATTCTTAGCCGCAAGAGAAGGAAAACTTGATACAGAACTCTATGCCAACCTGCCTGGCCAGCGTGACATAGTAGGCTAATTACCCTCCGTGTAGTTGGAGGAGGCTAGACTCTGCAGTGGGTCATTTATAGGCTGAGAAGTCGTAGAGGTATACCTCCGTAATACTGGTCATTACCCAAATAAAGTTAGGCTCGCGTACATTACAAGTATCTGAATCTCTATCTTTGAAAGATCAAGACACCGTTTCGCGGCACATTAACGAAAACAATGGCAATATGTTCCACCCAAGGGCGGATCCAGCTCTGGCGCCAGGAGGGGGTCACATAGTCGTAGTCAAGTCAAGAACTTTTAATTTAATTTTGATATCAATAGATACAAGTAAAGTACGGTTCGATTCCGGGGTCGGGCAAGTGTCTTTGTCTAAAACAGAGGCACTGGCTCGGAGTATGTGTGTCATTTCTATATATATATGTATGTATTTACAAAAAAAAAATGTATATAAGTAGTTTATCATCCATCTCGTTACCATAACACGAGCATTAAGTTGCTTAGCTTGGGACGAGATGGCGTTGTGTGAAATGTCCAAGGATATTTATTTATTTATAATGTGCGCAAGTACTGTACTTAAAAATATTTATTCTTTATTGTACACTTGAAAAACTCCACACATAATAACTTGTACATATCCACGTACATATTGCCGTCTTGAAGACACCCAGAGAACCACTATCACGCACTGAATGAGGCAGCCTATTTAAATTCCTTAACCGTGGTTAATGATTTTGTCATAACAGCTAGAGGTATGTCACCCCTCGACATGACATGACGCAAAACTCCGCAAAATTGAAGAGGTGGTACGACAAGGGTTTCCATTCCAACAAACAAAATAGAAACAGACAAAATACATACGTAGGTCACACTATAAGCTTTGCGTAACTTAAAAAAAATGTTATAACTATAATATTGTGTTTATTGCTTTTCAAAAGACTACATTTCAAACATTTTTAATGCGATTGAACCGTTTTTTTAATTAAACAGGAGGACCACAGATCTGAATGCATGTTCTCTACGTGATGATTGAACGCTATCACTGCCTCTTCGGAGTTGGTAAAAGTGAAACCTCTCATGAAATGTTTGATTTTGGGGAAAATACAGAAATCACAGGGTTAGCTAGATCGAGGCTATGCGCAGGATGGGTGACCAGTTGTACTTTTCCGGAAGCTAAAATGACTTTGTTTTGTTGGCCGTGTGTGAAGAAGCGTTGTCATGATGTAGGAGAACGCGGCTTTTTGGTCGTCTTGCGCGAACTTTTTCTAACACCCTGGGCAAACAACTAGCTAAAATATATACATATTAGATTATGAATAGGACCGCAAAGTAATAAAAAAGAAAAATGACAAGCCCTCTGAGTTTCTTGCCAGTTCTTCTCAGCAGTGGTCGCGTTCCGAACTGGTGGTAAAGAATATTACTTTGCATTGTATAAAATTTTATTAATATGTTGACAATTTGTAAGTGTCCATTGTGTCCTATGCAAAATAAATTATTTGACTTTGACTTTGACTTTGACCGACTATAAATAAAAAAAGAGATCATTACACAAAAGACATTATTATAAAAAAATTACTCAGCATTTGGGATATTAAATTAAATGAAATAGGACCGCAAATTATTAAAAAAAGAATGACGAGCCCTCTGATTTTCTTGCCAGTTCTTTTCAGCAGTGGTCGCGTTCCGAACTGGTGGTAAACTACAATATATGCATTCTATACATTTTTTTAATATGTTGACAATTTGTAAGTGTCCATTGTGTCCATTTCTGTCATTGTGACTTAAACATTACAATTACGAACAATACATTTTTTTTTTATTACGTTGTCCGTGTTTTAATGGCAAATTTTTGTGTAACTTGGCCACCCCAAATTTAACTCACACTTAAAGAGCGGCCGCCATCTTGGCGTCTCACTTTTGTCTTAGCGAGAGTTCCGTCCGCCTTTTTTTATACGTCCATGTATACAACCAAATAATAAAAAAATAAATAAAACCAAAAAATAAATTTTCTGAATTAGCTATGTCGAAACTGCACCGAAAGGGTATCCAGCTCAGCATATGTCAAGTGCAGTACCCTGATATTCTGCTGAATCCCAGTAGTGGCATACGGATACCAAGCTGCAAGCACTTGAGGTCTAACGTAAATCTAAGTATGGGGTCTATGCTTTTGCTTCGAATAGTTCGTGTGACGTGTAGTAGTTATATAATTAAATAGACTACAAAAAAAATACAATAAATTCATTCAATAATAAAAAAAAATATTACAATAAATAAAAAACCGACAATACTTAAAAATATTAAACATAATGATTACATTTGTATTAAAATACCAATAATATCTAATAAATTAATATAAATATACGACAATTTATATAAATAATGAAATCCCGACTGCATGCAATTATAATTACTTGAAAATAAAAATTAAATATGTGGTGGCAGCATCTTTGTTTGCTTAGATTATAGATATATTTGTAATAATTAGTCCTTGTTTCTTTTGTTCCTTAATAAGGTATTGTTTTACATAAAATCTGTATGGTGATAAAATATATAAATAAAATTATTATGTTCAATTAGTGGTCCACCTAAGTCCTGGAACCAGCTCAGGGGGGGGTCATGACCCCCATGACCCCCCCCCCTGGATCCGCCCTTGGTTCCACCTGTCTGTAACATTTAACCAAATGCGACAAAACCGAGAAACGATTTACTGCTCCCTCTTAAACCGCGTTTAACAACAACGATTGATAATTCTCCCTCAAACAAGAGTTCCTGGAAAAGATTGCAATATTTCACCTTCACTACAAACACATAGAACAAGAGTGAGAGGGGAGGAGGGAAAGAGATAACTGAGCCCCTACGCTATTGTACTCGTCGTTTCAGCCCACAAATGACCCACTACTGAGTCGAGCCTCCTCCAAATTCATGGAGGGAAATTAGCCTACTGTGCCATGCAGGCAAGACGGGGTGGCACGGGGTTTGTATCAAGCATTCCCTCTCTTGGGGCTAGGTGATCAATAATGAGGCTTTCACTAATCTGTCAGACTTGTTTGTACCACCATCATTGTAACTGTTTTATATAAAAGAGCAACCATGGAGTTCCTTGCCGGCTCTTCTCTGTGGAGTGGCATACCGAACCGGTGGTAAAAACTAAATTTGTCTTCTTAATTTTTAATTTCTGTGTTGTTATTCGTGAGTATTTGACACATTCGCAAGAATTAATTCGAATAAGAGCATTTTGATTCTGATTTACGTGTGAGAATCAATCAGGTGTTGCTGCAAATGGAGCTGAATTGCGAGGTGGGATTTAATATACATTATGAGAGGTCTAATACGATCACGTGACTGAAATATTACTTATCTCGAGACCAATTTGCTTCAAATTGGTTTAGAGGTCTGACTAAAGACCTTGGAATTGCCGTGTCGGCTCTGAGCCAAAATATAATGATTAGATCACTTAGTATTAGTTATATAGGGGTAGTATATGTTAAATTCTGTGTGGTGACGGATTTAGAATAAATAGTGTCACCACCCGTTACCTTCCTGAGAGTGTCATAAAAGTCGATAAAAGGAAATGACAAGGCCGATAACCTAGCCGCAAGAGGAGGAAAACTAGATTTGAAATCCTGTCTGGTCAGCATGGCACAGTAAGCTTATTACCCTCCATGTAACTGGTAGAGGCCGACTCAGCAGTGGTTCATCTTTGGGCAAAGTAGTAGTTATGTTATATTCATGATAAGTAGCTTCAATCGGTTGGGTTACATGCGCACGTAAAATTGTTACTTAAAACGAAGCTTGGCCATTGAAATACATACGTCAAAATTTTTCTCAACATTGAGCTGTTTTAATAATACAAAGTATACATTTCATTCAGATCACACTAGCACTAGTTACCTTTGACCTTAAATTGTTAGTATCATTTTGCAAATAGATGTCACTGTTTCAGTTTTTATCACGATATAGCTATTTGCAATTTATAGTTGCTCAGTCGCTTTCAGAATTATAATATTAATAGTGTGAATAATCCAAAGTTAAAACAAATTACAAATCCCCCGCAATTAATTGGGAGGCGACCATTATAATTAAGCAAATATATTGATATTTTAGAAATTAAAAGTTACATAAAAAAAAATACAATCCCAGTATATTTTGGGCACACTCTTTTAAAAAAATAACTTTAAAAGGAGTTTTCTCTTTAGTCTGTTCCGTAGCTGGTACAAGAATTGACCCGCTTTGAAAAATAGCTTTTCTGAAGCTGTGGACGTCGCTGTGCAACACAAATACTTGAGAGCTAATCAAATTTGTTTTGATATTTTAATCCTGTAACGGCTGTAACATCGATGTGCCGATGTTGTCGCAGACTAAACATCGATGTTTATTCACCATCGATGAAAAACATCCTTAGTCAGTACTCAGCAATGTAATTTATGGGCTAAAATAATAATGGTCATGACTAAACAATGTCACCAACCCACACTATCCTGAGGGTATCGTAAGAGACAGATCACCTAGCTGTATGAGAAGGAAAACTTGATACAAACCCTTTTTTTTTTTTTGTTCGCCCGGGGTAAATTTTTATGGACTATCCCCGTCGGCCACGGGGATGGCCGAGGGGGGGCGTGTGGGACTCTCCCCCAGAGTGGGGGCCTACCCACTAAACATCCCCGGAGTGCTCCCTACTCGCGTCCTGTTGCGGCATTGTGTTTGTGATTTACACACCTCCGGCTCGCTGAACGAGCAATCGACGTCCTGTCGTGAGCACCCAACAGGACGTCGTATCTCCACAGATCCCATATGGGGCGAGGGCATCCCCGTGCCCTGCCCCGGGATCTACGACCGGACTCGGCGTATGTCGCGCTTCGGGATCTCCGCCGCTTCCAGGTTACCAGCCCTGATATCGCCTCGGAGCTTCAGGTACTGCCGGTACGCGCTTCGAGCGCACTCGTGGTAAAAACCACCACCGTCACCCGGCCCATTATCCTCCAGTGCTGGGTCGTCAGACACCTCACCCTCCCACTCACTAGTGAGTGGGGTCTGCGACCTTGATACAAACCCTGTGCCAACTCGTCTTGCCAGCGTGGCACAGAAGGCTAATTTCCCTCCATGAAATTGGGGGAGACCCGACTCAGTAGTGGTTCATTTATAGGTTGTAATGACGACAGCAAATAGGTAGGTATAATACTTATTCTGCCCTGTTAACAGGAAATAATTTGTTCTAATAGACACAAGGAAATAAAGAAATCATACTAACTAAATTGTTTTCTTCTCAGCTTCTCCCATTACAGAAAGGAAATTAGCCTATTGGCACGGGTTTTAAGGTTTACTTATCTTATGGCTAGCTCTTACACACCCTCGGGACAGAATGGGGTGGTAACGATACCGACACTTCTCTTTGACAATCACTATCACTACTTAATATAAAACAAAGTCGCTGTCGTCCGTCCGTCCCTATGTATGCTTAAATCTTTAAAACTACGCAACGGATTTTGAAGCGGTTTTTTTTTAATAGATAGAGTGATCGTTTTATTTTATTTTATTCCCAACGTTTCAGACCCGCGACCACGGACACTGCAAAGTGTCTGAAACGTTGGGAATAAAATAAAATAAAACGATCATAACCGTGAAGCCATCATTTCCTGCAATGTGTAAAGATCGTGAAAACCTAAGACATCATTAGATAGAGTGATTCAAGAGGTAGGTGTATATGGATAATACATGCATAATTGCAACCGTGCGAAGCCGGACCGGGTCGCTAGTGTATAATAATCCATACTCACATTCAATTTTATACACACCACATCTTATAGTAGAATGTTAGACTTCTCCTCTCAAAAGAACATACACTCTAACATCCTCCTTTTTGTAGTCGGCTTACAAATTCGGCCAATGCTGCAGTAAATATAAATTACATACTCCAGTCCAACTTGCAGATAAACTGCGGCTACCGCTAAACATTGTCAAGTATGTATTTTATCAACCCAGTCCCAAAATGTATTACCTCACATGTTAGATACAGTCGTCGAGAAGAGGGGATTGTTTTGTTTTATATACTCGTATATTTTAAAACGAAACCCCTGCACTAGGTATTACCTGTATCGCGGGGCAGCTTACAGACATTTAAATCACAAACACAAATGACACCCCGACTCAGAGCAAGTGCCTCTGGTATAGACAAAGACACTTGCCCGACCCCGGAATCGACCCCGGGACCCGTTGACCCAAAGGCGGCTGATATAACCCCAAGACCATGTTGATCATGCCGTTCGTTTTTGTATACCTATTAGTAAAATATTTTACTTTTGTGCCAATGCAATGGTGCCATCGGGAACTCTGCCAGGGTGAGTTAATTATAACATGTGATAATTTCTGCTGTGACTGTTGCCAATTGTTCAAATGTAAAATCTAAATAGAGTGCATTTTTGGATGTGCGTTGCGGACCCCAACACAGTTTTTACTGCCATGTTGGTCTAGGGGTTGGACGCCGGGCCCCGGGTTTGATTCCAGGGTAGAGCAAGTATCTTTGTGTAAACCAGAGACATTTGTTCTGAGTCTATGTGTCATTCGTATATGCAAATATGGTCATAATCAGCTAATTCTACACTATCGTCCGTCTGTTATACTGGAAAGGCTTTTACATAACATTTTTAAGACTTAGACTAAATATTTCATTTGTGGATGCAGTTAAAAATACATTTCATATATAATGTATTTCTGTCATTGAAGTAAATCTTAAATATCTAAATAAAAAATCATTCTAGTTGGATATTTTCTCTATTTCATTTCTATTCGCGTTTGTACTCCTACGGAAATGTCACCGCGTGGGACTCTTGACTTTGCTAAGACAAATGTTCAGAAAAGGGAACACATATTATCTTTGTCATGTAAGCCTATTCCGGCCCAAAGTTCTGACAACTCTATTACAGGAGTTAGAATGTTGAAAAATAATGAAAAAGGTTTTATGAGTTTGGGAAGACAAAATGTGGCGTCGTTATATTTAAATGTAGCTGGCCCGTTAGGTAAAGATTTTACCGTCACCAAATTTAAAAAAAAAATTGTGCAACTTTGTCCATAATCTTAAAGTCAAAAGCTTTGTAACAAAAGATCTAATCAATTTTATAAAAGGCAGGAAGCAACTAAAAATAAACAATCATTTGATGTCAGTGCCATAAGGTACGAATGTCATTAAGAAAAAACACGAATTCAATAGAGTTTGACAAAAAAAAGGGAATTTGGGAAGCAATCTGAAAGTAATATTTATAACCTAATCAAGACCCTCTTCTTCTTGAAGATAGTTGCACTGGGTATTTCTGGCTACAAAACTTCACCATCACGGCCTAGAAATGACCCACTGCTAACTTGCTGAACGGGTTGATACTTTGTTTTGCAGACGGCTTTGTACCAATCCTAAAATCAAGAATTACTTGCCTTGTGACTAGACTGTCGGTATTCTAAATCCAACACCATACGAAAACTCGGGCATGTTGCTAGACTTTCAGAAATTAAATGTTAACACTATTAACATTGATATTTGTTTTTATAGGTCGAATATAATGAAAATGTAATGAGATATGGAAGCTTTACGAAAATGTTTATTACTTAAATATTAAATCTTATACCGACAAAACACAATCCCACGCAAATTCATCATCATCATCATCATTTCAGCCAAAAGACGCCCACTGCTGGTGGGCGCTCCCCCAAGGATCTCCACAAAGGTCGATCCTAGGCCACAAATTATTAAATGTAAATTAAATTTCTTGCTAAAAAGTATTTTACTAAGTCACCCAAACTACCGTCTATTTAAAAATATTCGAAGCCCCTAAATATTGAAACTTTTATCAATTGTACTCGGAAATTCAATTGATCCAATCCAATCCAATTGAACCTTTATTGAATCCAACCAAAAAGGACAGTAAATATGTCTTCATTTTGTTCCGCGGCCCGACAGTACCACTTAGCGTTGGTTACCATTGAAAATATAATTCTATACGCTCGTGAAAAGCATATTTTAACAATACTGCCGCAGAAATTAATATTTCTAAATCACAATAACCTAAATTATGGAATAATTTACATGTGTATGTTTACACAAATTATGTTAACAGAATTTAGGTTGCTAGCCAATCAAAAGTGATTTGGGAAATGACACTGAAATATCTTGAAGATTTCCTATATTACTAGCCACGTCCACAAAATCGAAACCCTTTCGATTTCATGACGGGAAATTAGACAGACAGCCAGAACCCGCAGAGAGAGAACTTAATACCTTTATGCGCCTCGAGCGACTCTGTCAGTATAGAGTGGGTTGTGACACGGTATAAGTTATACGTCTTGGTGACGTATGAATAAACAATGAACAAAAAGATAATGGAACAATAAATTATGATGAAACTAGAATGAAGAATGAAAAATATTATCTGGCAATTATTTATTTTAATTCTTCATGCAATATGGTACATTGGCGGACTTAATGCCTAGAGGCATTCTCTAACAGTCAACCATTGGGTGAGCAGACAATAAAATAAACTTGGGCTAGAACAATTAAAATCAAGTGTAGTAAATACAAATTATGTAGGTGCTAGATAATATTCTTACAAAATATATCCTATCAATGGCAGTGATATAATCCCATATATATAGCAATCAAACATCAACCCAGTTAGCTAAATATTCAATTTGATTAAATGACTAAAATATCACCTACAGTAAAATTAAAGTCAAAGAATTAAAGATAAATCCATCTTGTTGCCACTGCTCCCAGATTGCAGACGCCAGCAGAACAAATTATCGCAATATTTTGTCTCTACGTAAACAATAAGACGACGCGTATTTTACATTGTTTGTAGCCAAATAATTGAAGCAGTAAAGTTATGCTGCTTCAATGGCTATAGAGGCGAATGTTTTCATTTCACACCAGTTTGTATGGCGGTTAGAATTTAGAAGACGCAATGTTACTAACCCTGTTCATCTTGAAGTTGTAATAAGAATTGACTAAAAGCACGCATGTTATTTTAAAAAAATCTCCTGCAGTCCTTTATAACCTGTATCGTGGGAACAGTTTACAAACATGAAATGGACGACCTAAATGACACCCAGACTCAGAGAAAGTTCCTCTGGTTTACACAAAGCCAAAGCCCGGCCCCGGAATCGAACCCAGTACCCCGCGATCCAAAGGCGGCACATCCAACCCCTAGACCAACGAGGCAGTCCAAAGATGCAGTCGAATAGTCTCAAGGGAAGGAAAATCCCAATGGAAAGTGTGCCACAGGTAGCTAATATCCCTCCATGCACTTGGAGGAAGCCCGACTCAACAATAAGTAAATTGTGGGCTGACATCAAATAAGTATGAAGATCATATCACAGCATCTATTGGTAACCTTCTCCAATATGATGAATGAAAGTCAAATATTCTCAATTGATCCAACCATCCAACCTGGTATATGACTGAACAGGGTAAATTACACGTATTAACTCGGTTCACATAAAACATGGAGGGACATACGCTTTATCCTTTTAGCCATGAGCCTTTTTCATGGGTTACTATCATGAATATTATTTATTTATTTATTTACACTTATGCACAACAAATGTACAAAGGCGGACTTAATGCCTTGGGCATTTTCTGCCAGTCAACCTATTATCTATTATCTTGAGCTTGTGACTCCGGAATCTGTGTAACACAAAATGTTTGTGCTTATTTCCCTAGCACTTTCTTAAACGGCTGGTGACCAACATTTTAAGAAAAGAGTTGCGTGCTTTCGTCTAAGATTTTGCTTACACTCTTTACATCACTATTACAATCTATGGTTTTTGTTACACTCTACGTAAAAGCAACTTAGACCGCGAAAAACATTGGAGAAGGCCTGTCCGGTTGAGTTATTTATAGCCTGGGATGATGAAATGTGTCGCTGTTTCATTCGAGTGATAGCATCGTGTGGTTTTGTTGGTTTCAAAGCTGAATGGGGTGTAATTATATCGAGATTACGGCTTGTACGCGGGTCCCTGGGGATTAGCGGCGTCAACCCTTCTCGTTATGCCGTGTTATACAGCGTGTAAGAAAAACTCTAAATTAATAAAGACCTTATCAATAGTACTACCGATGCTGGGCTTATTAGTATGCAGTATGAAAAAAGCAACCAAGCACCTTATTTATTGAGATGTTATAACTAGATATACGCACGTCGTGAAATCGAATTAGGAAGCTTGCGAAATAATATTATCCATAGCTAGACGGCTCATTGTCAATGTACCATGCGTTTGTGGTTAAAAGATGGATCTGAAAAACAAAATTTAAACTCATAGCTGATCAGGCTAGTTCTGTATCCTGACTTCGGATAGCTACAGGCTTTTTGTTACACCCATATCGTGTCTGTATAGAATTAAATAAATGAATATCCTTGGACATTCACAACCAAGTCTTAAAAAGGGTTTGGCCATTTTCAACCTAAGTCGGTGATACCTTAGGTCGAAATTTAACTACATATCTTTGGAGACTTAGGTACTAATTTCTGGCTCTACGAGGACGATATCTTGGTAATGGGTTATGCCCGTAGATGCGCAATTACTCTTATAACATGAGCTACTTATCGGTGCAGACCCCGTTAAAATTCTCCAGTCGTTTCTGAGTTTCTAGAGTTAGAGTTCTTCTTAGAGTTAGTTTCTTTGTTATCAGTACCCAATATACACTCGTACTGTCATATGCTGTCACTGTGCCTCACTTAGTGGAAACCTAAGCTCCTACGCAGGCTTTTCCGTATACGCATGTAGTGGGTGAGGGATCACCCTACCGCTGCGGGAGACACTTCAACTATACTAATGTCCTAACTTAGCGTGAAAACATAGAAACCCGTTAAACAGATGTAGATATATTTACTAAGTATAGTTTTAATTCTTCCTCGCCTTTTACTCAACAAATTTAGGGTGCGCGTCAGTCTGACCTGAATTTGCTAACTACCGGTTTATACAGAGAGAAATTGCCGTTTGCCGTCCGCGACCCTTCTAGTGGGACAACCGGTAATAATTGGTTAAACCTAATGTCACTTTTCATGATGACAACCGGGACCAACTACATCCTAAACAATTTAACCGCTTTCAAAAAGGTTCAAAGAGGTTCTCAATCAATTCTCAATCAAAAACTTGAAAAATGTACAAAACCATTTGTCGGAAGGCAAATTTGGTCGACTTACTCGTTGCTGTTTTAGAGTTATACGCGCAAAAAGTAAAGCTTTTACAGAACATAAATATATTTTTATACTTTTCGGCCTTTGTCAATCTTAAGGTCACCCATCCAATAACCAGCAGAATCTGCCGTTGCTCAACCTGCAACGTCAGGCAGATGAAGCAAATTAGACGTTAGAAGTTAATTAGAATATTCCAACTGAAAAGTAAAAACCGTTGCTTATGAATGTATTATACGCTTTTCTGAAACAGAGTTGGAACTCGAACGCGCGGAAATGAAGGTTGATTGATAAAAAAATGGCGTGGAATTATGTCAACTACGCCTACGATGGAAATCTGTAACGTTAGGAATTTCAGGTTTATTTTGTTATATAATATATGTATATGAGTTGATACCTTTCTATAATGTATCATCATCATCAAGATTTCAGCCAAAAGACGTCCACTGCTGGACATTGGCCTCCCCCAAGGATCTCCAGGCCAAAAGTCAAAGGCCGGTCGTGGGCCGCCCGCATCCACTGCTTTCCGGCTACCTTAACCAGGTCGTCGGTCCACCGTGTGGGAGGCCTACCAGCACTGCGCCTTCCGGAACGCGGTCGCCACTCGAGGACTTTCTATAATAACTATAATGTATGTTTCGCTGTAATATAGTATACAACATTGTTGAATATTGGGGGATTCCACACGATTACACGTTTTGTTGGTATAACTAATAAGGTTAGTCTCAACTGTCTATCCATGGAAATATCACCCAGCAAGGCACCCCGTCATATTGCATTAAGCTCAAAAGCCTCTCTGTATTTAAATCTTACTATCTTACTAATATTATAAACGTGAAAGTTTGTAAGCATGGATGGATGGATGGATGGATGGATGTTTGTTACTCTTTCACGTAAAAACTACTGAATGGATTTTAATGAAACTTTACAATAATATAGCTTATACATCAGAATAACACATAGGCTACAAGTTATAAAGATATTATGTGAATTACAACAATATAAACAAGTCGAATTCAAAATTTCTAATTGTCAAATTTTCGGCCATATTAAACTATAGACAACATAACGTTTCGCTGTCAGTTGCGTTTTGTTAAAGTAGGTTTAATACGGACGGGATAAAAATCTCAGGTATCCTATGTCCAACTATCTTTTTGTTTTAAATATTTATAATGCGGAACAAAGTTCGCCGGGTCAGCTAGTTATTTCATAACTGTATAATAAACTAAACATTCAGCCTTTCACCCACTGATTTCACTGCACTACCACTAGCATGTGCCGAACAAAGTTTCGCCTTACCAAAAATTATGTTCAGAGAGATAATTTTGTTCCATTGACAAACTGTTTACTGTGTAAGTATAATTTAGTGCTTCGCAAATACATAGAAAGCGGTATATATTGGATGAGTGACTTCGTTAATTGTGACCCTTGGCCGAACCAATTAGGGCCTCCTGATGCCGTAACCTGTTATTATCCGGGTCTATGAATAATAGTGATGCAATTATCTAAGGGAATGATAGTCGACTTGAAACTAAAACCGTTAATATGTAAAATTATGCCGGCTCTAATGTTACATAACTCTTAACTATGTTGGTTTTTTACTTACAATAACAATAATATGTTAATCGAATTGATTTCTTTGTAAATTTATTCCGGTTATTTATTTAACTGCATGTACGATTTATAGATGCTTAATAAAATGAACAAAATTAAAACGACACTCATTCAATTATGTAATGTTGACTTGAAAAGCCATTTAGAAGCAGTATTACGCCGGGTCTAACATTGCCAACCTTTATCTATGATGTGATGAATATTTTATAAATGTTGCCGAAATCGGTTGATATGAGTTTTTGTACAATTCCGGGTCCATTTTGTAGGGACTTACTATTACCTAACTCTAATAATAGATTCAAATAAAAACTCTTTCCAACTTTTTGTCTGTGTGACACAGATAAAATTCACTCGATTAACTTCTCTTTTCGGCGTTTGGCATGATGTGTCAAAGAGATCATTTGAAGGGACTTACCATGACAGCCACAATGATATTCCATTTTTACGAACGCTTTAACTTTTGTACAGTATTTCGTCATACATACAAGGTGAATCAAAAATACTGAAATCAGAAGCCTTTGTTGAATTCCTAGTTTTCATCAAAATTCATGGATTTGACAAATTAAGAAAACGAGAGACAAGAGCAATCAGCCACCTGAAAGATAGTCTTAAAATAAAATATTACCTACTAAGATTGGAGCAAAGCTAGTCGTTTTCAATCATTTACGTAATCAGATGCATATTTTTTAGTCTGGTACAGAAAAAGTTACGTCTTTTCATCGTATTTACGAATACAGAAAAGCAATGGCAATTTGAATAGCTCTTAGCCCTCATTTTGGATACATACAGTATTTATTTTACAACATTTATACTGTTATTTTGGCTTGCAAAAATTTTGGGACTTAGTGGTAAGGCAACTTCGGAATTTAGTAAATTCAAATTCAAATTTCAAATTCAAATTCAAATCATTTATTTTGCTTGGGTCACGATGGACACTTACAAAAAGTCAACACAATATTCATAATGAGTCTATATAAAACAAATGGTCTACCATCTACCACCAGTTCGGAACGCGACCACTGCTGAGAAGAACTGGCAAGAAACTTAGAGGGCTTGTCATTTTTTTTTTGCTTTGCGGTCCTATCTCTTATGTATTTAAACAATAACATAATTGAGTAACATAAAAATACTGGCACTGAACAGCTTAGTCCCAAGCAGCTGTGTCGTTTACATAATCAGCAATGCGGTAATACGCTTTTTTGTAAAGTTTTGTCTTAACAGTCTTTTTAAAAGCATTGCGAGGCAAGTCTCTAAGTTGCATGGGCAGTTTGTTATAAAAGCGTATACATTGACCCATGAATGAGTTGCTTATTCTGTGGAGACGAGTACAATGGAACGATATGGAGGTACAGTAATTTGGTGACACTAATTATCGGTCACCAAAACTTAGAAAAATCTTTCAAATGTACTGCAGCAATATTGCCCTCACCATCACAGTGCCATGCAGTGGCTGATGTGAAAACACTCAGAAAATTCAATAGAAAGCAGCGTTCATCACACCCAGCCGCCTGCGGTTAGAGTATTTGCATTTATATTAGATTGGCCTCAGGCATGATATACCTGACATCTTTGGAACAGACGTCAGACGATAGTAGACATTTCCTGATTCATACGCTAGGGTACTTTTCCAACAGTACAATTGGGGCTTTAGAAATCAGTCAAAGACTCATCGTAATCATAAGTTCCGTTCAAAAATGACCCACTGCTGACATGCGCCGACCAGACGGGTTTGTTTTAGGTATCCCTTCTGTTGTGCCTAGGCCTTTGCCTCCTTTAGTTTGTTAAGAAACGATTAGATTATTTTTTCACACTGATTTAGAATAAACAGTGTCAATACCATGCTATTAATAGTGGTATAGGGTAGAGCTGAAGAAAACTTTACTGGAACACTGTGCTAACCCGTCTGGCCAACGTTGCACGGTAGGCTAATTACCATCCATGTAGCTGGACGAGGCCCGACTTAGCAGTCTATGGGCTGGGTAGGAGTCGCGTCTTACACTCTTGGGATAGAATGGGTTGGTGATATATTGTTAATCCGTTCCCACACAGGCTGCTGCGTGAGTGTCACACTCAAAGATTACGAGGGGGAAATAAATGGGATAGTCTATCTACTTTACCTTGTCCCAATTTAGTTGGGGTCAGGAGTGACCTGATTTGGTTAACTAACAATAATAAATAACGGTGACACAACCAATATGGGGTTTAGTCAGTCAATTTGGTAGAGACAAAATACGTCAAGATGGCCCGACTGCGTCGGAACAGTAAAATTATCTTCAGCTCTACTTCATACTACTATTTTACATTATCACTATCATACCCCTATATTCCGTACATGGGTATTTATAATGCCAGTATTTCTTTCGCAGGAATTGCTTTATTTTGCAGTATATAAGTTCATGAATTGATGTGGTTAAATACTATAGTTATTTATTGCGCTATTGCACTCAAAAATTGCAATATATATTACATAAAAAAAACACTTCAAACTATTACATTTTTTTTTCCTTGAAAAGTTTATCTTCTACTCTCCCTCTGTCTTACGAATTTCAGGTACAGAAGTATTCACTTCAAAAAGGAACTAAATCGTTTCTTGTCTTCCTCACTGTAGAGAGACCTTCCGAACTCATAAGCAATTCGTCTAATCTTATTTAATAAAAAAATATTTTTATTGTAAATTGCCATTACCACAATTAAATGATTGATTAGGCAAAAAAGGGGAAGGAACCGTAGGATAGCATTTCAAGAAAAAAAAAGACTTTTGTAAAACGTTGCTATGGTAAAACGGGATCATTTTACCATGGCATGAAACACTACCACTACGTACGGCCCATAGATGACTCACTGTTGAGGCGGGCCTCTTCCAGTTATTTGAAGGGCAATTGGCCTACTGTACCTCGCTGGCCAGACGAGTTGGCACAGGCTTTCGTATAAAATTTTCCTTCTCTTGCGCCTATGTTGTAGTTTCCTTTTGTCGGCTCTTATGACGGTTACACTATGTATTCTGAATCCGTCACCACACAGAAATTAAAATGTATTTATATTTTGAACACAATTATTTACGTATATTTTTATATACGTAAATAATTGTGTTTGTTATTAAATAGCACCTTCTTTTACATGTAATATTTCATAAACAATATAATCGACTATTTTATAAGATAATTATATTTCAATCTCTTCGCCAATGGAGGAAAATGTTTAATCCATTTTTCGACTAAACGATGTGTCAGTCAGACGATAACCATCAAATTAATAGGCAAGGCAATCATATTGTACGTGGACTGCGTGTATTTGTGTTTCAGTTGTTTTGTTTATCTACGTAACTGCCATTTAGCCGAAAGGTCGATAATGTTAGTTCAATATAACCGTGCGTATCTTTTAACTTTTCTTAAGCCTGTGGCGGGTGAGAAAGGGAGATGTTATAATGTAAATTTGCGAAGGCTGTTTGACTGTGACATCTTAGTTTTTTATGGAAGGCATTATAAAGTTCTGCAAGTTTCTTTAAATGTTCAGTGTTGTAAAATGATCGTTAAGAGTTCTTTCAGTGATCATAATGATTTTAGGCACGACTTTTTTAATGTTCCGCCCGATTTCCTGGACTTTTCTTTAAGGACAGCCGCGAAGGTCGGTCTTAATTACCTTTTACATCATTAATTTTGTTTTTCTTTATATACACAAATTGTTTATTTTAATTACATTACATTGAGAAATTAGCAATTAATCGTGAAATAGCCTTGTTGGTTGGAGGTGCCTTTGCATCACGTGTCACAGATACACGGGACACCGATAGTAAAAGATGGCATAATAAAAACGTGACTGTAAGTTTTTTTGTAAATAGCACTATTCTTTAGCTGTGACAATGGGCCGGAACTTTTATTGAAATGCTCCAAAGAGTTTGCAGACGCTCCGTGAAAATTAAATTGGATTTTTAGAAAATATTATATTGGAAACTTATAACGTATCCCAATAAATACAAATTTGGTTTGTTTTAATCGAGTGTAAGCAGCGTTTTCGCAATAAAATATTTCACTGTTCTGGTTTCAACTGAAAACCAGCGCCACGCACAGTAGCATTGCAGATGAGTTGGGACTATTTGCAGCCTCACAGCCCAGAAACTTTACTTTAAGGCATTTATTATATCGTAAGATTGTAATTTGTTATTAATAAAATGCATATTAGTGTAGGTAAGATAAGTTTTTATGTAAGTCTATTTGAATTAAAGCTTTTTATTCACTAGTTATTAGTTCGTTTAGTGTTGCCGTAGTGGCTGTAATAAACGTGTTTCTTCCTTATCTTTCTTTTGTCTTTATAAACATAAACAGAACGGGTGGATTTATTTTTATAGAACACTAGCTGACCCGGCAAACGTGGTTTTGCCATATAAATATCGCTATTAAATATAGGGGTTGTATCGTAGAGGGGTGAAAACGTAGGGCTGTATGTATTTTTGTATGCTGTATCATCACTACATAGTATAAAACAAAGTCGCTGTCGTCTGTCCGTCCCTATGTTTGCTTAAATCTTCAAAACTACGCAACGGATTTTGAAGTGTTTTTTTTTTAATAGATAGAGTGATTCAAGAGGAAGGTTTATATGTCATTGCACCGGTGCGAAGCCGGGGCGGGTCGCTAGTAAAAAAATAAAAACTTTATCTGTATCATAAAAAATAAAAAATATATTTTTGGTGTGTACCACCCTTAACATTTAGGGGGATAATTATTTCTTAGGTTTTCGCGATTATTACACATTGAAATTAAACACTTTTTAACGGATTTATCGCGTGTATATTACATTATTAATTAAATAATGTATTTAATTTTAATTTACGGGGATGAAATATTGTTGTTGTCCAATTAGCTGTTCTAACTGATGTGCGAGCCATTTTGGAGGAGTTCGCACGGGTGCAGTAATGAACCTCTAATTTTATGTGTGTACTCTACAATATTATGCATGTATTATAGATATTATGTATTAAAACTCTTGAATCACTCTATCTATTTAAAAAAACCGCTACAAAATCCGTTGCGCAGTTTCAAAGATTTATGCATACATAGGGACGGACAGACGACAGCGACTTTGTTTTATACTATGTAGTGATCTGTGGCTTAAAATGTACAAAGGTGAAGCTGCAGATAGAAGCCATTCCATCTTGCGGGTGTCTCAAGAAGTGTCTGAAGGATCTAGTTAGGAGATAAACGGGGCTGCAATAAAAGGCCCACAGGGTAGGAAATTGGTCAACGTTATACAGTTGGATAGGTACCTATCCTGTATAAATTACAGGATCCCTGATTCAACTAAACGTAATTTGTGGATTAACTGAATCGCTAAAGGATTTTGGAAATACAAAATCACTGGGGATTTGTAAGTGCGGGGATGGTCGAAATCGAACTATAAGGAACATGAAAATAAGCTGGCTAAACTAGTGTTGCCAGCTAGAATTTAGATAGTGTTAAATCTGGACGTCCTTCGGAGGGTAAGGCCGACTGTCATTCAAGGTTGATAATTCTATTGCTATATGAAATCTATCGTAACGTTCTCTGTAGCGCAGGATTCCGAACCGGTGGTAGTTTCAGTATATAAATCTAAATGTTTTTTTATTTGAATACATTCTGGTTAATGCTTTCAACTAGTCAAAGATTATAACGGGAAAAATAATAAGTAGTTAAAAAAAAACATTTAGTTTTTACCATACTCACGCATTTAGTAAAAGGTGGTTATTTTATTATATCAAACAGACACACCAATTTTATTTATTTGTATGTATGTATAGAAGATATCATCAACCAAGGGTGTAAAATGTCAAAAACAGAAATGTGGATTGGTATCGTAATGTAATGTGGCGATATAGTAACCCTTGTTTCTCATTAAAAAAACTTTTGACATCGTAACTCGCAGAAAGCCAATTCGCTTTCGCGCTCACAAAATCAATGATCCGACATTTAATTTCATTCATTTCCGTTTGGTGCTGATTAAAAATAGTTTAGTCTTTGTCGTACTTCGTGTCACTGTTATTCTTGCCTAATTTATTTTCTTCAATTTCCCAAATTAGGGTAAAACCCATGAGTTGTCTACATCGTACAGAATTCACTTCCAGAAAACTATTTGTTGTATGTGTTTCTTTTTTTAAATAAACGAGACCCCTGCACTACCTATAACCAGAATCGTGAAGGTTGTATATGACTTGAAATTTACGACACCAAATGACACCGAGACTCAGAGCAAGTGCCTCTGGTTTCATACAAAAACTCTTGCCCGACCCCAGAATCGAACCCGTGATCCAAAGGCAGTTTAGGGGCACATCTAGCCCCTAGACGAATATGGCCATACTGTGCCATATCTTGTACTTCAATTTCAATATTTTTGTCAACCTGAAAATAACCGATACAATTCAATGTCATCAACCATTCCACTATATTCCCGTAACTTTACATTTAGAATATTAATACGATTTCTGAGAACACAGAACAGGTTTGTTTCAAAATATTAATTTAATATTAACATTATTATATTATACTAGCGGCCCGTCCGGGCTTCGCATGGGTGCGATGTTACCCGCCGGTGACGCCGCGGGACGAAGCTAGTGAAAAAAAGTAGCCTAAGGGTTAGCGCCCACCAGGGGAGTGGCGGCGAAGAGGCTATTTCAGTAACAATTTAATTTCAACCTCAAGCGCTTCAGAATAAAACTGTATTTGGTACAACGAAATACAATGACGGCGTGGGACGCGCGGCGAGCGAAGTGCGGCGCGCGAAGCGTGGCGAGCGACGCGCGGCGAGCATATTCTAAATACAGGTGTATTCTGAAGCGATTTAGGTTGAATTTAAATTGTTACTGAAATAGCCTCTTCGGCGCCACTCCGCCCGTCGGCGCCGACCCTAAGTTACTCCTCATATCATCAGTTACCCATTAGTGAAAGTCCCGCCAAAATCGGTCCAGCCGTTCCAGAGATTAGCCGGAATAAACAGACCAACAGTCAGACAAAAATAAATATAAATGTTATTTTGGTCTATGTACTGATTACGCATTTAGTAAACAGTGGTTATTTTATTATTACAAACAGACACTCCAAGTTTATTTATTTGTATATACAAAGGGACGATCATCTAGCCAGACGAGGTGGTATGTCTGGCTAGGTGTCCCAGCGCCTATCTCCCGGTAGTTGTATTCGGGGAAATAGTAACTGTTCGAATTGCTCTTGAAATTTCGCTATCGCGGTGTAGGACTTTTTGGTAATTCTCGCATTTGTAGGCGATAATTATTGATGTAATTAGATCAGATTTTTTCGGGTAAATTGTGTAAAGTATGTAACATGTTGGTGGCTACAGTATGTATAGATTTAACATATTAATTTTGGACATGAACGTGCAAGTAAAGTCAATATTAATTCGAACTGAAAAGTAATATCCGATACTCATTAACATGAAACATCACAAGTAAAATGTTATTTCCCGTAAATAAAATATGTAGGTCATTTTCCGCGTAACGAGAATATGCTTGATAGTAATTTACAATACTAATAACACATTAATAAGAACATGCATTAGTAAGTTGACCTACTTAATGAAAAGGACTATTAAGCCTTTTAGACGGCTATAATTCCTTCATAACGATAAAGGTCTGGCCACTGGACAAGAACATTTGCTCATTCGTTTTTACTCATCCGACATAGCGTTATTAACTAGACTACCTCCAACAAAACAGACCTAGCCGACTTGCTGTAAGAGTGTGTAACAAAAAGGACATACAGCAGTTGTGTTTTCTTATTTACAAGTCCCGCCTTTAGATCGACGGGTCCCGGCTCGATTCCAGGGTCGGGCAAGTTTCTTTGTGTAAACCAGAGGCACTTGCTCTGAGTCTGGGTGGCATTTGTGTTCGTGAATTACATGTTTGTAAATTGCCCCCGCGATACAGGATATACATAATGCAGGGGTCTTGTTAAAAAAAACTCATGTCTTATTACTAAAACTAAGCATAAAAATACTTTTTTTTAATATATAGGTAAAAATAAAAAAGACAAGACACTAGTCTACTATTGGTTATCCTTGCTATGAATTTATTTAGTGTATAGCTGTAACAATTTTTATGAAAGAATTAAGATCATTATTGTTATTACCTTATTTTTATTTAAAAAATACAAGTATGACCTGCGGTTGGATATGTCCCCTTTGGGTTATGGTTTCCCGGTTCCCAGTCTTACTGTGGGATATAATACTTAATCTTAATAATATAGTGACAAAATTTTTACATTAGGTACTTGATTTGATGATTGTCATCATGGACTTTTGATACGTCCATGGTCTGGATGTAATTTGGGTCCGTTAATTTCATGTTTGTAAAGAACCTGAGCAAAACTAGAACTTGCTTGTTAGCCCATAAAGGGCCCACTGCTGAGTCGGGCCTCCTCTAATGACATAGAGGGAATTAGCCAGCCTCACGCTGGCCGGTTGGGTTGGCATAGGGGTTTGTATTGAGATTTCCTTGTCTTCCAGATCATATTACGTATGGAATGCAGCCTTAGGATGAAATGCAGTGGCGACAGCATATATTCTTTTTTTTAACATAACGCCTGCAGTAGTTATAAGTACCTCCGCGCATTATGCGGCCAGGCCGCGCGGCCAAGTCGCTGCGGCCAACTAATTCTTCTACGATGTATATGGCTGCGCGCATTACGCGGCCAGGCCGCGCGGCCAGCGAAAAACATCGCGTCACATACGCGGCCTATTGGCCACCGCGACCAATCCGCGCATTATGCCCCCGCGCGGCAAGTCGCGCGGCCTGGCCGCCTAAATGCGCGGGGGCCCTAACCTGTATCGCGGGGGCAGTTTACAAACATGAAATTCACGAACACAAATGACACCCAGACTCAGAGCAAGTGCCGCTGGTTTACACAAAGGCACTTGCCCAGCCTCGGAATCGAACCCGGGTCCCCGTGATCCAAAGGCGGCACATCGAACTCCTAGACCAACGAGGCAGTCAAATCCGCCACCACATATTATACAAGAATACGTAAGGGTAACAATATGTCGTTTATAAAAAACCATGAAAAGAATTGGTTTTGTTTTGTTTTTTTTACCCGAGCAGAGCCGAGGTCGGTAAGTAGTAAATCATAATCTAGATTTGTCATACTCGAGATAAACGGAGTCAATAACGTTATATCAAAGTTCAATAAAACAAGAATATAATGGCCAGCAAGCATGATGATAAAACGGCGTGTTTCCCTTCCATTACTGTACGGAAATAGAAAATCAATATCCATGCCCTCCACGATCCGTAATGGATAGCTATATTAGAATATCAAACGAGTTTAAGGATGAAGGAAACTTGGGACTGTAAAGTCAACGACTGTCGACTGCCTAATTAAAACAGTAATTTCACGTGGCAAATAGCTGACATAATATGGCTGCGCATACTCTGTGAGCGTGTCGCTTGTCGTCTTCATGAAATTATCGAAATATAAACTCAATAAGAACTTTATTTATATAGGTCATTTTACAAAACTTATCGTTAAGTTTAAAAATACAATCATCATATTTTGGCCATTGCCCCACGCTATGTCGTCAACCTCAAAAGGAACTTTATTTACGTAGGTTTTATCACAAAACTCTTATAAATCTTCATATTTAAATTTACCATTATCGTCTTACGGCCCTTGTCCCACGCTAGGTGGTAGTCTCCATACATACATGTCAGTCGTCAGATCTACATTGACACCTTTCATACTGTTACACCCTTCTGAACCCCGAAGTTTACTCTTCTCCGGGGGGCTGTTACACCCTTCTGATGTATACTTTTCCCCTGACGCTGGCTTAGCCTTCTGTCTAGTCAGCAATCCTAATCTCTACGTCCTCAGACCGTCTTGACGCCGGGCAGTCTTCTCCGAGCTTACATCAGGCTCACACGTAACCATCTTCCTATATTAAGTGTAGTTCTTAATTAAAGTTCTCAATTAAAATTGCTTTGTAAAGACATTCAAGATTATCGTTATTAACACAACCCATCCATCTCGTTTTAGGTCTCTTGTGACTTTTACATTGAAACTTCCACCTGGGCGGCTATAGAGACGAACCGGCAACAAAGTGAAGAATGTAAAATTTCAATTGTATTAAAACAGTTATTTGAAATATCTTAAACGTTGAGTTTTATTCCTTTGGCAACTCTTACCTATCTGTCACAATTGGGTAATTTTAAAACAGTTTTACTAATTTGACGCTTCTTTTAGTAGCAGCTAGCTGAGGGAAATTAAGGTCATCCAGTCAGCCCTTAATAGTAGGTAAAAATTGGGGTTTCCAGATCAGATAAGATCTGAAAACCCCAATTTTCAATAAATGTGTATTCAAATAGACGAAATCTTGTTTTTGTAATAATGACCTACTATTTGAATATACTATTTATTGCATACTCATTCAATAGATTGTGATCTGTGTGATTGGTCATAGTTTTCAATCAATGTGTATTCAAATATCATAGTTTTCAATCAATGTGTAAGTATTCAAATATACGAAATCTTGTTTGTCTTAATGGCCTACTATTAGATACTATTAGACAGATCAGATAAGATCTGAAAACCCCAATTTTCAATAAACACCTAATTTACATCATAGTATTCAAATACCTACTATTATAATAAACCGTTCATTGAATTAAAAAACACCTATTCAAATAGATTCTTATCTGCATTACATTCAAATTGAATAATGATCAAAGGTAAAACTATGTGATTGGTCTTAGAATGTCACAAGGTTTAATTCTGATAATTGAATGCGCTCACACATTCTCCGATGTTATCTTATATCGGATTTTTGATATACTCGTACTTACGTCATTGCGTTCTTCTATCTCACGAAGCGATGTATGTGCATTATTCGATGCGACTTTCAACCTTACTCTCATAAACTTTAAAACCACATGTCATCGCTTCGTGACGTAAAATAACAATTAGATGAGAGTATGTAAGTGAAAGGTTAAATAAAAATACTTTATCATTTATTAAGTACTATGATTTATTTTACGACATATTATTCGATACCTTTACAGCAATTTCTTTAACCGATTTATAAATGTCATCCATAAATATGTTTTTAACTACATGCTGCACGCACAATTCAGCATCACAATTACATAGCGAACTTATGATATCAGGGTAACTTTCCACATCATAAACTTCGATCCTGATCACTTTAGCACCACGCGTTAGTTTTTTTATACAGGTGAATGCAGCTGTTGAACTTCTCTTGAGCTGTTTGCTGCTGGGACCCTCCAGATTCAATTGTTTTTCATTTTTCTGTCCTACTACAGTATTCATAGGAATGAAGTTGAAGTAGTCGTTTTCGGAGTCCTGAAAAAAAAAAACAGAATGCAATTAGTCATGTTGAACTAAGTGTATACTTACATACGTTTTTATTCAAAAACTCTAATGTCAAGGGCTTATAATTATGTTATATTTTAATTGATAGATAAAATACTGTTAAAGAAAATATTACCACTTACCGACATTACGCGATGATATCCCCCGTTTTTAGCCAGTCAGGACTCAGCAAGGGTACAAATTGAAATGATTGATTTAATATATTTTTTTCAATTTATATAATAATCGATTTTTTATCTACAGAGTTCAAAATCGTACAATTTTGTTAGATTTCGATAAGTACTCCGACAGTAGGACAAAAATGGCATGGTGAAATTGAAACCTCAAGACATCACGGCGCCAAACATTTTATTGTTTACTATAAATCTATATTGATAAAACAAACACTTACTGTACGTTTGTTCACTGTAATTTTTTCATACATTTTTATTGAGAAGATCAATATCATAATGGCATGCGAAACCATCGCATGTAAGTAGTACGTCTAATTTGCAACGTAAGTTCTAATTCTATTTAAGGAGATGGATCAAAACAATAATATTGTATTGCAATATCGACATACTATTATTACTCCGGGTTCTTATTAGTGTACACTTTAGGTATCATAATTTAAGGTTGAGATTTATACATTTGGTTATGATTGCAAAGCATTTGTCGCGTGAAGAAGTCCTGACTCAGGATTTTAGGTTAACGCATGCATTACATATATGGAAAAAGCTCACGTCGGCAATCCCGGCTATATAAATATTGGACGGTGATTTAGGGGACATCACTTCAGCTACCAGAAGCTCCAGATAAACATCAAGTACCTACCTACTTACCAAGAATCAACCTACTCTACGAAAAATGTAAGTATTCCAAGTTCTTTAATAATACATAAATTAATAGACCTGCTCTTGTATTTATATTTTATAGTTTTATCTAGCGTGTTATAGTATCATGGTTTAATAGAGTAATGTTTCTGTGATAGTTATGTTTCAGTATTCTAAAAAGATGTACTTATTTCAATATTAGATGAACATAGATAGATAGATACATAGACAATAATAAAATAATAATAATAAATTAGAGTAGTGTACCTATCTGTGACATTTCAATGTGGTATGTACGCTTGAATAATGATTTGATTGTATTAATATGTTTCACTCTATTTCAGGTCGCACGAAAACGCCGAGACCCTTTTTCCCTCTGACGTCGACGAGGAACCTCAGGTTCAAAAAAAGAAGCACGACGGGCGAAAAAGGAAGCACGCATCGTCACGTACGTCTTCACCATCGAGAGCAAGTCCGGTGCCCCTACGAAAAATGTAAGTATTCCAAGTTCTTTAATAAAACATAAATTAATAGACCTGCTCTTGTATTTATATTTTATAGTTTTATCTAGCGTGTTATAGTATCGTGGTTTAATAGAGTAATGTTTCTGTGATAGTAATGCGTCGTCGACGAAACCGTCTGTGTCGTCCCATCCATCGGCTTCAAAGAAGCTGCATATCAAACCCATTCCCCCGAGGAAGTGCACGGCATACGATCTGTTTGGAGACGATAGCGAGGACGACGAGAAAGAGCCCCCTGCAGTTACTGGTAAAACACCATTAGCTTCATATATATCACGACGTCTTGCAAATGGTCATTCGCGCCAAACCTTTGAAAAAAAGCCGGGAACGCACTATATTGATTTAAAAATATACCGGTGCGATGAAATAGAAAAAGTTCAGCCAATGAATAGATGGCGCCAAGCAATTGTCACGCTTAAAAATCAAACTTTTGACAATACAGATGCTTGGCAACATTTGTCTAATTTTATTATAGCTACACGAAAAGAGTACGTTAAGTGCCCACCAACATTTATTAGTAACTACTATTAAAATAGTAGGTACTGTATTAAACAAGTACTATAATTCAGTAGTACCTACTATATTACTTAGTGGACTATTATTAAGCTAATCTTGTATTCATTTATTCAAATATTAGGTATTATTATCTTTATATTTCAAGTTTATACTATTGCTATACCTACTAGCTTAGTTTAGAAATGTTTTTTTTATTTTTGTAATCTACATTATGAATAAATATGTAGATGTAAATCTACTATTATGTTATATACCTTAGGCGGTACTTAGTTATTACATAGGCATATAAATAAATCATGTAATCAGTTATAGAAATTAAGTTGTATAATCATTTATCATATTACATTTGATTTAATGCTCATGGTTTTTTTCCTTTCTTTATTACAGTTTCAACTAGATCCGGAATCAGAACAAATAACAACGATATAATAATATGTCAAAAATGTCACATTGAAGTACCTAAAATTGAATATCAGTATCATTTAAGAACGAATTTGCATAAATCTAATTGCATACTAAAAACTGAAATTGAAAATATCGATATAATAGCCACGGCTTTTAAAAAGAGAATAATAAGTTTCAAACTGAATCCATTAATGGAATACCTAACACCTGAGGAATTCCTAATGGATAATCGACTTAAGGTTATAAAACTAATTAATGATTGTTTGATAAAACATAATTGTGTTAAATTAAACTTTGAACTTTTTGCTTATTTCATTCTACCAACATCTGATGAGCAACAGCTTAAATCATTTAACACAAAATATGAAATCGTATATAATAATAATACAGATATTAATGAATTATATTTGAAAACAATAAATACATTTGACAGAAAGCTCTCAGAGTTCCAACATTGTGGATCTGGCTGGACTTGTTTCTCTATAAGTCATCTAGAAATTAACATTAACAAATACTCTCCTTTGAAAGGCGGCACCTATATAGATTTGCCACAAGTAATAAAAAAAACTAAAAGTTGTTTAAATATTAAAAACAGCGATAACAACTGCTTTTTATGGAGTATTGTCGCAGCATTATATCCCTGCCAAATGAATGTTTGCAGAACAAGTTCATATCCGCATTTTTCAAAAGTTTTAAATACAGATGGGCTATCATTTCCCCCATCATACAAAGATGTTAAAATATTTGAAAATTTAAATCCCCACATAAGTATTAATATATATGGATTAGATAACAAAAACATGGTCACTGGACCTTTATATGTGGCAAGTTTAAGAAAAAGTCAGCACATCAATTTATTGTACTTTGAACAGAAAGGTAACGGGCATTATTGCTTAATAAAAAATCTATTGAGATTAATCAAACGTCAGATAAGTAAACATAAAGGTAAAATGTACCTATGTGAGACATGCTTACAAGTTTTCACGAGTGAAACGAAATATAATGACCATAATAAATGTCCTAAGGTTTTGACTGTTTTACCTGAAAAAAATAGTATTCTTCAATTTAAGAACTTCGAAAGACGACAAAAGATTAATTTCGTTATATACGCCGATTTTGAAAGTCTTTTACTGAACTGCAACATAAATGTAACTGAGAATACTCGTACCTATAAGGTTCACGAACCTTCATGTTTTGGTTACTATATTTGTTGTTCACACAATACAGATCTGAATAAGTTTGTTACTTATAGAGGAGCTGATTGTGTAGAAGTATTTATAAAATATTTAATAAGAGATTTGGAGTACATTCACAGTATCTTATTAAATAAAATACCTATGGCACCTTTAACTAAGGACCAAGAAAACGATTACAAAAATGCCACTACATGTCATATCTGTAATTATTTGCTCTTTGACGATAAAGTAATGGATCATGATCACATTACATCACAATACCGAGGCGCAGCACACTCTCATTGTAATTTAATGTTAAGAGTTTGTCCATTTGTGCCTGTTATTTTTCATAACCTATCTGGCTATGACTCTCACCTATTTATAAAAGAACTATCGAAGTATGAAGGTGCTTTTAAAATTATACTAAAAACCAAAGAAAGGTATATGTCATTCACAAAAGTACTTCATACTAAGAATACATTAAAATCAAAGCCTATTCAAGTTAAGTTCATAGATTCTTATCAATTTCTTCATTCAAGTTTAAGCACATTAGTAAATAACTTGAATGAACCTGACTTTGTTAATTTATTAAAAGAATTTCCAACTATTAGTAATAATCAGTTAAAGTTGTTACGACAAAAAGGAATTTATCCCTATGATTATATGGACGCATACTCAAAATATTACGAGACTCAACTTCCATCGAAAGTTTGTTTCTATAACAGTTTGAATTGTCAGCATATAAGCGATGATGAATACGTACACGCTCAATCTATTTGGCAGTCATTTAATATTAAAACACTTGGAGAATATACAGATTTATATTTAAAGACCGACGTATTACTTCTTGCTGACGTATTCGAAAAATTTAGACAGACTTGTCTGGATCATTATCAACTTGATCCAGCGTATTACATTACTGCACCTAGTTTAAGCTGGGATGCGATGCTTCTGTACACAGGCGTTAAATTAGAGTTAATTCATAGTTTAGAAATGTATGAATTTTTGGAAAAGGGAATACGTGGAGGCTTGGCACAATGTTCTCTTCGCCATGCTCAAGCGAATAATAAATATTTACCAAATTACGATGCTTCTCAAAAATCAACATATTTGATTTATCTTGACTGTAACAATTTATATGGTTACGCAATGACAAAGAAAATGCCTATTTCAGATTTCCGTTTTATGACAATCGATGAGATTAAAACAGTAAATGTGTTATCAATACCAGATGATTCTGAATATGGGTTTATTTTAGAAGTTGATTTACTATATCCTGAGAGTTTACATAATACTCATAGTGATTTACCTTTTGCGCCCGAGAGGTTCACACCTCCTGGAGGCAAAACACCTAAATTAATTGCTAATTTATACGACAAATTCAACTATGTCATACATTACATTCATTTAAAGGCATGTTTATTAAATGGACTAATTTTGAAAAAAATTCACCGTATTTTAATATTTAGACAAGAAAATTATTTACAAAAATATATTGACTTGAATACTACTTTACGTCAAGCTTCAACAAACGTATTTGAAAAAGACTTTTTCAAACTACTTAATAATGCTATATTTGGAAAAACTATTGAAAATAGACGCAAACAGGTTAACGTCAAATTAGTTACCATGTGGGATGATTACAATAATAAAACTAACAAGCACCACGGTGCTGAAAAATTAATTGCAAAACCAAATCTGAAAAGTATTGCTATCTTTTCTGAAAGTTTTGTTGCTATTCAATTAACTCCTGAAAAAATAATTTTAGATCGCCCTATTTACATTGGGTTTACAGTTCTAGAATTAGCAAAGGAACATTTGTATAAATTTCACTATAACTTTATTAAAAATAAATATAATACTCGCGCAAGACTGTGTTATACAGACACAGACAGCCTTCTTTATTTTATAAATACAGGGGATGTTTATGAAGACATAAAAAATGATATCGCAAATTTTGATACAAGTAATTTCCAGGCTGATAGTTGTTACAGCATGCCAAGAGTAAATACTAAAATTCCAGGACTGTTTAAAGATGAACTCGGGGGTGACATCATAAGTGAATTTGTAGGACTGAGAGCCAAACTATATTGTATAATCAGTTCAAAAACTCGCATCGCAAAAGCAAAAGGTATATCTAAAGCTGTTACTAATCGATTGAAATTATCCCACTATAGTAAAGCTTTAACAAATAATGTCAATTTTAAATGTAAAATGAATATAATTAAATCACTTAAGCATGTACTGTACTCGCAAGAAATTCATAAAGTAGTTTTAAATAGAAATGATGATAAGAGACAAATACAAACGAACTTTATTGAAACTTTACCTTGGGGTCATTGTGAAACTTTATTCTAAGAACTTATTTATAAAATTAAATACAAATCTGTTTATGTGAATAAATTGTCATATTATTATTTTCGTATTGAAATATGTAATATCTGAATAAAAAATGTATAACTGATGTATGATTTTTATTTTTGCTATGACCTTCATTCTATTAATCTATAACATCACTAATCACGAATATAAATACTTTACTAACTTATTTATTTATTTACAGCAGGTTTAAACATAAAATGGATGCACTATGTAGGTATTCTGAATATTACCTACGTTCGCTTTACATTTGACGAGACAACTTTATATCTCAATCATTTGTTTTTATTATATTTAGGCTTTATATATCTATGTATGCGTAAAATTGAATTAATAGTCAAAATGAAGTTGATCAAACAACACACATCACTTAATGTTAATCATATAAATCTTGGTGACTCCGATAACCACATTAGGCATAGCGTTCTGTTACCAAATACGATTCGTTGTATTATATGTGGTCCATCGAATTGTGGAAAAACAAACGTAGTTCTTAGTTTATTATTGCATGAGAATGGTCTTAAATTTCAAAATCTTTATCTTTACTCGAAAACTAACTTTCAACGAAAATACAGGTTCTTACGAGAAGTTATAAAGAGGGTGCATCAGGTTAAGTTTCATGAATTTAATGATAATAAAGAAGTCATAGCCCCAGATGAAGCACTACCTAATTCTGTATTTATTTTCGATGATGTTGCATGTGAAAATCAAATAAACATTCGTAATTACTTTTCTATGGGTAGACATAAACAAATCGATTGCTTTTATTTATGTCAAACATACTCTAAAATTCCGAAACAGCTGCTGCGTGATAATGCTAACTTTCTTATAATATTTAAACAAGACGATGTGAACTTGAAACATATTTATGAAGAGCATGTTAGTTCTGATATGTCCTGGAATCAATTCAAGAACCTTTGTAATAAAGCTTGGAGAGATCCATATAACTTTGTTAGTATTTGCAAAGATTCTTCATTAAACAATGGAAGGTACAGACAGAATTTAGATAGTTTTTTTAAATTTTGATCTAAAAATGTATACCTATATATAAATCAATAACGTATAAATCTGATTTAGTATTATATCTTCTTTAGCTGAGTACACTTGTAACAGTACAATATGGAAAAGAATATTAAAATAGAATTAATGAAGTCTGTAGACTCCATAAAGAATAAAATAAAACAAATGAAAAACCAGGAACACTCAATGAACTTGTCACTTGATAAAATATTAAAACCTGTCACAGATCCCCTTAAAACCCTAGTTGATTCGAATAAGACAATAGAGAAAATACAAACTAATGAAAATACACACTCTAATTTTGAAGACATGGAATTGGATGACATTAATACTAGTTCATCTACAAAGTTCGAAGAATGTTACGATCCAGAACCGAATTCTGTACAGATCGTTAAAAAGTCTACCCAGACGGAATTACTGGATGATTTAGAAATATCATTAGAGGGTCGTGATATACATGATATTTATGATGGTGTAAATATACCATTTGGAATAAGGAGTGCAAACAAAAAATTACTAATGGGTAATTCAAACGTTTCATTTTCTAAAATAGATAGTGTGAATGATGATAATGTCATTTTAATTAAAATTGGGGACAAAAGCTACAATTTAACCCCAGGTTTAAAAGAACTTTTACTTCGAAGAAAACCTGATTTGAAACTAATATCGAGCAAAGATAAACTTGTCTATAAAGATATGTTGCATTATACAAATGCCCATAAGAAAAATTTCAATCCTAATGGGCAAATAAGAGGCGATAAAGGTATAAAATATCGTGAAATAATCAAACCATTGTTTTCTGAAGCGTTAAACAATAATATTGTCACTAAATTTGGAAGAAGCTTACCAACACTAAAGAAATACAAAAATAACACTGACTTGGTATATTGGGACGATCCTAACGAACTGGTTGACAGATTGAAACTATTGATTGCTTCCCGAGATGCCGGTAATTCAAACCATGATAATGAAATTTTATCAATAATCGAAGAATTAAAAGAAGCTAGCATAATTAAATAATAAATAGTCATAATAATATGCTTTTTATTCAGTATTATAGCTGAATTCAAGACAAATATACTAAATTGTGAATATGAGTAAAGCTGACGTGGTAAACGAAATTCATAAAAATGCGAGGGTGAACTATCCACGAAGACGTGTTATCATGAAAGATATAGATGACTTGTGGCAAGCAGACTTAATTGATATGCAATCAATTTCAAAAGAAAATAAAAGTTACAGATATATTCTTGCCGTCATTGATACATTTTCGAAATATGCTTGGGCCTTTCCTATGAGAAGTAAAACCAAAGAAGATGTGTGTAAGACTTTCAAAACTTTGTTGGACAAAGGGCGTGTTCCTAAAAATCTGCAAACGGATAATGGAGCAGAATTTTATAATAACAAATTTCAGAAGCTTATGAAATCGTATCATATTAACCATTATTCAACTTTCTCAACTAAAAAGGCTTCAATAGTTGAACGATTTATCAGAACATTGAAATCTAAAGTTTATAAGGAATTTAGTTTAAAAGGCAATTACAATTGGGTAAATAATACCCTCAATGATGTTATTTACAAATACAATCACACTCACCATCGCACTATTAATGAAATCCCTGCTAATGTGGACAATATTAATAAAAAACTGATATTAGAAAGGTATTTAAAATTGCAAAAAAATGATAATTTAAAAAGTAAGTACAAAGAAGGTGATTTTGTGCGTATCAGTAAATACAAAGGAACATTTGAAAAAGGTTATACTCCCAACTGGTCAACAGAAATATTTAAAATTCGTAAAATACAAAATACAACTCCTATAACTTACTTAATCGAAGATACTATCAGAGGTCAACCTATTTTAGGTGCATTTTATACACAAGAACTTCAAAAAACAAAACATCCCAATGTATATCTAGTCGAGAAAGTTCTTAGAAGAAAAGGTAACAGGGTTTTAGTAAAATGGTTAGGTTTATCTTCAGCAGAAAGCAGTTGGATTGATAAATCGAATGTAATATTATAAATAAAATAACATTAACAACAAACTCGAATCACATAACTATTTATTAAAGTATTCAAACCGGAATCATCAGTCTTATAATGTGTTATGGAGAGAGTAGTCTTCTTAATTGGCTTATTAATAATTTACCATTTGAATTACATTTACCAGGATATAATTACTGTGGCCCTGGTACTAAATTAATAAAAAGACTTACACAAGGAGATAACGGTGTAAATAAGTTGGACGAATATTGCAAAGATCACGATATTGCATATCACAAGTCATCAAACTTAAAGGATCGACATAAAGCTGATTTAATTTTGTTAAAAATGGCGAAAGAGCGAGCGGTTGCTTCCGATGCTAGTATAGGCGAAAAAGTCGCGGCACGTTTAGTAAGTAAGGCTATGTCAACAAAAATTAAAACTGGGTCTGGTTTGAGAAAAAAGCCTTCTCCAAAAGTTACATCTGGAAAAGGATTAAAAAGTAAATTAAAAACTGTTATTACAAAAGCAAAAAGACATATAAAAAAATTAAAACCTAAGAGCAAGAAAATGGCTATAGAATTAGCTATTGCCGCTGCCAGGGAATTAGCTGATGACTCATCGATTAAGCTTCCTCGTATTATTCCTATTCCAAAAACTGGGGGAGTATTACCTTTGATTCCTATTTTTGCGGGATTATCAGCGGCGGGAGCTTTAGCAGGCGGTGCAGCTGGTATTGCTAAAACCATAAATGAATTCAAAATGGCTAAAAAGCTGTATGAAGAATCGAAGAGACACAATGAAAAAATGGAAGCTCTATGTATTGGGAAAGGACTACACCTTAAACCACATAAAGGCGGTCTTGGAATTTTCGTATCAAAAGAAAAAAACTAAGATATCGGCTACCCAAACGGGCCTTAACTAACTTTGACATTTTAAAGTACGGGAATAGAATTCCTTATTTTAGAGGTGTCTTTATGAGAGATGAGCTCCCTAAATGTCCTTATAAAAAAGAATGTGGAGTTATTAATTTAGATAGTTCTAAAAATCCTGGTTCTCATTGGGTAGCCTATGCAAAATATAATGATTATGTTGAGTATTTTGACAGTTATGGAAATCTTAAACCTCCAAAGGAATTTATAAAATATGTAGGTTCTAATATTCAATATAATTATGAAAATATACAACGTGATCACCCCTTCAATTGTGGACATCTATGTTTAAATTTCTTAAAGAATTTTTGGTATAATCAAGAAATAAAATAAACAGGATCATTTAAAAGAGTTCAGTATGCAAGCATGCCTACTACGGTTACCATCTCTGGAAATAAATCAGAACTGGTCTCGTATTTTCAACCACCTCTTCATTTATCTGATCAATACGAGTGCGGTTTACTATACTTTTCAGTATTAAAAAAAAGATCGAATGTGCCAGTTAATAGCAGCAGTTTAGCAGCTGTAATCAGAATCGAATGTGATCTTGTGCACGGTTCATATTACAACGGATTACCGACTCATTTTATTCACGAATTCATATCTGATACTGCTCCAAGTCACGGGTACACAGAAATACCCCAGAACGTTATTTACTTCCCAGTAAACAAAAACATAATTTCATCCATATCTGTCAGGATTGTAGATCAGTTTGGTTACTGTATTGACTTTGGTGAAGAACATATTCAATTACGTCTTCATTTAAGAAAAGCAAAATGATTGTGTATGATAAAAACCCTACAGTGAAAATAAAACGTCCTATTCCGTCAACAACCGTTAAGGTGCACAGACGTAAGAAAAACGTGATGAAATTGACTAAAACAAATAAAGATTTTCTTAAAGCTTTAGGGTTTAAAGTATGAGTATACTACAGATTACTGATTTACCACACTTTGATAGTTCAATCGAAAGTTATGAAGTCCATTCATACAATCCCTACAATAACAGCTTTAGAGAAAACGATGAAATCAGAATCCCCATCCACCAGCAAGACATATATGTACTACCATCAGCCAGTTCAATCTACATCGAAGGTCAGGCAAAGCTGTTCGGCAAGGATGGGCATCCAATCAAGAAAACTGTTACGTTCACTAATAACCCTGTTATGCATTTGTTTCAAGACATCAGATACGAAATGAATGGAATTGAAATAGATCGTATAAAAAATTCCGGAATAACATCAACAATAAAGTCATACATCTCATTAAATGAAGCAGAAAGTAAAGTTGCTGCATTATGGGGTTGGAATTTAAACGGGTTCGAAAGTTATGGGCATTTTAGCGTTGTGGTACCTTTAAATAAGATTTTAGGGTTTGCAGAGGATTACAATAAAATTGTGATAAATTGTAAACACGAACTTATATTGAATAGGAGTAATTCTAACTTGAATAGTATTATTCTTACTGATGAAGTCGTTCAGCTTCAAATAGATATACAAAGGGTTCAGTGGAGAGTACCACATGTAAAAGTTTCAGATAGAGAACGTTTAACACTTTTAAAGCATTTAGAAAGAGATAAACCTATTCAGATGGCATTTAGAAATTGGGATTTATATGAGTATCCTTTACTACCTAAAACCACAAAGCATTCTTGGTCAGTAAAAACTGCTTCTCAATTAGAAAAGCCCCGGTATGTAATTTTTTGCTTGCAGACTAATAGAAAAAGTAATAAATCGAAAGACAGCTCAGTATTTGATCATTGCGATGTGACAAACGTAACGCTATTTTTGAATTCTCAATATTACCCTTATGAGCCTTTAGGCTTAAAGTTTTCTGAAAACAAGTACAGTATATTATATGAAATGTATGTGAAATTTCGTCAGTCGTATTATAACAGCCCCGTCGATCCCTTGCTTGATCTGAAAGATTTTAAAGAAAAAGCACCACTTTTTATCATAGATTGTTCAAGGCAAAATGACTGTTTAAAAACAGGCCCGGTAGACGTAAGGTTGGAATTTGAATGTTCAACATTGATACCAGATAACACAACTGCTTATTGTTTAATTATTAACGATCGACTTGTGGAATACAAACCGTTAAGTAACATTGTGCGCAGGCTATCATGACTGCAATTGTAGATGTTCAAGGTTTCAAATCAGAAGCTAACGAATTTATAGTAAAGGAAATTGCGATATTATGCGATAAAAAAATACAGGTATTTTTAATAAAACCTCCATTCCCATTTTACGACTTGACTAAACAAGAACGGCGACAAGTAAGTTGGATTGAGCGCAATAGAAAGATATACTGGAAGGAAGGAATTGTGCCCTACTCAAATTATCAGAATTTGGTCTTAAATATTTTAAGAGATAAATGTGTTTATGTCAAAGGTTCAGAAAAAGTGTCATGGTTAAGGAAAATTGTAAATAGTGCTAATGTTAATAACTTAGAAGATATAGGTTGTCCTAGTTTATTAAACTTATATAAACAATATGAAAACTCTCATGATGTGTATAGTTGTATTTATCATGATTCAGTATGTGCCTTGAAAAACGTTCTCTGTTTAAATAAATGGTGTATAAACAATGTAGTATAAACACTCTAAGTAACTAATAAATTTTTGAAATAAATATTTTCTTGTTTTATTCATTAAAAGGTTGATTATATGTATAGTAATTCCCACAGATTTCGCAATAACATTTCGCAAGAAACAGATCATATCAGGCTGGAATATTACTCAAAATTAAAATGTAATGACTACTTACCCACAGAAAACAGATCAGATCAGGTTAGAACATTATTCCATACATAAAATATAATAACTTTAAGTACCTCGGAAACAGATATGATTAGGTCCGATTATTTTGCACCAGTTCTCAAATAGATACATGATCACAACAACACCTCTATGACCAATCACACAGATCACAATCTATTGAATGAATATGCAATAAATAGTATATTCAAATAGTAGGTCATTATTACAAAAACAAGATTTCGTATATTTGAATACACATTTATTGAAAATTGGGGTTTTCAGATCTTATCTGATCTGGAATCGTATATTTGAATACACATTTATTGAAAATTGGGGTTTTCAGATCTTATCTGATCTGGAAACCCCAATTTTTACCTACTCTTAATAACCTATTGCTGAGTCGGGTCATCCCTGCACTATGGAGTGAATTCAGTGAATCCTGGCAGGTTGGCACATTATTTTGTGCTTTATATTTCTTGAAAATAGTTGTCGTGCCTATCTCATTCTTCACGACAGCCATACTATTAAACGGGCTTAGTAACATGGTAATCAATCGATCAAATTTGGCGAGCAATTTCAAAGTCACGACTTTATCACCGATTAAATTTTGAGACATTCTAAGTTGAATCCTATCAAACGGGGTTTGTTAACCCTGTCTTAATGTGCTTAAACCGTCACGTACTACAGTTAACTAACTAGTTAATTAAAGAGGAGGTATCATCCTCCGCTTTCAATCCTTGTATTAAGTCTATAATAGGGGGGAGCTTATTATGCTATTACGATGTTAATATAATTACTTTACTTTGGTACGACTTTGGAAAATTATATTCTAGGCCTTATGGTTCACATATAATGTACTACAAAGGAATTAATTGCATATTAGTTTCCAAGTTCAATCAAGAAGTTCTTTCATATCATAAGTGAGATACAACAGTCTAACAAAATAGGATCCATCTCAAGACCATAGTTCAATTTCAGGGTCTGCAAAGAGTTTTCCTTGCCAGATATGCTTGTTTTTGATAGAAATGATACTATATGTTTGTGTAAATTGATCGTGTGGTGACGGACAAAATGTTACCAACCCATGCCATCCTGGGAATATCATAAGAGGCGACTAAAGAAATTTTGTTACAAAGCCTATGCCATCACGGCTTGGCAGCGTGGCACAGTTAGCTAATTTCTCTCCATGAAATTGGAGGAGTCCCGATTTAGGAGTGGGTCATTTACGAGCTGAAATAGCCGCGCCTCGTGATGGGAAACCTGAGTGGGGGAATTTATTTACGAACCAAAATGATGCTAAAGAACTATACAAAACTAGCGGTTTTGTATATAACTACAAAACGCGTGTTTTATCTATGCTTATGATATTATTAAGATAAAAGATTCGTATGCAAGTATATTATTCAAAAACTACTACTGATTTCGAAAATTCTTTCACCATCAGCAAGCTGTATTATTACTAGGTAACATCAGCTATACGTGAAGCTGAGATAAGCACGGGATTAAAATCCGGAACTGCGCGCGTACGCTAGTCTAGTTGGAAAGAACGACTGACTGGCCGACTGTCTAGCGTACTAATTATTCTATAAGTTCAAAAAGCGGCGGGTTGTTATAAACTGTGCCTTAGAAGAGACTAGATGTTCAGCTCGCAGAGTTTGCGATAACTCTGTATTTTGCGTGAAAAAATCTCAAAAATTTGTCAAAAACATTTAGAAAAGTTATTAACTAAGGGCTCCTTTAAAGCGGGGATGGGGGTGTCAATAAAAGTAGCATATGTTACTCCTTGTTAGATCAGCTATCTGGCAGTGAAAGTCCCGATAAAATCGGTCTAGCCATAATAGAGATTAGCTCAAACAAACAGACATACAGACGCAAAAACTGTAAACATTTTGTTTTGGTATATGTACCGTGTATACATCCAAATACAACAGCACAAAGTAAAAGGCGGTTATTTTAATATTACAACCATCAATCCTATTTTATTTATTTGTACAGAGGTGCCTAAAAGTTAAAATTAAATAACACTTAGATCCTGAAAATGTCAACTATAATAACGTTCGAAGCTTCTTTTGCAAAACAAATTGACATTTAGGGGCCCCGAGCTTTGAAGACGATCTTATCTCTAGGTCTTAAATAAATAGACCAAAATCACAGAAAAACAATCTAATAAAAATCCTGAGAAAAGAAATCACGTCTTCATTTTTATAAAATATTCAACTTAAAACGCGTGACAAAAATCATTCAAATCTCTATGAGTTTTGATTAAACCAATTTTCTTTTTCATATTTGTTTCCAGTAAATTTATTTTTGTTATCTCCAGACATTTGCTGCATCAGCAAATAAAACATCAACCACAGAGTATAACTATGAATTGTAAATGTAATTAAAAAATTGTTTTCATCATACATCACATGTTTTTTATAAGAAAACACAACCACACCTGCACTAGGATAACCTGTAACGCGGGGGCAAACATGAAATAGTTAATAGTAATAGAAAATAGTTTACAAACATGAAATTCCCGAACCTAAATGACACCCAGATTCGGAGCAAGTGCCTCTGATTTACATAAAGACACTTGCCCGGCCCCGGAATCGAACCCGGGACCCCGTAGCCCAAAGGCGGTGCATCCAACCCCTAGACCAATAAGGCAGTCAAAAATTATGGTCGTTTTGTCTCGTCTCTAAATCTACCTAAGTGAAATCCGTCCTAAGTGACACCTTGATGTTTTCACGTCTTCCAAAATAAGCGACAGGTGTACAAAAGAAACGTAAACGGCAAACAACTTAGCGACAAGAAAAGGAAATCTTGACACACGCCCAGTGCCAGCGTCTTGCCAGCGTGGCAATTACCCTCCATCTAATGGGAGGAGCTATGCTTGGAGTTTCTCTGAAAGATAGGCTCCGTAATGAGATTATCCGACCGAGAACCAAAGTCACCGACATAGCTCAGAGAATAAGCCTGAAGTGGCAGTGGGCTGGTCATACCTGTAGAAGAACCGACAACCGCTGGGGTAGACGAGTTCTTGAGTGGAGACCGCGAATCGGCAAGCGTAGTGTGGGACGGCCCTCTGCTAGATGGAGCGACGATCTGCGAAAGGTTGCGGGCAGCAGCTGGATGCTTCAAGCTGAAGACACGCTATGGCGCTCTTTAGGGGAGGCCAATGTCCAGCAGTGGACTAATGTGGGCTGATGATGATGATGATGAATGGGAGGAGCTCGACTCGGCAGTGGGGCATGTGTGGGCTGAATATTAGTAGTAGGTAGTAGTAACTAATGGTCAAAGTTCTCTCCCTCTCTCTTTCCCCCTCCTATCTCTCCTCCGATCCTCCTCCTCCTACCAGGGAGGTAGGATTTATGATGCCACGTGTGAGTCAGATCGCCAGGGCTCTGTGGCTATGTTGGCATCCCCTTTCCTTCCGCTACAAACGTCATGCCTTGGTTATGTGTGAGCAATATCGCAACGTGGTGGTGACGGTTTCAGAATACAGTGTCGCCACTCCAGTCTATCCAGAGGGTTTCGTAAGAGCCGTGATGACTAGGCCGATAACCTAGCCGCAAGAGAAGGCAAATTTGATACAAAACCCTGTGTCAACCCGTCTGGTCAGCGTGGTACAGTAGGCCCGACTGCAAAGTGGATAGTAGTAGTAATGATTTATTTATTTATTAAGACACGCCAACATACATATTATTACATTACACAGGTTTGATATGCATGTCAGTTTTAGGCATGCACAGCATTGGCAAATCTTGCGAACACTTAAAAATTAACACAGGCACAACAAAAAAGTAAACACAGGAAAATGTCGCGAGTAAACACAAGAAAATCTTTATTTGATTGACCCTGTCAAGGCCTATTCGATACGCAAATAAACCTGTAGCGTGTTTCTCTCATCTGGCGAACTTCCTCTCACTTTACCGTTTAGTGATCGTTATAAACAATACCTACTCGAATAATTTTAAATAGCAACTACAATGTCTTTGTGGGCTCTTCTCTGTAGAGCAGCTTTCCGAATCGGTGGTAGTTGCAGTATGAATGTGGGTGGACGCAAGGGTGTGGGAGACCAAAAGTTATGGATGAATTGTGAGAATGAGGAAATCTGTATGAAAGGTATGATAAGATTGTATGGAGATTATCACCTAGCGAGTGTAAATTTTAATATGACGATTTATAAGTTCCTATGAAGTTCTTAGTTCACGTGATATGTTCCAGATATTGCGATAAATCTAGTATTGATATCTTAAATAAAAGTATTTTAATATCGGGCATAAGTGCCTCCGCTGAGGATGGCGAAATAGGTCAGGACAGGAAATATATTTTTAATAACTGGAGTTCCAAATATTATATTTTTATTGCTCAAATAATTAGATCAGCCCATCCACTTTATTCATTTGGTAGCAAATATTCCACAATTTCAAGCCATAACAAGATTGCAAATCACCTTACAAGCTTGATGCTCTAATACTAAAAACCATCTCTGAGTATTAGTTATCGACTTTTATCTAGTCCGTTAAGAGATGTGCGATGACAGATGGGTAGCCTTGTAACCAAAACCACGGACAAATAGTTGAAATGTATATTTATGGATGCCAATACGAAGAGCAAGTTTCATTCATAACAACCTTGTACTATTTTGATGCATCAACATCTAATTGAGTGGTTGGTGCTAAATCAAAGAGATTAGATACCATAACGAATCACGTGGTACGAGTGACGTCACTAAACAATTCAAGTGTCCATAATGTGTTACAAAAATAACTAATTGTTGTATGTGGTGTTGACGTATAAAGAGTATACATTCTAACACTATCCTATTCTAAGGCGCCTAAAGAAATTCGGTAGCCCCGTTGTGACAGTCAGGACTCGCCCACAGTCAGCGTGGGACGGTACAGTGCGGGTTCTTTAATGGGAAGGAGGGTCTTTATATAAAATTATTCTTTATTAGCAAAGAAGGTACAATGTTACACTTGGTAGTGGGTCTCAAACTAAGATTGGTTTATGTGTGTGTGTGCGTGTGTACCTCCGGAAAAAATATCAGAAGACACCCCCTTTACGCTGTTAGTGCATACTCTCCCCTAGAGGAGTAAAGCCTAAACGCTAAGAGGAGGTAGTCTGAGGTATTCAGTGTGGCGTATTTTCGTAGGTCGTATTTCCAATGACCGCGTCCCTATAGATAATTTTCCCCGAGAATAATAAAGGCGGAAAAATATAAAAGACTTGAGGAAACTTCATACGAAACTATGAGGCAGTAAATGCTGGTATGGCCAGCGCGTCTCTTGAGCCACAGAAACGGGTACCGAATCCACATAACATCATCCATAGGTGGTGTTGTGTTCTTGCGAGTGATGAATGTCACTGAGAACAAAGAACTGATCACTTTGCTATTTTAAATTTCACGGTTTTCAGGGTTCTCATTTCCCTTTGTCTGCTGTACGATACCCTCTGAATTCGGCGACATTATGTATTCTAAATCAATCACCACATGGTGAAAACATACAGCGTAAGAAAATACCCGTTTCTACCACTCACAATCTGGCTTGGCGTTTGATTGCCGCTTTTACTATATTCATTGGTTACAAATAGTCTTTCTTCCCTTTCTTCGTGTCGAGATATATTTGCCTAGACGGAGCCAATTTCTCCATTCACCCTTACCTTATAAATCTCTTTCGCTAATCACATTTCATTTGTTCACCATCCAAACGAACCGAAAGCAATTTTAATTTGAACTTGATATTTACAGCGCCTCGCATATATAAATGTTTTGTGACATGATATATCTATTAAGGTGTGCAAAAAATATTGAAATAAGTGTGACTAAATTACTAACTAAAGTTGAATCCCTGCTTCAACTTTAGTTAGTACCGTAGCACCATAGTGCCTCGTTTTCTGTGGTACACCATAAACGGCACAAATATAAAAACCTTGTTAAAGGATGTTACATTTGAGCCATGTGCGGTAGAGACTTTGGGTCCTTGGGATTCAATGGCTCGCTGCCTTTTCAAGGACTTTTCGTCCAAGATCTACAAAAAAAAACTACCTTTTTTTGGTATAACGCCAGTACATCGCGCTCAGAGGAGTAGCACTGTTATTCGGCGCGGGAATGCTGGTGGCACGTTAGCGTGCCTTACTCACGTGGCACAGGTTTGATTTTTATTTTAGTTGTTTAATTAAATGTTCGTATTTTTTTTAATATGAGTATAAAATAGGTTGAACGGATAATGAGTGAAAGCGTTGGCATAATATGAAAAGAGTTATAATTTTTAAACAACCCTCGACGAAATAAGAATGTTGTATGTATATAGTATCTTAGAAGGTCTGTATGAGGTACCAAACAAAGAGTTATGTATCTACATAGCCGTCTAAAGAATCTTGTTGTAACTGGGAATTCATAACACTGACAATATTGGTTATATTTCGTGTTTGCAAACCACAGCTCTATTAAACTACTAGTTATTCCTTTTACTGAACTTTTAAAATCTATGGCTTTGTCCACACACAACAAATATGCCAAGCTTTTCCCTCGTTTCATAAAGTTATTGTAGAGTAACCATGATACGTTGTCACACAAACTATTCCATTAAACTAATAAATGGAGTTACTTCGTCTATCTGTTACGTATTATTGATGTCAGTTTATTTAGTTTTGACTTATGGATGTAATGCACCCAAGCTAAGGGCATAGGCATCGTCTAAGGAAATGAATGCTCGTATTCGATATCCGCACTTTTCAAGATGGTATTTTTAAACTGATTTTGGCAAAACTATAGTCGCAGCCGGTACATTAGAAATTTAATCAAATGTCTAATCTTTCTGCTTCTCTCTCTTGTTGTTTTTCTAGTCTGCTGAGGGTTGTATGAAGTAATGAATGTCATCCGAGCGAGAACGCGTGTCATCGACATAGCCCATAGGATTAGCAAGCTGAAGTGGCAATGGGCTGGCCACATCTGTCGTAGAACTGACGGCCGCTGGGGCAAACAGGTGCTATAGTGGAGACCACGTACTGGCAAACGTAGGGTGGGACGCCCCCCTGCTAGATGGAGCGACGATCTGCGACGGGCAGCCGGCAGCAACTGGATGCATAGAACCGAAGACCGGGTTCAGTGGCGAGCCTTGGGGGAGGCCTACGTCCAGCAGTGGACTGAAATAGGCTGATGATGATGATGATGATGAGGGTTGTAACCGCAGCGATCGACATTTGTATTGCTTAGGGATTATCTCCATTTTGTATAATGTTTAGTACAATCTCCATTGTGTTTGGAACTCATTAGGGGTGCCTGCAAGTGGACTTTGACCTTAAAAAAGATAAACATATTCCGTTATAATTCCCCAGATTATCCCTCTTAAGTAATACGCATATGGACGCCCAGCGGCATTTTACCTTGACCGGCCGTATATTTATTTTTAATTAAAATAAACCGCCTGAGTTCAAATTTTTAATGAGGAAATTGCAAATTCCTGTATATATTAACGCTAACTTTCAGGATCATATTTTTAACGATGATTTCTATATTAGCTTAGGATATGTGTTATAAAACAAGCTTGTTTGATTTTGAAGGCCGTGTTATTATTTGGCTATAATAAAACATATCATAAAGTGTACATAAAACAAAGCGTAGATTGTTAATTAATAACACAAACAAATAAAGAAAATATTAGAGAAATGGGTAGAGAAAATAAGCTAGACAGGAGATATATTTGTATTATTACATACATAGCGTCACCAAGCCTTTCCATCCTGAGGGGTTCATAAGAGCCAACAAAAGAAAATGACAAGGCCGATAACCTAAGCCACAAGAGAAGGAAAATTTGATACGAAACCCTGTGCCAACTTTTAGGAGTCTCCAACAAGTAATATCGAAAGTTTAAGAAATTAAATTTTCAAGTAAAATTTATTTGTCTCGCAGTTCGCAGTTTGAAAGCCCTAATGACATCCATAAAATTATAATTACCACAACACATTGTCTTTATTGCGTCATTGCGTATTCTTGGTTGAGAATAGTTATTTCTCTGTTTACTTAAAACGTTATAATCGAGTTACGGAAAGCTGGAAAACATATTTCTTTACAAATTTTTAAAGTTTGTACAACTTTTTTAAAACAAATTGTAGGTATTATTCAGGATAAAACATAAAGTGTGCATTTATAAAAGAGGATTATATAAAAGGTTATGCTTACTCGTAGGATGATAAACACGATGAGACATAGATGAGACGCACGTTTTGTAATTAAATGTTAATTTAGAAAAACTACGGCATTTCATTCATATTCCAAAATATAATTACTTTGTTTAATCACTTGCGAATAAACAATTACTATCTACTTCCAAAGTTGGGATGTGTGTAGAATTTTTGTTATAACCGGTATACACAATATACAGGGTGTATCAACACTCTACTACCCCAGAATGAGGGCATAAGGCTAATCAAAAGAAATATTTTTATGTTTATAGTGCTATTCTATCGTGAATTAACTAAGTGGTACCTAATTGAAATTTAGCTTTTCTAAAGCAGACTTTTACCATAATATATGCTTATTACCTCGCATATTTAATAATGTGTCCTACTGCTGACCGATAAATGGAAATGACGAAACCGAAAACCTAGCAGCAAGAGAAGGAATCTTGAAACGAAACCCTGTGCCAACCTGCCTGGCCAGTGTGGCACAGTAGGTTAATTACCCTCCCTGCGATTAGAGGAGGCCCGACTCAGGTGTGGTTCATTTATGGGCTGTAGTAGTATTAGTATATTTAATAATCAGAGTTGCATAATGTCTCTTGGGTTCTCTTTTCTTATTCCTCGAGTTATGGACCATAGGTATACGAGTTCAAGTACGACGTAAACGGAGCCGCCAACAAAAACTAGTACACATAATAAAAACAGGAATTCACATCGCTGCGTGCCAAAGTGTTGCTCTGGGCTAAAGCGAATCTACTGCCAGGGCTTTTGGCCACGTCGTTGTTTACCTTTCATTCATAAACACGATGACTGGCGTATCAGTTACTTTGTGAATGTATATTGCCTTATTGTGACTTGTTTATTTCGGAAATGGATATCGTAAAACGTAGTTCAAAACGCAGTTCTTTAATTTCGTGCATGCTGTGAGTTACTATAATTGTAGGAGTGCACTCCCCATAGAGCTGTTAATATTAATGTTATTTTTTTATATCATCCGTTGGAAGTCCTTTATATAAATAAACGAGCCACCAGCCACGGCTTCGCACGGGTGCAATTATACATGTTTTGCACATACATATAAACCTTCCTCTTTTGCGACCATCGAGTATAAAACAAAGTCGCTGTCGTCTGTCCGTCCCTATGTATGATTAAATCTTTAAAACTACGCAACGGATTTGGAACCGGTTTTTTTGAATAGGTAGAGTGATTCAAGAGGAAGGTTTATATGTATATTACATGTATAATAATGTAGAGATACGCTGATAAATTTAGAGGTTCATCATTGCACCCGTGCGAAGCCGGGGCGGGTGGCTAGTAAAAGATATAATTTACATAGGATTTCGGAAATGGTCCTGTATCTTATACCACATTTTTTAGCTGAATGGGTTCGCCTCCTAATGATGGAGAGAAATTAGTCTATAAATCACGCTGGCTAGATAAATTGTAGTCTACGTTTCTTTTTATTATTTTACATTAACCGTATATCTCTTAACATGAACATAAAAATATAATATAATATTGTATTAAATACAAGAAATATTTGTAGGTTTGAAACTAATATACTCAAAATCTTTTTTTACGTTAGATATCCTCGTGTGTACTCTGCTGTTGGGGGCTAAAGGGTTATGGGGGACTCCGGGGCGCGGAAAGATGGACATAATCACCCGACCTACCCACTAAAACCAACGGCGATCGGGGGTTAACCCCGATGGCGGAGCATGCTCCGAGACCCAGGCAGCCTAGGCCCACATCGTTTTGCGGAGCACCATAAGAAATGCTACACTAACCATGAGTTTATGCGCGATAAGCACGGATTTAAACCCCACGCTGACGAAGCCGCGCGCCAAAGCTTGTCATAAATATAAGGCACGATAAGGTGTGTTTTCAATGGTACTGTTCATACTTTGTCATCGCATCTAATTCAAACTTTTAAGCTTGAATATATTTTATACTTTCTGTCGGATTCCCGCAAAGCGTGCAAAAGCTCGTGTGTAAAATGTCCTCCCATTAATCACTAAGAGAGTTTTACTTAATGTATTTTAAAATTTTACATACCGTCACTATTTATCGGAGTTTCTTTGCGTCTTTTGCCAGAACCGGTCCGTGTGATGACGGATTTAGAATACATAGTGTTATCACCCCATTTCATCCCGAGGGTGTCGTAAGGCTGAAAACCTAACCTGAACAGAAGGAAAACTTGATCTGAAACCCTATGCCAACCAGTCTGGCCAGCGTGGCACAGTAGGCTAATTCATCATAATCATCATCAGCAGTGTGTCATTCATAGGTAGAGATTAGATTGGGAACCTGCTCCTTTTTTAATTCGATTAAAAAATAAAATAAACCCTTATAGTACATTATACACTGACCTGCAATACTAAGTACTACACTTTTAATATATGATTTATTTCTAAACTATAGAAGTTAGAGATTTCAAATAAAAAAAGATTTATAGCAAATGTTATCAACTTTCTATGTAACTATAGCAAAATCTACAAACTACTACTACTTTTATTTCGAAAGTATATCTTGTGTACTTAAAAAGTTATTGCAATTTTAAAAGTGTGATACTTAGTTTTGCAGCCCAGTGTACTTAGTCTCAGTCAAAAGAGTATGCGCTACTCTCACATTATAAAAGTGTAATAGCACACAGGCCAGAATATGATAAGCGGATAACCTGCCACTGACATAAACGCACATAATGGCCTTTAAAAACAAATAAAATACCTTTTTCATTCGCGTCAATAAAATTTTACTGCATAATTATCCAAGAATAACGGCATAATTGGACGGAACAGATTTCGTTAGGGGACGGAAATGAACACAATACGAAACAAATACGGGTTTGGCAACATCATTTCCGAGGAACAATACTATCCGCACAACAACGTAGGAATCGATACTTCCTAATGACTTCTCCCTCATCATCATCATCAGGAATTATAAACGACAAGGCCGAAACCCTAGCTGCAAGAGAACGAAACTTGATTAGGAACCCAGTGTCAGCCTGTCTGGCTAGCGAGGCGCATTTCGCTGATTAGGCTACAAGTAGCGGGGGAGGCCCGACCTGTAAGCGGGTCAATATGGGCTAAGTAAAATAGTTTATAAATTGTATTACAAACTCAAACTCCAAATGAACTTTATTTACGTAGGTTTTATCCCAAAACTCTAATAAATCGTCATTATTTAAAGTTAACATTATCATCTTACGACCCCTGTCCCACGCTAGGTGGTAGTCTCCATACACACCTATCAGTCGTCACATCTACAGTCACATAAAAATACATTCATTATGAGGAATTGCTATCACATTTGCGTATTTTTTATGACCTTTCTTTTGGTCTCGCTGGGGACATGCTTTATGCCTTTGCCCACCGGAACATATTAAATGCGACTCCGGACCACTGCGCGACCCGGTATACCCTCACACGTCTTGTAACTGGGACGTCTTCAGTCAATGACGCCCTTTTCGATTCAAATCATTTATTTTGTTTTGGTCACGATGGACGCATGCAAATAGTCATTATAAAATAAAAAAATCGACCGTCTACCACCACTTCGGAAGGCGACCACTGCTGAGAAGAACTGGCAAGTAGTATTTATGTACAATAACATAAATAAAGAGTATTGAGACTAAACAGCCTAGTCCCAAGCAGCTGGGTCATTTACATAATCGGCAATGCGGTAATACGCTTTTTATAAAGTTTAGTCTTGACCGTCTTTTTAAAGACATTACGAGGCAATTCTTTAGGCTGCACGGGAAATAAATTGTCATATATTTAAAATTATCACTATCATCTTACAGCCCCTGTCCCGCGTTAGGTGATATTCTCCATATACCTATTAATCGTAATATCTACATTCAGACCTTTCATACGCTATTCCCCATTCTTACAATCCATCTCTTTTGATCTCCCACAACCATTGCATCCACCCACATTCGTGCTGTAACTACCACCGGCTAGGAATGGTGCTCAACAGAGAAGAGCCGCCAAGAAACTATGTGGTGTTTTTTTTTTAAATAGTTGTTTGCACAAAGCATTAAGCAGCATAGAAAGGTCAGGTCAGGTGGCGCAGTGGTTGAGCGATCGACTGCTACGCAGCATGTCGCGGGTTCGATTCCCGCACGGAAGAAATATTTGTACGACCTACAAGTATTTGTTCCGGGTCTGGGTGTTTTATATCTATAATATGTATGTATTTACAAAAACAAATGTATATAAGTAGTTTATCATCCATCTCGTTACCATAACACAAGCATTAAGTTGCTTAGCTTGGGACGAGATGGCGTTGTGTGAAATGTCCAAGGATATTTATTTATTAGGTCAACCGACGGGGAAAATGGGTGTGACATTGCCTCCTCTCTGGCCCGCTTCACCACTTGCATAAGCGGCATAATAGCCTCGCAGAAAACAGCAACACATGTCATCCCATAAGTAACACACTGCAATGTTGGACCTCCTCCAAATATGTGGGGAGAATTAGCTTACTCTGCCACGCTGGCCACATGAATCGAGACCAGATTCCAGTCTCTGACTCTCATCGGCTGGTACGACGAGGACGCTATATTAGCTCGCTAATGTGAACAGGGTATAAGTAAAGTTAAACACACCCAGCATATTTGCGTATAAATAAAAGCACGCCATCTTGTGACAAAACAGATGCAACTCTTGTGTAGCCAAGCAAATTGCCGATACGTCAACGCAGGCGAGAACAACAAAAAACAGTCGCACACATTTTCCGAAATTTCGCACCATTTGGTGAGAATTGTTCGGTTTGAAACATTACTGGAAACAATTTCCAAACTGTGCGTAACTTCGGCAGTTGTTCAGTCAAAACTCCGTTAACAAAAACTGTTTATGTATCTAAACGTTATATCATTTTGTTTATTCTAAGAGCTTTACTGTTCACTGCTCACGTTATTTGCCTACCTATTAACCTTTAATAAAAAAGGAGAAGAGGAGACAGGCATTAACTCTAAAATGGAAATGGGCTGGTAACATCGCACGCTGTAAAGATGGAAGGTGGACGACAGAGACCACTGAATGGAAGGGACCATCACGAAAAAGAAAAATCAGCAGACCAACGCAACGATGAGCAGTGCTGCCGCTACATTGCGGCCTAACTCGGAATGTAATCTCATATAAGTTCATAGAGACAGCACTGCTGCAGCGGCACTGCTGCGTGCATACCATAATCATACCTTTTATTATTGTTATAAAAAAGGAGAAGAAGCATGATGTTGGCAAACCAAGGAAACAATTATCCCTCTGGTGGGAATTTCTTGCCTTTACAGGGTTCGCTATACGTTAGTGACACCTTTCAATTACAAACGTCCATAGGCGACGGTAACCGCTACCATCGGAGTTTCACCCACTACTGAGTCGGACCTCCTCATGAAGGGAAATTAGCCTACTGGGCCACGCTGGCAAGGCGGGTCGGCACAGTGTTTGTATCAAGTTTTCCTTCTCTTGCGGCTAGGTGATCTGCCTCTTGCAGTCGCTTCTTACGACACCCTCGGGAGCGTATGGGTTGGTGTCGCTCTGTATTCTAAATTGAACCAAACGAAGTTACTTTGCCATAACACGGCACAAACGTATATAAAATTTTCTATCTCTTATGACTAGGTTTTCTGCCTATCAAGTTCAATTCTTAGGACTGTCTTGTTGGTCTTGGGGTTGGATGCCTTTGGATCACGGGCCCTGGTTCGATTCTTGGGTTGGGCAAGTTTTCGTGTAAACACTTGCCCGACCCAAGAATCGAAGACATCGAAATCGAATTACATGTTTGTAAACAGCCCCCGCTATACAGATACAGGAAAAATCATATTACGATACCTTGAAAACGAAACCAGCATCACCATATCTATTATCTAAATGTATCACCGCACAGCCTAACCTTTAGGCTTCTTTTAATGGCAATTTCCAATTTATTTTGCTTCACTTTTTATAGTATTCCATTATCTATTTCATCGTAACATTCTTTCATCCGGAGTTTTTATTAAATCAACTGCGACCGTATCTCATTTCCATTAATGTTATTTCACGAAAGTCTGAGTATTTTTCTAAATACATGCAAATCAATTCTTGGATTCCTGATTTCATAACATCTCTTAAGAAATATGTATGCGGATTGCAAAATTCTGTATTGACTGTAAAACGTGTGTAGGATATGTGGGATATTCAAAATTACCTTGCATTTTTTAAGATGCCTCATATTTGCTACATTTGCGGCTAGATTTTCGTCCTCCCTTGACCTTGTCATTTCCTTTTCATTTATGCTATATAAATGGGCGAGAAAATTTGAGACAAGATTGCATTAAGTTCAATTTAGACGCGAGATTTTTCCCAACAATTTTACCAAAATGAAGCCTGAATACAAATTAGGTATGTCGTATTCTTGTCACAAGTACCTAATATAAATGTGACCGAAACTTAATTGTGAAAAAATTAAATTAAAAATTTAAATAAACCCCCGACACGATGTATGAGTAGGAGCGGTCCCCAACGCGATGTATTTTATTTTTATTTTCTACTTTAGAAAGGGCACTTAGGTCATTGTGTCGGGGGTTTATTTAAATTTTTAATTTAATTTTTATTTTCTGCTTTTTATAGGTACACGCTTATTATGATGTAGATGTATAAGTTGTCAATACATAGATTCTTGTCGCTTTCTAATTTTCTCCCCACCATATATATTTCCAGATATTGGGTATCCCTCCCCCCCCCCCCGTTTACCCCTAGAGCTTTTTGAGGGCTCAACTGATTTTCATGGAACATATTATTTTGTAATGTGCACTTGATGCGCTTTCATTTGAGAACCCACTCGATTATATTTGCTAACTTTCGGTTATTCTTCCCCACTTTTACCCCCCATAACTTTTAAACGACTTAGCCGATTTTCATCAAACTTGTCTAAGAACACTCGCCCGTAACTCACCTGTCATACAAAAAAAAACTGTATTGAAATCGCTTCATCCGTTCGCGAGCTACGGTGCCACAGACAGACAGACAGACAGACCGACAGACAGACACGTGAAACTTATAACACCCCTCTTTTTGCGTCGGGTGTTATTAATTCAAGCAATCGCCAAAACTAATTTTACAGATAATCTCTGATTCATATATGAAAAGAGTCCTAGTAATAGATTTACTAAACCAAGTAACTGGTTTTAGATTCCATTTCGTTCAAACAATATCACACGAGGTAGCTATGTTATCGAATCTAGTAGTCAGTGTTAAAAAATATATGTAAAATGAAGAAACCTTGGTAAGAAATACCTTTATCACATTTCTACCGAGAGTGGCACTGAAAGCTAAATCGAAAGCTAAATTGGGGCAACCCTGCCCGCAAGATTGTAAAAATCAACAGATAATTGATAAGACATCTCATCATAATCGTATCATATTAAAGGATAGCTTACCTCGCAATTAATATAGTTAACTTTATACATTTGAAAAGTATTCTCTTACTTACTTTTTGAATGAATGCTTATAATTGTTCCTAAATTAAGTACAACCAACTCTTTATGAAAATCTCTATAGAAATAAAACAAAAGTATATTAAGTTTCAGTCTCTTAATATAGTTTTTCATATTGTTGTGTTCATTGATGTTTGTTAATTATAATTAGATGCCGTAGGTAAATTACAATGTAGAAAGTTTGATCAACAATATTTAGACTCACCCAATATAATTATAAAAAGCTTTCAATTAATTTTATCACTCATCAATTCGCAGACTCGAAGTCAATTGGTTCGAGTTTGGGTCAAGATTATTGAACTCTGGACTTGTCAATGATGAGAGCAAACTTGGCACCCTCTTCTTTAGAGTCGGAGTAATTAAATATCGATTGCAAATGAGTGTTTCTGATCACTTTATAGTACCTAGTCAGTGAAATCCAGTAGAAACGTATGAAGGTAATATTGCAATGCCTGTTTCTTGTTACGCGAGTAATTAATTTTGTAGTCATATTTTAATGATTCACTTAGATAATATAAATTATATAAATAGATAATACCTAAAATGTTATATTAATAGGGTAAAAATTATGGATATAATAATAATCAGCTACTACTGACACTTGTTCTGGTTTACATTCTTGACATTATGAAATAAATCTCTTAGAGACATAAGATATCTCGGTTATACTTCGAGATAGAAAACATTATAAGCGCATAACTGTTTCTTTTGTTTAGCTCTAAACCCAAACTCAGGATGGCTGTAGAGTTTTTGCTGTACCCGTACTTTGACTTTAGATTAGTAACCATTTAAGCAATTGTGTTTGTAACCTTGATAAGTTTCAAGTCACGTAAATCGAAATTTAGTTCCATCATCATCATCATTTTAGCCAAAAGACGTCCACTGCTGGACATAGGCCTCCCCAAGGAATTCCACAAAAGCCGGTCCTGAGCCGCCCGCATAGTTTATCCCTACATTTTGTTGGTGTGGTTGGATACAATGCCGAAATAAAATAATACAAAAATCTTCATAATTATTGTACCTATGTTTACAAAATAAAATATTGATTGAATATAGTAAAATTATTAAAATATTCTGTGTGCAAATTCAATTTTATTTTTCATAATATTATAGCTAAAAGCACAAAAGAAAATTTGAGAGTTTATTGAAATTTATTATTACTTTATTGAAATTTGCACATCATTTACAAAAGCTTATACCCTTGTATGGGTATACAAGACTTGGATCAAACCAATAGAAATATCTTTATCTTTTTATTTACAAAACGAAATCTAAGAAACTATAATAAAAGGCAGGGAGTTATTGTCAAACTTGGATGCATATAACGCAGTACGAATTTATGTTACTATATTTTATTAGCTTATCTAGTGAGAACGTCTCGAGTGCTGCCTTTATAAGTTTTTCTCAGCAGTGGTTACGTTCCGAACTATTGGTAGACGGTCGATATGTTGACTATTTGTCAACATATCAATCACATCATATCACATCAGTCCATCGTGACCAAAACAAAATAATTTATTTGAATTATCTTCATGTTTTTTAAGAGACTAGCTGACCCGGCAAACTTCGTACCGCCTCAGAATCAATAAATAAAAAGCCTGGATGTCATTTTTCATATTGTCTACCTTCTCTGGACTGAGGCGCCGTCCTATTGCCATCGCTCGCGCGATGCTGCGTCCGTCTGACGAAAAATTATCGTGCGACCGTGCGTTCAAACGTACCGATATCTACTGAATGTCCTATTGAGGGTCGTGCGATCATTCGATGCGACCAAATTGTTTGAACGCATCGTATTGGACGCACGACCGTGCGTTCAAACATACTGATAAATACTGAATGTGCTATTGAGGGTCGTGCGATCATGCGATGCGACCAAATTGTTTGTTGAACGCATCGTATTAATCGCACGAGGATAAGTTAAAAATATTGAATGTCCTATTATTCGACGGCGTGGATTCGTAAGATGACGTTTGAAGAAAACTTAATTAATGAAGTGCGTGCTCATCCCGTTGTTTGGAATAAATGGAGTGAAGATTATAAAAACAGGCTTAATAATGATAAAGGGTGGGCAGCAGAAACTGTGCATCTCTGCTAAGAGCCATTTCGAGAGTAATCGCTCGAGGACAAACGTGTTCCTCATCTTCTTCGCGCGATCGGTTTCATCATATGGGTTTTGGACAGGGTTTCGTATTAAGTTTTCCGTCTCTTGCGGCTAGATTTTCGGCTATGTAATTTCCTTTTGACGGTTTTTACGACACCCGAAAGATAGAATGGGGTGGCGACATTATTTATTCTACCGTCTACCGCTATTCATACTTACCATAATGATAACAAGAAACTGGTCATAAGAAAAGCAAAATAACTGTCAGTTCACATTTCTATTAAACACTCAGTCTTTATTTGAGTCAAAAAGCTTTAATTACCGACATTAAAATGTCTTTGACATTTCAATGTTGATAAAAAGAAGCACAAGATGCAATATTCCTTTGAGAGATAATTATGTTTCATGTCTTTACAAAAAAATATGTTTTCGTTAGAAGTTAACCTATTAAATTAAATGATTTTACGCTTTACAGTAAAGTAGAAATAACTTAATCCCTGAAAGCAAATTTAAGTAGGTATGCACAAAAGGCAAAGAGCAGAGATAATCAAATTTAAATTTTGTATGCATGTGTTGAAGACGTAAAGCCATTTGGGTTTCTTCCCCTTAGGTGTACCGCATGAAACCGAGATTAGTTGCCATATTACTTGGAATATATTTTGGTGATAATCCTACTAATATTATTAACGCGAAAGTTTGTTAGAATGTATGGGTGTATGTTTGTTACTCATTCACGCAAAAACTACTGAATGGATTTTGATGAAGCTTTACAGTAATATAGCTTACTTTAGGTCAGCATGATAATAATCGGCTGTAATTAGTAAAAATATAGTGTGAATTATCCAAAATATAACGATAGTGTCCAGTAAGTTGAAAAAAAAATGCTACCTGCATATTTTTTTGTAGGACTATATAAGATAAATATTTCCATTATACGAGTAACCTGTAACTCCAACGGTTTTTCGGCGCACGCCAGGGTAACTCGCAGATAGCGAGATAGTCCTACAAAAAGCATACATCTATCTTTTATGTGTTAGCCATTATCGCCAAAATAATGAACCATAAATACATCTAAAAAATTATACTTCCTATGATTATAATCACAATTTTCCATCACCACGCGGGTGAAACCGCGGCACACAGCGTGTTAGTAAATCAAAACACAAACCGCAATTTTCTACTAAATTAATTACTTGCTCTCACTAATCCGACTTGTTTGTTGTTCGACCACAACCGTTATTATTTCAAGTATTGCAAGCGCAGCCACCTCTCTCGCCTCAATGGAGTTATCTTATAAACCGATGATCAAGATTAAATTACTGATTGGATTTATTAATTTTCAGATCTCTGATATTACACACTGATGATCGGGTCTGTGTGGTGACGGATTATGAACACATAGTGGCGCCTCATTCCGTCCTGAGGGTGTCGAAAGAGCTGACAAAGGGAAATGACGGCCGAAAACCTAACAGCAAGAAAAGGAAAACTTGACACGAAGCGCCAGCGTGGCAACGTAGGCCAATTACCTTCCATACAATTGAGGGGGGCCTGACTCAGCAGTGGGTCATGTATGGGCCGAGAAGTATTTGATTTCATTTGTAGAGATGGTTCTGGTACGTGATTAATAGAAATCAGTTCAGCCGTTTCTGCGGCATCTTTTGTGCGGCAAGCTATGTAAAGTTTTAAATGTGTGACTTGAATGCCTTTGACAGTAGACTTGTGTGATTGAAAGCATCGCCAGGTTCTGAGATGGAGCAGGCAATTCAAGAAAATGCCCTGTCGGGCACCGGCTCTCACGTACACACGACGCTTTTCGCCGGACTTAGATGCGACGGTGATAGCTAGCCGGGCGGACCATTCGATCCTACCACCAAGCGTGCTGGGTTTTATTGACTTTTACAACACGCGTTATTTCCCAGCGTGCGGTTGGGAAGTTTCTTTTATTCACCAGGCGGGAAAGGCGTACCGGCTTCACGCGGAAAGAATGTTCTTAGCTACAAACTATTTCGAAAGTATTCTTTGAACGGCATGCTGTTTTAAGAAGTTTGTACTGTAACCAAGGAATATATTTGTTGCCAAACTCACAGAGAAATTCTGACACGAAACCGATAAAAATCTGAAATTATGGCGCCGTAGCCATCGCTTTTTATGTATGTTTGTGCACTGTTCTCCTTTGTTTACATATCCGTCACGTAGAGATAGGACGGCGTAGAACAATTGCTTATTGGTTTAATAAACCGGGCGCTAATTTCGAATTATCAGCGCAACCTATAAATGCCTCGCCTTGACCAATTTGATTTCAGTCCGGTCTAACCAGTTTACCAGTATTTACACAGAGTGTTACCACCCTATTCAATCCTGAGGGTGGCGTTAGAGCCGACTCAAGGAAATGACAAGGCCGAAAACCTAGCCTCAAGAGAAGGATAACTCAATATGAAACCCTGTGCCAAGCCGCCTGACCAGCGTAGCCCAGCAGGCTAATTACCATCCCTGTTATGGGAGGAGGCCCGACTCAGCAGTGGGTCATTTTTGGGCTGAGTAGTAGTAGTAGTTGTCTACCCTCGTGATCTAGATGAAAACCCGGTAATTACATAGTTAGACCAGTTGTTAGTTTTCATGCTAATATTCCGAGTGGTGACGGATTTAGAATACTTAGTGTCACCACCCCATTCCGTCCTGAGGGTGTCTCAAATTTCAAACTGTGACTCAAACCGTTTCAAATGGGAATTCCATAAAATAGGCTGTTTGGTTTATAATATAACTAGCGACCCGCCCCGGCTTCGCACTGGTGCAATGATGATATAAATAAAAACCTTCCTCTTGAATCACACTATTTATTTTAAAAAAACGCATCAAAACCCGTTGCGTAGTTTTAAAGATTTAAGCATACATAGGGACGGACAGACGAAAGTGACTTTGTTTTATACTATGTAGTGATAGTGATTGCTCTGAATCTGAGTGTAATTTGTGTTCGTGGATTACATGTTTGTAAACTGTCCCGGCGATACAAGTTCTGGGAAATCGTATTATAAAAAAAGAAAAAATACCGTCCGTTTACCTGACTCTGTAGAGGACTTTTCATGAGCTGAAATTATCATGGTGAATCAAAATAAAAATGGCTTCGGCTTATTCCAATAAAAGTCTATAGTTCCCTTTTCCAATTCAATCTCACAGCGCAATCAGTATTCGAATGGAATAAAAAAGTAAAAATCTGTTGAAGCCCTCGAATCGATTTGTTAAAAGCTCAACAAATGACCCGGAAGCGCAGAGAAGCGATTTCACTGTAATCTGAAGTGGGTTTGCTACACCCCAGAACCACCCTTAATAGTCGTATAAGTGGGCATTCCTCGGGAACTACTCTCACCTTAACCTCCGACCATAGTAAGTTTGAATTCTGTCTGTTGGTTTGGCTACGGAGTCACTGTTCGTGGACGTTAAAATGTTAGACGTAAACATTATTTTTTCTTTCTCACCTTAGTGTTTGTTAGTTTGATATTTGTAAGTAAAAAAATCTTTACATTTCCACAGTGCAGCGAGTCATTTGTGGGCTGAGTAGTAGTTGCCTAAGAAAGCGACTTTGTGGTTGTTTATCGCTTTTTAGTGCATATTATACAACCGCTTTAATATTTTTATAAAAGCGCTTATATTAAAATAAATAAATGCAGGATGAGACGGGACAGAATTTGGTTCGTTATAACGTCCAACCACCAAACTCCAGCCGATATGTTTACTTACTATGGCAGCATCGTAAGCCTGAAACACTGACAGCCGGCCCAACCGAATGATAAATGTATTTGGGAGGGGAGAACGGAAATACTTGGTGTACATTTCGTCGGTAATCATTAGACAAATCAAAAAAGTCTTACTCAAATAGGCTCGTATTTAAAATCATTGAAAATATGCTATTTTGTTAATCACAATATCCGTGAGGTGATGGATCTAGAATATATACTGGTACTATCCCATTCCAACCTGAGGGTGTCTTAAGAGCCGACACAAGGAAATGACAAGGCCGCTAATCTAGCCACAAAAGAATGAAAACTTGAAACGAAACTCTGCGCAAACCCGTCGGCCAGTGTGGCACAGTACCCTCCATGTAATTGGAGTAGGCGCGTCTCACCAGTGGGTCATTTATGGGCTGAATACTACTCGTAGTAATAGTTCATCGGCAAATTGTCTTTCGTGTCTTGTGTGCTTTCGAGTCTGTAAATTGTTTACTCGTATAGTCTAGGCATAGGTACCCATTTCTTATGAAATTAATGCATTCCTTTTTATATTTTTACTAGCTGACCCGGCAAACTTCGTACCGCCTCAGAATCAAAAATAAAAAAGTCATATTTTCTCACCTTTTAAACGCAAAATTCTCAGACCAAAAAAGCCAAATCTGTCCAGCCGTTCTCGTTTTAGCGAGACTAATAAACAACAATTCATTTTTTTATTTTTTTATTTATAAGAAGAAGAAGATAGAAGATAGAAGATATAGATAGATAGATATATTATATCAGTACAGTAGTTACCGAGATTAGCTTATTCAACCTAGCACACTATCTCTATTTCAATATCAATAATATATATAAAACTCAAGTATATTTTGCTCCAGTTTTAAACATAGGCAAATTTATTAAATCAACTTTATACGTCACAGATAACCGTGGCAGGGTCAGCTGCTATCGTGCAAAATGTTGGACCTTGGACTTATTATGTTTGCAAGGAGACCCGAGTGGTCGTCCCTTTCAAGGGTTTTGAATATAAAACAGGCACTTACCAATGCCTATTTATCCTAAATGATTGCTCAAAAGCCGTGAAAAAATCGTCTCTCGCACAAAGAATCCCTGTAGTGATGGTCTTTACAAACATGTGGTTTTCGAACTTAAATGATAACCACTAAGCAAAATATCTCTGTCTAAAAAGACCTACCACTGTGCTCTCGAATGCCATGGAAGGAAAATAACTACATTCGTATACAATGTTATCTAAGAGTTTCTACAAGTTCTTTTCTTACGTCTACATTTTTGACTCTTTTGTGTATTTAATCATCAAGCGCTTACATTCCTGCCTGCCTGACTGCCTCGTTGGTCTAGTGGTTAGATGTGCCGCCTTTGGATCAACGGGTCCCGGGTTCGATTCCGGGGTCGGGCAAGTGTCTTTGTCTAAACCAGAGGCACTGGCTCGGAGTCTGGGTGTCATTTCTATTTATAATATGTATGTATTTACAAAAAAAAATGTATATATGTAGTTTATCATCCATCTCGTTACCATAACACAAGCATTAAGTTGCTTAGCTTGGGACGAGATGGCGTTGTGTGAAATGTCCAAGGATATTTATTTATTTATTTATTGTTGATATATCTTCTTCTTCTTCTTCTCAGCCCATAAATGACCCATTGTTGAGTCTGGCCTCCTCCAACTGCAGGGTAATTAGCCTACTGTGCTACACTGGCCAGATGGGTTGGCACAGGGTTTCGTGTCTTTTGCGGCTAGGTTTTCGGCCTTGTCTCTGCCTTCTGTCGGCTCTTACGACACCCTTAGGTTGAAATGGGATGGTGACGCTATGTATTCTAAATCAGTCACCACACAGACAGACCAATTTTTCAAACAGCAATTTTTCAGAAAAAAATTAAGCATTATTTTGATAGTACATAATGTACCTACATTTAATTGTGAATAGCAAATGACAATCGGTCATAAGTGAACAGATACCTTCTAGGTACATCTTTACCACCTTAGGCCTCATTTTCGACTTCCATCAAGCTATTGCGCGATTCCATCAACATTGAGGAACTGCCACTTAATTTTGGAAATTCTGTGGGATATTTCGATAACCCACATACGTTTGCGTATCTCCTCGATCTAACAGGAAAACTCCGAGCATAGCGATCTACATTGTCGTTTGGGTGACAATATTCCATCTCAGGCGTATTCAAACAAACCGAAAAATACAAAATTATACAAATACATAAACATAGCTTCGTGTTATTGTTTTTTTTTTTCTTTATTTGGCCATGTATTTAATAACTATTTGAATCCCTTTGTAACACCTATATGTGCACCAAAGATAATCTTAAACAAATTGAGAGGTCCTATGTGCGAAATCATAACTCCAACTCAAGATTGCAAACAAATATTTCGCCTTTATTCAGTTAAGGGCTTTTTACTGCAATAATAAACAGTTCCAACTTCCATGTTATTTCGATGGGCCCTGTAACATAACTGACGCAAATACAAAAAAAAACAATGCAAGTGTGAGTTTGTGAGCCCAACCCGTCACGTGGCCGATGACTAATTTGCAAATGCTTTTGTTTTACAGCATTTTTATTATTCACAAAATTGATTGAATGTAACGGCTCACACCTGTTGCTAGAAAACAAACACATAAAACCTCGGGAGTGTGCGGTATGACTTTTAGTTTAATGAATTTGATTTAGTTGCTCGATTTTCTGAAGTGATATTGTAGATTCACTATTAATTAGGGCATCGCTATTTAATTAGGGCATCGAACACGCGAGTGCTCTTGATAATTATTGGCAAATAAAAGTACAAATAAATAGGCATAGGCATATACCATACACCAAAATACGATACGTTATTACTTTTAAATTAGTATTTATAAACATAAATAGGTCATGACTATTTATGTTTATAAATACTAATTGAAAAAACCACCCCGTAATATTAACTAAAATAATATTAAAGTACCCGTCAAAATTTGTAAATTTTTAGGAGTTTATTAGAAAGAAAAATAATTTGGTTATCTGCTAAAGATTTAGCTGCTTTACCTGCAGGATAAATATTAATTGTGTTATTAAAAAAACGTCAAATTTCTAGAATAAAACAAAGAAATACAAATATAATCTCTATCTCTACATAGTATAAAACAAAGTCGCTGTCATCTGTCCGTCCCTATATATGCTTAAATCTTAAAAACTACGCAACGGAATTTGAAGTTGTTTTTTTTAATAGATAGAGTGATTCAAGAGGAAGGTTTATATGTATAATACATGCATAATTACACCCGTGCGAAGCCGGGACGGGTCGGCTAGTATAACGATAAAACATTATAAAAACACATAAAGAGATTATCAAAACAAACTATACGCGATAGGGCGTGAAATTGTGTTTCAACGACAAATTGGGGACAAATTCCCAATAATACTGTTTCCTGGAAAGCATTCGGCACGACATGAAACCTAAATCCCAGATTTACAAAGTAAAAATACACACTTCCGCAAGATTTGTTACGACCCTTGCTAAACGTTTTCAATTAGTATTTATAAACATAAATAGGTCAAGACTATTTATGTTCATAAATACTAATTGAAATAGCCACCCCGTAATATAAACTAAAATAATATTAAAGTACCCGTCAAAATATGTAAATTTTTAGGAGTTTATTAGAAAGAAAAATATTTGCTGCTAGCTGCTAAAGATTTAGCTGCTTTACCTGCAGGATAAATCTTAATTGTGTTATTAAAAAAACGTCAAATTTCTAGAATACAACAACGAAATACAAATATAATCTCTACATAGTATAAAACAAAGTCGCTGTCGACTGTCCGTCCCTATGTATCCTTAAATATTTAAAACTACGCAACGGAATTTGAAGCGGGTTCTTTTAATAGATAGAGTGATTCAAAAGGAAGGTTTTTATGTATAATACATGCATAATTGCACCCGTGCGAAGCCGGGACGGGTCGGCTAGTATCGTTATACTGCTAGCAGCAAGATATGCATGTCACGCCATGAGTTTTCCAGGAAACAGTATTATTGGGAATTTGTCGCCAATTTGTCGATGAAACACAATTTCACGCCCTATCGCGTATAGTTTGTTTTGATAATCTCTTTATGTGTTTTTACAATGTTTTATAGTTATAAAACAATTCCCAATAATACTGTTTCTTGGATAGCTTTCGGCGTGACATATACCCTAAATCCCCGATTTACAAAGTAAAAATACACACTTCCGCAAGATTTGTTACGACCCTTGCTAAACGTTTTCCCGTTGTGTGAGAGCCATGCCATTTAGGACCGCTGTATACAAAAAAGAACTAATAGTGATTCAGGATTAACTAAAATGTAATGCTTATAATCGTTGATGCGGGGCTGGTTATTTTCCATGGATTTTTTATCACTAATTGGATCCAATTTCATTAGGTTTGGGTCCAATTAGTGATAAAAATGAAACCCTTTGGTTATACTAATCAATCGGCGTGTTTCTCTTTGAAGATGTATTTTTGTTAAGCTACCATGAATTTAACACTAATGTTACCAGCCTTCCACTCAGCCCATAAATGACCCACTGCTGAGTCTGGCCTCCACCAACTACATGGAGGGTACTGTGCCACGCTGGCCAGACGGGTTTCGTATCAAGTTTTTCTTCTCTTGCTGCTAGGTTTTCTGTCGTAGGTATCTTTTTCCATTTGTCGGCTCTTACGAGACCCTCAAAATGAAATGGGGTGACGACACTATGTATTCTAAATTCGTCACCATATGGTAACTAGCCTACTTTTGGTTTGCATTTTAGTTCTTTTAGCGGGTTTTTAAAACCATTGAAGAGAGTATGTAATTTTTCAGAGATCTGGTTTAGTTGTATTGTTATATACAGATATCCAAATTTTCCTTTACTTGTTCTCGGTACTACTACGGCTAATTAGATTTAACAAGAACATGTGATTTTCGGCCGTACCCTCTCTCACCGCAAAAACGTTACGACAACTGTGAATATATGGAGTTTTCGTATAAACTCTAGTATCCACAGTTTGAATATAAAACCTCGTTGCAGAAATCTCGTTCACACAGAAACACATGATAACATTTAGTTAAGGTTTACAACGAGAGGACAATAACTGCTGTTCACGAGACCATAAAATGAGTTATATGTACTGGGGGACATTGAGATACCCCGTGACCTATTTGCAGAAGGATTTCCCGGACGGACGGACGGAAGGAACTGTGTATTAATAATGTACATAATTTTTCAATTGTTTAATTGCCCGTTTTTTACCTCCGACAGAAGAGAATGGCGTTATCACGTGGCTCTCTGTATTTTTCAGCTTCGGGTCGAATCTATCGATTTTAAATTGAGTTCTAGGTTAGCCAGGTTTGAAAGCATCTGCTGGTTGGACGGTTTGACGAGATTACCACACTGAGAGTGAGATAAACTTATACCAACAATAATGGATATTTGACTTGTATTTCATTTTATTTTTTTATTCTTGATAGGCTTACGCTTTACATTTTACCATGCAAGACAACATACAGCCAAACACAAATTCTTACGTAAATAAATGTAATAATAAACTTAAGTTAAAATATGTATTTTAAAATATGTATAATATCTTAATATATATATTTCTTGTGTGCGTGTGTATGTGACTGAACTCCTCCTAAACGGCTGAACCGATTTGAATGAAATTTTTTGTATGCGTTTGGGTGGCACCGAGGATGGTTTAGATTCACAAATCAGCCCGACAGATGGCGCTGCAGTCGGTAAACAAATATCATGCAGGACAACGTCTGCCCGGTCAGCTAGTGTATTTATATAAATTCGTGGAATAAAATGAATGTGACTTTGGTGGAAACATATAGAAGGGATTTTGTTCCAATTTGGAATTCAAGTTAGCAATGCTTCCAAATTCAAGGGTTGATCGAACTATGAATAAAATTTAGATAACAATCTGCAACAAATACATATGACACTAAAGTGTTTTGTTTTAAATTAAATTTGTATACATTTCTTTTCTTTGAAAATAAAACTTGTATTTGTTCTAATCTTATACTCCCAAAATCACATTTTTATTAAAGGTCTTCATGTTGCGTTTAGATTTCCATACATGATTGTAAAACTGGAGTTTAAAATATGTTTAGTAATAGATATGGGTGTAGAAAATACGCGGGGGAAATTGCATGCGAAAGTTAGTTTTATTTGTGTTCGGAAAATTGCATGTTACTATAACGATAACAGCATTGCCTGTTACTTAAATCTTGGGCATATACGCCACATAATTAAGTATATTTCTGCCATTACTTTTAATCAAACTGAGAATATAAGTTAGTATGGGTAACTTTTAATCAAAATCGGTTAAAATTCAAACCGACATAAAATGTTCTCCTCTCCACCGCTTTGTCAACACAAAAAAAATACCTTATATGCAATCACAGGATCTAAAAACAAATTATGAACTAAACAGTTAAAAATCTATCTACATAAATAAAAATGAACTGCTGTTCGTTAGTCTCGCTAAAACTCGAGAACGGCTGGACCGATTTGGCTAATTTTGGTCTTGAAATATTCGTGGATATCCAGGGAAAGTTGTTGTTTGTTTTAAGTTTAATTTATACAAAAGTTGATACTACTATAAACTTTTATTTAAAGATTGAGGAAGTACGAAGTCTGCCGGGTCAGCTAGTAACCAATAAAACACATTTAAACTTGGTTGGTTCCTAATAATTAGCGTCCACCAATTTAAATGGTTGATTGAAATGGTTTTTTTCGCTTTGTAGTCGCTTAATAGTTTGTTGTTGCTGTTTAATAGTTTTTTTGTCGCTTTTTAGTTGCTGTTTAATAAAGTGTTTTATGTATAAATATGTTTGCGGTTCGTGTCACATTTCTATGCGTAACAACGTTTGTTGATAGTTACATTTACTTATTGTAAATAAAATGAATGGTTTTGCAATAAAGCTATATTTCGTATCATGATTATCATTCATAACGCACCGCTATGATACATAAATTACGCTGACAACACTATTATGCACATGGGAGTAGACGTGCTTTACGTAACCAACTTCTGACATGAGATTTCACTTTAACGATACGACGCACGGACAAACCATCAACTCAATATATACATAGAGTCAAATCATACATTTTGCACCACAATGGACACTTCAAATTAATAACATGACAATGAGCCTTACACAAAGCACAGTTGGCTGCTATTTTAGTCATAAACGTAACCAAACAGCTGGTCTAACCACATAAATTCGTTTTACATTATGATCGTTTTACACATAAATTCGTTTTACGTTAGGATCGGTATTCGTTTTACATTATGATGCAAATAAAATCGTTAAAACTTACTCGAGAATCGATAATTACTACAGAAGATTAATACATATAATTGATCGCGCGTTGGTACTCATCAAACTCAAACTCAAGAGGAACTTTATTTACGTGGGGTTTATCACAAAACTCTTATAAATAGTAATATTTAAAGTTGCCATGTTATCAGTCGTCATATCGACAGTCACACCTTTCATACACAATTCCTCACTCTTACAATCCATCCATATCTTTTGATCTCCCACAAACCTTGCGTCCACATTCATGCTGAAACCGTCGGAATGCTGCTCTACAGAGAAGAGCCGGCAAAAACTCTGTAGTCTTTTTTCAGCTCATTGGTCTTGTTTACATCTTGGTTCAAACATAACCTTATCTATTTAAACTATCAACCGCGGTTTCATTTTGGTAAAGCCACCAAAATAAATTTTACAGATTGTACAATATAAAAAATACGCCCATTTCAATATTTTTAAAAAAATACATGTTCATACAGGATTTGTCGCGTAACATGTAATAAGCGAATGTGAATTTACTTCATATATAACGTTTCGTCTGGATCACAGATAGAAGCAGATAATCTTGTAACATAGCTAACACCACTAGGGATTAAAACTTTTCAACAAAGCTAAAACCAGTTCAACCATTTATAACCTTCACAACGATGATATAATCTAGCAGACGCGTCAAATTTATAATTATCTCCCTTGTGGGTTGGTTAACAATATGTAGCTCTGAGTTCTAGCTACCCCTATCAGCCAGAGGGTGTCGTAAGACACGGAAAGAAAAGGAAAACTATGCCAACCCGTCGGGCCAGCGTGTACAGTAGGCCTCCATGTAGTTGGAGTGGACTCAGCAGTGCGTCATATATGGGCTGTGTAGTAGTTGTCAGTGTGGTGACTAATTTAGAATACATAGTGTCACAACCCCATTCCATCCTGAAAACCTAGCCGCAAGAGAAAGAAATCTTGATAGAAAACCCTATGCCAACTTGTCTGGCCAGCGTGGCTCTCTCTCTCTTTGCGTCGTATTCCTCAATGTTGAGGGTCGTGACCACCCTTCAGCATCACTTTCTCTAGTATGATGTTCTTCCATCTGTTCCTGTTTCTGACGGCGTGGAGCGCATTGTGGACCGTAGTGTGATGCTGATTTGATTGGACCAACGTGTAGGGCTGCGTCCTCGAGGTCGTTTAGGCTAGCGTGGCACTGTAGGCTAATTACCCTTCATGTAGTTGGAGGAGGCTCGACCCAGCAGTGGGCTGAGTAGTAGCAGTAGTAGATCTACTATAAAAGCCAGCTTGAGTCAGCCAGGCGTAGTGACGTCTCCTAACTGCTTAATAAACATCTTGCCCTTCATATACTGGAATGCTATGCATAAGGCACAATTTAAATATCTCCCATTTCCATATGAATAGTCAGTCCTTTGCATAGATATTGGTAGTTGTTTATGATCATCTCAAGGACGACGTATGTGTCATATCATAATACAACCTTATCAACTTGATCCCTGTCCATCTCGTCCGCCTATTGTTGAGACAGTCTCCTCCCCTGTTAGGGGTTGTTTGACGACTGTGAAAAAAACGACCGTTCGGTTTGAGCAGTAGACTGTTTAATTTGACAAATTGAACAACGACAATATTATTCTACTATATAGAGAACACCAATTTAAAAATACTCTTTTTTTACCAGCCTGTTGCCAACAGACTGGATTAAGGGCTTTCTAACCGATCGTGTTTATATTTTTGTTATAAATCTAGCTGTACCTTACCACGCTTCGTCACGTCACATAATTGTTAACAATGCCATTTATTGACAAGTTGCAACAATGACTGTGGTTTTTCATATGACTGCGGTTGTTGCTGGGTTCCCCTCGCTTCCAACAGCCCGGTATACAACTAATAGGTGTTTTCTCGCTCTCACACTATGTCCCTAACCTAACACGCGAAACAAGATAGACGGTAAAAATCTTTGAACTGAAACTGTCAGCTTAATCTAATCTTACATTAAGTAATCATCAGATTTGTTATATTGTTAGGGTTATACCACCATCATTGTAACCATTTTATTTAAAAGAGCTTCAAAGGGCAAGCAAAGCTTTACCGGCTGTCACTCAAGCGTATATGACAGATGATATGAGAAGTCGGTGGGGTGAAAGCAGTGCTTTTCACTGTTCTAACAGACAGCTGGTCTAACCAACGATTCTCGGTCGTCCCTGATGGGAATCATAAGTAAGGCCACTACCCACTACACTATTTTCTGATCTCGTTGGTTGAGTTATATGACATACGACGGAATAGGTGGTGACAGCAAATGCTTACAGGATTTAGAAAAGGTACACACTTTACCGCTCATTCTCATCTATACTCTATACATACATACACAAATAAATAAAATTGGAGTGTCTGTTTGTAATAATAAAATAACCACTATTTACCAAATGCCTAAGTATGTATGCACAATACATAGACCAAAACCACATTTTTTTTAAAAATTGTCTGTCTGTCTATCTTTCTGTCTGTCTGTTTGTTCCGGCTAATCTGTGGAACGACTGGACCGATTTTGACGGGACTTTCACTGATAGGTAGCTGATGATATAATACACATAATACACAAAATTGGAGTGTCTGTTTGTAATAATAAAATAACCACTATTTACCAAATGCCTAAGTATGTATGCACAATACATAGACCAAAACAAAACATTTTTTTTTAAATTGTCTGTATGTCTATCTGTCTGTCTGTCTGTTTGTTCCGGCTAATCTGTGGAACGACTGGACCGATTTTGACGGGACTTTCACTGATAGGTAGCTGATGATATAAGGAGTAACTTAGGCTAACTTGACTAACTTCGCCCCGCGGCGTCCCCCGCGGGTAACATCGCACCCGTGCGAAGCCGGGACGGGCCGCTAGTTTATCATAAATCTCTTATTAATCGTCTTAAAATTCGCCTAATCTACATTCACACCGTTCATGCACATTCCTCATTCTTACAATCTATGCATCTCTTTCTATCTCCCACAACCCATGCGTCCATCCACATTCGTGCTGAAACTACCACCGGAATACTGCTCTACAGAGAAGAAACGAAACGCTGTAGTTGCTTTTTTTCAAATTATCAGTCTTGTTTACAAAAAAAAACACAACACAACATAGTGCGAGCAAAATCGCTATATAAGAGAAACACGCTACACGTTTACGCAATGAATTATATCCTTGGACATTCACGCATTTGAAGCTAAGCAACTTAATGCTTGTGTTATGGTAACGAGATGGATGATAAACTACTTATATACATTTTTTTTTTTGTAAATACGTACATATTATAGATAGAAAACACCCAGATCCGGAACAAATACTTGTAGGTCGTACAAATATTTCTTCCGTGCGGGAATGGAACCCTTTAATATACTATTGACAAATTGCTGCTTATTACGGAATGATTTATTCACATTCAGTATTATAATATTACTAGCTAGACTAACTTCTGTTAAACTTGACTGACGTTTCTGAACTAAACTAACATTAGTTCTCTATCGCGGTATGTAATATACATATTTGATATGTATGTGACTAATAATAATGTGACTCAATTCACACACTCCAATTAATCAAAGGGTGAGTGAATGTTGTATATGAATGATTTTCAGCTATTACTGGCGTACTTCGTAGCTTCAGCCAATAAATGAGTCGCCATTGAGTCTTTCCTCGTAAAATTCCATGAACTGATAGCTAAGATGGGCTAGTAGAGGGTTGATATCTTTCGAAGAACTACTATTAAATTTATCATAAGGATCGATTCATATCGATTTTAAATCCGAGATTTGATAAAAATTCCAGAGAGAAATAAATAAAAATCTGTTTATTACTATTAAGTGCGCTCTGTACCTTTAAAGGCGAAAATACATTTATACATTCAGCCTACACTAAGCTCGCAACACATTAAACAGGAAAACTCGTAATCCAAAGAAAGGTGCCTCATAAACTAAGCAAGCATTTAATGTCGCTACGGCTAACGCCTTATATTTCCTCAGAAGGCTCAGCATGTCAACAAACGGGGCGTCATTAGCGGCATTAATCTGCAAAGGCATAAAAAGACGCCTAATGACGCGCAAACATAGCGTGATATCACCAGGCGTCGCGCGATGTCCTAGGTATGGATAATGTTATATCTTTGATACATATAAATTACCCGTCACGTTGATTGTCCGCGATGACCTCCTAAACTGTTTAACGAATTTTAATCAAATTTGTAAACCGTGAGGAGTTTGATCCAACTTGAAAAATGGATCAAACTGTTATTGACATTAGTCCATTATATGGGTCTGTTATTTGACATTAGTCCATTATAGGTTAGCTCCAAACTTTTCTAACAGATGGCGATATCTGTTGACTGGTTGAGTAAGTATTCAATAGATGGCGCTATGTTAAAAGTTAAATTAATGTATGCTAAATGTAATATAACAAAAACCTTAGCCATGCCAACGCGTGGCCGGGTCCGCTAGTATTAGCATTCCGATGCGATGTCATACATTTAGAACTTAATACAATCTAAAAACGAAACATGGAACGTAGAAAATGTTGAAAACATATAACAAGACTATTTATTCATTTTTGAAATTGGATCTCGAACGCGCACCACTAATCATTTATGCATCCATCAGCGGTAGCAAAGTTGTTACTTTTTCAACTTGTTCTCTTTGGCGCCAACCGGGTTTTCCCTAAAAAAATATACATACCAATTAATTTAGAAATAGCATTTTCATTTACTTTTATATACCTGGCTGTTATACACTGAGCTAACGGTTTTTTACTTTGCAATAATATGTATCGCTTTACTTAGGCAAATATTATTAGTGGTTTATCGTAGTTTTAAGGATATTTCTATTTCAAGTTATATTTCCAAAACAAAAGTAGCCTGCATCCTTTTCAGAGGTTCCATGTATAGGGAACATCCAGTTCGTCCAACTGAACATGAGTGAGTTTCACGCGATGCCAATTACTAATTTATACCGATGGAAGCAAAAAGTATAATAAAAATGAAAATAGTAAAAGTGTACTAATTTTATTTTCCAGGTTCCTTGTCGTATTGGATAATTGTCTTGGTAATTTTTGGACACCATAACTTCCATTTGGAGAAATGACGAAATATATCGCTGTATTTTGTCTTCATAATTTCTAAACGTTATTTTATATGCACAACCATAATTTTGAGAGCCACCGATCCCAGTTGTCATTAAAGCATATTTTATCAGTTGCTACACCAACTACTGAGCAACAGCAAAATTGACAACAACACCGGCAAGTATTCCGTGTGGTGACCAATTTCTAATACATGATGTCCTGAGGGTCTTAAAAGCCGATAAAAACAAATGACGAGACCGAACATTTAGCCGCAAGAGAAGAACATCTTGATACGAAATCCTGTGCCAACACGTCTGGCCAGCGTGGTAATGTAGGCCAATTACCCTTCATATAATGGGAGGATGCTTGACTTAGTGGATCATGTATGGGCTGTGTACTAGTACCGGTACCTACTACATACTAGTCGTTACCCAAATCAAAAATAGAATGAAATTGCTAGATGGTCAAGTCGATATTTAAATGGAAGTAGACTTTCAGTTTTTTTTCGGTGCCAACGTCAGGCAAGATAAAACGTTTGTCAGTGCTCTCCGAAAGAAATAATTATAAACTCAGTGTAAACGAACCAAATACAATACAGTGAAATATACTAATGAAGAATACATCTCAAGCAAGATAAGTGATAAAATTGTGCAGGACTTGGTGAGCAAAACGCGAAATAGTAAAATATTCAGTAAACATAACATATTGAACAACTGTCAAAAGCCTGCAAGTCATAGATAAGTTTGCGTAATACCAACAAAACGGAAGAACGCAGTGTTGCCATAGCAAATAAAAAAAATCCCTGCCTCCCATTCACTCACTCAGTCACAATCAATATTAACATATCTGTAAGTCAGCCAAAGAAAAGTTGCGTTCCAACTCAAGCAGATACGAAAAGTTTTGTTATCGCACCGTAAAAATACCCTTTTCAACGATGGCTGAAGAAATGTCAATCTCCACACTGTTTAATATGATGAAACTAGAAATGGATAAACAAGCTACCCTAATAAAAGATAATACAGAAAAAATCATGGCGACCATAGACGTTAAAATCAAACCATTAATTAAAGAGAATAAAATCCTGAAGTCAGAAATCGAAGTACTAAATAAGAAAATAAATTCCCTAGAAAATGCAACTAAAAGGAACAACATTATAATTCATGGATTTAACGAGACGGAAGCAAATTATACTGAATTATTTAAAAATATTACAAAATTATTTGAAAATTCGGGAACAAAAATTGATAATTACGACATAAATAAATTACACAGAATTGGAAGGCAAACGAATGGAAAAATAAGGCCTGTATTAATTACCCTCACAACAAACAGCAAAAAAATTGAGATTCTAAAAAATAAAAGTAAAATGACAGTATCAACATACATTACTGAAGACTTCTCTAAAGAAAGAATTACAACAAGAACTACACCGAGAGAAGGAAAAGGGAAATGATGTGTACATTAAAAACAACAAAATTGTAATAAAACCAAAAGGAAACGAAAAAAGAAAAAGGGTGACATCACTATCACCTACACAACGGAATCAACATGTGTCAGGCGGTAACAACAGAAACGTAGGAGCCCCTGCAAAACTACACAGAACTGACCCGTTCGCATACATGAAGTCTAGATCCCATTCTTTGACAGAAACAACTAAACCAAAAGCATAGGAATCTCGAGACATCGGTAACCGGAAAAACACAACAACCATAAGCAAAGAGTATTTAGAAAGGGAAAAGCACCCCAACCCGGCTGGTCACCGTGGGGCAAGAGACCAAATCCCTCTAGGATCATCCCCCAAAAACAAAAATGTATATGAACAAGATACTATAAATAAAAACAGTAAAAAAGAAAAAAAATGTTATAAAAGATAAGCGAAATAGTATTTACATATCAACACCCAACACTAGGACTCTAAGAACAGACGAATCCCTACAAGAACTGGAATATGCGTTAGCTTTTATAAAGTGGGACATTATTGGCCTAAGTGAAGTGAGGAGAATGGGCGAAAAAATTGAACAGCATGAAAACTACATTTTTTATCATAAAGGAAGCACACCAGGTCTACATGGTGTCGGATTCCTGATTAAAAAATGCTACAGCGAATATATACAGTCTTTCACTGGGATCTCAGAAAGAATTGCACAACTAAATATTAACTTGCCTGGGTATGAAACTATATCCATAATCCAAATATATGCTCCTACAGAGATGGCACCTAAGGACATAAAGGACAATTTCTATGAAGACCTGGAAAATACTCTTGCCGGTACACACAAAGCAGTTGTCCTGATGGGAGATTTTAATGGCCAGGTAGGTGAAAGACTAATGAACGAAGATAGCACATTAGGTCAATTCAGCACAGGAAAAAGAAATGATAACGGACAAAGATTAGTACATCTGGCACAGGCACATAACTTCAAGATCCTAAATACTATTTACAAGAAAAACAAAAATAAAAAATGGACCTGTATATCTCCTGACGGGAATGTAAAAAATGAGATAGATTTCATATTATCTAACAAACACGAATTCTTCAAAGACATAGACATAATTAATAGGTTCAATTTCAACACAAATCACCGAATGGTAAGAGGAGCAATCTACCTAAATGAGATAAAGAAGAGGAGACCGTACACCAGGAAAGAGATTATACCAGATCAAATCCCACTTCCCATTCCAGAAAACTTGTTGATAACATTGAAAGACCATTTAATGAATAACAATAACAACAAAATAATATAATAAACTACAAGAAGCGCTTCAAGAATTGTCTAGGAAACTATATACCTCAAAACACCAGAGAGATAAAATTGGAGACGAAGCCAGACACCTTATTCAAACTAGGAAAACTTTATTGAGAAATAAAAAAGAAAATAGAACACAAATAACGCATTTAATTAAACAAATAAATGAAAAAATTAGGACACATAGGAAACAACTTAGAAATAAAACTATCCAATACCATATTGAAACATCGTGAGGCATAAAGAAAGCCCTAAAAGAACTGAGAGAGAATACCTGTTGGATTCCATCCATCAGAGGCAAGACATCTGATAGCAAAGAAACAAAACGACCACAAATTATGGAAATAGCAGCAACGTTTTATAGATAATTATACGATGACGTAGACTACACTTAAAGTCAATACTCACAAGAAGATGATGAAGAAGATATCCTCCCGATACTAGAAACCGAAGTGAGAACCGCAATACTGTCCCAGAAAAACTACAAAGCCTCCGGAGATGACGGACTAACAAACGAAATTCTAAAAGGATGCCTAGATTACACGATAAATGCTATTACAAATCATATACAACGACATTCTAGCTAAAGAAGTAATACCGCAACAATGGACATCATCAACCATCATATTGCTCCATAAGAAAGGCGACAGGGCAGAAATAAATAATTATAGACCGATTAGCCTGATCTCCAACTTATATAAGATATTTGCGAAGATAATGTTGAACAGAATAAGCACAGTATTGGACGAAAATCAGCAGAGAGAACAGGCTGGATTCCGAAGCGACTTCTCAAGAATAGATCATATTTATGCCGTAAAACAAATTATCCAAAAGTGCAAAGAGTACGGGAAAAAATACTACTTGGCATTTGTAGATTACAGTAAGGCATTTGATTCTCTGAAACATATACACATTTGGGACGCTCTACACTCACAAGGAGTACATCCAAAATATATCAGGATAATAAAAAACATATACAAGGAATCAACAGCAAAAATCCAGACTGAAAGGAAAGGAGTGGCCTTCAAAATTAGAAAGGGAGTACGGCAAGGGGACCCTCTTTCACCAAAACTTTTCTCGGCTGTACTAGAACATTTATTTAGGAAAATTAATTGGGATCCATTTGGGATCAACATAAATGGCAAAATGCTTAACCATCTCAGATTCGCAGACGACCTAATTCCACTTAACGATAACCAAGAAGGCATAAAAACAATGCTTAACCAATTGGATAGAGAAAGTAAAAGAGTAGGCCTGACTATGAATCTAGACAAAACAAAACTAATGACAAACCACACAAAAACACCTATTTTTTTAGACTCCAATATAGTAGAATATGTGGATGAATACACATATTTAGGACAAATCATTGCCCCGGAAAATCAGATGCAGAAAGAAATATGCATCAGAGTAAATAAAGCTTGGAAAAGATTCTGGTCCCTAAAGGAAGTAATGAAGAACCCACATATACCTCTTAAAGACAAGACTCTGGTATTCAACTCATGCATTCTACTATGCTTAACTTATGGAGCACAAACCTGGGCCCTTACTAGTAAACAGAATGGAGCACTCAAAGTGTGTCAAAATAAAATGGAGAGGAGCATTCTAAACCTCAAGTTAAGAGACAGAATTAAACTTAAATATATAAGAAGCAAGTCAAAAGTCACAGACGTCACTTACACTGTGAAAAAGCTTAAATGGAACTGGGTAGGCCATGTGATAAGTAGCAAAAAGGAAAAATGGACAAAAGACGTTACCAAATGGTACCCTCGAGACGGAAAAAGAAGGAAAGGGCGGCAAAAAATAAGATGGGAGGACGATATCAGAAAGGTAGCTGGAACAACATGGCAAAGAAACGCCGTGAATAGGGATACATGGAAAAGCCTAGGGGAGGCCTATGCCAAACGGCAAACTGATAATACTGTTACTGATGTCGAAGAGAAAGATTAAACATTAATTATTAAAAGTGCAATGCAAATTATTATATTAAAATAGATATGAATTATAATTAATTGTAATATATTGCAAAACTATATACTACAATTAAAGTTTTTAGACTAACGCGATTTTCACACATTTTAAATAATTATGACACGGGTCTTAATCGCGGAAATATTTTGAAGGTAAATACCTTATACTGCCTGATAATAATAATTAATATAATAATTAAGGAGCATATTGCAGCTGTCAAAAACAGACAGGTCAATAAGTCGGCGATTGCGGAGCATCTACTGGAATCAGGACCAAACCATTGGATTGAGCTACATAAGCCAACCATCCTCTCCACAGACCGTCACTATTATTCAAGAATTGCGCGGGAAGCGATTGAAATTAAAAAACATACCAGCTTTAATAGAGAGGATGGTTACCGTTTATCATCATCGTGGAATCCAGTTTTTAGTGAATGTCATCTCCGTAATAAAAAACCAATCCGCTCGTGTGTAGACGTCGTTAGTGTGGTGTGTCGGAATACCGACAATTTACAAAAGCTAACAAATTGTGAAGAGCAAGCGAGGGTAGGCATGGAGACCCGAGCTTCACGAAGACGGCGCTGAGCTACATCCATCAGTCAGCCTGTGACCACGGCTGGTGTAACCCACGCCGAAACGTCAGGCGTCAGGAATAGCGTGGCTCTACCACCTTTCTTTGGTGGTAGAGCCACGCTATTCGCAGCATGAATGGGCCGGCTCGACCGGGTAAGTACCACACTCTCGCAGAAGACCGACTTTTGAGTAGTAGCTTTTAGCTACTGCGCTTCGTTCGGTGAGCGAGAGGGCCGGAGGCCCCCCCCCCCCCCCCCAACCATGGCAGCGGAATTTAAAGAGAGAGTACCCCAGGAGGGTACCAGTGCGTTTCGCACTGGAGAATCCCTCCCTGAGCATCCTCGCTCAGGCTGCCCTACGTATTCTGGGGAGGGCAAAATCCCGCTCGTTACACCTGCCCGAGGCAAGAGCAACATAAACACGGCACCACCACCTGAACTCCATGTACACTTCTGCAACATCAGGGGATTGCATACTAATCTAAACTCTGTCCACCACCATCTTGAGTCAGAGAAGCCTGCGTTGCTCTTTTTAACGGAAACTCAGATATCGTGCCCCACGGATGCGTCATACCTAAATTACCCAGGCTATAAAATTGAACATAAATTTGTGTCACGAGCCGGTGTATGCGTGTACGTGAGGGACGATATCTGCGTCCGCCGCCTAGGCAATCTTGAAGGCAGGGACCTCTCCTCCATCTGGCTGCGTATAGATTGCGACGATCATCCGCGCATATTCGCATGCCTCTATAGGTCCCACAGCGGCGATGCAGAAACCGACCGACTCTTCGAGCACGTCGAAACGGCCACTGACTCCGTGCTAGAACAGACCCCGTCCGCCAAAATTGTGGTTCTCGGCGACTTCAACGCACATCACGTTGAATGGCTTGGGTCACAGAAAACTGACCACGCGGGTATAACTGTTCATGCCCTTGCCATGGCCTATGGTTTAACACAGATGGTCTCGTCGTTCACTCGAATACCTGATGTGGAAAACCATACGCCTTCACTGCTGGATCTTCTACTGACCTCTCATCCCGATGGCGTAAAGGTGTCCGTCGGTGCTCAGCTGGGCTCGTCGGACCACTGCCTAATTCGGAGCGTCATGCCACTTACGCGTCGATTGCGGTCTCGCCCCGCGGGCCTCCGGCGTGTTTGGCATTTCAGGTCAGCAGACTGGGATGGAATGCGGATCTTCTTTTCATCCTACCCATGGGGTCAAGTTTGTTTCTCTCTGGAAGACCCCAGTGCTGTTGCTGACTCTGTCGCTGATGTGGTGCTCCAAGGCATGGAACTTTTCATTCCAAGTACTTTGGTGCCCGTTGGCGGCAGGTCTCAGCCCTGGTTTGAGTCCTCTTGCAAACTGGCAACCAGTAAAAAGCAGGAGAAATTCCAAGCCTGGGCAAATGCAATAGCTACTGGGGATCCGAAAGCTGATCACCTGAAAAAGGAATACAACTTTTCCTCCAGATCCCTCAAAAGAGCCTTGGCCATGGCAAAGGCAAAGCACATCGGCAGGATTGGTGAGAGACTGGCTCGTCTTCCCTCGGGTACACGTGCCTTTTGGTCCCTCGCCAAGGCTGTCGAAGGGAACTTCTGTCGACCATCTTTTCCACCTCTGCGCAGGGAGGATGGTGATCTCGTCTACGATGCAAAGGAGAAAGCCGATCTTCTGGGCTCTCTTTTTGCATCCAATTCCACTTTGGACGACGGGGAGAAACCACCGCCGACCATCCCCCGGTGCGTCAGCGCCTTGTCGGGCATTCGGTTTACCCAAAAATCGGTCCGTAATGAGCTTCTCTCCCTGAACATCCATAAGTCCAGTGGGCCTGACACCATCCCTCCTATTGTGCTGAAAACATGTGCTCCAGAGTTGGCTCCAATATTAACGCGCCTTTTCCGACTCTCCTACGATACAGGCGTAGTCCCTCATTCCTGGAGGATGGCTGTTGTGCACCCCGTCCCGAAAAAAGGCGATCGCTCTGATCCGGGTAACTACCGGCCCATTGCCATCACCTCCTTGCTCTCCAAAATAATGGAATCCATTATTAATCGCCAACTTTTACAATACCTAGAAGAACACCAGCTAATTAGCGACCGCCAATACGGGTTTCGTCAGGGTCGGTCGGCTGGCGATCTTCTAGCCCACTTAACCCATCGCTGGGCATTGGCGATAGAGACCAAGGGGGAGGCCATGGCCGTTAGTCTGGACATTTCGAAAGCTTTCGATCGGGTGTGGCACAAGGCGCTTCTTTCGAAGCTTCCGTCTTATGGGCTGCCTGAGAAACTCTGCAATTGGGTTACCAGCTTCCTCACGGAGCGCAGTATCAAAGTCGTTGTCGACGGGACATGCTCCAACGTTAAGCCCGTGAACGCTGGTGTCCCACAAGGCTGTGTGCTTTCCCCAACTCTGTTTCTTCTGCATATCAATGATATGTTACATGCTGATAACATTCATTGCTATGCAGACGACAGTACGGTGGATGCCTTATACTTTGGCCACCCCAATATTTCTCAGGCGCACATCCTTGAGTGTCGGAGCAAAATTGTGTCTGAAATCGAGGCTACCTTAGACCAAGTCTCGCATTGGGGTCATCACAACTTGGTGAAGTTTAACCCCCTAAAGACACAAGTTTGCGCGTTTTCTGCCAAAAAAGCCCCCATGGTCGTGCCTCCTCAGTTTCAAAACACTCCTCTTGATATTAAGCCGAGTATTGGGATTCTCGGTGTTGACGTAGGGAGCGACGTTCAATTTCGCGGTCATTTGGAAGACAAAGCTAAGCTGGCCTCCAAAAAACTGGGTGTCCTCAACAGAGCGAGGCGGTATTTCACGTCGGCACATCGCCTCCAATTATATAAGGCGCAAATACGGCCACACATGGAATACTGCTGCCACCTCTGGGCCGGGGCTCCACAGTACCAGCTCCTTCCTTTTGATCGCATCCAACGTCGTGCAGCTCGAATCGTCAATAGCGATAGTCCTAATGATCGGCTTGATACTCTAGCCCTGCGAAGAGACGTGGCGTCTCTCTGCATTTTCTATCGCACTTATCACGGAGAGTGTTCTGAGGAATTGTTCGATCTTGTCCCTTCCGCTTCTTTCCGCCACAGATCCACCCGCCAGAAATACCATCAATTTCATCTGGACGAATGGGTGTCCACCACCGTGCGGTTTTCAAGAAACTTTATACCGCGCACAACGTCTTTGTGGAATCAATTACCAGCGGAGGTATTCCCGAACCGGTACGACATGGCAACCTTCAAGAAACGAGCCTATTCCTTTCTTAAAGGCCGGCAACGCACTTGCAACCCCTCTGGTGTTGTGGGTGTCCATGGGCGGCGGTGATCACTTACCATCAGGTGACCCGCTTGCTCGTTTGCCTACCTCTTCCATAAAAAAAAAAAAAAAAAAAAATACTACAAGCTAAAATGAAATGTATATATATGAAATGAAATTAATTATCGGTAATAAAGGCTATTCTGATTTTGATTTTGAGACTTTCAGTGTGGTGAAGGATTTAGAAAAGAAAAGAAAGAAAGAAAAAAGAAACGCAAAAGCAGATCACCTAACCGCGAAAGACGGAAACCATGATACAAACCCAGTGCCAACCCGTCTTGCCGTGCTAGTTGGATATAATTCTGTTAATAGACTCATCGTCCGGGTGGAATGTAAACCGCACACCGATTCGCTTGGGCCACGCAACTGCTCCAACTAATTGCGCCACATTCCCTAAATGTTTCACGTTATACTACATATGCCAAATCCGTGAGGCGATGAGGGCTGGGTTCGCGGCAGTCAAGAAGAAGAAAAATTATTGAACTAAATTGTAAACATGACAGCTTTCTTCTAGAACAAAATTAAATTAAAAATTTAAATAAACCCCCGACACAATAACCTTTAAAAAGTAAAAAATAAAAATAAATACTTCGCGTTGGGGGACCACTCCCACTTATCTATTACCTTTTTTTTTTTTTTTTTTTTTTTTTTAACGTGGGGGAAACCTTTTGTAGGTCCCCAGCCCGAGGGACAGGGGGCTGGGGTATGTGGGAGTCCCGGTCGCGAGAAGATGGTAAGTTGCGACCGGTGTACCCACTAAAACCTACCACGAAATGTTCTACTCGAGCCTGCTGCCGTATGGGAAATTGTGTTTTTCTGTCCATTTTGGCAGCGGCTTTGGAGGGGAGCTTGCTTCTACCCTCTCTGGTGTTGTTATGAGTGCTTGAGTGGCACTTTCCTCTCTGAGATTCTGCTGAGGGGGACAGGGTGTCCCTACCCTTGGCCCCGATCTCATTTTACGCTCCATAGCGTGATGGTGCTTGGTTCCGCATCTTTTGGTACAGAAACCATTTGTGCGCGAACCTTTTCTCTCAGGAACTGTCATCTCCTGTGAGCGGGGGTGTTCCTTGTGCCCCCGCTCGGAGGCTATGGTTAAGGCGGTAGATTTCGCACGTGCGCCAAACGCCTTCGTCCGATGCGGACTCGGCGCTGTGGATGGGCGTCAGGTGCTCTCTCTCGCATTCTCTCTGCGTCCTCCTTCGCCTTCATGACGCTTTCTGCGAAGTTATTCATGGCAGCCCAAGCTCTATCATTTCTTGTTATTGTCGCTACTACTGTGGGTAACGACAAGTCTAGTCCAATTATGGCAACTAATGTTGCTCGTTCTCTTGTCCATGCCGGGCACTCCCTGAGGGTATGCTCGGCCGTATCCTCCGCGGTGGTACAGTGATGGCAATTAGGGAGGGGCTCTCGCCCCGCCACCCTATGCAGATACCTCCCGAAACATCCGTGCCCCGAGAGGATCTGCGTGAGATGGTAGGAGGGTGTGCCGTACCGCCGCGTTACCCAGTGTTCTAAGACAGGCCGAATGGCCGCGATGGTGTTATGGCCTGCACTCGGCTCCTGCAGTATCCCCACCCAGTCAATGAGGAGCGTGCTCCTTTCTTCTGTTCTCCAATTTTGGACTGTGTCCACCATGGGGGGTTCGCCGTTGGCCCGGGCCTCAGCAACGCGGATGTATAAGGCGGTGAGGACCCGAACTTCCAGCTCCCATGGTGGGGTGCCCGCAAGGACGCACGCTGCCTCAAAGGAGATACTGCGATAGCCCCGGACGATCCTAGTCGCCATCATTCTTTGTGGCCGACGCAGAATTGCCCTGTTCTGCGCTGTTAAAGCATCCGCCCAGATAGGTGCCCCGTATAACGCCATTGACCTTATGACTGACGCATACAGTCGTCGGCAAGCGTCATTGGGGCCACCTGTATTTCTCAGCAGAGAGCTGAGGGCCCCCGCAGCCCGCATGAGTTTTGGCACCAGCCGAGTAAAGTGTTCGGTGAAGGTGAGGCGAGAGTCCAGCGTGATGCCTAGGTACCGCATCGCGGGCTGGATGTCGACTCTCACCCCACCAACAGTTAGATGTGCGTCGGCTGGTGGTTTTCTCCGCGGGCCGTGAAAGCAGAGGGCCTCTGTCTTTTCCAGAGCCACTTTTAAGCCCAACGTCTCGATCCTGTAGACCATGTGGGCCACTGCTGCTGTGGCCCTGCTCTTTGCCTCTTCAAAGTCGCTGCCACGTGCCGTAATGAGTGTGTCGTCCGCGTAGCACGTGACAGCGACTCCTCTTAACATTTCCCCTCTAAGGGCCCAATCAAATCCGATGTTCCACAGGAGTGGGCCCAGCACCGACCCCTGTGGAACACCGCGTGTGATGTCTTTCGAGACCCATCCGTTCCGCGTGGGGAACTTAATCTTCCTCTGGGACAGGTAGGAGCCGATGAGTTCCCTTAGATAGGCTGGGAACCCATGATATCTTAGTCCCTCCTTTATGACCTCCCAGGGGAGCGTGTTGAAAGCGTTGGCTATGTCCAATGACACGGCCAACATCGCTTCACCCTGGGAGATCGTGTTCTCCGCCAAGTTTTTGACTCGCCCGATCGCGTCGATCGTCGATCGGGCTCGTCGAAACCCAAATTGCACCTCACACAGGTCCGGCCCAACCCTTTCCATATGCTGGACGAGTCGGTTGGCGACAATCCTCTCAAAGAGTTTTCCGACCTCGTCCAGCAGAACGATCGGGCGGTAGGCCGACGGAGACTCAGGTGGCCTACCTTCCTTTTGCAGGAGCACCAACTTCCCGACCTTCCAGTTGGAGGGGAAGTGTCCCTGTGTGAGGCACGCATTCATCAAGGCCTTTACGCGGTATCCCATAATGTCATACAGGGCTATCAGCACTTGCCCCGATATGCCATCGAGGCCCGGGGCTCGACGCTTCTCTTTTGTCCTCTCAAGAGCCGTGTTTATCTCCTCGTCTGATATGGCTGGGACTGGAGTTCTCTCCGGATTGTCCGGGGGCGCCATCGTTGGGAAGCGCCTTTCCTCAGCTGGCGGGAACAGGGCGGCAACTATAGAGTTTAGCTGTTCAGGCTCTAGAGTCGTAGTTAGTGGGAGTGTCCACGGCCTCAATTTCTGCCGCACCTGTTTATATGGCTGCCCCCATGGATCCCGGTTCAAAGTCTCCAGCCACTCTTCAAAAGCCCTGGCCTTCGATCGGGTTATTGCCGCAGACAGTGCCGCTCTGGTTTCTCTATAAACCGCATAGAGGCGTGCCTCCTCCACTTCATCTCTCCGCCACCGGCGACGATGTCGGGTGTACGCTCTCCGGTCGGCAACGCTTTGGCGGCGCAACTGTGCCACCTCGTCGCACCACCAATACGCCCATCGCCGTGGTTTGCCATTGCACAGGCGTGGCATTGCGTTGTCACATACGCGACGGAAGGTTTGTTGTAGCCACTCTGCTTCGGCCGCAGCGCTCTCAATTGGGGCGTCGTCCGTTGGCCACGTCAGTACTAGAGCCGTTTCCCGCAGACGGTCCATTTTTATGCTCTTTGGTGACCACCGTGGGGGGTCACCTGGAGCTGGTCTTGGGAGCGCATTTGGAGTCAGGAAGGCGGAGACCTCGTACCGGACGTATTTGTGATCCGATAGGGTCTCCATGTCCTCCAGAACCTTCCAGTTCGTTACGCGTTCTGCCAGTGCAGGGCTGGCAAACGTCACGTCGACTATGGACCCCCCATTATGCCGAACACACGTATGGGCGGAACCACGATTCAGGATGACTAATCCTACGGAGGCGAGCCAGTCCTCTAATTCCTCTCCTCTGACGTCCGTTGCGGGGCACCCCCACGCGGTGGACTTCGCATTGAGGTCCCCCGCAACGAGCACATGTTGGAAGCTGCGTCTGGCAATGAACGTCCTCAGGCTCCGCAGATGTTCATTAAATTCTGCCAGAGGTCTATTCGGGGAGAAATAACTGCTGATGACGAGAACATCCCGTACATCGGCAGCAACCCAGCCATGACCCTTAGCCACGTTTCGAAGGGGTGGAGCCCCTAGTGATGGTCGACTGTGCAGCGCAACGTCGCCGCGCAGGTCCGCCACCCAGTTGTCATTGCAAGGAGGAACCCTGTAGGGCTCTGAGATCACCGCTAGATGGATTTCCAACTGTGCCAAGCTCTGCATAAGCAGATTTTGAGCATTGGCACAGTGGTTCAGGTTACTTTGCAATATCAGGGTGTGATCCATTAACTGATCTGCATGGTTTCCTCCTCTGCCTGGCCCCCTGTACCTGAGGGGCCGGCGATGGCGGGCTGCGTCGTTACCGCGCTAGCCTGCGCTGCTCTCTTTGCCTTTTTGGGGGCGACACACGATTGACGCCCTATTAGATGATCGGCCTTCCTGCCCGCCGCCGCACACACGGTACAGTGCGGCTTGGCGAGGCAGGTGTTGGCCTTGTGTCCAGGCTGACCGCAGCGGAAACAGTCTTCGCTGCGGTCTATCTCGGCGTGACAACACGCGCGGGCGTGGCCACTCTCCATGCATTTAAAGCAACGGAGAGGGCGTTCCGGTAGGACCTCTACCCGCGCAGAGGACCACCCAATCATTATCCTCTTGCTGGACGCGACCTTCTTGGCCACGATCAGGGGACACTTTACCCACGCAGTGCCGGGTCTCCTCGGGTGATCCCTTCGAATTCCCCCACATGTGATCGCGGAGACCTCGCACTCTCCGACCTCAGCGATTGCGGCAATTACCTCCTCACTGGTGACCGATACTTCCAGGCCACAGACCCTAAGCTCAGCAGTCCTTACCGGCCTCGTCACTCTGATCAGCGAGGGGTCGACTACTCCTCTGAGCTTCTCCGCGAACGTGTCCGCTTTGTGTGTTCGGTCGGCCCCCGGGAACACCATGATTGGTGCCCCAGTAGCGCCGTATCGAAAGCGTACGTCCGCTATACCGAGCTCTTTTACGCTCAGGTGCTTTTTAGCTTCTCTCAGCACTTCTTCGTATGTAGCACCTCTGTTGGCAGCTTCGGGCTGCAGTGTCAGAACAACTGCTTCGGTTGCAGGTGCCCGAAGCTTTTGTGGCCTGCGTTTTTGGGGATTGCCACACCTTTGGGGTTCTCGTCCCCTTGATAGAACTCGGTCATGCCTCATGGCCTTCCTCGATTGTACGCGAGTCCACCCATCGGATTCACGAGCAGGGGCAGGAGCCGAGAACACGGTATTGTGTTCTGCGTCCGGCACTCGTCTTGCTGCCATGCTCTTCCGTTTTGGCTTCTTTCGCTTCTTCTTTTTACCCTGGCTCACCGGAGCTACTGGCTGAGCCGTGATTGGGGGCGCGACACTCGTCGACCCTACCTCTCTTGCAGGACCCACTTCCTTCACTGGGGCAGGGTTCCCAGACTGTCTCTTGGGCTCAGAAGCCCTGACAACTTTAGCACTCCCAGGGGCGGCTGCCGCCCGAGCATACGTCGCAGGACTTGCAACACTCGTCGATGCCACAGAGGGCCTAGCGGGGACGGATTCCTCAGGCTGAGGCTGAGAGGTCCGCGACGTTGCTTCCCTGGCTCTTCGTCGGTCCGCTGCCAGTGGCGGGCGCAGGTTCGGCTCAGGGAGGAGTCTCCCCTCTATTCTGGCGTCGACCAGAGTACCCATCTTGATCATCATTGACCTTTCCCACGCTTCAAGGTCAAATGACTGGGCACTTGGGATTGAGGGAGGAGGCTGGGCCTGCACTTCCCTGAGCGATGCTCGAAGCTGCTCGATGTCGCTGCGCATGGCGGCGATTTCGCTCGTCTGACGGGCATTGATTGCCTGTAGTGCGCGTGTTTCCTCCGAGACATTGTGCGCCGCGAGTGCTGCAACGGCTTTAGCGATGGTCTGGGTGGCAAGTTTGATACCCCCTTGGATTTCTCCCTTCAGGTTTTTGGACTTGCCTGTCATCTCGCGTATATATTGTACGCTTTTTGTGACCTGTTGCATCACGTTGGCAACAGTCAGGTCTTCCTCGGGATCCTCAATTGTTGTTGGAGCATCGATGGCGACGCCAGAGCTCCTGAGGATGTCTTTGCAGAATTTAGACGTGTCGGACATGAGCTCCTTCTCGACTTGTCTTTTCTGCGCTTTCCATTCTTCCTCCTTCTTTTTCTTTTTGGCCCTATGGAGCCCAACGTATTTTCCTGTCGTTGGGGGCCTACCACGCCCTCGTCTGATACCCGGGAAGGAGGGTCCAGATCTGTTTGGACGCTTGTCCTCGTCCGAGACAAGCGTTTCATCGCTCCCAGAGCCGCTTTCGCGGCGTCTTTTTGTGGCCTGGGACGCCCTTGAGCATGTGGAGGTGACCGTCTCCATGCTGGCGTCCGAGGCGTCGCTATCGTCCGATAGCACCACATGTGCATCTTTGGAGCACACACTTGTGTTACTTGTCACTCGTCTTGACGACGCATTATCAGCGTCTCTCTTCGCATGATCCTTGTTCAGAGCAATGACCAGTTCTTTGGCCTTGCCTGCAACGACTTTGCCACCCTGCCTCGGAAACTGCGTTACCGTTTGCAGGACAGGGGGCTTGATCTCGGAACAATCTTTACTAGCCTTATGCTTGGTATCACTCTCGCTCATTTCGCCAACCAACTTCTTTCCAACTCCCTTCTTCTTTCCCTTAGGGAAATCACAGTTTGTGCCCCCCCCGTAGTACGAGGGGCAGACTGCCTCCCCCGAAGGGTCGACAGTGCGGGATTCCCCAGCTGAGCTGGGACCCGCCCGGGGACTATTTTCCAAATTGTGACAATCCATATTGGTTTTTCTACTCGTCTAACGTCATGAAGAGAAGGCGAAATATGATATATATGACAGGATAGATTGTGATAATAAAACAAAACGAAACAAAACAAAACAAAGAAGAAGAAGATAACCAAAAAGTAAACGAACCAAACGACAGAATACATACGACTTTAAACAAAACAAAACAAAACAGAACCAAACGAAACAAAACAAACAATATATACTTTATAATAGATGGTGCCGCTCTTAGTCTCACCTCTCCCCGTGGGCCCGCCCGGCATGGGAGGCCCTGGCCGGTATGGCCCCACGGATCCTTGAGGCACTCAAGCCCCCTCACCACGGCAAGGTGGCAGCACAGTCGAGGGGGACTTATCTATTACCTGACCCCTGGTCCCCCAACGCGAAGTATTTATTTTTATTTTTTACTTTTTAAAGGTTATTGTGTCGGGGGTTTATTTAAATTTTTAATTTAATTTTTATTTTATACTTTTTATAGGTACATACTTATTTATAATGTAGATTTTGTTAAATTGCACGTGATGTGCTTTCATTTGAGACCCCACTCGATTATATTTGCAGACATTCGGTTATTCTTCCCCACTTTCACCCCTCTTACCTTTTAAACGGCTAACCCGATTTTCATCAAACATGTCTAAGAACACTCGCCCGTAACTCACCTTTCATACAAAAAAAACTATATTGAAATCGCTTCATCCGTTTGCGAGCTACGGTGCCACAGACAGACAGACAGACAGACAGACAGACAGACAGACAGACAGACAGACACGTGAAACTTATAACACCCCTCTTTTTGCGTCGGGGGTTAAAAATAAAAAATGAAGTTTTGTTACTTCATTTTTTATTTTGTTCTAGAAGAAAGCTTTAAATTAAAAAATAACAAATAACGGCTCAGGCCGCTCACCATCGAGAACAATCTGTATGGTGATGGATTTAGAATAATTGGTGTCACCATCGCCTTCCATCCTGCGAGTGTCGTAAGAGCAAATGACGAGGCCGATAACCTAGCCGCAAGAGAAGAAAAAGTTGATATGAAACCCTGTGCCCAAGCGTTTGGCCAGCGTGGCATATTAGCCTAATTGCACTCTATGAAACTGGAGAGGCCCCGACTCAGCAGTGGGTCATCTAAGGGCTGAGGAGTTGTTTTTATGCTCGACTAATCAAATTGCTGTGCCATTTATTTGGACTACTATAACGATTAAAATGTATACTCGCTTTAGAATACAGATTTATTGGGAAAAACTAATTAATCAACGTACTACAGCATAAGGGAACGGAGCAGTAAGCATAGTTGAAAAAAAGCGAACAGACTTCCATTACTGTACAACTGTTGGCGCAGTGGTTGAGCCATCGACTGCTGCGCAGCATGTCGCGGGTTCGATTCCCGCACGGAAGAAATATTTGTACGACCTACAAGTATTTGTTCCGGGTCTGGGTGGTTCCTATCTATAATATGTATGTATTTACAAAAAAAAATATGTATTTAAGTAGTTTATCATCCATTTCGTTACCATAACACAAGCATTAAGTTGCTTAGCTTGGGACGAGATGGCGTTGTGTGAAATGTCCAAGGAAAATATCCAGTTATATTTATAACTGAAATGCTGTTTGAATTAGGAACGGAACGCGAAACCATGCCCACAAACTACTTAAAGTTATATTTACCATCAGAGCACAAGTATTTTATGACAGGCAATCTTCGGGGGAACATCCAAATTTCCTAGGACGAATTCCCCGTTGACATACAGTGAGGGCCCACGGGGCAGTAAGCGCGGGACGGTACACACTGGGGACGTTTAGTGGGTATGCCTCCGTCTCCTTACTGAGGCGGAGGAGACTCCCATACACTCCCTGCCGGCCATCCGCAGGCTGGCGGGGATAGTCCATAATGTATTTTTCTCCGGGTCAAAAAAAAATACATAAAAGGACTAATATCATTGCAGTGAAGCGGAATATATCTTTGATTGCCAAGCCCATCACTTCCGCATGTATATCAGGTAGAGCTAAACGAACGTTCGATTGAAAGGGCAACGCTAAAGACAAAAGTTATGTGTGTTATGTGGTTACCGTCGCCGATGGCCTGGTTAGACGCGGACAGAAGACCGACTCAGGTCGGAATAGGTAGGTGATATTAACTTTATGTTTTCTAAGTCCCAACTTAATGTAGGGAAAATAACCTGTTGTGCCAAGCTAAGTAAACGGGCTAGCACAGGGCTTCATATCAAGTTCTCATTAATTTTAATGTATACGCCCTCCGGCCTGTTTGTCTGATTGACGTCACTGCATTAGTAAAATTGCGCTCTTTCTTTGAGGGAAGTACACATTTATTATCAAGTGACTAGACATTATTAACCGACATCAAAAACGAGGAGGTTCATAGTTCGTAGCACGATCTACCTGAAATTTCCGCCAGTCACCAATTGAAATAATATTTTTGAGTAAATATTTTTATCGCCTCTTGTAAAAAAAACTGTTCAACTGGTTCCACATAAAGGTTCTCAGACAGAAGATAATCATTGATCTGTATAAAACTAAAACTAAAGACGAATTATGAACCTCTTCTTTTTTTGAAGTAATTTAAAATAAACTAGGTAGGCAACGTAGTTTCTGTTTAAGCTATAAAATATTTAAAAATAAAAATCACACAGCACACGCAGAACGCATGGAACATTATCAATAAAACATAATTATAGGCGGCAGATTGACCTGTTTCTTTGTACTTTTAAAGAAAACTGCCATCTAGTCTCCCCGTGAACATGATTGCTGCAAAGCATTCAAACCGGTAATATAAATCCGATAAAAAGTGTATAATTTCAATTTCAAGCGCGAGAACCTAAGAAATCCACTGTCAAGCTTATATTTTTTCCGCACGTATATCAGACATGATTGGCTAATGCTCGCCTCAGTCCACAGAGATTTGGAATGCCGAATATTCCTCAGGATTTCCTTTCAAAAGCGGGTTTTAACGAGCTCACACATCAATGGGAGATTTATTGGTATAGCACGATTTAATCGTAAATCAATAAAAATATGTATTAATAGAAAATAAATATAACAATTTTACGACCATTTAAATCACTGCTGCCCGTCTGCATTTAATCGGTCGACGGGCTTTTATAGCTGTATGGGGTAGATATCAAAAGTCATACTTTAGAATACATTGAAAATAAATATCAGGTATTTTGTTTGTGCCAACTAACAGTCATAATTCCACCCTAATTTAAATTGGCTCGTTGGCCTAAGCAAGCCCTTTTTTATTAACCCCCGACGCAAAAAGAGGGGTGTTATAAGTTTGACGTGTCTGTCTGTCTGTCTGTCGATCTGTCTGTCTGTCTGTCTGTCTGTCCGTGGCTCCGTAGCTCGCGAACGGATGAAGCGATTTCAATTCAGTTTGTTTTTGTTTGAAAGGTAAGTTACGGGCGAGTGTTCTTAGACATGTTTGATGAAAATCGGTTGAGTCGTTTAAAAGTTATAGGGTGTGAAAGTGGGGAAGAATAACCGAAAGTCTGCAAATATAATCGAGTGGGGTCTCAAATGAAAGCGCATCACGTGCACATTACAAAATAATATGTTCTATGAAAATAAGTTGACTTCTGAAAAAACTCTGGGGTAAAAAGGGGGGGAATACCCAATATCTGTAAATATATGTGGTGGTAATCTACATCATAATAAGCGTGTACCTATAAAAAGCAGAAAATAAAAACCCCCGACACAATGACCTAGGTACCCTTTAAAAAGTAAAAAAATAATATAATTCATGGCGTTGGGGGACCAGGGGTCAGGTAATAAATAAGTAGAAGTGGTCCCCCAACGCGATGTTTTTTTTTTATTTTTATAGGGTACTTAGGTCGTTGTGTCGGGGGTTTATTTAAATTTTTAATTTTTTTTTGTTATTGGGATGGCCGTATTGTGTGCGGACTTTGGTTATGTGGAACTGCGAAGCCGCGAAATGGGTTCTAGTCCCGATATTTTACTACCTAGATGAGTATGTTATGAACATAATAGAAAGATTTTTAACTCGTATAAAAATAGTCGGACTGCGCGACCAAAATTTGGAGACAGTCATATCAATTGTTTTAAAAAACAATTATCCTATTTTTCTCCTATAATTTATTTTAGTTAGGCAATGATAATTATCTCTGTGTCAAAATTCCTAAATGAATATAAAGTAGTTGAAATAGATAAATAGAGATAAGTTTGCATTGTTAATATTAGTTTGAAAAAAAACTTTAATCTTTTTCTACGTTATCTGATACTCAAGAGTATCCTTTTACTAAGTAGATAAAATCATTGCCATGACTTTTTGCACTTAGTAAAGTATAATAAACTGCAACTTAATCAAATATAATATTAAGTTTACACAAATTACTTACTTAAACCCTATGTACATTGCAGAATGACGTACGAAAGGAAATTGATCTGCAAATAAAGCAACACCTGACCCAGTCGAATGGTGAGTGACAATTATATTAACATCTGTCCTCCTCCGCTCTTTGGAGAGGGAGTAAAATTGTTAGTTCCCGCTGTAGTTGAAGCATCTAAGATGAGTCAGGGGTTGCAGAAAGCATGTAAATGGTGGTTACCCAAGTCAAGGTAGAATGGTAGCCGACTCCAAAAAAATTGGGAACTTATGCCAAGAAAAGAGGTAGATCTTCAAACCAATGTGCAAATTTCCATAAAATATTTCAAAAGCCTTGAAAAAAACGTTCATCCCGTCAGAAACAATTATACTACAGAGAGGCAGATATGTCAATCTTTTAACACCTTATTTTTATCAGGGGTTAATAAAGCAAGATTGATACAACATTTTAATCCAAACATTGCGTAAAGTGACCGCTAAGGGCACAGGAAACCCATTTTTGTTTAGGGGTTAAAATGTAACAGATACTTAATCACCGTTTCCAAGACGGACCTTTTTGTTTCTTCAATATAAAAATGACGTAAACAGAGTCAATCTCGCCGGAAGTAACGGGTAGCCTTTTTCCGCCCCAATTCCTCTCAGACGAAAACGTTCGCGGGCAAGCGTGCCTTTGAGAAATCTCCAGGCAAAATTTGTTAAATAAATGTCTACTTGTTTATGGGGTACCACCATCATTGTAACCCTTTTGTTTAAAAGTTTCTTGCCCGCTCTTCTCTGTGGAATGGCATTCCGAACCGGTGGTAAAAACTAAATGATACATTATGTTTAATTTTAACTTTCACTATTTGAAAGCATTCGCAAGAATTTATTCGGTTAAATAACATTCAGATTATGGTCTATGGTCATTTAGTTTTTCATGGGGATATTTCAGGTAATACTTTGAAATGTCTGTAGTTTGAAAGCGGCCTCACTCAACAGAAGGATATATAATTACTAAAAAGAAGCATAATGATAAAGAAGCATTCATCAGGACATTATATTTTGAAATATTTAACTAATTACAAATTAGCTAATGCTTCAGACAAACTGAAGTAGGTGGTGAACGCTGCCTTACAATAAAAATAAAATCAAAAATTGTTCCGCAATCAAAAGAGAAATTCTGGTTCGTGAGAACTGTCCATCTAGCAATATATTTCATCTAGCAATTTATCTTCAGACTGTGTATTACTACAACAAAAACATACAAGTTGCTCATCATCATCATCATCATTTCAGCCAAAAGATATCCACTGCTGGACATAGGCCTCCCTCAAGGATTTCCACAAAGGCCGGTTGTGGAAATCCAAGGTGCTCATAAACCCAACAAATGTGTACCAACAATAACTAACGCTCGTCGCTGATCGGCTTACTTAGCCGCCACTAAAGCAGATATTGTATGGAAACTAATCACAAAGAGACATAGTTCATCAGACTTACAGCTGTTTTACATATGGAACTCTATTGCAACAATTAACTAATTTTCCTAACGTTGAAGTTTGTTGTTTTAACTAACTTAAACGATTAATTGAAATATTGCCATATCTTTATCAGTATACAACTACTACTGAGCCCATAAATGACCGACTGCTGAGACGGGCCTACTGCCTACTGTGCCACGCTGGCCAGACGGGTTGGCACAGGCCTTGTCATTTCCTTTTGTCGGCTCTTAGGACACACTTAGGATGGAATGGGGTGGTGACAGTATGTATTCTTAATTCGTCACCACACGGATATATTAATTGTATAGTTTAGGATGTAGGTAATACATAGGTTTATCAACCTATTCCACCATGAAGGTATCGTAGGACACGACTAACTGAGTAACGGAACTGAGAAGAAATGAAAGATGACAGGAAATATAATTCATTTACCGATCTTATTCTCCTCAAGCCTCGAGCTTTAAATGTTGTGCTTTATAAAATTTGGGTGAGATGGTGACGGTCCCTTGCAAGTATGTCATAAAATTTCATATGTACCTTTTTTTCGTATGTAACTACTGGGAACAGATTCGTAGGCTTCCTTCATTCGGTAGGCTTAACCTTAAGAAACCCTATGGCAGGGTGTCTGACTAGCGAAGTACAGTAGACTAATTATAAACTCTCCATCTAGTACTATTATACCCCGAATTACGTCACACGAATTTTAGGACTTTTGAACCTCTCACCCGTCCTTGTCACAGTTTATCACATTTCGGTGACCCCCACCCCCTACCTATTAACGTGTGACGTAATATATGGATGGCCCCACACGTCCCTGCTAAGCGTGGCAAATCCGCTAATTGACGTCACACTCAAAACGTCATCAAATTCCCATCGTGTATAATATGTTTACTCTAGGATCGACTGTTCATTGAGTCTTATCAACGGATTGCGATCGAGGCTATCGAAAACACCGGGATTTTATATTATTGTTTCCGGTTATGATTTATCGTTTTCTATTACGTCTATCTATTCTAGTCGGGCGAGTTTTGGTTAGTACATACTTCAATATTGACCAAATGGCCAAGTATACGATTGATTATTATTTTTCAAAGGCTGTAGGTATGTGCCGAGAGTGGATTTTCTCACCATTTTGATAACTTAACTTATATGTCTTTATAAATGAACGAACTGCAGCTAGTCCTAAATATTAGTTAATTGAGGAATAATCATATCACGTTCGGCGATCGATTAGGTGCACTCAGCACTTAACTGCAAATGACAACCATACACTAAGACCCTTTCCTGAACCTGGAATTCTGTTGCATTGTACACCAATATTTTATAATCTGAAGAATATTATTGGTAATTTATTAGTGTTAAAAGTTAATTTAAAACATAACATTAGACCGGTTGCCAAGAAAATGTTTTTAAAAATTGTAACCTAATTATGGTCTCTTAAGGTGCCAGAATACCAACAATAGAAGCTGTTTTTACGCTCTTTTGTTCGTTTTAAGGCCGCCTTAATTTTATTTCGCCCTTTGATTATACCCCGTGAGTCCGTTTATCGCTTTCATCAGAATTATCTCATTGTTCTTCAGAAAACAAGAGATTTATTTTTTAATTTTGTTGACGTGTCCCTCTGGCTAGTTGACAGGCTTTTATCTGCGATGCCTTAAGTTTGGTAGCTCATACATTTCCATAATGAATATCATTATTTTTAAATAATTTCATATTAAGCAGCCTGTTCCATTATAAAAATAAAAATCATTTAATATATTTCATTTCATTTCATCGTTTATTAGCCATTTATAACAATGAACGTTATACTAGGTAAGTCAACATACATTAAGTTCTTATTAATCGCAATTTACTACATAAATATACATAATAAATAAAGTCATACCAATTTCGTCTACAATAAACATAATTATTAATTATTAAAACAATTTTCATTTAATAACATTTTTTTTTCTCGCTCTGTATACATGAATGAAGAGTCATCTAGTCTCATGGACATAAATTCGTCAATTAAATAGAAGGGGTTCCCTTCAAAAAAATATTTTAAGGTTCGTTTAAAAGCTTTGTAACTTAACTCAGTTAATTTATCAGGCAGTTTATAGTACATTTTTATTTTTAAATAATCTCCCTGTTTTTGAATTTTATGTAGTCTAGTCTTTGGCAGAAAGAGCTTTTTCTTATTGCGCAAGTTATATGAATGTACTCGTATATCCTGATTTTTAGGCAAGTTTTCTTTTTCTATGTGAATTTCCAGTAAACTATTGAAAATGAATAATGATATTACAGTCATTATTTTATTTTGTTTAAAATATGGCCGTGCGGAGTATCGTTTCTTTAGTCCATTTATAATTCTAATAGCTCTTTTTTGGCATTTCAAAATTTTACTGATGTCTGTTGCATTACCCCATACAGTGATTGCATATCTTATTATAGAGTGTATGTAAGCGTAATAAATTGAGACGATATTTTGTTTGTCAACTAAATGCTTCAGTTTAAATAACACAGTTTTTAAACACTTGTCTAATGTGAGCTCTTTCCATAAGTAAAAACAACACTAACCATTTATCAATTACAGCTTATACGGAATAAAGATCATTGGTAAAAAAAAATACTTGTCAAGACTATTTATTGTTTATTTTTAACCCCCGACGCAAAAAGAGGGGTGTTATAAGTTTCACGTGTCTGTCTGTCTGTCGGTCTGTCTGTCTGTCTGTCTGTCTGTCTGTCTGTGGCACCGTAGCTCGCGAACGGATGAAGCGATTTCAATAAAGATTTTTTTGTATGAAAGGTGAGTTACGGGCGAGTGTTCTTAGACATGTTTGATGAAAATCGGGTGAGCCGTTTAAAAGTTATGAGGGGTGAAAGTGGGGAATAATAACCGAATGTCTGCAAATATAATCGAGTGGGGTCTCAAATGAAAGCGCATCACGTGCAATTTAACAAAATCTACATTATAATAAGTATGTACCTATAAAAAGTATAAAATAAAAATTAAATTAAAAATTTAAATAAACCCCCGACACAATAACCTTTAAAAAGTAAAAAATTAAAATAAATACTTCGCGTTCGGGGACCAGGGGTCAGGTAATAAATAAGTGGGAGTGGTATTTTTATAAGTATTTATTTTTATTTTTAAATAATTTAAGCAGCCTGTTCCATTATAAAAATAAAAATCATTTAATATATACACTTGTCTAATGTGAGCTCTTTCCATAAGTAATAAAAATTAAATTAAAAATTTAAATAAACCCCCGACACAATATAACCTTTAAAAAGTAAAAAATAAAAATAAATACTTCGCGTTGGGGGACCACTCCCACTTATTTATTACCTGACCCCTGGTCCCCCAACGCGAAGTATTTATTTTTATTTTTTACTTTTTAAAGGTTATATTGTGTCGGGGGTTTATTTAAATTTTTTATTTAATTTTTATTACTTATGGAAAGAGCTCACATTAGACAAGTGTATATAGGTACATACTTATTATAATGTAGATTTTGTTAAATTGCACGTGATGCGCTTTCATTTGAGACCCCACTCGATTATATTTGCAGACATTCGGTTATTCTTCCCCACGTTCACCCCTCATAACTTTTAACCGGCTCACCCGATTTTCATCAAACATGTCTAAGAACACTCGCCCGTAACTCACCTTTCATACAAAAAAAACTTTATTGAAATCGCTTCATCCGTTCGCGAGCTACGGTGCCACAGACAGACAGACAGACAGACAGACCGACAGACAGACAGACACGTGAAACTTATAACACCCCTCTTTTTGCGTCGGGGGTTAAAAACAACACTAACCATTTATCAATTACAGCTTATACGGAATAAAGATCATTGTTAAAAACAAAAATACTTGTCAATACTATTTATTGTTTATTTTTCATATTGGTATATTCATACGCGTTTGCACCCGAGGGGATTTTCGTTGATATCTATATATAAAAATCAATTATATGCAAAAAAGCTAAAACAAAATGTTCAGGCCCAATTCTACAATATAGAGTTACTGTCGACATTAACTGAAAAATATTTTACTTCTGAACTACTGGCCAGCCATCGAGGGGTAAAGGTTATACAAATGGCAGTATTAATGGCTATTGTTAGTAGAAAAGTGTTTGCTTTTTAGTATCGGAACAAAGGCATGGCCTTTTAGCCCCTCATGTTACAGATGTAGAGCGTATGGACCTAGCTGAGGTATCGTATTTCCCGAGTGAATAAGCCGGTCCCAGTTTCTTTTTATTAAGTGTTTTCTTTAACTTAGCCTTGGAAAATAAATTGTGGTGGATATGAGTTTCTTAAAGTATTTTTTTTTTTTGTACTGTATCCTAATTTAAATGGGTTCCCTCTTTCAAGATAATTTAAAGAAATGTCATGTAAAAAAGAAAGGCAGCAAAGCAGATTTTTTAAAATGCCATTACATAAAAACAGTGATGCAAGTTTGTCAATGGCCATGGAGGATACTCTTCCTGACAGGAGGAGTGAACCCTGTGGCCTTGGTGCAAGGCAGGAGAGGTACGTTATGAGTTATAGTGGTCGAGTGCAACTACCATCTTATCTCAGAGATCCACATAATCTGGCCTCTCCGAAACGGCCAGGTATCTTGAAATTTCCCGCGTAAGAAAGTACACAGACAGCACTGGTATTATACTACTAAATTTAAAAATATCACTTACCTCCTCATATACTGGAACTTGATGACGATGAAAATGAGCAGGGTGTTCGCCGATAAAGAAGCTGTCAGCACGATCACGTACAGAACTATGATCACGACATCGGGGCGATAGAACACGTCTAGGTCGAATTGGGGGATGGTGTTCCATGGCTCCGAATCATTCAGAGCCACGTCTATAGTCATGTTAATACTTTCCGACGACATTGTTAATGCTTCACTATTTTTCATTAGTAAACGTATATTTATTCATTATATATTTTGTTATATTTTTGATGTCCTCATTTGAATCCATCGTCTTGTTTTATATAGTCCAGTGGATATTGTTACATTTTTATGTGTCCAAATAATTAATTAAACACTTTTTTAAATTTCGATATTGTATCTTTAAATTCTCGATAGCCTGTACAAATAAAAATAATATCATTAAAAAAAACATGTAAGTAGATTTCAGTCTTTCACTTTCTTCCACTTCAAAACGGCAGCATAAAAGCATAATAAGATATTGTTCATTATAAACATTCGTGTCACTGGATACGAACTAAATGAGATCAAATGTATAGGAAAAACAACAAAATTCTTTACATGTTCAGTTCCTGTGGTTATTTTTCTATTTCGTTATTACCCCTGTTAGCGGAAGGGCCCGCATCGGCGCTTGAGGCTCCATAAATCGAGGCGGGCTAAGTTCTCTAAGGTCTCAGAGCATGTTCCCCCACCCGCAACCAAAAAGCGGGCAATCGAGGAACACCGTTGGTTTTAGTGGGAAGGTCGAGGTGCTTACCCGAGCCCCAGAGTTCCACATACCCCGGCTATAATATTCTTTCCATCCCTTCTATTAAAAAAAGTATCTTTAAGCGGGCCTAAAATAGCTCTTTTCTGTTCTAGACTTTTAGCGGGCAATAATGGGATTTGAATTTGGAACTTCATGTTCACTGAAATCGAACGCAAATTGTTTCGACTGTTCCGAAGACAAAAAGGCCTATCTGCAATACTGCTTTGAAATCATATTATATTATACTATATTTATGAAGAATAGAGTTCAAATGGTTTTAAAGCAGTATTGCAGTGGGTTTCGATTACTGGTGGCTGTACGGTGCGAGGAGGCGCGGCAATATAAAAAACAAAAAAAGCGCGCGATTTGCGTCTCTGTTTCTGTCTTGTAATCGGTACTGACTTTATTGAATTTTGAAAAAAAAATGAGTTCTATGTCGAGTTCTGAAAGTGGTAGTGGATTAACTCCTGAAACAATAATAATAGAACCCAATAACGTCATACAAAACTTAATACCTATGAAATCCCGGGAGATATATGTAAAAGCCCATAACAATTACACACTATGGAATAATTTGTGTAATTTGTGAAAGTGCATTTTGGCATATTTTTAAGAATTATCCAAAACGTATGAATTTTTTAGTATAGGGGATTTCGAGGGCGATAAATCGATCTAGCTAGGAATCAGTTTTAGAAAATGTCATTTTATTCGGGTCTAAGGGGGGATAATGGAATCTCGGAATCGGCTCCAACGATTTTCATGAAATTTAGTATACATATAGGGGTTTCGGGGGCGATAAATCGATCTAGCTAGGAATCATTTTAAGAAAATGTCATTTTATTCGGGTTTAGGGGGGGATATAGATAGGGATCATGACATCTATTGGCGAATAATAATACTACTTTTTTGTGAGCACAGGAGATGGCGTTGTTAAGTAACACGAAGTCAATGAGTGTTTGCTTTGAGGTTAGACTTAATTCCTGACATCTATTGGCGAATAATAATACTACTTTTTTGTAAGATGGATGGCAGATGGCGTTGTTAAGTAACACGAAGTCAATTAGTGTTTGCGTAATTCGTACTTAAATATAATTTCCAAAAAACACAATTTATAAACAAAAAATACCGAGCAAAGCTCGGTCATCCGGATATTAAATAATTATGAGAGCAAGCGAGCATAGTCCGTGTGAGGATGGATTTAAAATACATAGTGCTACCACCCCATTCCATCCTGAGGGTGACGTAAGAGCCGACAAAAGGAAAGGAATGTGCCAACCTGTCTGGCAAGCGTGGCACAGTAGGCTAATTACGCTCCATGTAATGGGAGGAGGCTCAACTCAGCAGTGCATCTTTTATGTGCAAAGCAGTTAGTAGTTGCTCTATTCACATATTTTATAAATAATTACAAAGAACCTTTAATCCGCAAACCAAACTTAAGTGGCAGTGGGCAGGACACATAGCTCGCAGGACTGACGCCCTATGGGGCAGAAAGTCCTTGAGTGGCAACCGCGTGCCGGAAGGCGTAGTGCTGGTAGGCCTCGCACACGGTGGGAAAGCAATGGATGCAATGGACCGGCCTCTGTGGAGATCCTTGGGGGAGGCCTATGTCCAGCAGTGGACGTTTTTTTGCTGAAATGATGAATGATTAATCCGCAACAACGTGTGTTCATTGTGCTATGAATTTGAATATAATATCATTGACATTACATTACACAGTTGTTACACGATGTTCAGAAATACACAAATTCATTCCCGCAGAAATGAGTTTATTATTCCCGACATCATTGAAAGATACATAAAGGCAACCAGTAGCTTTCATACATCAAAATGAATGAAATGTTTAAAAATAATTGATTCACTAAAACTACTTTCAGTATATTTACAAATGCGAATTTAGAGCATCTATTTGAAACCGTGAGTGATGTATCCTCTCAGAATTTAGAATGATACGCAGAACTTCCAGGAAATTATAGAAAGTGTATGAAATTCAATTATTTGAAGTTAAAACCGGAGATTATAAACAAACAACAACCTGCACGCGTTGTTACGCCACTTACTAAAATAAATTTGAAGGAAAGACATTACACAAATAATCATTCATTCAAAAAATTAACTCATAAATACCCATTGCTGCGTTGGTCCTCCTCGAATTGCCTTCCACAGCACATAGCCTGCTGTGCCACGCTAGGTGGGTTGGCACAAGGTTTCGTATCAAGTTGTCTTTCGCTTATGGCCAGTTATTTCCTTTTGTCGCCTCTTACGACACCCTCTGGATGGAATGGGGTGGCGACACTGTGTATTCCAAACACGGATCATACATTATACCTAGTGCAGGCGTTTCATTTCATTCCAAGAAAATAAATGTGAAGATTGAAAGAATTTTAGTAAATTTATATAAAGACTAGCTGATCGTCCCGGGTGCAATGATACCCGCGGGTGACGCCGCGGGGTGAAGCTAGTCAAAAAAGTAACCAAGTTACTCCTTATATCATGAGCAACCTATCAGTGAAAGTCCCGTCAAAATCGGTCCAGCCGTTCCAGAGATTAGCCGGAACAAGCAGAAAGACAGAGACAAACATTTTAAAAAAATGTTGATATGTACTGTGTATATATAATTACAATTTATTATTACAAATAGACACTCCAATTTTATTTATTTGTATGTATGTATAGATGTAAAGAATTTTGGTAAATACAAAGATTGAAAGAAATTCTGTAAGATCTCATGTGACATACACATCTTTCAACAATCTCATAAATATGATACTTTTGTGGCGAAAATAAAACTGGAGTTGATGCCTATAGCATGTGAAATATAAAAATATCATCGGTAACATCCCACGTGTTTTATTTTTTATTTGTGTTTATTTAGGAAACAAATTTATTATGGAATAGGATATTTGTACAAATGTTATCGTAGTTTTATTTCATTCTCTTTGATGTCTTTTACAAGATATTTATTTATTTCCTTAAAGTACAAGGAAAAACTGGATTACAATCTATACACCACAATTCACATCCAAGTGAACCCAAAAAAGCCTTCCGGCCAACCGCCATTACTGGGCTTAGTCCAGTGGTAATATACCACTGGCTCCAGTGCAGGATACCAACAAAACACGATCACATGTTATCGAAGTTTACTGTTTACTGTAAACAGTAAACTTCGATAACAGCATCTACATGTGATCATTTTATACCGGCGGTAGGCAGTTAAATAAACTAATTAATGTTCCTCGAGCTATCAGATTGAAAGTCTAGCCAGACCACTTGGGAATGCTTCAAAGAGTAAATTACCTGCCGTACCTGAACACCGATATAACTGCTAAAACACTTATATAAGCCAGTAGAACTTTTCTAAGTAAACAACCTAGATAGGACATGGCTAAGCATTATGTCTGCAGTAACTACTTGGGTTACGTAATCGCAAACATACTATACATTAACTAGGCTCAAGGTTTATTATATTCTTAGCCTATACATGTTTATTTTACTCCTGTAGATAAATTGTCTCATGTTGGAATGGGGTGATGATAATCACATTCACTAAAATTTATCAAATCAATTCAAAACTCATTTAATCAAGTTGGCTCATTAGAGCTCTTTTCACAAGTCAAAGAATTAGATAAATTTACCATTTTCCACACAGCTCTCCAGAGAAGAGCTGGCAAGAAACTATATACAAGTTACTTTTCTTCTGATCACCATTTTTAGGTACAAGGCCACGGAAGGGCAGATTTGATTTGATTTGCAAACTCGCGCAATAGTCAATAATAGTAGCCTTTTAATGCCTGTGCCAACCGACCCCCAGTAACGGCACCTATTCACAAGCATGACGCATAAAGAAAGGATCAATATCTCAGATATAAAGGGTTTTTTATATAATAGATCACATTATTTCTAATTACTTTGTCATTATTCTAAAAGTATTTATATAAGAGCATCGGAGTAGCAACAACACCGATCAGTTATTCCCAAGCATTTTTGTCTAAGATATAGTCGTTAACTTTATAGTACCCCTTGTCTTACATACAAAGAATGATCATCTGCCTTGTTTCTAAATCATGTAAAATATATAATGACGTTGAACTGTCGTCGGAGAGAAAAAATCAATGCGTCAATTAATCGCTCTTGGACATTTTCCAAAAACTCTTTTATATTTTGTCGGTTATAATAGTAAATAGTTTTTTCTGCTATCCAATCTACAAGCTGTAACAGAAACCATATTGGCATAACAAAATAATCATCAGTAGTAGTGTTAAAGATACTGTCTGCCAAACTTCATGCAGGCATTTTGGTCACCAACTGGTGCCGAAAGTCTTAACTTTCGAAATAAAACTGAAGAAATTTATAGATATAAAATAGATACACCCTCAAAATTTTCAGATATAGCTATGCAACTATTTTCCTTATATCGTTACTCATTAAAACTAGAGAAACAAGCAAAAATACTTAAAAAAAAATATCATTTAATCAAGTTGGCTCATTGAGCGCTTTTGACAGGACAAACATAAAATAAAATTTAAAATTTACCATTTAAAATTAATTATTTACCATCTACCACCGGTTCGGAATGCACCTCTACAGAGAAGAGCCGGCAAGAAACTCTGTAGTTTCTCTTTTTAGATCGCCATTTAGGTACAAGATTGGTTATAAGACAGATTTATGAGAGCAGACTCACGCAATAGTTCCAAAGGGCCAAACATCAGCCAGATCTTGTTGACAATAGTAACCTTGTTATGCCCAAGCCAACCGACCCCCAGGAACGGCACCGAGAATAACGATAGCTAGTTGATTGGTTGTCTGGAATCCATGTGTTGTCATCAACACATAATGCTTCAAGATAGAAAAACATTTTAGACACAGAACTGCTCCTTTACTCGGCTCATTTTGGTTTTTGTTACATTCTGTTTAATGAAAAATAAGGCACAAAAAATTGAAGCATAAAACATTATTTCCAGCCTCGTGTTTGACAGGCCCTGTTCTAACTTACGCGAAAGTCTTTTAATATTAAAAAGCAATGCGTCATGCGTAAAGTTGGGAACTCTGAAGTAGCTAACTTAAAAAGACTAATGTCGAAAAATTGCGCGCGATCGTATTATGAAACAACTGTAAACCAAAATACATTAATACTTACAATGCATAATTATTGATATTATTTCTTGAAGTTACCACAGTGGTGGGAGCTTTTGGAAAGGTCTCGCATAATTTACTCGGGATCTTTTCTGACCCTCTTTACTTATGACACAATAAAATATGAAAATGGGAGAGGTTTTTGCAACGTGACATTTCCTAGGCAAATAAATATTGTTTGGACTTGACGTTGGGTCCATTATGATCGCATATCCTGGAAAGTTATTACCGGTTAAGTGGTAGCGGATGCTTCTTTGCTTAGTAAACTAAAGTTACATCACAATTATCCATACAGGGTGACTACTACTACTGATAGACATAATTTCAGGCTTCTTCTTCTCTACAGGCTGTTTTTTACTAAAGCAACTTTCATACAGGCATTTTAACTATATTACTAAATAAACAAACAACTGAAGAAATATAACAGAACATGTGTTAATAACCTTGTAGATGGAGCTTGTTGGAACGTCGATTACCCTTTGAGTCTCTATTGTCTCTTTGCTCTTTTTTATAAAAACCCTTGCACAAACTATAACCTGCATCGCGGGGGCAGTTTACAAACATGTGATTCACGAACACAAATAACAGCCAGACTCAGAGCAAGTGCCTTTGGTTTAGAAAAAGACACTTGCCCCCGGGGTCGGGCAAGTTCGAACCCGGGACCCGTTGATCCAAAGGCGGCTCATGTAACACCTAGACCAACATAAAAAACTTTAAATACAGAAATATTTCTATAGATTGACTGTAAATTGAAGACACTGTAGGGTTTTTGTTACACCCTGTGTGGGTAATAATATTATATATGAGCTCCAGTGAAAATAACTCTTATGCAAACGCTACAGTAGTCTTAGTTTTCCAATAATATTAGACAGTCCATTCTCATTATTTTCATTTGTCCATATGACCGTTTTTAAATCGTAAACTGTGCATATAATCATTTGATGATCTTCAGCAAAGTGTTGTGCATAAGCCCAGGAAGGTTTCTGAGTTGGTACGACTTTAATTTTTTTCTTTCAGATTGTTTACAATAAACTATTTTGGCTATTTTCTAGTGAAGTGTTCACTGACACGATGCAAATGCTAGCCTGTCAAAATATTATCTACTAAATTAAAAAGTTCTTGCCAAGCTGTGGCGTTTGATACTGACACTTTAATATTAGTTGCTCACCAAAACTAGCAAAATCAATAAAGGCATGGTGATTGCGGATATTGACTCTATTGAATTGGTGGTGTGGGCCCCAGTTCGGAAAAAACAATTAGAATTTGTGCACCGGAAATATCTTCTATTGAATAAAACATTAAGAAAACCAAGGAGTTTGCTATTGACCACATGACACATGAACGAAACGTAACTTTCTCTATTTCTATCTTCACTAACTTATATCTCCCTCTCAACTTACGTTCGCCTGGACTGATCACACTTTCCGTAACGCTCTTGTCACGCATTCACCAGCAAACCTACTCTCCAAGTCAAGCGTGCGTGAAGAAATTTTACTTTAAAACAGTGTACCTAGGGTTTAGTGTAATAAAAATCGATAGGCAGGTTAACCAACATTAGGCTCTACTAGATGATGGATTATCCGTGCGGTGACGGATAGTGTCCCATTCTGTCACCACTCACCACCCGATTCTATTATGAGGGTGACGTAAGACCCGTCCCTGTGCCAACCCGTCTGGCCAGCGTGGCCCAGTAGGCTTATTACTTTCCATGTAACTAGAGTAGGCCCGAGTCAGCCTTGGATGGATGAGTGTCCTCCATTTGTGATATCTGATTTCCCCATGCTCGGAGGCGCACAAAGCCATCAGCCCCGCCGGCAATTCTAACCGCTGCCTCGTTGGTCTAGTGGTTAGATTTGCCGCCTTTGGATCAACGGGTCCCGGGTTCGATTCCGGGGTCGGGCAAGTGTCTTTGTCTAAACCAGAGGCACTGGCTCGGAGTCTGGGTGTCATTTCTATCTATAATATGTATGTATTTAAAAAAAAAAATGTATCTAAGTAGTTTATCATCCATCTCGTTACCATAACACAAGCATTAAGTTGCTTAGCTTGGGACGAGATGGCGTTGTGTGAAATGTCCAAGGATATTTATTTATTTATTTATAATAGAGAGAGAGAGAGAAATTCTTTAAAGTGCAAAGAGCACGGCGCTCTACCTGAAATATATGAGGTACATATATTGTTACATGGCAATAATAACTAGGTGTACACGCCGTATTCAGCGAGAGAAACTTGCTAAATTAATTTAAAAATATTCTTGTATTCGAAAACTGTACATACGAGATATACTTTGATGTGGAAAGTTCAAAGGGCCCGCCCACTCGTTGCCGGCGAGAGATTCGTGGTTAGTAATTAAATTTTTCCGACCAGTCAAGAGATACCAATTAACATCCGATAAAATATTTACATACAAAATACTGTATGCCCAATTACACGTATAGCTAAGACATAATTACCGACTATATTTCCGAACATTTAGAATACCCATACCATCCTGAGGGTGTCGTAAGACGCGACTAAAGGAACGCAAGGGGGAGATCACCTAGCCGAAAGAGAAGGAAAACGTCTATGGGGACGGGTCAGAATATAAAACTAAACCGCCGCACGCTGGGAAATAACGCGTGTTGTAAAAGTCAACAAAACTCAGCACGCTTGCAAGCGTCGAATGGTTCACCCGGCTAGCTAACACCCTCACATCTAAGTCGCTGAGTTTCACTGTGTTCCGTCGTGTGTATGTGAGAGCCGGTGACCGACAGAGCATTTCCTTGAATTGCCTGCTTCATCTTAAACTCTGCCATTGCTTTCCATCACGCAACCCTAGGGTCAAAGGCATTAAAATCTGATAAAACTGATAAATAAAACCAACCCATGACATTTTCAGAGTGTCATACGAGACGACTAAGATAGAAAATTCAACATGATAAACTCTATGAAGGAATATAATAATAGAACCTTAATGAATATAATAAAATATCGTATTAGAACCTTCGAATTGCCTTGAATGCAAACGATTTGTAAAAGTCATAATTTATCGTTAAGCTTAAAAAAAACCACATTAGAATAATATTCTCCACGCATCCGATCTGCGTCTAAGAGATCAGGGTCCATTACTCATCTATTTTTTATATAATAGAAAACTTTCGGCAGATAATTTACAGTTACCGACACGATATTTTCACTATGTTGTTTAGAAGACGGGTCGCCGTAATATTAGACATATAGTGGATTTCATTTAATACGACCTTGGTTGTAGCAACCACTTTATTTAGATTACAGTTAAGAACGAGAGTGACTTTAGACTCGTCCCTTCAACATCGTTATGCCCGAAGTTTATTGTACACTAGCTGACCCGGCAAACTTCGTACCGCCTCAGTATATGTTTTCTCACCTTTTAAACCTTCCCTAGACTTCCACGAACATTTCAAGATCAAAATTAGCCAAATCGGTCCAGCCATTTTCGAGTTTTAGCGAGACTAACGAACAGCAATTCATTTTTATATATATAGAAGATAATAATATCGTCAAGACGCTAACACCGCCAGTTATATGAAGTATATGTATACAATTATGCTTCAAGTCAAGAATTTAATACATTTCATTTACCATTTTCTTACGAACTAATATGCCTCGGGAATAGATAGATCGAAAACACAGTGGCATATTGAGGGTTAGCAGCCACCCCCTCGACCGTGCTGCCACCTTGTTGTGGTGATTGCTTGCGAGGATTTAGGATCCGTTTGGGCCATACCGGCTCAGGGTCACTCATGCCGGGCGTACCCACGGGGAGAGGCCAGACTAAGAGCGGCACACGGAGTCGTGGTGGGTTTTGGCTCTACAATTCGATTCAGCAGGTTACTCTAGTCCACAGCCGGTGTGTCCTTCAACTTGACGCATATAGCTTTTGCCCGTCATTCCTTCTAACAGACCCCTCTGTTGTTCTACGTAGATTAATACAGTATATTAATCTTATAATTAGTTAAATGTGAAGTAATTAATAAAATTACTAATATTTATTTATTATTCAAATTTATTAAAATTTATTTTCTATATTTTATTTAGATTTATAATAGATTTTTTTAGTTTTTTAAACTATTATTTGTTTTGCGATTATTTAGCAATAGCTTTATGATATGTACAAATCTATCTATTAGCTATTGCATAGAATAGCAGAATTTCGCCTTGACGGTCTCTTCAATCAAAAAATCGCTAATCCTGATTATCCTAGTAAGGATAACGGATCAAACTGTTTAAAATATTGAATGGTCATCGGTCTTTCACAAGTATCCAAATTTCGTGTTAATCCGATGTTTTTAACATACATCACATACATCTGAAGCGTATTACATACATCTGAAGCTAATAAAAACTACGATGTAGTCAATAAACCCCAGTGACGAAACCGTAGTACCCTTCCTTTACAAGACAATGACCCTGCCAATTACCGAAATAAAGTCGTTTAGTTTAAATAGGATCAGACGATTGACAAATAGCGAGACAAAAAGGCCTGCGTATATTCACTTCAATAAAGCCCGATGACAAACGAGCAGCCATTGCCACCGATGGCAAAGTAGATGACAGTATCTCCGTTATAGGTTGCAAGTGCTACCTTTGGGACCATGGCACGGTTCGATTACGGGGACGGGCAAATGAAATGGACATTGACGGATTATGAATACATAGTGTCACCACCCCCTTCCATCCGGAGAGTGTCGTAAGAGCCGACAAAAGGATATGTGAAGGCCGATAACCCTGCCGCAAAAGAAGGAAAACTTGACATGAAGCCCTGTGCCAACCCGCCTGGGCAGTGTGACACAGTAGGGTAATTACCCCCCATGCAACTGGAGGAAGCCCGACAGAACAACGACGAACAGTGAGTCAACCAAGCGCTGAGTAGTAGTGGCGACCCAAATGAAGTTGGGAAAATTCGAGGGAGATATACAGTTTTAGTGATTATAAAGAAACAAATAGAGTACAATATAATAATCATCAACTCATTTGCTTAATCTACTTTGGATCAACAAAAAAAGTCCAATGACCTAATCCTGACCAAACTCATTACATGTGCCAGGCAGTATGGCACAATGCGTTTATCCTTCTTGGAAATTGAAAATGGCCTCACTCAGCAATGAGTTATTTATAGGCTTGGAGACCTTTCTCTGATAACACGAGTGAGCACCACTCCATGACCTTTCACATACACAGATTCATTTATACATTCACAATCCAGAATGACACCCCAACGGGCTTCCCAGAACTTAACATATCCGTGTGGTGACGGATTTAGAATACACAATGTCACCAATCCATACCGTCTTGAGTAAGAGTGTAGGTAAGAGTGTCGTAAGAGGCGACTAAAAGAACTCCTTCTCTTTTGGCTAGGCAGATCACCTAGCCAAAAGAGAAGGAAAACTTGATACACACTCTGTGCCAACCCGTCTTGCCAGCGTGGCACAGTAGGCTAATTCCCTCCATGAGTTTGGAGGAGTCAGTAGCGACTCGACTCAGTAGCGGGGCATTTATGGGCTGAAACGACGACTAACAATATCAAGGAATATGTAATCCATTCGTAATAAAACACCAATGTCCCAGGTGCCAAGGCGCTGGGTACGACAGACGAAAGGAAAAAAAAAGAAGAGCAAATAATTACCATTCATTGCTAAAAAGGACACGGCCTAGAAGTCTGTGGTGTTGTCACAAAAAAAAACCTTTCGTAACCAAAACAATGTTACTTAATTTGTGAAAGGTTAAAGTTAAGCTATGTTTTTGTAAAACATTTGCCATTGTTTTAATCTGGGCTAAATCCTACTTACACTGATCACATAAATATTAATAAGGGTTACAGCCTACGAAACAAAACAAATATTGATATGGAAACTTCGTATTTATTTATCGAACATATAACCATCAATTCTAATTTTAAACGGAGAAATAATTGGACCATTTGGGGAGACGCACCTACTTGCATTTTTTCTGCACAACATGTCTACATTAAGTACTTATGTTAGTTTTACTCTTAAACTACTACCACTACGCAGCCCATAAATGGCCCACTGCTGAGTCGGGCCTCCTCCCAACACGGGAAGGGTCATTAGCCTATTGTGCCACCCTGGCCAGATGGGTTGGCACATGGTTTCGTATCAAGTTTTTCTTCTCTTACAACTAGGTTTTCGGCTTTGCCATTTCATTTCGTCGGCCCTTACCCTTAGGATAAAATGGGTTTTCTAAATCGGTGACCACACGGACTCTACTCATATATGATTTAACATTAACTTTTTTTTCCTTGGCCCATTCGGGATATTTGAAACTAAAAATTTCCTACAGTTGAATAGGACGCCTTGGTTCAATTTCATAGCCCCATCGTTCACCCGATTTGATTCCAGTTGTTTTTTTTTACTGGGGCTGCATATAAGAAAATGTATTTAAGAACTATGCTAAAAATGATATATGGGCCATAAATTACCCACTCCCCTCGTTCCTACTCAAATTACATTACACGAGAGCACTTAGCCTGCTGTAGCGTACTGGCCAGGTGATGGATTGAATCCAGAATGTTTTTTCTAAATTAATTTATTGTACAGCACTGACTTTACCAATAAAACAAATGCTTCTCTACTTTTCTTATTCTATGCACTGTTTGTCTCAAACAAGCATTTTTTTGGTGTGTAAACAATTTAAAGTTGTAGAAAACAAAGTCAAAGGTCCCCATTAGCGTTTTTTCTTAGCAATTGAACAACGAAGACAGACACGAATTTTCTATATGGCTGAACCCTTGCATTTCCAAAGCCATTCCATTGCCTGAGAATAGACAACTGTCTCGTGCTGCGCGTAGATGTCTCTAATTATTGTATCGTCGACTGTTTACATTGTATTTTTAATAGATGGATGAATTTAATAGAGGGATTTTAAATTTTGTTGACAATTTTTTGAAAATATGCTTCTCAAGCACAATATTTTTGAAGATATGAAGATACATATATAAATATTTTAGTTAAATATATATATATATATTTATATATATGTCTTAGCTAATACGACTCCATTGTCTTTCTTTAAACAACCAAAAATATATATATAATATATTTAAAATAATGTTTGTCTGTATGTCCTTTATAGAATCTTAAACTATGCATTTGATCATGTGATGAGCTTCAACTTCTCAACAAAAGAAAAAAACGAATATTTCGGTAACATCTTTTCTTCAAATTTATTTTAGTTTGTGGTGTTGCAACGCTAGCACGGTACATCTAGTATTGACTGCCTCGTTGGCCTAGGGGTTGGATGTACCGCCTTTGGATCACGGGGTCCCGGATTCGATTCCGGGGCCGGGCAAGTGTCTTTTTGTAAACCAGAGGCACTTGCTCTGGGTGTGGGTGTCATTTGTGGTCGTGAATTTCATGTTTGTAAACTGCCTCTGCCATACAGGGTAAATTACAGCAGGGGTTACGTTTTTAAAAAATACGCAAATCTCCCTGTGCTTGTGCGTGTGTTAAAAGTCTTCGATACAGCAACGTCGTCGCTCACTACGGGTTACATTGAAAGGCTCAAAGTCACACACCAGTCATCAAAGGGCAATGGTGAGGGCTATGCTTGGATTTTTACCTGCTTGGACCTGCTACATCAAAGCGCAGAGCTGGTAGGCCTCCCGGTAAACGGTAGACCGATGACCAGGTTAAGGGTGCGGGAAAGGCTTGGATGCAATCGGCCTTTGTGGCAAAACCTTTGGGGAGGCCCATGTCCAGCAGTGGACTACTTTATGATCAAATGATGAGGTAGTGTGTTTGTTAGTCTTACAATAACTGGGTAAGGGTTAGATCGATTCAGCTAATTTTGATTATGAAATATTTGCAGTTCAAGAAAGGTTTAAAAGATTAGAAGACATAAATAAATTGCAAAGAAATAAGTAACAACGAATGACATCTCAAGTTTTCATGACGAACCGTGACCACGACTGCCGTAAAGCAATCAAAACGTCGGGAATTAAATAATGTAAAATATACGCGATAAATCTGTGTTAAAAGTGTTTAATTCAATAAAAACTACTATTTTATTGTACAGTATATCTGTACAATAGAAATCTTTGTACAATCTGTCCAACAGTATGAATCAGAAATTATAGTTCAGAATTCGTTTAGAAAATATTTTTACGTCTCAAATTACAGAAAGTAATTCCGATATTATTTTGTTTACCAGTCCATCTTTATTTTATTTTATTTGGGATAGCAAACAGCTACCCATCACATAGTAAATAAACGTAGTACATACGACATTTTCCACATATAATTCATTCCGTATTACAGTGTTATTAAGTATACACTCGTAGTCTAAGTTAATAGTATATTCCAAAGTAATAAATAAAAGTTTACCTATGTTCGTTGTAAAAACTAAAGAGGCATGCACATTAAGAGAGAAAAGATAAACAGATTTACAATGAAAGTTAGAAATAGGAGGAGAGTTACAGGTTTAATATAAGCGTTAAGCGACTTTTTGATTGATTAAGTTTCTAAACCTTCCCGCGGATACAGCAAAAACGTCAATATTATGAAACTGGTTATTAAACTGACTGGTAACGCGACGTAAGGGACTTCGCATACCTGCATTCGTACGACAAGAATTTACTATTATAAGTAGACAAAATTCTGGAAAAATGTTGGCCGGTTCGAAGTTCGTTGGGTCAGCTAGTCTACTTCAACCAGTAACTGTACTTGTTGAAGTGTAGACTATACCGAATATCAGACTGATATTTTTTTTTTATTAAAAGTCATATTTATGATCCATATGTTTCTTTTATTATTATATTTATTTAAGATTACCACTTCTCTATTTTGGGCTTGGATTTACCAATATTCGGAATTTAACATGCTTAATAATAGTATAAATAAGAAAAGTTGTATAACCATACATACAAATCTTTGCGTGTAACGAATAAACCGAAAAACTTGTAGCTCAATTTCAAAAATTATTTCGCCCCTATATTACCAAATTATCCCTCAGTAACAAAGGCTATATATTAAGCCGAAATAAACTCGGGTTTGAACCTCATGTGGACGAAGCCGCGCCCGTAATCTAGTTGTAGGCCGTTTGATAGCATGTTATTTACTGAGTATGACACACACATGTATCTATATCAGCAGTACTTTTGACCTTCACATTATGGCTATAGGGTTTTTGTCACATCCAGTATATTCATTTCGAGTACCACGTAAGTTTAATTTCGATAAAAATTGTAAAATAGAGATAAATTTCCAAAAGAAGTAATCGAATTCAAATAAATTTTGCGAATAATATTCTTGGGCATAAAATGTACAAACGAAATACCTTTATTAATTTTTAGTATAAAGAAACGTAAGTGAAACATTATACCAACTTCGAATTGGCTTCGTCAGAAAATAAGTTATGTAGGTATTCGTCAAAGACCAAAATAAATAATTTATGATTTTATCTTAAGAAACGACAGTAAATCAAAAGTTACCAATTATCGCAAGTTAGTTATCTATAGCGAAGATCCTGCAAATCAGAAAAAATAACAAGTCAGATAATAACAATGACCAAACCAATATGATTAGCGTTAACGTATATTAGTATAAGTGCTCTTGCCACGGCCGGACAATTTTCTCTAATTTCGGATATAAGTATATTACCTCACCGGACTCACCAACTAAAACAACCCGCCGTGCGCCGAATGAGGCCCTGTCGGCTAAAGGCCTTTGGTGACACTTTGTATTCTAAATCAGTCACCACATGAAATGGATAATATTGTTTATTTGTATTTCTCGTGTACAATAAAGAGAATCTCATATTACAAAATATATATATATATATAATATATCATATTTATAAACAGACCGACCTTTTAGAAGTAGGTAGTCCTTCAGAAGTATGATATTAGGTTTTTATTCAATACTGAGCTCCGAGCACTGAGCATACGAGTATCGTATGATTTGTAATATCAAGTAATAAATGTTATATTTGTTTCGAATAGAAATATGAGTGCCTAAAACAGAACACTTATATTTATTTAGGTATGACAATATTGTGTCTGACATTCTTTTCTGCAAATATCATTTGGAGCTAGAACAATATAAGGTGGTTATTTTTTTGTCAAGGTTAGAGAGTTCTTCTTTATTTAAGTGGAAAAAAAACCTAGTTTTTATGAATTTTAACTCCATCCATCCATGAATTCAGTGACAGGATACATGATTTTTGTTTCTTTTTAATGCATTTTTCATCTATTCTTTTAAGATTACCAACTATTGTATTGATGTGCAATTTTTAATAGTGTTTTATGTCTAAAACTATCAAGGAAATTGTATGGTTTAATATTTATCTAATGACAAGATGCTTCGTATACTTGTCTGATGGCCAAAATTAAGTATCTTTTATCCAATCTTCAAAAGTCTTATGCGCATGGGCATGAAGCATTATTCGTTATTTTAAAGCAGTTTAAATAAGACTTGTTGTAGTATTGTCCTTTCAGTATTTGTGTAAGTCAAAATGACATTGATGTTCTTAGGTACAGGCCATATCGGACAGTTTGGGTAACAGCCTGCGTATTTGTGCTACGTGCTCAGAATGTAGGTATCTGTTTTCCCTTAATAAAGTAGCATTACTCTAATAATTAGTTTTAAATGAACCATTGGACAGTTAGCGTAATCAAGATTTATATATAGAGTTGCGCTGCCCGATTTGTTGCCTAACCGGAGGTTTTCGGCGTTGTTATTTCCTATTGTCGACCCTTAGGATGAAATGGGGTGGTGACACAATGTATTCTAAATCCGTCACCACATAGCGTGGCTCTACACCCTTGCAAATCCAATGAAGTGAACAGATGGAGATACGCTACTGCTCTGTAAATATCTTGAATTGTTGATGCTATAGGGTGGGTATTACTTCTGTTTTGGATCGATAGAATCGCCAATCGTGAATCTGAGAAGATGGTTGTATGTAGATTCCGTTCTTTTGTTGCCCATGAACATGCATTCCAACTTGCAAATAGCTCTGCTTGAAATACTGAACAAGCTGTGGAGCTTTCAGTATTGAAATGTGGTCCCGTGTAGGTACTAATTTGATTTTTTGGGTACCGCATGGGGATGGGGTCGGCGATTATGTGGGACTCCGGAAACTACTCGTCTACCCACCAAAACCCCAGCAGTATACCCTCACACGACACGCTTGGGGCGCCACAGGTTTGCGTAAACGAATTCCACTGCCCCGCCTTCGTGTCCTGGGCTATACCATACCATCGATACTCCGACATCTCCGTTCGCTTGTATGCTGCCCATATAACTTGTATTATGTTTTTGTGATATAATGGGTATTGTGTCGAAAGTTAAACTGACATTTGTTTCAATATTAAATGGATTACCATCCTGTTACTTTTTTTAACTAGCTTTTTTAAAAAGCGGGGAACTTGGCTTTATCATAATATACTTAAAACAATATAATGATTGCGTATGTAAGATATACGCTGCAACTTTATTGTTTCAGTATTTCGATACAACCTGCATAGTATGCCTGTACCTGTATAGTAGTGACTGCCTCGTTGGTCTAGTGGTTAGATGTGCCGCCTTTGGATCAACGGGTCCCGGGTACGATTCCGGGGTCGGGCAAGTGTCTTTGTCTAAACCAGAGGCACTGGCTCGGAGTCTGGGTGTCATTTCTATCTATAATATGTATGTATTTACAAAAAAAATATTGTATATAAGTAGTTTATCATCCATCTCGTTACCATAACACAAGCATTAAGTTGCTTAACTTGGGACGAGATGGCGTTGTGTGAAATGTCCAAGGTTATTTATTTATTTATTACTAGTGGCCCGCCCCGGCTTCGCCCGTGCAAAGCGGGGGTGGGTTATACTTAAAAACCTTCCCCTTGAATCACGCTATCTATTAAAAAAAACCGCTTTAAAATCCGTTGCGTAGTTTTAAAGATTTATGCATACATAGGGACGGACAGAAGAATGCGACTTTGTTTTATACTATGTAGTGATTTACAGTATTTAGTTTAATTTTGCTAGCGTATATGCATGCATTTTAAAAATAGTAATGTGAGATCATTTAAAAAAGTGGAACAGCTGGAGAATGATCTCCGCCTTACAGAATACAGTAGCCATATGATGTTGTTACTGAAATCTCCGGTATTGCACACATCCATAAGCGTCGGTGATTTATTTAACAGAGCAAAGTGAGGCTATCAAAATATAAATTTAAATGAGTAACTAAGTATTTTCTTCTTGTCAACCCATTGCTGAGTCGGACCTCCTCCAACTACAAGGAGGGTAATTAGTCTACTATGCCACCCTGACCAGACGGGTTGGCACAGGGTTTCGTATCAATTATTCAAGCCGCAAAGGTCCTATACCTTAACACAGCAAAAGTTACTTTTGGCGATTTCTAGCACTTATTGCGCATTGCCAAATTTTCCAATATGAAATTGGAAAACTCTGGAAGGAATACTGAGCGCTAATGTAATTAGAGTCTCTCAGTATATTTATTCTTGCAGTATTTTCCTTAGCATGACGTCCTTTATGCGTCCAGTGATTCAAACTAATGTCAAAGGGCGAAGAGGCCTGTGCAAGGCTGTTCATGGATAGTTCTGATGATTTTTGGTATGGAGATAGATATGATTGTAAAGAAGCAAATATTATAAATAGTTTCATCAACTCATGTTATCCTGGGAGCGTTACCTTTATTACCATATCTGTTTCTATATGACCCTGTTTCCGGCCTCGGTCAGTTTCATGGAGAGAATTTGCCCTTCTCTGCCACGATGGGCAGGGTTTCACATCAAGTATTTCTCCTATGGCAAGATTTTTACTTACATGCTTGTTCTATAACCTTTTCTGACAACCGCTAGATGAAATTAGTTAATGACACTGTCTCTATTAATGTACGGAGATGGAGATTGATGTATGCCAGCTAATGATGATCAGCCATTTTTCGTTGCGGCAGTCATCCATGTTAGACAGTAGAATGAGAAGTGACACCAGATGTGTTACGAAATACAGCAATTGCTTCGTGTAAAATAATGGCAGTTAGTCAGTCACACAAATAAAGTTACATATATTCCCAGTGTGAGTGGGAAAAGCGAGGAAGAAAAATATTGTAGAGCAAATATGTTCCGACATCACTGAATAAACACGTACAGAATAATTGATTCCGATCTTATTGCACGTGTTAGACACCGTGAACAATTGCTACAAGTACAATAGATTGGTCACATACATCCATGTAACTTAATCCCCATGAAATTGTTAATCAACTTCAAAATTTGACTCCGTTGTGATTTTTAAGTATGTTACCACATTCTTCACTTAAACGGATTTGACTCCAAATGAAAAAAAGCATTTCATTTTCTTAAATGTACTTTTTAAAATCAATTATATATTTTTCATTCTTATAGCATATGCTAAACGAATAATACTTAAACATAAAAATGTAATTTTAAAAATTAAATGAACTCTATCTATGACGTTTTTAAATAAAGTACAATGTACAGATGTTATAAATATAAAATCTGTGAAAATTCCTCTAAATCACTACTAGGTACAAAGTCGCTCTCGTCTGTCCGTCCCTATGTATGCTTAAATCTTCAAAACTACGCAGCGGATTTTGAAACGGTGTTTTGTAATAGTAGAGTGATTCAAGAGGAAGGTTTAAATGTATAACACATCCATAATATAGTAGAGAAATACTGTAAAATTTAGAGGTCCATCATTGACCCGTACGAACCCGGGGCAGGTCGCTAGTAAAAAATAATTAAGAATCGAGAATTTAAAGATACATAATCAATTAATAATATCTATAAAAAAGGTAAGACGTAGATACCGTTAATTATTTTTAAAAACCAACACCGTTGTTGTTTTACTCCAGTTCCAAAAAACCACGAATATGTTTGGTGACACTAACTCCTTTTTTCACTATTTTTTTCCACGAAATACGTTCGCTTTTCCCACACTTTTCCTGTGTTGAACGACAAACTTCCCGACACGGCGCGGCCCGGCGCCGCGTGTTATCTGAAGCTTTGTTCAAAACGAACTGAAAGCTGAAAGCAAACGTTTGGCCATACGATTTGTGTTACTGTAAAACAGTAAATAAAAGCCAATGGTAAAGTTTCTATTACTTTGCATTCTATTATCATTAGGATCACGAGAGTGTTTATTGTGTCATAAACAGTATAAATTATTTGACTTTGACTTTTAGGAAATTGTAAATAAATCACTCTTTTTCTTTTAATTTAAGTACAATAATCACACCTTTTTAATTCTCGAAGTTTTGCAAAACCTTTATAATCATTTTGTAGAAACTCCATTTAGTTCTTTTTATTAATTAGGAGTCAAAAATAATTCGATTTTGGAATCAATGAATCCATTAGCACGGACGTGAATTCTATCAAAAATTAACGGACTAGGCGATTGCAGCTTCGGCCATAGTCCAGACTAAAGCTGCAGCATTTTCGTACATTTTACGACCATATAATGTACAATAATATATTTTAGTATTGATAATAAAGTTATTTGAAAACAGACTGTTGTTTATGGGATTTTATTTTGACTTTAACGGTTTTTCCTGTTGTTGTGTTACATACGTTTGATTGAAAGGTGAATTGCTTGAAAGGTTACGATTATAACATCAGATTTGTTCTTTTGTGTGTACTATTGATGTAACCATTGTTTGTTTGTTTATTATAGATGGCCATCTAAACAAATTAATCGAACCAGACAAGCAAGCACACCAAAATGTATAGCACATTATAATAGTGATTAGTGCAACTAATTTGCTCATTGAAATGTAGATGTTCATTCATATTCTTTGTGATCAGACAAACGTTCAAACGGCCCTTATATCGTACCGCAAGTATTGTCGGTTTATGGAAGGAGTAGAGTTTTTTTTATTTAGTACACAATTGCCGCGGGTAGTCAGCACTTAATAAACATGTAAGCATCGTTTTAAATTAGAAGCATAATACGCAAAACGCACATTGTTTTTTATTTCAAAAATGTGAAAACCCGCGACGTACACATACACTGCTGCATTGGTTAAGAAATGTGATTCGTCCGATACCTTTCTTCCAAAATTATCAACACCCGTGTCTTGTCCCTTCATTGAGTTAGCACCTCTCCAAACTAATCTGGCTAGCTACGAGTAATTGCACGGAGCGATTACTGTCCGACATCCGAGATTACCGGTAATTTGATTTGGAGAGGTTCGTCAGGTTCGGTTTGGACCACTTCTTCTTCGCCTTTCTATATCAACTGCAAGCATGAGACTGATGACAGGGATCGTCGACTTTATAGCAATTAAAATAGTGTATTAATCAGTGATAATGTTGCACTCAAACGGTGAAAGAATTTTCAAAATCGGTCCATTACTTTTTGAGCCAATTCGTTATAAACATACAAATCTTTCCTCGGTTTAATATGATGGATGGATACCCATCCAACATCCATGAGAACCGTCGGTCGGGCCTCCTCCGATTACAGGAGGGAAATTAGCCTAATGTACCACGCTCGCCAGACGGGTTGGCACAGGGTTTTGTTTCAAGTTTTCGTTCTCTTACGGGTAGGTTTTCTGCCGTGTAATTTTCTTCAGTCGACTCTTACGACACCCTCAGGGTTGAATGGGTTCGTGACACTATATTTTATATTCTAAATCCGTCACCAAACGGATTGTATAGGCAACTGGTGTTTTCTGTGACAGTGACAATCATTCTAAAGTTTAAAGGAAAATCTCGGCGATTTACAAGCTGTGCCAGTAGCTACCACCGCAAGACTGAATTACCCATTTTTAACGTTGGAAATCCTCCAAACGTTAGCCGGGCTATGTCGGACACCGAGGCGCGGAAAGATGGTAATTGCGCCCCAACCTACCCACTAAAACCAACGGAGTCCCTCATCTGCCCGAAACAGGGCCACGGGTTTCACTCTCGACCCTGATGGGGCTTTGGCCCGCTTGTAGAGTTGGCCCCACACTTTGATGGGGAGCTCTGGACGCTCCCCAACCCATCGAGAGGCACGTACGGGATATTGCACTTGCCTCCGACAGACTCCGGATGAAGTGGTGGCCGTAACACATGGCGCACCGTTAAGGCGGCAGCCCTTTCCCACCTGCCAGGCCGACCTCCGCTGCTAGCGGCGGCAGCCTTGGCCTCAACGCCTGGCCGCCCCTTTGCTCCAATCATCGCACCGTGTGTCACGACAGTTTAAGGCTCTAGAGCCGAGTCCCCGGAGCCAAAATCCACCAGGCCTCTGTGTGCCGCTCTTCGTCTGGCCTCTAACCCATGGGCCCGCCTGGCACGGGTAACCCTAAGCCGGTATGGCCCCAACAGATCCTAAAGGCACGCAAGCTCCCTCACCACAACAAGGTGGCAGCACGGTCGAAGGAGAATACTGAATAAACCCTCGGGCGTATTGACTTTCCGCAAAAGCAAATCTATAATAATTCATACCGAGCGATCATTGTTATAATGAGCTTACGCCGCTTTCCTTGGCTAGTATTCAATCACCGGAAAATTATGAGATTACTATGAACTGAATAGATATTGTATTAAGCGGGAGGAATCTGTACTTAACACTCATTTATTTCGTCTTATTAAGCCATAATCAATTTCTCAAATCTCATCGTCGGATCAGCCAACTGTTATCCCCGAATCAGGATCGGTTTCATTTTGATGGAAGAAATTGAACCTTATTCATGTGGAACAAGGTTCTTGTGACATTTTTTTTTCTATCCATCTAGTTTAATTTTACTACTCAGCCCAGCCCATGAGTTGGATTTTCTCCAATTACATGGAGGGTAACTGGCCTGCTGTGCCACGCTGGCCAGATGGGTTGGCACAGGGTTCGTGTCAAGTTTTCCTTCACTTGCGGCTAGGTTGTCGGCCTTGACATTTCCTATTGTCCACTTATACGACATTGACCCTCAGTATGGAATTAGATGGTGACACAATTTATTCTAAATCCTTCACCACTTTAGTTAGTTCACTTGCTTACAATACCCACAGAATGAAATGTGTCAGATAGACTGTTTACGCTAAACCTGTCACCACACTGATATTGCTTAAATCCTTCGTCTAATTATAGAAGGTGTTAACTAATCCATCTGCTGTTGTCGTGTTTTTAGCATTACGATGCAGTCAGATTGAATATCTCCTTTACTTCCAAGCTTCTTAGCTGGAGAGCTGACAGCGAATGTTGGGAAGGTCCAGTAACAAAATAATCGCAAACGCTCTGCCCACCCCCCATTCCCGGTTTACGAAGCGGCAATTAACTAAAGCTTATTTATTGTATCTGGTTGCCCCAATGACCTTTCTCAAAATTTGTCATCTTCTTTATTGAGCTATCTAGACAGACATTATGGTAATTGACAGCAAAGTTATGGGCATAATTTTAGCTACGACTATGCTCAAAGATTGTCTGCTTATACATTGTATTCCAGTTGTGCCGGGTATTTAATAAAAAAAACTAATTTTAGTCAGCATCCATAAAATACGTCGATGGTTATAATATAGAAGATGAACTTGCTGTCTCTTATAACCCGTGTATCGCGGGGACAGTTTACACAGATACCAGATCAAGTGCGTCTGATTTACACAAAGACCCTTGCCCGAACCCGGAACTGAACAGAGACCGCGCAAAGGCGGCGTTAAAAAAAATTCAAACTTAAATAGGTTTTTTGCGAGGCGAAGCTTCAAGTAACCTCTTCGTGTGCCTCGGGCTAGCTATGACAAGTTTACATCAGTTAAATTAAATTCCAGAATATTCCTACCGCAAGCAGAATAGCTAGAGCAAGCTAGTCACGTAAAAAGGGTTTATTGCATATCCTTTTTAACGAAAATAAATAATGTAACGTATTACACTTTTGCAGTTAAAGGTAGGGGGGTATTACAGGTATTACATATTTAATGGGCTGCGTAGTAGTAGGTAAAGGTAGAGATTACGTAGTTTCCCGTACGGCAGCAGGCTCGAGACGAAAATAGTGGTAGGTGTTAGTGGGTACACCGATTCGCAAATTACCAACTTCACGCGACTGGGATTCCCACATACCCCAGCCCCTCCCCCCGGCTAGGGATGTCCCTAGCAGGAACAGGAAAAAAAGGTTTCGCTATTTACAAAAAAAAAAGGTTAATGTAGGTAGAATACTTTTTATGTTCGCGTCTAAGTGATGTATCGTCGAAAGTTGCCACCTTTAAAAATAAGTCAAATTAGACATATCGTGGATTTTGAAGAATAGATTATTTTTTATTTTTACTTATACACATAAAAGAATGCCTTTTACTATCAGTGTCACCATCCCATTCCATCCTAAGCGTGCCGTAAGAGCCGACAAAAGGAAATGACCAGGCTCAAATCCTAGCCGCTAGAGAAGGCAAACTTGATACGAAGCCCAGACGGGTTGGCCCGTCTGGCCAGCGTGGCACAGTAGGCTAATTGCCCTCCCTGTAATGAGAGGAGGCCCGACTCAGCAGTGGGTCATTTATGGACTGACTAGTAGTACCTAATAGATCCTCGTATTGCAGACATATAACATCATCACTATCATCATTTCAATCCACTCCTAGATCCATAACGGTCCTCTTGATACATCGCGCTGCTGTTCGTTGCAAATCTTCATCTGTCCTTTAACATTATTTATCCGTATCACAGTCTTAACTCAAGAAATCATCTACATCATCATATCTACAAACAATACAAACCCTGTATCTAATTCACGGTCACAAATGATACTCAAACCCAGAGCAAGTATCTCTGTGTTACGATTAGATATCTAATCCAATTCCGGAATCGAACCCGGGAAACGTTGTCCATGACCTAAATATTTAAGTTGATACACTTACATCAACACTGCACAGAACAGTGTCTTTATTCTCACATGCCCATTAGGACATTTCGATATTTTTAAAACATCTATTAAATCATTATTAATATGCTATTGTCTTCTATTTTAATAAAATTATCAAGGCTTGAGGTTAAGGTTATATTTACAACCAACAAATACAACAACGAACAAGTCAAAAAATCTCATCTACAAGTCACGTACGCCAGGACAAACAAATCAAGATTTTATGATGATGATTGTAGGGCGATTGTCTGTCGCCATAATAATCCTTTTATTTACTCTCCATAAAATATTTACGATCACGCCACATGTGACGCGTACAGACCTGACCCCTGAAAATGAAAGGTCAGATGAAAAGTGTCCTTTGGCCATTAAAGTCCATCTATGTTCAACTAACTGTTGCTTAAAGAATAAATGTTGAAGAAACAAGTGACTATTGCCAATGCTACTTGAAGCTATACTTAGCTGCTATTCTATGCAGTTAATTGCAGCTCCTTCCACCTTTTACATTTTATCCAAGTCCACAAACTTCACAAATTTCTTGTATTCTCATGAAACGGCAATACAAAAAAATATAATACTCAATAATTCTGACTACAATAGATTGTCACAAGTTTTCTGGGTGAATTACTATTCCAGATTCGTCTTTACTTATTTATTAGGTATTCATACAGTGCCTTAGGACGGATCAAATGTAAGTATAACTAAAACCCTTTTAGGCACTTGAGGATTTCCTCAGACCTCGACGAAATTTCACGGTTGGACAGAATTATTTCGAATAAGATACGACATAAGAAGGCATTAACATAAAAACTGTAGGTGGTCTTACGGCCCAAGAGACACGATGTACAGGCAAGTGTTCCTGGGAGGACATCGACAGAGCAATTTCATTACTCTCCAGAAGATGGATCCGCTCTGAACAGAGCAAGGGAGGGAGGTGAAGAAAGGACGTCATTTCCATGATTCAGTTCGAGAGGTGTTTTAAAGATAATATTTAGAACTTAGCAGATACATTTTAGATTTTTTAGACTAAACTGTATAAATTAAAACAAAAGTTGCTTTTTGCTATTATATGTAACTAAATAACATGATGTGTCAACATTATTAAGTGTTGGAACCTAGGTCAAACCCGTCTACATATAAGAATTACAACAATAGACAGATACAATAGAGACATATTTACCCATGTTGATGCACACAAGGCTATGAAGAAGGAGCACTCTGGGAATATTTAATGGGCATAGGGACACTTCTAGGGCCAGATCACCCTACGATGGCGTTCCCCAAGCTGATGCAGATAGTCTATTAAGGGTTATACCCCAGCCAACGATAAAGTTACGTTACAAAATTATTACCGCTAGTCCCACTTAAAGAGTCTCAGAGGGCAGATATTAACCGCCCCGAAGACCTGTAAAATGCCTTTAAAGCCATAAAAAGGAAAACATGAGGCAGGCCGCGAGCGAACTGATTTTTTTTAACAAACCCTGTTCAAAACCGAATAGCCAGTGTAGTTGGAGGAGGATAAAATTTGAGAAGGCCTGATACATAAGAAGGTTCTGTAGAGATAATAAAATAATATCATTTGGATGTTTGATTCTCAATGGCACAACAATTTCTCAAGAGTTATAGCAATTGGACATGCTGATATTCGATTTTCTGAATGATAAACCTTGTGCTTTTTATATCCACAAAATATTCTACGGTCAGATGGTCACAAAAACTCATAAAAATCTAGTCCGCTAGATGTCACCATATGAGTGCACGTAATTTCTAAAACATGCCGTTGGTATTTAGCAAATCCACGACGGGTGTAGAATTAAGAAATACATGTAGCAAAGTGTCCGCTGCTTATTTGACATTCCAAAATAAATTAAAACGTGACAATTATTCTTCCAGACCCACTGTCGGGCCCCTTGCAGCTTCATGGAGGAAACTTTTTACACAGATAGTACAATATTTTATTAGGCGCAAATAATATATACGAACTACGACTCCAACAAAAAAAAATCGTTTGTTATATTATATAAATCATAGCTCAAGAACGTATGAGCCGATTGTTATTAAGTTTATTTTTATTTGAAGGGTTTTGCCAATTAGGTGCTTAAAAAATCTGCTTATGCAATCAAAGACTTCGTTGTGTTGGGTTTTTCTATTAACCTTTGGGCCTTACACAAACTTTTAAATCAACCGAATGTGGTTATCGACTCATTGTAAACGAGTCCTGGGAGTATGGCATTGTCGAAATGTTGACTGGGTCTGCCCACTTGACGGATAAGTCCCTGGGCGGTAATCACGACAGCTATATTATACTTACTGTCAAAAAAATTCTGTGTGAACGGAAAATTAAGTGGGCTATAGGCGAAAACAAAAATATTTTTATTGTATTTCGACTTGTTGAAGCTTTTCAGTGTCATCTTAAAAGCAAATGTCACTGAAGAGAAAAAACATACTAATATATGTCAAAACATTACGATGTTTTTGATCTACTTACATCAAATCTAAGAAACTTTTTTAAAGAAGAAATATTAGATACAAACCTTGTGCTAATTTCCCTCTGTGAATAAAATTTTGAGGAGGCCTGACTCCGTAATGAGTCACTTATGGGCTGCGCTGGTGATGGTGATGACTATATTACTACGAACAAAGTTGTCTTTTCGTCGTTTCAGCCCATATATGACCCACTACTGGGTCGGGCCTCCCCCAAAATAATAGAGGGTATTTAGCATACTGGGCCACGCTGGCAAGACGGGTTGACTCAGGGTTTGTATCAATTTGTGTTCGTGAATTTCAAGTGTTTAAGCTGAACCGCGATACATGTTAAACTTAGAGCAGAGGATTCGTTTATTTAAAAATAATACTATTATAATCTAATTTATATTACTGACTATGACTTTTTAAATTATTATGTATTCCAGAATATTGTTTTCTAATACTATTTATTAATTTCTTCGTGTTGCTATGTACAATTGCATTTTTTTCCTCGATCTCACATATCCTTTTTTTTTCGTTTTTATATATAACTTTGAGAAGATAATTTAGCATTTTAATTCAACAAACACATGTCGATATCACACACACATAAATATTTTACCGAAAATATGGTTCTACCGTTCTTTCTTCCCACCAACTACACCAACTTCAATGCATACCTACTCTAGAAAACTTACTTTTACAATATTACTGCGGACTATTTTCTATTCATTACTATATATGCTCCTTTATTTACAAAACAACTAAGTAAACTTTTTTAATTTAGTCTTAGAACTTACTTTTAAAATATTACTACGGACTATTTTCTATTAATTACTATATATGCTCCTTTATTTATAAAACAACTAAAAAAAAAGAGTTTACTTTTAATTTAGTCTTAGTAACTAACTCAAAATACTTTACTAAAGTAAATAAAGTTATAACTTTAAACTTCACAGCGAAGGCTGTTTCCAGCTGATACTGATAATCCACCTAGATGTAATTGGGTTCATTTATGGAATTTGAAGATTTCTTTTGTAAAAACCATACAACTAAATCCAACACAATAAGCACACACATCGGGCCTTTGTAATGAAAAATTCCTGTTTGACAATAACGTAACAATATGGAAAAACAACGAACGGACAAGGGCAATCCTGAAGTTTCGTAATAATTCCACGAAACGCGACAAATAAAAAATGTTACCAACTAAAATATACAGAGAAATTTGGCAAACATTTTCTAGCAGTGTCCAAATACGGGGATTAAAATAAACAAGTATAATAATACTCTTTATTGTACACAGATACAAAATATATTATGGGATTAAATAAATACGATAAACAATAAAAAACCTCAACGTACAATGATTTCTTCCATTTGGATGGATAGGAGTTAAAGATTTATAAACGTAGATTTTTTTTAACTATCAGCCACTGACGTGCACTGCCAAACATAGTCCTTCCCACAGATCGCCATAAAGCTTGATCTAGTGCACACTGCCTCCACCGACTCCCAGTACCTTAGTAAGTTCTATCGTTAACTTAGTTGGTGTTGATTCGCGCTTCGCTTGCCCATACTTGGTCGCTACTTCAGGACTTTGTTGGGTCAACGGGCTACGTGGTCACTCCCTAAGGTTTGTTTTACATTTCTCGACAAGCGTTGTAAGTTTAAATCATCTGTCTGAGAGCCTGTGGCATAGTAACATTAGAATAAATTTTGATGATCGAGTGATAAGTTTGGGGATATTTTAATCGGTCTACGTTTTAGGGAAAGAATAACGTCAAAGGTCAACAATAGGGAGACCAGTCTTAGTAACAGCGAAATGTTGATTCGTCATATAAATATCGAGAAACCATTAAAAATAATTTGACACGTAAAACTCGTCCTCAGAACGTGCCAAACCACAAACCCCTTGATGTTACGTTGGACGCGTTACCCACCAATTGGGAATTGACGACGAGCTCGTAAAATAAAAATATGAAGTTGCGAATGACAGTGACACGGATAGATTATTTTAAAAACAATCGCTACCTACTTTTTCAAATAATAATTTAGAAGACATAGTGTCGCCGTCCCCTTTTATTTATTTATTTATTTATTCTTTATGCAACAGTAAGTTGAACATAGGCGGACATTAATGCCTTAGGCATTCTATCTAGTCAACCTTTGGGCGATGCAGAGAACGACATGGTAGGCGCAATTATAAGAGACACTGCAATTAAATAAAGAAAGCCAAAAGAATAAATATTATGAATAAATCTAATTATATATATCAATACCTATATAATCTATACATTAAATATAATACATAGATTATAATACATAATAATATGCTATACATAAACTAATATATATTTATGATAATCCTTTTCGTCCTAAGGATGTCGTTAGAGCCGACAATAGGAACTGATAGGCTAGCCGCAGGAGAAAGAGTACTTGTTATTGTAAACCGGCGTGGCACAGTAGAATAATTACCCTCCATGTACTTAGAAGAGCCCTGACGCAGCAGTGGGTCACTTATGGGCTTAGAAGTAGAATACTCGATAGTTCTAAGCAAGAAACGGTAACTCGCTACCAGTTTACTGATGATTTGGTTTGTATGAAATAAACTAATGATGATATTTAATTGATCATTGGTGATCAATTAAATATCATCATTAGTTTATTTAAAAAAAAAAGTTTAGCTCCACCAAGTTCATAGAGGGAAATTAGCCTACGGTGTCACGGCGGCAAGTCGGGCTGCACAGGGTTTGTATCAAGTTTTACTTCTTTCGCGGCTCTAACTTTTGCGTTCCTATAGTCGACTCTCACGATAACCTCAGGATGGTATTGGTGGTGACGTGATGTATTTTAAATCCCCACTAGTGCACATCCTACCACAAACTACTGCTAATAGTATCCATATCGTTACAGATTAATTACTAATTATAAGGCAGACGAAGGAAAAAGACAGGCAGGAACAAACAATCACATATTCTCCAACTTTCTAGGCGAAATTACTCTACTGCACATCGCTGACCAGAAGTTTTTTACTTCCTAGTGGGTACGTTTTCTCCCTACCTAGTTAGTCGCATCCTACACCCTCAGGTTGGAATAAGTTAATGGCAATATATAATATATATAATGTTTCTTTGCTCACTCATAAATGTTTTTAAATATTGCTCGTGATATTTTTATTTAATCACACGACTACGGACGCTGCAGTGTGTAAAACGTAAAACGGGTTCAAATAAAAATAACACGACCAAAAGCCGTTAAAACCATTTACCACGACATGTGTGATGTGTCCTGAAACCGTTACCACATGACAGGTGGATCGTTTATAACAATACGCGGTAAAACGAAATTCTCCCATTTCGTTCTCTCGCGGGATTTGAACTCTAAATAAACAACGTTTCGTAGTTATGTTGTTACAAATGAACATATCTCGTTAGTTCAGCACCCTCCATTAATCTTGTGGTTGACGTTCAAAACTTGAAACAGTTGGACTTCATAATGTTTAGAAGTCTTTACGACACAGCGAGCTTATTACATGTGCTGTGCTCAGACGTGACACAACGTAAGTACATGCTTCTACCTGTTCGTCCATAAAACATATTTTAGCCTCTTTTTTTGGTTTCGCTGGAGAATTACATAATGAATACCGCTGGCCCTCGGGGCTGGGCCCGGAACACACGACTACCCACTTTGGCTACCTGTCCACCGGAGCGGACCGGGGCAGTGGCGTGGAGAAACGGAGAAATATCTATACAAATAAATAAGATTTGTGAGTGAGTGTCTGTGTCTAATAATAAAATAACCACTTTTTACTAAATTCGTAAGTATGTATACAGAGTATAAAGACCAAAATTTTTTTTTTTTTTATGTTGTTGTCTGACTGTTTGATCCGGCTAATCTCTGAATCGGCTAAACCGATTTTGACGGGAGTTTCACTGATAGGTAGCTGATGATATAAGGAGTAACTTAAGCTATTATTTCTACTAGCTTCGCCTCGTGGGTAACATCTCACCTGTGCGAAGCCGGGACGGGCCGCTAGTTAACCAATAAGATTGCAAAAAATCTCCGCTCTTCTTTATTGGACAGGAAGTTGCGAACTAGTTTAAAAAATCATACATAACCGGCGAGCGATTACGGGCGCGGGCGCAAGGCGCGCCCGCAGTGTGCCGTCCGTCGTAGTCGCGTAGGTACTAAACTCCGCTCCGCTTTAGTCCGCCGCTCCGCTCCACTGCCTCGCTCCGCTCCTAGAAAGCAGGCAGGCTAAAACCCCAGCGGTATAGCGTCACACGTCTCGTTTGGGACGCCACAGGTTCGCGCGGACACTGTCTACTATGCCCTGACGAGTCGGCTGCTAAGCGGACAAGCATCCCGGGTAAATAGGACGCTTTTGTCATTGGCATGTCCCCCGACTGGACCTAGGGAGGAGGTAGAAGGTGTGGCCCAATGTGCCCAAAGGGTACGCGAGTCCCCTCTCTATAGCAAGTTGGCAGCACGAACGAGGGCGACATAATGAGAGGGGGAGTGCTATAAGAGAAGGCAAATAGGCTAACGCTTAATGCAGAACGAAAATAATCCACAGTTTAAACCGCTCTGTCAGCCGTTTCTTGGATGGGTATGTATGCCACGCTGGCCAGACGGGTGGGTACCCAGTAGGCTTATCATCCTCCATGTAACTAGAAGCGCCCCAACTTAGCAGTGGGTCACCTATGGGCTGCGCTGTAGTAGTAGCTTATTTACTATCAAAATTAAGGTTTACGTGAACAATAATATTATCCGAATCTAAGAAGACACGGCTGAACCCGCGGGCAACCGTTAGTAAGATATAATTTGCCTATGAGTTTTATTTAACTGTCCGAGCCACTTCATTGGGAGATGCTCAGCCGTGACGTCGACATCAGCAGGTTACGAGTGCGTCTAGAATTAATGAGGTTAGTGTATGGCCCTTAGCGAAGTAAAGGTCGACGAATGAAAGAACTAGGACTTCGATATGTTTTTATACTACAAGGACGTCGATCATGCATACGTTCGGCCCGATGGTAAGTGGTCTAAGAAAAATCTGCTTTCTTCCGCAGCCAAAACAATGCTTAAGCACAACTCGGATAGAGTTTACTTAAGGGCAGGAACACAACAATACCCAAGGAATACTGTTATTTCGTAAGATCTATCTACCGTACTCGAGCCCCAATTATCGGGTATTAAATTGGATAAAATAAATTTGCTACAATATCTTTTAACAGGTTCTCCTTGTTAATGTTGGATTGCGAAGTTTTCAAATAATGGATGAGTGAATCATCTCTCAGTTCACTATTAAATTATTACTCTACGTTCCCATAATTTAACTTAAAAATGTCCTCGAACCTGAAGTAACATAGATGCTTAAGGTAAAATTATCTACCCGCAAATATTATTCTCGCAAAGTATTTTAATCCTTAAAACATAAGCGTTATGATACAAAATTCCTAGTAACAACAAGATGGTTCTCGTAAAATTTGCCATGGTGGCAATTTCCCATGAAATCGCATGGATATGGCATCCTTAGTGTATGTTTTATAGGGCCTTTAAGTGCCATACGTTGCAATAACAACAGCTATTATTTTGTCACGTTAAAAATAAGAAGCCTTTTCCTGCTATCACTATAATTAACATTTACATCAAATAAGCAACATTAGAATAAGTGTATTTTGCTAAGCCTCCCCTAAAACCTGGTTAATACTTCAAAAGCTAAATTATAAGCAGAAATATTCATAGCTGCTCTTCAGTACGCAACAGTAGCTGTTAACCATCCATCAATAAACAGCATTACGAGTTTTAACCGAAAGATCTGGCTCCGTTTACAAGTCTCTGGCGACTGATAATGAGCGCAGAATTGTATGCAAATCTTTTGAAACCCAGCAATAGGAGGCTTCCAGGGCATTTCCTGAAGCAAAACCTTTCCAATTTAAATTTCAAACCGCTTCTCTTATCTTTTAATCCCAAAAGGAAGTCTGAAAAAGAATTGTTTTTTTTTTAATATAAACAAATATGTATATATTTATCGTATTTTTCTTCGTTCATATCGTTTTCTTGCTCGCTAAGTTTCTATCACTCATTCGTCGGACATGATTGTACCACTACTGTTATTTTTGCACACTTTGTGGTTTTTACATAACGCATAACAATGCCTTTATACAGCCGAAATGATAATACCTACATCGTAGTAAAATAATATGCATCAACCATTACCATTATGAGGGTATTGTAAGGTATCCTCTTCACGGAGGTTATCGTGCCTCAGTTGATACGATCTGCACAGGACCACTGTGGTTACCTTTGAGAAAGACCAGTGCTGTAGCGACCAGAATACGACGTAGATATTTTACGTAAAAACATGCTACTACATGTAAAAAAACTGTCATCAACAAGGCATGATACGGGAAAAGTAACAAAAAAAGTACATTGCGATAGCAAAGTTCAAAAATCGATTCGCACGGATATAAAATCTAAGACAACAGTCATGGAAGGGTAGGCCATCTCACCTGGATGGATAATCATCCCTTTGCGCGTAAATACTTATACTCTGTGACGTTCTGGTTATGGAAAATGATGTATCAAGAATTACGGATTCTACAAACACATCATAACAACTTTGAAAAATATTTTTAATCTGATATTCATCTTTTTGAACCATGAGTCTGTCAGAATTCAATTTAATTACGCGCATGGGTTACGCTTCATCTATCAAATAACGTCAAACATCGAATGCCGGCCCAAAAATAGAATTATTAATAGTAACTATTTAGCATCGGTCGGGGTCTATAGATTGGGTATCTATATCTACTAACGTATGTTATTTTGTTGATATTTGTTTAAAAATAAGTGAAGTGACGTTACTAGTGAAAAAAGATAGCCGTATGAATATTTTGATATGACGTCATATCGTCGTATGACACTTACCTTGCCGTCGTGGCACAGTAGGCCAAATGATTTCAGTAAACTACTAAACCGATTCCGATAAATTTTCCATGGGGCTCATCTGAAGGCAATAATAAAATCTACTGTATAAATTCTTCTTTTTTTAATAAAACGTAAGCCCTGCTTTACGTATTGCGGGGCCAGTTTACAAACATGAAATTCAAGATTAAAAATGACACCCAGACTCAAAGCAAGTTCCTCTGGTTTACACAAACGCACTTTATTTGCCCGTGAATCAAAGGCGGCACATCCAATCCCTTGACCAACAAGGCAGTCATAAATGACGGAGTTATGCGATAAGTATGCACATACAGCAGAATTTAAGAACATACTCCTTTTTTAAAGTCGGTTAAAATACCAGAGTATCGTTTAGCTACATAACTATACAACAACAGCTCTCAAAATTCAAACCTAATAATAACGGAGGCGAACTTAAATTTGCTAAAGGCTACAAATTTAGAAACAAACTTCCACTTTACATCCATTTGCCAAATGGACTGGCTTCCTTTTAAGTTATAAGATAAAGTTATCAAATAGACAAGTTACATTGCCGTGTTACGAAGGCGTTAAGATAATTTTTGGTATACATAGGCCTTCGAAATTTACTTCTAGAAAGACATTCACTACACACCAAGTATCCCTGACTGGCTAGATAATTATATGCCTGGTTCGGAATACGACCTAACCGCAGAAAGATTTTGCAACCAACATTAAGAATCTGTCTTTATTAGGTCTGTTAATGACCCACTACTGAGTCAGGTCACCTCCAATTTCATGGAGGAAATTTAAGCTACTGACCAAACACGGTTTATATTAAGATTTCCTTATCTTCCTAAGCGTATCGCTTAGGATGGAATGGGTTGGCGAAATTATATAGTCTAAGCGCGTCACCAGACACAGTACCCTATACCTAATAAATTTAGCCTATTTTTAAACAGTTACCAATTGTACTTTCGTATATTTCCAGCTGCAAGTATTCATTGTTACTTGAGAACAAATGTGTGCACAGCTTATTAAAATTCAAGAGAGCCGAGACCTAGATCTGGGTTAACAATGAACAGGGTAGGTAGCTGGACGCATAGGTACTTAGTAGTTCGTGAAATGAGAACGAGTATCCATGTTGCTTAGGCTTCCGAATATCTGTGGGGAGGGATTATGTTAAACGAATAATTGCAGAAGGGTGAATAGCTGAAAAAGTTGTCATTTCCAATTCATTTGTACTTTCTTTATGCATTTAGGAATTTTGGAAATGCCTTAGTTATGTAAGTATGTATAAAATGTGGTATGACTCAAAGAAGAACAGGATTATGTTAAGTATTATACAATATTAAGTAAAATAAAATGGTATAAAACTATTAGACGCAAGTACACTTTAAAGAGCAATAGCTTGATCTCTACATAAGTAAAGTCCGCGCCAATTTTTATGACCGGTCTGAAATCTACTATGTACCCGCTGCGGCTACCGGTGGGTACGAGCTTGCGCATCGTACATTTCATAACCAATACGAACTTAGCTTACTCACACTAACAGGCGGGTGGCGAGGGCGCTTGCGGGTGAAAAACGGCGCGCGCCCCGTGTACGTCGCGCTGATATCTGTTTTTGCGTTGTGTGTGCGAAGCGTAATGCGGTTACATTCAGACCGGCCATAAAGATTAGCGCGGACTGTAACTAAATTATAAATACATATTATAAAACGAAAGTGAAATAAAAGTGTTTATTACTTTCAGAGTCCAATGCGAAGCAGGCACCAACGCCGAGCCACCTTTCACCGCAGTCATGCAGCTTATGAACGTACCTATAGTTTAAACAAAACACCCTAGCAAAAGGGGAAAAGTTATCTAATACTGTCTGCAACATGCATAGAGGACTCACTATTGAGACTTCTCCAATTTTATCATCATCATTTCAGCCCATAAATGACTTGCTACCGAGTTGGGCCTCCTCCAAATTCATGGAAGGATATTAGCCTACCTGCTGCGACGCTGGCCAGTGTATAATCTACAGGTTTCTTACAAATTATTGCTGCATTTGACATTAGGTTGGTGATGTTATTTACTCTAAGCTAGCCGCAACACGGACACGTGTATACAGAGTGTACTAATACTGGGACTACATTAGCGCGCGAAGATTCGTGTCGCGTTGGCGCGCTAAAAATCGTGTTGGGGGAATACGCAAAGTTCGTGTCTACATTACGGCGGGCGAAGATTTGTGTCGCGTTGACGCGATATATCGTGCCGGATTATGTTGTGGTGTTCTGTGCGGGAAGCGTAATTTAAAGTGGAGGAAGTAGTGGCGTTGCTTTATATGCATTGTATACTCCACTCCATTACAAGAAAACAATCACGTTCGTACCGCATCAAAGTCTGGACGACACTGAAATTGAAGTGACGTAGATGTAGCCACACAAGCGAATATTGTCGCGACAAATCCCTTTGATGCGCGCCATTTTACCGACAGTGCCCCGATATTACATCGTCTTCACCCGAATACTACGCGTTGCAACGATGTACTCGGCCACACTCATCGCGTTATCACGAATATCATCCACTAGCAATATTATTAGGACAATCATGAGATCCTGTGAAAATAGAAAACATAAACTAGATAAAAATATATTTTTATTTCACTACAATCACATAGTTTTCAAATACAGACTAATACAATCAATAACATCAATAAAAACATTTGGTTAAATAAATTAAAAAGCACACACACACAAATCATTCACTCGTTTATTAAAACTAGAATATTTTATTTTTATTTTAAGCTTTCGTTATTCTTTTCTTAAACAGAGTTGATATGACAGAGGGGAATTAATTTACATTACGATTACTAAGTGATTAGTATGAATTCGAAACGGTACAACAAAAATACACGTTATTTTTCATGGGGGGTGGAGGGGTAGTCTTAAACCTCACCAGGTATCACCAAGGGGCAGGGAGGGGTTAAAAAATGTTAAAAGAACATCACGTGATTAATGGACAGCCCCTAAGGTTAATAAACGATGCGTTAGGAATAAACATCTGTTAGGAAAGATACATCATGTTCAAATAGGGCAAAAATTTAAAAAATCATTTGCGGCTAAACTATTGCTACAATTTAATTGATTTTTGGCACAGAGCCTGGATATAATACGTAGTATAGGCAGTTAAAATGCCCCTATGTCGTATCAACCCTGTATATCAGATCAATTTTAAATATACAGTTTGAAACAAAAACCTTCTAGCCGTCTGAGTTTTGAAATATGACCTCTTTTAATCACATCCTAATTATATTAAGGTGTATATGTTTCGTGGGGACACAGTCGGGACCCACGAGGCAGGTGGCGCGGGAAGTTGCACACACAAAAGATTCTACCCCCGAAACCAAAAGGGTTTATTTGTTTTCTAGTTATGACACTTCTTCACCAGAAGTGTGTGTCGGGTCCTTCGGTTCCCTAAAATATGGTTGAGCTGGGGGATGGCTGGCACATGCGTCATGCTCGTGATCGGGTGCCGCCAGTTGGGGCCGGTCATCCCTTAACTGCTATTGACATACCTACATAGCTTTATATTGATCTCCTGGACACTTCTGTTGTGCAATATGTTACATTGTCCTCACATCTTAGCTTACTATAAATAAACACGAAATCAATGTAACCCAATCAGATGCTTGTAACAGAAAATATGATAAAAAGAGTGTCCATGGAGTTTCTTGCCTGTTCTTCTCCATAGGATCTACTTTTTGGAACATGCAACTAGATTCCTAACTTCACTTTTGACTTTTCAAAAACACCAGTAAATAGGTTCAATTGAAATAAATGATTTGAGTTTGAGTTTGAGTTTTTGAAGGTGACCGAAGTGTAAAAAAATTATTGCGCGAATTTGGTCTTACAAATCTGTCTTGTATCTAAAAATATCTGGTACCTAAAAATGGCAATGTAAAAAAGCAACTAGAGTTTCTTGCCGGTCCTTCTCTTTGCATTCCGAACCAGTGGTAAAAAGTAAATTTTAAATATTATAGATATTTTATTCTTTGACTTGTCAAATGACCTCATAAGAGCCGACTTGATTGAATAACTATTTAATAAAAAATAGGTTCCACTGAAAATAAACGGCTTTTTTGCCTGAAACTTTGCAGACAATGCTTAAACGCTTAGCACTTTCTATCCTTTCGTTATGGCTATAGGATATTTAGTAACTCCTGTATACCTATCAAATTAATAGAAATAGTCAACCCTTTGTTATGACTACTCTAGCAGTAAAATAACATAGGATATCTATTAGGTATACATAATTCCCACATATAATTGATGGTGATCTTCCTATACGGCGCTCACAATGCTACCACATCATCGACACCCAAAAGAAACAATAAAATATTAAATAAGACTGGAATACCCAATATATCTAAATCTACGACATTATGTCTTCGCTTTCGTTATGTGCCCAAGTACAAAATAACAATTTTCAAACCATCATTTTTGTTGTATTTTATAAATTAGACTACTAAGTATTTTCAAATAAATATTTTAGTATTCTTTCCATTGTCTTAATCAGTGGCGGATTTACAGATTAGCCGTTCTTGATTTGCCGTGCCTACATTCTTGAGACGACCTTTTTTAGACGTCCACTCTTTTTGACGACCTTTTTTTTAGACGTCCTAATCTGCCGCCCCTTGAAACATGAACAACAACATGAAACCCTAGGCTCCAGCCTATTCAGCCTACTGGTAAATCCGCCACTGGTCATAATTGCCTGTATTGAGCCCTTTTGTTGAACTCTCGTTCGTAATAAAATTGAGTTAAGCTACATTTAATCTACTTGTAATATTCAAATGCTGTTTTTCTATGATAAAAATATGAGCGTTTCCGTTTTAGGGCGGAACGGTTGGCCCTTTTAATTCAATTACAAACAAAGCAGAAAATCCTTGGTTACATCACCAATATTATGGAAATTATTACATTTTATCATACAGGATTGTATTAAAGGAAACGCAATTTATGAATGCAGCTATCGATAGTTATTTTCAAGCTAAAGTTCATTAGTGGTAATCGGGCTCTGGTTACTATTTATTTTAGTCCAATTTCAAATTTCAAATATGGTCTAAATAACATTACAATACAAGAAAAAATCATTTCGGTGTAATGCTACAGATAAACATACAAGTACAAACACAGATAGACAGATTAAAGTTATAACACACCCGTTTTTCGTCAGGGGTTAAAAACCACCAGAACACTATTAATTAGTTCATCTTAACGAACCCTGTGAAGAAGCCGTCTGCGTAGAATACTAAATGTCAGCGGTCTCGAAGAACTATACATTTTACAGTTACATCTACATATGTATATTACTTAGTTTTATTTTCTTTTTTATCTACAACACAAGCAGACAGTCTGCGGGACGAGATAATCGCGGTCTTGGAAATAAAATTAAATGCAGTATTTTTACATAGAAACAAAAACATATAGGTTGTGGCACTTCAGTTCTCTCTTGGATGGAGTATTTGTCTCGTTTGACAAATAGTATAATAAAGTAAATTGAAAGTACTAAAACGAGTACCAAACCAGCAAGTGATTAAAGTGCAGTGTTTTGATATGTCGATTAGTCAATAAGTAGCTGTTTTGTCTTATTATGCAGTATGAATGATTATTGTGTCCGAAATACTTTTTTAAAATGAATTAACAAGAAACTTTATTTATTCAATGCAACTCTATTATAAAGTTAGGTATATAAAATATTAAAGTGTTTACAATATTTCATCATTAATTAGATAATTATTGTTCAATTGGCCGGATCTCAAATCTCACGGCAGCACACGGCTGAATTGGCATATAACCAACTAAGTCCTTATTATTGTGCTAATGAACTCAATTGTGGCTTTGAATTTTCTAACTCTATAGCCATATATCATTTCTTCCCCAAAAGATCGTTTAGCAAATCCTGATTGCTCATATTCGCGTCTCCAAGCAAATTGGTTTTGGGGTCCCTTGTGGTTCTTCTTCCTATAGACCTTTTTCTACCTTTAGAATTATCGTCGAAAATTTGCTCCGTTAATATATTGAAATTGTTATTCAATTCTTCGAACGCTGATTCAGGTATTTCGCCGTTCGCATTGACAAATTCGTTCATTTTATCGACAGCTTCCAACTGCTGCACTAACTTGTCACCCTCAAATCTAGTCTGATTAAATTGCTTCACATGTTTTTCTATCACTTTGTTACTCTTTTCTATATCTTGTATTATATCCTTGCAGTACTTTTCTATCGGCTTCCCGGAAAGTTTGCGTTCTAGAACCTGAGTGTCACCTTTAGCTTTTATATCAGTTTGGCTTTCATGAATTGTAACAGATGTAGTTTCTTCAACGGTAGAGCTATCATAGAAAGAAACTTGCGAGTTCCGTCGGCCTCTTGATTTAGGACGATCAGATTCACTCATTTCAACTTCTTCTTCTATACTCTCGTCTGTAGATCTTCTCCTCAAAGCGCTTGGTCTTCTAGATGGTGGATCTTCATTTTTCTTAATTTTATTCATCAGTTCCGTCTTCATGACTTCTATTTTTTTCTGAACCTCGTCTGGTGAAGTTTTCAAGTCTAAATCGTCATCAAAAATTGCTAGATCGGCCATACCATCTTGCACCGTTTTAGCTAGTTCTATCATATCATCGGAACCTTTAGAGTTTTTTCTGTTTCCAGTGGTGGGTGTAGATCGTGTACTCGAAGAATTTATCCGGCTCCTGACATATCGAGACCGAGGCTCTAGAGATGAGGATGTATCTTCATCGGTGTGTGACAGAGAGCTGCTTATGTTACGAGAGTTCTCGCATAATCTGGCCAATATAGTTTGATCCATCTGTGAACAAAGAATATTAAATAACTGCAATGCAATTAGCAATTGATAAAAAGGATCATCTTAAAGCAGGTTTTATGCAGTCAATAACAGCATAGATGATTTAAGCGCAGTGCAATGAACGTTTATTTGTGTGTGAATAAAATGTCTCTTTTATGACTTATACAAACACGAAGTACACTGCTATTAAAGCGAAATTGTACGAAACAAATGGAATTTTTCCTCTTAATTCCAAATTGTCTAAAGAATATAAAACACACTCGTAAATTGTAAATAAAATGGCTTAAACCTCGTAAGGCGGCTAATAAATCTCGGTTCATGAATCCTACACTGATCTGCGTTTTATTACAGTACGTACTCATAACTTTGATAAATTCTCACAAAATGTAATTTCTAAGATTAACACTCTACGTGGTACGATTACCAATATGAATACTTATATACCGGATCTTAGTTGATGGAAGGGAGCGTCACACTACATAATTTATCACTATTATAATAAAAATATTTTACAACACACTTGCCAGTCCATCTTAGCAATCAAGCTGGCCTTTGGGAGGGACGAAAATAGTTATCCATGACATATCATATTTCAAATTAAGAACACGAGTAGAATTAAGACCATCTCTATGTCACTCTTTGAAATGATGTATTACTAATAACACACATCCCCAACCACACGCTGGGAAAAAACGCGTGTTGTAAGATTCAACAAAACCCACGCTTGGTGGGAGGATCAAATGGTCCGCCCGGCTCGCATCTAAGTCTGGCGCCAAGCAGTTCTACTGTGTTCGAGCCGGTGCCCGACTGGGCTTTTCCTTGAATTGCCTGCTCCATCTTAGACCCTGGCGTTGCTTTCCATCACGCAAACCTAGCGTCGAAAGTCGATGATAATACAAAAAAATAGCGGGAATTACTATGTTTAATACAATAAAGAATCATACTTTGTGTCAGAACTGAACGGAAAAAAATATGGTGCCGTGAAGAACAGTCCTCGCCAATTTTTATGGCCACTCCGAACCTAGCCGCATTACGCGCGGGGCGTGGAGGCAGGGCGCGTTATCCACCCGCAAGCGTCCTCGCCTCCCGCGCTTTAGTGCGAGTGTGCTACGTTCTTATTGGTTATAAAACGTACGATGCGCAAGTTCGTACCGACGGCTACATTCAGAGCGGCCATAAAGATTGGCGAGGACTGTAAGTAAGAGTAACAATTTCGATTAGAACTTCATCTAATACGAAGTACGATTGTATTTTACATAATACAACACTCACATTACTCAGCCTGTCTTGACGATCTTCCTTTTTATACGTATTGGTGTCTGTTTCTGATTTGGTTTTGGCCGGAGTTTTCATAGTAGGCATGCTGGCATTTGACGCTGACTTAATCGGGGATTTCAGCGTTCGACTCGCAGCGGTGCTCAGCATTTTTTCTTTCAACTAAAAATTTAAACCTACACTAAAATGTACAATACCTACGTCGAGCACAATAGAACAAAATAGCATTATAGAGACTGTTTCAGTACATACATCCGAGATATTTCGCATTAAAAATCTCGCATTTTATAAAGCTCCGCATGCACAGCATCCACGTCCACCAACAGGAGAAATGTGGAAAAAAATAAAGGTAAAATATTTAAGAGGTCAATACTTCTGAGTCTTTTTTGTTTACGCCTTTGAGCTGTCAGCCACAGAAGCACCAACAGAAGAATTTAATTTTTGAAAGAATTTTTAGAATAAGGCTTTATTTGTACCGTAATTGATACAACATATTGAAAGCATTTTGAAATGTGTTACTTTAAGTTGTAGGTACTAATATAAAAGATGGAATTTTTGGGAGTCTTCAAATTACCTATATAGGACAGACATTCGCTACACTACCGTCATAAATTATTCATCTTGCCCGAGGCCCGAGGCAAGTTAACGAAATTGTCACTCGAACTTTTTCAGCTACATCTAACCACTACTGCAGTTCCTAACTTTGAGTATTGACAGATATCTGTACAAAACATTTAAACTGCAATTATTAAGACCTACTTAGTAGAAGTACTTCTCAACCATAAATGAGCCACTGCTGAGTCGGACCTCCCCCAACTACATGGAGGGTAATAAATAAGCCTACTGTGCGACGCTGGCCAGGCGGTATAGTACAGGGTTTTTATCAAGTTTTCCTTTTCTTGCGGCTAGGTTTTCGGCCTGATCGATTCCTTTCGTGGGCTCTTACGATACCTTCAGGACGGAGTGAGGTGGTGGCACTGTGTAAGTCCACGCGGAATAATCCGTCACCACAATCAAGACCTAGTACTCGTTATTAATTGTGTTTTAGAAAGTGTTTTAAATAAACAACTGCTAATTCAAATATTTACATAAAATCCAAAAAGGCTCTTATATTTGCATAACGACTGTTTTACATAATAATGAATCAGCTCGAGTATAATCAACCGCAAAAAATAGTGGAGAGCTTACCAACAACGCAAGACGAGATTGATGTAAGAAATTATAATTAGTTCTAACGAAGTATACCACCCTATTTTTAACGAAATTTAAATGAAAAGGATTATATTTAGGGCGTTGATTAATTTATTACGAGAATTTTGTGGAAAACATTTTAGGGTGGCGGCTCCACAGAAACAAAGAGCGTCGCCGCGGTTGTGATATTTAAAAGACAACGCCGATAGCACTTGTGCACTTCATTTAAGGCAGATCTCGATGTGACTCTAAGTCCCGCTTCTAGAATACTTGCTGGCAAACACAACTAGACTATGTAATTCACTTATTGCAATCTACATAATGGAATATATTCCATTAAAATATTCATGTATACCCAGAAATGAAGTTGGTTTACACATTTAATTTTGTATTTAAATTTTATTTTAACTTTGTACGTTTAGACTATCAACATCTGTAGAATGTCTTATGAACCAATATATTTTCAGTGCTCACAAAGCACAAATTGATTCCTCGAGTGATTCCTTATTAAATAACAGGTGCTAGCTGTAATTTAATCAGTCACTGGGATCTTAAGTCGTAAGAAGTGACTTATGAAAATAATTACCCCGAAAAGATTACCGTAGAAAAGGGAGAACTTGATATGAAACCTTATTCCTTTGTCTGGCTAGTGTAGCACACAGCAGGTTAATATCCTTCCATAACATTGAAGAAGGCTCGACTCAGTAGGTCCTTAGATGAATTATGACTAAGCAGCTGCTCCTTACCTCTATGATAGTAGTGAGTTTATCAGCATTAGTAATAGCCAGGTCTAAATCGTGTCTCGTGTCTTTATGTTTGTTGATTTCATTCTGCAGCTGGTGTCTAAAGTTCTTGGCTTCCAATGCGATGCGACGTTGCAGCATGGTTATAGTCTCATTCTGCTGTTGGACTTTAGCTGTGAGCTCCGTAACTTGGGCTTGAAGTTTCTCTCTATCCAGGAGGTTCCTAGAAGATCCAGCAATTGACCATTCTTTAATAGGACAGATTATTTTTATAATAATTTCAAGCTGGTTGCCCTTTTATAACGTGGGGAAATCCCTTAAGATACCAACCCTCAGTTCATATTGACGGCTAGTTATGTCCAACTCGCACAGACTAAAACCCCACAGGGTTCTACGGGCTACCAATGACCGTGGCAAGAACCAGGTCGCGCGCATAGGGTTGCCAACTTTTTCTACAAGAAATAAAGAAGTATATTCAGGTCTATAAAGAATATTAAACAGTATTTTAGATATATATTTGAGCTTCTCGCACAAATTACTAATTTACAATTTTTCATAAGCCTCACCATAATTTATAACGGAAATTAAAATAAATGAGAAGCTCATTTTTTATTAAATTAATAGATGCGCTATTTCTATCCTCCCGCCACTTAGCATTCATTACTGAAAAATCTCTCAGCAAATGCTGAGGTGGCAGTATTTTGCAACAGTATTTTGTATACTATATTTTTGTTCAACAGTAAAAAGTATAATTTAGTGACAAATAGTATAATACTGTAGTTGGCAACTCTAGGCGCGCATAGAGCGCAGGACTCGTACTCTTGGACTTTAACCGCGTAGAGTTTAATTATGCCTAATAATTGTAACGCCCGCAGGTCAGTTAAGGAGAACGCAGATCCTTTATCGATCCTTTATCGAACTAACAACTACTAGCAGAACTATAACGATGCGCCAGCCAAACACGTTAAATTCCACGTTGGTCTATGGTTAACAAAAACCGTTATGGTGAAATGTTAGGTCACCAGAGCTCTAACTGGGGTATCGTATTGTGACGGTGGAATCCAATTTCCCAATGTATTCAATTTTCAGAGGCGACAGGAACTGCTTACCATCAGGTAAGATGCTTGAACGCCACTCAAGTGGTACAAAAAAGCGAGGCACTAAACAAAACTTTGTCGAAAACATCTTATTCATAGCGTCAATTTAAAGTGTCAAACCTCTCCTTGCTGAGCTCCAAAAGATGTTGGTGCTCATCTCTTAGTTGCTGCAGCTGCATATCTCTCTCCTTGAGCCGCATGGTCACATCCTTGTACTGTACCTTCAGCTGCTTGTATTTGGTCTGCTGGATCCTCATCTCCTCGGTGTGGGAGCTCAGCACTTGGGGCAGTTCCGCGTTAGAGTTCTCGTACCTGAGGTATAAAACCTTCCATAAAGATCAAATATATTAAAGAAAGCCCCCATCCCCCCTCCCCCTATATTTAAACCCACTTATCTCTGCCTGAGCGTAATTTTTTAGTGAGACTTATTACGATGTGGTATGTACTAATTACCCACAAAATTGTAACCTACAGATAGCAAATAAACATATTGAGTATTGATTTTTACCACTTTATACTTATGAAACCATAATAGTCCGGGATCCCCCGTACATTGATTTCACTTGATTACAATCAAGCTAATTTTTCGTGAGTAGCTTAATTTTCATGAGACGCCCAACATTTTCTTGTCGACAACTCTTGATTGTGGTAGCTAGCAGAGGTAGCAAGGGTGAAATATGTTGATTTTATGATTCAAATAAATTTATTACTAACCGGGTGCTTTTTGGTATATCTGATGATAATTATCTAAATTATTCGAAAATGTATTTGTCCTACAAAATGTATGGTTTGATCAAAGAGTCCTCCACCTCCAATATGTATCGATAACGAGGTCATCAAAAATGATTACTAACCAGCTGGTTTTTTTTTATTTACTTAATAAATATGTATATTATTTAACCGTCATATTGTCCTACAAGTTGCGTGGTACGTTATCCCGGTCCTACACTCAAAAGTTGTTCTACAGATCATAGAAAAAAAATTATTACTATCAAGCTGAATCTTTGTGAATAGCTTTGTTTTGATGAGACGCCCAACATTTTCTTGTCGACATCTCTTGATTGTGGTAGCTAACAGAGGTAGCAAAGGTTAAATATGTCGATTTAATGATTCTAAAAAAATTATTACTAACCGGGTGATTTTTGGTATATCTGATGAGAATTATCTAAATTATTCGAAAATGTATTTGTCCTACAAGATGTATGGTTTGATCAAAGAGTCCTCCACTTCCAATATGTATCGATAACGAGGTCATCAAAAATTATTACTAACCAGCTGGTTTTTTTTTATTTACTTATTAAATATTTATATTATTTAACCGTCATATTGTTCTACAAGTTGCGTGGTACGTTATCCCGGTCCTACACACAGAAATTGGCAATACCACAAGACCCATTTTGTCATCACTAACTGTAGGACACCAATTTTACATGATAGGTTAGTATTCTCTGCCCAAATGATACAATGTCCTACAAAAAAACAGGTATGTATCATGAGTCCGACAGAAATTGTCATTTTTCGTTTTCCTACTTATAACTTATGATACAGCGAAAACATCTTTTTTATTAACTTAAATAACTTTTTTTTTACTAAAGTAAGTAGTACAAAAAAATAATTATTTACTTAAAAAAAATGTATATTCATCAGATGCATCTGATAAATTTTCAGTATCATCACTATCATTTTCATCTATTTCATTTTCCTCGTCTTCTGACTGTAATAACGTAAAAAATTAAGTATTTTTAACATAAAATGAATCCACTTCGTTTTATAGTGTGCGAAACTTTTTATATAGTACATATACGGATCCCGCTATACAACGACCACCGATATGTTTAATGGATGAAAATTATTTTATTAGAAATTTAGGAATTTTTCAGGCAATCCATTTTTTAAAATTATTAAATTTCTAATAAAATAATTTACATCCATTAAACATAACGGTGAATGTCGTTGTATAGCGGAATCCGTATAATGTACTATATAAAAAGTTTTGCACACTATAAAACGAAGTGGATTCATTTTATGTTAAATAATACTTAATTTTTTACGTCATTACAGAGACAGAAGACGAGGAAAATGAAATAGATGAAAATGACAGTGATGATACTGAAAATTTATCAGATGAATCTGATGAATGTTATTTTTTATAAATGTAAATAATTATTTTTTTGTATTACTTAAGAAAAATAATTTATTTAAATTAAAAAAAAAGACGTTTTCACTGTATCATCATCACTTCATAGTATAAAACAAAGTCGCTGTCGTCTGTCCGTCCCTATGTATGCTTAAAACTTGAAAACTACGCAACGGATTTTGAAGCGGTTTTCTTTAATAGATAGAGTGATTCAAGATGAAGGTTTATATGTATAATACATGCACCCGGTTGTGGTCGCTAGTAAGTTATAAGTAGGAAAACGAAAAAATTACAATTTTTGTAGGACTCGTGTTACATACCTGTTTTCTTGTAGGACATTGTATCATTTGGGCAGAGAATACACTAACCTATCATGGAAAATTATTGTCCTACAGTTAGTGATGACAAAATGGGTCTTGTGGTTTTAACAACTTTTGAGCGTAGGACCGGGATAACGTACCACGCAACTTGTAGGACAATATGACGGTTAAATAATATAAATATTTACTAAGTAAATAAAAAAAAACCAGCTGGTTAGTAATCATTTTTTATGACCTCGTTATCCATACATATTGGAGGTGGAGGACTCTTTGATCAAACCATACATTTTGTAGGACAAATACATTTTCGAATAATTTAGATAATTATCATCAGATATACCAAAAAGCACCCGGTTAGTAATAAATTTTTTTGAATCATAAAATCAACATATTTCAACCTTGCTACCTCTGTTAGCTACCACAACCAAGAGTTGTAGACAAGAAAATGTTGGGCGTCTCATGAAAATGAAGCTACTCACGAAAAATTAGCTTGATAGTAATCAAGTGAAAACAATGTACCGGGGATCCCGGACTATAACAGTTATAGGGCTCTTTAAAATAATTTGCTACGGGCCCGCGCTTGCTTAAGCCGGCACTGGGTTTCAGTCGTCGAGGTTGAAACAAACATGTGTTTGGGATGCTGTTGTATAGAAAAACAGGTGAGAAACTCTGCACTCTGCAATTCTATGTAGTCGTCGGCGTAAGATCGAGTTGTACATTATTATTATGTAAGATCCGATGGCAGAGATACGAGTAAATGGAACTTACCGTTGTAAAGCGATTTCCTGTTTTCTTTGTATTGCTCGCAGAACTTTATTTTCGTTGCTCAGCTCCTGGTAAAAAATACATAGACATCATAAAATCTTCAAGATTCAAATTCCTGAGCACCCGAATTCGATTGCAGCGACTCTAACTAGGTTCTCAATCCACCGTATGGGAGGTTTACAGTACGCACCAACTACTATCCAGGCCCATAGCAGTAACAACCGTAAGATTTGGCAAACCTGTAAATGATAGTGTGCGTCTGCCAACTGGTTCTGAAGTTGCTTAACACGGTGAGTCTTGGCGGAAAGGACACGCTGCGTCACATAGCGGTCACCCCTGACCAGCGATTGGTTAGACATGTCTGCGCCGAGGGGATTTAGACGTTTTCGCTTTTTTAACAAATTCAAGCGAGAGTTACTGCTATAGACGCTCTCCAAGGATTCCTTCCTGAAAAAAGGTGAAATAGTGAATGAAGTGGCGACATATCTAGAGCGGACCTGAACTTGAAACACGTGAAGCGTTGGTAAAATCAGATAATATCTTAAGCGGTCATACATTACAAACCGCCCGTTTTATGTCGAGTAAAAAAATTTTTTTTGCTATATTCATGGACGTGCATTTTCTGAGTACATTATTGAACCCCTGCAGAGATAGGGTCATCTATTGTACTGAGCCACTCTGCCCAAACGGCCTAACATAGAGTGTAAATTAAATATTCAACTATGATCCGAAATCTAGCTAGCTAGCTAGATTCACTGTGAAACAATAAAAAGAGTACCCTCAGGACGGAATATAATAGTAGCAAACAGTATTGTAATTGCCTTGTGATCACCGAACACGGTGTTACCTACCGTACCAATCTGTAAAGCAAAATGCAAATGAAAATGTACGAGAAGGGGCGACTACAAATTGTGTAATGGTATAAAGAAAGAAGTATAAAGGTGTTAGGTACAAAGTTGACAGCGATAGGATGTATGTATGTGGATGTTTTTATGTACACAGCGAAGAACTTTTATCTATCGTGCATGATAGATTATTATGCCTTTCATAATTTGAAGTTTTTTGTGATTTATAATGATATTTATCATCCTAATTCATAAGTTATTAATTATTTTAAAGTCCTATTACAGGTATCACAGGTGTTAAGTGACAAATCAAAAAATTTGCAGCCGATCGAGTGTCAGGTGTAATTTTTTTTTTGGCCTTGTTACCTATTATTTACGATCAACAAGCATTAAATTACCTGAACTTGTATGACAAAGAGCACAAATTTTTCGACGATGTTTTTACTAATAAATTAAAGATTATGTAGGTACTAACCTCAAATCCTTGCGTTTATCCTCGGGTATCAGACTCAACACTGACATCCTATATCACACAGAAAGCTCCATTTTCCACAAAAAATAGATAACCAAGCTCTAAAACGAGCCTTGATAGAAAAATAATAGATATTTGATTATTTTTGTCAGCTTGTTGTGATATCCCGTTGCCTTGGTTACCGATATATATCATTTATCGATTTGAAAAACGATTGCCTTGATTTCTGGCCAGTCAAGGAAACAGTCGTAGGTTAATCCAGATAATTTTGAGGGTTATTTTATATTCTGAGTAGACCAGGACGATGAAACTGCAAAAGACTGCCTTGTTGGTTCAGGGGTTGGATGTGCCGGCCGCCTTTGGATCACGGGTTCTCCGTTCAATTCCGGGGTCGGGCAAGTGTCTTTGTGTAAACCAGAGGGACTTGCTCTGGTGTCATTTGTGTTCGTGGATTTTTATGTTTGTAAAACCCCAACGGTGTACGGTTACCTAGTGCAGGTAAAAAACTTCTCAGCAGATTTATTTCAAATACAAATCAGTTCATCTGTTTAGGAGCTATAATGCCACAAACAGACGGAGACAGCTAACGCCCTTTTTATTACCATTAGGGTGGCACTGAAGCTTACGGCCCGTCTGATGGTAACTGGTAAGCAGTCTACCGCCTAAGGACATTTGCAACACTAAGTAGATCACTTGCGTGTCGCCGACCCTGTACGACGTGACGGCACGCTGGCAGCAGAGGGAAAGCAGATTGCTTCATACCATGCATTTCCAGATAGAACTCTTTAGACCTTAGTAAACATCACTCAAGGGTGTTGTTATTTGGCTGCGATATTTTATGATGTGAAGGTCCTTCTCTACTTGGGAAGCTCTAGAGCGAATGTAAGTAATCCGCTATACTCTACCCCTTTTTATCAGAGGATATCAGCTGAAATTCCGTCCACACTGGATATAGTTTCTCACGGTAACTGGTCTTCTGCCTTTGCATCCAACGGGATTCCGTTACCTTCTCTTGGAAGAAACATGATAATCCATAAATTATCTGCTTGTGAATTGCGCCTCCTGCAGCTTCTTGGACGCGAATGTGACTGTATCACACAGGCCTGACATTTTTGAAAACCATTGTTTCTCATAAGGCCAATTTCTTTCTAGTAAATCTACCATACCAAAAAGCAAATAATGGGGGCAACAGCTTCAATCTAGTCAAGCCGACGGCGTATTTTTATGGCCTAAAACCAGCAGTGTATGTGTCTCATAAACTAAAATTTTTGAAGAGAAGTTTCTACATATTAATATATATCTAAGTTTCACCTTGCTATGCAGAGGGTAGTAGGGCTAAAGGGCATTTGTGAAATATATCCACAAAAGAAAGAACACTCGTGCGAAACCCCTGTGCCAACTTGGCACAATAATCTCTGCCCTCCAATAAATAAATAGTCATTGTATACTTATATTAAATTACTAGCAGAGCCGGCTATGAGTATGCTATTAAATTGTAGCTTATATGAAATGTTTGTACATACTTTACACATAGCGCCATCTATTGAGTACTTACTCAATCCAGTCAACATAATACAGGGTTACAGGTTAAGTCGACCTAAATCCTTTAAGAGGTGGTAATTTCCATCATTCCTGACTGATTTGACTATGGAACCCCATACCCCAAACTTAACCGTTCTCAAGTTATGGGACTTTGAAGTTTTTTTTTATAAAAATCCATATTTTTTGTCTTTTGTCCCCTTTTTTTGTGTTTTGTACCTCTAATGTTTTTGTTTTTTTTTGTGTAGCAGATTAGTTGCTTCATTATTTTAAATACAAAAACTGCAAGCAACTGTACCAACTGAGTCATATTAGTCGATTGATTGTTAAAAAAAGCAATAAATTAGTGGAAAGTCTTTTATTCATTGTAAGATATTTAAAAAAAAATCTATGACAGTTATGCTGCAGATGTCCTTAAAAATATCTAGGGTTCTTCAGCTTTCCGATAAAGTATAATACAACAGGGTATTATTGGATTTTTTTAACAAAATCATTGATGATATGCTACCAGGCACAAAACACAAAAAAAGGGGACAAAAGACAAAAAATATGGATTTTTATAAAAAAAACTTCAATGTCCCATAACTTGAGAACGGTTAAGTTTGGGGTATGGGGTTCCATAGTCAAATCAGTCAGGTCTCTTAAAGGATTTAGGTCGACTTAACCTGTAACCCTGTATATCGCCATCTATTAAAATCGTTTGGAGCTAACATATACATAATTGTGACTGTCAAATAATTTGCATTAAAATAATATTGCGACTATAAATTTGAGATGTAAGCTACCCTATCTTTCAAGTTGGATCGAACTGCAAGTAGTTTAGAAATCCGTCGCGGACCAACAACGTGACGCGTAATTTATTTATAGTAAGATAGGAAATATATATCTTAACAATTTCATCATTTTTTATGGCATAAATAAAACAAATATTGTAACCAAAATAATATACTTATTAATCAACAAGTTACTGTACAGTATCAACTTTCATTATTTACACAATTATTTCTCGTTTCAACTTTACTATCACATAAGAATCATATACTATGGATCATAGAGTGCTTAGTGATAAGGATCTATTTCACCACCTCCATATAAGTGATAAGCTAGCACAGCAGTCAATAACACAAAAAATAACATGCTTATTTTAAATTTTATTCCATAAAGTTTGCACTGTATTGGGGATGGTGAAATAGTTAAACATTCTCGTGAAACGATGTTCGTGATAATATTTTATGTTCAAACTAAGTTTTTACGATTGTACTCTAACTAAATAATATCTTTAATTCATTCAAACTATCTCCAATTTGATTTCCACTTTTCATTTATGGCTCCATCATTTAGCTGAATAGTGGAATTGGATAGTTTGTTTGTTACATAATTATCCAGTTCTGCTTTTACTACTTTTGCAAATATTTGAATTTGACCAACGGTTCATGATTGCAACCACCAATAGTTATGGCCCAACAGACCATAGTGAAACACTGGCAGTCCATTTTACAAAATTCACAGGTGGTTGATCCAATAGGGTAAGGAAATTTAGGTAATTTATATATTTACCTAAAAACCATTATAATCTTATGTAAAATGAAAAGTTTTGATGCGTGTGTTTATACTAAGCCTCAGTTCATACACTAAGTCACGTAATAATTTATGCTTCTTAAAATAACACAAGAAATTTAAATTTGTTAAAAACAATTGACGTGTACTTACTTATTAGATGCAAATTCAAATTCAGAATCGATTAGGATCAATTACAAAATAAATAAGATAAATATCTCAAAAAACATGGTTGCAAATTCTCTATGAGACGAGAGAAGAGAAGAGGTAGTGATGTAGAGCATGTTTTATTATATTTTGGTCTAACCATCCCTGTCGGACAGTGTGGCGTCACTTTATCTCTAAAACGGCGTATTATAACTTGATAATGGGTTATCAACATTTGTCAAGTCGCATTATGGTTTTTAATATCACAGGTACCAACAATGCGTACTAACAAGGAACACGAGCGACTTGCACTAAACTTCATCTACGGTTTACAGGGTGACTGGTAAAAGAGTGCAAAAAAAAACATGATTGAGCGAGTGAGTTGGGGAAATTAGGTGAGGCTGGATACCGATGCAAACGAAAATAGGAGTTTGGAACAAAGGCCAAATTTGAATTAGTAACAGCTCCCAAGTCAGCTCTACAACAAACTGCGGCAACCGCTGAAGGAGATATAAGTCAGAGGATAGTGCAAGCGCGCCAACAAGTTGCGCTTTAACGGCTTATCGTATGCGTATCTCGATTCTGTTTCTGCCAGAGGCGCGAGTACAGTGAATCGGGCTTGGCCAGCAGTTGCTCGTGTGTGCCTCGCTCCGAGATGACTCCTCGTTCCAGTACTAGGATCTCGTCGGCGTCCGCTACCGTCGCCAGTCGATGGGCGATACAGATCGATGTGCGGCCTACAGTGGCCGCCTTTAAAGCTTGTAGGATCGCCTGGAAGGTAACAGGTAACATTACATGCATAAAGATGTCATCCCACGCATTTTAGTAGCTTCAATATTATGGGAAGTGTTGTAGTTTAGGGCCTGTCTATTAATCACGTGAGGTTCGAATGGGGGGAAGGGGTTCGGTAAAAATCACGAAATATCGCACGGGGAGTGTCACGGGGGGTGTCACGATATCACGTGTATTTATTTTTTCGACAAACGCGTGATTTCTATACCGAAAAGCGAAAACCGAAAAATATGTAGGTACTCAAAAACACACGTGATTGTTAATGGGGGAGTGGGGGTAAGTCTTAAACCTCACCACGTATCACCAAGGGGGAGGGAGGAGTTACAAAATGTTAAAATAACATCACGTGATTAATGGACAGCCCCTTAAAAGGTAAATTTCTTAATATATTATACTTCTCAACGGCCATTCGACCCTCCCTGGCTCTTTAGAAACGTATTTAATGGACAAAAATGATAGTTCAACAGGTATCTCTCGCTTAGAACATACTTAATCGTTCCCGGAATAAACTAGGTACACGCCATTTACAGATAACTTGCAACCCCAGAACAACTAAGTGTCGCGATAGTATTGTGTTAAAAATAGTTATCTGCACTTGAATATTACGACCATGGTAAAGGCAAAGGCTCATGCCATACAGCCAGATCATCAAATTCTGCTTAAAATCTTAACTCTACCATCTCATAACTTAAAATATGCTGATACTGTATATTTGTTACAAATAAATGGGAGTCCTTTCAGCTCATAAATGACCCACTACTGAGTCGGCCCTCCTCCACGTTAATGGAGGGAAATAAGCCTACCGTGCCACGCTGGCAAGACGGGTCGGCACAGAGATTGTATCAAGTTTTTTTTCTTCTTCGGCTAGGTGATCTGCCCCTTGCGTTCTTTTAGTCGCCTATTGACATGTGTGACATTGTGCATCCAAATCCGTCACCAAACGGACAATATAGGCAGCAACTCAGCCAAGTAGCATTATTATTCTTTTAGTGTCCCTGTACACATTTGGAGTGGAGATACACACGTGCTCGGTGAGCGAGTCCAGGCTGGAGGTGGCCTCGTCGAAGACGATGAGCGGCGCGTCCTTGAGGATGGCCCTGGCGATGGCCACGCGCTGCTTCTCGCCGCCCGACAGCTTCAGCCCGCGCTCGCCCACCTGCGTCTCGTAGCCCTGTAAAGGGATCAATTACTTACTAATTCATTTATATTTTTTCTATGCTTATCACTGAAGTACATTTTAAGAAACTCATTTTTTTTATAATTTGTCAATTACAAAAAAAAATAATCAAGACAAGTTAACGTCGGCCGTCATATTTATGTACGTATTTGCAGATAGGCTCAATGAAATAACATCAGGTTTTTACCTTGGGCCAAGTGAGGACCGACTCGTGGAGCTCGGCCATCTGGCTAGCTTTGTACACCTCTTCTTTGGACTTGGACAGGTCGCCGTAGTGCAAGTTGTGCAATATCGTATCATGGAATAGCACACAATCCTGCAAACACGTAAAAAATACAATTGAGCTATACAGGATGAATTACTCAATAAATGCAACGAATAGGGACTCAAAAGAGTAAAAAGCCCACAATTTTGCGAACAAAATTTATAAAATATACCGTATGCCACCCAACTTGAAGTTAGATTTTTCTGTAACTCGGCCACGTTCTTGTGATTCGTAAGCAAGTCGGATAAGCCTCATCTTCAACAGGCTCTAATCATTTTAATATCAGCGACGGTCCTCGAGCTTTCCCTTCTAGTGTCGCGCATGTTAGTCATCTACGGAGAGAGGCCTCGGTCGGTGAAAAGTGGAAGCTATACCTGGGGCACAACGGCGATGGCTCTCCTCAGGCTAGCGAGGTCCACGTCTCTGATGTTCTGTCCCGCTATTTTTATGGTTCCCGTCTGCGGCTCGAAGAACCTGTATAGCAGCCGCACCATAGTCGACTTTCTGCACAGATACATAAAGTTCAGTATTAGGTTGAAGCATTTCTTCATTTATTCAAAAGCTCTTATAGCTGTTAAGTGCTAGGATTAAATCATACTGACCCACTGCCAGAGCCGCCGACGATGCCGATCTTCTTCCCCGCGGGGATGGAGAAGGTCAGGTTGTTGAATATCGGCTTGCCGTTCACGTATTTGAAGTTAATGTCCTTGAACTCAATGGTGGCCGTCTCTGCAGACACTTGGAGGGGCGGTGCTTGAGCCTTTTCCTGGAATGTTTTAAGTAACAATGGCTTTGGTAAAATTATAGGATAAAAGCTTCTATCTCTATATGGTGTAACACAGGAATTCAATTGGATCTAAGACTACTACGTTTACTAATTGTACTAAATTTGAGGGAGTAATAAAATAATAATAATATCGGTGCCGAAAATCGTCTGTTTTACCGTGGCCACATTAGCCAAATAAAAAGCTCACCTTGACCCTGGACTGCACGGTCATGAGCGTGAACATGGTCTGCATGTCCACCAGCGCCTGGCGCACCTCGCGGTACACGGAGCCCAGGAAGCCCAGCGGCACGGACAGCTGGAACAGCAGCCCGTTCACCATCACCAGGTCGCCCACCGTCATGTTGCCTGCGCACCAAGCCACGCTGCTAGCCCACTGGCTACGAAGCCACTTTGGCACGCCTCGTAGCCAACTGGTAACAACATTTGGATCTCTATCCTACCAAAGTGTGCGTTTCCAAATTCAAGTCCTAACGAAACTTTGGTCGCCTCTTACAAAACCCACACCACACAAAGGCTTGTATCCCTGTGACTCAAAATTCCTTTTATTGTCATAATAAACTCACATCTAGATTCAGTAGATAAGGATACGGGATCTATAAAAAAGTAACTAAATATCAAACAAACTGCAAAATTAAAAAATACCAACTACTTAAGAAATAAAACCATTGTCAAATTTAAGAATAAATTAAACCCGGATTGTTTATTACGAATAACAATCTCAACAAATAAGTTCAAATAGTTCTAGCTATTTGCAGAGCCTACCTTTGACAATTTCGTTGGCCGTCAGCAACATAATCAGACTGAGTCCCCCGCTGAATATCGCGTGCTGTCCGAAGTTAAGCAACGCGAGACTAGAGGCGGTCTTCAACGAAGCGTCTTCGTATTTCTTCAGGCTGGCATCGTATTTGTCCAGTTCGTATTTCTCGTTTCCAAAGTACTGAAATATATACACGTCAGCATTTCAGCATAAATTACCTCCCACTGCTGATTCTGACTTCTTTAAACAGGGAAATTAGCCAACTGTGCCACGCTGGCCCAACCGTGTAAGGTTCCATATCAGGATTTCCTCCTCCTGCAGTTACATCGTGATGATTTCATGCGACATCTCCAGGATAGGACATCAGCGTGTATTAGTGTGTGTGCGACACACTGTATTCTGGATACGGCACAATACGGAAAGTTCCTACATTCAAAATAATCTATCTACTCAGCTATTTATTTCCATATGACCACTTGCTGCCCCACGTGGATTCCGAACGCGAGACCTACACGACTTTCTTGAAATTTATGGTAACTGCTACGCTTCCTTAGCCAGTAGCGTGATTATTTACAATCTATAGCTTTCTCCAATAAAAACTATTTAATGCAAATAAGAAGTTTTCTAATCTCTCCAGTATTTACCGAAATCAGCACGTTCAATTAAACAAATAAATAGATTCATTCACTCACTCGGTCATAGTACACATACCTTGACAGTTTCGTAGTTGATGAGCGAGTCGATCGCTTTATTTCCGGCTTCGTTCTCCGCTTTGTTCATAAACACTCGGAACTGCGTCCGCCATTGCGTGATGAGGAGTGTGAAAACGGCGTAGACGCCCACGCAACCGAACGCCAGACCTATACATATACATGTCACTTCAAGAATTGAACTTTTCAAAAGTATGTCGGAAGCCATATTATTTAACAGCTGTGAGAGACGGCGGTGGGTGCGTGGAACCCTGTCTCTGACAGTCAGTACTGCCCTCACTGTCACATTGCTATGCTAGTTATTTAATTAATTCGATTTCATTTCTAGATTAAATTAAAGTGACTAGGTTCGACTGAAATAAATTTGTATGTTGCCATATCTGACTTTTACTTCTGATGTCTGCCTGGGGCCAAAACCCGACAAGTACATAAATGGCGTAAATTGAAAAAAAAACTATTAGGAACGTCAGCATCGGCAGCATAATCAGCAGTAGGTAATAAATCAACTGTGTATTCAACCAATTTGTTTTTAGTCCCAATCATCTTCCTTAAAATTTCAACACTATAAATTAAAATCTCTAAATAATCGTGTCTTGACAATTTGTTAAGGTCCATCCTACATAAAATAAATTATTTGTTTATGACTGACTCCTTCTCGCGTGCCTAGATATCTTTTAGCCAGTCACCCCAGTAAAATAAATCTGTGTCCAAATTACATCTGCCACTGTCCAAATTAACGATACTAGCAAAATCGTGGGTCAAGATCAGCAGTATTTTTAAGGTGCATTTGCCGTCTGACCTCCGAAACCCGTCCTGTCGGCCTTTGGCTAGACTGACAATGTTTTCACGGCACTGACTCTGTATTGATAGCCAAAGAAGCTTGAAGACAGCCTGGAACGACTGCTCTACGTGATCCCCGAAGCACAGAGGTCATATGTACATGTAACGGCTAGGCTACATATACAGAGTGTAACAAAAAAACGTATAGCCATCAAGAAAAGTTCTGTGTTTAAAATATGTTCCTATCCTGAAGTTCGAGTGACATACCGACGTTTTTCTAGACACGATTTTTATAAAAGGGTTTCCACTGAAACCTGAAATCAACCATATACTTATCGTTATTATTATTCAACAAGCTTATTAAAGATTTGACACTTTCGACCAACATTTCAAGGAAAAAGGGTAGCTTTGTTTTTCCTTTTTTATGGCTATAGGGTTTTGTTGCATTATATGTATTATAATTGACATATACCAGAAAAGGCCAATCCGCCTTTCAAGCCCAAGATGCTGGAGACCAAAATAAGCTCGAATATCGTGGGGACTATGTTGAACACCATTGCAGTCAGCACGAAGTTGATGGCACGCGAACCGCGGTCCACCGTCTGACAACAAATCGAAGTCGCTGGTTACGGAACTAGTATTAAAATGCGAAAGTAACTGTGTTTCTGTTACTACAATAACAACGATTAAGACCACGCGATACTGGCGAAAATTGCCTAAGTTGTTGGCAGATTGCCATAGAAAAAAGAAGACACCGATAATGGTGATGAGTTTTGAAAACGAAATTCATCAAAATATTTTCTTTGAATGAACATTATCCATTCATCATCATCATTTCAGCCAAGAGACGTCCACTGCTGGACATAGGCCTCCCCTCAAGGATCTCCACAAAGGCCGGTCCTGGGCCGCCCACATCCACTGCTTTCCGGCGACCTTAACCAGGTCGTCGGTCCAGCGTGTGGGAGGCCTACCAGCACTGCGCCTTCCGGAACGCGGTCGCCACTCGAGGACTTTTCTGCCCCATCGGGCGTCGGTCCTGCGAGCTATGTGCCCTGCCCACTGCCACTTAAGTTTGGCAATCCGGTGGGCTATGTCGGTGACCCTGGTTTTCCTGCGTATCTCCACATTTCTGATTCGATCTCGCAGGGAAACTCCGAGCATAGCCCTCTCCATTGTCCTTTGGGTGACTTTGAGCCTTCTGATGGAGCCCATAGTGAGTGACCACGTCTCTGTTCCATATGTCATCACTGGCAACACACATTGGTTAAAGACTTTTGTCTTCAGACACTGCGGTATTGTGGACGAGAAGATCTTTCGCAGCTTCCCGAACGCTGCCCAGCCGAGTTGGATCCGACGATTGACCTCTTTCTCGAAGTTGGACTTACCTAACTGGACAGTGTGTCCCAGGTAAATGTTACAGGAGTGGCTTGGACATGGATATTAGATATGATTTTCGTCGTCTCCATGTTCATCTTAAGGCCGACTCGTTCGGAGGCTCGACAGAGGCCATCGAGCATCGTATTGAGGCCCTCCATGGTCTCAGCCATTACGACTATGTCGTCAGCGAATCGAAGGTGAGTGATGTACTCGCCGTTCACGTTAATGCCCAGTTCTTTCCAGTCCAGAACCTTGAAAACATCTTCCAGTGCAGCGGAGAACAGTTTCGGAGAGATAACGTCTCCCTGTGTAACACCTCGCTGCAACTGGATCGGTTTCGAGTTCTGTTCCTGGAGTTGGACTGACATGGTGGCGTTTTCTTACAAGCACTTCAACACTTCGATGTACCGATAGTCGACTTGGCACCTCTGGAGAGCCTGCAATACTGCCCTCGTCTCGATCGAATCGAAGGCTTTCTCGTAGTCCACGAACTCCAGACAAAGGGGCAGGTTATACTCCTCGGTCTTCTGTATAACCTGCCGTAGCGTTAAAATATGGTCTACGGTACTAAAGCCTTTTCGGAAACCGGCTTGTTCGGGAGGCTGGGAAGCGTCGAGCCTGCATGCGAGACGATTCGTGATGTCGAGGGTCATCACGAATCGTCGAACAACTTGTAGACATGGCTCAGACGTGAGATGGGTCTGTAGTTCTTCAATAAAGTGTTATCCCCCTTCTTGAAGAACAGCACCACCACACTTCTGTTCCATGCCTTTGGCGTTCGTCCTTCGTGTATGACGGAATTGAATAACTTCTGAAGGGCCCTAAGGATCGGTTCTCCACCCGCCTTCAGAAGTTCTGCGGTAATTCCGTTATCACCCGCCGCCTTGTTGTTCTTAAGTTGCTCGAGAGCCATCCCGATCTCACACAGGCTGACGTCCGGGAGGTCTTCTGTGAAGTGCCGGGTTAATCTAGCTCGTGGCTCGTTTGCTAGATTTATGACGGGTTCCTGTGTAGACGTGTACAGTTGTCCATAGAAACTCTCGACCTCACCCAAAATCTCGGATTTCGACGTGACGATCCTGCCGTTATCAGTCTTCAGCCTGACGAGCTGGCTTTGCCCAATAGACAGATCCCTGGCGAAAACCTTGGAGCCCCTGTTGCGTTCAATAGCCTCTTCAACACGATTCGTGTTGAATCGGCGTATATCACGCTTCAGGGACTTTGATATCTGTCTATTGATCCGAAGCTGCGTCGCATCATCTGAAGACTGCAGGACCATTTTCCGTCGTTCGTCCATGAGTTTGAGGGTGAGGTCCGAGAGTTTCTTGGCCGTTTTCTGGCGTTGGGTTACACAGTCTCCACGAACCCGTCATTATTATCGTCCACGTCAACGCCTAGGCTAATAAAGCGGTTCTGTAGTTCGAGCTGGAAGCTTTCCGGGTTTTGAATCTGAACAGGCACGGGACGCAGCGTAGACCTCATCATGCGCGACCTTTCAAGCTTGACGTCGATATTCAATGTGCCTCTTACAAAGCGGTGATCGCTTCCGGTTTTAACCATATTGATCACGGAGACATCATTGAATATCTCTCCAGAAAACCAGCCAAAGTCTGGCCCAGTTGGTTCCGGTGGCCAAAGCCAAATTGCCCCACTTGCAGCTCATCTCCGCTCCGCTTGCCCAGTTTCGCGTTAAAATCCCCCATGACAACGGTGTAGTGCGTTCTCGAGCCATGTATGGCCGAGGAAATGTCCTCATACATTATCTCCACCGCTTCGTCGGGGTGTGCCGAGGTCGGTGCATATACCTGTATGACCTTCAACGAATAACGCTTGGTTATTCTGAGTATAAGGTACACCACCCTGGTCGACACACTCTCGATTTTAACAACGTTGTTCACAAGGGACTTGTGGATGATAAACCCAACACCACCTTGGGACTGTTGGTCACCCTCCCGGAAGTAGAGCAAGTTGCCGGATTTGAGGGTTATCATGTCCTCCCCCTCTCTTCGGACTTCAGACAACCCCACTATATCCCATCGCAGCTTGCTCAACTCCTCCTCGAGTTCTATGATCTTCTCGTCAGTCCGCAGTGTCCGTGTGTTGTATGTTGCCAGGTGCAACCGTCGTTTTTTGTGGTAGCCGGATCTCTGCCGGAGATTGTTCGCACCCCCTGCCCCACCGTTACCTTGGCTGCTACCGTGGCCGAAGGAATAGCGGGGCTGCCGGGGACTGGGGGCCGTTTTTTTAATTGTGTGCATCATTGGGGGGTTTGCCATAATCGCCACGCTTAGCAGGCGGGTTGGCGATCGCAGTACGGATGGTGTTTTTGGACAGAACGTTCTACGACACCCACGGGAAGATATGGGGTGGTAGTATTCTTACTCCGCTACCACACGGATAACATGAACATTATCAAACCACCAAAAAGAAGGGGGGTTATATATAGACCTATTCTGTATGATAGCTTAAAGTGAAAACATACAAACACAGGAGCAAAGGTGTTCGAAAAACTGAGACGAAATTTGAAATATGTTCCAAATGAGTGTGAATTTAATTTAAAAATAAAAAGAAACCGTATTCGCCACGTCTCCTCCTCCAGAGTCTGTGTGCTCCTAGCTACCAGTGGCATATAATCCAAATTGGGCCTGACCTTGGAGAGCGCGCCGGTCTGCCGGCCCAGGTGGAAGCCCAGGTCCAGGCTGTGCAGGTGCGAGAACACGTTGCAGGCCAGCCTGCGGATGGAGTGCTGCGCCACTCGCGCGAACACCGCGTTGCGCAGCTCGTTGAAGCCCGACGCCGTGGCCCGCGCGATGCCGTCTGGTGCAATCACAGACTTCAGAGGAGCTCCTCAACGGTGGATTAATCAATTGGCTCATTAGAGCTCTTTTGACAAGTCAAACGCAAATTAAATAAAAAATTTACTATACAGGGTTGATACGACATAGGGCCTTTTTTTAACTGGCTCTGTACCAAAAATCAATTAAATTGGAGCAATAGTTTAGCCGCAAATGATTTTTAAAATTTTTGCCTCATTTGAACATGATGTATCTTTCCTAACAGATATGTATGCTTAACGCATCGTTTATTAACCTTAGGGGCTGTCCATTAATCACGTGAGGTTTTTTAACATTTTTTAACCCCTCCCTCCCCCTTGGTGATACCTGGTGAGGTTTAAGACTACCCCTCCACCCGCCATGAAAAATCACGTGATTTTTTTTTGTACTGTTTCGAATTCATACTAATCACATATAGTATACGTAGTGTAATTAATGCCCCTCTGTCATATCAACTCATACAGAGTTCGCCATTTTTCGGTTCAAGGCCGGGAGGAGGCAGATTTGGCAGAACCTATTTATATATTATTTTAAAAGAGTATATAATAACAGCATCCTTGGGTGGCGTTGTGTTCCTGCGCGTGAGCAGGGCCAGCAGAGCTCCAGAGCTGGCAGCCGAATGAACTGAACTGAACAGGACGACACGTGAGTGGCACCTTCAATGTTTCACACGGTCATAAGCGCAGGTAAGCGCATACAATTAGGCGAGTCGTACGGCAGCCTTTTCGCGGAGTATGCTCACATGAACCGTCGATGTTGCATTGCTACTCGCTATTCTGCTAGTCGTGCTACTCGTCAGTCCCATAGTGGAGTGCAGAGATGTTCGCTAGTGGCGCAGTGCTAGTACATAAAACATATACCCACAGCCAAGTAGCAGAGAGAACGTCGAAGTGGCGAGCGCTTGAGGTACCGTCGCCATGCCTAGCAACGCGTCGCCAGTCGGCGAAGTGACTGCCAGATTCACTTCATCCACCGCGTATTTGAACAGGAACGGGACGGTAACATTCATCGCTTTGGCCCCGAAGAGGAGTGTCAGAGACAGCATAACGCGGTTGCGGATCATTTGATTGTCCTGTCGATGCAACAATTTAAGACCAATTTATGGAAATATCTATACTATTGTCACAGTCATTGGAAAATTTTTTGTTTCAATCACAAACGACTAATTTCAGATATTGTTCAAAACGAAACTGTATTACATCTTCCAAAGTGATAGTTTTGTTGTTTCGATGTCATGTCTGTCTCAAACATTTCAACTTTTTACAATTTAACATTTTTCAGAGTTAAAAATGTCAGAGCATCAGTGCTTGAATCAAGGGTTTATTTTAACGACTTACAACTCGTCTCACCGGGATAAACAGTTTATCAGTACAAAAACTCTAATCACTCTCACAAAAAGCTGATAATACCTTGTAGAGCAAGTCTGGGAGATTAATCCCACACATAAACATGAGAGGGAGAGCATGGCGAATAACCATCGCTCAAGTTGGAGCAACCAAACTGGGAAATGGCTTCCACCCTACATCATAATGTAGCAGACACATAACACTTGTTTCTGAGCGTAATTAAGGTCACCACAGCTCTATGGTAGCTTGATGTTGGCAAAAGAACCTGCTTTTCGCATTCGCTATTGGGCTCATGCTTTTAATTCTTTCAACGTTCATTCCATGTCGTATATTACGTCTTTGTCCATAAGCGACGATAACCGGTAAGTGGCGAAGAAATGTAATCTAACTAAATACACGCATTTAAACCATAAAATAAAAAGTCTAGTCTCACCTTGGGCCATACATATTCCAACATGCCCTTAATCATATCTGTTCCAGTAACCGGCTTCGCCTCCGCCAAGTTGATATCTTCACGAGACAAAACAGATGCACCTGGGTGAAAGCAGTCTCTTTTTTGGATACCTAGGGAAGGGAAATTATGTCAGGATATCTTCAAGGAGGACCAACCCGCAAAGGATATACTCGTATGTACCAGGAGGTCTTAGTTTGGTGATTACAACCTTTCACTTGGTCATCAACCATTGACATGACGAAAGTTATATCGAAATAACGCCAGATAAACCGAGAAATATTATGGAATACAGATTGCAATAATTATAGGATAATGACCACTATAGAAACATGGTGCATTACCAATTGAATAAAGTTTATTAAATAAACATTAGTTACTAAAATCATTGATTAACCCTTTTCAGACTTCAACATCGAAAAATTAACTTCAATTTGGATGGGTACTTTACACCTGCAAAATATTTATTGTATTAGCAACAGATGGTATGAGTATGACAAAATGATTAGCATTGAAATTAATACTGTTGTTTAATTAGATGCAAAAAAACTGTGCAATATCTTTTAAAACTACTCAAAATATAGCACATGTTAAAAAATACTTTTAAATTTAATATGGCAACACTTACAATAGTATCTAATGGTGGGTGCTAGAAAACTAAGACACTACATGGCTTCAGACGGATTGTAGGATAGGAATTTGTAAAGGGGAATGTGGATTGGAAATGAGGGTACAAAGAGCTGCATTCCAACCAAGTATTAGTGACACAAAAAGCACAGTAAACAAGCAACTGCTAACTTAATCTGAAAATTTTAAAAAAATTAAAGAAAAAAGCTTCATTAAGTTAGTACACATTTTTCAGTCAGTACCAGTTTATAACATTCCATCATGAGCTAGGAAAACTTTACCCATTCAACTAAAAAATAATTTTATATGTATCTCCAGATAAAAATATCTTATAGGGCAACATTTAGTTCAATAGTATGATAGATTCAATTGAAACTGACCAATATTTTAAAAATTCACAATAAAAATAAAGTAATAGCTCATGTATTTATTAGGAAAACATTACAGCTAACAAAATTGTTCTCAAATATACTGGAACATATCAAAAATACTGCATTAAGCTTGCTTTTGGAGTGTTTTCATGCATAGGCATAGACATCACAAATGTTGGAGATAACAGAAAGATGATTTGTACAATAGTTAAGATAGTCCATTCAGTCTTAAGATAGTCATTCGGTCTAGTGGTTAGATGTGCCGCCTTTGAATCAACGGGTCCCGGGTTCGATTCCGGGGTCGGGCAAGTGTCTTTGTCTAAACCAGAGGCACTGGCTCGGAGTCTGGGTGTCCTTTCTATCTATAATATGTATGTATTTACAAACAAAAAAAATGTATATAAGTAGTTTATCATCCATCTCGTTACTATAACACAAGCATTAAGTTGCTTAGCTTGGGACGAGATGGCATTGTGTGAAATGTCCAAGGATATTTATATTTATAAATTTTGCCAACATTGTAAATATGTTGCAGGTTCCATTGTCGTTATGTCAGGCCATAAATGACCCATTACTGAGTAGGGCCTCCTCCAACTCATCATGCACATGGAGAGTAATTGGCCTACTGTGCCATGCTGGCTACATGGGTTGGCACAGGTTTTCATATCAAGTTTGCCTTCTATTGCAGCTAGGTTTTCTTCTTAGCTTCAATAGAAGGCTTAGCATTTCCTTTTGTCCACTCTTACGAAACCCTCAGGGTGAAATGGGATGGTCACACCATGCATTCTAAATCCATCACCGCACGGAATAAATTACCTACCGAGGATAAATTTCTTATCCAAATCTTTTCCCAAAATTTACATAATTTGTATTCTTCACCTGCCTATTGATGGACAAAAACCTCTGATAAAATAATACATATAGCAGTATCATCAATGCATAATTAAAGCACTGGAACTCGGTAATTGTATAATGTACATTTGTAAAAATATTTTAACCTGAATTTGTAGTTAACTAATTCATACCATGTACAAGGTCAATGCCCATAATTAAATTATATAATAATTCTACAGAGCCACACACCAACAGTGCAAAGAGAAGCACCCTAGGACTTTATTATCACCTGTATTTATTAATATTATCAATTATTTTTCTATACATACCAACTGGTATTTTTCCAGTTTTTGGTTTGTTTGAAATGACGGCCGCCAAAACATTTTTCGCGGTATCTCCCCCTCCTACGTTGTTGGACGATTGTGTAGAGTTGAACTGAAATAAAAATCATGACGTTTTCTATCCGTGTACCTAAAATTTCAAAAAAACACTTGAAAAATACCAAAGCGACAAAACAATATTGCGCGCTTATTCATACCCTGAAATGACTGACAGCCGCACATTGTTTACTAAAAAGATTTAAGTGTGGTTTATTTAAAATTACTAATTTACTACTTGTTAAAGATTTAGCAAATTTCACATGATTACTAAATATTTTGCCTAATTTCTTATTCGACAGCAGTGCGGCCGCCATTGTGGTACAATGACAAACGAACGTCAAACACTGTGTTGCCAACCCCAGCCTAAAGCTAAGCTACATTGATATTTTATTAATAAAAAGAGGAGTTAAGCCAGAAAAAACTGTAGAAAACTGTAAATATCAAATTAAAAACTAGTAATTTTTAAGTATATATTTAAGTAAGAGCGGGAATTAAAAACAAGAAAAATTATGTGATTATCAAAGTTTTAATCAAGTTAAATATCAAAACGATACATTAAGTCAAATAAAATTAGTAATATTTAAAGCTAGTATTGCAACACTTCAGAAAATTATTATAAGGCCGGCCACATACACGTTTTCCTTATTCGATTTCCGAATTCGTTTTCCGTGTTCCGACATCATCTTACTAATATTATAAACGTGAAAGTTTGTAAGTATGGATGGATGGATAGATGGATGGATGGATGGATGTTTGTTACTCTTTCACGTAAAAACTACTGAATGGATTTTAATGAAACTTTACAATATTATAGCTTATACATCAGAATAACACATAGGCTACAAGTTATAAAGATATTATGTGAATTACAACAATATAAACAAGTCGAATTCAAAATTTCTAATTGTCAAATTTTCGACCATAATAAACTATAGACAACATAACGTTTCGCTGTCAGTTGCGTTTTGTTAAAGTAGGTTTTATACGGGCGGGATAAAAATCTCAGGTATCCTATGTCCAACTTTCTTTTTGTTTTAAATATATATAATGCGGAACAAAGTTCGCCGGGTCAGCTAGTATTATATATTTACGTTGGTTATCACTTCATGCATGCATCAACAGCGTTATTGGACAATGGAATCTACTGCAACTTTATTTCCGTGCAGATTATCTGGAAGATAAAAATATCAGCTGTACTTTTATGCCCTTGACTATATTAATATACCTATCCCAAATGAAATGAATGTTATTTTCCAAGGCTGAGTACTCACTCAGTGCAGACTTTAAAAAGATTCGGCAGATATGCTTGTACTTCTTTTAAACATAGATTCTTTCTATATAAGAAGCACACACACTTCCAATTTGGATCCGACATCATCTGTATTTTTTTGCCTATATCAGAAATATACCTTGTATACCCCGTTCAACATAGCTTGATCGATTTGACAGACGGGCTAGTGATGGGAAACAGAAAATATTTAGTAGTCCAAAAAATATCGTTTTATGATACTTGTAACAGTGACAAGTTGGCGTGGGTGTATTATGTTTGAAATTCTTTATTGCACTAGATATATAAAACATTGGGTAGATAAGCGATGGTGGGTCAATATTCATAATAAGTTCCTATTTAATATTACAGGGTCTTTTTTTGACCTTCCGCCAAATTTAAATAGGTGGTTCAGACCATGAAAGTAAACAATAAAGAAAAGAAAATAACAGTTGTAAAAGTGTTAAATTTCAATGCGCTAAAGCCAACGAATTTTATTTCAAAATGAAAATGTTTTTTATACGAATATTGTCATAAAAAGTAAAAAAAAAAGTGATAAAGAATTTCACACTTATTACACCCATCTCGTCACAGTTACAAGTATTTTAAACCGTTATTTTTTGGACTACTAGTTATTATCTGTTTCCCACCACTATTCGCCATTGCAAAGTAAAGGTATGAATGATTCCGAAGTACGCTGCACCAAAGAGTATAATAATAATATGGGAGAAGAGAGCCCTCTTGCGCCATTTTGAAGCATACAGATTTGAAGCGCCATCTGGATTTCATAACGAGTACTAAGGCTCTATAGGTAGCTATAGGTAGAATGTATGTTCTATACCAATAGATAGGTCAATATTTGTTTGCTTGGTGATCATTCAAATTTTCTCTTGGTTTTTCAAATAGCAGCTGTGTTTACGTCATATGTTGATCATAATGCGATTTGCGATTAAAATAATGATACATTTAATAAATTACGATCATTCAAATTTTATAATTGATGGAGCTATTTTAAGGATCGTAATTCATTACGTAACGGAGCCATCATTATATTTTCGTGAATTGCATTTTGATCAATTATGATGTAAACAGCATCAATTTTAAAAAAAAAACAAGAAAATTTGAATGGTCACATATAAAATAGAAAAATAAACAAAAGTATACACAAAACAAAAATAAAAGAATTTCGCCGGGTACATTTATATTTGAATAGAATTGGCAATTACACATTAATGAACTATTTTGCTCCATTTTAATTCAACTTTACGAGAGCAATGAAGATAAAACACCCAAATACCAATAATTAAGCACAAAATGGACACACGAAACAAAAACAAGCGCGGGCGCAAGTTGCGGCGACCATTTTGTGATGTTGCCATAATTGAAAATATTGGACAGCCATGAAATATAAAAATGTGATAATTTTGAGGAAAAATTTAACAATTAATCTCTAGAAAAATACTATTAAATTAAATTAGAGAATTGTTTTTTTCGCATTAAAGTTCGGAACGCAGAGACATCTATCGGCAATTATGAAACTAATAGTTTCTCTGTTAAGAATTTTGGATGGCGCCTCTTTCTTTAGTGAAATTGTGCCTGTTCTAACTGTCTCCCCCCTGCGCTGCACGCAGACAGAAGTGCTACCTCGGCACTACTGGTCCCGATTACCGCCACGTAGTTTGGAATCATACCTTTTTGTAGATCAGAAAAATTGACAAAATGAAACAAAAAATAGAAATCACAACAATACTACGAATGCAGTTTTTTTTATTAAATTTTAACGTCACGTCTACCTCTCAACGAATGAACTATTTCAGAAAATGCAATTTCTTGATCCACTAAACGTTGTGTACAAGGAATTCACAAGCTTGGCCAGAACTGTTTCTAAATTTCCTAATTTGTTATTGTTGACATGCAAGCAATTGACTCTGAATATCGGGAGGTTAAATTAGACAAAACAGTGGCCGATCATAACGGCATACCTATGGATGGATGGTTGTCTACGGAAAGTTCAAAATGACCTGGTTTGCAGGTCTCCAAAAGATGTAGTCATAGCACCTGATATTGTTGAGGATACTCCAGAATCAGATATATTTTCTCTAATATTTAAAAAAAACAGGTTATTAACATTGAGTTAAATATAGTTATTAATCACGTTTTGGTAGTACACTTCTGGAAACATCTATTGGCCCACCTTAGAGTTTAGGTTTCGATGGCCCCTACCGAAATATGATTGCTAGATTGAACAAAAACTGTTGATGCAGTTTTAAACATTTTACCATCTTTTTCGATCGTATTGTTTTAAATTTGAATTCAGAATACCATACGACATGGAGCTACGCCTAACAAGTCGGATATGCGCCTTGTTAAAGGCAATTGATTTTTGAATAAAAAACATGTTTTATCAAATAAAGGTTTAATTTAATAACGCGTGTTGCCTCCATGGGCATCTACCACAGCTCTCATACGATCAGGCATAGAGTTTATCAACCGCTCTATGAAATTTTGAGGGATCATCTCCCATTCCTCTTCTATGGCAATTTTCAACTCCTGCATCGTCTGGGCAACTGGCTGACGAGCCCTAACACGTATTTTTAGCTCGTCCCACATGTGCTCAATGGCGTTCATGTCTGGGCTTCTGGCAACCCAGTCCATAACTGTGATGTTCACATCCCGAAGATATTCCCAGACGATGCCGGCCGCATGGGCTCTTGCATTATCATGCATAAAAAGGAAATTTGGGCCCACATAGTCCGCGTATGGTATCACGTGAGGTTCTAAGCACTCACGAATGTACCTTTCAGCATTTAATGTTGGCAGCCGTGGTCCTGTAACAATCTCAAGTTGAGTTTTGCCGTAATCCATAGATTATTGATAGAACCTCACCTTAATGTTAAGAATAAGTAATGTTTGTTGCAAAACCAAAGATATCAATCACTTTTTCAAGAATTAAATCCAAGTAAACCAATAAAACCAAGTTTTCTTAGTATTCGATTGTTTGATATCAACAAACAGACTCCAAATTGTCTTTTGTTTCTTTAAATTCTGTGACCGAAATTAAAAAAAAGACTATTGAATGAAATTGTGAATGTGCCAGGTTCAAAACTGCATAAACACTTTTTGCTCGACCTAATATAAAATTGTAGCTAGGACCAAACTTAACTGAAAATACAAGGTGGGCCAATAGATGTGTCCAGGAGTGTAGTATTGTACTTAAAAAACGTCAACATTTTTATTTGCTAGTTATTTCCTGAGTTTTTCAATTAATTAAGTTCAATTTTTTTTTGTTTTTGTCAGATTAGGCAAATCCCTCTAGATAATCGTCAGATTATGAGACTGCACGTCTAGGACACACAGATGAACCATATAAATCTTAATCTGACTCGCTTGAGTATCCCAAAAAAGGCGATTTTTTGCAAATTTTACCACGAGTTTGCGTGCGAATCGTCAGATTATTGAATGAGATCCTTGACGGGCGGCCTTATATAGGGCGCTCATATTTGGTGGAGGTACTTAGCCGGGTACAAGGCATCCCGAATCCAAAATCCCGAAATCCCCGCTTGGGCTCCTCTACTATATGACTGCTCAAAGTGAATGCCACTGGTTCGTAGATGTTCGAGGATAAAATTGAATAATAAGAACAAATTTGATCATCTAACATTTATTAAACTTCTCTAAAATTCTAACATATTGACACAATAGAGCTCTACAATTATTTAAAATATCACATTTATCGTAACTGTCTAATTTGCATAAAGACTTCTTGACTGTCAGTAACTTTTGTGCTACCAAGGGTGCAACAATTTCATTCAAATGTTTATCATTAGAACATATTGCAGCTGAATATATTAATCTATTAACATCTGTATTGCGATCATAATAATATTTAACAACCATTAACAAACCATAGAAATTAAAACTTAGGCCCTTACAATCAATATACAAATTTTTGTTTAACCCATGGCTAGAAATAAATGACAATTGATCTTGAGACAACTTTATTGCTTTTGTTTTTAAAAAACTGTTCACATCTTCAAATGTGAATGAAACATGGTCTAAATCATTTTCAGGTAGAAAAAATCCATATTCAGTAATAAGTTTCAAATTATGGCTATCTCCATAGCATATAAATACTTGTGTATAAGGTTCAAAATAATTTTTAGTGTATATTGAAAATTGTATGTCTGAAAATAAATCTGCACTTAAACTACTAACATTCACCTTTTCTATATTTCGACTGACCACCAACTTAGTTTCATTACGTGCAAGAGTACTATGATTTATCATGTCCAGGTAGGGACATAAAGATATTTTAGTATTATCACTGACTAGATTAATAATTGAACTTTCTATATTTTTTAATTCAACCACTTTTGTTAAATCCATAAAGACACAACGAGTATTGACAGTGAAATATGCCCATTCAAACAGAGGCAATGCAAATGATTTTTTCAATTTCTGCAATGGTATATGGGTACTTACATTATTACTTAAAATGTCACTAAAAATAGTGTATGAGGAATTAATAATATCTTTTTGCTTCACTATCACAGACAAAATATCAGCATCAATATGACAGAGGATTTCTTTAGGTAGAAAATAAGGAACTGAATATTGTTTTGGCAAACTTTCTAAATATATATTCCACATATTAGATTCACTATTAACTTTTAAGAAAGCTAAGTAAAATGCCATTAGTGACTGGAAGGGTACAGCTTTACAGTATTCCAAAAAACATTGCTTGGAATTTTCGATAAAGATTTTAGAAAATACCTTGTCCATGATAATAGTTGTGAAATTGATGGTAAGATTCAGAGGCAAGTTAATTAATTCTTCTCCAGGTTGTATCTTCTGTTTCGTTAGAACACCACGACCAGTGTCGTTGAATACCGCTAGAAATAATTTCTCATTGCGACGCATGTTATGCTCAGCGAGCCAGGAATTTAATAAGACGATTTCGTTTCTGTCATCGCAAATATAATAATTGCGCGTTTTTCTTTGATTTCTCTTTCGCCGTGTGCGACCCATTGATAATTTAATCGTGACTTACTTTCGATAAGCTATGCCGCAGTTAATTTTGCAATGCAAACTTGAATACCGCAGCAATGATTCTTGAGAGTTACCCTTGTAATATTCCATGCTCAATGCATTTTAAGCACACGGTTAAATAAAATACGTCAATCAATGTAATTTAGAAGCGCAATAACAAAAATTGTAACATAAGTTAAGTACCCAAACCCATCCATACCCAGTCAGTCAGTCAGTACCACCACAAACTAAGTACCACCCAGTGGCTAGAGATGTCAAATGTCGAATAATGTCGATACGATAGCTTTAAATCGATATTCCGGATCGCAAAGATGAATTACGTTCACTATATTGATCCTAATGTTTTGATTCGATTTTTTTGACCGATCAAGAATTGTATGAGGTAAATTGAGGTATTTTTTAAAAACCAAACTTGTTCTCTTTAAAATAAATTTAATTTTAGAAGATTTTTTAGTGGGTTATCTTTCAGGACGTAGGGTACGTACAAATAATAATTTAGATAGCCGCTCTGGATAAGCGTTAGCGAATTTCATGGTGTGGTTGGAATCAAGAAGATACGCTGGGAGACTACCACTGACAAAAACTGTTTTTATGATGTGTAGAGCCTTTCTTGTTGTCTGTTCGTTCCAAACTGTGCCACGATTTCATTTTGAATTTTACAGGTGATACAGCATATTTCAGCTACTTTTACAGTAGACATCGTAGGAGTAGTGAGTAGCCTCCAGAGTATCAAGTCATAGATTTCATTTAGGTGTCTATGTAGTTGAAATTCCACTTTCTTGATGCGGACTGCTAAGGAGTGGAATTCGATTCCTACGTCTTTATTTCCAAGTAAATATGACTTGGACGCCTTCAAGTCTGGAGTGAATAGGCTCTTACTGTCCCAGCGGGTTACACCGTCGGCCTCATCGTCACTTACCATCAGGTAAGATAGAGGTCAACCGCCGGACAGTAGGCAATAAAAAAAGTTAGTATGTTTGGCTGATAAGTTTGCTTTTGTTTGAATTTGGCATGTATGAAACATAATTTACACTTTCCCTATCTCACGGTTAGTGAAAAACAACCAATCACTATTTTTTTGCTGGAGCCATAGATAAAACATTTGTTTAGGTTGTTGGTGGAGAGAGGAACGTTACACACTTAAATGAAATTATCTATCATCAAAAGTAATTATGCCGAATTTGAAGGTTTATTATAATATAAGATGATAAAACAACTAATTTGACAGATTCAACTAGAACGTTATTAATGTTACAATTATATATCATGGTTATAGTTAGTTTATCTGATTTAGAATTCAATACAAATTGGTCAAATTTATCGATTAGCCGTTTTATTGATTAAAACAAATGTGTGGGTCGTATTCCTTTGTATCCTTTGATCCACACAAGAATCGGATCGGATCGAATCCAGGGGCCTTTTTCACCACTATTTGTTTTGTTTAGATTGTTCTTATTCTTCTTCATTTAGGTTTTGGCTTCCATCGCTTACCGATAATTTTGCCAATGACAAGTGTGTTGTGTTTAGATTGTTAACTCCTAATATTGATTTATTGACTGACATAAAGAATTACCTTGAATTTTTAAGCCATAATTTTGGCGCAGCTTTATTCTTCTTCTTCACCAACTGAAATAAAATCTTTAATGACAATAAACCAGAAATATTATTGCTATTTTATTTAGATATAAAGAATAATAAAACAAGGTCCACATTAAAGAATTATTTATTCGTTTGTCATTATAATGGTAGATTTTTTTGTTCCTCATCGTTCTACGTTGTTTGACACCACCATCTTTGTCCTCCGGCTTTGCCTAGATTATATACAAACACCTGATTTATTATATTCCATATCCTAACTCAGGCCCGCACGTTAACATGTCACAATAGGTCTCTGTGATACAAGAGATATGTTTTTAAATGATATCAAGTAATTATAAGTTTTTTTATTATTGGTATTCACGATATAAAGCTGCAATAAGTGTAGAACTTAAAATTCACACTAAATCTAATTATGATACATTTTCTTAAAATATGCAGAATTATTTTTATATGCATGGTGGGTTGTTTAGTATTATTTTGGTCATAACGAGTTCACAGATATGGTGATAAGAATTTTCATTGCAAACTAGTGGTGGTCGTTGAATGAACGAACCGTTTTTTTCGACTGTTTCTTTGCCGTGAACTATTAGACTAGTTTATAGTTGACTGATAAACTAGTTTATGATTGAACGGCTTCGCGAATCGTCAACGAAACGGTCGTCGCGTCAACGAATGGATGCGACGACCGTTTCGCGAAGCCGTTCATTCATAAACATGTTTATCGGCAACGACATTAGAAACTAGTCTAATAGTTCACACGAACGAACGCGACGGACGACGAGTCCTCACCGCCCGTGAGCGCGAGTCGAGCCGAAATCATAGATAGATTGAGTTGCAATTCATTGAACTCTGCTGTCATGTGATAGGACTATCATTACATATTGAAGCGTCAATGTATATTGTACAATGAAACATTTTTAATTTTAATATTTGCACCGAGCTTATTGCTAGATCAAAATAGACTCTATTTTGATTACTGTAAATATACTTTGTGTTGCATTTAATAAAAATAAAGTATTGGATTGCAAATAAATTTTTTTTTGTCTATATTCTTTTTTAGTAATTTAAATGCGTTACGCGCAGCGCAGGTCAAAGGTGACTGCAATAAAGGCTATCGCGAACTCGAATTGTTGCGACAGGTTCATAATATTTAACATAAATAATTTAATCTTATTATTTCTTAATAGCTATCTAAAATAATAAACCTGCCAGACCTAAGCCTGAAAAAAGTATGAAGGGGAGTTCATTTCAACCAGCTCGTTAATATTATGTTATTGTTGTCTAATAAAATTCGTTGAAGTTTACGTTGTCCTTACCAATGGACGATCAACAATGTAAACTAAACATCTCGTCCTGTCTAAGCGACTGTTTTTTCAACTACATAGTTTATCATTGACGATAAACGGTCTCGTTGCGTCGACTGTAAAATCGTTGACGACCCACTACTATTGCAAACCATCTAAAGATTATTTTTTTACAAGTTACGTTTCAATGCATCAGAATACATCAATGTTGTACTAAAAAAAAAAACCATAAATAATTATAGCTAATCAAAAGCCTGGGTTGCCAATTTATTACAGAAGAATACCGAATCAAGTATCTGACTGACGGGATTGATTTGAGTTGAAGTTTGAACTTAACCGCAATGCGCGCTGTAACGGTTTTTTAAAACAATTTAAAACTTTGTTATTGTCGTGGCCGCCGGTCTTGTGTTTTTATTTTAACAATATTTTCAGTTTTCTGTAAAATAAGTACAATGTCCCAGCAGCAAACAAAAAATTGCATCACACTTCGAGGCTCTGCACAAATTATATGTGAATATTTAAGTACGAAAGAGCTTAATCTATTGAAAAATAAACAATGTTTAATAATTAAACAAAAATTACTATCTATTGATATTTTGTAACTTTCAGAATTTGCAATAAACTCAGTGTTATTTCAAAGAGGTTTATACCCTCCGGAGACATTCAAAGCAGAACAGCAGTATGGAATAACATTATTAATATCTGAAGATCCGCAAATAAAGAGTTTTCTTACCAACTTACTAACTCAGAGTGAAGGTAAGTTAGATTTTTATGATTTTGGCAGAAAGTACTGCTAAGCCTAAGCCTTTCCCAAGATATACTTTTTATTATTTTAAGTTTATGAAATATCCAACTGTTTCACCATTTGTATATGAGTAAGTAATTCAAAATAATTATTAATGGTGTTTTTTTGTTAGACATTCATAGTATTGTTGCCTAATTGTAATTATTTTATTATTGAAAATAAGGCTTTCAGTCCTCATTTTGACTATTATAAAATGGTTAAAAGTAAAACCGTTTGAATAAAGAAATAATTTATTAGAATATATTCTAAGGAAGAATTATTAATAAATTTATTTATTATGATGGAGTAATGCAGTAACCTACACACTAAAAGAGAAACATACCAATGAAATAAGTATCCTTTCTTCTTTTAAGTTGGTTAAATAGAGAAGATTTACCATTTTGATACTACAGCCCCAAAATTAAAACGATTACATTAATATATAGTTTACTAGTGGCCCGCCCCGGCTTCGCCCGTGCAAAGCGGGGGTGGGTTGTACATATAAACCTTCCCCTTGAATCACTCCATCTATTATAAAAAACTGCTTCAAAATCCATTGCATGGTTTTAAAGATTTATGCATACATAGGGACGGACACAGGAATGCGACTTTGTTTTATACTATGTAGTGATTAATATACAGTTATAGGTTTTCAATAAAAAACAATTCACCTCTATTTTCAGAATGGATTATCAATAAAAAAGTTAGTAAATTGTCACTTATCATTCTCAATGTTGCCAACAAAGAAGTTCTAGAGTGCTGGGACTTCAATGTGCAGTATGAAGATGGGGATGTAGTTCTATCAAAAGAAAAAAATGAAACAGTCGGCAGTAAGGATACAAAGAAAATCCAACAAGAGATCAGAGATGTTATGCTCCAGGTAGCTGCTACTATTTCATACTTACCATTTTTAGATTGTAGATGTTCCTTTGATGTACTAGTTCATGCCAAAACAGACTGTGATATACCCGAGAAGTGGGCAGAAGCTGAACCAGTAGCTATATCTAATGCCCAGAATGTCCAATTAAAATCATTCACCACTAGCCTACATAAAATGGAAACTGTCGTTAGTTATAAGCTTGCTGATTAGTAGTATTTAGCAGTATTATTTTGTTAAGGCCATTTTGTATTTTGATGATGTTTTGTCAAATGTATACAGATGGGGGGTTTTCAAATAATTTTGAATCAGTCATTTGTGTACTGTGATTTAAGTAATCCATAAAATGAGTGTTTCATATTTTTTGTAACAATATTTAATGGAAACAAAATACATTCTTCAGATCTGTTTTTTTTTGTAACATGGCATTATATTGTGATGTTGATGATTTTGTCAGCATTGCTATTTTTTATTATCCATTTGTAGTCCATATATGACACTGCATCATTTGAGTCTGCATCCTTCAAGATACCTTTTCTATTGACCAACATTGGCTTGTCTGTAAACTCAGTTATAGTAGTCTTCAAACATCTGGAGCCATTATCGGATCTTTTTGGTGGTGATTGGCGACAAAGGGAGGCATAAGTCACGTGTTTATTTGAGGGTGCTAGATATTTTTTATATATTATTTATTTTTACCGAAAACACACGGTACATAGTGTTGCCATCCCATTCCATCCTGAGGGAATATAACTTAGCTAGCAAGAGAAGGAAAACTTCAAATGAAAACCCAGTGCCAACCTGTCTGGCAAGCGTCACACATTAGGTCAATTTCCCTCCATGTAACTGGAGGAGGCCCGACTCTGCAGTGGGTCATATATGGGCAGAGTCGTATACCGAAAACTTAATGTATACCTGTCGAATCGGTAACGTTATATAAATTTGTAACACTGAAATAAACTGTGTCACAAAAAGAGATCCTTTTCGGCAGGGTTACCAACTACCGAATTCAAATTTAGCAGTAAATACATAGTATACATTTTAGTCGATATATTTTTATGCGCATTGCTTAGGCGAGCTGGTCTAGAGGCGAGACGGTGCTGGTCTAGTGCCGAGACATTGGTATTGGACGCCGACCTTTAGTTTTCTCGAATTTCTCCTGTTGTGTTTCCTAACTCACCTCGCATATTGCCGTTAAAGAGGTCTTGTATTATGAAAGCTATGGTATATCCCCTTACAGCTATTTTTGTCCCAACATTATAATATAAACTGTTTTATTAGCGTCAGTGAAATTAGTATGTAATTAATATAGCAGTAGTCCAGATTACGCCAAATAACTTGAGCAATGCACAATTGTCTATTTTTGTGTCACACTGCCGATGATTGGCGGAGAATTAATGCGTAACGCACGGGATTGGTTGATGACATGCGCGAACTTTTACACTCTATTATAGCCTTAGCCCCCTTACGCGCCAGGCGGCTAACTGCGCGTCCTGCCGCTTTTCCAGTTTAATAAACTAGAAAAGCGGCGTTCAACCGCTAGTGCGTACGGATACTTATAAACGTGCGAACTGAATCATAAATCATTAAGTCATAGGAAAGTCAATCGTTATCGACAAAGGGATGCCACATTATTTCCCTAACCTCTCCCTCATTACCTGCTATTGACTATCGACAACTCCCTTTTTGTTGTTACACAACGTTAGGAGTGCGAGCTAGAGTTCTGTAATGCCTATAGGTGTGAGCGAGGGGTCTGATAAAAATGATCTAAGACTAAGGTCGCACGTTTGTAATAGCTCTAGTATAGCCACTTGTGTTCAAGTTATTTTGCGTAGACAGTATGTATGGTAGCCTCATTTTTCTATGAAAAATGTAATTCGTTTGTTGGTATGATCATGTTGAATACATTGTAACTAGTTCAACTTTGTTTTATTGTAATCTTCCTCAATAAAGTGACATTGTATACGGGGTGTAACAAAAACCCTATAGCCATAACGAAAGCGTCTACAGTACAGTCCTCGCCAAACTTTATGGCCGCTCTGAATGTAGCCGCATTACGCTGCGCAGCACACAAAATCAGGTATGAGCGGGACGTACGCTAGCTTACGGGTGGAGGGCAGGGCACGCCCGCACTCGCCGTCTTCCACTCGCAAGCGTACTCGCCACCCGTGCGTTAGTGTGAGTGTGCTTCGTATTGGTCATAATATGTACTATGCGCAAGTTCGCACCGACGACGGCTATATTCGGCCATAAAGTTTGGCGAGGACTGTACTACTGATGAAGATTTTGTATTCAATGTTTTGCCGTAACTGGTTATCTATGCACAATAAACCAAAGACAAATTTAAATACAGAGATACGCAGATAACGTGCTGGTGATATAATATTCACTATAATTGGACGGCTCATTACAGATGAAACAGGATGGCTGTAGGGTTCTTATTACACCATGTATAAAGTATAGTATAACACATTACAATGTTTTTTCAAATGCTAATAGTTTTGAATACTTATGGTGACTTAGCATACCTTGATTCCTTCACTTTCGATTCATACCATGTGTGACTATTGCAGGCAGCTTTAGACTAGACCTAATTAAAAAGGGTAGCGAATGTCTATCTGTTAGTTTCTATTGACGTGTCCATACCATGCTATGCAATTGGAAACCGGTCATTCGTAATCTACTAAACGCAGAATCGTTCCGTAACTGAAAATTTTGTTTGAATTGAATATTAATTTCGTTGACTTGGGGCCTTGGTGGCTTTCGCCTGAAAGTTAGCGCAACATTATGTTAAGTAAATCTATTTAGTCATAGATATTGTATGGTACCTTCGTGTTGCATCGCAGATCTCAGTTAAGCATCCCCTGAAAATAAGCTAACATAGCCAGCCTTTCTAATGATAAATAGGTTGTTCCAATAATATTATGCTTCCATTTCTGTATTTCAAAATATAGATGGCGCTGAACACTTACTTAAATGTTTGTACAGTTTGTATCATTTTTTTAAAGTAAAACCATTTTCACAGTTTTTGATTACAATGTTTTATTATGTAACAAAGCACTTACAAAATAGCAGTTAAGAGCTATAATAAATAACACCTAATCAGCAAATAATACTGTACAATGACTGTTAATACAACTTAACATACTATCAAAATTTGAATATGGCCTATAGATTTGATTATTCTGGGCACATTATAGTCAGATGTGTAATAAGTTTTAATCACTATTTCTTAAATAACCAATTTAATTTAAAAAGTGTAGTGGACAAAATTGTGTATTATAATTCAAGCGGAATATGATGTCTGTAATGAAACCGAACACAGTGACACAAACAAAAGGAGATGGCCACCGCACCACATCGTATTAGGGCATTGTTTTAATGTCAACGCACATTATCGGGCGCCGCCTATGATTTAGCTCAGTGTAACGCTACTATTGCGGTACCATGGAGTCATACTTAATTGACCACGGCAGCCCGGGAGTCCACCCCGAATTGCTGATATAGTATAGGGTTTCCTCCTTCAACAAAAAAGGGTAGACCTGCGTGTTAGATATTGCCAAGCCGAGTGCCATGTTTAGCACTGCGACTGGTAATTCCAGTAATGTGTTTGGGAACGACAAGTTAGCGTCTGCAAAAACATTGAGGAGTTTATTAAGACTTATTGAGTAGGCAGGATGACGCATCGCGTACCGGAATTCATCTGGGTCCACTAATCTATAATTTGTGCGGTCAGGGTTAAAAGTTCTATTGAAAATGGAGCAATGTGTCTATGACGTTTATTTAATTGCTTCTGGGATTTTGAAAAAGTTCACAAGATAAGATCCATCTGCTTTACTTAAACTTTTGGTCTATAAACACGGCTAAAATTGAGCTAGGTACATAAATTCATGGAATTGTTGTCTTTTTACTTTTAAGGCATTATAATAAGTAATAATAATATGTAATAACTTATAATTAGTAACCTATAAATTTATACAAATAAAAATAATTTACAGAAGTAAGCTTACATATTAATATAAAGCAACATTTTTAAATCGATTACAGTAATCGTTAGCAGAGTATTGTTCGGCGTTTACAATACAATTTAAAAATTATCTAACGATTTAGCTAAATGTTGCAAATACATAGCAGTCTTTTATTTCTGGCATTCGAGTAGCGCCTACCTACTACGTTTCACGATAGGTAGGTACCTACTCTTTTCGATATTTGTTAAATACGTCGATCAATCTCTTGCCAAAATCTAATCAACAAAATGTCTATTACGAATTTAGTGACACCGATTAAGTTTACTGTCCGTGTGCTTATGGTATTTGAATAAGTACATATTGTCAGCAATCTGTTCTGTCTGGCTGTTGTTTCGGTTACCAGAGTGGTTCGCCTTTGCCTGTAGACAGAAAGGGATGTTATTATTTTCTTATTAGAGTATGTTTTTCCATGCAATTAAACGTGCGGACCAGTTAATGTTATCTCACAACAAATATATAACTAGAGGTGAAATTGTCTTAACAGTGTACACTGAGCATGCCACTCCGAGGGACTGATTCAAATGCTTCACGCCAATCTTGAACAGCTTAAAATGCTTTATGTCCGTCCGGTCTGGCGTTCATAAGCGCTAAGTGAGCATTTCAATAATTTGCACTTGGTTTTAGTTAGTACACTACAATGTAAGCGTTAGTATGTACTAAGTGTAAGAATGACATGAAAATACATAGTAATAAAAACGGTCAGCAAAAAAGGGAAATAACTAAAGAAAGGAGGTTAACTGAGATTATCGTTAAGATTTTAATTGCCAAAAATGAGTGCGGTTTGTTATTTTGGTGCACGACATAAAATAAATTTCCGTAAATACATACCATTTATTTTCGAATTCTCCCCCTCGTTCGTGTATTGGGTAAATGTAAATGAGTAAAAAAATAAACAAAACATGTCGCCTTTCTGTTAATTCCAACACTCATTCTTTTATTGTGACTTTGATTTATCAATTACATTGTCAATACGGTTTCCGCGTATTTGTTGTGAGAATACAAAAACTCGCGTAAAAATGTAATGACGTCATTTAAAAAGAAGAAAATCACGCACTATTTTTTAAGAAACTCGCAAATGCGAATCCACACGGTTTGAAAATTTGTCTAGTTGATAGGGTTGTGAATATTTTTCCACAAATGACGTCATTTCATATTGAACGACTAAATGCTTTAAATATATTAAAATAAATAGGCAACTCGTTCATTGGAAATAACAAATTTTAATATGGTAGGGTAATCGAATTGAAAGTACTTTATACAGAAAAAATAAATACACCAGGAAACTAAATGTAAATCATTTCTAGATAATTATTATCGGTTCAAGAAGTAAAAAAGGAAACAGGGGTGGTAAAGAAAATATTAACTACATATTTATCCACAACCATTCCTCCAATTAGCCACACTCGTAAATATTATAAATATAAATTAATTTATGTCTATCTAGTTACAATTAAAACTGCTATCTGACTAGTTGACGTATCTATCGGATCAACGAAAGTATGGAAATTAATTTAATTTCATTTGTCGAGCTTGCTATGATATTGTATAAAATAAGTGGGAGCTTTTTTAATGCATGTTTTAATTACGCATCGGATTAGGAATATTTATTTATAGGTTCTTGTTATCTGTTATCTACTAGTACCCCATTATGAGTATACTGTTAGTTTATGTGAATATCATCATTGGGCATAGCAAGCAAGGGATTGGTGTGTAACGTAAGGAGAATTTGTATTAATTATGTCGTATAAAACCCTTATCCTAACAGATATGTACACAACTTCCAAGTCTCTTAATAACTTTACTACTAGTCATCAAACCTTATAGTTAATAATAACAATAATAAATTGCAAATATTACAAATATGTTTAAAATATTTACATCTTCAATAACAGAAGAAGTTAAGATTACCGCAAACAAAGTTATTGCTCAAAATAAGGAGTTAGAGAAATAGCATTTTTGCCATAATCGCCATACATTAAGTCTTTCCACAAAAGTGGTCACAGTAATTCGGCTATCACCAATAACTCGAAATAATTCGTGAAATATAGGAAAGTCAGTTCAAGTTAAATTATAATTAATATAATTGTTGGAACTGTCAAATGGAAAGTAATACTTAAACGTAGATATAATCTAAATGGGCCAGCTATTACAATAAATAATTTAATATTAATTTAAAGCTCCGTGACATTACCGATTTCAGTGTCAAATACTGGGATAGAAACTGTCGAGTACGTAATAGATAAGATGGAATTCGCGAATTGGCTAAGCACCCTTTTGGGTTTTCGTAGTAAATAGTCTATTTACATAAATAAAATAGTATCTAAACGGGCGAGGTAAGAAACGATCGCTTTTGCAATGAGTACTATTAGGTATTTTCGTGTAATTTCTTACGAGCGTTCGCGTGTGTTTTATTGGACTGAAGGACTGCCATTTTAGTAAATAAGGTTAACAAAAAGAGTGGGCAGTGGGCACAAAATAATAATTTAAAAAATAAAATAGTTTATTTTAAGGTTGAATAAAATTAAAAATACGTCAATAAGTGTAAAAATACAGTGCAATGTTCAGTCCATCGGCCCAGTGTGGCTGAAAGTCGAGAGCTATTTATTTTTCTTTAATTGGAACGAGGTGGGTTACGCGCGTGCGCCAATTTATGCTAACAGTAATACATGTTCGAGAGGCCCAATTTGCACGTGTAGGAATGGGACATACTGCTTCTATTCGATATATCCTTGTTCTCACAACGCTGCCCGTTGAAGCCTTCCGGGCATCTGAAAACAAAATAGAAATAAAATGTAAGTTTCCGAAATGTCTGATAAAATGTGTGACTTTCTCAGCGTCGTCGTCTCAGCTGCATCCTTAAATTTTATGGCAATGCCGCGTTATTTTGGTACAGGTTTCATATGAAATTCTTATCTTTTGCTGCCAGAGTTGGGCCTTATTACTTTAACCGATAGTACAAAATTAGGATAGTGACTGAATACTCAGGCTGGCTCTTTGTATTCTTATTCCTTACGTGCGTAAGCATTTGGACTATGCACCTTGAATGATTGAGTTGTGAGAGTACAAAGGCAAAGACAACTTACTTGCAAGCCTGTTCTTGAACAATTTCGAAGAACAAACATGTGCCGCCATTGAGGCAGTAGGATGAAGGATCGGGCATAGGGCATGGTGAACCCAACGTTGCTGTTGAAGATATGGAAATTAACATTACGATAGGTAATCTGATGAAAAATTAAATAATAACAAAATAAATCGAGCATCTCTTCAGGTCTTATATTTTTGACTGGTCGTAACAGGCTAGACTAGAAAGTTGCATGTGGCATAAGATATCTCTCCAGTTAGATGGAGCAACATTCCTTGACTAGGTGGCAATTTGACTATTTCTTAGCTTTTCGCGATTATTACAAATTGAAATTAAACGCTTTTTAACGAGTGGTGACTGATTTAGAATACACAATATTACCAACCCATACGGTCCTTAGGGTGTCGTAAGAGGCGACTAAATGAGCGCAAGAGGCAGATCACCTAGCCCCAATAGAAGGAAAACTTTTTACGAACCCTTTTTTTTTTGTTCGCCCGGGGTAAAATCTTTTATGGACTTTATTGGACTTCGTTTAGTCGCCTCTTACGACACCCTAAGGTGTCGTAGGGTGTCGTAAGAGGCGACTAAACGAGCGCAAGAGGCAGATCACCTATCCCCAAGAGAAGGAAAACTTTTTACAAACCCTTTTTTTTGTTCGCCCGGGGTAAAATCCTTTATGGACTTCCTCGCCGGCCACGGGGATGGCCAGCGAGGGGAGTGTGGGACTCTCCCCCATAGTGGGGGCCTACCCACTACACCTCCCCGGGGTGCTCCAACTCGCGTCACGCCGCCGCAGACGAGGAGGCCCTCCTCCTCTCCTCAGGCTCCTTACGAGCACTCGACGTCCTGCCGTGAGCACCCGGCAGGACGTCGCTTCCCCTCAGATCCCGTGTGGGGCGAGACATCCCCGTACCCAGCCGCGGTGCCAACCCATCTTGCGAGCGTGGCACAGTGGATAATTTCCCTCCATGAATTTGGTGGAGGCCCGACCCAGTAGTTGGTAATTTATGGACTGTAACTAAGACTTTTTAACGGATTTATAGAGATTTCTTAGGTTTTCGCGATTATTACACATTGAAATTAAACACTTTTCAACATCCCCCTACAAGATGCTGGTGTGTATAAACTTGACTGTGAGTGTGGATTATCATGCATTGGGCAAACAAAGAGAAGTGTCGGTATCCGCATAAAAGAACATACAGCTGACATGAAAAACAGACGCTCGACCAAGTCTGCAGTTTGTGAGCACACATTCAACAAGACCAACCACTACATTCACTTTGATAGACCTCAAATCCTTGCCAAGGAAAATCATTACATTCCAAGAATGATCCGCGAGGCTATTGAGATTAAAAAAACATCCAAATTTCAATAGAGAGGATGGTTGGCAAGTACCACCTGCCTGGGATCCAGTCATTAAATTGATCAAATCTCAAGCAAAATACTCATCTGCAAGACCTCTGGACACCGTGAGCGATTTCTGCGTGCACATGGAACGTTATCAATAAAACAAAATTATAGGCGGTAGATTTTAACTGTTTCTTTGTACTTTTGAAGACAACTGTCATCTAGTCTCTCCCGCGACCACGACTGCTGCAAAGCATTCGAAACGTCGGGAATTAAATAATGTAATATACACGCGATAAATCCGTTAAAAAGTGTTTAATTTCAATGGATTTATAGAGAATCTACCGCCAAACAAAATTATAGGCGGTAGATTTTAACTGTTTCTTTGTACTTTTGAAGACTACTGTCATCTTGTATCTCCCGCGACCATGACTGCTGCAAAGCATTAGAAACGTCGGGAAATAAATACAGTAATAAACACGCGATAAATCCGCTAAAAAGTGTTTAATTTCAAGACAATTTGACTGATACTAATTTGCTGTCGACGCTAAACGGTCTCGCTATGTCGACTTATGTTACGAATATGCTATAAACAAACGGTAGATGTAACTGATCACTCCATTGGCCTGTATACAGGCATTGTCTCCTAAGTTCGCCGAACTGACGGCAATAGTTTCTCAAGTACATTCGCGGTATGGAACGTGTACTGGGGAGTCGAACAATGTGACACGCTCCGTTGTCTTCGTTTGTTTACAGAAGCGTACTAACTTGATGATATGCTGTAGTCGCTAATAAATGTGGGAATGCCAATTGTTTTATAGTTTCCTTGGAGAGTATGTTAAATGCTTGGTTACAGGAAAGGCTTTGTTGCAAGTCATGTGATCCATATATATTCATCCTGCGTAAATAGTGGACGATAAGAAAGCTACTCGATTGAGAGTGTGGCTGTTCAAACTTAGGTATGGTGTGTTTCAAGCATACTCAAGATGGTCTCCGATTATCTACACCAGTTGCGTCGCTCTGTAAGAGGGCTGCCTGTAGTCTTGTGGAGTACCTTACCATGTGGTTGATAATCAGCAGTGCGACCAATACTTTTTGGTGGTAAATGCTTCGTCGTAAAATTGGTGTATCAATTACACGTCCATGCTACTTGGTGCAGGATTTCGTCAGCTGTCTTTGTAATCCTATTGTATGCCTTACTAGCCTGCCTATACGCCAAATAAGTCTTGGTTTCTTATTTTATGTAATCTATGTTGACTCACCAGGATCTTCAGGTTCCGAAGTAACGGGTATAAGAACCGTGACGTTGGCGGTGGCGATCGCCGGATTCCCCATTGCACCTTGCGCCCTGCATTCGTACAGCCCTGAGTCTTCAGTATGTGCGTGTCTTATAGCTAACACCGAGCGCCTTCTGAAACGTACCAGTTGACTGCTGTTACAGTCTAAGCTTTTGATATGCACACACGATTATACTTGCAGGCGCTTTCAGTTTTTATTGCAGACATTCGCTTGCGTAATACAGGGACAGATTTTGGGTCTATCTTTAAACTATAATCTTGTTGTTGGTAGTTGATGGTATGTTTGTTTGGTAGAATACGCTAATTTAATACTTTTAATACATGTTAATTGTTAATACGCTAATTGACAATCTGACAGTTGTCAATGACTATAGTCTATAGTGACATTCTATAGTCTTAAAAACATAACGCTACGAGTAATAGGAACGGAGCATCAATTAAAAAATATTTTAAGTTTAACTCGCTATAATCTTGTTTTATGGTAATTGTTCATAAATAATGCATTATTTGCAGGTTAAAGTTATAGAAGTAACTACGATAAGCATCATACGTACCTATTTAACTTTGAACGAATTTGCTTTACTTTGATTTCAACAAAAATCTCAGGAGATGTCGTAGTTTTAGTCAAGTACCAAGCGCACATAATCTACATGATGTGCCGCCACTAGCTTTGTGAGGCTTTGTGTTAACCATAAACACGAGTGAAACACTACTATTGATATTTAATAAAAAATACCTTTTAAAACAAGCAAATCTCAGAAACTTTAATCATCATCATCATTGACAATTTATTTAAGCTCTAGATAGCCTGTTTATTGAGGAAAGCTAAAGGCTAAATAAAAGACTACTACCCAAGACAATAAACACATCACAATATCAAATCGTGGAAATGATAAAACGGCCAGATAAATTTAACTTGAATAGTCGTCTAAAATTAGGTACACCAGGACGATAATATAAAATCCAGGAAGTTCTTTCCAGAAATATCTTGGCTTATTGCTTCTAAATTTAAGCTGTAATCAATAAATCCATTATCGACTCTCGGTATGAATCGATCTGGTTCCTGTTATGACATTTATATTAATACTTATCTGAATGAAAACTTTCTGTGGTAAGCCAAGGTAAGAAATAATATCGATTTATAGTCAATTTGGTTCCTTAGTAATTCAACCCATACAAATTGAAAGTGCGGGCTAAAGATTTTGCCAGATATAAGTGATGTACTTGATTAATGTTAACTTGTATCAAAAGGCTTTGTCCCTGTAGGAAATGGTCAATTCCCTACAAATATTACACGGAAAAGGGAACGGCTAAAAAGTAAGCAATATACATACGAGTACGTTCTAATCCCATTTTTTACAATTAGGCACAACCTTTGAAAGAAATCACTGATTGGGTCAAACTGCTTTGTCTGTATGTTGTCGTGAAAATTTTATTCGGTCAAATCATAAATAAACTGAAGTAATTCGCGTCACTCCATCGTGGCTAATTATTGCACCAATTGTTTTTATTCTCTTATTACAACCTTGAAATCTTTAAGAGCGATCAAATACAGTCTATTTTTGATTGAATCAACTGCATACGCGATTTAAGGAGCGCTAACAGCTCGGTCAATGACAGTTGTCTGCAGTTACGATTAGTGCAGTAATCCAAATGCTATGCACATTAAAGCAACATGTGAATGCAAGCCCCATTAGTATCCAAACAACGTATAGGCACCATAAAAACAAACATGATCTGCTTTTGTATTGAGATCGGCATCGTGTCATACGCCAGTCGGCTGAGTCATTGAAATATCAATAGTTGCAAATTGTATTGGATAGTCAGTCTGATTACAATGTTTATATCATTAGACCAACTCGATTATGGGTCATTAGAATCCTTGGATCAAATAAATATATCGTAACGACGGCGCTGCACAAGTCCATAAAACTGGATGGCACTACTTGTCCTGCAATAGATGCATTATCTACCTAGTTCACGTATAAGTGTTTAGCAGCATGTAAAAGCTAGTGCAAGTAGTTAGAAATTTTATTATGATGATGTATTAGGTTTTCACGATCATTCCACATTGCAGGAAATGATTTCTTGATGGTTCTGATCATTTTATTTTATTCTCCATGTTTTAGACGCTTTGACGTGTCCGTGGTCACTATACAAATAAAACGATCAGAAACGTCAAGAAATCATTTCCTGCAATTATATTATGAACACGCTTAAAATTTTACTAGAAACGTTTACTGCTGTAGGTATAACTGACGTACGAGGTGAATCAAAAAATTCTTGGAATCAATATTAAAAAATGCAAAGATTTAAATAATAATATTTTATTTTTCTACATAATCTCCCTCCAATGCAATGCATTTAGAATAACGCGTTTCTAACTTCCTTATTCCTTGTGAAAAAAAATTATTTTCTTGACTCTCGAAAAAGTCCTCTACGGCAGCTATAACCGCGTCATTATCGTGAAATTTTGTTCCACGAATTTCCTCTTTTAATTTTGGAAATAAGTGAAAATCACTTGGGGCTAAGTCCGGAGAATATGGTGGGTGGTCAAGGAGATTGAAGCCAGCACAGCGGATTGCGTTGAGCGCAACTTCCGATCGATGGGCAGGAGCGTTATCTTGAAGGAACAACACGCCCAACGACAGTTTTCCACGACGTTTTTCTTTAATCGCTTCACGCACTTTCGGGATTAAATTTGCATAATAGGGTCCAGTTATCGTCTGGCCTTTTGGCATGTAATCAATAAAAAGGATTCCTTCACTATCCCAGAACACAGAGGCCATAACTTTGCCAGCGGAAGGAGCAACTCGAAATTTCTTAATGGATGGAGAGGATGGTCGTTTCCAAGACATGCTTTGTCTTTTAGTTTCAGGATCAAAATGGTGGACCCACGTTTCATCCATGGTGACAAGACGACGGCAAAAATTATCCGAATCACGCTGGAACATTTCGAGATTACGCTTGGAAATTTCCAAACGTCGCTTTTTGTTTTCGTCGGTTAACATTCGTGGCACCCATCTTGCAGACACTTTTTTGAACCCCAGTGAATCAATTAAAATGGATTGAACGCTACCAAAAGATATCTTTAGGATCTCAGCTATATGTTTTATAGTCATTCTTCTGTCTTCCAAAACCAGATTCTCAACCTTTTTGACATTTTCTTCTGTAACGGAGGTTGAAGGCCGCCCAGAACGCGGGTCATCTTTACAGCTTGATCTACCTCTTTTAAATTCAGCCACCCAGTACGCAACCGTAGAATAGGGTACATCATCACCCCCTAATGTCTGCTGAATGTCCAAAAAAATTTCCTTCGTAGACATTTTTTTCAAACTGAGATATTTTATCACCGCACGTAACTCACTTTTATCCATAATTTTGACTTTTTAGCAACTCGTTGCACAAAAAAATTTATTACATGCGAACGAACTGACAAAAACAAGTGACAGTCTGCATAAATATAGTGTGATAGACACTCTTTAATTTGAATATCGAACTTGATCCAAAAAGGTTTCATATATATGCACTTCTAAGAACTTTTTGATTCACCCTCGTACAACACAATTATATATTAATATTGGCAATTGGTCTCTCAATCAAATACTTAGATTGATGTCGGTCTTATGTTTAACCAGAAATCGTTCATTATGGTCTGGTTTAAATCGTTTTAAGTAGCAGGATCAGCACCCTTACTTCATTTAGACATGGTAGTCATAAAGTCTGTTTGCGCGAATATTTTTATATATAAATGCGTTATATTCGTAAAAATATTTTTACGACCTACAAGTATTTGTTCCGGGTCTGGTTGTTTTCTATCTATAATATGTATGTATTTACAAAAAAATATGTATATAAGTAGTTTATCGTCCATCTCGTTACCATAACACAAGCATTAAGTTGCTTAGCTTGGGACGAGATGGCGTTGTGTGAAATGTCCAAGGATATTTATTAACATGCCATGGCCAATATTCATTAGGCGAACTTCGTGATTGTTTCAAAAATATGACAAATGTGATCATGATAGAGATGGGATAATTTGTTGAAAGATTCAGGTTTTATGGTAGACCAATCGTCTACATAATTTAAATCCTTTAGCCTTTTACAGATTGTGTCCTACAAGAAATCTTACCTAAAATTCTGCACCCGGAATCTTCTCAAGCCAATGTCTGCAACAGGCTTGCCGTCTTTGTACCACGAGATGCGGGGCGGCGGTCGTGCGCTCGCCTTGCACTCCAGTCTTACTCGGTTACCTCGTGTCGTCCTTACGTTGTGCATTTGTTCTACTCGCGCCGGGCTGTCTGGAATAAGGGGATTTTATTAGTTTTGAAGACTACTGTCTTGAGTAATTTTTAATAATTATTTAGAACACATTTAAACTGTTATATCCTGAAGGAAACTCAAAGCTCAGCAAGCATGTATCCCCAGTTCCCCGTTTGATATTATTTCAGAGAGTTATTGATAATATTGTAACTATAGACCTAATCACACGCAACTAATTGTTGTTAATCTGATTCCCCGCGGAGCGATGACCCACTTGGATTTTTACGGAAAGAATAATGGAAAACCGATCAAAGGCCTTAGAAAATTCCCTAAAGTATCTGACGAACACCATAAACACTTAACGCAGTCGTCTTCAGAAGTGGCTGACTAAAAATAAATTGCTGTCATTAGGCCAATGGCCTTATTATATTGTGTGACGAGTAACATATGTAAGAACCGAAATAAACTCGTATTATCTAAACGGGAGTCATTCGTTTGGACAACATCCCATCCACAGGCGGCGGGGAAAACTTGGCCGTGTTTCAGTGTGTAAAGCGAAAAAACCGACAGCGTTGTAGTAAATCATTAACTATGTCTTTAGGATGTGTCATCTTTAATGTCTGGTCCGAATAGATTGGATTGCGAAAGCTTCGGCATTTTGTGTTAGTTTTATTTAATATTATTCCGCTTCCAGGCGCTTGATGAAATCTTTATTCCATACGACATTGTAAATTATGTCCAAATGTTATGCCGATGGCATGTGATCGTAAGGTTTGGTAATAGTTATGTGAGGGCAAAGATAAACCGTAAAATTGCTCTTTTAAAACTTTATCATTTTACGTTTTGGCGTCTTTTATTTTTATTTACTACTTGCAGCATGTCGCAGGTTCGATCCCCGCACGGAAGAAATATTTGTACGATCTACAAGTATTTGTTCTGGATCTGGGGGTTACTGTCTATATTAAGTATGTATTTACAAAAAAAAATGTATTTATGTAGTTTATCATCCATCTCGTTACCATAACACAAGCATTAAGTTGCTTAGCTTGGGACGAGATGGCGTTGTGTGAAATGTCCAAGGATATTTATTTATTTTTGTTACACAAGCACTCAAATTATCTTTAGGAGTGCGTTGTTCTTTCCCATCTATGTAGATAGGGATTTGCTGGCAAAATATGTGGACGGATTTAAGGCCTATATTTTCTGGCGAATTGAATCTTAGAGTTATATTGAAGCCCTATAATCCCTACGCATGAGCTCACCGACTACTATGACGTCATCCATTCAACCTTATACACACCCACTCGCTATTTCATTCATAAGTAACGTTTTAGGTAGATGTCGGTAACCTATTACTTACAGGAGTGGTCATAGGATTATTTGGTCAATTGGCAATTCTAAAGAGATGATTTCATACATTAAGTAGCTGTTTTAAAAATAACATGTCCTAAAATTAACTAAATTAGACACAAGTCTAGACTATTGCGTCAACTGGCTGGTCTATTGACCCTTTCTTCTTTAATGTCTTCGGTATGACGTACAAAGTTTGTATCAACGCTAGAAGAAATAGCTTGTCCATCGGCACAGTGAATAGTCTAGGAATGTCGTGGCTTTGACTGAAGCCGGTGAAGACTTCCAACATGCAGATCATGCCAACACTCCCACCCACACGTCTAGCCATGTCTTTAACCTTAAGCTTAAGTCATAGACATTAGGATAATTAGAAGCAACTGCATTTCATACTTCTCGTGTGTATTGTCTTGTGAACTAACGACTCTTCGTGACGTATGAGTGTCTTTGGCCTGCATTTTTATTTGTGAATGAAAGTCTTGTGACCTATCTATTTCCAGAAACCATTCGTAAGCTTCTAAAAAATGTAGCGATTTGTTTTTGGTCAGTATTTCATTAAAAAGCTATAAGTAAGCTCGGAATATTTGGCGTGTAAACAAGAAATAGGTTTTATAGTGACTTTGGGTATGAAGTGAACTATTGCGACGGATACAAATTATCCTTACCCATAAGCATTTATCATTTAGTTCGCATCAGATGGATGGCATGTCCCAAGTCTATTTCCATATCACAAAAATCTCCCCGTCTCTGTTTAAATTACGTCATCGCACAACTAACCAAACACTTTACTATGAAAAAATGAGTCTACCAGACTAGACGGCCGTAGCTAATCAAAACCGTCGTCGCCCAACATAAATAGTCGGTTGGTACCGCATCCTGAACGGAAACTGAATTGGAACATCACAGGTGAGGGGACCTGGACACTGTCCAACTGACTCACTCCGCGATCGAGTGTGAAGTCAACAATTGTCCAATAAACTTCGGATTCGGACACACTTGTTGCAGATCTGATAGTGACAATGAATATTGGGGTTTATTTGTGACTTTCAAACGTAATTGGAATCGGGAGAGATTTACGACAAAGCTGGATTAATGGATTTGGCGGACAGAGAGAGTGTGATGCACTTATTACAAACGATTCAACTTTTTGCATAGGTTAAAATCAACATTCAGGATCAATGGATTCCTCAATGTTATGTAGTACTGAGTGGTAAAACTATAGTTGGTGTTACTTCTAATTTTCAAAAAACATAGACCTAGTTGGCGATAGACCAGTTGCAATATGTGGGCCTTCTCTCTATAATTAAGACCAGTTGAGTGTAAACCAACAAAGCTAACGAAGGATCTATAAAATGTGTTCATCCAACAATGAATACGGAGTGTGCTTAGCACCCGATATAAATATCTCAGTAATTAAATGCACAGCAGACAGGCCGACGAATCCAAAATAAACTACTCATTTATTTTTAACCCTACAACCACAATAGAAGCAGCTTGGTTTGAGTGAAGGTTTGAGTGTACGAATGTCTTTTACGGGTTTCTGTTGTGTTCATCAAAATGTATGATGATGTGTCGAAGGCTGAAAAATACGTTACGCAACGCACGTCTAGGATACCGATTAGATCGCATTGCTGAATGAACAGTTACATATTGAATGCATTTTAAAAGTTCAGACACTAAACGTGGAAGTGTCAAATGCTCTCGGTCAACTTGCGTACCATCTATCATATCTAAGTATTCTAAGTATAACCTTATCAAGTCGTGTATTAAAATCCCATTTAACTACGTATTTCCTCATGCCTCACCGGGTTCCGCCGAAGAGTTATAAAATAGATAGTAATTTGTAGTGGTAGCTAGGGTTGATCTAGAGATGATAACAGGTGCTCACTCAAAAGTTGTTATAAATGTCGTGTCTTATAAACCTATAAAAATGTATTTGTGGACGTAATTGATCGGTCTGTTTTACAAATTCACCACTGTCAACAGGATTCCTTTCAAAAGGTGTAAGAGCGTTTGTTGCCGGCGCTCTTGGTACTGCATAGAGCCGTCTCTCGACACGCTATCGTAATTATCACGGTGAGCGTGGCCGATCGATATGGATGACGATCTCGCATCACCACTTGCAGACAGGACCGGTGCATTGGAATCACTGCTTGACGGAAACGTACTATGGTCGCCATGAAGTTGGCTACGAGGCTCTACAGTTCTTGGCTCGCTGATAAGCAACCAAACCATCCCACTTCCCAAAGGCCACCTATGTATGCACTTTAGCACCCTGTAATCGTAGCTGTTTACAATGAGCTCGCGAACACAGAAATTAGGAGGAAGTAAACTGGATTGTTGTGTATACTTTTGCGATGAATCTTGTTTCGGTAAAAGGACGGATATTAAACGTAGTAGTAGTAGCGATAATGAATCAGATGTCATTGAAGCAAATAATGTTTGCATCATTTATGTACCAGTACCCACCGAATCCCTTCTATGAATAGAAAGATAAGACCTACCAGAATGCCTTGTGATTAAACATAGGCATGATCCATTGAACCCTAAAGATTTGAAAAGTAATCAGTGTAAAGTAGGCTGCAAAATGAATGGCGTGCAAGTATAAATGATAACATGGGCGGTAACCCTGGCCGGGTTGTACAGATCACCACCTACCGAGTCGCCATCGTGTGTGTTCCCGCTGAGAAATTGCGTTACATTAGCCATAAAAGCACGGTGTTTATATCTTCATCCCGAGATGACCAGGTGCGACGTCGGTTTACTGCCAATTCGGATATTTTTATAACTGCATGAGTATCAACATTGGTGAATTGACCAGACGGGATTTGGATGTGGAATGTTTGTAAACAAAAACTGAGATATGGGTAAGCTTGCTGGCCTCGTTGAAGAACGCTGGCTGTACAGATCTTTCGGAGATACCTATTCGCTGCAGTGGACGTAGATGGATGATGAGAATAATTAAGCATATGAATGTGTCTGTGTAGTGAAGAGCTTAAATACCATAGTGCCATCGTATCTAAAGACAAAAGAATTAGGTACCTATGCGGAAAATCCAACAGCAGGATAACAATATTTCATCGTCTTTAAAAAAATACCTAGTCTAATTAACCTGACGAATTATTAATAGACGTCTGTGAAATGTATTTGTTATAGACTGCATAGTTTAAAAAAGTTTAAAAAGTTTATTTCGGAACAAGAACATGAGACATGGTAAACAGGTAAAACGATGGTAGCCGCAAAAGTATAAACTGCAGCGCAGCTACCTAGCTAGTATACACTGCATACATTCCCATATTTATGTATATCCACCAGTAGTAAGCCTTTACAGGTATCTTTGCCCAGATCTCCGGTGGTCGATCGAAGGAGCGAGTCGTAAAAATTTTAGTGCTTTAGTAATAATTCTATAATAAAAAGCATCATTTAATAATTTTGAGTGGATGTGGTTACTCGTATAAACAATATAATATTCCAATAAATTGTAGTCAGTAAGAAATTTCAGTTACCTATTACGACCCGGTCCATATATTGAATGTTTCTTACGTTCAATAAATATTATCTACCAACACTCATTCTTTTCTCATCTTTCAAAGTTTATTTAATTTTAACGTATTTCAAGATACTGGTCCTATTCGATGTGGGCTGTATCTGTATCTCAATGTAGAGGCCACGCCGCAACCTGTCTTACGTATACAGTGTGTAACCATAACCAATGAACCGATAGATAGACTTCCTGCAAAATATGATAAAAAAAAAACAAATTTTCCTAAAGTTTTGGTCACCCGCTGGTCACAAAAGCGCTGTATCTATAGTGCCAAGCACAGAACCCCAAGAAACAGATAGTTTACAAACTTGTAGGACTGACATACTGATCACAATACATTTGAAATGTATTGTGAGCAGTACACATTTCCCATAAAACAAACATTTTGTGATAAATAATCGGTTAAAAATCATCGGTTTCTCCTTAAAAAAAATACATTCTTTCAAAGGGTCAGCTAGTATATTTTTAATTTTTAGTTGTATTTTGTTCTTAATGATTAGTATTTTTAATTGTGTATTTTAATGTTTTTCATTTATGTTTGTTTATATAAATAAAGTATTAAATTATGACATGGTGGCTTCACACTGGCAATTCAAAGTTCAATTCTCTTGAAATTGTTGCTTCACCGTTTAAAAGCGTACCTACCTGTTGTTTTACGTGAGTTCGTAAGTAATCCACTCGCTGTCTCACCGTGCGTAAATTAACGCATACGACTCGCACAAAAATGCTTTCCTTGAAATCGTTCGACGTGCGCGCTATATTTTTTCTCACAGATCACAAATCCGAGAAGGCGACTCGGTTGCATAGGACAATAATCTTTAAGTTTTCTTTTTGTATTTTTTATTACTTGCTAACTGTTTGATATATTTAAATATTATTTCCGTTATATTTATTATTATTTTTAAAACAGCAAAGTAAATTTATGTAGTTCTAGCAGATTTTTCTACAAAAAAGTCAATAAGGTAGAGGCATGCTCTCTCTTATTTTTTATTGCTTATTGTAAACTAAGTTTCTAATAGCCTGTTCGAAAAAAGAAAATGTTTGTTGTGAACCAATCTATAATATTAATATTATAAATGGGCAAATGACTCTGTAAGTTTTTGGTGTAGATGTAGGTACTACGTCTCTTGAAGACCATATTGGTATTTAGCCCGATTTTGAAGGCGGTGCTATCGTACGTATATCAATTGTTATCTTATTGAAGAACGTAATTATTTATGGCGCACACAAGTAGCCTTTTGCCAGAGATGCGACATTTCATACATTACACCGATATTTATGGCCTTTAAAAGAATTAAGCTTTACCTTTTTTTGTAAATCTTCTCCGATATCTGCTATAAATTAAAGCGGTTACTAAACTCGTGAAATTTGGGAATTGTTATTGTTATAGTTGGCAAAGTTGCAACTCTTTTGTCAATGACTCGATCGAATCGTCCCGCGTGAATGGTCCATTTGAAGGTGACAACAGGTGTTACCTATTTATTTTGTGGAAATACGATAAGGTACTTCAGTTGTAGTTGTAGGGATTGATATGTCACAACACAACGATATGCGTTCATTTCTTCAGACCATTCTTTATGATCTTTAAATTTTCTACAAAGTTCGCCCTGTTTAATTTACTATTCCCCCAAGTTAACCTTCTCGTGAACCCCAGATAGATTTTAGGTTTCAGGCCAATAGTGGCTCTAGAGGCGATACCCATTTGAGTGAGGTATTGTGTAGGCAGTAAAATAGGCTACTTGTGACTAGGCCAGGTGTGAGTTTGTCAAAACGTCTTGTAATCAAGTTTGGACTTCCATAAATGTTAGAATAGTAGTCGGGACCTATGTCTTACGTGTACGTCCCGATGCACGAATGTCGTGAGATACCAAGATTACCGGTAATACCAAGATGGTCGTCTATCCAACATGCGGATAAGCCTGCAGTAGATTTACCTGCAGATCGAATTGCATTCCGTACTATCTGCTAACTAACAAATTATACCAAAATAAATATCGAGCGGACGACTCATACAAAGTTGAGCTACAGAAAAACAAGAGAGCTATGACCGGATTAAAAGATGTTTGCTATATCCATTACATAAAAATAACTATGGCGGATAAAATCATACTACAAACAGCTGCAGCGAGCCAGCTTGTTTACTCCTGCAAATGGAGGCGCAGAGAAAAAAGTGCGTAGTACGCAAGCTGGGCCAAGGAGGATCCGAGCGCACTGAATAACTTATTCAATCATACACGAAACATCGTGCAGAAGAGACAAATGATACTAACTGAAAAGATTTGGTGACCGGTACAAATATACTGGCTGAAATGATGAATGATGACGATGACAAATATACTGGCTTATATTTGCCTAGTATGTATGAAATTAAAAGTTAGGTGTACAATAACATTCCAATAATGACTTGATAATAATTATTTCCGACAAACACAATTTATCTGTTTAAAATACATTGGTCACCACCCATTCCATCCTAAGGGTGTCGTAAGAGTCGACAGAAATAAATGACAAGCCCGAAAACCTAGCCGCAAGAGAAAGCAACTTAATGCGCAACCTTAGCCAACTCGTCCGGCCAACGTGCCACAGCAAGTCCATGTAATTGGAAGAGGGCGGCTCAGCAGTGGGTCACGTATGGGCTGAGTAGTATACACAACTTATAGGCTTGTCTCGAAACCTTTATTGCTTGTGCTATGATAAAAGTAATACGCCCATAAGAATTAGGTACAGTAGCCTGAGATCATAGAAGTGGGCGTTCTGTCCCCATTTATTTTACAATTCTACTACACTACGGCGGGCGATGAGTATGTTTTTACCGCATTCGGGTTTCCTTTCGACGGAGCTCGAGGTTTTTTCGCTAGAGCCCAGTTTGGAGGCGCAACTCCATATACAGTTATACACGCGAGGCAACCCCAGGGAATTGTTTTTAAATGATGACTAATGCGGCGTGCGCAGACTAGGAGACGCGTGCATCGTGTTCAAGTGCGCATTTTATTTTGGAGCGCTATTTTTTTTATGTTCTTTTGGGTTCTAGGATAGACAGTTGTTTATATCATCTAGTTAACTAATTATTATACAAATATAATCAGTCAACTTGGCGTCAATTTGAAACGTGTGTTTTCGAAGCAATTTAGTTACTTTGGTACGATACGGGTATCAGATATTCTTGTAGAGCATAAAAATGTATTAAAATACAATTGCGATACTTTTGTTTATCTTGAATAAGAATCAAAACTAATTATGTACGTGATAAACACATAGATTATAATTAGTCTATTAAACATTTAACGATCTGAGTACAACATTTAGGCCAGTAAATAAAGCCGTTTGTTTTTGGTCAACCTCGCACTAAATTTCCGGTCCAATTTTAATTTTTTTTAGGTTAAGGGTCACTTACTGACCACAAAAACACAAAATGCTGACAGATCCAGGTAGAGCTTCGATCGCAATCTTGAAGTAAAGTTTTTGGCCGATATCTCGGAAACTATGCACTTTAGGTAAGGTAAAAAAGTATATAGGCAAAAAAGTTTACAGGAAACAAAAGATGCAAACATTTATTCTCTACAACAATGGTCTCAATAACTTTTGCCCTAAAGTGCATAGTTTCCGAGATATCGGCCAAAAACTTTATTTCAAGATTGCGATCGAAAATTCACCTGGATCTGTCAGCATTTTGTGTTTTTATGGTCAGTAAGTGACCCTTAACCTAAAATTCGATCGGAAATTTAGTGCGAGGTTATATGTTTTATTTACTGGCCTAATTAGTTGTTGAACAACGATTTCAGTACTCCATGATATTACTGACGAGCCGATCAGCTCTAAGCTTAACCTAACATACCTACAGCTACTACCTACTTACTAAAATATGTTGCTAAGATTTAGGTTTCGATTTTCAATTAGTCGGCCGATTTATTAGTTGCACTGCAATCGCCCGTGTGCTCTTCCGTCGGCGAATAAATACGATCTTTTGTAGGTGCTTCACATGGCTGGCAGCTATCGTCAACGAGCAAAGTCTTGGTATAGGTATAGTATCCTACTAGTTTAACTCTTTTTAACGGACCGCAAAAAAGAATACAATTCAATTTTATACGGCATTGAAAACAGTTCAGGACCTAATATGGTATAAAACCTAAAAGTGATAAATAAATTTTAATAGAGTAATACCAACTCCTTTACAAAGCAAACATATATTTGCACCATTTTTTTTTACATATTTTGATTTTAAAGCTTTTACCTCTCGCTATTACAGCCGTATCATATAATATAGAGTGAGTGTAAATTGATGCCAAGATTAAAAAAAAACTTGTGTCTAATTTGAAAAAAATCTTCCCCAACACGGCTTCGTCAAAATTCGCCCTGTGACTCAGAAAGTGCAGGAATGTAGTTCACAAACTCTTAAACGCATTAATTTTGCATTTAAATGCGATACTTCGCGTGCTCTGAATAAAATGGGCATAAAGTATTTTGGTTATGTTACTAATAACATGCATGCCTACCTACCTACCATTAATGGGATGCATAATGTGTTTTTTTTCAATCGACTTAAGTTTCGTTAACAATTTGCAATATGCTGAGATACTCTTTGCTTTATTTAAATTATATCGAGTAAGATTTTTTTTATTTAAAAAGTTTATTCCTTAAAAAGTATGAAAAACATTTACTCATCCCGCGAAAGTATTTCATATAGAATAGAAAAATGTTTATTAGACACTAAATATGAAATCACATAACTTAGTAAATAGCACAGGATGCATTACAACGAAGAAAAGAATTAAAAAAAAAACGGTTTAACCAAGGGTACATTTTGAGCAGATAATATGCAGCTTCTTAATATAATACTTGTGCATAATGTCTAAATGGCATAGAGTGTTGATTTTCAATAAAGCCAGAAGGTAGTCACCAGATTGTGACGTTGAAGCTATTATACATAATTGTATATGAAGAGTACCGTAGAAAATAAAGAGTAGTAAAAAATTAAACAGGTCACGTTTTACTGAGGTATTTACTCCACCTGAGCTTCGGCATAAAACGTAATCTCTCGGATAATTTAACTCAAATCATCAACGAGATTTTAATATTGATGAGTATTTATATAAGAAACAAGATTTATATTATAGATACATAATAATATGAAAAATATTTGCGAGGAAATCATAAAATCCAGTCAAGTCTTTTGAAAACTCACTTCAAATTTTGCGTCTACGGCAGCCTCGTCTAAAAACGAAAGGTTTACTCATCAAAAACCTATGCTACTTTTCCCATTGGTATAGCCCTCGGGGGATAGACACGTTCATTTTCGCTGAACAGGCAAACGAGAATACTTTGAACCTTGGAATTTCGGATGCACGAACAATACCCGGCCTAAAGGCGCAGACAAATTTAAATATTTATAGACCATGCGTGGTAGCGCATTTTGGCATGATTTCTGAGGATTCCACCAATTTCATTAAGTCTAGATTTTGATCGCGTGCTCTGTGTTGTAGGGTGCCCATCAGAGATGAAATATTTGAGAAATTACCTAATTTAAATTACTAAGATTAAAGCATACATTTCTAATTTACAAATTAGAAATCCTAAGAAATTTCAGTATACACAATATCCTAAACCATACTTATAAGTAATAGACTGTAGTAAACCCCAAATTGAAACAAGTACTGACGTACAATAAAAAATGTTCTAAAGAGTTGATCCATCTGCTCAGTATTCACAACATGTGAATGAAAATGTTAATAATATCTGAAATTAGGACTCACAATATGTCTGATTTACTCTTCAATTTGATAGTAAAACATGTTGAATAATTATGTAACCACATGTGTTCATATATAACTTATATTTGCTAATACCGTTATTTTTTTTCAAATAAACGGAACGCCTGCACTTGGTATAACCTGTATCGCGGGGGCAGTTTAGAAACATGTAAGTCACGAACACAAATTAAACCCAGACTCCGAGCAAGTGCCTCTGGTTTACACAAAGGCACTTGCCTGACCACGGAATCGAACCCGGGACCCGTTGATCCAAAGGCGGCACATCCAACGAGGTAGTAAAATTTTCAAATCAAAAATTACCTAATTTACTGTTCTCCGGCACAACAGCACACGGTTGTCCATCTGTATCAGAAAATGATGGCAACCCTTTCAGGACGTTAACCGATTTAGGAAACCTTTGAAGGTTCGATGACTCTTGGTTAGAGGTCAGATTTGCGGTTGCTATGGAGATAGGCAGGATGAAACCAATTTAACCAAGTGCTATTGGACACCTGCGTCATGATACTCATATTTACGTGACACAAGGCATTGGAAGTGTGATTTGATAATGATAACGGTGTGTGCGATTGCTAGTGGAAATAAAGGTGGTGGTATTAAGCATTATGGTGGTAGACGGTAGTTCATTATTCGAATTCGCGTATTTGCTATATTGAGCAATAAACGCCATTTTGAATTCGTTGGTCTAGTGGTTAGATGTGCCGCCTTTGGATCAACGGGTCCCGGGTTCGATTCCGGGGTCGGGCAAGTGTCTTTGTCTAAACCAGAGGCACTGGCTCGGAGTCTGGGTGTCATTTCTATCTATAATATGTATGTATTTACAAAAAATGTCTTTATGTAGTTTATCATCCATCTCGTTACCATAACACAAGCATTAAGTTGCTTAGCTTGGGACGAGATGCCGTTGTGTGAAATGTCCAAGGATATTTATTATTTACTAGCGACCCACCCCGGCTTCAGCCGGGTGCAATGATTAACATCTAAAATTATGAGTGTTTCTCTACAATATTATGCATGTATTATACACATAAACCTTCCTCTTGAATCACTTTATTTAATACAAAAAACCGCTTCTAAATCCGTTGCGTAGTTTTAAAGATTTAAGCATACATAGGGACGGACAGACGACAGCGACTTTGTTATATACTATGTAGTGATTATTATACGTTACACGAATAGCGATCGCGATGTACCTGCACTTTTATGCGTCATAATAATGCTAGAAATTTAATATATCCCATTGAAATTGTTTTAATGTAAAGTAGATTCCTGCTAGATCTTCTTTTACTCCGATTACTAACAGATCAAATAGCATAGTAAGTCTAAAAATTAATAAAAATGGCTTCATTCAGTCTGACTTTTACCATATCCTTTTGATATAGATACTTATTATATTAATACAATACATCAAACAAAATAAATACTAGACTAAAAGCTAATAGATAGCTAGTTTCAAAGCACTGAGCGGCGCCAGCTATATAAATAAAACGTGTTTTACAAATTTGACCTAATTTACGCGAATTGGACTAAGATGCGGTAAATAGTAGGTAGATCTGGATGAGTGTGAGAAACTTGCTATTAAAAAAAGTATGAACATAATATTTAGTAACTGGATTCAGATCATCATCATCAGCCCACTCTAGTCTACTGCTGGACAAAAATAAAGGTTCAACTGAAATAATAATACCTATCAAAATATCGAATAGGTATGGCTACAAACTCTCTTTAAACTAAAATGCTCTACAAATAAGAGGATAATGAAGTGTTTAGTAGAATTTTAAATAGGAGTCAACCAAGATAGTGACAGCAAACTCGAACCAATGATTGGCTTTTCCTTTATTACGATGAGAGCATTGTAAGAAATTCATATTTTACTACAAACTATTTCTCTCAAAACATGACACTTAAAAACAATAACAATATGTTAGTATGTAAAAAGTAATTAAGATTTAAATACTTATAATACAGATGTCACCTTGCAGAGGAATTTACCGAAAACAATTGAACAAATAAAAAACACAGAAAATATTGAGCCGGCAAACTATACAAGGCTTCGGTCACGACCAAAAAGCCAAAGCATGTCGAAAGTAAACACTAACAAAACGTAACAGAAAACCTGCTGTTTGAACTAAAATTGATCACAATGCTAAAGCCACCGTATTTGCTATCCGCATGAATTGGGCATATTACGAAGAAAGAGACACATGTCGAAATGTAGGTGATGATGGAAAGAGAGAGAGAGCAGCGAAACACTTGAACCTACAGCGGTCGTGATGAAAGGATGGACAGAATACAAATGAGAGCTGGTGACAATGCGTTGGAATCCCGGGTCGGCCAACAAGTGGGTTAAAAGGTGAACCTGACAGCTATTACTGTAATTAGAGGTGTGTTGGTATAGTAATGCAAATGTGATGTTGGTGGTATATGGCGCGGAATTTCCAAGGCTCGTGCTTGATATAGTGCCTGTTTGCACATAGTTAATACTTAGTTACAAATGAATATAAATATGCATAGAAGAGCTACATAATAAGACGCCTACACTTACTCGTAATGGTCAGAAGGAGGCAAAGCTAATGAGAGAGTAATACTATCTGTATGGATACTTTTATTTTTACACCATGCTTGTAAATGGATATAGAATACATAGTGTCACCAACGCATTTTATTAAGATAGTTTCGTATCAGAAAGTACGGAGCGCAATCGATCTGTGGTTTAAGTAACGTCTGGCTCTACTGTATGTTGGGGTTAATCAATTGTAATATCTGACCGCCCTGTTATAGATACGGAAAGTAAAACTCTGGTCTCGGCTGCTATTCTACCAATGACAGTCGTTACACATAGTCATAGTAGCGTAAAAATTGACAGCTTGTCTAACCAAATAATTAACGATAGTCCTACGTGGTGGGTCGTGGCTTGGGCGAAGTGGCGCGAGGTAACAGGCGTTGTATGCGACCGCAAAGCTCAAGGGGCAGATATATAAAAGCATCATACGGCCTGTCCTCCTACGCGGCGGCGAATGTTGGCCGGCACTAAGCAGACCCACCCAGGAGCTTCGCGTCACGGAGATGAAGATACTGAGGTGGATGAGCGGCGTAACACGATCCGATCGCATACGCAACTCATTCATCCGAGGTAGTCTTGGTGTCCGTGACGTGGGGGAAAAACTGCAAGAATGTCGTCTGCGATGGTATGGCCACATCATGCGCCGCCCTATGGAGTACGTTGGTCGGAGATGCATGAATATGGCTGTCCTTGGGGCTAGGTCCCGTGGACGCCCTCGCAAACGCTGGCTGGACGTCGTCAAGTCCGACATGAGAGCCAATGTCCTGTCTGAAAAGGATGTGGAAGATCGGGCAAAGTGGAGGAAGCTCAGCCGGAAGGCGGACTCTGGCAATAGCCGGGATTAACGCCAGGTAGAAGAAAAAGAAGAAGTCCTACGTGTGGGGTCGCGGAGGGCAGACGGCAATTGCTCCGTGTAAATATTGGTAGTTAGCTAAATCAGGTCACAATGGTGTTGACTTCAATGACATTGGGAAAAAGACAAAGAACGCCTAAGGCAGTAGTGGACCATTTTCAGGCCGAGTAAAACATTAACATTGGTTCTAATAAATAAAAATTCTAGCTCATACTCTAAATTCACTTGGTTGCCAAATAAGTCTTGAAAACATCTTTAACGTACCAAAATATTTTGATCAAATCGGGAGGCATTGGAAGGCTGTAATTAAATAGTTTTGCAAGGCGACGTTTTTCCTAAAGCCAGCATAATCGGTCTTAATCGTTGGGCAATTAGGACGATTCGCTGCCATCGATTCGTAACCGGGAGATGCCGACACGGTGAAACTGTCTGTGCGGTCAATTTTTTTAAAGATAAGGCTTGGCGAATTTTGTTTCCCGAGGAATACTGGAATTCTCTTTTTTTGACGCTGAACGGTACTATGATTGGCGTATTTTTGATAACATTGATTGCGTCGTGCTCTCTGCATTGTTTAATAAGTAGATGATTTTATACGTGTATCGATTGTCATACTCGTACATGTTAGAATGACAGCCGAAATCACCACATTACGTAGTGACTGTTATTATATTACTCTACAATTCCCTTGTTAACTGAAGTGATGATCTGAGGCTGAAGTGATGATCAGGGCGTTACGGCGCTCTTTAGGAGAGTCATGGCCATCAGTGGACTAAGAAGTGGTAACGATGATGATGCCCAGCTAACACGAAATTCTTTACTATCACTATCACTACATAGTATAAAACAAAGTCGCTGTCGTCTGTCCGTCCCTATGTATGCTTATATCTTTAAAACTACGCATCGGATTTTGAAGCGGTATCTTTTAATAGACAGAGTGATTCAATAGGAAGGTTTATATGTGTAATTACATCCATAATATTGTAGAGAAACACTGATAAATTTAGAGGTTCATTTTTGGTCGCTAGTTTGCTATAAGACATATTTTTGTTCGACGCAAATTTAATACATTATATTTATTTCCACGGAGATAGTGGCAAATGTTGTCTGGCGTTGTTGAAAATAGACCGGTTCAATTAATATCATCTGTGTGCTCGACAGCAGAACTTTCAATCATTCTGTTGCCAAGATTTTTTTCCTCAATGAAGAGTTATCTGATTCACTAGTTGCAAATATTTACCCAAGTTTTAATGGGGTTGCGTGGAAAATTCTACATCAAATTAAGAGTGTCACAATTATAGGATTGTTATGTTTTAATACGTAAGTCAATTTACGGTCCATAATTTAATTTGAATAATAATTCTCTCCATCGATCGCAGGTTATGTGACTGTTACTCGCCTTTTGAAACCCATTGTGTACCATCATTTTATTATTAACGTGCGATGAAGGAAACGGAGGGAGCTTGGGGCTCCACTAAACGAAGCGCACCAGAGGGTTGACTTGGGGGCACTCCTGATCGGGAGGAGAAACTCAAACTCAAAAGAAAACTTCTTTTACGTAGGTTTCATCACAAAACTCTTATAAATCGTCATATTTATTATATAATATTACAATTATCAGGTGGTAGTCTCCACCCACACACCTATCAGTCGTCATACCTACATTCACCTACGCTCACAATCCCTGCGTGCACTCACATTCATGCTGAAACTACCACGGGTTCCGAAGGCTCTACAGAGAAGAGCAGAAAAGAAATTCTGTAGATGGATTAAAAAAAAAAAGATCTAGTTTACAAAAAGCACTAAACAGCATAATGAGAGCAAGTTTGCAAGATGAGAGAAACACGTTCACGCAATGAAAGACAAATAGGCCTTGACAAATTGAAAATCCTGTGGCCCTAGAGTAGGGCAGTCGAGGTGTGTCGGTTTTAGTGGATAGGTCAGGGCGCAACTTACTATCTCTACGCGACCCAGAGTCCCACATAACCCGACTGGTCTCGAACGGCCGGGTATCATGAGGAGGATCTCCGAAGTAAAAAAAACTTTCTGGCGATTAATGAAAGCAACTCAAGTTCAACAGTAGTCGCCAATAATCGGTTTGCCCCCATTACCAAAAACATACATCTAATGAAATCAAACTTTATAAAAAGTATTTATATCCAAAATCCTAAAGAAACTCACGATTATCGATAAGCAGACAAAACAAGAAAAAGAAAAGGCAATGAACAATAAAATTGAGATACTGTTAGTTGTGCAAAAAGCATTCCGTTAGTCCTTGCCGGCGGCGCCTTGGCACCCGAAATGCGACTAAAAGTTGCGAGTGAATCTTTTTTAGTAAAATGCAAGGGGCCTGATGTTTCGACGGATCCCTAGGCATTCTTTGGTCAATATTTATGACTAACAAACATTTGAAGCACATACATTCTGTTCATTAGAATCGTGTTAGAATTTGCTTTTGTAAATTGAGAATTTGCTTGTAAATTGTTTACGCATTTGTCCTCTACGCTTTATGAAAGTGCCATTTATAGGTTTTGTTCAATTCTGGGGTGTATTTCTGTAAGCTAATAATACTTCTAACAAACAATCTAAAACATACAATCTGTCACACACATACCTGGAGGTATGTTTGTGACAGATTGTATGTTTTTATGATTTTTTTCCCCGTGTGGGGACGGAGCAGAATATAAAACTTTCCCACCGCACGCTGGGAAAAAAACGCAGCACTAACACCCTCACATCTGAGCTAGCTACATCTAAGTCCGGCGCCAAGTAGCTTTACTGTATTTCGTCGTGTGTATGTGAGAGTCCGTGCCCGAGATGGCATTCATTTCCTTGAATTGCCTGCTCCATCTTAGACCCTGGCGTTGCTTTCCTTCACACAAGCTTAGGGTCAAAGGCATTCAAGTAATAAAATAAAAAAATTTATTTTTCTTAAAGAACACAGACGAGAACCACAATATTAAAGAACAGTTACATGGTTGCCTCGACCTAGACAGGCAGATGATCTATCCGCAAGAGATCCTTTATGTCAAACCATTTGGCCTCCCGTCTGGCCTGCAAGGGAAATGGACTATCCAATATGCCACCATGAACATTTCATATTGCAACAATTTATATAAAATTAAGGGCGTCATCATCTCACATGATGATGAAATCGAGAAACTCTGCATCATTGTGAATATAAACATCACTTGACCGCCAAAGCGTTATAACTCGAAAAATCGAACTTTCCCCTCCCACGGTATGTTTTTGCCAGCGTCTCATTGTTTTTGCCCGATGGTTGCTGGCATTTTCGGAATCCAGCCATTTACATAAATACTTCGAGTCTTTGTGCAGCCGCTATGGCGCCGCTGAGAGAACAAGTTGCGGTTGCCGCTAAGATGCGTACGCGACGATTCGTAAATGGCGATGCTTCTGTGTCGTATTTGTTTTCTGTTTTTCTGACTTCCAAGAGCGACAATTGTTTATTAATATTGCGCCTTCTCTTTATGATGGAAAGTTGGGATGATATTTTGGACAAACGGTATGCACATATTATATTTTCTTAAATTCTGTTATCCTGTTGGTGTAGTACTACATTCAGAATATAATATGATGCAATGTTATGAGATAATACATGCTGCGAATGACGTAAACGCAAGTAAAGGAGTTTGTTACAACTTGTTACAACCATAAATCAGGTAGAATTAAATTATATATTAAAACTCCTTCATTAGATTGGAGAGGCAGGACTCGGCAGCGCGCGTCGGTGACCATCTATTCTGGCACAGTCTATGAATAAGAATACCTATGTTTAATAACATAATATAGCTCAATTAAATTCACAAGGTTATTCTATCGATAAAATCAGTTTAAGTAATAGTAATGAAATTGACCGTTACTTAAGAATTTTACATACCATAATAACGTACTAAAAATTTTCACAATAATTCCAAGTATAGAGTTAAGACATAACAATCAAAATTCTAATTAGTTTTCCACTCGGGAGTTCTGCCCAAACAGGCCATCAATCTTAAGAGGCCATGGCGCCGTCTTTTCACTGACCCCAACACCCTATTTCGACTAAAAAACGAAGAAAAAAACGCACCGCTGCTACTATAAAGGCCGGCAAAAACCATAATATCTTTTAGAGGATTAAAACTTCACAATCGAAAATAACCTTTAACTCTTCAGGATAGGGTTGACATGGGTCGCATTATGAAATCTTATGTTTGGTAATTAGATTCTGACAGTTTGAAATCGGCAAAGAAGCCGACTGTCAAAAAGTCGGCGCCAGAATCAACGTGTTGTAAATAAAACAATGCGATTCCGAAATTTACGATTTTTGGTTTGGCGTTTTGCTTTCAATGCATTATTTTGTTCGCACGGCTCAGTTTCTCTACAGTGTCGTTAAGCCATTTAGGTGAGATTCCTCTGTAACATCTTACCAGAACGTCAACGATAAGATAAAACGGTAATATTTATTTTTGTTTTTTTTACCGATTAACTAATTAAAACCTATTTAATATTGGCGCAAACAAAATTTGGATGCAAAGTGATGAGTTCCAAAATGTTTGCTTTTGCATTTACTAAACATTTCCTAATTCCGCACAATTGAGCGTTTTAATATTTTCCATTGGCGGTAAGATAAATGATACATACATTTCGTGTTAATAATGGAGAGAGCCCTGTAATGTAACACTAGAAAGATGAGAAATAGGCACATTTATTTACGTGGGTCATAAAACTCTGGGCAACACCGCATGGTTGATGATTCAATTCTCGCAATGATACGAAAAATATTGTGGCATAAAAACTATTGGCAACGTGCACGAAATCTTGTCTACCTAATTATAAATAAATTCATTGTCTGTTACGATTTTATGTTACTATGGGAGATAAGATGCTAATAATCTAGGCTGAGAAAAATCCATGTTATTATAAGTAATTAGAAGTAGGTTAATCGAATAGTTTTCGAACTGAATTTATTCCGTGTTTGATTATTCGAATAGGAATAGCGGTTGTCATATTGTTTAATTGTTCTTTGGCGCATATCCAATGGGAAAGGTACCTAATATATTTTTTACGTACCTATCGTAAATATCAGTGTCATAGTTACGGTTTAAAAGTATTTTATAGAATCTATACAACTCTTTGCTGAAAATACACTATGTAGATTGCCACAAAGTTACAAGGAAATCATTGTTGTATCGCTCTCTCTCTCTCTAATTAAATTATATAAAGTGCTTAGTTTAATGATCCCATAATAATAATTAACACTTTTGTTTTCAATAGACACCAAATTGTGTTACACCTAGCTTATTTTAAGAGTAATGAGTAACCAATTACGAAATATAGTTACAGAAAGCATAATTCATAAAGGAACAGGGATGTTGAATGATATCTGATTCCTGTGATTTGATTAAAAAATTCCATTCCATCCTAGGATGTCGTAAGAGCCAAAGACTAAAGGATGATGGAGGCACAAAATCTAGCTACAAGGGAGGAAAAACTTGATACGAAACCCTGCACCACCCCATCAGGGCAGTATGGCACAGTAGGCTCATTTTCCTCCAAGTAAATTGAGGAGGCTCAACTCAACTTTGGGAATTTTATGGGCTGAGATGAAAATGACTGAAACACTCTTAGAAAGTTACTTATGGCAATGCAAAAAACATACATACTGCGTATGACACATTCTGTGTTGATACGCGTATATTTATTATTTTGAAGTGCCTTATCATAAAGTTTCTCGGTATCCCTTAAACACCATTTATTTACTAATGTGGCTGAAAATGTTTTAGAAATTGCGATCGTTCCGAAGCTACGCAAAGTTTTACGTTAGCGTACGGTCTCTATATGAAAGCTTTTTTTGCTGTCAATAGTATGTGACTCTTATTACCGTGTATTACGATTGAAATCGCCCAGTATGTAGATTATAGGTAATAAACACAAATGTCTTGGCATAATTTTGGATACACACAAGTCGGTCAATTTACAATGCTTCCGTGTCTTGATATAAATGTGTAAAACATAATTAGAAACTCAACCCAGAGGTGCTTTTGTGTATTGAGGGTTCTGTATTAAATTTGTTCTAGACATGGACTAAAAAGCCACAAGTAGGTTCGATAGACATTACGATTAAATGACGACGTAAATTGTTGCATATGATTATTGCAAAGGGTATGTAGAGAGATGGCTCTGCTCGGAGTTTCCCTGCGAGATCGAATCAGAAATGAAGATACGTAGGCAGCATGTGGGCTATGTCAAAGTAATGGCCCATAGCACGCAGAACTGACGGTCGAGAGGTGCTCGAGTAACGACCACGTATTGGATAGCGTAGTGCTAGGCCTCATTCACGGTGGAACAACGTCTGTATCCAGCCTTGTTGATGTAGGAGTTGTAAGGGTTTTTAGTGTTTTTTTTTGGGTTAAGAACCCTAGTTCTTTTTTCATTTTTATTGTATAATAATTTTATCGTCATCATCATTATCATCATCATTTCAGCCAAAGACATCCACTGCTGGACATAGGTCTCCCCCAAGGATCTCCACAAAGGCCGGTCCTGGGCCGCCCGCATCCACTGCTTTCCGGCGACCTTAACCAGGTCGTCGGTCCACCGTGTGGGAGGCCTACCAGCACTGCGCCTTCCGGAACGCGGTCGCCACTCGAGGACTTTTCTGCCCCATCGGGCGTCGGTCCTGCGAGCTATGTGCCCTGTCCACTGCCACTTAAGTTTGGCAATCCGGTGGGTTATGTCGGTGACCCTGGTTTTATAATAATGATAATAATAATAATCGAATCACTACATAGTATAAAACAAAGTCGCATTTTTCTGTCCGTCCCTATGTATGCATAAATCTTTAAAACTACGCAACGGATTTTGAAGCGGTTTTTTTTTATAGATAGAATAATTCAAGAGGAAGGTTTATAGGTATAATATAATTGCACCCGTGTGAAGCCGGGGTGGGTCGCTAGTAATTTTATAATTTAGATTAATTTATAATTATCACTAACTATATTCGTGACCAGGAATGCACAGTTTTATCAATAAAGAGGGTTAATAGAGGCGACCAGATGTGCAAGAAATGTCATAGAATTAGAAAATATTTCTAATCCTGAGCCAAATCAATCAGCATACTACTACTCGGCCTATAAATTACCCTCATACTGAGTTCGGCCTCCTTGGATTACATGGAGGGTAATTAGCCTACTGTGCCACGCTGGCCAGACGGGTAACCACAGGTTTTCGTATCAAGTTTTCCTTCTCTTGCAGCTAGGATTTCGGCTTTGTCATTTCCTCCTGTCGGCTCTTACGAGACCCTCAGGTCGGAATGGGGTGGTGACACTACTACAATCGACACATTAGCATTTTTGGGCTGAAAAAAAGACTAACAATCTGTAACAATTTATCTTAAGACGAACTTAAGATAAATGTTCCGTAAGCTCAATATTTATTTATTTATTTAGGACAACCAGTAATTGTTACATTAGTATTAACAAAAAGATAGATCTTAATCATATAGGGTAAATGTACAATTGTTTCGAGCGTGGACTGTTCAGGCTGGAGAGGCAGGTCGTAGGGATGAGCAGTGAACGGAAAACAACCCTTGCAGCAGAAAACTGAATTTATTTTAGTAATAATGAGAACACTTGACAACGAGGCTCGTGGCAGGCACAGAGAGAGAGAGCGGCCAGCCCAAAAAAATATAATTTCTTAAAATTAAAATGTTGGTGTTACCAACAACAATATAAAGGTAAGTGTAGTGTAATTGAATAAACAAGGCACTATCGTTACCGGTTGCTCATTAATGAGTTGTAAGGTCGATGAGCGACTTGCCACCTGCTCCGGGCACGCGACTATGATGTATTTGTAGATTTCAAAGGAATTGTTTATTTTTGGCCACAATAGCTTATAATTGATAGAATTTACGTCATTCGCTGATGTTTGATGAATTATATCGATTACGTAAAAACTGTGTACCTACTTCATGCATGAATTCAAAATTTAAAAAGGTCGATTTAGTTGGTTTTGTTTGAACGCGATAATCAGAATTATTTTGTTGCCTTTATGAATACAACACGTTTACTGCGGAAAGCTATGAAAGAGGAGTCTTGCATGAATGTGACGATATCGGGCTAAATTATTGGATATTGGGGACGAGCTTTAAATCATTCCAATAATTGGGTACGGCTCCTCCGTCCTTGTGAGGCTAGTTGGTTTGCCTCTTGCGTGCTTTTAATCACCTCTACCTAACCTCTCAGGATGAAATTGGTTAGAGCCATTACCTTACATGGTCTTACCATACGGACAGAACGGAATGCTCATATACTACAATGTTACTTTAAGGCATTTCCTACTCGCAAATGCCTAAGCATCACATGGCTGGTACCAGTTACATATTAGCTTCTAGTTTAGTAGGTACGTCGGAGCTATTATTATTGGGCAGCGCGAGCGCAGGTGGCGCGCGCAGGTGAGGCCACGCCCCCCGCGTCTGGCAACGTGCTACGTGAAACTAGCGACGAGACTCGTCAACTATACCGACCGTGACAGTTTACGCTACCGTCCTAGAACTATTCAATTTGTATAAATACCTATTTTTTACTGATTATAACTTTGTCTCAACTGACACATGCATCAACACGGAAAAAAATTACGATGTTAGTACGCGATATGTGAGGATTATGGAAAACTTAATTTCGAGACAGTTAGAGCCTGTCCGCACTGCGATATTTCACCGCGCGTTTTTTTACTCGCAATTCTGTAACACATTGAATATTATAGGAGTATCCGCACTGGCGGTAAAATATCGCGTACTACGGTGTACGCATACGGTGTATTTCGATCACGAAATTTAAACCGCAAGAATAAAAACCTCGCGATAAAATATCGCTGTGCGGACAGGGCCATAAGGTTGGCATTTTGGTAGAGCTTCGAAAAATGACAATCGCCTAGCGGATTGAAAGCGATAGCTTCCTATCATTAACAATAGCATTGCCAATGAATCAAGTCTAACCACTAACACAATAATTAAGTAAATCTTTTCCTAAAGATTTTATTTTGGTAAATATTGAAATTTGCACATCTCTGCTTTGCTCATCTTATTTCTAAGTTGAATCTGAGAGTAATGCATATTCGAGAGATGAGCATTCTGGCGACTTTGTTTTTGCATGATTTGGCTTTGGTACGTCAGAGTCAAGGGTACCTATGCTTTAAATATTTAACATTATATTTTGTATTATGTGATTCTTTTTATGTAAATTGTTGATCGCACAATATGGCTGACATACCACGTTTTAGTAAAAGCTCGTTATCATTATCAATGCATAGTCACACATCTCTATGAATGCATAAATCTTTAAAACTACGCAACGGATTTTGAAGCGTTTTTTACTAGATAGAGTGATTTATGAGGAAGGTTTATACACTTCTGGACACATCTATTGGCCCACCTTGTATTTTCAGTTTCGTTTGGTCCTAGCTAAAATTTTATATTAGGTCGAGCAAAAAGTTTTTATGCAGTTTTGAACCTGGCATATTCACAATTTCATTCAATAGTCTTTTTTTGAATTTCGAACACAGAATTTAAAGAAACAAAAGATAATTTGGAGCCTCTTTGTTGCTATCAAACAATCGAATACTAAGAAAACTTGGTTTTATTGGTTTACTTAGATTTAATTCTTGAAAAAGTGATTGATATCTTTGGTTTTGCAACAAACATTACTTATTCTTAACATTAAGGTGAGGTTCTATCAATAATCTATGGATACTTCTCCTGAAGTCGCTGCCCAAGCTGTGGCACTTATTTAGGCCGGACACAGCCAAAGAAACGTGAATGCTCAACTTAATTTAAGTCGATCTGCGGTCCGAAATGTTTATCGGAGGTACCTAGTGACTGGCGGCTTTGTTCGTCGCCAAGGAAGGCCACGATCTCGTGTCACAACTGAAAGGCAGGATCGATTCATCGTGACGACCAGCTTGAAAACTTGAGGTTGTTACAGGACCACGGCTGCCAACATTAAATGCTGAAAGGTACATTCGTGAGTGCTTAGAACCTCACGTGATACCATACGCGGACTATGTGGGCCCAAATTTCCTTTTTATGCATGATAATGCAAGAGCCCATGCGGCCGGCATCGTCAGGGAATATCTTCGGGATGTGAACATCACAGTTATGGACTGGCCAGCCAGAAGCCCAGACATGAACCCCATTGAGCACATGTGGGACGAGCTAAAAAGACGTGTTAGGGCTCATCAGCCAGTTGCCCAGACGATGCAGAAGTTGGAAACTGTCATAGAAGAGGAATGGGGGTTGATCCCTCAAAATTTCATAGAGCGGTTGATAAACTCTATGCCTGATCGTATGAGAGCTGTGGTAGATGCCCATGGAGGCAACACGCGTTATTAAATTAAACCTTTATTTGATAAAACATGTTTTTTATTCAAAAATCAATTGCCTTTAACAAGGCGCATATCCGACTTGTTAGGCGTAGCTCCATGTCGTATGGTATTCTGAATTCAAATTTAAAACAATACGATCGAAAAAGATGGTAAAATGTATCAGGTTTAAAACTGCATCAACAGTTTTTGTTCAATCTAGCAATCATATTTCGGTAGGGGCCATCGAAACCTAAACTCTAAGGTGGGCCAATAGATGTGTCCAGAAGTGTATTTATAATACATGCATAATATTGTAGAGAAACACTGATAAATTTAGATGTTCATCATTGCAACCGTGGGAAGCCGGGGCGGGTCGCTAGTAAAAAATAAGTTAGTGAATAACAAAATATCTCTATGTATAAAAATGAATAGCTGTTCATTAGTCTCGCTAAAACTCGAAAACGGCTGGAGAGATTTGGCTAATTTTGGTCTTGAAATATTCGTGTGAGTCCAGGGAAGGTTTAAGAGTCTAGCGAAAACATTGATATTGTAAGTAAAATAACAAAAACAACAATTTTATTTTCCCATACAAACTGTTACCTGTCAAACATTTGACGTTCGTCCCGACGGTTCGCTATTTTTGGCATAATTACTTTTTTCTTTTTTAATTACATTAAATAAGGGATTGGAATCGATAAGAAAAGGCGGTATATTAATTTATTATTAATTATTCCAATTCGAATTCAATATTCATAGTTCAAACAGGACAACGTCTGTAGGGACAGCTAGTAAGTAATAAATAACTAATGGACTGTTTTAATATACGAGTAATTTAATGTTCAGTACTTGATTATCGTATTCTTAACATATTAAACGTTAATAAAAAGAAACATAACACAGCGCTCATCTTAATTATGGGCTCAATAATATTTTTATAACCTTAACGTGTTTTGTTTACCCTTTCCGAACGAGGTAATTATAATGAAGTAGCGGGCATATCATAAGTGAATAATTTAATTAAAGAACATTGAAGTCTTTCTATAGTTGCATGGCTTTAAAAAGTAAGATTATAAAATATTTGCCATGGCAGAAATTGTTTACATTTAGAATAACTAATACTCGGCCCATGCAGGACCCAGTGCTGAGCAGGGCCTCCATCATTATATTGAGGGTAATTAGCCTACTGTGCCAATCTGGTCTCGGTTGGTACAGGGTTTCGTATCAAGGTTTCCTTCTCTTGCGGCTAGGTTTTCGGCCGGCCCTATACTTAGTAACACTAAGTATAGGGGCACAAGCAATTGGCAAGAACTTTTGAATTTAGCAGATTAATGCTAACAATAGCTACGTGGTGGATAGTAAACAGCAAGCTTGGGGCCGTGTTCCTTAGTTACATAATAAATAGCCTTCTAATAAACAGGTCGGCAATGCTAGGTGTTCCACATACGTCACATAAAGTGTGGCTTAGTAGTGGAAACGTTTATAGGACTGTGCAGTAGCACTGTGCAGTCAGTGGGTGCGTTACGCTCGTGAGTCGTGTCAATAAACTTGGCTGGGCGGGCGCCCCGCTAGAAATAGCGGGCGAGACGTGAGCCGTGTACTGTCCGCATAAACCGCATGGAAGGAAAGCGCGGCGGAGAATTTGAACCTTTTTTTTTGTAGACTATCCTACGGAACGGGGAAATGTGTTACTGAAGACCATTTGAGAGGTAGAGTAGGGATTTATCTGGTTATTCATTCGAATAAAAACTTATTTAGAAAAACTAGGGACACGTGTAAGTTTTTATGGAAAACTGTACGTTTTACTGCAACTGAGTAATTTCGTAATACTCCTAATTTGATTTTGATGGTCTCACATTTTAATTGCTCTTCTTTTCCTTACTGATACTGTTAAAATACTTAGATAATGTTGTTTGCTTGTTTAGTTTGATTTTAAAGGAAAGCAATTATAAGTATGTAATAGGTATGTATTAAAGAGCAGTTAAGCCCACTGGATTCATAAAATTATTTATTGGTTTTAGGTTGATTCGTTATAGGTTTCATTATTAATTTGTACGTATTTAGATAGATTTGTAGATCCTTTAACAGTTATATTACATTTACTGTTAATGAGAAAAAAAGCTAATCATATAGCAATTTAACGCAAAGTTGGTCCCTCGTACGTTAAATATGCAGACTCTACAATATTTCTTCTTTTGTCCAAAGTGCGTACGTTAGGATTGAGACATTACAAGCTTTTACTAATGTGTGGTGAGTGGGTGTCCCGTTTCCACACACGTATTTCATTAAAATAATCTTTGCTCCAGAGAATGTCTGCAAAAAAATAGCGTTGTATATTTTTAACCCCCGACGCAAAAAGAGGGGTGTTATAAGTTTGACGTGTCTGTCTGTGGCACCGTAGCTCGCGAACGGATGAAGAGATTTCAATATAGTTTTTTTGTATGAAAGGTGAGTTACGGGCGAGTGTTCTTAGACATTTTTGAAGAAAATCGGTTGAGCCGTTTAAAAGTTATAACGGGTGAAAGTGGGGAAGAATAACCGAATGTCTGCTAATATAATCGAGTGGGGTCTCAAATGAAAGCGCATCACATGCAATTTAACAAAATCTACATTATATTAAGTGTGTACCTATAAAAAGTATAAAATAAAAATTAAATTAAAAATTTAAGAAATCCCCCGACACGATAACCTTTAAAAAGTAAAAAATAAATACATCGCGTTGGGGGACCAGGGGTCAGGTGATAAATAAGTGGGAGCGGTCCCCCAACGCGATGTACCTATTTATTTTTTACTTTTTAAAGGTTACTGTGTCGGGGGTTTATTTAAATTCTTAATTTAATTTTATTAAAAATATTTTCACTAAAATGTAAACCAACTTCAAAATGAGAATTAAAAAGCGATAAATAAACAACCATTTCAAGTCGCGTGTAAAGCAGTGCTTTACACGCGACACGTATATCCTAAATATCTTCGGTGTCAATAAACTCATAAGACTAAAGTAAAGTCTTAGAAATAGGTAATGATGATGATTTCAAGTTTTCTGCCTATCTGAACAGAATTCGATCAAATGTATACAATCTGGAGCCGATGCCAAAAAAGTCTAATCTGTGTACAAATGACGGAGTTATGCATTAACAAACATTAAAAATGCATACAATCGAATTGAGAACCTTTGATCTGGAATAATAAGGATAGAGACACACGTACCCATATTGCTGCACAACGATAGAGCAACCCGGGGATGTTAAAGGGCGGACCAGAGTCCCACACACCCTGCACCGGCTCTAAGCTACGGCAGATAGACCATCAAGGATGTTAGCGCGGGCACAAAACACTTTATTCCATAGAATCAGATGAGGCCGATATAACAATGTTCATTTATTTTTTATATAAGCCTAGCTGTATCCTACGTGCGTTGCTACGCCACTAAATTAAATAAATTTGAAGGCATAATAATTTGCATTATTTTTTGTTCCATCCATAACACTTTGCTGAAGATCACCACATGATCAAATCCATAGTTTACGATTATATAAATTGCATACTACGTAGGCGACACGGTTGGCGCAGTGGTTGCGCGATCGACTGCTGCGCAGCATGTCGCGGGTTCGATTCCCGCACGGAAGAAATATTTGTACGACCTACAAGTATTTGTTCCGGGTCGGGGTGTTTTATATCTATAATATGTATATATTTACAAAAAAAAAAGTATATAAGTAGTTTATCATCCATCTCGTTCCCATAATACAAGCATTAAGTTGCTTAGCTTGGGACGAGATGGCGTTGTGTGAAATGTACAAGGATATTTATACTGACAAACATTCATTTTTATATATATGAAGATGTTTTTTTTTACCTCATATCAACCTAGTCTTTTTACAATATCATTGGGGAGAACCTAGCAAACTAACGGTCACTAAACCTCTTTTTGTTCGGAAAATGAGCACCCACTATAGAAAAAGGCTTTCAGTAAATCCACTTACTATCAGACAGTCCATCAGACAGTAAATAGATATTCTTCCGAGCAGATTTTCTGTTCCGATCGAGATGTATCTTTGCAAGAGATCTCTTAGTCGCCTCTGATAGTACCTACCTACATGTTTAATAAAGTTCCGTTGGGAACCTATTTTTATCCGTCTCCGCACGGACATTATGAAATATCACATTCAATTAAATCCTTCGAATGTCCAATTATTCAACGTTACGTTACGCATTTCCAGTTTTTTTCCCGAGAATATGTGTAATACTGAAATCTGTGCCACATTGAGTGTACACTTTATTCCCGTTAACGATATATCATGTGCTAAATCGTACTTGTGTTGATATGAAATCTTCGCACCTTCTATAAAAAAGAACACATTCTCAAAAATATCATCATCACGTAGGTACCAACGATTAATGTATTTATGGGCGACATTGAAATTCATTTTATTTACAAAATCTGTGCCAATATCGTGACAATTTATTGCAAAAATAACAACCCTCAAATACAAATTGATTGAGATTTAAACGTTTTGAAAGGGAGGTTTACGATTATTATACTTGTTATCATATTAATCATGTTGTAATTTCCGATGGAACTTTTTATTTGTGTCGTTGTGTGCCAAAACGGTATTTTGCAACCAAAATACTTTGACGCGACAGAAAAAGTTACTCGGTCTAAATATACACCGTCTGGATTCCGTGGCCGCGCGCTCTTACTTACCGGGTATGAAACGCACTGACGAATAACCGATATTATGAATGAAATGTTATAATTTTTGTTGCATAAGCATTTTTTGTTGACACTTGGCTCAGATCACCGATCATCGGGTCCGACACGCCGCGCTCCGGCATTCCCAGAAGGTCGGAAGTCCGCCAAGGGATATAACTTTAAAAAATAAGGTATTTCCCCAATGGGGCAGCTTCAGTTTGAGTGGTAGATATTCGCCTGCTAAAATTATTGCTAAGTTAATTTAAGTTAAAAAAATCTCTCCTTGCGTCGCTGGATGGCTGGTGACATTATGTACCTATTCCAAAATTTTCCTCGTATAGATTTTATGGTCTGGCAAAAATAAAAATGTTAGTTACGATACTATATCAAAAATCGTGTACCTACCTAACATTTGATAAACAACAATCTTTATCATCATCATTTAATAAATTCATTAATATCATTTATTAAACAACATCATCAACAATCTTAACTTTAATAGTCATCTGGATCTAGGCTCTGAAATACTGAGTCAGTGTATCCCAGATATAGCGATCGTTGGTTTAAAGGGGATTATTCATGCGAATGAGTTACAGCTCGTGATTCAATTGTTTGTTTTTATTTTATTTTAGTCGTTCCTAGACCTGTCATGATGAATTGCATAGCAGTATTTGATCTTTAGAAGAATTGAGTTTCGGAAATAGGTTAAATCGGGCTGGCCCGACGCAACTTTCTTTCTTTTTAGCGTTGCAAACCCTCATGGTTTCCTCGCCGTTGAGTTCTAGTCGGGTCGTGTGGGACTCTGAGGAGCGGAAAAATGGAAATCTCCGCCCCAACCCCCTTAAACAATCGACATCCCTCAAGTGCCGGAAATAGGGCCACGGGTTTAGCTTTCATAACCTTTCGACGGTGCATATAGATTTCAGAAGTGAACTTTGTCACAAATACGTCAAAGTGTGTTTAAAAAAAGTTGGGCTGTTAATTTGACGTGTGCTCAGTAGCATCTCTACTTAGTTGTAGCGTACGTTAGCACACGCAGATGCGCTCTAAACATCTGCCGCGCGTGCCGCCCCACCCCTTAGCGGTCTGTCGGCTCTAAGTGGGCAGCATGTTTGCTCTTTTAACGTTTTGACATTGCAATACGTAATTGCAACTATACAATTTTACCTTTTTTAACCGACTTCACCGGGATGTTTTCATTAGTTAGTCTGCCTGTAACTTTTAACAAAAAATGTAAACCAACTTCAGAAACCATGGAAAATGAAAATGTTTTGAGGTTCCTATATTTATTTGTTAAAAAGTTCAAATTCATGATCACGTTGTTCATGGGGTTGACTCTAGTCAAAACTCCGTAAGATAACGTCTTCCAGTATTTAGCCCTCTTAAGTTAAATTCCCATAGCTTCTAAATGATAAAAACATGACTTCCTCTAAAAATAAATAAAAATGTTTGAGGCCACTAAATTATTTGCTAAATTATGTTTATTTTCCTAAGATATGTAAAGACCCCTAACATCCGATGTGAGCAAAGAGTTTATTGAAAAGGGAAATTCTGTGAAAAAAATTGTTTTATATTTTCAACCCTGATGAAGAAACCAACTTTTATCTGATCCTTTGTTCAATCACATAACGAGTAGGTATTCCATTGAAAATGAATCGTCTAGCGACCTTAATTATTGTCTTACTACTACTACCTACTACACAGTATCTACCCAGCACAGCACCTGCCCCTTTGTTGAGTTGGGACTCTTCCGGTTACATGGAGAGTAAGAATAAGCCTACTGTGCTGCGCTGGCCATACGGGCTGGCCACAGGATTTCCTATCAAGAAGGAGAAGGAAAACTTGATACAACTACGGGTAATTTATGGGGTAAGTAGTACTTAGTAGTAGTTTCTCTTGCGACTAGGTTTATGGGCTTTTTCATTTCTGATATTATCCTTAATTTTTCGATATTTTCTCTGAAGCTTAGTTATCTATGTTCCACGATATTTCATATTTTCTCGGACCTTGCTTTCCTACTTGTGATACTTGCGTACCAGTTGGTGAGCAATATTCGAAGGAAAATATGCCTATATTTTCCTGGGAATTTGCAAGCAGTACCTATGTTTAACAGTAGTTACCAGCGTATCGCTGCTATCTCTATACCTAGAGGGTTTATGTTACATCCTGTGTAGATTCAAATATTTTAATGATGTAGCCTATCTACCAGATAGAACGGGTCATGGGAACGTGGGCTACAATGGTCGCGGTATGCACTTATTTGCGTCAGTTAGCAGTAATTATCGCGATGTATCTATAGTTTGCACGATGGTGCGATTATGCGTTTTTGTGAAATCACGTGTAAATAAACCTAATATTATTAATATATTTTCAACAAAATTATAACTATCCCGTATTTTGTTTGTTATGTATTTTTAACCTAAGTAGCATACTTATTCATCCTTTGTAGGAATTAATTGTTGGAGGAGGGCCGACTCAGCAGTGGGTCATCTAAAGGTGAAAATACTTATAATAAACTGGCAAAGGGAGATACATATTTAGAGCTAAGGCAAATTTTAAAAGTTACCTATAAAGTTTCATTAAAAGCTTTATAAAGTTGTATTTGTACATATCATCATCATCATAATTTCAGCCCATAATTTACACACTACTAAGTCGGGCTTCTTCCAAATTCATGGAGGGAAATTGACCTATTGTGTCACGCTGGCAAGACGGATTGGCACATGTACTCTACGTGTATTAATGTTATACTACGTATTAACTTTTCGACGGGTCCTTAATCACAAAAATTTTACTACATGCAAGTGCAACACAATTTATGTGTTGTACGTCAAGTTAATATTTTCAAGTGGAGTTTGCCAAGTCGCCGAATGTTCGCGGAATTCCTTCCACCTTTCTCGCTATACTGGCTTTTGCAGACCGTGCGATAATGTTAATATGTAGTTTCAAAAGAAGTAGGTAACAAGGTTACTTATGGTTGTCTTGTCTTCAGTCGTTATGATCTATATGAATGCAAACTTTTAACAGCTGATATTATAAATGCGAGTTAAGCAATTTCTGATGCCGTTTCTGGTGGTTCAATGGATGGCCATCATATTACTATAACTTCTGGCCGCCTTTGTAATATTACACATAAACTAGGCTGCCATTCCAATAGGTATCTATTGCAGTCGACACGCAAAGTCAGTGACTGTCAACGTGAAACTGACAGAGTCTGTTATATTTTTACTAGATGAGACTCGTGAAGTGGGTGTTGGTTCCGTATATATAACGGTAGCTAACCAAATCAAGTAATGCTGGTAGCGACCTTTACTATTACCACTACTCAGCCCATAAATGACCTGATGAATAGGGAGGGCATCCTCAAAGGATATAAAATAGGAAATATAACAAACAAAACATTGTCGGTTTAACACAGCTTGATCAAATAATTTTGGTAAAGACTTTAGGAAAAACTCGTGGTACGGATTGTCGCGAAATTATAAGTTATACAATAGCGAATGAAAGTGAAATCGAGGCGAATATGGGCTAGTAACGTGCGTCTACGATCCGTAACACGATATACAACATGTAACAAATATTCCTCCGTACCGTGTAATAAGCAACATTGTTTATGTAACATTGCCAATACTAATTAGTCTTAGATAGGTCAAGGTGAAGCGGCGCTGCCAAACGCTGCTTCGGATATTTTGGTACATCGCTTTTAGACTTTCATAATAAATGCACCTCAACACTCTGTACTTCCTTATTAATGGTGAAATTCGAATCAACAAGTCTCACTTTTATATTTGATAGCAATGTAACACATTTTCAGGACTTGTTCATCTTCTGACCTGAGGTGGTTAAACCAGTAGTTAAACAGAGCCGTGACATTGTGTATTCTAAGTCCGTATGGTGACGGATTCAGAATACACAATGTCACCAACCCATAATATTCTGAGGGTATCGTAAGAGGCGACTGATAGAAAGAAAAAGGCAGAACAACCTAACCGCAAGATAAGGAGAACTTGTGCGTGCCCGTCTTATGCATTTGGAGGAGGCCCAGCTCGGTAGTGGATTATTTTTAGACTGAAATAATGATGACACGGAGCGATTGACGCCTGCCCTCCGGGACCCATTTGGTGGGAAAGGCGGTATATGTTTACCAGTCCCGTTTTTCATGCGACACTACGTGTAACCATAGATGTAGAATGGCAGGCGGCGTTTCGAATGCTTTGCAGCGGTCGTGTTCATCTACATGCACATGGAACGTTTTCAATTAAAGAAAACGAAGGCGGTAGATTAAACTATTTCTTTGTACTTTTAAAGATAGCTTTGACTTAGTATCTCCCGTCACCACGACTGTTGCAAAGCTAGTTTCTGCAAAAATACACCCGACGAAATGTCTAATAATCGCAGTAACCTAAGACATCATATCAAAAATAAAACTTTAGAGCCCTTAGCACTGACCTGCAAATTGCAAAAAATTTGAATTTCGCGGGCTACCCTGGAGCAATCACCTTAACAAATCTCTTTCTGCCCCATACTTCAATATATATAAATATAAACACATAATTAAAATACTGCTTTTGACTTTATATTCAATCTGGATGGCTATTGAGACTGGGTTTTTGTTACACTCTGAATCCTTAGCCTAAGTCAAGTTAGAGTAAGTAAGCAATCAAGACTCAAGTATGCTTAATGAATGTCATTCGTGCAGTAGATAACTCTGAAAGTCTAGACTTCAGACAGACAGGAAGCCATCGTGCGTCATATGAACCATTTATCGTGTTAATATGATACTCCGCCACAGTGCTATTTACGCAGTAACTTAACGTTTTAAGTATCGTATTGTAGTATCATGAACGTGGAAATATTGTTTAGATAGTTGATATACGTTCCCCAATATCCCACTGTAATACAGTTTAAAACTGGTACAGGGGTATTGCAACTAGTTGCTTGCGGCCATCCTTGCAGAGTCAGAAGGCTTATGTTTGTAATCTATTGCAATGCACATATTATAGTGTCTTGTCACCTGTTATTTGTAGAGAGTTGGGATACCACGTCATTACAGGTTAGTAGCTAGTCGAACCGGTGGTGCATGTTCAAATGAGATATTGTTTTAAATTCAAATGAATTCGCGTAATTTTACATAATTTAAATTCCCAATTTAACAATCGTGTCCCGAGGAAAATTTTCCGCAACATAAGCCCGTAACATTTGTCAATGCTCTTAATTTTCAAGAAACTGTTAATTTTATGATTCGTGGGAGAGTCCATCATAAGTTTAAACAGTTTTAGTTTATTATTTATCTAACACCTACAACATAAAACAAAATGAAATTGCTTTTTAGTCTTTTATCGTGTTTGCCGTTGTTTAATTTGATTGCTAGAGGCAAACACTTTCTGGATATAAATATAAACAAATTTCTGGTCTTTATAATCTATAAAAATATCATTATACTTGTTATTTTTTATCGTTAACTATAACGAAGTGAGCATTGAAGACGAAGCGTTTCAAAATAACTCTAGTTTCATCAGAATGTATATTTATTTCCAGAAATTCCATTATATAACATCTAAATTTGAAAATCGCTTTATATTTATATTTTTCATTGGTAAAAAAATGGGTGTAACAAAAACCCTAAATATATCCGATAATATCGATGCTGATAAAGATACTGTATGGAAATTTTCAGGAAAATTTACACCAACTGCTGGACGAAATACCATAACTAGAGAAATAAGCATGTCATCATCGCCATCATTTCAGCCAAATTACAGCCGCTGCTGGACTTAGGCCTTCCAAAAGATTTCCGGCGACCTACCACCAACAATGCACATCTTCTGTTGCTCTCTCATTATTCAAATTAGAATTATAATTTACACATAGGACTGCTCCATTCATACCTTCATTTTGAAAGGCTATAAGGATTCTGTGACGCCCTGTATAGAGAAGTCAATGTTATATTTATGCTACATTATATTATAAGACCATGGTCTATTGCGTGGCATATAGTCTGAACATAGGTAGCTAGTTTATTATTTATTTTTTTAGTCAGTGACTATGGTTGGTGTAATACCAGCCGGAACGTATGAAAGTAGTATTTTCCAAATAGCTGCTTTATAGAGGCATATTTTTCCAATGGTTTTACTGTTCCAAAATTCTCTGTGTCCGTATTGCAATGACACATGACACTAATAATGCTAAAGTTTTGTTTATAATATTATCTTAATCAAGTTCCTGGGGATTTGATGAAGTGACACATTCGGCTGCTACGAATGTCTGCATATAAAATAATAATAATAAAAAAATAAATATCCTTGGACATTTCACACAACTCCATCTCGTCCCAAGTTAAGCAACTTAATGCTTGTGTTATGGTAACGAGATGGATGATAAACTACTTATATACATTTTTTTTTTGTAAATACATACATATTATAGATGGAAATGACACCCAGAAATGGTACCAAGAAAAAGCCATATCTGTAACATTTTCCGTCCAACAGTTTATAAAACGTACATACGTAAAGTTCTGTAAGTTACTTTTTGTTGTAACCAACCAGGCATACCTGTTGAAAATATTTTAGTTACATCGTCTTCCTGGCTTTTCTCTGTAGTAAAGCTTTCCAACCCAGTGGTAGCTTTACACTTGATAATTGAAAGGCATATTATAAAAAAATCGACAATAATAAAGTGATTTCTTAGTTTTACGCGATTATCACACAATGAAAGCATTCGAAACGTCGGGAATTAAATATTGTAGGTAATATCACGTGATAAATCCGTAAAAAGTGTTTAATTTCAATAATAAAGTGACTTTTTTTTGTCTCCGAAACGTTCGAAAGAATTTGAATGAAACATTTATTCGATACCAGTAGCTCGGACTAACTTTTCTTTTTAAAAAGAATTAGGGTAAAATCTGAAATCAGCTTAATATTCGCGGAATAATTTCCTAATCGGCTATTAATGTTGTTTTTAGATGACTACGTAAGTTCAGCGAACCCACGCACATGGTTTTATGCCTACAATAAACCGACCAAGGCGAGACTGATTAAAGACGTAATATAGCTTTAACAACCACGAAGGGAAACTAAGTGTTACAAGCCGTTAACGAAACGTTCCCTGCGAATATGAGAAATAGGAAAGCTCAATTTGGTTAACATTTCTGCCGCTTATATAAAAAGTCTATTTTCAGCAATATTTCAAATTTTATTATGTATATACAAATAAATACAATGTTTGTGTGTATTTTAAAAAATATTGCTGCCTATGTATAACGCAGTAATTAACCGTCTTCAAATAGCAGGACGTTCTCAAAGCGGTTATATCGATATCGATTTAGTAATATGGTATAAAACTTTAAATAAGTGATCAAGAAAGATTTGTAGTTCGACCTTCGGTTAATATTAGATCCTTACATATGAAAACACATTTGGTTTTTCCTCATTATTTTCCTGGCGTCGCTTATTACCGCATAATAGAAAACATGAAATATATTTACGTGTACGAGTTCTACCGTGGGCTGCAGAAACAGCTCGAAGGATTAATGGTGTGTACGGCGCTGGTGTCGCAAAGGAAAACACGGTATGTCTTTGGTTTCAACGTTTTCGTTCTGGAAATTTCGACCTTCAGAACTAACCCCGTGGACGGTGCCGCCGCCTGTGTCGTTCGCTACAGCCTTCTAAAATCTGGCCAAACGATTACGGCCGATATCTATTGTCAGCATGAATGAAGAAGTAGCTGCTAAATAACCGAAATTGGTCAATCGCTCTAGGTCACTGCTGCTTCACAACAACGCAAGACGTGTGGACTGCACAACAAACAACCACTAAGTTAGATGAGATACAATTGGAATGTCTGCGACATCCACCGTACTCCCCGGACCTTGCACCAACAGATTACCATTTCTTTTTCCGGAATTTGGACAACTCCTTACAAGGCAAAAAAAAACAACTCCGATGTGGCAGTCCAAACCGCCTTCAAAGAGGTTATTGATTCTCACCCCCATGTTTTGTTTAGTAAAGGGATCAATGACCTACCTATGAGATGGCAAAAGTGTATAGATAACAACGTTGCATACTTAGATTAACTAAATATATTTTACAAAAAAAAAATGCCTCCCGTACAAACGCCTATTTCGTATGTAAGGACCTATAGGATTGCCTATAATATATCCTATAGGATAGCCTAAGACATCGACTTCAAATGGTTGTTTAGGCAAAATTTTTCGCTTTGTAGTGAATTTCTATTGTGAAGTCGATTTGTGCGTGTCTTCTTTTGCTCCGGCTAAGCTCAGAAGTACCTGGATCGTTTTTGGACAGAATTTCACTAGCAACTTGTGTTATGTATAAAATGCACAATAGCTTTTACCTCGTTTATGTAAATGTAAAATAAAATGCCGATTTTTGTGAGGCCCCTAAAACACGCGAGCGCAGCCCTCAGTTCTAACGGAGTTTTATTGAAATATACAATTCTGCCTACGAAGTTGATTGTTCGTTTGATTTTTGGATTTTTTTGACACGGTAACACCAGGAAAGACAACTGATATAACATTGTTTGTTTTACAGCAATTGCGGTTGGACGCCTTCGGTCAGTCTTTGATGCTTTTAATTTGTGTAATGATTTAACGATCTCCTACGTGTGGGTTCGTCAAACAAATAAACTGAGTTATGTGATGGTGATGTTACGTATTCATTACTTAGTACCTAATTACGGCTAGGAATCTGGTATTAAGTAGTTTACAGTACCTACTAATATAGAGTTTGTTAATATCTGCCAAATTTGAGGCGAAGTGATTTTTTATCAAGTTTCAAATGTCATTTAAAACCGACTTAATTTTTTTATGTTTGTCACCGCATGGCTCCTTAATTTTATTAACAGATGAACAAATTTCTGTTTTATTAACGAAAATGTGTATTTAAGTTACAAATTGCCGATGAAAGGTATTTTCTTATGCGAAAACCGTAACAAATACAGTGATAATTTTGTTTTACGTTTGTAAGATTTATACGGAATGAGTACTACAACAGATTTTTTATTATTTCCTTTTAATTGTAAACGTAACATAAATATGTTTATGGAAATTAGTATGATGATGATAAAGTTATTTTTCCGGGAAAATATTTTAAAACGTCTACAGTATTAAATATCCCGCTATACTTATACTAAGTTAAATTAAAATTGACTCTTAATAATAACTCTGTTGCAGCACAGGTAGCGTCCAGACAGTGTTTATCGGTCACTATTGGTTTATGATTAAACTACGTCTGTACAGTTTAATAAATCATCAGAACTGAATAGTACAAACTGCGTTCATAACGTGGTTAGTTTGTTTGTAAATATTTCTCGAAGATATTGGTTTGCGTTTTGGCATCTAGTCGATTTTATTGATATATCTATTCGAATACTGACTCATGTTATTCGCGTTAATGGTGTTTATGATTTTAAATGCATTAAATGTCAGTTTAGTTGGCGCTGGAATGCCAATTGTTGATACTAGTGTTGGCGCGAAAATACATTTTTGTTGTACCATATGTACGTATTATAAAGCCAGTATATATTGTTTTATTCAGTTTAGCTAGATTTATGGACCATACATCTCAGCCCATAAAAACCGACTGCTGAATCGAGCCTCCACCAATTGAATGAACGGTTCGCACACGCTTTTTTAATCATGTTTGCCTTCTCTTGTGCCTTGCTATTTCCATTATTCGGTACTTACGACATTCTCAGGACGTAACGTAGTGTCATCACATGGACACCACCATAGAAACATGCAATTCTTCTTCTTCATTTAGGTTTTGGCTTCCATCGTTAGCAGAATGTGCAGTTGGTGTGACGCAACAATCATTTAATCTTAAAAAATCTTTTCTATTATGGTTTGATTTTCTCCAGACTTAGGTCTATAGAATTTAGAGGTGGTGGCATCGATCTCTAATAAAAGGGTGGTGGACAATTTTAACACTTATCGTAAAAACACTATTTGAATAACAGGATTTTAGAAATTGAATTTGGATCATGTACCTAGAGCAAATAAGAAATGAATATATCAAGTACTTATATATTTAGTCTTACCCATGAACTGCGCTCTGTAGTGATGTTTATCGACACTTGAATATCGATATTGTTGAGTGATCGATGACAGATGTTATTATACTGAGCAATTAATATTAGATATCTTTAAGGCCGAGGATGGATATAAATAAGTTAATTCTTAAGATCTTTATTGGATCATCTTAATGTTGTGATGATTCATGGTATTGTTTTTAGTGCTTTGTAAAATGTTGGTGCAAAGAAATTAAAGGTGTAAGTTTACTGATGTTATAGCTGATGTTATAGTTATATATACATGTTGATTGCATTCGGGCTTTCATTAATCCGTCCGTAATCTTTACTAATATTATAAGAGGAAAGATTTGTAATTTATTATCTTTGTAACATACTTATAAACTTAGAAACGAGTGGACCGATTTCAAAACTTATTTCATTATTTTTCTATATGCGCGCATATGCCAGTTAAGTATAAAATCACCATCGCGGTTTCTTACTAAATCTACTCTGTGGAGTGGCCTTACAAACTAGTGGCAAATACTACGAGTAGATGACTAATCTGACTATTAGGCAAAACAGTAGTATTTTCGAATGAAACGTTAAGTGGCTGAAATAATATGACTATAAGATGTTTCGAAAATACTAGGGATACTATATAGTTGACATAATATTCCTAGTATTAACGTAACATTCTAAGCGTGCATCGTAAACAAAGTATGATAAAGAGCCAGAGATACGGAGTAAGAGAGACAAAAATGAGTCATAAAATCTTAGTCATTTCTCACGGTCCACGCGCTAACCTCGATCCACAATAACATTTCCTTGGCAACAGTTTCACAGCACTATCGGCGCCATCTCTATCTAATACAATTACTACAATATTTACATTCCCCACGTCTTTTTGGTATGCAGAAAGTTTTAAAAGAAACCAATAATTAGCATAAACCATTAGTCAGTTTTTGTAAACACAAACAAAGCGTAGCGAGCTATTAATATTATTTATCAAATTGACTGACAGTGTTTCGGTTTCAATGTCGTAAGTGGCCCGGCCGCTAGTCGTACACAAAAGTTTTATTTTATATTTCACATTTCACTATTGTAGATAGGCCTCCCACACGGTGGACCGATGACCTGATTAAGGTCGCCGGAAAACGATGGATGCGGGCGGCCCAGGATCGGCCTTTGTGGAAATCTTTGGGGGAGGCCTATGTCCAGCAGTGGATGTCTTTTGGCTGAAATAATGATTGAAGATAGAGTTCGTTTAAAAGTGTTTTAAAAGTATGCGTGTGTGAAGCTGAGTGGCATTTTTTTCGCACCCAGGAATTTCATAGTGATACTCACAATTATTGTCCTTCTTAGCAGATAATATGTCCTAGGATAGTAGGTATATGAAGTTTTTGCATATTTAATTAATACATATACTTGCGGGATTTAAAAGAGCACTCATGGAGTTTTGTAGCGGGTCTTCTGTGTGAAATGGCATTCCGAATCGGTCCTAATAAAAAATACCCAAAAAAATAATCATTTGGGATTATTTGACTATTAGAATACATTGATTTTAAACCTCAGATATCAAATATGAAGTTTGAAATTTAATCATATCAGATACAGTTTTAATATATTTTAATTAAGGATTAATTAATTAACTACTATTTTAATGTACAACAATCAAGTAAATCTATGAAAAAAATATCCTTCAACAAAAGCTTATCGATTTGTAAAATAATGTAGTAAAGGCAGTTAGTGTAAGTAAATATATTTCACGTTTGAAGTCATCGTAACAAACCATCTGGTGATTACATCCACTTATTTAAAATAACTTTACAAATAACTTGTTTACGCAAAAAAGCACAGCGACCGGTGTCATATTACAACGCTTCTGTCTACGGAACATTCGTCTCGGTGTTTGTTATGACTGTTCCGAACTTTTTATTCTTTTTTTTGTATCGATAGGCACCGGAAGCGCGCGGCCGTGAGCCAGCCGCTCGGCACTAATTGCACTCCAACGGTGGCGCTAGTGACGTAATGATCATAATCATCGGCGCTCAACATTTGCAGCAGCTTGTATAGCGATTAAACTTTTTTAATAAAAAAACTAGACAAATCGAATAAAAACCCATACTGCTAACAAATATCGGTATCTAAATTAAAATATATGCCACTTCATAATATTAATTTCTGTTGATTAAAATAATTTACAGAGATAGTCACTAAATTTAATAAGCATCTTTATCTTTTGCACGTAGTCCGTAGAGCAATTAACCTAGAAAAATATATTTTGAAAACCAAATAAATTTCGTGAATATTTAATAAATCTCTAATAGGAAAATTACAAAAGTACTAAGGCTATCATTGCCTCATGTATAAATTTGTCAATGTATAAAATGCGCCTCCGTTAGATATGATTATAATTATATCACTAAGGTTCACGCGTTCACGCAAATTACCCTATTGTTTATAGGTATACGAATCTCGAAAGAACGATTAAACAGCAGCCATTTTTTGTCACACTGTTAGAGGCGGCACGAACGAAACCGATAGTCGATGCAGTGGACCGTGGCACAACACTTTTTGTGCATTTCTGATATTCAGTGTAAGTGAAAAACTTTAAGCGAAACGTATATTAAAGTATTGCAAAAATAAGTTATGATTGTATTCTTATAACATTGTATAATTATAATAACAAATTATAATGTTTAGAAAAACCCATGTTGCTTTAGTAATTAAAACAGTGATGACGGATTATTAATGTCACATGACGTATATAAAGAGGCAAGGCGCCTACCTCTTCAAGTTTCGTAAAAGCTCTTACACTAAGTACCTGCTTTAAGTGTTTCTAGAAGTAGCAACACGCCTAGCGCCCGCCCCCGCAGTTCATGAGTTATACGCCCGACGACGGATCAAAGAGCCGCCAGAAGTGCGTAATGTTCGTAATGATTCAGTCTAAACTCGCTTGATAAGCGACCACGTGGCTTGGAGAATGCGGTGTCGATAAACTTTACCGGTCGCAAGGTTTGGGGAGCTTGGGGGAGTTGGTGCACTTTTAGGACTGTAGAAGAGTCTTAGAACCGTAGTTATGTAACGTAGTGCCTGAAAAGTTAACTGCCTGCCTCACGTAATAAAAATAGCAATCAAATTGGAATTAAAAGAATGAATTTGATCTTTATAAATCTTGATACTAACCAAATAAATCAATGACATCAAATCAAATCAAAATGTTTTTTATTCGAATAAATTCTTGCGAATGCTTTCAAATAGTCAAAAAAAAAAGTATTAAATTTAAGAGAAATATAAAAATAACTAATCATCTAGTTTTTACCACCGGTTCGGAACGCCATTCCACAGAGAAGAGCCGGCAAGAAACTCTGTGGTTGCTCTTTTAAATAAAAGGGTTACAATGATGGTGATGGTCTGCGTGAGTCTTCTTAACAGTATAATACGAAAACGCTGGTAGTAGCAACCAGATAAAGTGGGTTCCTGCCGCTGACAATGCCATGTTTCCCATGGTCATCCGGAGCTGTAATGCCTGTGCTTCTCTGTCGGGATGGGGAGCCAAGGCTCACCCTAGTCGCAGAGTATGTTATCCCACTGGGGAGCAAAACCGTAGCCCTGGATTGGCCCGTTGAATGACACGGTTGGGCTTAGTGGGCAGGTCCATGCACTAATTTCCATATTACTCCCAGCTAGCTACCCCCCCCCCCCCACATTCTGTAAGGGCCTTTCCAATTAAACAGCTCCAGACTGAGCGGTGATTATTGGCCCTGCCTCTCTTGTTACTTCCCGCATAAAGGGAAAAATGTGCTCCCCGTACTTCAATAGAATATTTTTTTGATCATCATATCTGTAACGCACAGTTTATATTGCCTAGTTTTCATTCAGGGGCTCACATATTTTCCAGGAAACTTCGGACATCTTCAATGAGCACGCAATCGAGTAGGTGTCAGACTAAATAAAACGTCGATGCACAAACATACATGGAAATAAACTATTCTAGGCCTTTAGATCGGGCTGTTATGACTGTGTTTGAGATTTACTTAGTACCGATATTATTTTAAGTTGGTTATCGTATAACCATGGATTTATGTCAGTATTACTAGTACTAGTAGTACTAACAAGGATGCAGCGATATTTTTCCAAACCAACTTATGATAGACGGAGATACGGTCCACGTACTTATTTAGATATCCCAGTATGTCATATCATACTGATGAGTATTTAAAGTCCCAAAGGCATCTAGATATACAGCAAACGAATGCACGGATACAGATGAATAAAACGGATAATAACAAGTTTATTAAATTCATCATCATCATCATTTTAGCCAAAAGATGTCCAATGCTGGACATAGGCCTCCCCCAAGGATTTCCACAAAGGCCGGTCCTGGGCCGCCCGCATCCTGCGTTTTCCGGCGACCTTAACCAGGTAATAGGTCCACCGTGAGGGAGGCCTACCAGCACTGCGCTTTCCGGAACGCGGTCGCCGCTCGAGGACTTTTCTGTCCCAACAGGCGTCGGTCCTGCGCGCTATGTGCCCTGCCCACTGCCACTTAAGTTTGGCAATTTTATGGGCTATGTCGGTGACCCTGGTTTGCCTGCGTATCTCCTCATTTCTAATTCGATCTAATTCTTCTCATGGAGCCCATAGTGAGCGTCCACGTCTCTGTTCCATATGTCATTCATATTAAATTACATATCGGAAAACCGGGAGTCAAAGCGAGGACCCATGATTGCAGCCATTCGAACTCATAGACCTAAGAGACAGTCTACATCCACAGATAGTTTACGCAAAGGGTAGTGAACCGTAGTCTTGATTAATATCCAAATATTTTGTAGAGATTTTTGGGATTACTAAATTTGTATTGTATATTATTATTAAGTCACTTCACTGTATGTCAGAGAACAGACATTCTGGGAAATAAATATTCCTCATCTCCTTACGAACTGACATGACACTTAGCATCACAAGACGGCATGAACAGACATCTTAGCCTCTAAATCAAATTCTTTTTACGCTACCGAACTATAGAATCATCATGTACAGCGCAGTGCATATATCACATAGTTGCATGGCAATTACAAGAAACTTTTGTTTTTGCTTCAAGACTTTCTAAAGCTGCGAATCCAATCTAGGATAAATCTTTCAAACATTGGCCTATTGGCAGCGAAGACATTGGGACGTCACCTCGTCTCAATGGGACTCTACTCATTAGCAGGCTGAGAGTCGCTCACCAGGATCGTGGAGTATGTCCTCAGTAGTGGGAGTGAAAGTGCAGTAATTGAAATGGGCAAATGCCCCGGGATTATATTTTTTGTCGGTGGAGACCTGCCTTTATCTAGTAAGGAATACGGGAGAAGCCGAATTTTAATATTTATATTGTATCAAACTACATATACCACTTTGCAAGTGGTCAGGCAAAGTACACCTAAGTAGGTTGTCTTGACTCTAGCAGCAAACACATCACTGTCAGTACCTACTCCTCAATGATGTGAGTCACGGCCAGCGCTCTCTATTTACCATTTCGAAAAATAAAAAATCATTGGCAAGTGCAAAGTGAACAATAGATGAGTTACTCACTGACTGTTTTGCGAATGACTTGTTACATTTATTATTAGAAACAGTCGGTAGTTGCGTTAGTTTATTTTAAAACTGAGAAGGTTAGTTTGGATGCTTATGGTTAGTGGTATAACTGTATTCGCGGCTATAAAATTCCGTTTAATTTATGTGACTCATATGCAAAATCTGCTACACAGACAGGTTGGCACAAGATTTCGTATGTAGTTTTCGTTTTCTTGCGCCTGGTTTTCAGCCGTGTCATTAATTTCCTTAGTCGTCGCTTACATCCTAGCTACATTTAATGAGGCTTGTGACGCTTTTTTCTTCTTAATCCTAGTGCATAGCCAGGTATGTTATCGTATATTTATTTCTTTTTACACGTTAGTCATAAAATTATTGAAAAAGGTGGAGTTGGAGACTACGTAGTTGATCCCCAACCCGATGAATAGATATGAACTAATTGCTGCCTGAAATAATGGAATGCGTGCACGTAAGCCACGTTCGTCTGATTCTGTTTTATAAATTGGAGTAGTTTGAGATATTTTGGGCTTCAAACTTGCTAATACAATATAGTGAAAATTACCGTTCCTTTGATTGTCGATTTTGCCGATTATGGTAACCTACGTAGACTATAGTGACACTTGGGGACGAATGCCGCACACTTTGACACGAATTTGCGAAGAGCTTTTGAACTTAGCAGCTTTTGAACTCCTCACGGATCTCCGGCCGTTGGGATCTGGCCGTGTTATGTGGGACTCTGGGGCGCGTAGAGATGGTAAATTGCGCCCAGACCTACCCACTAAACCCACCGGCGATCCTCGACTGGCTGACTCCAGGGCCGCTGGAATCAGATTAACCGTAGGAGATGGAGTCGTGGAGATGGGAAAATGAATCCAAAATAGGTTTGGGGCCTTGCAAGCTGTTAAAGTAGTAGAGAACTTTGGACAGAACAAATCGACAATCGAGTTTTTTAATGATATGCATTTATTAATAATGCAGTTACTTTGAAATGTAGTACCTAAGCAGCTACTCAATGTGAACCTCAATAAAGTTTTATATCATAAGTTTACCAAATAACCTTTCATTACCGTCGAAGCCTTCACCCACATCGTAATAGTCCAGTAATAGATCAAACTTGCAAACGAAATTGCATTGTTAACACGATATGATATCATCGTTAACTTGTAATTTGAATATGATTGAGCTTGAATTATTGTTATGGTACTTTATGTGTTTACGTTTATATTCATTGTCATATCAGAATGATTAGTACTTTACTATAACTTTGGTCTGTAACTTTTCCTTTTAGTGCATTACACTAAATCACTACATAGTATAAAACAAAGTCGCCGTGGTCTGTCCGTCCCTATGTATAATAAAATCTTTAAAACTACGCAACGGGTTTTTTTTAATAGATTGAGTGATTCAAGAGGAAGGTTTATGTATAATACATGCAGACTATTGTAGAGAAACACTGATAAATTTAGATGTTCACCATTGCACCCGTGCGTAGACGGGGCGGGTCGCTAGTAATAAATATAAAATTAATTGCTTGATTAGAGTCTTAAGGGCCCACTAATTAAGTCGTTTTAAATAAGTTCGATACGTATTTCGTGTTCTGTGTTACAGGATACATTGCGTAAACAACCCGACTCTCCCTGAGGGTATGCGCTGCCACCAAGCTTTTGCTTGCCTTGTTCCTAGTCTGGGTTTCATTTGAGTATTCATGAATAGCATGTTGGAATGACATATAGAATAGAGACGTGGTCGCTCACTATGGGCTCCATCAGGAGGCTCAAAGTCACCCAAAGGGCAATGGAGAGGGCTATGCTCGGAGTTTCCCTGCGAGATCGAATCATAAATGAGGAGATACGCAGGAAAACCAGGGTCACCGACATAGCCCACCGGATTGCCAAACTTAAGTGGCAGTGGGCAGGGCACATAGCTCGCAGGACCGACGCCCGATGGGGCAGAAAAGTCCTCGAGTGGCGACCGCGTTCCGGAAGGCGCAGTGCTGGTAGGCCTCCCACACGGTGGACCGACGACCTGGTTAAGGTCGCCGGAAAGCAGTGGATGCGGGCGGCCCAGGACCGGCCTTTGTGGAAATCCTTGGGGGAGGCCTATGTCCAGCAGTGGACGTCTTTTGGCTGAAATGATGATGATGATGATGTTGGTAAACAGTCCCCCGCGATACAGGTTGTACCTAGCGCAGGGTTTCGTTTGTTTTTCGTTATGCGTGTTATTGCTTTCACTAATCTGTCAGACTTGTTTGTACGACAATCATTGTAACCCTCTTATTTAAAAGAGCAACCATGGAGTTTCTTGCCGGCTCTTCTCTATGGAATGGCATACGAACCGGTGGTAAAAACTAAATTATTAATTTTATTTTATGATTTTTATTTTTAATTTTTTTTTTTCTCTTAAAATCTTTGACTATTTCAAAGCATTCGCAAGAATTTATTCGAATAAAAAACATTTTTATTTTGATTTTGAAAAGAAACAAATATGTATATACTTTGGCTGTAAAAAAGCAAGAATAATACTCAAAATATAACCCTATTCCAATCCGTAGAAACAGCGTGGAAATCTAAGCAAATATCCCTTCATCATTTTGAAGTAAGTCAACTCATTCTGTCTCATCATTGAGTATTGAGATGACAGTTTTATTAGGTAAATACTACGAGTATACTGTTGATTAACCGATTCTTTAAATAAACTGACCATTTTATAAACCTGTCTGGTTTTATACTGGCAGTTATTGCCATGATATGTATTAGATGTGTTCGCGTTATATTTAAAGGGATAATCGATGTTGGCTACTGATTGATAAGAAAAGAGTATATTAATATTAGTGTTCTTTTTATAAAATATTGTCTTTGTTATCTGTCAAATATGCTCGTTTAATACAGTCTACTGCTTTAAACCGAACAATCGTTTTTAATAATCGAGGTCTAGACATTTAAAAAAATGTGTTGAAGGGCGCTATCTATTTTATTTTGTAGATGATAAAATAAAATATATAGATGAAAATATTGCTTACGTTTAGACAGATTACACGAGAGAATAATGTTTATTATTAGTTATAGGATCATAATCTTGGATTGCCTTCAATGCTAAATAAAATAATATTCTTGTATGTATGTAACGCCATTAGTAGCGTCTATTTTATTAATTTTATTGACATCGTTTATACAATTTATTTGCTAGCCTACATACGAACATTAATTTCTAGTTATTGTTGTTTTACTACGTGTTCAAGTACTCGTTTTGTTGATTGTTCTTTTATGGTTACCTATACGTTTTATGGGAAAATACCTCTTCCTCCTCCTCCGACCAACTCAATTCAGCCTCAAGATATTTATCAAGCATAACGAATTTGGTGACGTTATTTGCCTATGACTGCGGATGCATTCATGCCAATTTTAAATCCAAGTTAATTAAAAAAACCCTCTAAATTTTCTAAAACCAGATAAATATCAAAGCTCAAAGCAAAAATCTTTAAGCGAAAACTCACTTAAATTTATTGAGTGCAAACATTGCATTAAGAGCTAAAATATTTTCATGTATATGCAACCGATCTTTCATCCTGTAGATACCCCACCCGTTTTAAAGTTGTAGCCACCCAAATTCATGTTCAAAATTTTGCACACGTCTATCTCCGTAGTACCGTCGTTCGATAGTTAACTTGTGTATATATCCTTTTTACACTGTGTATAGTAAAGCAACGGCCTAATACGCAGTCTAGACGTAATTATCGGCGTATATGCTCTAGTTTATATATAACTCGAGTTCTCTTATTTAAAAACGGGGCTGATCGTATATAATGTAAACACACGGGTCAACGTATTGTGCGCGGCCGCGGATTCCGCGAAAGCCAAATTATAAGCCCGATGTGTTTTCCCGCCAACAGTTCACACTTTACGACAACGACACGACTTGATACATTTCGTTCTATGCTGTGTGTGCTGAGATTCGTAAGATATAGGTTAGTGGCGAAGACTAATTAATTATTATTTGCCCTGAACTTGCATCTAATGTCATCGAAAAAATTTAAGCAGTAATACGTTTTGCTTCATAATTAAGAATCATAATGATATTTCCATATTAATATTTAAATTTTTTTACTTATTTCTTATTTTGGAACAGTTTTCATACATTTTTCACAGGCAGTTATGTAATTAATATCATGAGTAAGTAGTAACATAGGATAGAAGCCATTAAGAAAGAAGTGACGTGTAGTGAGTGAACTTAGGATACAGTTATTTTAGCAAATAGTATTAACAAGTAAATCCTCGAGTTTAGTATGAGTTTGATTTAAAATATTTATGCAATGCATAACAGAGTTCATCGGGTGTTGTAAAAACCCGTGTTTAACCTCGTTCAAGGCAAGCGCAGCATTTAGACGTCACTAATCAACATTTCACCAAATTATTAAGGTAACAAGGACGTATCTATTTGTTTTATTAGTTTCTTTTTGTTCTATATCAGTGCCAATAACTGTTTAATCTCTAATTTCATCTTCATTTAATACATTTTTATTTCATTGATTTTATGTTCGAGAATAATTTCATAGGCAGTGCAATTGGTTTTGTTTAAACGAAATAACACTTGAAGTTTGACTTGCTTCTGTCCGTGGTATCAGGTAGATTCTGACCCCGGGCGAAGGAAATGGATGAACGTTTCCATAAATTTGCCTAATTCCATAAACTTGCAAAGAACAAATCAGCAAATGCAAATGAATTGATTTTGAGCTAAGTACAGCTTTGGAATAAATTGTTATCCGACTAAAACTAGTCTCAAGTAGGTACACTACTAAAACTTTCCATAATACGACCTTGTGCCCCCGTATCAAGTGCTATTATAAGAAAAAAAGACTGTTACGTTCACCCTATTTGTGGACTTACAAAATCCGCTTGGATATTCGATTCAGTTTCCGAAGTGCACTTAATGGTAGCGTGAATCACGCCCTAAAACCGTGTGAGAACTGGGACTGCCCCAACGATAATTTCTCTAGTGACTTTATTACACATCGAGGCGCTTGCCAAATATTGCCTCTTCGATATTTGCCAGTGTATCTTCGGCTTGTTTAGTGTTGTTTATTTGTGTAGTACATTGCTATCCGTCCAAATCCACAATGTCCGTGACCGATTTAGACTGTATCACCATCTCATTCCATCCTGATATTGTCATAAGAGCCGAATAAAGAAAAAAATCCCTTTGCCAACCATCTTAGGTGAGCACACATTCAACAAGACCAACCACTACCACCCTTGCCAAAAAAAACCATTACATTCCATGAATGATCCGCGAGGCTATTGAGATTAAAAACACCCATAAAGAGGATGGTCGGCAGGTGCCACCTGCTTGGGCTCCAGTCATTAAATTGGTCAAACCTAAAGCTCAACACTCATCTGCAAGACCTCTGGACACCGTGAGCGATTTCTGCGAGCACAGGGTACGTTATCAGTAAAACAAAAATAGATTTCATAGTTTCTTTGTACTTTTGAAGACAACTTTCATCCAGTCTCTCCCGTGAACACGACTGCTGCAAATCAACGGGAATTACGTAATGTAATATACACACGATAAATCCGTTGAAAAGTGTTTAATTTCAACAGTTTAGGCACATTAGGCTAAGTTTTATGGGCCGTGTCGATGATCATGATAGGCAGCCCTTTACACTTCTGACAATGTTGTCGATGGCAACATTCGCACGTAACATTTCCTTTTCTTGTTTACAGACTATACAGACAGTGCAGGACCAATGTTTAGTCTATGCGAAGTTTATGTTTCAGGAATTCCACATTATTAGGGCTATGATTATATGTATGTATGCCTTAGATATTTCTGATTCCTTACGCATAGCTGGATACTGCCATTCTAAATTTTAAAACTGTAGTATAAGTATAACTTTTAGGGGTTGTTTATTTTGTTTAGAGTAATTTAATCGCTATCGTTAATTCAGTGATCAAGATTTTGGCTATGATACACGCCTAGTTTTCCCAGTCAGTTAGCCTCAGCTGTAGCCATTCCTGTATAGATGGTACATATACTATACTAGCGACCCGCCCCGGCTCCGCACGGGTGCAATTATACATGTGCTATACATATAAACCTTCCTCTTGAATCACTCTATTTATTAAAAAAAACCGCTTCAATATCCGTTGCGTAGTTTTAAAGATTTAAGCATACATAGGGACGGACAGACGACAGCGACTTTGTTTTATAATATGTAGTGATGTAATTAACAGAAACTCGAATTGCTTTTTTGGCTAGCTCAAAGAATTTTCAATTTTCGTAAAACTAATACCCAAAAACGTATTACTACTTTTACTGATAATCAGACCATAGATGACTAAGTCTGGCCACCTCCAGTTACATTGGGTGTAATTGACCCACTGTGCTACTCTGGCCAGACAGATTGACATAGGGTTTTGTATCAAGTCTTCCTTCTCTTACGGCTAGGTTATGAGCCTTGACATTTCGTTTATCGGCTCTTACAGACACCCTCAGAATAGAATAAGGTGGTGACACTGTTTATTCTAAACCCGTCACCACACGGATTAAATGATTAGTAATGCATTTCAACATTTCTAACTACTAAGGATGCTGTATCTCCAAGAATTGAGATGAAGTGAATCTGGCTTCTGTATTTGAAACTTTTGGTTACTCATCGTTTACTTGGAGATTTGGATGCTGTATTCATGGATATTCCGAGAAGTATCGATTTACCTAAACTTTCAAATAACAGCACAAATACATGCTTTGCAAGTTGGTTATTTATTGCCACATTTTGTTTGCAATCGCATCTCACCGACAAAAGAATAAAGTTGATTCAACCCACAAGATTCTAGATCACTATTAATGCAATATGTACGGCGAGAAATAATTTAACCGTTAACAATGGCGTCGGCCAGATCAATCATTAGAGACAAATGAGCTGCCTGTATTTACGTTAGCGACAAATGTGTTAATGTCAGTGTAAATGCTATAAATGCTAGATTGATTAGGACGCATTGACATGGTCTAATATGTAGTAAAAAAGCGGAATTACTATAGCAACATATCTTTTAATATTTATAGTTGAAAGCAAACAGTTTTAGCTAACTTGTCGCTAGCATTTTACTTTAATTCCCGAACTTTTTAATATTACTGCATCTTTTTTTTGGTCACTGTAGGTTTCCTGTCAGTCTCGCAGTAAATTTATTTAATTGTCCTTAAATTAATTTTATCAGTTTTCACTGTAGCGAAGAAAACATTTTCTGAGAAAGTCCATGTAATATTAAAATAGTTTCAACAATACATATATAAATCATACTATTATTAAAATGGCACTGGTAGTTATACCACGGACGGGTATTGGATACAATATTGTTTGTGCATCTTGACAATCTATTTAAATTTATAGAAATCCGCTGGTATTTCCATTTGAGACAAAATAATATTCTACTTTTGCCGAAAAAGGGTCATCCATAACTTACGTCACACGTTAATGGGGAGGGGGGTATCACCGAAGTGTGACATGGGGGGGGTTAAATAGTTTTATGACGTCACATGTTAAAATACTTATGGTGTTATTATTGGATTATTTCATAAAAAATTAAAATATGTAGCTGTTTTTCCTCGATTATTTTTAAATTTATGCATCGTTTTACAATTATTATGACGTCACATCAGGAGGGGAGACTATAAAAATGTGACAACCTGTGACAAGGATGGGGGGAGGGATTGGGGATGGCCTCAAATCACCGAGATACATTTTCGGCACATATTGGAATATCGATAAAGTCCGATATGACTAGTTTGTAACTTAGATCCTTGTTCAAAGCGTACCCGAGGTCGGCCTTACATATTAGGCCTACTAGTATGTGACGTGCGTAATAATGAGCCCAGTACTAGTCCACAACTCGGCACCTACTTGTCTTTGATCGATATGGCACTAAAGATATGTATGTCGTTTGTGGCCATGTTACGAGATGTTTGCGATATAGTAAATTCGACAGATGTACCTGATTGGTACAAGTCTCAGTATCTACGTTACGCATGTTTAGGCACATACGACTGCTACTACTTCTCAGCCCATAAATTACCCACTGCTGAGTCGGGCCTCCGCCAATTACATGGAGGGTAATTAGCCTACTGTGCCACGCTGGCCAGACGGGTTAGCACAGGGTTTAGTATCAAGTTCTCCTTGCGCCTAGGTTTTTGGCCTTATCATTTTCTATTGTCAAGACTTACGACACCCTTTGGATGAAATGGGGTGGTGACATAATGTATTCAAAATCCGTCACCACACGGAAATTGGAGGCACATAGGAGAAATAATACTATGAGAGTATAGTTGGTTTTGTGATACCGGAAAGTGAGTTGATGAAACATTTGCTTGAGAATTGATGACACTGATGAGCGGTTCATGCTTGCGTTACAGACGATTTGGGCCATTCTAGTCTAGGCAATTTTTGAATGTAGGCCAATGTACATGTAAGGGATACAGTCATTTCATTTAAAAACGAAATATATGATGATTTTGCTACGCGAGTCACGATTTCTCTTATTTCAAAAAAAGGAGCCTTCCATTTCCTTGTCTGCTACGGGATTTTTTGAATTACGGATGTAAATACGTGCTATCGTTACTCACAACTTGTGGTGAAAATTGAAATGTTGCTCGTAAATCGAGTGCACTTTTCCGTAATGGGCACAGATCGCTTCTGCCCGACATATTGCGTAAGCGGTGACCGCGTTGCGGCTGGTTTCGGTAAAATTTACCGCGTGCAAATGTCGAGGGCGATGCGTTTGCGCCGCACCGCGCGCCGTTTGGTGCAAGTGACTGGCGATTTGGTTGATTTACGTAAAACGAAATAAAATTTAATGGTACCACACCAAGGAAATAAAAACATAAACATGCATTTTAGTCCAACAGGCCATGATGTGGCCTTGAGGTGATTGATTTAGAATACATAGTTTTACCACCCCAATGCATGCTGAGGGTGTCGTATAAGGTAAATGACTAGGTCGGACACCTAGCTACAAGAGCAAGAAGTAACTCGATGGTGGCTGTTTTCACTGATGAGAGTAACATTGAAATCAACGAAATACGTCACACAAAATCCACAAATAGTCGTAAGCAAAAATTATGCATGATTTAAAAATTCTTGAAAAAAATGATTTATCAATATTTTGATATTGCCCAATTGGGATATCAGTTAGGTCTTGTGACCGCTATATGCTTACGCCTTGATTCAAATTAAACTGGTCAATTCCTATGACATTTAGTATTAATTGTGGGGTGTGTCGGCCAGTGAAAATGGCGGTCAGAACGACAAAATGTCGAAGAAAGTGCAGATTATAATTAGGGGGTTTGACAGCGCTTAAATTAGAGCTGCGAGAATGTCAGTGGGTTTTGTTGATATATGTGAAGAAACGGGGTCGTTGCTGGCTGGTTTATTAATCAAATTATTTAATGCGTAGAAGGTCCGTGATCCACACATTTGCTGAGAAAGAGAAGTAGGGTAAAGCAGATTACGAGTTGCTGAAACTGTCCGATTTCTACCTTGCTACTATCTATTTGGCAACTAGAGGAATCAAGTTGGAAGCTTAAGCGCCGTTTGTTATTAAATAATAATACCATACAGAGACAAACCTTGCTTTTTTTTATTAATTCATCTGTGTGTATTTTCTTATCTCGGGAACTACTAATCAGACTTGACATCTTTTTGTATTAGATGCCTCTAGGTATAGGCAGGTATATTGTGGTTTGTATGGCAACGGATACATAGTTGAATAGTTACATAGTTTGTAGATACATAGTTGAATAGTTGAAATTTAGAATACATAGAGTGTATGGCCCTACTCCATTTTGAGGGCTGATGAGTAGTAGGTCGCCTTAATCGTATATCGTCTTAATATTACCTAAGTGGAGGGAACAGTAATTATAAGTATAGCAGTAGTATAAGTAATTTCTCTCTACCAACTTGGTGTACGTCCAATTTGGTTGTGGGATATTTATGAGCTGAAATATCAGATATCATCACTACATAATATAAAACAAAGCCGATGTCGTCTGTCCGTCCCTATGTATGCTTAAATCTTGAAAACTACGCAACGGGGTTTGAAGCGGGTTTTTTTAATAGATAGAGCGATTCAAGAGGAATGTTCATATGTATAATACATGCATAATATTGTAGAGAAATACTGATAAATTTAGATGTTCATCATTGCACCCGTGCGAAGCCGGGGCGGGTCGCTAGTTTGTAATATAGAGACTCATGTAAACGTTAAAAAAGACAAGCTCATTGAGTTTCTACCGCCATGTCTTCTAAGGTGGAGCCGCGTGCCGATTTAGTGGTACTTGAAAAATGTATTGTTGCCTATCATAAACGCCAAAATGTAGGTTGATAGTTTTTTTTTTCAATTTTAATCTGGACATGAAATTCAATCCCCAATCTAAACGCGGAAATGAATGTAGTGCACGACCATGACCAAAACAATGTATGCATTTTTACAAATAAGTTTGACACTGGTATAATTATTTATCTTTCAAGCTACTACAATAAAATATTATTAACCATTTACATACATTTAAACCAGTAAATAACATAACCTCCACACGTAGAAGACTGATGTATGGACTACCGACAGACCGCGGCCGGCGCCTGACCATAAATAGATGAGATTTTTTCTAGTGATTTGAAAATGTATATCCATCGTTTCTGAAGAGGCGCTTCTTACTTCTCAAGTCGACATTGTTTGTAATTAGCTCTGTGTCTCATATTCAATTGTTTCTCATAAATTTTAGCTGTTGGTTCTCCTTACAATAAATAAATAAATAAACACTAAACGTGTATTATTAAGTTTATAAACTATGTAATATAACTAATTATTTTTTAGATACCAGGCCACTTAGTGAATACAGTCTGCCAAAAACAAGTTTAACGGTATATAAATAATGAAAAAAAAGTATTATTAATATTTTACCTTTAGTGGACATTGATATATGGCGTGGATGTAGGGTTAGGTAAGCCGGCACGTAGGACATAGTTAACTGTGAACCCGTTCATCACTATTACTTTATCACCTCATAAACCCCTGGCAATGCTGGCAAATTAGTCGACTATATTAGCGAACCTGTTTGACACAATATTATTTTTCTACTTAAATTTCTCCCAATGTCGCCAGATACGACATTCTCATGATGTAATTAATGATCAAGTAGCACTAAGCTTTCTGAATCCGTCATCATGATGTTAGCCGTTGGTACCTCGGTAATTTTATGCATGTAGCACAAACGCATCATATCGGAAATGTATTCTGTATCTGTTGCAGAAACTCTACCGTAAAATTCTACATACTAGCATATAAGTTTGTCAAGGTAAAAAATAATTAAATAAACTAGAAACAGAACTAACTATCCCAACGCTTTATTGATGATTAACGTGTTTGACTTCCAACATGCCATAAAAATAGGCGTCACAAGAGTCCAAGCAATATCTTTTTACGAATTGGAAATAAAAGTCCTTGCCTGAAGATAGTTAAATTCCGAATGTGCTTCTTCTTTTTGATCATCTAACGGTCGATTCGCGTTAACTTTGCCTTAAAACTTCGTCCTAGCTTTAATTATAACACAGGTTGCGTAACATCTGAAGTGGTCCGAACCGAATATTATTTTAGGAGTTCAGAGACCGAGCGTGCACCACGCGAAAGAGACTTTGCTGTCCACTTGTTAAGGTTTGTTTTGCATTGGACTAAAACTTTGTGCATGTGTCCTTTAGGTTCTAAGTCGTCGTCACGTGTCGCATATCACTCAACGAAACGCTTCCTTTACGAAATAATATAGAAAAAGTTTGAAAAAGCGGCGGATCGAAACTATATTAATGAAATTGAAGATGCACCTCATATAGGATTCCTTATTTGAAGTTTTAACACAATAAAGGTGGCAGAAGACTTCTTTGAGAGACAACAAGATATTGCTAGCAATCTTCTGACGCTAGCGCTATTAGTGATTGCTAAAATCGTTAATTGAAAGTCTGTCAATGTGAAAAAGGGTGTTATCAACCCATCCTATTCTGAACGTATCGTAGCAGGTGACTTACTAACTAGGTAGGTAAGTAGAAAATCTTGCCGGAAGGATAAGAAAAATGCGCCAACCTATCTAGTCAACCCATGGTGCAGGGGATATACATTTTATGGAAGAAGAATTTAGCAGTACGTCATTTATGGGCCAAAATAATGATAATTACAAAGAAAGAAACTTTAAATAATATCATTTTGTTGAGTTGACTAATTGAAACTTACATTCGATGTAAAGGCGCAAACTCCACATGACATTGCTTCAATAACATACGACGGTCAAGTTAACATCTTAACTCGAATTAATAAAACGTTAGCGTTAACGGGCTTCGGTGCAGTATGTGTGGCAGAAGTGCTGTGCAAAAAGCAGTCTTTGCCTTATTTGTAGGCACCACCAGGTTAACCGAATGCGGAGATCAAGCGGCCTGGAGCCAAGTTAAGTGCCTCTCGTTACATTTTCTACAAATGCTAAGAATGCATTAGATGACAGACCATTTAGGCTCATTTAGAGTAGAGAACTTTAAAAAATCAATGAAATCGTATTATAAGGGACTATTCTATTCAAATTTATGCTGTTTTAAGCGTAAATCTCCTGTTGTCCTCCTAATATTATTAAGATGAAAGTGGCTGAACAATTTACAATAACATTTCGTCGGCAAATATGTTAGAAACGACATCAATTGCAAAAAAGGAACTAAGCCAATTTGACCAAATTGATTTCGACAGAAGACGAAGTCGCAGGACTAGGACTAGTTAATTTATACGATATATGCGTTTCCAGATTCTCTTAAGAAGTTCATGATTGAACGCTGACCTAGTACGTATGAGGTGGTTATACACATGGAGTGAATAACACACGCTTCATGTTATTATTTAAGGAAAGGTGTCTATGATTTTTAAGCAGACAATACTGAGTTAGTAACTGAGTTTAAGACTCAACAACATATAGAATTGTGTATGTTATGCTGAGAATTGATGTGTTTAGCCAGGTCTATTTTGCCAAAGGTAAAAGCTACAATCTAAGATCCAAGGGAGACCCTAGTGTAATGAAGGTACAAATCTATCCCTAGTAAATGGAAACAAAGATTTCCAAAGAACTACAAAGAATTTTTACTCTACTTCTTACATTGCGATAACTGAACTTAGCGGAAAGCAGTTGATATAACTGCAATACAGTTCTAGATGGGATTGAATTGCCTAGTCCGATTTGTTTGATTGAGATGTCATTGGCGTCGCATTAATCTTTCAATCAATGGACGTCATATTGCCTAGTCGGCGCACATTAAAGTCTTACTGCTGAGTATTATGTGTAACAGATTGTAGTGTTGAGATGCTCAGTTAAAAGTAAAATGGGCATTCAGTCGTTATAGAACGTATAGGGCAACGTAAGGAACTTGAGTCACTAATCGCCATAAAAGACGTCAGTGGGCTGAGAAGTAAACATGTTTCTTTACGCTTTGTCTTATCCTTCTTCTTTTGATTTGGCGAGCAATTGATCAATGCCGCGAACATTTTTTAAAACGAAATATCCAAAGTCTATCTGCTGTCTACACTTTTTGGTTACCAGAGTACAGACATAGATATAAACAGTATAGTTAAACCTGTCAATTGAAGTTAATTGTTAAATTGGTCGGAAAAAAGGCTCTCAGGATAATTACACTGTTGGCTACAATTGCATGTGTATTTAGAATTAATCTTATATTATCTTAGGTGTTTTTGTGCAGGCATTGTCTGTGTTTAAATAGCAGCTAGAGCTACTTAGATTTGTTTAGTTTTTTCTTGTTAGGACTATTATTTATTTAACCGAAAGTAAATATTCACTCGTATCGATCAATTGCCTCATCGTCATCGTAACCTTCACTTGAGTGGGGGCTAGCAAGGGGTCTAATTTCTGTCTATCAAAAAGGATAAGATTTGGTGAAAAAGTGTCGTACTCAGTGTACTCACAGTACATTAATTCTGATCAAGCGAGCTGCAACAGCGTGTTATATCAAATTAAGTTCTTTAGTGCTTAGCTTCTCTACATAACGACTCTTTTTTCGTTTTACACCTTTATTCTGGTATTTACTAGTGATAATATTTATTCTAAAGCCGCAATTATATTTATAGTATTTTAAAACTCTCCGTGACGTCAGTACTATTATGAAAACTTCAAAAATGCACGAAAATACTAGTCTTGATGTAAACAGCCTTACTACGCTGCCGTGTGTTGGCTCAGACGACCCGCCGTCTAAATGATATCGCAGAAATACCTAGACGACATTATGTGACAGATAAAAATTCCACATTTCGGATATATTGGTCGAGACGGAGTGCCGTTAAAAAGCGGTTACGAGGATTTTCATTGCATTAATAAGATTATCGTAAACGCTATCAACTTGTAGGTTAAGCAGCGTCTAACTCTGCTGGATATTTGATGGGTGTCCGTCATATCCATCTACCAATACCACTATTCAGCCCATAAATGACCCACTGCTGGTCGAGCCTATGGAGGGTAATTAGCCTACCACGGCCAGACGGATTGGCACAGGGTTTCGTTTCAAGTTTTTCTTCTTTTGTGGCTAGGTTATCGGCCTTGTCATTTCCTTCTGTCGGCTCTTGCGACACCCTCAGGATGGAATGGGGTGGTGACACTATGTATTCTAAATCCTTCGCCACATGAGTATCTCTTTCATCATTAATTGTGCGCAATGCCGTCGGTCCCGCCTGTCTGTCACTCTACCATCTAACGTATATGTCGTGTCGCGTAGTCAGTAGCGAAAACTGACAGCTAGTCTAACAATATGACTACCGCCGGCGGTGGCGCCAGTTGATGGATCGCGGGGGGCAAACGGCAATCGTGCCGTGCAAATACTGGTAGTTACCCAAATGCCGATGGGGTTATGAAGAAGGCAAAGGAGTAAGTTTGTTTTCGATATATACGGTGCGAGGGTTCGTTTGTTACATTAGTAAAATGCAGATTATAAACAATGTCATTGTAAACGCTTCGTACTTTGATATTTTGCATATTATAAAACAAAGTCCTCCAGCCGCATCTGTCTGTCCATATTTGTAAGATAATCTCAAACGATACTGCCCAGATTTGCATACAGTTTTCACTTATCATACAGTGATTCCTGACGCAGTTTTAGCTACATAATTTGGTGCGGCGTGGGATGAATTATGATCACTATCACTACATAGTATAAATCAAAGTGGCTGTCGCCTGTCCGTCCCTATGTATGCTTAAATCTTTAAAACTACGCAACGGATTTTGACGCGGTTTTTTTTAATAGATAGAGTGATTCAAGGGGAAGGTTTTTAAGTATAATACATGCATAAATTTATATGTTTTCATCATTGCACCCGTGCGAAGCCGTGGCGGGTCGCTAGTTATATATAAATATTTTGGGATCTACAAAAGCGAAAAATATTTTTTTATGTTTTGCAACTTCCCGTACGACAACGCGACAGTGAAAAGCTTAAGGTGAATGTTCCAGGGTAGCCCGCGAAATTCAAATTTTCTTACGTTTTTTTCTAAGAAAAACTTTAAGTCTTTCTTGCAACTTTATGAGCTTGGAGGGTTGTATTGATGAGTTTGATGATTATAATTCTATAACTACATACGTCTTACAGCCGCGAATAACATTTTAATCAACATACAACCTAGGACTGACCTGCAAATTGCAAAAAACGTACGAAAATTTGAATTTCGCGGGCTACCCTGGAACATTCACCATAAGTCTTTTCGTAAATAAATGATTTAGAAAAAATATACGACTAAACTATTAAGATTAAACTAGCACTACTATAGCTACTATAGTATTTTCGGGAAATAGAGTCACCATGAGTGATTAATTTCGAAGAAACTTAAAATAAATTTTATATTTATGTGAATAAAATTCACTGGGCACAGGTAAACGACATGTATTTGTAATTAATAACCATTGGAGATAGACCGGATCTGTAGATCATATATGGGATGATGCAAGAAAATAATATCTCCCCTTCCGATCAAATAATAAGGTCATCGTATCTCCTCCTCAGTGCTCACGACCCTTAAACCCCTCGACTGACAAGGTATTAAACCCAATGTCAAGTCGGACCTCCAGTTAAATGGGGGCATAATTTTTTCTCTTATACCATGCTGACAGGACTTCGTATCAATTCTGCTCTTCAACAATCTTCTTGAAACATCAAGGTGCAGCCACTATATATTCTAAATCCAAGGCATTATTTTAGTTTAGATTTTTCTCGTTAAGTATTTGTATATATTCTATCCTGAGGGTGTCTTAAGAGTCTACAAAAGGAAATGACAAGGCTGAAAACCTAGCCGCAAGAGAAGGAAAACTTGATAGAAAACCCTGTGCCTGTAGCCAGAGTGGCGCAGTAGGCTACTTATGATGAAAGGAGGTCCGACTCAGCAGTGGGTCATTTATGGGCTGAGTATTTGTCCAAAAATATGACTACAACATGGTGCCTACAGTGCGAGAGGGCGCAGGTGCGGATCTACGCGTTAATCGCGAGGCCACCGTTCCTATAGGCCGACAGCCACCATTGTGGGCGACGGCCATCCAAGCAGGGAAATGTTTGACGCACCTATTGTTGTTCGTTGCTATGGGGATTGTAGCATTTAAAAAAAATGTTTGAATTTGAATTTGGTGCCATAGACATATCTATATCCTCAATAACGTCGGTGGCAATTAAAAGTGAAATCGATAAAATATAAAAAAATATACGGGAGCAATATCGGAGATACGCGGTGACAAACAAAAAAAAAACAAATACAACCGATCTGCGAAATTCCTCCTTTTAGTCTGTCGAAAAGTCTGTTGAAAAATACACAATAGTTTTTTTTAAATTCGGTTGATTATCGGGAATCGGATTATTGATTCAAACGTGGTTACTAATATTGCGATTTAGCTTACCTTTCGTTTTAAAACAATTCTTAGATGACATGAATTCTAGGATACGACTGTTTCGATTGGTTGGGCTATTTATCAAATTCAAAACTCATTTAATCAAGTTGGCTCATTAGAGCTCTTTTGGCAAGTCAAACAATAAAATATAATTGACTATTAAAAATTTATTATTTACTGTCAACCACCACTTCTGAATGCAACTCTACAGAGAAGAGCCGGCAAGAAACTCTGTAGCTGTTCTTTTTAGATCGGCATTTTTAGTTACACGGCCGGGGTAAGACAGATTTGTGAGAGCAAACTCAATAAGCGAGAAACGAGCAATATTTTACCTTTTTTAAAACGAAACCCCTGGAGATGGTATAACCTTTAACGCGGGAGCAGTTGACAAACATGAAATTCACGAACACAAATTACTCCCAGACTCAGAGCAAGTGCCTCTGGTTTACACATAGACACTTGCTCGGCCCCAGAATCGAACTAGGGACACTGTGATACAAAAGGCGGCACCCATCCTCCCAACCAACCCCTAGACCAACGAGGCAGTCAACGATGATTACACTTGATATTTAGCCTTTTAACCTAAATGTAATTCGATGTGGGCTTTTTTTTTCTGTGACTTAACAATTATATTAGGGAAATGAAACGCTTATAAACTGCACCGCACTGTATTTTTATACAAAACAATAATCCAACGACAACTTTAGGTCGGTCCAATCACATTCCAACACAAATTCTTTCTCTCAAAGTAAGATATTATAATAGTTCAGTTTCTTCGATACCCGCAGTATAGATCGGATTGGTGACATATAATAATAAGCTTTTATCATTAAAATTACGATTATTGATCCGCAACAGTCGTTAGTGTTTAACAATCGCTAGGTACCCCATTACCAGCCAACGGTCTGTTAAGTATATCTAATTTCCTTTAATTAAAGTCTGCGATGGCTATCGCCATTTCCTATCTAAAACAATACAAATTCTCAGCATAGTTTTTTACAAGCGTGCAATTCTCCTATAAAACCTTTACTGTAATCCAACAATTACACTTACAATCAGATAGAATAATCCAGAGTACATTAAAAAGATAAAGCCGATCGTAAAATATAATAATTTTTACTTATGTTAATATTTAATAGGACAGTAAAACCAGCAGAGCGAGGCAAGAATAATGGACGACTGGCAGTCCGGAACGGCAAAGTTAACAGAGACGCCAGAAAAAAAGATGGCTTTGGAACGTACGACTGTAGATCAGAATTGGAAACTGCAGGATGGCATTTAGCGAATAGAAATTAAACAACCTTTGCAGATATGTACAGAAACGTGATAAAGTAGATAGACATAGCGGTAACCACCCAGAAAAATGTACCACACATAATTTTAGTTAGTTATTGATTTAAGTAATGGTTGTTTTTAGAGTGGTTTAAGATTTTTTTCAGAATTCAGTGTATTAAATCGATTTTGGATCGAATTTTTTGAAGATTATAGCGGTTACTTATCTAGCAATCAAAATAATTGTTGTTGTTAAAGGCCATAGACCGAGGGTCATTTCAATGAATGTAATTAGCCAGAAAAGAACAAAATCTTGATCTGACACCCTATGTCATTTTGTAAGCTTGCATTTCAAGATAAAATAAGAGAACTAGTAACTTTCCGAGTCATTGTGGACTTAGATAGTATAGAAATCATTATATTCAAGTTTATACCTTGATCTTAAACGAATTTAAGATATTCCAATGGATTTCTTTTAATGTCCGGTCATTGATCTGGTAGAAGTTGTAATTTCGTTTCTGTATTCGTATTTCTACTAAACAGCCGCTCAGCCGACGGTAGCTCTAAGCTTTTTAGGCTAAACTTAGGTTAACGGTTAACTTAACGCATTTTTTGCAACGGTTTATTTTCCTATACATTAAATATGCGCACCAGAAGAGTTTATCTACACAAATATATTCCGAATGAGAGTAGATAAATAGAACAAAGCAACCAAATCACAAAATTGATTAACAATAGAAAATTTAACGCAAATGTTCCATAAACTATTCCCACAACAAAACCAAGACAGACTTACAGTCGTGCAATGAGAAATAACCCAACAGTAACAAAGGAAAAAACGAAGGACGTTATCCAGAAAAAATAAACATCTAGCTAACAAAATATCGAACACGTAAACACATGAGAAGCGCCACACTCCAGCCGGAGCCGATGCGTAAGGCGAGGGATTGAATCGCTCCATATTATTCGGAGCTTTATCATTATCTGGGTTATTGGACTCGATTGTGTTAAGCTTTTGGGTTAGAAACTCTCTGTTGGTTTACCCATTTTATCAGGTTAAATTAAAAGGCATTATAAGGCCTTTTTACATTTAGGGTGTGTATTTCACATTATTCCAAGTGCAGCTTCAGTGATAACTGCAAGCACAGTTGCAAGTTGAACACAACTGTCATCAGGTAGTTAAGACCATCGCCAAGATTGTTGCAAAGCTACGAAACCTTTGGAGGTAATGTGTAATCATTACGAAAATCCATGATATCACGAAACTATTTGAAGTTTTGTTATAATAAACTATACATAGAATGTAGTACATTGAAGTTATAATGGAACTGTTCATTTTTTGTTACTAAGAACGTGTTTGATATGGATAAAACTGTAGTGGGCGTGAGAGCCAAATTGTTTTATGAGAATGAAGATCTTGCGATTATATATCAAATGCATGTGAAAATTTTGGCCGATTGCTTCTAAAATTTACTATTTGCGATTAGAATATGAAGTTGTTTATGACATGTTATATTACAATGAATAGATAGAGTCAGTGGGTTAAGTATTTACGTATAATTTAGCCGTCGAAATGAGATTAAGTTTGCATTCGGTGATAAAAATTGATCTTCCGATGCGATCACAGCACCTCAATGGGATGACGTCACTCCACGCTCTAGTTACGACTTGTCGGTGCCCGTCTGTCAAATGTAGCGTTACGGTCTCTTACGTGAACTCTTGGGACATTTGTTTTATTTGTTTGGTTTTTTGTCATCTTCTATGTCAGATTCGTACGTGATATTATCAATATTTGCACTCGTGTCACAATTAATAACGGTCGTCAAGCTTTAAGCATCAGCCGTTACAACTCTTCACGGAAGTTTATTGCTTCAAGCTTTTCGGATCTCTTGAAAATTTCCAGCGACCAGTGTTGCGGTCAGTGTCCTACTTTGTAAATTAATTGCAGTCCAGTTTCGTAATGTTTTGGAAGAACATCTAATTTTTCATTCTTTAGTTTCATAAGCAAAATATGTCAAGGATGAATTACGAGAAAAGCTATTTTATGAAATCGGAATATTGTTTTGAGCGCGTCGGTTTATAGTGGTGAGAGGTTACAACAAAGCACTCCGTATGTTTCCTAACCACCTGACCGTTTATGAGGGTGCATAAATGAGGTGCGCCGTAAGCGGACCGCGTTTACTAAAGCATGTTTCGCGGCGACCACGGTAGACTCGGCCACTATTCACTACTGGACCTAAAATGGACTCATAATAGCTACTTGTTCCGACGATACACCTGCCACCATCGCAAATATGTTACCGCTAAAATTTATTCACGTATTAAATTCTATCGGTACGTTTAAGGAAAACGCGAGATCACGGGTCGCGATAGGAGCGTGCACGGCGACCACATGGAAAGTGACGGAGCGGTCTCGCGGCTCGGAAATCGGAACGTTCGCGCACTAGCACCCCGAGGGCCGGCAGTTTCCATGTGGGTCCCGCAATAACACTAGCACTCACTGTAGCCGGGCTTGTAGACGGCACGAATCCTCTTTATCAACTTGCCGGTCCTCTTGAGCGGCGGGCCCAGCGCCACGGCCGAGTGGCCGCGCCTCTCGGCGAACACGATGTAGGTGCGCCGGTTGCGCAGCGGCACCTCGAAGCGGCCGGAGCAGTCGGGCGCGTCGCGGGGCAGGCGCAGGCGCACGATGGCGTCGTTGCGCGGCCAGCGGCCCTGGCGCCGCAGCACGCGCCGCACCTGCACCGTGGCGGCGTCCGCGGACAGCGACTGCACGCGGGCCTCGAAGGCGGCGGGCGCGCGGTAGGCCCGCCACGCCACGTCGGCGCGCTCGCAGAAGCGCCGCGGCGCCGCGCGCGCCGCACAGCTCAGCCACAGCAGAGCCCAGCACAACGCCGCGCGTGCGCTAGTCCTCATCGCGCCATCGCAGCAGCGCACGCTCCTTGCCCGCTCGCGCTATGTTCCCCCGTCGACGGTCGGCGCGCGACTGGCCGACAGGCGCACCGGCGGCCTCCCTGCCCGACCGCGCCGCTCGCCTCCACCGAAATAGTCGCGGCGCGGACGGAGCACGCGTCGCTGATTTATATCGCACGATGATTAATTTGCGCTTGTTATGCGTAATTAGTGGGGGAAACGTCGATCGCTCGATTTACTCGCTGGGGGTGCGCCGATGTCTGCGGGGCGGCACGTCTCCTGGATACTATTTATTGGCCTTGTAATTCAAACTAACCCAAAAGTGCATTGAAATGTTTGAAGTAAATTAAGCTATTTCATAAATTACTTGTCATGAAACTTACATTATAATATTTAATGCCAAACTAACAAACCAGATGGCAGTTGGTGACAGTAATAGACTTACTACCAGTATGACAACTAGGGCTATAGAACTGTAATGGTGTAACTGAGATTTTCATACTTTCTCTGCGTAGCGGCGTCTACGAAGTCGCTGTAGCGCGTAGACGAGCGTAGCGTAGCTGTGACCTCAAGCGTGTATTCATGACCTTGCGTTCCGATGAAAACTTGAGTTATTCATTCGCGTTTTCAGTTGATTCTTTGCCGTTATTAGGTGCAATATATTTGTAAAAGAGACAATGGAACTGAACTTGAAAGTATTTAGCCATTAGCCCTTAAATTCATCTAGAGAGCATAGCTGGTATCATTTCATTTACCATCATACAACATATTCTGAAGGCATTGATACTTCACATCGAATTATCCGCCTCATTACTTTTTGTTTAAGTTGCGCGGCTTAAAATCCTTCATGGACTATTCACACCGGCCTGGGGAAGACAGGCGTGGGTTGTGTGGGACTCTGGTCAGCCGTTCAACAATATGAAGGACGTTCCCATCCCGGTGTACCGTCTGGCGCTGCCTGCCTCGCGGGTCACGATTGAATCTGTACAGGGTCTGTGAACGCTGGGGGAGCGGACAGATTCGCTGAACCCCAATCTATTTGCAGCTCTTTGATGAGCATCCACCTGTTGAAGCCTAGGGTCTCCAATACAGGGTAAGGAATTCACCCAAGAGGGCCGCACGGGTTACAAGTGCTCCGTATAAAACGTAGGTCCCTGTTGAAATTTAAACAAAAAACGGATTTGTCGCTTGTTTATTACATTATTTAATTCCCGACGTTTCGAATGTTTTGCAGCTGTCGTGGTCGCGGGAGAGACTAGATGACAGTTGTCTTCAAAAGTACAAAGAAACAGTTAAAATCATAGGTCCCTGGTTCGATCGTTAATCTTGGTAGATTAAGCAAGCATTTTTCAGTAAACCCACTCTCTTTGTATATGTGTCATTTGTTTCACTTACATGCTTATTTAGTCATCAGGTACATATTACAGGGTTCATTTGTAAAAAAAAGAAATAACCCAAATCCTCTCGATTTCATTACTTCCGTCGGAACACTACCTGCTACCTGGACTTCAACCGTTCCCACAGTTGCATGAATGGTAGTACAATCTAACGGTGCTTGCCTCACGTCCGGCTCAAAAAACGTAAACAGTGTAAAGTGGGTTGGCCACCCTGCGGGGCGCAGGTAGATCTCATTCATGGCTTACTGAATGACTGACCATAGTAGGGTTCCTTAATGACAAAAAAAAACTGGCAACGCAAAATACAAAATACCGCCAGTGTTCATTATCTGGTTGCGCGGAATGTCAATGATTTGCAGGTTAAGCAACGTACTTTATGTGGTGACGTATTTAGAATGCACAGTGTCACCACCCTATATGATCCTGAGGGTGTCGTAAGAGCCGCAAAAAGGAAATGACAAGGCCGAAAACGCCCCAAGAGAAGTAAGTTAATTTTCCTCCTGTAATTGGAGGGAGGCCCAGCTGGCTCTGCTTAGCTCAGCAGAGGGTCTTTTGCGGGTACATTTAAGTAAGATATTCTCCGCGTGGTGACGGATTTAGAATACATAGTGTCACCACCTCATTCTATCCTGAGGGTGTCGTAAGAGCCGACAAAAGGAAATGACAAGGCCTAGCTGCAAGAAAAGGAAAACTTGATACGAATCCATGTACCAACCCGTCTGTACATGTGTGCCGTCACGTGTGTCCGTCCCCCGGGTCGGCTGATTACCCTCCCTGTGATGAGAGGAGGCCCGACTCAGCAGTGGGTCATTTATGGGCTGAGTAGTAGTAGTAGTCAAGTAAGATATTATAGAAATATCATGCTCTATAGTTATGTATTACAAACTTCCGACACAGAATAGCGTGTGAAATATTTCGGGTAAACTAACAGCCATTGTTCTATGGGTAGCATAATACTTCCTTAATTACATTACCTGCCTTTTTTAGCTGTCAGTAAACTCCAGCAGGTGGGAATATGTCCGCAACAAACGGCATCCCTCAAATTACCCGCATTGTTAGACAAACAAACAATAAACAAATTTGTTTGAGCTTTGTCAATGGTCATTGTTTGACCAACAGGTGTTTGTCATTAGTAAGGTAAACTTTCTCGCGGAAGTATTTGCAATAATAATAATTTTCTCATATATTCTGCCAGCACATACACGCATAGCTGTACCTCCTCCATATTGGTAGAGGGCATTTTGCAAAAGAGCCTGCTCATTGGAGCTGCCGACTGAGGAATGACCTCGATTTTACTATAGACTGCGGCCAAATATTGGGTTGTGTTTCTACGCGTGGGTAAGGTCGCCTCAGCTCGACCAGGGATAGCATAATGTTGGAAGTTCGAAGAATCCACTTTCCTTGCTGCCGTTGGTTTCGTACTAATATCTCTGGTGTTCCGATGTTCCCATGCAACGCCAGCCGCTTACCAATAAGTGGTGACTAACGGTATGACACTATAGCATAGAAAATGACAATAAAATCACTATCACTATCACTACATAGTATAAAACAAAGTCGCATTCTTCTGTCCGTCCCTATGTATGCATAAATCTTTAAAACTACGCAACGGATTTTGAAGCGGTTTTTTTTAATAGACAGAGTGATCCAAGGGGAAGGTTTATACGTATAACCCACCCCCGCATTGCACGGGCGAAGCCGGGGCGGGCCACTAGTTAGTAATAAATTTGAAGAACAGAATTACAATTTATAATTTATCAAATACACATTTAATTAAGAGTTTTCTGAAAACGCTAATCGACATTGAAAATGTATCTATACAGTTTCAACTGACAAGAATTTTTCATTATAAGATCAAACTCAGAAGGAACTTTATGCTTGTAGGTATTATCACAAAACTCATATAAATCCTTGTACCACGCTAGTTGGTAGTCTCCATACACTCTTATCAGCGTAATATCTACATTCATGTCTTTCATGTGCATTATTGTTCTCATTTACACAATCCATCCATCTCTTTACCCACAACCCTTACGTCTATCCACATTCATATTGAAACTATGCGAATCAGGTTAGACTAGTACCTGGGCCGAAGAAAGTGGGAAATGGCTCCGTAAGCTTGAAATTGTAATAAGGTCAAATATATCCCTTCAGTTGGGCGAAAGGGCGCGATGTGTTCATTACACGGTACACAACTCACGTGGATGCAAAATTACTAAATAAATTATAATGTTACCGCATTGCATTTTGGTTGATGAAACGGTGGACAAGGTGCTCTACTTAATTTCTCAGACTTTATATATTTTTTAATATTATCACCTACACACAATTATGGTATCAATAGTTTTCCAGATAACTACGAAAATTCTAGGGAATGTCGTTAGTATTATAATAACACGCGTCATTAATACATTTGGTACTTACAGTGTAGTACGAACATAAAAAAAATTGGTGCTTCCCTACACTTACACAAATGAAACCGGGAAAATGGATAATCTAAGCTACCCGTTACAATATAAACATAACTTTTGGTAGACCATCGTCAAAATCTATAAATATATCATCATCATTTCAGCCCAATAATGACCCACTACTTAGTCGGGCCTCCTCCAAATTCATAGAGCGAAATTATCCTACTAATTAGGGTTGACACAGGGCTTGTATCAAGTTCCCCTTAACTAGCGGCTAGGTAATCTGCTCTTTCTTTAGTCTCGTCCTAAACTAGTGTGGGTTGGTGACATTGTGGAATATAGATATATACAACATTTGAATGTCTACACTTCACGCATATTGAATAACATTCAAAATATCTTTGCAACTGAAGATATTTGGCTTAGCGGCTAAGCACGTGCATAATAAAATACAGAACCTCAATTGGCCAATTTAAAAAATGTTTATTACTTTTTGTGTTGATGCTTAATTCTTTCCAAAATATCACTACCATAACAGTTTTAATTATAGTTAATTGAATTAATTAAGGTTATTACGTCAGGACATGTCAAATATGAAGTGATAATCGCGAGTTATGTGAGTGTTTGGTACTTATACTTACGTGTGTTTAATTGTCTAATGTTAATGTCCTCATCAAGTCATTATAATACCGTTTTATGGATTGGATGGTTTCTTTTATGTACTACAAATCTTATAACCATTATACGACATTTAACCACCTTATGTTATTTTAATAATGCTTTTGAGTGTCAGGTTATATTTGGGTTTGAATTAGCTGGAAATAGTAGCAAACACTCATTTTGGTAGTTTAATAAAATTCATTTTAGAAAAATTCAAAGGGAATATTTATTTTGATAATAACTTCTTACTTCTCAGCCCATAAATGACCCACTGCTGAGTTGAGCCTCCTCCACTTTATGGAGGGTAATTAATTAGCCTGCTGTGCCACGCTGGCCAGGCGGATTGACATTGGGTTGCGAATCAAGTTTTCCATCTAATGCAGCCAGGTTCTAGCCTTATCATTTCCTTATGTTGGCTATTACGACACCCTCAGGATAAAATGGGGCGCCAATACTATGTTTCCTATTAAATACGTTACAACACGGAATTTTATAGTGCGTCGTCAGTGTGCCAGTAAATCACTAGATCTGATGAACGTTACACAAATTAAGATACGAAATTGTTTATTACTTTCAAGTGCAAACTGGGTTTAGATACGTTTTTTATAACATGCATACATGTTTATTTATACTTGTTTATATGTGTAATTGCTTTCACTAATGTGTAAGACTTGTTTGTACCACTGTCATTGTAACGCTTTTATGTAATAGAAAAACCATGGAGTTTCTTGCCGGCTCTTCTCGGTGGAATGACCTTCCGAAATGGTGGTAAATACTAAATTACTTTTTGTTAATACTCTTGTCTGTATCGGCGGATATAGTAGTAGCATTAATTCGTGTTGACTTTAACCAGATTGTTCACGCAAATACGACCTAAAGACTTTTATTTAACTTTTTATTTAAATATTTTACCTTTTCTACCGCCATAACTTTGGTATCAGATAGCATTAAAGGTGCATTTACAATCACCACAACACGTATTTTAATTACCTGGAAGAAATACCCTAAATATACCTGAACGCAATCTTGTTAACAGATTAATACGCCGGATAGTTTAAAGAATACAATTCTAACAAACGCTATACAACAAGAAAAATAGTTATAACCTTCAAACGGCTTTCAAAAGTAGTTACGAGCTCATTGTCTTTAAAAAAAAAATATATAAGTTTAGGCAGGAGCTATGATGCCATCGATAGTAGAGCCATTTACCTTGCGTATTCGCAACCGGCCACCCTCGGTGAGAGAGTCGTTTCTCGTTAACAGTATAATTGTTTAAATTGTCATAATTTCGCCCGCATAATGTTGCCACATAAATATTTATTTATCGGCGGACCGCTGATAACGTCCATTGGGCGTACTCATTGATTTATTGGTGCTGGCAACTGGTGTTTATGGAGAAAGAGTTAAATATCAAGAATATGACATTTGCTGAATGGCTTAACGGTAATGTTGGCAATGATGTTAACTTTATACCTTGGGTGTTTAATTTTACGGTTTTCTTTAGTACTGGGAGCACCATAGTAAGTATAGTACGTTGGCTGATGCTAAGCGTTTAACCATGACGATGGATGTCTTAAGTCTTGAAGCGTGAGTCATACATTGCAGCACAGGATTAAAAACATGTCGCGACAGCACAATGAAAAGTGTAATCCTTCCACTAAGCTTCAACTTACCTCCAACTTGACCTACCTCTGTTCTAGATAAGAAAATGATCGAGGAAAGCGTCGTGCTTTCTTGCTGAGTTGTGATAGAACTCTTCTTCTCAGTGTGAATGGTTGGTATTAACACTCATAGGCATAAAATCATAGTAGCCCGAGCAAGCGGCTGCCGATAAAAGCAGAACACCTATATATCGGCCGCCAAAGCATCGACTCGGTAGGTCGCGTGTGGTGTGTGTTACTCGCACTCTCGAGTAAATATAACTCCTGTGCTATGGCCGCTGGCGCCTACTTGTGGAACCCATCCGATTCTGACTCGATTTGAACTCGATTGATCGTTATTGTATTACTAGGAACAAGATATGAGTAGATATGAATATTCTACTAGACACTATATTCTTAGTAATACACAATTATTCGAGATGTGGTGACAGATTTAGAATACAATACCATTGCACTATTCGAGTATGTAGTTGGTGTTATTATTTAGAATACATAAACTCACCACCCCATTCCACCCTGAACAGTCGGCTAAAGGAAATGACAAGGTAGAAAACCTAGCTGCAAGGGAAGGCAATTTTGAATGAAACCATATGACTATCCGTCTGGCCAAGTCAGCACATAAGCTTAATTTCTTTTCTAAAGTCAGAGGGAAAAAAGGCCTGACTCATCAGTGGGTCTTTTGCGGACGGAGAAGAAGTAAAAGGTAAATATACAAAAGAGACAAAAAATCTAGCGGCAAGAGCTGCATTTTAATCTGCTTTCACATTAACATTATTGTTCACCTGTTCACTGTATTGTTTGAGTGCGGTGTGTTCGAGTTGTCGATAAGTTTGAAAACAAGAGTAGATTCAGTGCTCTCTCACCTTAATAGCGTGACGTCTATTTTCACTAGTAACCATATTAAAAAAGCTTATTCTAATATAAAATAATACTCAAATATGGAATTAATTTTACATTTTATTAAATGATGACAGATATATATTTTATTTTTAAGCCTAGAGTATTTTATGTAGGGAAATCGTTGGGCTGTGTTCCCGGGAAATCAAGCTCGAGAACTCGAGAAATCATGTACGTTTGTAGAAAATAAACTTTCAGAGTTTTAATTTGTTTATATTCTACTAGCTTTTGCGCGCGGCTTCGCCCGCGTGGGCTTCGACCCCGTGCACATTTTTTATGAACATAAAATCGGTTATTGTGGCTAAACTATGATAGTTAGATATGTGCTCTCGCGGATTTTTTTGTAGATCTTTATAAGACCTACAAACCCGTAGTACATAATTTTGTTCTATTGTCAATAGTTTTTGCAGCGCACGCATAAATAGGTTTTCGATTTTACACCTTGGTTTACAAAATCGCAATTTTCATACGGATCCCTAATTCTTTTGAAAATAAAATATTGCCTATAACCTTCCTCGATAAATGGACTATCTAACACTGAAAGATTTTTTGGAATCGGACCAGTAGTTCCTGAGATTAGCGCGTTCAAACAAACAAACAAACTATGCAGCTTTATATATTAGTATAGACTAGCTTTTGCGTGCGGCTTCGCCCGCGTGGGCTTCGAACCCGTGCATATTTTTTATGAACATAAAATCGGTTATTGTGACTAAACTATGATAGTTAGATATGTGCTCTCGCGGACTTTTTTGTAGATCTTTATAAGACCTACAAACCCGTAGTACATCATTTTGTTCTATTGTCAATAGTTTTTGCAGCGCACGCATAAATAGGTTTTCGATTTTACACCTTGGTTTACAAAATCGTAATTTTCATACGGATCCCTAATTCTTTTGAAAATAAAATATTGCCTATAACCTTCCTCGATAAATGGACTATCTAACACTGAAAGATTTTTTGGAATCGGACCAGTAGTTCCTGAGATTAGCGCGTTCAAACAAACAAACAAACAAATAAACAAACAAACAAACTCTGCAGCTTTATATATTAGTATAGTATAGATTAACATGCCATAAATGGTGCTATGATTGTAATGTAATTATAATTTACATTTACTTTCTACCTGACTTTAAGATATTAAAGATTTCTTTCGTGTTTTATAGAAGCTATTTTGTTTACAAGATTTAAGTTGTTTTTTTTTTCTAAATAACCAGCCCAAAATTGTGCTGTGATCTTAATGTAATGTAAGTTAAGATAATAGGTTGGGGAAAGAGTTTCGTCGCATTTTTTAAGAAATTTCAAAACATTATTTATTATCGTTTATTTAAATTTAACTAAAGTATGTAGCTACCATTTTGTTCGATAACTTTTTGCCATCTTGTAGGTAGGCACATGATCCCATTGCTATAGACATTTTGGGACTACTGATCAAAATACCGTGACAAGTGGTTTTGGCAGTCCTCTCGTGATGTAAACCTGACACTGCCTAAAGAATTCTGAAGAGACCGAAACATGTGGAAATCTGAAGGTGCAAGATCACGACTGAAGATTTTATTACAAGTTCATACATACTATAATGCGTAAAGACTTTTTCCCCAACCTAATATTTACGTTTTCTTTCATGTTGATTTTTTGTTAATTTTAAGTTCTAAATAACCAACTAAAATGGTGCTGCCATTATGATTATGAGCCTGAATAATATTTTTTTCTGTAATATTTTATAAAAAAAATATTTATAAGATTAACGTTTTTGAATAACATCGATGAAAGTTTTATAATTAATTTGATACTTTTATTTGAAAGGTAAACCACTGATTTTTAGACGCAATTGGAACCAAATAATATTAGAAAACGTACGTAAATGTAAATTTCTCGACAACCCGAGAGTCCCGAGAAATTAGCCTCGAGAATTCTCGAGACCCGAGAAATTGAAAAGCTCGAGAAATCATGAACCCTAATTTTATGAAATAGACTGAAATAAAATAGAAAAATGCTCTTTAGTATTTTTCTGGCGTTTAAAATTGTCAACAATATAAAAATCCAGAGTACGCGCCACCAGCTGAGAAGACCTGGGGGTAGATACTATGATTTTAACTATTAACTTCAGACGTATGTAAACTATGTAACTGAATCTTTGAACATGATTTTGACTCAGTTAAAAACGTCGGATTCACTCCTAATTGGCATACTTATTAAGGACCGATGACAATTCAATATTTTAAACAGTTTGATCCGTTATCCTTACTAGGATAATCAGGATTAGCGATTTTTTGTTTGAAGAGACCGTCAAGGTGAAACACCGCTCTCCTATGCAATACCTAATAAGGATGTAAATAAAGCTATTGCTATATTTTAAGTGATTATTTAGCAATAGCTTTATGATATTTCAACTATAAAAAAAAGAAAAATAAATAATAAAAATAAATAAGAAAAAATGTTTTTATTGTAAAAAAAAGCGTGGGCTGCTTTTCAGGATATAATCAAAATAACCCATCTCATATCTGTTCATAAAATATTTATAACTATTGATACCATGCACCCCACGTTTTATTTTCAATAATATATTTTCTTTCTGACACAATTTTAATTCAAAATTATAAAAAAATATTTTCTATTATTTTATTTCTTCTACAATTTTTTATTTATGTATAAAACCATTTATTCAATAAAAACCCATTTCACACTCTATTATGTATTTAACACACACACACACATATGTACTCTGTTCTTTATAGTTATAGTCTGTGGTAAAATTGAGAATAGAACTTAATTTTAAATTAATTATTGTCGAATTTAGACCCCTGGCCGACCACAGGCCATATGACACTATGTTCTCATTGGTTCCGAAAGGCATGCCACTGAAATGTGAATTGCTGGTACTAATAAATAAAATTAAAAATCCTAAGGCGTATTTATTTTTCAATAAATAAGCTTAAAATTATGCAATTAAAGTCTGTATAAACACGATCAGTTATACATGCAATATGGTTTTGGTATAAACAACATTGCTGCTATAAAGAACCATCAACAACTAGTCAGCCTATAATAGACCTGCTAACATACCGGACTCTGATTCTGTAATATCTTATTTTACTCAAGTTGTCAGCCTGTAAAAGGTCCACTGCTGAGTCAGGCTTCCACTAATTCACAGGAGGGAGATTAGCCTCATGTGCCGCGCATGCCAGATGAGTTGGTACAAGTTTTGCTTGTCTCACATCCAGGTTTTTTCTGCCATGTACATAATTTGATAACACAGGATGGCGTGGGGTGGTGACATTATATATTCTAAATGCGTCACCACACGGACAGATCCTCTGATATGCTAGAGGGATTTTAAACTTTTAGTCGCTTTATAACTATGACATGCTCACGGAGGAATGAATGGGTCTTATACCATTACTAAATATAAGTAAATAAATTATCCGTTATCAAAAAAATATATAAATATATGTATATAAAGTATAAATAAATAAATATATATTTTATATATATATAATATATTTTAAATATATTATATATTTATATAAAAAAAATATACCTAAAAATATATATATATATAAAGGCTTAAATGACGTTTGAAAAGGGTTCTTCATTTAAAAGGTAGAGACACCTTCAGATGCAGATGGTAGCAGATAAGACCACATTGGTCTTTGCTTAGTCGCGTGTCGCACCCGATGCAGACTTAATTAGAGTACAGCAACTCCATGGAGACGTTATTGGTAGGTATTATTTTTTTATTTTTATATTCTACTAGCTGACCGGGCAGACGTTGTCTTGAATGATATTCGTGTACCGACTGCAGCGCCATCTGTCGGGTTGATTTGTGAATCTACACCATATTCGGTGCCACCCAAATGCATACAAAAAAAACATTCAAATCGGTACAGGATTTTAGGAGTTCAGTGTGCACACGTACAGTAGAATCATTTAAATAAAGATTTTCTTGACAATTTTACTTTGTGTACACTTTATACAAATATTATTCTTATTCTCATGAAATTAGCAGTTCAAAACTAAAAATATATTTTCTCGTTTAAAATTCAAGTCAGAAGCAGGAAAGGGTCGTAATATGATGATAATGGTAACTTTAAATATGACGATTTATAAGAGTTTTGTGATAAAACCTATGTAAATAAAGTTAATTTTGAGTATGAGTTTGAAAATTTAATAAGTTTTCCTTCTCTTATTGCGCTAGGCCTTGTCACTTCCTTCTGTCGGGTCTTATGACACCCTCAGGATGGAATGGGGTGGTGACACTATGTATTCTAATATCCGTTACCACACGGACTTATAAAATATGATTAAATTACATTTTTTAAGTGATCATTTTCTGGTAGACAAAAATTTTAATAAAGGCATAAAAAATCTAAATAAATATTTAATTGAACCCTCCACTGTTTTCGCCGATCTGAAAGAGGCCGCGCACACCTGTAAGGTAGACGAGTGGGACGCAGAATAAGCTATAAAAGATAATAACTTGGAACATTACGTTTATGATATCGGGTGGTCGTGTGCCGCGGGCCAGGTTCGAAATGCGATTTTTGTACTCCATGCCAGTTTGCGCATGTGCGGCAGCTTTAAAGCTCTATCACGTGCGGAGGGTCACTAACTTCTCTAAGTTGGTCGTATTGCTGGTTGTTGTTTTACCTGTCAATTGCTTTATTATTTACATAATAATATTTGGAAGTGATAGTTACTGGAGTTTCGTGTGTTGACGGATTTAGAATATATGGTGTCACCACCCCATTCCATCCTGAGGGTGTCGTAAGAGCCGACAGAATGGAATGACAAGGTCCATAACCTAGCCGTAAGAGAAGGAAAACTTGCTACGAAACCCTGGGCCAACATGTCTGGCCACCGTGGCACAGTAGGCTAATTACCCTCCATGTAACAGGTGGAGGCCCTTTTTTTCTTTTTTTTTTGACCCGTGGTAAAATCCTTTATGGACTATCCCTGCCAGCCTGGGGATGGCTCTGTGAGGATACGGAGTCATACCCACTAAACGTCCCCGGGGTGTACCGTCCCGCGCTTGTTGCCCCGTGGGCCCTGACTGTATCTACACGGCAACAGGAGCCTCCTCCTGTACCCTTAGATGACCCAGGGTAACAGACCCTGGGTCATCTATGGGTTGAATATATCGTTACTGGAACAGTCCTTTCCGTTAGGTTGATTCATTCAAGCTAAAATATCCATAATGTGATTATAAGGTCAACGTCTTCCCATGTAGAGTTTATTGTCTTCGACTTTACTGCCCTACAAATACACCATCAAAGTGAAATTTAGGAAGGTGTAGGTAGTTTTTCATGACCGTAGTTATTTTGTACGTAAACAATCATAACAGTTTAGGTTTCCTAGGTTGTTAGACTTATTTCAAAAGCTGATTTAATAGACCCTATTTAGTTTATTGTTTCTGGTGTAAATTTCAAAGCAATGATGTTAAGCCCATTAACACATCGTGACTTGTATGTAAATCTTTTTTTATTCATCTCAGACACGATTATTCAAACAGTCTCATCATTCATCAAATCTTTTGCTAGACTAATTTTACTTTTATCTGATACTAGTGAATCGCCACAGCATCACACGGATAACGTACACGGATAGACGGTCGATTTTTTTATTGTATAATATGACAATGTGTTGACTATTTGTAAGTGTCCATCGTGACCCACACAAAATAAATGATTTGAATTTGAATTTAACAGGTAATACTTACTCGTATGAACACATTACGTCTTTTATTATTTTTCAATGTCTGTAAACTGCTAGCACGATACAGGTTAAACATAGTGCCGGAGTTGCGTTTTAAAAAACCTATAGTTCACACTTTGTTTAAATTCACACAAAATCGTACCATTCCTAGGAATTTCAGTTTTCCTAGCAATTTCTCTATTAATAAGTGACAACCACCTTGGAGAAACCAAGAAGAGCTTGGAATTTTGGCAACTGTTATTATTATCCAACTATTATTCGCTTAGTTGGAAAGTTTTGTTTGGCTGCATAAATTTGGACCCCCAAACAACAGAAGGGTGCTTAGACGTGTGTGTATATCCATTCGTTTATGTGGCATCGAAGCTCCTAAACGAGTGGCCTGATTATTATGCTGTTTTTATTTCTCGCGTAGGTTAATAAAAAAATTGTTCACTTATTTCAAGAAATATATCTAGTAATTCCTATAATAGGATAGAATCTAGTAATTTCTTCGGGAGTTCAATATAATTTTCAATTTTAGTTACATTGACGTGAGCTAGGCATTAATGCCTATAACCTGAGTTTAAACCCAAAACATGTTTCGCCACCTAATTTGCGAAAGGAATGCACTTTTTGGGACGGTGTCGTTAAAAAATGGTTAAAATTTATTACTTAGTAACAAAGAAGTATTTTAATTAGTGACTGAACTTAGTTGGCTGCGTGCTTCATAATAAAACTATGTTCTTGACCTTGATTTAGAATAATTTTGATGGTGTTAAAGAACCTACATAGCTTGTAAGTAACATGCGGACACGGTCTCGCTTAGTGAGGCCATTTTTAGAAAGCTCAAAGGCTTACTTCTTCCCTCATTCCATTGCTCGGTGCAGTCGGAGCAAAGTTTTTCTTGTCTTACCAGACAACGTTTGGAGCTAACATTTAAATAATGAGTTAATTTTTGACGTTGCTTATGCGACAGTGTGTTTTACACACACAACTAAAGAACTAGCGTACTCACAAATACGTTGATAGGTTCTCGTTTTTAACTTAGACTTTAAAGATATAATGATCTTCTGCCGGTTGTGTTATGTTTATTTAAATCAATATTTATTTGTATCTCATGGCTAACGGTCGCCCCTATCGAAGATGGAACGAAATGCTGCTTATGTGGCAAGCTGGGAATCCTCGAGGTGACAATCATTTTTCACACATATTGTTAGGTAACATTCCATTCCGGTAAGATTCGAAATTGTCATAAATTAAAATGCACATAATATCTCTATCCTTGAAACGGATGTGTTGTATACTTTTAGATTCAGTGGTTTAGGTAGGTATGAAATCCGCGTGGGTGTAACCGCAGTCGGGCTTTGACAACTGACAATAATAATTAATTAAAAAATCAAGCTCGCTATAACAATGCAATACTTGGTTCCGGTATTAACCACATTGTTTGTTTACAATAGTTTTTAATTTGGAGCACAGTGGGACATTATTTCAACAATAATTAACCTATTTATAGAATTCATGTTGAGACGGATAGATTTAGAGTTTGCTTATAAGTAGTGTAAGTAACCTCTTCTATCCTGTAGCATTTTGAGTTCCTGTAGCCACCTCTTATGGTCAGCGCCGACGGACGGAGTGGCGGCGAAGAGGCTAATTCAGTAACAATTTAAATTCAACCTTAAACGCTTCAGAATACAAGTGTATTTAAGTCACTCGCTGCGCTTTCAGTCACTCGCCGTCATTGTATTTTGTTGTACCAAATACAGCTGTATTCTGAAACATTTAGGTTGAATTTAAATTGTTACTTAGTTAAACTCTTCGCCGGCACTCCGTCCGTCGGCGCGGACCTTTAAGACCCGCCTTGGACGAAATAGATTGACATGTGCGTTGTAACATTTTTATCGCACGGCTAGAATGGTAATTCTCGTGGTGCGCCGTTGAGGCTGCGCTCCGGGTTATGTGGCGCGTCAGAGTACGGAGAAATAGTGATTTTGTGCCACACCTCGTCAGGCTTCTCACTACCGCTATTGGTGGGGGGAACCGTCTCCAGCAGCATTATTGCTATATTAAGGGCCTAAGGCAACTCTGAGGACAGAGGTATACCTGGAGCTAAACCCACTACGACACCGTGTCCTCGTGATCTCGCCCGGCATGTGAATATGAGCCGGTATGGCCCCAACGGGTCATATACTCCTATCCATCCAAAGGTTGTCTGGAAGAAATCGCCTAGTGCGATAAGACCGCCCATTGTGCATTTCTTTGTTGTATTTCTCTGATGCCATGTTAACCTTTTCTATTATTGGTGTACAATAAAGAGTATTCTATTCTATTCTAAAGGCCCCTCACCATAGCAAGGTAGTGGATAATTTGGTAAGCGGATAGTGTGGAACTGACGTGCGTCTTTTTTAATAACTGACTTCGGAGGACAAGTGAAGCCGTCGGCACCGGTTGCCCTTCTACCGTTTAAGGTGGTGGTATACGTAGTCATTAGCGTGAAACCATTTAGGTGGTTCCTCCAAATAATTACTGGAGGGCAGACGGCATTTGCTCCGTGTTGGCGTTAGTTAGCCAAATTAAGTTAGTCCGGTGGCTACTACTACTACTCAGCCGCATCACACGAAAGTGCCAAGTCGGCCAGACGAGTTGGCACAGACGGGTCCCTTCTCTTGCGCCTAGGTGTTCGGCCTTGTCATTTCCATTTGTCGGCTCTTACTCAGGGTGGAATGGGGTGGTGACACTGTGTATTCTAAATCCGTGACTACACGGACAACAAAAGGCGATGCCAAAAAGAAGAGATATAAATAATAAAATATCCTTGGACATTTCACACAACGCCATCTCGTCCCAAGCTAAGCAACTTAATGCTTGTGTTATGATAACGAGATGGATGATAAACTACTTAAATAGGTACGTTTTTTTTGTAAATTCATACATATTATAGATAGAAAACACCCAGACCCGGAACAAATACTTGTAGGTCGTACAAATATTTCTTCCGTGCGGGGATCGAACCCGCGACATGCTGCGCAGCAGTCGATCGCTCAACCACTGCGCTAACTGTGTCGTCTGCGCTAACCGTGTCGTAGAGAGAAAAGAAACTAACGTAATCTACAATTTTACCGTAACCTCTCCCAAAAGCAGCTTTATTCTGTTGTCATTCTATCATTGATTGTCTTAAATTAATCTGAGTTCTTTGGTGGTCGAGGTGGCAATTAAAAATGTAGTTCAATGGAATAAATCAGCGCACGTTTTGTTTTGTTGACAGAAGGCAAAAATTCCTGGCACGTTCTCGGGACTCCTAATTTACAGCCCGGACCTAAAATAGGTCTTATTGTTTTTTAATAAATCTTAATTCGTTTTAATGTTTTCATATGTTTTGCACCTTGGTAACGGATACGGGATACTTAATTGGAAACAGATTTTTAATCTATCTACACTTCACTTCACTACATAATATAAACCAAAGTCGCTGTCGCCTGTCCGTCCCTATGTATGCTTATATCTTTAAAACTGCCCAACGGATTTTGAAGCGGTTTTTTTTAATAGATAGAGTGATTCATGCTCATAAAGGTACAAGAAAAACATTTTCAACGTCAAAGTCATTCTTGCACCTTTATGAGCATGGAGGGTTGTATTGATGAGTTTGATGATTATAACTCTGTAACTACATACGTCTTACAGCCGCGAATCAAATGTTCATCATCATACAACCTAGCACTGACCTGCAAATTGCAAAAAACGTAAGAAAATTTGAATTTCGCGGGCTACCCTGGAACATCCACCTTAATATAATACATTCTAATTCGAACAATACAAACATACCGTCCCCGCGACCTCCGCCTCCAGTGGCTGTCTCCTATTTGCCCACCAAATAATTATTGGCGGAAATGGCAATCCACCACCAACATCCCAGTCCATTGTATACCCACTGCCGAGTCAGGCCAATTACATGGAGGGCCACAAGCCTACTGTGGCCACGCTGACCAGACGGGCTCTTGAGGATGAGTTATCAGACCTGGTATTTCCTTTAGTCTTACGACACCCGCTGGATGGGATGGGTGACATAATGTATTCTAAATCCGTCACCACACGTATGGCGTAGATACTGATAATTAGCCAGATCAAGTTAGACTGGTACCCTCCCCAGTTATGGGAGGTGAGAAAGATGAGTCTGGTATAGTAAGTATCCTTCTGCCTACCCTGTCTGGGCCCTAAGCGTGACGGTACAGACATCCCGAGTGCAAGACGCGGGCGAGCCACGCACCGCCGCGGCGCCCAGCCACTAATTGCGTCCCCCGATACAATCCGACCAGCGAATGCAAACACCGTAACGGGAATCTTGATCGGCCAAGTCAACTTACGGTGAGAAATAGGATCATAATTATTTAACTTGCAAATTGTATGCAAGGAGAGTCCGTGTGGTGGCGGATTTGGAATACATAGTGTCACCATCCCATTCCATCCTGAGGGTGTCGTAAGAGCCGACTAAAGAAAATGACGGCTGATAACCAAGCCACAAGAGAAGGTAAACTTGATACGAATTGAACCCGAGAACAGTAAGCCTATTATATTGATTGGACTGGACTGTATTTACGTATATTCGTTCCGTTCCGTTCGTCCGATCGTCGTTACGCACATGTCAACGATTTTTTTTAAACGAAACCCCAGCGCTACGTATAACCTGTGTCGCGGGGGCAGTATACAAACATGTAATTCACGAGCACAAATGACACCCAGACTCCGAGCAAGTGCCTCTGGTTTTAGACAAAGACACTTGCTTGACCCCGGATCGAACCCGGGACCCGTTGATCTAAAGGCGGCACATCTAACCCCTAGACCAACCAGGCATTACATCTACATTACATCTTCTAAACTTCCAACCCCTTCTACATACGCTTTTTTCGAAAAACTTGTTCATAATACGTCGCCGACGCGATATCCGTTGCTTTAAGTAATGTGTTTTCGTTGCACTTCTTTTGCAGTGCAGCCACACATGCGATAGCTTTATTGTCGGTGTGCTATCGTGTTTGCGAATCTACCCTCCGTGTGTGGCGAACCGTAAGGGCCCAAGAACACTGCCCGTATAATTGTTGAGTAATTACTATGGACAAAATTCACATCGATTCTGAAGACTTAAATTGAAACCTTATTTCTTGCCCTGTTTACAAATTATTTGGGGTGGCACACGCTTCACGGTTTTTGATGTATTTACTGCCAGGCAACAATTCCGTTTGGTGACGGATTTAGAATACATGAAATCACCACCACATTCCATTCTGAGATTGTCGTAAGAGCCGACAAAAGGAAATGACAAGGCCGAAAACCTAGCCGCAGGAGAAGGAAAGCTTAGAACGAAACCCTGTGCCAACTCATCTGGCCAGTGTGGCACAGTAGGCTGATTACCCTGTGATGGGTGATGGCCCGACTCGGCAGTAGGTCATTTATGGGCTAAGTAGTATTGTTCCGTAGGATCTCATAGGAACCTTAGAATATCAAAATGGGTTTGTCTGTTTGCAATACTTCCACGACCAACTTATAGCAGCCCCTCTCTTTTTTTGTTAGATGTTATAAATATCAGCAATTTAATGTCCAATCTTTCAAACCACTTTAGACCTAGGTTTTTAAGTTACAATCGATATACCTAATCAGCACGACAAGTCATAGTGAATACTTGAAGCGTATGCTCACTTCTTGCTTATGGGCAATGCTATTCATGTATGAACATTATTCTCTAATATGGTAAACTCAGTAGTTCTCAGCATTATGCGTTGTTTTAATGACAGGAATCTTGTTCAATGAGGTCATAAGATATCTTTCTTTATTATTTTGTGGTGAGAAATATTTTACACTAGTTGACCCGACAAAATTCGTACCGTCTCAGAATCAATAAATAAAAAAGCTGATTGATATTTCCAGAATGTTCATTATTAAAATATTTGCAAAACTTAATATTTGTAGAACCAAAATAATCCGTATGTAAATTTCTTTTTTTTTTTTCTCATATTTTCTTTTATATCTTTATAACCTTCCCTGGACCTTTCACGAATATTTCAAGACCAAAATTAGTCAAAGCAGTCCATCCGTTCTCGAGTTTTAGCGAGACTAACGAACAGCAATTAATTTTTATTTATATAGATAGATAGATCACATATTGACTAAAAAAGACGCTGGTAGTGGGTGGATATCTTTTCGCTAAGCTGATACGGATCGGCAATTGTTCCGTTTTTAAGTATGCGTTCAAACAGTCGCACGTGGCTAGAGACCAACAAGAGTAGGTTTTAGTGCCGGATTCCGGGTTAGCCGGAGTCAACTCACCATCCCCTCGTACCCGTGGACTACCACATGCCCCAGCCCCGTCGCCCGGCTGGAGTCGTATAAAAGGTTACCCCACTTAAAAAGAAGGTCGGCAATGGTCGTAATTTATTTGTCTAGTTGCCAGTTTTCACATCCATCGATTGATTCAACCAACAACCGTTTAGGTAGTTCCGGTACTAATGTATGTACCGGAAATGTCCAAGGATATTTATTTATTTATTTATGTATGTCTCAGCGCCAGGCTAATGGGCTGAATAGAAGTAGAAATGGCTAGGTACCGACATTTGTAAAAAAAAACCTGTTATTTTGCTCGAAGCATTAGACTGCCTCGTTGGTCTAGTGGTCAGATGTGCCGCCTTTGGATCAACGGGTCCCGGGTTCGATTCCCGGGTCGGGCAAGTGTCTTTGTCTAAACCAGAGGCACTGGCTCGGAGTCTGGGTGTGATTTCTATCTATAATATGTATGTATTTACAAAAAAAATATGTATATAAGTAGTTTATCATCCATCTCGTTACCATAACACAAGCATTAAGTTGCTTAGCTTGGGACGAGATGGCGTTGTGTGAAATGTCCAAGGATATTTATTTATTTATTATTTATTATTTACAAAAAAAAAAATTATATAAGTAGTTTATCATCCATCTCGTTACCATAACACAAGCATTAAGTTGCTTAACTTGGGATGAGATGGCGTTGTGTGAAATGTCCAAGGATATTTATTTATTTATTATTTATATTAATCTTATCGCTATGGTTTTTACTACACGATGTATAATATTTATTCAACAGAAGCTGGTTCATCAAATTGTCGTGGCACTTGCAATTACCCTTGTTCTGTAAGAGCACATTTTTCACACGTACTTTAATATCACCTTCTTGGACGAGGAGTATAATTAAGCAACCTTCATTTCGAACTCTGCACCCTGACACAGATTGCTTTTCATTACGGGTTTTTATTTATTCCACAATCCTTTAGGTTTACTAAAGAAAATATATATAAAATCTGATCTGAAAAAACAACAAGCATAGTAGTCCAGTCTTAGGCTTAGTAAGCACTAACCTTTGCAAACTCGTTATGTTGTATTTGTATTAGTCTAATGGATTGAATATATTTTAGGACAACTTCGCATTGAAACAATTCATTAAGATAATTAATGTTTTAATTTCTAGCAAAACTTTTAACACGTTGGTGTGTTTGTTAACTAAAACAGATCACAGATTTTTATATTATTCTAATTTATGACCAGCCATACAGATTCTTGCCGGCACTTCTCTGTGGAATGGCATCGCGACCCGGTGGTAAAAACTAAATGATTAATGATTTTTAATTTTTCTTATTAAATTTGATGATTAAAAGATTTGTGTTGTATTTTTGAAAGCATTCGAAAACAAAACATTTTGATTTAATAATAAGTGGTGGCTTTCACTATAAAAGTTCGGCTTAAATTTTTATTAAATATCCGCATGCCACCTTTAATTATAGTGTTATTTTATTACCCTGTGACTAGGGTTGCCAGGTCGCCAAACCTAATAGCCGGACAGACCAGCCAGTTTGGCCGGACATTTGGGTAAAAAGGCCGGACACCCTACATTATTGGGTATTTTGTCTTAGTATTAATAGGTACGACAATTTTTTTTTATGTAAAATCAAGCTTTTTTAATTATTATTATCATAAATTTTGTTAAATTCTAAAATTTTGTAAAATAATAACTAAATAAAATCGAATGCCAAATCAGTCTTAGGTAGGTACTTTATTATTAACTAGCGACCCGCCCCGGCTTCGCACGGGTGCAATTAACCTTCCTCTTGAATCACTCTGTCTCTTAACAAAAACCGTTTCAAAATCCGTTGCGTAGTTTTAAAGATTTAAGCATACATAGGGACGGACAGACGACAGCGACTTTGTTTTATACTATGTAGTGATCAGTCAAATAGTCGTCGGTCAAAATTAAATTCTAGATACTTAAACATTTATCAACATGTTTAAATTCTTCTTAAATACTAATGAAAGGCACAAATAAGACTTTTTTAACTATTAAAACAAAAATAAAAAAACTTCTTCTCTTCAAGTTAAATAATAAAACAAAAAATAACTTGTTCTCTTTGAGTTACATACTAAAAATAATTATTCATATTTTTGGATTACCGAAACCTGCTATAGGAGCTCAGTTTCTATGAAAATCATCATCATCAGCCCACATTAGTCCACTGCTGGACATAGGCCTCCCCTAAAGAGCGCCATAGCGCCCTGTCCTCGGCTTGACGCACCCAGCCGCTGCCCGCAGCCTTTCGCAGATCGTCGCTCCATCTAGCAGAGGGTCGTCCTACACTACGCTTGCCTATTCGCGGTCTCCACTCAAGAACTCGTCTACCCCAGCGGTTGTCGGTTCTTCTACAGATATGACCAGCCCACTGCCACTTCAGTCTGCTAATTCGCTGAGCTATGTCGGTGACTTTGGTTCTCTGTCGGATAATCTCGTTACAGAGCCTATCTTTCAGAGAAACTCCCAACATAGCTCTCTCCATAGCACGCTGAGCGACTTTAAACTGATGGACTAGTCTCACCGTGAGTGTCCACGTCTCGGCGCCGTCATGACGGCGCCGAGGTCATGACGGGTAGGACGCACTGATCGAAAACTTTCGTTTTCAAGCTCTGCGGGATGGGCGACGAGAAGACTCGACGAAGTTTTCCAAATGCTGCCCAGCCCAGCTGGATTCTCCTCTTGGCCTCCCTATCGAAGCTGTTCCTACCTAATTGCAAAATTTGCCCGAGGTATATATATTCTGGAACAGCTTCAACAAGATGACCATTTACGACGATAGGTCTCGGATGAATGTGGTCATTCATCATGATTTTGGTTTTATCCAAATTCATGCCGAGACCCACCCGTCGCGAGGCTGATGCTAAGCTGGTCAGCATCTGTTGTAGCTCCTCCAGCGACTCCGCCATTAGGACTATGTCATCTGCAAATCTCAAGTGTGAGATGTACTGGCCATTTATGTTAATGCCCTTATCTTTCCAGTCCAGCGTCTTAAACACATCCTCCAAAGCGCTTGCGAACAGTTTCGGGGATATTACATCCCCCTGTCTCACTCCGCGGCAAAGTTGGATGGGTTTAGTACGCTGGTCCTGTACTTGGACACACATAGAGGCCTCATCGTACAGACATCTCAACACTTGGATGTAACGATAGTCCACTTGGCATCGCTGAAGGGTTTAAGAACAGCCCAGGCTTCGACGGAGTCAAAAGCTTTCTCATAGTCCACAAAAGCTAGACACAGGGGCCGATTATACTCTTCGGACTTCTGTATAATTTGCCTCACTGTGTGGATGTGGTCTATGGTGCTATAACCCCTACGAAACCCGGCCTGTTCCGGAGGCTGAAATTCATCGAGTCTTATGGCGAGACGGTTCGCAATGACTCTTGAAAACAACTTATAGACGTGGCTCAGGAGTGAGATGGGCCTGTAATTTTTAAGAAGTGTGGTATCACCTTTCTTAAAAAACAGTACCACCAAACTCCTGCTCCACGCCTTAGGAGTTCTCCCGCAGTGAATGACGGAGTTAAAGAGTCTTTGCAGTTCCTGTATGACAGGAATCCCTCCTGTCTTCAGAAGTTCTGAAGTAACTCCGTCTTTACCGGGGGCCTTTCCATTTCTAAGTTGTTTAAGAGCCAGCACGATTTCGTCTTGGCTGATATCGGGCAGTTCGTCGGTATAGTGGCGGACCAGGGTGGCTCTTTGATCCTGGATAGAACTTTCAAGGCGAGTGGCATGTGCAGCATAAAGCCGGCCATAGAAGTCTTCGATCTCGGCAAGAATCTCCGGCTTAGACAAAACGGTTCTGCCATCGCGTGTTGTGAGCTTCGTCAGGTGGCTCCTCCCAAGCTGCTTAATGAACACCTTGGACCCTCGGTTTCGCTCAATTGCCTCTAATATGAGGCGGGTATTGGAGCTCCGAAGGTCACGCCGTGTCATTTTAGCAATTTGTCGGTTGAGATTTGCCCTGTCTGACGAAGTGGCATGTGTAGTTTCCCGTCTTTTTGTCATAAGCCGCAGAGTCTCGTCCGAGAGTTTGGACTTCGTACCTTTACGCTGCGTTCTAAAAATTTGATGCCCTCACCCCTTAGTGTATCCAAGATTTTTTGTAGGGTCTCGTCGACGTCATCGGTAGGCTCTATGGCAGCAAATCTAGCGCCCAGTATGTCCTGGAACGCTTCGGTTTCCGCCATGGTTTGGAGTGGGTTCGGTCGGAGCGTGGACTTCATCAGACGGTTTCTTTCGAGCTTTAAGTCGATATTCAGAGAGCCTCGGACAAGTCGGTGATCAGAGCCTGTATTAAATCGGTTGATCACCGAGACGTCTGTGAATATGTGCTTCTTGTCCGTCATGATGAAGTCGATCTCGTTTTTGGTCACAGTATCGGGACTTTGCCAAGTCCACTTCCTGTGGGGCTTCTTCTTAAAGAAAGAGTTCATTAAGTAGAGCCCCTCTTTCTCTAGGAAGTCGACAAGCATTTGCCCCCTGTGATTCCTACTTCCATAACCATGGGGTCCCACTCGGGATTCACCGCCAATCTGAGCACCTACCTTGCCGTTAAAGTCCCCCATAACAATGTTAAAGTGAGCCTTGGTGGTGTTGTGTAAGGCTTTTGAGATATCCTCATACATATCCTCAACTTCATCATCCGAATGTGCCGAGGTCGGTGCGTAAACCTGGATGATCTTCAAGCTATACCGTTTCGATAGCCGAAGAATCAGGTACGCTACCCTCGTCGACACACTGGAGATTTCTTCAACATTGTTAGAGAGGGCTTTATGGACAAGAAACCCTATGCCACCCTGCGATTTTTGCTGTCCTTCGCGGAAGTACAAAAGGTGGCCAGATTCTAGGGTAATGGTGTCCTCTCCCTCTCTACGGACTTCGCAAAGACCCAGAACATGCCACCTGATGTTCTCCAGCTACACCTCCAACTGCGCTAGATGCTCGTCAAGCCTCAGAGTGCGTCCGTTATACGTAGCCAGGGTCAGGTGGTTCAGGTAGCCAGATGTAACCCGGGGATTCTTCGCACCCCTTGCCCCGCCGTTACCGTGGCCGCTACCCGGATGACCAGGAATAGCGGGGCTGCCGGGAACTGGGGGCCATCTGTTTATATTGTCCGTCATTTAGGGGGGATTGCCCATAATCCCCACGCTGGGCATGCGGGTTGGGGATCGCAGTTATTGATAAGGAGTTGGACCAGACGTTGCTGCTGCCCAACGTCTGTAATTTTTTCCCTTAGTCACCTTTTACGACACCCACGGGAGGAGATGGGGTGGTGATATTCTCTTTCCGTCACCACACGGAAAAAAATATGAAAATGTATTTGTAAAAATCCTTAGGTACATGTCAAATGTTTTAAATTAAATTCTACAACCAACATTTTGGCAACAGTGTCAACATGTAATCTGTTGCGTTCTTTCGTCCATTGCTGACCTATCAAGGAAAAAGCTCTTTCAACGTTTGCGTTTTGTCCTGGGATAGCAAAGTAATACGGACAAATAGTTAGGAATTCTGAAAAGCAATCTTGACTTATCATCGATTTAAAATAGGCTACCCATTTCGTATGTGCAGCTTCTTGAAATCAACGTTATCTTTGTTAGTGTTAAGAAAACTTTTAAGATTTTGCAGTTGGTCAAAACATTTGCTATCATCAATTTTGACGTTGTTTTGTGATAGGATACTTATAGTATCGGAAACATGATTCCATTCAGGAACATCTTTTAAAATCATCCATGTATTGTCCGCCGCGGGCGACAGGCGGCACTTCAGCCTGCGTGAGCGACCGTCAGTCGACTCTCGTCGCCTGCGCTCGGGCACTCTCGTTTGCGAAACATAAAAAGCCTAACAAAAGCCGGACGAGCCGGACACCGTTTATTTTGGCCGGACACGCGATCAAAAAGCCTACCTATGTCCGGCTTTATCCGGACGCCTGGCAACCCTACCTGTGACTATCCTTTTGCGGACGCAGTACTGGTAGGCCTCCCACACGGTGGACCGACGACCTGGTTAAGGTCGCCGGAAAGCAGTGGATGCGGGAGGCCCAGGACCGGCCTTTGTGGAGATCCTTGAGGGATGCCTATGTCCAGCAGTGGACGTCTTTTGGCTGAAATGATGATGAAAATGATGATCCTTTTATACAAGGACATATTAGGCATTTCTATCTGGCAGAGTGACTTTACGAAGAAATACACTATTCAGAGCTTCAGCAAGTTTATACAAATATGCGGGCTTAAATAAAAGGCTATCCCCACAGAATACCACTGGCCTGGTTAAGTTCCGTGAAAAGGATGCGCTCCACTTATTACTGTTTGTTATGATAATTATCGAGGAAGCATATGTCCAGTGGGTATCGCTTTGCAGAAATTATGTTGTTGTTTAATAAAACAGAAATCCGAAACGGACGTAATATAAGTCAATACACGTAATGAGTGCGTGTTAAAACCATTCGCACAGTCTCACACACGCCCGTTCGGAAACAATCGAGACTCGATCCCATAATCCTTCACTCGTCCGCTATTTAAAGTCGGCCCTTACACCGTAGAAGCGAATATTGCATTCTTTGCATAGCAGCGACGACAGTCCAGGGGCTGCAGTCTCGACATAGATAGCGATGTTATCGCAAACTAACGATCGCTAAGTCTTACCGAAAAAAATCGGTTGCCGTAACGATGCTTACGTCAAATGCAAGTCTCTACAGTCGAGATACCGAGAAAAATCGTTGCTAAACTTGACATTACGGTGTCGGAACGCTAACGAAAACCATATTCATAGTTCGGTGATTTTTGTGGAAAAATATTAGCTATTAAAAAATCTCCCTCTTTTGTAGGGAAAATTTATAAACATTCCTTAGCATAAATTAATGTTTTTATTTTAAAATTATACAAAATCTAGGTAAACCTTACCTTGACAATATATTTTTGTATTTACTGTTATATTATTCTTTTACTGTTTTTAAGAATCACATACATTTGATAAATATCATTGGACATTAAAGTTTGCCTCCTTGCAACAGTAGTAAACTGATGTCAAAGCTGTCAAAGTTTTGTTGATTCGAACTAAAAAAACCTGTTGTGATTTTATTATTATCCTAACATTATTAAAACCATGGAGGGGGAAAATGACGCAGTGACAGGGCAGTACGCAAGTCCCCGAGCGAGCTGCGTCAGGTAAGTTCAGCCAACACATATCTTAAAATGTAATTTGTTAAATGTTGACGACAACTTTATACTTACATGAAATGAAATGTATTTATACTACATTACGCCTGAGTAATATACTGATACATTTTTAATATTTGCTGATATTTTTCAGACGTAAACGTGCACCACGTGTAACAAGAGGGCAACTGGACGAGCTGTTAGCAATTTTGGAAGCTCGTCCATACTTATTCACGAGAAAGTTTACCGGCCTTCAGGGCCGTGATAATTTTGAAACGGGTTGGAAAGAGGTGGCAGAACGATTAAATTCACTCCCCAACGGATCGGTCAAGACGCCTGAGCAGTGGATGACGGTTTGGAGGGACTTCAAAAGCCGGGCTTGCACTAAAGCAGCAAAACTAAAAAAAGATAAGCTGCAAACTGGCAATCGCACCATTACCACAGCTCTTTGAGGTGGAAAAAAGAATAGTCTCCCTCATTGGTGTGGAGTATACTCTTGGCACCAACTGCCCGGACTCTATGCCAGCAAAAGATATGGTACAAATTGAAATGGAGTCAGGAGTGACTGTCAAAGAAGTGATAAGCAGCAGAGCAGCTGTTGCCACATCACCAAAGAGAAATAGGAATCTGAATCCTCGCAGAAGTGTTGCTGAGCAGCACAACATAGCTCGGAGGGACTTTCTTGTCGTAGCGGAAAGTAATGCCGAATCCATGGGGATGCTGGCAGCTGCATCTCAGATGCAACCAGAGGCTGCTAAAATGCAGGCTGAGTCAGCCAAGGCGCAAGCTGAAGCATCAATTCTACTTGCACTGGCATTAAGTAAAATTGGAGATGCAATGTTGCAGTATATTAATAAAAATAATAAAAATAATTAATGTTTTATTGTAATGAAGGTTTACACATTGTTATGTTAATTATATAGGTACTAAGTAAAATAAGTTTGAATGAGTCGCCATTGTATGCGCTCTGCAACAGCTCGCCCAGTGCCAGTTCCTGTAATAAAACAAAATGTTAAGATCATTCGGATAACACCTAAATAATAAATTGTATAAAATATTATCTAAACAATATTAATACCTGTCTTTTCTAATCCATCATCAGTAAGTCTATCATTATTCTCAATCGTTGAAGTCATAATATCTGTTGGTATATTCAACATGTGTTTTACACGCATGTTGTGTAGCACTGCACATGCATTCACAATAAGGCCAGCAGTGTATGGCTCATACATTAGCTGTCGTTGGTGAGACAGACACCTAAAATCAGACTTGAGTACACCGAAGCACCTTTCTATAACATTTCTAGCTGAGCAGTGAGCATCTGTGTATCGGTGCTCCGGTGCCCCAATCTGTTGGTTCTTAATTGGGGTCATTAGCCACGGCTCAAGAGGATATCCATCATCACCTGTAAGATTTAAAAAGATTATATGGTTAAAACAGTCAGTGGTCTTAACTTTCATCCAACCAATCTTGGCCTCATACTTACCAAGTAACCATGTATGGCGGTATGTTCGAGCATGACCAAATCCCACGCTAAATATTCTTCCGCCATTATTTCATTAAGATTTTTGGTTTAATTTCGTAACCTTAGCAAAAAAAATTGATGCTAACGATCGTAGCTATCACTTTGCGGGCTGTCAAAAACAGTCGCAAAGTTATTCGTAAACATTACGAATTATCGTAAAGTTTGCAACAAAAATTGTTAAGATACCGATGACATTGGTTAGCTTTGACCGTAGAGACTGCCAAATATCGCTATGATCGGATCGTTAGGACTTAACGACCGAATTCGGTCGCAAAGTGATCGTTATCAATGTCGAGACTGCAGCCGCAGGTCATAAGTGTAGCGATTTAATGCTAACGACAAAGGCAATATAGTTATATATTTTTAAGCGACGTGGTATCTGACTACCTGGGGCTGCAGTCTCGACATAGATAGCGATGTTATCGCAAACTAACGATCGCTAAGTCTTACCGAAAAAAATCGGTTGCCGTAACGATGCTTACGTCAAATGCAAGTCTCTACAGTCGAGATACCGAGAAAAATCGTTGCTAAACTTGACATTACGGTGTCGGAACGCTAACGAAAACCATATTCATAGTTCGGTGATTTTTGTGGAAAAATATTAGCTATTAAAAAATCTCCCTCTTTTGTAGGGAAAATTTATAAACATTCCTTAGCATAAATTAATGTTTTTATTTTAAAATTATACAAAATCTAGGTAAACCTTACCTTGACAATATATTTTTGTATTTACTGTTATATTATTCTTTTACTGTTTTTAAGAATCACATACATTTGATAAATATCATTGGACATTAAAGTTTGCCTCCTTGCAACAGTAGTAAACTGATGTCAAAGCTGTCAAAGTTTTGTTGATTCGAACTAAAAAAACCTGTTGTGATTTTATTATTATCCTAACATTATTAAAACCATGGAGGGGGAAAATGACGCAGTGACAGGGCAGTACGCAAGTCCCCGAGCGAGCTGCGTCAGGTAAGTTCAGCCAACACATATCTTAAAATGTAATTTGTTAAATGTTGACGACAACTTTATACTTACATGAAATGAAATGTATTTATACTACATTACGCCTGAGTAATATACTGATACATTTTTAATATTTGCTGATATTTTTCAGACGTAAACGTGCACCACGTGTAACAAGAGGGCAACTGGACGAGCTGTTAGCAATTTTGGAAGCTCGTCCATACTTATTCACGAGAAAGTTTACCGGCCTTCAGGGCCGTGATAATTTTGAAACGGGTTGGAAAGAGGTGGCAGAACGATTAAATTCACTCCCCAACGGATCGGTCAAGACGCCTGAGCAGTGGATGACGGTTTGGAGGGACTTCAAAAGCCGGGCTTGCACTAAAGCAGCAAAACTAAAAAAAGATAAGCTGCAAACTGGCAATCGCACCATTACCACAGCTCTTTGAGGTGGAAAAAAGAATAGTCTCCCTCATTGGTGTGGAGTATACTCTTGGCACCAACTGCCCGGACTCTATGCCAGCAAAAGATATGGTACAAATTGAAATGGAGTCAGGAGTGACTGTCAAAGAAGTGATAAGCAGCAGAGCAGCTGTTGCCACATCACCAAAGAGAAATAGGAATCTGAATCCTCGCAGAAGTGTTGCTGAGCAGCACAACATAGCTCGGAGGGACTTTCTTGTCGTAGCGGAAAGTAATGCCGAATCCATGGGGATGCTGGCAGCTGCATCTCAGATGCAACCAGAGGCTGCTAAAATGCAGGCTGAGTCAGCCAAGGCGCAAGCTGAAGCATCAATTCTACTTGCACTGGCATTAAGTAAAATTGGAGATGCAATGTTGCAGTATATTAATAAAAATAATAAAAATAATTAATGTTTTATTGTAATGAAGGTTTACACATTGTTATGTTAATTATATAGGTACTAAGTAAAATAAGTTTGAATGAGTCGCCATTGTATGCGCTCTGCAACAGCTCGCCCAGTGCCAGTTCCTGTAATAAAACAAAATGTTAAGATCATTCGGATAACACCTAAATAATAAATTGTATAAAATATTATCTAAACAATATTAATACCTGTCTTTTCTAATCCATCATCAGTAAGTCTATCATTATTCTCAATCGTTGAAGTCATAATATCTGTTGGTATATTCAACATGTGTTTTACACGCATGTTGTGTAGCACTGCACATGCATTCACAATAAGGCCAGCAGTGTATGGCTCATACATTAGCTGTCGTTGGTGAGACAGACACCTAAAATCAGACTTGAGTACACCGAAGCACCTTTCTATAACATTTCTAGCTGAGCAGTGAGCATCTGTGTATCGGTGCTCCGGTGCCCCAATCTGTTGGTTCTTAATTGGGGTCATTAGCCACGGCTCAAGAGGATATCCATCATCACCTGTAAGATTTAAAAAGATTATATGGTTAAAACAGTCAGTGGTCTTAACTTTCATCCAACCAATCTTGGCCTCATACTTACCAAGTAACCATGTATGGCGGTATGTTCGAGCATGACCAAATCCCACGCTAAATATTCTTCCGCCATTATTTCATTAAGATTTTTGGTTTAATTTCGTAACCTTAGCAAAAAAAATTGATGCTAACGATCGTAGCTATCACTTTGCGGGCTGTCAAAAACAGTCGCAAAGTTATTCGTAAACATTACGAATTATCGTAAAGTTTGCAACAAAAATTGTTAAGATACCGATGACATTGGTTAGCTTTGACCGTAGAGACTGCCAAATATCGCTATGATCGGATCGTTAGGACTTAACGACCGAATTCGGTCGCAAAGTGATCGTTATCAATGTCGAGACTGCAGCCGCTGGTGTCAATTATAATTGTCATAAATCTGTAATTTATTATACTGTAGCGAATTAAGTAATATCTAAGTTATGTGAATGTTGCGTGCATCGACATTGTACAAGGTTTGGGGAAAATCAATTTGAAATTCAAATTCAAATTATTCATTTTCTTTCGATCACGATGGACACTTACAAATAGTCAACATTTGATACACTGAATTTACCTTAGTTTCATTCAGTGCACCCGATTTTTGGTATATAAGTATTTAATTAGGTTTTTTGCGGCTGTAGTTTTCTAGGTCTAGTCACCATATCAAAGCTTTAACTTGTGTATGATTTCAATGTTCAATATTCGTGACCACTTAACATATGATCAAATACCACATGATATGGAACAGAAAAGAACATAAATATAGCCTTTACGGTGTTTAAAAGACACATCATAAAAGCGAAGCATTAAATAAAATGAAAAGGTTGTTGATTGATAAAATGAAACTGTTTATTTTCGTGTAACGGTTTCCGTGATTGCTGCGCGTTGTAATTGGATATGTGTACAAGCTTGTATGGTAAAGCTTTTATTTTATTTTATAATTAAGCTTTTATTTTAAGAATAAAATTAAAAGGTTGTTGATAATAGTTCCAGCTTGATTTTGTTCTTTCTTCAGTCTACACCTTGCACCATACACCAAGACGACCGATGTGAGAATTTGCATCGAATGGTGCTGGGACGCGTCGCAGCCTCTACGGAGACACGGCTCGTATGTACTATGTGTGTCGTTTTATTATCCTACGATACTCATAGTGAGATATTTGTATAGTTAAATTGGTAGGTGTTTGAAATTTTTCTCACGAGTCAACTGAAGTATTTAAAATACGGTCGAAAAAAGTGGTGTTATTAGTTTGTCGTGTCTATGTCTCGAATATATCTACAACTTGCCCTGAAAACATGACCGGTCCTACAGTGTCAGTACTGATTTGATACCCAGGGATCCGCAAAAAAACTCTTACATTTTGTCGTCAGACTTTAAAAACTGTTCAAAAATCGTCTCTATCGAGAGTGTTTGAAGCAAACCTACTCAGCCATTTCAAGTTGTGTCGTTTCCGATTCCATCTTAGCTCATAAATCATCTACTACTAAGTCAGTTCGATGAAGGGAAGTTGGCATTTTCTAATCATTTTTGACAGAGCCACCAATAAATTTGTGGCCACATTTTTTAGAGTAATTACACCGTTATACAAATAATTTCACCTAATAGAAGTCACGAGGTTTAAAAAGGAGATTTGGAATTCTTTTTTTTTTTCTTTAAAAAAATAGAAGGCTCATTGTTAGATATAGGTAACCTGTTTCCCAGGGGCAGTTTACAAACATGTAATTCACGATCAAAAATTACACCGAGACTCAGAGCAAGTGGCTCTGGTTTATAGAAAGACAGTGGTCGGACATTGAACTGCGACCCGACGTCAATAGGCGGCACATCAGAACAGTTTTTTTTATTCCGCTGGGGAAATGCTTAATGCATACCGCTGACCCGGGGGTGGGGCCGGCGGTGTGTGGGACCTCGGAACTTAAACCCCAGTGGTAACGTCTCGATTGGGACCCCAAAGGTTCGCGAGGACGCAGTCTAGCTGCTACTGACCCCTAGACCAACAATCTTGAATCCAAGTTGTTCATTGGGGCGCCCAACTGCAGAAGCATCTCCGCATAATATATTACCGCAGCCAAATAACATGATCCTTGTTTGGTGTGGTAATCCTGCCCGTGAGTAAAGTCACCAGAGCTCTATCAAGGCAAGCATGGCGTTGGCAGCCGCGCTGGCAGTGTCATGCTTTCACGTTAATAGTAATAAAGTATCTTCCAATAATCATTAAGGGTACAAATAGGGCGGCTCACGATTGAAGTAGAGCACAAAGAGGAAGGGACGTCAGAGACTACGTGTCCGGAACTAAGCACGGAAGATTATAAACTAAATAGTTACCGAGAACTACCCCGTGTGAAATAATAGGGCGTTTAGTGAAACACGTTAGGAACACGTTTTGAACGGGCGTTTTTTTGGACGTTTCCACGTTTGTCTGTAGTCACGGTGTTACTGCGACATTTTTTTTATACCACTATAGAGGCGCTGAAGGCTAATGCCAGTTTGATGATATGAGCTTGCCATCGCCCATAGATGTTTGCAACATCTACCTCTCTTCATTCATCTGGTTATTTACACGGAGAAATTGGAGCCTAGTGGGAAGATCGGGAGTCATTTCGGTTATCGGTTAGAGCTATCAGTTTTAACAGGCTTAGCTTTTTTATTTAAAAACTGGGCTTACGTTGACCTCGATCTCGCGTGATGGAAGGCGAAGGCGAATGAGGCCTAAGACGGTACACGTTTGCCTAGTAAGTGTCTATTCACTGCAGATGTTCTAATGACATTCAACAGGATCTAAAGATATAATGGTCATGATCACCTTTTCAACCTATGCCTAAACCAGTCGTTCCTTCACCTGTAGTTAATAAAAGAGTTTCTTGCCTGCGCTCCTTGGAGAGTAAAGCTAGACAGACTATTTGTTTATTTTGATTTGATTTGTAGCCTTGCGACAGTGCTTCATTACGACAAACATCACATTGAAACAAATCAAGCAACTCGGCTAATAAATAAACAACAAGTGATTACCGACGACCGCCGGGGAGACGGAAAAAGTAAAAAAGGCAAAAAAGAAAAATAAAACAACCGCGAAACCCGTACAACTCAATTTTGGAGGCACGGTGCGGTGCAAATAAAGCTGCAAAAAAAACGTAATACGGAGCGGGATTTTATTCGTGTGCGGCCGAACGGGATTTTAAAAAGTAAAAGTGTTTTGTTTTCTTTTAATATTTACATACTCAATAAAATTATGAACGACAGAGTAAAATTTAAAGGTTTTATTTAACGAAATATGTAATAGGTTTTGTTTGATCAGTTGCTGGAATAATGGTAATCTTTGTATAAAAAGTCATAATTATTCGTTATTTTGGGTAAAATTCTGTAAATTATTAGCACTATAAGGAAGAAAATATAAAAATAATGATCTCATTCTGGATGACATTATTCTTTAGTGCGAAATAAAATACTTATCAGTTAAGTATAATGGACTCCACAGTTCATCATATTTTTAGATTCCACCATGGGTTTCGTACGTATTAAATGTCAGTGACAGTTATTTTTATTTAGGTTGTCTCTCTTGAGGTTATATTTTTTATGATAGAAAACCCATTTTCACCACTGGGACTCTATTTCTATGGCAAATTATATCAGTAGTTTAAGTGAGAAAATTTAAAATATACTCCTTTTTGGTTTCATCTTTTCTTCAGCAAGTGTTTGAAACACTAGCTGAAGAAGTTTTAAACAATGTACCTAACTTTTTATATGTTATAATAATTATAGTTATCAGGAATCAATCATAAGATGAAGCGTATTATATAAATGACAACTTATTTATAATAAATAATATAATCACTATCACTACATATTATAAAACAAAGTCGCTGTCCGTCCCTATGTATGCTTAGATCTTTAAAACTACGCAACGGATTTTGATGCGGTTTTCTTTAATAGATAGAGTGTTTCAAGAGAAAGGTTTATATGTCGAATACATGCATAATTGCATCCGGGCGAAGCCGGGCCGGGTCGCTAGTGTAAAAATAAATGACTTAATAATTTTATTTTCTACATCAATCCAAATCAATAACAAAAATTAATAGCACTCGGGTTGAAATTCACGTGTCATGTCGCGGGCATTGACTAGTGCTTTAATATAGTTAAGTAATAAATGTCCCACACAGTTCTGCGCGCGTTCAGATTACAGAGGCGGGCAGCCGCGCGCGCACCGGTGGTCCGGTGTAGGCTGGGGGCTACCCCCACCTAACGAGCCACGCATTGCGAACCCATTGTAATCTACGCACTACCTAAGCACATCATTATATAAATCTGACGGTGAATCTGACAATTCACCGTCAGATTTTCAGTGTCACCACACAATGTCAGGCGGCTTTACGTGCCCTCGAAGGACGGGTCCATCGGTCCTGGCTGCTATCATACCATCATTGACAGTCGATATGTCGATATAATTGATAGCTGGTCTAAGTGATTCACAGTAGTCCCACCATACCTATGTCATCATGATTCCGTGTGGTGACGGATTTGGAACACATAGTTTACATTTCATCCTGAGGGTGTCGTAAGAGCGGACAAAAGGAAATCATAAGGCTGAAAACTTTTTTTTTGTTCGCCCGGGCTAAAATCCTTTATGGACTATCCCCGTCGGCCACGGGGATTGCCGAGGGGGGGCGTGTGGGACTCTCCCCCGAGGGGGCCTACCCCCTAAACATCCCCGGAGTGCTCCAACTCGCGTCCTGTTGCGGCATTGTGGGATATGATGCAGAACCACAAGGCTGAAAACCTAGCCAAAAGAGAAGGAAAAATTCCTACGAAACCATATACCATCCCGTTTGGCCAGCGTGGCACAGTAGGCTAATTAACTTAATTTAATTACCCTTCATATAGTTGGAGGACTCAGCAGTGGGTCATTTAGAGGCTGTGACGAAGTATAAATGCAAAATGGGATTGTTACATGTGACAGTAGTTGCGGCGGGCAGCGCACAAAATTGCAGAGTTAAAACATTGCGCGAAGTTATCGGGATATCAACAACAGTTATGCGATGTTGGTGGCATTTTGCGCTGTTTCGGAGATCGGTTGGGAAGAAAGGACTTGTCGTTATTACAGATTATTTTTGATGTAAATCTTCTTTATGCACGCTTGACTTGGTGAGTAAGCTGGTGAATGCGTGACGAGAGCGTTACATAAAGTGTGAGTTTGGAGACACGAACGAAGTTGAGAGGAATATATGTATTAGTTAGTGAATATAGAAAGAGAGAGAGAGTTACGATTCGTATATTATCGTAGGGGCAAAAGAGAGAGGTACGCGCGCACATTTATCTCTCTTCCTGTGCATTTGTGCCAGCGCATGAATTTAATATACATCTCAGTCAGTAGTTCGATTAGGAGTTTGCTAGCGTTACGCGAACGGTGATTTTTTGGTTATTCATTAAATATTCTACGTTTTAATTGACTAAAATTGTAAATTTATTTTAAAAGTTCATATTTACTTTAATAAATCTTACTTCAGTCGTGTGGTCTAAGGCACACTCATTTTTTATACTAGTACGAAACCTTAAACGTTTGCATTAATCATCAAGAGACGTTGATATTTTAATACCTTTTAATGTAAGTCAAATTTAATAATAGTATTAAAAGAGGTCGAGCATATTAAATAACCACAGCGTAACTGGACCTCTTCGATTGGGGAAGAGCCTAAACCTTACAAAATACCGCAGCAATAAATAAATAAATAATAAATAAATATCCTTGGACATTTCACACAACGCCATCTCGTCCCAAGTTAAGCAACTTAATGCTTGTGTTATGGTAACGAGATGGATGATAAACTACATAAATACTTATTTTTTTTGTAATTACTTACATATTATAGATAGAAATGACACCCAGACTCCGAGCCAGTGCCTCTGGTTTAGACAAAGACACTTGCCCGTCGTTATCTGTCCGCGGCACAGAGGAGGTCAGGTGTTAATGATGATGATAATCTAAATTCAGCTTGATGTTAACCGATATTTTTTGGCAGGGAGTAAAATCGTTTGTGAACTATATTCATACCGGCCTGGGGAAGGCCAGCGGCGCGCCTACCTCCCCGGGCCTGTGTCTCGCCCGCAGACCCACTAGTTTTAGGCTCCCAAGGCAACTGTGAGGACAGAAGAGTCCCCAGAGCCAAAACCCACCACGACTCTAAGTGCCGCCCTTCGTGTGGCTTCTCCCGTGGGACTGCCCTATGGCACCAACGGATTCTAAAGGCACGCAAGCCCCCTCACCACAATATGTTGGCAGCACGGGCGAGGAGGGAGATATTAACCCCTGCAGATCAATAACACTGAACTGAACTATCCGTTAGTCTACGACTTCCTTGTAAGTCAAGAATTGTTTGTTGTGTTTTCAAAAGTATCGACTGCTCGTCAAGATTTAGTGTGTCTAATAAAATATTTCAAAGTCATAAAAAGTTGTTTACAGAAATAGCTCGGCCACTATGCATATGCAACGTTAACTGTTGCGACCTGATTTACCATCCACTCTCAATAATAGGTGTGAGCAGAAATAGAACGGCGTAACTGGGGATAAAACACCTGGAGAGGGTTTTGTCAAGCCGCGTTGATTTTTATCGAAAAGAAAGAGGTGTTATGTATATATGTGTGTTTGCTCACTGATAATCTTCCTCAATTAGGAATCGGTTTCAGTAATTCCTGATGAAATGTTATTGAAATGGGTTCCGAAATTTTGTTTTGAAATTAGGAACATGAAAACGTTACTTAGTTACTGTGTAGTTGTTCCTAATGTTAATAAGCGTTACACAATTATTAAGGACGTACTAATGCAACGCTGTACGTGTACTGACGGATTTAGTATGCACAATGTCACCAACCCATACCATCCTGTGGGTGTCGTGATCGCCTAGCCGCAAGAGAAAAAAAACTTAATACAAACTTTGTGCCAACCCGCCTTGCCAGCGTGACCTATTAGGCTATTTAATTAGCGATTAAGACTGCCTTTTTTTCTATAATAATGTTATTTGTATCATAAATTGTTTGGCATACATTAAAGGTTATCTATGGACCTATTGAATGTTACATTTCAATTTTAGTATTTTTATTTTCCGGGATACCGTGGAATTGGCGCTCTCAAAACGCAATGGACAAGCCTACAGTCGGAGTAACCTCAAGAGATCGAATCAGAAATGGGGAGTTATGCAGGCAAATTAGAGGGACCGACTTAGCCACAGGATTGCCAAACTGAATGAATGATGAAGAAATGATGCATGATGACGTCATAGGACCGGCGTTTATGGAAGTTCTTGGAGGATGACCAGATACATGCTGGAAATATCCTGAGTGGACTTCTTTTGGCTAAAATGAAGATGAAGGATTTCTTTTTCCTTCCCAAGTGACAAGGAAATCTATAGTAGAGTAGAGTCGTACTGGAGTAAGTACATATATGACTGCTGCTTGAATATAGATATTGGAAGGGTCGAGTTTAGGCAGGGTAGGCAACTGCCTAGGGATTGGCAGTATTTCTAACGGTATTATTTAGAATATACCCCATCAAGTTACATTTAGGAGCCGGTAGTAGGGATGTCCCACTTATGGGCGTCGATCTAAATATAGGAACGGTGCGATCAAAGGCTACGATGATGCGGAAGGAACGCTATTTCGTGTGGGTATTTTATCGAGTCAACAACGCAACGGACCATCGCTTTAGAGATCCGCATCTAAAACCTGTGACTTTATCATCTCATAAATGACTCGCTGCTGACGTTCATGGAGGAAAGTTAGCTGTCCTGAGCATTTGCATATCTTAAGGTGCCTCTTACGATAACGCTTAGGATAGAGAGAGTGTCACCACCACGCGTACGATTTTAATAATTTATTTTATAAACAACTAGCGACACGCCCCGGCTTCGCACGGGTGCAATGATGAACATTTAAATTAATCAGTGTTTCTCTACAATATTATGGATGTTTTATACATATAAACCTTCCTCTTGAATCACTCTATCTATTACAAAAAACCAAATTCCGTTGCGTAGTTTTAAAGATTTAAGCATACATAGGGACGGACAGACGACAGCGACTTTGTTTTATAATATGTAGTGATAGTGATGACAACATTTTGGTTTGACTAAAATAGATGCTCGGTCTATTAAAATTTACCAATACAAATGTACCTCCGAAATGTATGTACCTACCAGCGTACAAGGCTCAATGTACACACATCGAATGATCAATTTAAAATCCTATCAGCCGATCGATACATTTATTGAGCAGAGCATAATTTCCGAACTACTGCACTAAATCGGATAATTCCTTTTTTAATGTGTTCGCACACACTACATTGAAGGTGTCGTAAGAGACGACTATAGTAGTGGTCGGCAACTCTTTTGCGCGCTTATAATTATCTATTCATATACGTAATTAGTGATATTGAAATGTAAAAAAAAAATAGTAATTTACTAAACAGTCGCGGACCGCAAAGACAAGGAATAAGAGCCGCGGGTCTCGCGTTGCCTACCACTGTGCCCTAAACTTGCTAATTCAATAGCGGCCACTTACTATTATCATAGCGTCAGTTCAGGCCGTCTGTCACACGCTTCTCACAGACACCCTAGGCAAGAGCTTTTGAATTTAGCCGATTAATACTAGCAATTGGGTTGTACCGGATAGGCCTGGACTAAAGGAATGCCAGAGGCAGATAACCAAGCCGCAAGAGAAAGAAATCTACATAATAAACCCTCTACCATCTCGGCGTGGTACAGTTTGTTAATTTCCCTCCATGAAATTTGGGGAAACATAGACGGAACTCTCTGCTTCTGAAACACTCAAGGTAGTAATTCCTCCCGCAGCCACAAGCTGAGCTATTACGCCTATAACACATTGGCGTGTAAATATTATGATAGCTCGCCAGCCGATAGCCAAGTTAATGGTGCGGGCGGGATTTAGACAAAAATATTTTTCATCTTGATTTATCATTTTGACCGCGATGATCTACTGAAGCGGCCAATTACACTGTGGCACGGCTTAAAGTGAATTTAAGTGTATTTTATTCAAAACTCTATGGTGCACCACCATAGAGTTTTGATACATATACCATAGGGTTTGGAACGAAACCATGGATCCGTGATATAAAAGCAGCGATCGCAACTTTTAGGACAACAACAATATTTCTTTTTTCGTAGGATATCGGCCGTTTCGTGAATAGCCGAGTTACGAGGAACTCCGCGGCGCGAGAAGATCGTAGTTCCACCCCGACCTACCCACTAAAACCCATAGCGTTCCTCGCCTGCCCGATACTAGCCTCCGCGAAAGGTTTACCGCCCTGAAACGGACCTCTCAGTCCCTCCCGAGGGATGAGAGAGAGGGCCCACGGGTTTCAGTCTTTGCTACTGAGGGATTATCTGTACTCAATGACTCTAGTGGCATATGGTAAAACAAATAAATATAATATAGAGTTTTAACGGATTTATCGCGTGTAATCAGTTAATTTTTTTTTTAATTTCAATGTGTAATAATCGCGTGTAATAGGAAATGAATATAGTCGTATTAGGCTAATTGGGAGGTGAAGGCAAGGTAGCGTTACATTGCCATAACATTTTAGCACAAATTGATTACCTATGGTCATCACCATCTGACCATTTAAAATAGTCGATACGAAATTGGGCCTCGGCCAATGTTAAATTCAATTAGAAATAATGAGATAAAAAATTGTAATGGACTGGTTATAATTATATTTCTTTCAAGAACAAGAAGTGAAAGCAATTTATTCTTGTTAAAAAAAAATAGGAGGTCCTATAATTAGATGGATACCTATTCTCAAAAAATAATCTCAATTAATGAAACACTATTATTGTTGAAGTTTGTGATAATAATTTAGACATTGAATTAATCATAGTATGTATTACATGGATTTTTTTTTAATTAAATAATGTAATACACACGTGATAAATTATAGTGTTAATTTCAAAACAATCACCTTTTTTTTTATAAGCGCCATCCTTGCATCTGATATGAAATTAGTCTGTAAGGTTGGCACAGGGAAGCTTCTGAAGCTTAATACTTCAACATGCGTCCGCTAGATGGCAGTGAACTGAATCGTGCTTTTATTTTAGCTGCCTTGTTGTTTTGTTAAAGATTGTTCGTAAGACTCAATAGATGGCAGTGATAGGCCTATTATTACTTATTTTGGATTATTAGAACGGTGGTTCATTTCGTCCTGTGTGAGTGGTTCCAGCAAAAGATTTGCGTTACATTTCATTTCATAATCGGGATGGTTTTAATAAAAGCGTTAACTATAATACTTAGAAAATGAAATAAATCAAAATCAGACAATATGTGTTTAAATAAAATTACATAGTACCTATAAATAAATATTTTCTCTGGTCTCTCTAAACTTTGAAGAGAATTTTCGTATTATAATTTGAAATTATTTAATAGGTTGGGGAAAAAGTTTCTTCGCATTTTTTAAGAAATTTCAAAACATTTTCTAGTATAGTTTATTTACATTTAACTAAAGTATGTATTTTGTTCGATAACTTTATGCTATCTTGTAGGTAGGGACATGATTCCATTGCTATAGAAATTTTGGGAATACCGCGACAAGTGGTTTTGGCAGTCCTCTCGTGATGTTAACCTGACACTGCCTAAAGAATTCTGAAGAGACCGAAACAGGTGAAAATCTGAAGGCGCAAGGTCAGGACTATACGGCGGATGCATTAACACCTCCCAGCCAACTAAAGATGTGTGAGGTCTAGCGTTATCATGATGAAAAACCACACCCCTTCTGTTGATTAATTCCGGCCGCTTTCTCTTAACTTCTTGCTTTAACTTCTTGCTCATAATGAATAATGCCCTTCCAATCCCACCACACACACAGCATCACCTTGTTGCGAGTTAACCCGGGTTTCGCCACAGTCTGTGAAGCTTGATCGGCCTTTGACCACGACCTTTTTCGCACGTTCTTGTCGTACGAGATCCACTTTTCATCATCAGCCTCTTCAAAAATGGTACGGTTTCATTACGTCGTAATAAAGAATCACAAATGAGTACACGGTTCAGTAACTTTCTTTCAGTGAGCTCGTGAGGTACCCAAATATCGAGCTTTTTTCTGTACCCAGTTTTTTTCAATTGCGCCAACACTGTTTTGTGGTCAATTCCCAGTTCTTCAACTACGTCGTAACTACTAAAATGCCGATCTCTACTTTTTCAAAAATGGCAAACATTATCCGTAATAGGGCGACCAGAGCGACGTGCATCTTTGACATCTAAATTTCCGGATTGAAAAAAAAAACAAATTTGTGCTACTCTCATCGACACTGCACTCAGAGAGCAGGATGCTTTAACTGACCCGTACTGCAGAATATCTTTAGCTGCCAAGCTGGTTAAATGTATTGGCATTTGTCAATACATTTATTTTCTATAGCATATTTCCTTTAACATGGGTTGCTGACACATTATTATATTTCAACGTCGCCACAGAAAGTAACAAAAATATTATGTAGTCACAAAATTCTAGGTTCATGTTTTACGACACTATGTTTGCCAAAGATCCTCGGCCAAGTCCTTTATATTTTCCACTTAAATTTCACACAAACTTGTTTACACAGGGCAACGCCATTTGCAATAACCGTCGGATGAACAACACCAAACAACGACCACAAATAAACAGCGAACTGTTTCTACGCCAATAAGTTGTCAAACAAAACACATAGGTTTGTGTAGAATATTCACGGGTTGTGTATTTGATTCGGGCAGTTTATCGTGTGCGACACGACACTACGTTTTTGCAACGGCTGTTTTTAAGGTCACCTGGTCGGATGGAGGAACCCTCGGAACCGAAGGCAGTAAGTAGTTTTTATGGGTATCAGTTCTGGCCGGATATTATGCTCTAAGCATTTTCCCACTTACCGATAAAGGCACCATTACAATCTTCATTTCCAGAAAATCGTATCAAACAACATACAAATTAAAATATGTATCTGCATAAATTCGATGGATAATTATTATGATGGAGCTACTATGTTAGTAGCTCCATCATAATAATTATATCAATTTCCATTAAGAAAGGGCTTTCATGAAAACAAATATCGTAGAGTCTAAAAATAAAAGTCGGATACGCTTTGCATGCACATAGTGTTGTTACTTTTATTATTATCTACACTGCGTTCGGGTGTATATGTATAAGGAAATAATAATGAATAAAAAACAGTTAAATTCCATTGTCCAATTTTGATAAAAACTTAATCAACCACGTACATACGTACGTGGTTGATTTTCGTTTACGTTTACGTTTTCTATTTATAAAATACTAGGGACCCGCCCCGCCCCTGCTTTGCACGGGTGCAATTATGAACATCTAAATTTATCAGCGTTTCTCTACAATACATATTATGCATGTATTATACATATAAACCCCCCTCTTGAATCACTCTATCTATTACAAAAACCGCTTTAAAATCCGTTGCGTAGTTTTAAAGATTTTTACGCATACATAGGGACGGACAGACGACAGCAATTTTGTTTAATAACTATGTACTATGTAGTGATTTCTAATCGAGTAATATTTGATCACAAATATTTAATAATCATATACCTACAAGAAATGAAAAGATAATAAAAAATAACTAATTTTGTATAAATATCCTTGGACATTTCACACAACGCTATCTCGTCCCAAGCTAAGCAACTTAATGCTTGTGTTATGGTAACGAGATGGATGATAAACTACTTACATACATTTTTTTTTGTAAATACATACATATCGTAGATAGAATGTATAATTCGAAACAAACAGACGAAAAATAAATAGTCAGCATTGAGATACCAAACAATATCTTACTAGCTTATCCCGGAAACGTTGTTTTGCCAAATAATTAAAAACCCCGCTACCCCCCTTTTTTAGAATTTCGTAAAATCCGTCCATAACTGACCTGATATTAAATATAGTAACTACACTGTGTTACTCGGAGCTTTATTAGTAACTAATCTATATTTTAAAGTACAGACTACATCACTAGATGTTGCAAGTACCTACAGTAGACGGCAATTGGTTTACAACCGACCCAATCAACCGGCGACACCGAGGCTAACCGCTGTTCTCTGGGGGAGTGCGTTGCGGCTGCTTGCACTGTGAAGTTGATTTGGGAATTCCAGTAATTGTGCGAGACGTGATATGGAAGTTTTTGAATCAATGTTGTGGGTTTTATTAGTAAATATTCCGTCTGGTTACAGATTTAGAATCATTAGTCTCACCACCCCAATCTATCCTGAGGGGGTCGCAAGAGCCGACAAAAGGAAATGACAAGGCCGAAAACAATTTTTTTTTACTTTGGAAATCCTCGTGAATAGCCTCCTCGTGGCTGCTAGACGCCCCAGCCGGGATATGTGGGACTCAGGGGCGCGGAAAGATGGCAGTTGCGCCCCAACCTACCCACTAAAACCAACGATGTCCCTCGACTGCCCGAGACAGGGCCACGGGTTTCATTCCTCCCGATGGGGGAGCATGCTCCGTGAACTGGCGCCTGACACACGCGGTTGCGGCGGTAGCCGTGGCACGCCTGCCTGGCCGCCCCCCCGCTGCTAGTGGTGGCAGCCCTGGCCTTACCGCCTGGCCACCCTCCACTGCATTCACCGCGCCGTGTGTCGCGGCAGGTTAAGGCTTCCGAGGCAACTCTGAGGACAGAGGAGTCCCCAGAGCCAAAACCCACCACGACTCCCCTTGTGCCGCTCTTTGTCTAGGCTCTCCCCGTGGGCCCGGCATGGGTGACCCTGAGTCGGTATGGCCCCAACGGATCTTAAAGGCACGCAAGCCCCCTCACCACAACAAGGTGGCAGCACGGTCAAAGGGGAAGACCGAAAACCTAGCCGCAAGAGGAGAACTTGATATAAGCCCCGTGCCAACCTGTCGTGCCAGCGTGACACAGTAGGCTAATTTCCCTCCGTTACTTTCAAGGAGCCCGATTAAGAAGTCTCACTCAGAAGTCTCCGAAATGGGTAGTTTATGGGCTAAAATAATAATAGTGACCTGAGAGAAACCTACACATAAATCCAAACTTTTAAAGTTCTTTCCCATTTGTTAAGTTTTACAATCATTACTGCCAGGTTTCTTAGTTATCTCCCCTCAATTTAGCTGCCACTCTCCTGGATTACAAAAAGTTAATCGCAATTTTAAAATAAACAGAAGTGAATCCAATCAGGGATTAAACAGCAGTTACAGGCAATGGTGCAACCTTAAAATAGCTAATTTCCGCCGGCAAGTATTTCGTATCAATAAAGCAATAGTCAACGATCCTTGGCTCCAGAAACAGTGCCATAATGGGGTTTGTTTATATTGAGTTAGCTTCCTGGAATATTAGAAATTAAATCCTATAGTAGGCGACATAAAAAGGTTCGCTTTGAAATCCTAATGATTTTTTATAGTCTTAGGCTTAACATATTTGTAAATGTTATATGAAAATGGTATACGGTGCTGGCTGATCTCAGATGAAAGTTTGTCTGTTCATTGCAGCTTGTTTTGTGTTTACAGCACTTTTTTATACAATATTGAGAGATTGTGAATATTGGGTGTGAATATTGTGAGCTGCAATAAAATTATTTTCTTTCTTTCACTTTTACTAGCAGCTTCTTCGTAGACGTACATTCTTGTACGTCAGAGTACTTGTCGTCAGAGAATATGTGTGGGTCTGGGTGAGAATAAGTCATGACCAGGGTCAGTTGACAACTATTTTATCCATAAAACCATAGTGTATAAATCATAAACTACTACAGTTTTAAGTAGGAAGATCGCGGGACTATTTTGAAGGTAGGTTGTACCTTTATTTGTCTGACATTTCGGCGTGGATTGCATCAGTGGTCACTGGCGGACTGGTGGAAGTAGCTCAACGTTGTTGCCAGACCCGTGATAAAAATTAAAAATGTGTACAAATCGAAAACATTAACTAGTAGAAAGAGTTACATAGGTATCCAAGGGAGCGGAGCAGAAATAACATATTTGTTCACAAAAACATGACAAAGCTGTTCGTAAAGAAGCTGACTGATATTAGTATGTACTGTTAATAAAACGCACTTGAAATCTACGCGAATGAAGCCGCGGGACGGTGCTAGTCAAACAATAAATTTGATCGAAATTCGAAGCAAGATCTCCAGAACAGTCTATAACAAATCCGGCACTAAAACAATGGATGAAACAAACAACAATAAAGAAAACTGCTCGTCATTCGAGTGCTTAATTTTCGCCACCCGTTTATTACACCGACTTATTGTATCGTTTCGTTTAACTAGTTTTGTTTTTGTAAACAAATGATTTTGTGGAACTAGCTGTAACCGGTTATGGCAGGCTATATTGGTAGAAAATATTTCAGCTGCAAACCGGGTGTCGTAAAGATGTTGATCAAAGTTGGGTTCGAGTTTTCGTTATTTTGGTTCGAAGTGCAAACAAAATATTGAGTACCTGGTACTGGGTACCTGTTCTTAAAATTGAAATTATTATATTTGCTATTCAAATCTTTTTCGGTAAATATCTACTACTACTACTCAGCGCATATAAGACCCAATGTTTAGTCGAGTCTCCTCCAGTTACATGGAGGGTAATTAACCTAATGTGGCCACGCTGGCCAGACTGGTGGGCACAGGGTTATGTATCAAGATTTCCTTCTTCCTTCCTTTCAGCGATGTATAAGCCGACTCTGATGATTATTAGATCTATTTCAATAAGTTTAATACCGAGAATATAAAAACCATACCCAAACATATATTTGTTCTAGTTATAGCAGATAATAATTCTTTGGAAATAAGACTTAGCATAAAATAATGCATATATCTTACCATTGCTACAGGCAAATATGATATAAGGCTTATTTTCTTTCGTGTCCACCAATAATTCATCGTTTGTTTTCGCCGCATAGTCAATAAGGCATAACGCACGCTTTCTTAGCAAAAATACCAAATATAATTTATATATCTTATGTAACTTTGATATTATTTGTAAGAACAACTTGATGGTTTTAAATCCTAAGTATCTAGATCAAACCTCACTCAATTACACTCAATTCACTCTGTTTGGAGTGTTGAACAGAGAAGAGCTGACATCAAACTGTTATCATGTTATTTTTTTGTTTTTCATTACTAACTGGCCAAGCAGACGTCGTGCCGCCAGCCAAAATAATATATCACTATCACTACATAGTATAAAACAAAGTCGCTGTCGTCTGTCCGTCCCTATGTATGCTTAAATCTTTAAAACTACGCAACGGATTTTGAAGCGGTTTTTTTTAATGGATAGAGTAATTCAAGGGGAATGTTTATATGTATAACCCACCCCCGCTTTGCACGGGCGAAGCCGGGGCGGGACACTAGTTAGAATATAAAAAATATATTTTTACATTTCTCAACTCTTACCTTCCTTGGGCTTGTATAATGCAAATGTATAAAAATTAGCCAAATCAGTGCAGCCGTTTTCGAGTTTTTTTAAAACTAATCTATATCGATAAATTTTTGTATATTATTTCTTTGTTTTTGTCAATTGACATCATTTATTGTATAGTTCTCCGTCCGTAAAAAGTCTCCAAAGCCTAAGTGCCACACTTGCACACATCTTCTCTTTTGACTACATTTTACGTCTACCTTATATTATCTAATTGCATCATATGAATTTATAATCCCTTTACACATCCGGAAGCTCAATCATCACGAAGCACAATCATGATTGTACTTTATATCTTAGTTCCAACATAACTTTCCCCAAAAGATGTTTACTCATAAAAAAGCTAGCTATCTCCTGAATCATAACATCATCAATCATAGCCTCTCTCTCTTATTACTACGTCTTTCCCCCATTACTACAAAACTGTGACTCCATAGATTTTTATCTGTCAATAGGAAAAACACTGTATCTACTGATTGACCATATAAAAAAAGAATGATTTATCATTTTTATTGCTACAAAAACATGTTTATGAGAATCTTAAGAGGGGCGAGTTTGGAGTGGGAGCGGGGACGATTCTGGACGGGTAGAAAATTTTATTATGTTCGATATTAACATGAGGACTTCTTAACTAATTTGTTATTTAAAATTAGAAAAACATTGAAACAGTTAATGATCCCTGAGCTGCAAGACTATGCTTATTTTCTGAGTAGTAGAAAATAGTGAAAAAAATGCAAGAGTAAATCATCATCATCATCTATGCGTCATATCCTGGTTGCAGTTCTCGCTTTGGCGCCCGAGGTCCGCTTTCCGACTTTTTCTTCTCCACTTCGCACGGTTTTCAGCATCCCTGGTAGTGAGCCCAGTGACACGCATATCACCCTTTACGACGTCAATTTATCCGCAATGTCACGGACATGAAGACTGCCGCGAATGCGGGAGTTCCTAACGCGATCCTTCCGCATCACTCCACACATACACCGCAGCATATTCATCTCCGTGACACGCAGTTCCTGCTTATGTCGCTCAAACACCAGGCACGCTTCACATCCGTATGCATTTGCTACCTGTCAGAGTCCTTAATACTGGTTGCATTGGGACGCTCTTAAAATAAAATAGTTTGTTTACACTATTTTTTTACTTTGGCACCACATAGACAAGCAAATGTCGTGTACGACAAAATAAGGTCCAGAATGAGCCCTCATTGAGCGAAACAATAATCATTGGCCAGTTATAACGTCCCCGCGGGGGTTGTTTCGCGACTGTAACACGATATTGAACCCCACCCCTCAAGGCGGGTAAAAACTTTCATCGCTTTTGTGTATTATTTTAACATTTTTTATTTTCACATTTTTGTTTACAAACTATTGAGGTTTTTTTAGAACATGACATTTTATTTCATTAAAATTTGTGAATATTTTTGCAGATAGTGCAGAACGTGTGCCTCAGCCGATTTTTGCATGGGTGACCATCATATTAACATTGTATTGCTTCTGTGTTTCAGAGGACATTTCAAGTTTCCAAGTCGATAATTTATTGAACTGAGATAATATTTGATTCATAAAATTAATTCAAATCAGAAACTAATTTATTCGAATTGGCTCATCTGAGCTATTTGTCACGTCAATATATTTTGGTCATCGATTCATTTTGGTGAACACAAGAATCACGTACGAATTACAGTAAGAATTAAAACCATAACTTGTACATACATGCTCACTACTTGTACATACTGAGCTCAAACAGCATTGTGTATTATTTTTATTTTCCGTTTTGTGACGGATTTAAAATAATTAAAAATACCACCCAATTCCATCCTGGGGGGGTCGTAAGAGCCGCCAGAAGGAAATACCGATAACCTAGCTGTAAGAATGGCTCGATATGAAACTCTGTGCCAACCCGGCCAGTGTGGCACAGTAGGCTAGTTACCCTCCATGTAGTTGGAGGAGGCCCGATTCAGCAGTAGGTCAGTTATGGGCGGATTAGTAATAATTTATTGAACACCTTACACGTTGCAATGTCTCCTACAGCGTAATATTACAAAGAGCACATATCTGATTGCAGAGTAGTTTTATACCAATGTCAAATCAGCTCAAATGCTTTCAATTAACCAACACGAGATAACAGAGTAACAGTGTGGACACAAAACTAGTGGCTGGCATGATTGCTGGTATGGAAGCTTATAATCTTCTTGAACCAAATGGGAAAGTTTTCAAAAATCGTCCACTGTGCTTGATCAAAATGCTTGTTAACTAATCTAACAGCGCCAGGTTAGCTGTGTAAACAAGTTTTATGTAAATGTTTACTTAGTGAACCCTTTGGGAAAGTTCTAGTGAGACAAGTCCGTTTGGTGACGGATTTAAAATATATTGAAATATAGTGTCACCATCGCAATCCAGCCCGAGGGTGCGGAAGAGGTGACAAAAACCGCAGGAGAAGGAAAACTTGACACAAACCCTGTGCCATCCCGTCCAGCCAGCGTGTCACAGTGGCTAACTGCCTTCCATGTATAATTAAAATTCTGTGCGCGTTAAGTCCCGGTAAGTTTTTAATTATGTATACAAATCGCGAAAGAGAAAAAAAAAAAAACAATTGCCTTCCATGTATGTAGTAGTACAGTTGCCCGTGTGGTGTCAGATTTAGAATACATGGTGGCACCACTCCATTCCATCCTGAGGGTGCCGACAAAAGAAAATGAGAAGGCCGAAAACCTGGCCACAAGCGAAGGTAAACTTGAAAAGAATCTCTGTGCCAACCCACGCTGGCCAGACGCCAGCGTGGCATAGTAGGCTAATTACTATCCTTGTGATGGTAGGAAGCCCAATTCAGCATTAGGTTATTTATGAGCTGAGTATCAGTATGTTGAGCATGTGTGAATGAAGGATTAAAAAGTAAAGACAACTTCGTGGCCCCAAGCTTCTAGTACAAGCAGAGCAGTACCAACCGAAATCTCTGTTCTTCGTAATTAATTTATATAAAACGATAAGGTTTAAAGGCGCGGAATATGCAAGACGCGCGCGCCATTCGCGACGTGATCTAGATAACGCAGCTTCTTGCTAAATAGGGGTGTCACAGAACTGATTTTTATTTCAGTATTTTGCACCAGTTTTTTATAGAGCATTTGTAGCGCTGAGAGACACTCAATGCGTTATGATTGGAGTTTCTGTGCGTGGTATAATTGAAAATGAGGAGAACTATGAATGAATGAGAAACCGATACGGCTCGAGGGATAGTACAGTCAAAGTGGCATTGGCCATTGGAAAGCTGATAGGTCGATCGCATTTGGGAATGAGATGTATGTGACGATCGCTGACAAGGTGAATGAGGCTCGCACTTTATTGACGTTTGTATTGTGTAATACTTTTTAAAATATCGATAATAATAAATACATAATTAATCCGATTTTGTTATTTCCTATTTGACTCTTGTTGCAAAAAGATAGTGTTACCTTAAATGTGTGTGTGGTGACGGAATTAGAATACCCAATGTCACTAACCCATACCATCCTGAGGGTGTCGTAAGAGGCGAATAAAGGAATGCAAGAGTCAGATCACTTAACCGCAAGAGAAGGAAATCTTGGTAGGTACAAACTATGTGCCAACCCGTAGGAAAATTTCCCTCCATGAATTTGGAGCAGACCCGGCTATGAAGTGGGTCATTTATGAAACGACACGACTTAAAATTGTATATTTCTAAAAAATAATCTAAACTTGTTAAATAATTATTTGCCTTTTGTTCGACAGCCCTACATAGCCGCGAATCTTGCGCTAGTAAAATATCAAACGCTCGCTTATACATCTATACTGTCACGAGTAATGACCAAGAACACCTTCTGAATACAAGAGGTAGTTTACAATGAGGACAGGTATCTCTCCTACCCCTCTGATAATACCTATACCGAGAATAAACCTCTTTTCAGAAACAATAAATGGTATAATAGGGCTAAATTTGATACATAAATAATTTAAACATTCGGGTAGGAATGAAACTAAATGTGTCGTCGCCATTTGAGAAAAATCTAGTGAACATGTTAAAAATTCAAAGTACCCTTAAGAAGCCCTCAAAGATCACAGGTTCACTCGGTCCCTCGGAGGTCAATTTATGTGCAATCTTTTCAATTCTTGCAATATTGGATTTACACATTTTAAACACAATTTGCCCCCTTTGCTTAGCTCTCGAAATTGGCTTGAGATCTTATATGCTTTATTATTAAAAACAATATTTCTGGGATAGGTAGAATTGTATAGTTTCTATATAGAAATTTGTAACTTCATCGGCTGACGTCATAAACGATCCAAAGTTGAGTTTCTTCGGAACTTAGCCTACTAAGCCACGCTGGCCAGACGGGTTGGCACAAAAATTTTCCTTCTCTTGTAGTTATGGTTTCTGAAACGACATTTCCTTTAGTCAGCTCTTACGTCACCCTCAGGATGAAACGGAGTGGTAACACTGCATTCCGAAACCTAAATAGTGCTAATTTCAATGTCTATCAATTGTAAAGACCTCTATGTAATATTTGTGGAGGAAACAGAACTTTCTAAAGACGTATAATTATTTCGCTTCTACCCTGACGCAAGCACCCAAACCACCTTCGAGCAAATAAATTACGGCGTCCATATATCTGAGAGAGTATGCATAATAATGTCATGAGTTCCGTGCGCACAGACAAACAAACAGTTGTTCAAGGGAGGAAGTAGGTACCCGCACACAATGTCTTATGTTCAACGGAGTGGATGTACCGGGAGCTGCGAAAGTTCTAGACGTTCCAATTATGTCACATGTCTTAAATCGACGTATCTATATCTAGTATATTTATCTTAACATCGATCTGTCTTGTTGGATCGGTCTGATACCTGTAGTTTCATTGCATTGGTCAGGGAGCAATCACATTGCTAAATTCTGGTAGTTAGCTAAATTGGGATAGGCTGGGGCCGAGCCCAAAGAAAACGCTAAGGATTAATGGAAAGGGTATTGTTAGGCTTTTGATTGGTTGAGTTTAACATTTCATCATCATCATCATCAGCCCACATTAGTCCACTGCTGGACAAAGGCCTCCCCTAAAGAGCGCCATAGCGCCCTGTCTTGACGCATCCAGATGCTGCCCGCAACCTTTCGCAGCAGTTTAACATCTAATGCTGTTAAATTGAAGACGTCAACTTCAATACAAAAAATTAAAATTTTTGCAGCAAATTTTGGAAGAAAAATAAGTTGTGGCTTTGTATAAATGTGTCCTATATTTCCATGTGGTCGACTTACGTTTTGTATGTGTAGATAAATAAAATTATCTAATAAATAAATGTACTTTATATTAATTATAAGCGCAGTGCTGGTAGGCCCACACGGTGGACCGATGACCTGGTTAAGGTCGCCGAAAAACGATGGATGCGGGCGGCCCAGGACCGGCCTTTGTGGAAAACCTTGGGGGAGGCCTATGTCCAGCAGTGGACGTCTTTTGGCTGAAATGAAGATGATGATATTAATTATTAAAAAAAAAACGCCTGTCCTCGTTCGTAACAACAATTTCCTCCATGCTTATAAAGGATTGCATACGTACTGGTTAAAGATCTGGGAAAAATATCTTTTCCATAACACCAGCACCAATAGGGAAACTGAAAAAATAAATGAAATCGTCTAATGAGACTTATAAAAATAGCAAATACGAATAGCAAACACAAATCCCGAATACAATGGCCACGTGAAGAGCCTAAAAAGTCTCTCGAACCTTGAAACTTGAAGATGAAAGAATCGAAGAACGTTAAACGTCAACAGAGTGAGCCATTATGATCGTAACGTAGTAACCAATTTACTGTTAAAACACACGGGGGACGGAGACGGTTTTCTGTTTCGCTCAAATTAATACGGTACTACGGAGAAGAGTGCCGCATCCATTAGAACACTCGTTTCTACACTCTGTGGCTCTTCTCAGTGAAACTCCAGCAGAGTGCGAGCGACACCGCGAAGCTGATTCCGCTATCAGCCGGATTTATTGACTGTAATAACGTTATTGAACGTTCGTTTTGACATACACCAGCGAGATATGCTAAACAATGTATTGGGAAACTATATCATGTATGTAGAGGGCTTCGAAGGGTTTGTTTTTCATGTAATAGTTTTCTTTTATGGCTGAGGTATAATAGGGAAAATAATGTATTCTAATGTCGGGCTTAGTTACTTTTAGCATTCTAAACAAATAGACATCTACTACTACTCAGCCCATAAATGACCCACTGCTGAGTCGGGACTCCTCCCATCATAGGGAGGGGATTTAGCCTACTGTGCCACGCTGTCTAGACGGGTTGGTACAGGGTTTCCTATCAAGTTTTCCTTCTCTTTTGGCTAGGTTTTCGGCCTTGTCATTTCCTTTTGTCGACACCCTCAAGATGGAATGGGGTAGTGACACTATGTATTGACATGCTCCACACTAAGTATTTCGCGTGTAAGGTATAGTTGCGAAGCATGTCGAAGGACTTGATGGTCTAGGACTTGGATGCGCGCCTTTGAATTACAGGTCCCCGGTTGGATTCCGGGGTCGGTCTTTGTGTAAACAGGCACCTACTCCGAGTCTACGAAGATACTACGAAGATTATACTATATTTTGAAGAATAGTAGGTGAAAAAGAAACTCCGTTCATCTTTTCGGAAAATGACTAAAAGAAATCTCTAGGGCTTTTTCTTAGAGTACCGTAGCATCCAATATGGGAGGTCGGCTGCCAATATGTACCTTACATATTTTACTGGACCTTCTCATATTTTTTTATCCCTTACAACGAAGGTACATAGATCTATGACAATAACTTTTTCTGGAAGTTCACTGCGTTTCTTCTTTAAATAAGCAAAGTAGACAAAAATTTAGTAACCTATTTTTATCTATGTCTGTGGTGCGTGATTGAGAGTATGGAAAAAATAATATTACCATTAGTAAGAGTACCGTTAATAATTTCTAGTCCTTTTAGCTATGTAAAATGTTTTGATACTGTAATATCAATGTACGAGTGTGTACCAGACACTCTAATTGTATATGTATAGGATATTTATTTTAGATGTTCATCATTTTTTTGTATATCCATGTTGTGTTTCGTGCTTACAAGTTAGCCCGCGGCGATGAGGTAATAGGAAGGCGGTTCCGGGGCGTAAAGCTATACTACGGACATCTCATTTGTTGCCACTTGAATATGGTAATAACATATTTTAGGCTGAGAGCCGTGTTCTCTAAGGCACGTGTTCTCTTGTAGAGCTTTTGTTAGGGAACTCGAGGGAGTATTATTAGTGTTGTTTTACCCGCATGATGGTAAAGGGTTAACGTCGCCCGTGAATGTTTGCAACACCAGAAGTAGCGGTAGCGCACCGCACCCTCTGTGAAAACACACAGAACAAACAAAAATCAGAAAAACACACAGAACAAACAAAAATCAGAAAAACACACAGAACAAACAAAACTTGGTTACGATATTGAGACTTGGGTGTTTATAGCACATAACGCGTTTAAGCTCACTATAATGTTTGCTGCTTTTGGAAAGTGTTCTATCCGTACATAGGTAGATAATCCCACCTAAGTGGATAACCACAAACCGCAACAAGCCAAAAATATTGCAACAAACCATACACATAAAACAAATAACACAAAAAAAGAAATCTATGATTAAAAATGAATTGGGTCTGTGCGCCTTGCCGAAAGGTCACCATCTCAGCATATGCTGGGTGTGGAGCACATCCCCACCGCACGCTGGAAATAACGCGTGTTGTAAAAGTTAACAACACCCAGTACGATTGGTGGTAGAATCTCATGGTCCACCCGGCTAGCTACCACACTCACATCTAAGTCCAGCGCCAAGCAGTTTTACTGTGTTTTGTCGTGTGTATTCACATAGCCGGTGCCAGTCAGGGCATTTCCTTGAATTGCCTGCTCCATCCTAGAACCTGGCGTTGCTTACGCAAGCCTAGGGTCAAAGGCATTCAAGTCACTGATAAAAAAGGCCACCTTCCTCTCTTTCTTATAGTTCCTTCCTCTGTGAAAACCACACTGGCAGATCTCTGACAGCATTGCTTAGTGGCAGGAGCACAACACCACCCAAGGGAAGTGATATGTGACTGTGTTACTCTGTACGGAGGAGGTCCCCAGTGGGGCAGCTCCCATAGTCAGGTAATTATCTGATATGAGCTAACTATATCATAATTTTGTTTGATAAATAAACAAGTCTCAGAGTTTACATATCAGCAGTAAGGCATTTAGAAAACGATCGCATAAAACAATTGAGGTGGAACAGTTCTTGGCACTCGTGCGCCAGTTCCTCCCGGACTTTAAACAGTGTTTAATAAAAACCGCATAGCTATAACGAAAGGATCGATAGTAGTAGTAAAATTTTAAGAACCACCATAATGGAAAACAAATGACCTTGTAGGATAAAATTAATGATTGCTTTTTTGTACGCGAGCAAACCCGTAGCTACACTAAAACCCCATGTTCCCCTTACTTCTGGAGCATGGTCCTCAACCCCGTTAGGTTTCTCGTATCGATACCTACAGCATTGGATAGATTGGTGATACTATGTATACTAAAACCATCACCATACATGTGGTAACAAAAAACAAAAAATACCTACAGACGTCTGCAGGGCCTACCGAAAGGAGCTCATGTATAAATTGTTGTTTTATTTTTAACTCCATAACATTTTAGTGATCTAATTGGAAATGGTAATATTATCTTATGAGCTTAGTAATCTGTGTTCCACAATATTTCTTGTTTACTGCATGCTTATTTTAAGTTTTGTACGGAAAAAAGGTGCTTAAATTTCCCTAAGCTTTTGCACATTAAAGATACATATTAGTAGTTCTAACAATTCTTTCTCTAATAAAATAGTGTTTTTGTAATACCCTGTATATAAAAAAAGAACAAGTTAACATCCCCACCATTAGCTGCCATAAAAATCCATACTCTCATCGAAAATTTACTAACCAATAAAGGAATAAGAATACACGCGCAGTTACTCGCAATAACCTCGAAAGTAATAAACTGGAGGCACGTTAAGTCATATAAACAAGTTGGCATTCGGTACATTTACATACTCCCCCTACGGAAGTGGGGGAGGCGCCCGGAAGGCAGGGTTCGGCAGTGACTGCTTTATAGCGCCGGTGCACGATGTTTTTGGTTGTGCTATTCAGGTGAAGCATTCTTATATAATACTTTATTCTATATAGCGTACGAGTGGTGATGGATTTAGAATATAGTGTCAGGAACCCATTCCATTGTAAGAGTGTCTTAAGAGGCAGACAAGCTGGCCTTAAGATTGCCTGGAAGAGATTGCTGTTTAGCGATAAGTCCGCCTGATATACAATTTACCTATTAATGTATACTGTTCTAAATGGTTATATTATTGTACAATGAAGAATTCTTTAACTGCCTTGTTGGTCAAGGGGTTAGATGTGGCACCTTTGGATCTCGGGTGATCGGTTCGATTCCGGGGTCGGGCAATTGTCTTTGTGTTAACTCGACGCACTCGCTCCCAGTCTGGGTGTCATATGTGTTCGTGAATTTCATGTTTGTAATCTGCTCCTGCGGTACGGGTTATAAGTAGTGCGGTTCCTTGTTAAAAAAAACTATATATCATAAAAGAAGGAAATCTTAATTCTAATAGTGTTTTTCACCTCACTCATTATACCATTCCACTCATAGCCGCAATATTTTCCTTCTTTCAATTCAATTACTTACAAGGCTATTTTTATGCGCATTTCGGCGACCATACGGGCAGGCTTTCACGTGGAATTATACCACATATTGTGCCAAACTATGTAACCACGTGGACGTACGAAAGATGTCTGTATGAGTCATTTTATTTATTTATTTATTCTTCATGTAACATTATGTTAAACATAGCCGAACTTTAATGCCTTAGGCATTATTTCTAGTCAACCTTTGCAATTGTTTGGTAGGCTAAGGAACAGATGGGTTTTCACTGTCCCTCATATTAATAACTTAAACTCAAAATGAACTTTATTTACATACATATCACAAAACTCGTAAAATCGTCATATTTAAAGTTACCATTATCATCATCTTACGACCCCTGTCCCGCACTAGGTGGTAGTCTCCATACCTTTCAGTCGTCATATCTACAGTCACACCTTTCATACACAATTCCTCATTCTTACAATCCATCCATCTCTTTTGATCTCCCACAACCCTTGCGTCCACCCACATTCATGCTGAAACTACCACCGGTTCGGAATGCTGCTCTACAGAGAAGAGCCGGCAAGAAACTCTATAGTTGCTTTTTTTTCAAATTAGAAGAAAGAAAGAAGAAAGAAAGAAAAATGGTTTATTCAGTACAATTTACCTTTTAAACAATCACAATATAAACAAAATACCGATGTTATTAGTGGTCTTGTTTACAAAAAAATCTAAACAGCATAGTGAGACCAAGTTCGCCAGATGAGAGAAACTTCCCCCTTGCTCCGAATAGCACGTGCAGACGTTGATCCCGACTTCTTTAGATGTCTTTGTTACGTAACCCCTGCACTAGCTACAACCTGTATCGCGGGTGCAGTTTCAAACATGAAAGTCACGACTATAAATGACACCCAGACTCAAAGCAAGAGACTCTGGTTTAACAAACACACTTGCCCGGCCCCGGAATCGAACCCGGGACCCTATGGTCCAAAGGCTGGGCATCCAACCCCTAGACTAACAAGGCAGTCTAAGTCAAAGATGTTGAAATGACAACTGGGCCTAACGGTTTTACATGCCCTCGAGGTTATAATGAGGCTAACACATCCGACCACTAGTCAGACGTAGTTTAATATGGGGTCCGGATAATTCACTATAACGACTAGAGTACCACCTCGACAGCATGTGCAGTTTACTACTACTACTCAGCCCATACCCACTGCTCAGTCGGACCTCCTCCAATTACATGGAGGGTAATTAGCCTTCTGTACCACGCTGGCCAAAGGGGTTGGGACAGGGTTTGGTATAAGTATAAGGAGCCTGAAGAGAGGAGGAGGGCCTCCTCGTCTGCGGCGGCGTGGTTCTGCATCAGATCCCACAATGCCGCAACAGGACGCGAGTTGGAGCACCCCGTTGAGGTTTAGTGGGTAGGCCCCCACTATGGGGGAGAGTCCCACACTCCCCTCGCTAGCCATTCCCGTGGCCGGCGAGGAAGTCCATAAAGGATTTTACCCCGGGCGAAAAAAAAAATGGTTTGGTATCAAGTTTTCCTTATCTTGCGTTGGCTCTTACGACACCCTCAGGATGGAATGGGGTGGTGATACAATGTGTTCTAAGCCGTCACCATACGGATAGATACCACCTCAAATATTTCGTGCCTCGTCGTCAAGTAGTATTGTCGCCTACCGAATACTTTATAGCGAGGACTCTTAAAGTTATTGGCCATGCTTTGGGCGACAAACTGTTTTCCGTTATGATGCCGAGTGCCACAATATCGTGGCAGTATTATTTTGTTTATATTCTGACTTTTGGTAGGCAGTCACTGCTTTGAACGTAAGATATAAAAATCTTTACGATCTTCTGTAAAGGGTTCTTGGCGGAGTTGTACATAAATAGTCGTATTATTGATCGGTGTGGTGACGAATTTAGAATACATAGTGTCACCACCCCATTCCATCCTGAGGGTGTCGTAAGATCCGACAAAAGGGAATGACAAGAGAAGGAAAGCTTGAAAAGAAACCTTGTGCCAACCTGTCTGGCCAACGCGGCACAGTAGGCTAAGTACCCTCCATGTAATTGGAGAAGCCTCACCTTAGCGGAGGGTCATTTATGGACTGAGTAGTATTAGTAGTTGTATGGCGACGGTTTTGATATATATGTGTCACCAAATAATCTATCCTGTCGTAAAGGGAAAAACCAAAAAACTAGATAATCTACAATTATCGTAAAATTATAAACAAAGCTTCACACAGTTCATAATGTTAATGTATCACTAGTTCATAATCTCGATTATAATGGTGACGATAAACTTGGCCCGTAGCATTCACTCTGAGTCGTGATTACGAGAACAATATTTTAAAGTGTCATATCGTGTCGACTTTGTTGCAGCTGAAACGCATACTTCATCTACCCGTCGCCGCCTGCCGGACGCATATTCTGAGCTGAACCCGAAAACACGTTATAAATAGATATATAAGGGGTATAGCAACCAAAACACATTAATATTTACTATTTGTAAACATAGTCTTTCAAAATAACACATTCGGGTGTTAGTGTGTAATACAGATTCCTCTATGTTAGCCACAGAGGTCGTACAAATAAGCAAACACAAATCTTCACTACATACTATAAAACAAAGTCGCTGTCGTCTGGCCGTCCCTATGTAAGCTTAAATCTTCAAAACTACGCAACGGATTTTGAAACGGTTTTTTTTAATAGATAGCATGATTCAAGAGAAAGGTTTATATGTCATAAATTCACCGGGGCGGGTCGCTAGTATTAAATAAATTCAAATTCAATAAAAAAAACTCAAATCTTGATCTATAGGACGATAAATGGGGTGAATCGAACCTCTCTTAAGCCCTTTAGATAAAGAAGAAATATCTTTGCGCAGTTCCGGTACAATTATTATTAAGTTGTTAGTCAGACAGTAGTACACTGACACTACTAATGGCTCCTAAATAGGCAAAACTCGCGGACGTAAAACTCTACCTATATCTCGCTTCCATCTATCCAATTAAAATTCGATGTAATGTCAAAATGGCTGGATAATACGGAATCAGGAATCTTGTTTAGATAATCGAGTAGGTCAGGAGATTTTTTAGGCCCCCACCCACAGCGAAAGAAGAGGACTGGCCAGGCGTGAAGACTAGCAGGGCGCTGCTGTGGTTCAGGTGTCATAGAAGCCTGAGAGAGGCGTTCTGTGGGGTTGGAGCGTACAGAGTTCTCCATCAAAGTGTGGGGCCCACTAGAAGTCAGGCCCCTCCAAAGTTTCAGAGCATGTTCCTCTATTGTGAGCAAAAGCTATGGCCCTGGTTCGGATAGTCAATGAACTCTGTTGATTTTAGTGGGTAGAGGCGTTTACTTCCATCTTTAAGTAATTCGGAGTCCCACAAAATACGGCTAGCTCCCAGCGGCCGGTATCCATGAAGGTTTCCAATGTTGAAAAAAGGTTGTTTTCTTCTCTAGTGAAAGGTTTTTTTGCCTTATCTTATCTTTAGTCAGCTCTTGCGATGGGTTGGGGTGGAGAAACATGTAATGTATGTCGGAGATAGCGACGGCTGAGCGATAGAGTCGTCATCATCTTGACTTGGTACGAGGTTTATTACTTGTAACTTTATAATTCACAATATTAAACACAGTATCAATAACAATGTTCAGTTAACACACTTAAATAGACAAACCGACAGGTTCGCAACGGAGAAGTGTCTCGGTCCGTGTCCCAACGTCGACTGACTGATCGAGCCAACCTCACTTTCCATTACGACTCTGTCCACGTGCCGCCATTGCAAAACAACTGACGTCACCGCGTTTGCCGCACTACTGTGTTAACAATCAATTGAGAAACTTAATAAAACGATATCGTTATCCACGACACGGCCATTCTGACGAAGCACACGTCCTCGTGTGTACTTGTAACAAAATAACCAACTGAGGCATATTTTCACGATCGGCCAACCTGATGCTAATGGTCCGTAATCGTATCTTAAGAATCAAGTTAACAGAGATCACGTTAGCATACAAATAATTTCAACAACTTTAACTTGTAGTTTTATCAAATTTTACTTTTTCGTAACTGGCACTCTTTTCTATGTACGTGGCCGCTTGCTCTCTTGTCTTACTAATGTCTACTGCCGGTCCGGAATCATTCAAAGTTAATAGGTTAAATGGTCTAGCTAAACGTCCTATCAGAAACTCGAGTGGACTCGCTTGTATTACACGGTGGACAGAGGAATTCAAAACTAATTGCACGTCTTCTAACGCTTCATGCCGGGACCTATCAGACGCTTCTACCGCGGTCAGCATACTTTTTAACGCGCTCATTGTTCTTTCTACTTGGCAATTAGCGCGACTTGACTAGCTATCAAACGTAAAGAAACACCGTGAAACTGACAAAAAAAACCTTTGAATTCTTTGTTGGCAAAGCATCGTCCCAGATCTGCAATAACTAACTGGAGCTCCAACTAAAGACGCTTGATTTAAGGGATTTAATTGTTCTAGCCAAATCTATTCTCAGGGTATGATATAAGGGAACAAATTTTGTGACCGCATCAATTAAAACTATGACGTACTCCTTGCAATCGCTTTTTCCACTTAATTTGCCAGTTAAGTCAACGTGCACAGTATGCCACGGGATACTTATGTTAGGAATTGGATGAAGTCCCGAACGCACTTAGCCATGTGCTCGAACCAATAGTGATCAACCCTTTCAAGAGTCTTCTTAAATTCAAGGTGCATACGTGATTCGTGCACGTGGTTAATTACTGACCAGCGGAAGGCCCGGGGAACAATTGGAAGACACCGGGTCCGATTATTTCTCTGTACCTTGCGATGTAGGACACCTGAGCGCATGTTGGAAATGTCGAGTGGTAACAGATGATCTTACGAGCTCGAGCCATACGACGTCCCTCACGATAACTGATTTGAAAATCAAAGGCCTGCACCAAGGCCCACCTAAGATGCACACGTGCGGTGCTGTCGGTGTTCCAGGGCAGAATGAATAGAACATTCATCCACTCCTGCGATGACCGAACCACTGACTCACTTCATTCGCGAGCGAAACCATCCATTTACTCGTTCCTTCGTTCGATATGTCACAGCTCTTCAGAATCTATGCGCAGCGCCATCCGCGAGTAATGCCACGGAGGCGGCATAGATGGCGCTAGTAGTACTAAAACGTTAACTCAATACGCCACACGACCATCCTGACAGTCAGCGCGTTCTCGCGCGTCTTTCATTGTCGTTGCGTGTGAAACGTAATAAAAGGAAAAACTCGTACGGTTATCGGGGTGCCCCGAGTCACAAAGCGCCAAGCTTTCAATGGTCAACTGTACGCGAAGCGCGTAGCTCCCGACGTAACAGTACGGGCTACACAAAACACGGAGTTCCGACGTACAGCAACGGAGCTACGTGAAGCGCGGAGCTTCCAATACACTATAGCAGTGTTACACGAAGCGCGGAGCTTCCAATGCACTATAACAGCGTTACACGAAGCGCGGAGCTTCCAATGCACTATAACAGCGTTACACGAAGCGCGGAGCTTCCAATGCACTATAACAGCGTTACACGAAGCGCGGAGCTTCCAATGCATTATAACAGCGTTACACGAAGCGCGGAGCTTCCAATGCATTATAACAGCGTTACACGAAGCGCGGAGCTTCCAATGCATTATAACAGCGTTACACGAAGCGCGGAGCTTCCAATGCACTATAACAGCGTTACACGAAGCGCGGAGCTTCCAATGCATTATAACAGCGTTACACGAAGCGCGGAGCTTCCAATGCATTATAACAGCGTTACACGAAGCGCGGAGCTTCCAATGCACTATAACAGCGTTACACGAAGCGCGGAGCTTCCAATGCACTATAACAGTGTTACACGAAGCGCGGAGCTTCCAATGCACTATAACAGCGTTACACGAAGCGCGGAGCTTCCAATGCACTATAACAGCGTTACACGAAGCGCGGAGCTTCCAATGCACTATAACAGCGTTACACGAAGCGCGGAGCTTCCAATGCATTATAACAGCGTTACACGAAGCGCGGAGCTTCCAATGCACTATAACAGCGTTACACGAAGCGCGGAGCTTCCAATGCATTGCAACGGTGAACTTAGCAAACTTCCACATGCCTCTCGTTACTCGCCGCTGCTGCAGGCGCTGCTCCGAACTGCTTGCGCCTACTGCCGCGCCAGCTCCTCCGCTGTTGCCACGTGGACACTTCGTTGCCAAATGTCCGGCGGTGCCGCACCTGAAACAGATTAAGTCCGACCGCGGCCTCGGTCCCGCAGAGCTTGACGCCGAAGTGACAGCACTGGCTGCCTTGCCTTTCACCTCGCCTTTGGAACGGCAATCGGACGGTCGGTGACCTATTTTACCGCAGTTGTGAAATTTCACCGTTGCCGACTGAAACTTCGATCGCCTGAAGTCTGGATCTGCTGTCCTATCGCCTTATGTTTATGCTCTCAATCTACCTCACCGATGCAAATCAAGGCATATAATGGTGCCATAATCTTGGAAAACTGATATAACCTGCCGAAAATATGACGCTAGACCGATGAACTGTCAAGCTAAACAAGCACAGCAATCTAAACTTCGTATCGCAAGTAATTAACAGGTAAACATGTAAAAGAATTTCAAATAATATTTTCTTACACCGGTCAAAGCCACACTATCGTAAAGTCGTATACCATACAATATACCCGAGTAATAAAATGGAAACTGCTCACCGGAGTGACGTAAAATTGCAGCTGGTGCGCTTACTACAGATCCACTCACTATTCTTTGACCTGGCTGACCGCAGTACTGTTGCTCGCCTTCCTGCTGCTCCGCTCAGGGCAGTTAGACCCATAGTGTCCTTGTCCATCACAATGAAAGCAAGTGATCCCCACTTAGTTAATCGCCGCACTATGACTGCAGCTTGTGATCTTCAGTTTAGAACAATCTTCATGTAGCTTAATGTCTCCTTTATAGTGACAATGAATCGCCATTATCGGTTATTTCCATCGCGTACAGAAGCACACACATTATCACTACACTGTTTTCTCCACGTGGGCTGAATGAGTTACATCCCACTTCTGATGTCGGAGATAGCGACGGCTGAGCGATAGAGTCGTCATCATCTTGACTTGGTACGAGGTTTATTACTTGTAACTTTATAATTCACAATATTAAACACAGTATCAATAACAATGTTCAGTTAACACACTTAAATAGACAAACCGACAGGTTCGCAACGGAGAAGTGTCTCGGTCCGTGTCCCAACGTCGACTGACTGATCGAGCCAACCTCACTTTCCATTACGACTCTGTCCACGTGCCGCCATTGCAAAACAACTGACGTCACCGCGTTTGCCGCACTACTGTGTTAACAATCAATTGAGAAACTTAATAAAACGATATCGTTATCCACGACATGTATTTTCAAATGAGAGATTATTTAAATAGACGTTAAAAATGGCATCGGAAAGCGAAAAGTAACCAAAAAGAAGAAGAAGAAGAAAGTTTGCGCTTCAACTTTTTTAATGTTATAAAATACAGGCGCATCAAGAACCTCTACTTTATAGGTTACTAAATGGTTACTTTATCAGAATACGTCCGTTAGCCCGTCCGGCAGCTACCATCATTGTGATTGAAATTTACTGCCCCAGCCTGGCACGCGGTGCAGGGCGGGGCGTAATGTCGTTATAGCAGTAAGGCACTAAGTGATTAAATGGTGCTGTGCATTTGCTGACAGCTTGTATTGTCTCATTGGTAGCCGTTTGAGAAAGGAACTTCTTTGGAATGCACTTGGTAGTATATTTATCCGCGTGATTTAGAATAAACAGTGTCACCACCCCATTCCATCCTAAGGGTGCCGTAATAATCGACAAAAGGAAAGAACAAGGCCGAAAACCTAGCTGCAAGTGAAGCAAAACCCTGTGTCAACCCATCTGGCCAGCGTGGCACAGTATGCTCATGTAACATGTAAGCCTCCATTTAACTGGAGGGGTCCCGGCTGAACATTAGGGTCTTAGAGTAAGCCGGAGATTCTAGCTCTGGGTGTGGGTGCCCTTTGTGGTCGGGAACTATATGTTTCTGAAAGTTAGAAGTCAAATCACAAATGGTCTACTGAGTCGGGACTCCTCCAGAGAAATTAGCCTACTACGCCACGCTGGGATAACGGATACGCACAGGGTTTTTATCAAGATGACCTTCTCTTGTGGCTAGATGTTTGCCAGAGTTTTTACACAAACAGGTGATGATAAACACATATTAAAAATTAAATTAAAAATTTAAATAAACCTACATTAAATTAAAAATTTAAAAAGTAAATTTCCCTTTAAAAAGTAAAAAATTAATAAAATACATCGCGTATTCGTATCGCGTAAAAAATGCAGCGCGGACCGCTCCTACGTATTTATTACCTGACCCCTGGTCCCCCAACGCGATGTATTCTTTTTAACCCGGACGCAAAAAGAGGGGTGTTATAAGTTTCACGTGTCTGTCTGTCGGTCTGTCTGTCTGTCTGTGGCACCGTAGCTCGCGAACGGATGAAGCGATTTCAATAAAGTTTTTTTTTGTATGAAAGGTGTGTTACGGGCGAGTGTTCTTAGACATGTTTTATGAAAATCGGGTGAGCCATTTAAAAGTTATGAGGGGTGAAAGTGGGGAAGAATAACCGAATGTCTGCAAATATAATCGAGTGGGGTCTCAAATGAAAGCGCATCACGTGCAATTTAACAAAATCTACATTATAATAAGTATGTACCTATAAAAAGTATAAAATAAAATTTAAATTAAAAATTTAAATAAACCCCCGACAAAATAACCATTAAAAAGTAAAAAATAAAAAAAAATACTTCGCGTTGGGGGACCAGGGGTCAGGTAATAAATAAGTGGGAGTGGTCCCCCAACGCGAAGAATTTATTTTAATTTTTTACTTTTTAATGGTTATTGTGTCGGGGGTTTATTTAAATTTTTATTATTTTTTACTTTTTAAAGGGAAATAGTTTATTGAGTCGGGGGTTTATTTAAATTTTTAATTTAATTTTTATTTTATCCTTTTTATAGGTACGCACTTATTATAATGTAGATTTTTGAGACCCCACTCGATCATATTTGCAGACATTCTGTTATTCTTCAACACTTTCACCCCCATCAATTTAAAACGGCTCAACCGATTTTCATTAAACATGTCTAAGAACAATCGCCCGTAACTCACCTTTCATACAAAAAAAAACTGTATTGAAATCGCTTCATCCGTTCGCGAGCTACGGAGCCACAGACAGACAGACACGTCAAACTTATAACACCCCTCTTTTTGCGTCGGGGGTTAAAAAAAGCCATATCAAACTTCATTCATCCGCTCAGATTCTATGATGAAACAGTTCTACGTAAGCTTTGTAAAAGCCTGGAATAAAAATATCGTCGACGTAATACAAATGTTGGCAACAAACAAATCTTTGATGATGGCTTACTTCAAGTTTCCTGCTAAACTACTGAACCCATTCGGTAACATTTGTATGGGGCCAATTTCAATCAAATAAAAAAGTCTTTCGAGTCGGTTTACAAATAACAAAATATATAAAATATATGCAACCGAATTATGAACCTCGTCTTTGAAGTCGGTTGTAAAATCAAATGATTTTTGGTACCCGCATCTCTATTTGTTTGGACAGCCATTTACTAGATTGCAGTGACGTCAGGAGCTGTCACATATGCGGCGAGATCCAACCAATATGTACCCAGAACAAACATGTTGTCTGTGGCGTATAACGAATTGTGTTTGTAGAAAAACATTGCTACTTCCTAAGAAATATCGTCTGCGGATTTAGAATACATAGTGTCAACACCCTATTTTATTCCGAGAGTGTCGTAAGAGTCGAAAACCTAGCCGCAAGACGGCAAAAACTTGAAACGTAACCCTTATTATCGAAAAATTTCACCTCGGAATCGAATCTAGGCATTCGATGGTGTCAATAGATAACGCGTGGCAATCTGCGCCGAGTGGCCGTAATGAATTGGCTGCGCTATGATTGATGCGGTTCGCGCGCGTCATCTGCTAATGGTTTGGCGGTGTTCGCACTAAGACTTTTATGCGAGATCGTTTAAATGAGGTTTTAATAGTTTCAATAAAATAATGGCTGCTAATAATAATTAAAAAATAGGTATTGACTCAAAAATGACGAATTTTGATTTACCGATTCCGCAATATCTGTGTGTTTTTTAACCATACGCGGCTATTGAGCAGGTTTGTTCTCACAAATCCGTCTTAACCTTTGTACCTAATAATACGATCTAAAAAAAAGCACCTGCCGGCTCTTCTCTGTAGTGCTGCATTCTGAACCGATGGTATCAAAACAACATAAATGAGCCAATTGATTAAATGAGGTTTGGTTTTGATTTATGTCTATGAAAGGATGATTTCTGTTCTATGTTTGATCTTTTCACAGTAAAACACAAATTTTCAACGTTCACACTTAAGGACAATTTTCTTTTCAAATAAATATTTTTTGTACATATATGTTAATTTCATTATTGTGAACAGTTTTTCGAATATATATCCAATTTCTTATTCAGCACACTGAAATTTATTCCTTCGTTCCAAATCGCCGCGTGTATAAAACCTAGTGCGTAAAAACATTAAGGGTGGTTCAAACGCATTTCATTGCGAGATATGATTAAGTGCAGGCCGGTGAGATGGAAAAGACGTTTAGCCCGTGGTTAGTATGTTTTCATTTTCTGACTTGGAATTTATTTTCGCTACGCGTCTTGACAGTGAAATATTGTTTATTTGCAGTCACATTGACCGTAAGATATTGCGCATCTAACTAAAAACAGTGGCAATATTTTAGATTATGTTCGAACTATTGTACTTACTAAATTTATTTGGCAGAATAATATATTCAGGTAAAAATAATTAACGAAATTATTTTCTTAGGCAAATAAGATAGACGTTTTAAACATTATCCGAACCATAATTATAACGCAGGAGGTTTTGTAACGACCATAAACTAGATTTCATCGACCTGTCCGAGATATTCACTAACAAATCTTCATCTAAATCATTTTCATGCGATTTACTGCTCCTGATTGCAAATCACATATAAACTTCACAAATAAAGGTATAGAAATGAATGTCTAACAGAATCACCGCCGCGCTTGTATTTTCATGCAAATGACGACCACCATAAAATCCAGCTAAAGCGATGTAAAGCTGCTTAATTGACGAACCCTTCCATTGACTGTTGGGTTGGCACAAGGCGGTAGGGCGGTCCTTTGGGCGGATTATACAGAACTTATTTTCAGCTAGGAGGTGTAATCAAATACATGTCTGGCTTTAGATTTTTTCAACCTACGAATAAAACGCTAATGATACGAGATTCGTCTACTTTAATGCGGTAGAGAGAAATTGGTTTGCTATATTTCTATTAGTTTCTTCTTTCTTACGGGTTGATTTTTTACCTATCGGGTACCTTTTACGACACTGTCATTACTAAATTAATTATAGCCGGCTCATAAATTACCCATTGCTTAAGAGGAAAATCGGCTCATTGTGTTGCACTAGCCAGATATGTAGGGCCAGGATAAAATACAGAATCTCCATAAGTATTTCTACCATTTAAACACCTAACATTGTATGTTTTTTAAAACTTTATTTGCACGAAAAAATATCGAATACTGTATTATGGGATCATACCTTCAGCGGCCGACGCCGCCGCAGGCGTGTCGGGATTGGAATATGCAAATACCAGATCGAGTTTAACTTTGACAACTGTTGTCGAACCGTTCAGCAGTTATAGTGTTCCATGGAAGAGACATTTTTTACTAAAATCTCAAAGCCAGGCTATTAAGAATTTTTACACCACTAGGCTGGTGTTGCCATCCTTCGCCTTGAAACGGCAGTGGGCCTGCCCGAAAAACGGCAGGCAAAAAGTCCGAGAGTTGCCACCGCGTATAATGGCCAGGATTAATGGACAGACGATCATAAACAGGTCACTGGAAGACATTGCCTCAGTTCTACGCCTACAACTTTGAAGGAGATCTTTGATGTTCAGCAATTGACGTTTGTGGTGGATAGATAGATAGAATTATTATTACTAGTGGTCGCCCAGCGGTCGAAATTCGATCGTAATTAATTTAAATTATAGTTCTATTTTCAAATTGACCACAGACTTTTACGATGAACAAACATGGTAGTGTGTGTAATGTTTTGTTTAATTAGTTTAGTGCATTCAGCACTCTTTCTCTATATAAACTATATGTGTGCCAAATTTCATACGCCTCCGTACCAGGGTACTTTTTAAGGGTAAGTTTTTGCTTCACTTATTAATAAATAGATAACTATTGCCGATATGCATCCCTAAGAAGAAGAGATCATATTGTGTTGTAAGTAGACATCTTACTAATATTATAAACGTGAAAGTTTGTAAGTATGGATGGATGGATGGATAGATGGATGGATGGATGGATGGATGGATGGATGTTTGTTACTCTTTCACGTAAAAAGTACTGAATGGATTTTAATGAAACTTTACAATAATATAGCTTATACATCAGAATAACACATAGGCTACAAGTTATAAAGATATTATGTGAATTACAATAATTTATACAAGTCGAATTCAAAACTTCTAATTGTCAAAATTTCGGCCATATTAAACTATAGACAACATAGCGTTTCGCTGTCAGTTGCGTTTTGTTAAAGTAGGTTTTATACGGACGGGATAAAAATCTCAGGTATCCTATTACCAACTTTCTTTTTGTTTTAAATATTTATAATGCGGAACAAAGTTCGCAGGGTCAGCTAGTGGCTTCATAATTCCCAGCATTGGTCTAAAGTTTATAAGCACCGTAAGTAACTTTGTGTACACTTGTTTTGGGTCTGAGTGTGTTTGTGTTCATGGATCATTCGCGAGGGAAGAGCCCCAGTGATACAGGTTACATATAGATCAGAGGACTCGTCTTTAAAAGACTACCTCTTGGTAAACACATGCCGCTTTTCGTTCCACAACATAGATTGATGTCAGTAAATCGGTTAACGAAGATTGTTTCCGAAGATGACACCGTAATGTGGTTTAAGCGGTACGCTACCGTTTAGTACTGACACCAGCTAGGGGTGTCACGCAGATGTGCTTTCACAAATTTCTTTGGGATAGGCACAAGTAGGTATATACTGATTTGGCTGACTCTTTTCTGAACTATCGTCAATCAATCCCTCCGTGATTGTTTCTTCTTTTTTCCCTTTTGTTACTAATCACTTCGGTTACAGTAACATTTTTATTGTTTGACTCAATCGAAATCAATGCTTCAGGTAATTATAATTTAAATATACTGAAAATACAAATCTTCCTTATAATAAGCTTATAAATAATTTTCTCTGACGGTCAAACCTCCGTTAGTGCGCCAAGTTTGTGTGGTGACGGATTAAAAATACATGGTATCACCATCCCAAACAATCCTAAGGTTATCCTAAAAGTCGACAGACGGAAATGAAATGGCTGAAAACTTGCGATGAATCCCTGTGCAAACCTGTGTGGCCAGCTTGGCACAGTTGGCCAATTACCCTCCATGTAAATGGAGGAAGCCCGACTCAGCAGTGGGACATTTATGGGCTGAGATGTAATATTACAGTGAGAAGTATTAATTGTTCAATCTATCTGATTTTTAACCCTGGTGTGCCTTGGTCGACAGCGTTTTGTGTTGCTAGACGTGTTTTTCTTTCTTCTTCACAATTTAGTTGGATAATGAGTGGATGACGTTTAAACATGATGATTTAATATTTTCATCATAATATGATGATGGGCGACCTCCAGCACAGTCATCCACTGCATTTAAACTTTTAAAAAATAGTAATAATCTCATCACATAAATAATAAATAATAATAATAAATAAATATCCTTGGACATTTCACACAACGCCATCTCGTCCCAAGTTAAGCAACTTAATGCTTGTGTTATGGTAACGAGATGGATGATAAACTACTTATATACATTTTTTTTTGTAAATACATACATATTATAGATAGAAATGACACCCAGACTCCGAGCCAGTGCCTCTGGTTTAGACAAAGACACTGGCCCGACCCCGGAATCGAAACCGAGACCCGTTGATCCAAAGGTGGCACATCTGACCACTAGACCAACGAGGCAGTCAATAAAAGACCCACTGTTAAGTCCAGCCTGCTCTAATCACAAGAAGGGAAATCTGCTGTCCCACGCTAGCCAGGCGGGACTGTTGCATAGTTTTCCTTGCCTTGCAGCTAAGATCTCAGCTAGTTACTAGTTGTTACATTATTATAAAATCAACATAATGTTATCGAAGTTATTAACTATAAATGTAAAACTTATTAAGGTGCCATTACATTCATACACTCAAATATGGTGAGCAAAACTATTCTTAATTATCACTATCATTTCCTGCAATGTGTAAAGATCGTGAAAGCCTAAGACATCACCATCATTAAGTCAAAATACGTCCACTGCTGGACATAGGTCTCCCCCAAGAACCTCCACAAACCTCTTGGATCCTAAGCCGCCCGCAGCCATAGTTTCCCGGTGACCTTAACCAGGTCATCGGTCCACCGTGCGGGAGGCCTACCAGCACTGCGCATTCCGGAACGCGGAAAAACCATTAAAAAGAAAAATAAAGCAATGTAACGCCTATTATGTACATATTATATGTAGGTTTTTTCTAAATTGTATCGGATTTAATGACGGTATCATTAAGGGTTTATGGTAATATAAGACCAGGTGTTGAAACTATGATATTCTAAAACCCGGCAATAATTTAGTACGTGTTACAACCCTATAACACCCCGCGCAAGTAGCCTAAAGGGTTTCGCTCCCTGTCGAATACTCGTTTAAAAACAACACCATTAAACAAACCACTCGCTGATGCGGTTCGGGGCGCCATCTACATTAAACGTTCCATTACAATCTTCCTCCTCCCCTTTTCCGGTTTTCATTGGGGTCTAACCTGATTTGGCTTACTAGCAGTATGTGCACGAACCGACTAGCGGGACAATAGGTTTTCACACGGTTAGACCAGTTGTCAGCTTTTACGCTACTACTAGTACTGACCATCAGGGTAGTATGGCAGCCTCCACAAAACGAGGTTGGCCGAGCCCAGGGTCGCGGAGCATTCTCCTGCAATGGGGGAGCGAAACCAGTGGCCCTAGTTCGGGTGTGACTAGTGGGTAGGTTGGAGCGCAACTTACCATCTCCACGCGCCCCTGAGTCCCACATAACCCGGTCAGACCTCAACGGATCCTCCATGAGGATGTTCGCTGAAAAAAAGTTAGATTGGCAGCAGGGACCGACGGGTTTACACGGCCTCCAAAACACGGCGGGGATGCTTTAATTGATGACCATCCAACTGGCAACTGGCATGTAGATTGATCTTCTCACTCTCCGCATATGACACCATCGGTGTCATACGCTTGCATTCGAGGCACCTAGCTGCTAAAAAGAAACACTCGTCCTGAAGCCATGTGCTAACCCGTCGAGCTAGGCAGATTTCATTCCAAGAAACTGGAAGAAGTTTGACTAAACAATAATTTTTTGGACTAAGGATTTTCTGCAACACCACGGCGTTCTAAGTATAAAATATTTCACAATTACGCAAACAAATTGGGCTATAACTCAGGAATAAAATTTAATATAAATGTCATTTCTGTTTTCACTGAATTAGCAGATGGCTCTGAGCGTACACAATTCAGAGTAAGGCTGATTTATGGAGCCTTATTTACATTTCCTGAGTTGAGATTCTTACCTGAAAGCTATTTACTACGTACTTATTGTTACATACTGAGAGCTTGGCAGTAAAGATGCCCAATGAACGCCGCTTCCCCCAATTAGAAGGTGGGAGATTAGCCTACTGTGCTATACTGGTACTTGTACTGGGAACTGGGGGCAAGGATTTTTATACCTAAGGCATGTTGTTTGGTTGTAAAAGGTAGTCTAGAAAAATGCTTATTAAACATCATTGTGTTATAATTTTGGTCTTGTAGTGGTTTGGTATATATAGCTAACACTTCAATAATAAAAAGCTTTTGCGTTTCTAATTTGTATGTACAATAACGAGGATTGTAATGATTTTTTTTCTGTCTAGCTATTTTTTTTATTCGATGTATTTTATACATTCGGGATAAAGTGGGTTGGTAACATTATTTTATTACCGTCTCTACATCAGTTTAAACATTATAGTTAAATTGACAAACTCCGTCATACTATTATAGACGTAATCTATCGTATGAAATACGTATGTACGTACGTATGTACGTACGTATACGTATGAAATAAACAGATAAGTTTCATTGGATATGTTGAACCACAGATTCATGTAAAAAAAAGGTTACAATATTCTAACGGCTCAGCAGATGTTCTCAAAACTTAGGTAACATCTCGCAGAGTTCAGGAAAAATCAAAATTAGTCGAGCCGTTCCAGACACCTCTGCCTACCCTGCCACGGACAGAAATATATTTGAAACTTATAATAAACGCCAATTTAGTGTACAGGCAATATAGATTAGACAAAAGGCATACAATATTATTATACTAAAACGCGAATAGCCTTTTGAATCGTCACCATGGCATTAAAGCAAAGTGCGTTTTGCGTATAACGATGAAAAACAAAAGCTATTCCCATTTTCACCGACAGTTAATTAATTATTATTCTAAAATCGCGAAACAATAAAGTTCGCAGGGAATGGTGAACGGTTGACAAAACACCGCATCTATTTAGCATATGAATTAAATACGGTGAAATATGGTTAAAATTAATATGGATGTATGCCCCCGCGTACACCAACTAAAGGTTGGCTCGCTTTGCTACATGATATTCGTACCTTCGACTATAATCATTCATTTGTTTATACTTTTGTGATTTGTAAATGTTTTGAAATGAGATGTAAATCTAAAATGGTCTCAATCCCGGTAAAAATGAAAAGGTAAAAAGATCAAAATCAAAATGATTTTTATTCGAATGCGAATGCTTTAAAAACAATATTACACTAAACCAAAATTAAAAAAAAAATATATAAAAATAATTTATCATTTAGTTGTTACCACCAGTTCGGAATGCCATTCCACAGAGAAGAGTCGGCAAGAAACTCCATGGTTGCTCTTTGAAATAAAAGGGTTACAATTATGGTGGGACAAACAAGTCTGACAGATTAGTGAAAGCAATAACACGCATAAACATGTAGCATTATAAAAATTAAAAAATTAAAATTAGTGAAATTACACAAATTACATGGTGCGTGCTGAAACTGCACTCACATACTGTTTACTAAACTTCACTAATAAAAAGGCTGAAAGATCAGAGCTAGACCATTACACAGCCGACGGTACTTCCAGTCCCATGCGTCACTATCTGATAGATAGTCATTAACTTGATAGTACGCTTTTTTAATTAGACCGGACTTCACGTAAATTTTAAATTTCTCGAACGACCAATCCCAAGCAGTTTCCGGTAATTTGTTGAACAGGCGAATTCCGAGGCCTTTAAAAGAACCATGTGCTTTTTGTAGACGGTGGAATGGTGTAACAAACTTACGGCCATTTCTGGTCTGGATATTGGAGGACGAGACGTCACAATTTTTTTTAAAGCTATTATAATTTTGTTTAACAAAAATGAGATTAGAAAGAATGTACTGTGACGCTACAGTTAAAATGCCTATCTCTTTAAAGCGTTTTCTCAGCGATTCTCTAGGATGTACAAAGTCTCCTAAGATTTGGGAAATATTCTGAGGGATTCATCTCTTGTAATTAACATTATTAATTAATTCCCGACTCTCCGAATGCTTTGCAGCACTCGTGGTCGTGGGTGAGACTAGGTGACATTGGTATTCAAAAGTACAAAGAAACAGTTAAATATCTGCCTACAATGTTGTTTTAATAATAACGTTCCCTGTGCACGCAGAAGTCGCTCACCGTGTCCGTAGGTCTTGCAGATGAGTGTTGAGCTTAAAACTTGATCAATGACTGGATCCTACGCAATTTTTTTCATAAATACCTAACCCCTGTTTTAGGTATAACCTGTATCGCGGGGTTTACTAACATGAAATTCCGAAGACTCAGAGCAAGTGCCTCTGGTTCAGACAAAAACACTTGCCTGACTCCTGATTCGAGCCGGGGACCCGTTGATCCAAAGGCGCCAAATCCAACCCCTAGACCAACAAGGCACTTATCCAAACAACTTACCAACAAAACCAACAGGTACTTGTCACATCCTATCATATCATCATGTTATAAAACCTAAGACATGAAAGATTCTAAGGTCAAAACATATATTTAATTATTTATCCGTCGTTAAGTCATTATATTTTATATGTATCTATTCCGTAAAATATTCAATTTCAAACTGTAAATATTTACTGGGGGCTTAATTAAGCGTCATTTTGCTATGGTTCTAGCTACAAATTTTATATTTTATTTTATAGATGAGCCGCCTTTGAATCAACGGGTCCCGGGTTCGATTCCGGGGTCGGGCAAGTGTCTTTGTCTGAACCAGAGGCACTGGCTCGGAGTCTGGGTGTCCTTTCTATCTATAATATGTATGTATTTACAAAAAAAATGTGTATAAGTAGTTTATCATCCATCTCGTTACCATAACACAAGCATTAAGTTGCTTAGCTTGGGACGAGATGGCGTTGTGTGAAATGTCCAAGGATATATTTATTTCTGTCAAAAACAAGGCTTGTTGCTGTCAACAATTTTATAAGTAGGTTTTTCTAAACTCATTTAAAATGTCACGATAATAATGGCGTCTTCTACTTAATTTATTTGTCATTTTTAAATGCGTTTGGTTATAAATTATTTTTAAATATTACCTACTGATATAGTGTTGGCATAACATTTTAAATAATTAAAATATACACACAGCAAATTAAATCCTAATTATTTAGTGCACTTTTAATTGAAATGCAGTTGCATCAACGTTCGTTCATTAGTTAATTAACTTTATTTAATCAAACAAAAGCTACGGTGACAAATGGAAGAAACTCATAAGTAAGTCGAAAATAATAAGCGCCAACTCACGGCAATATTCGTTGAATATATTACAAGCTACGCCACATACCTGAAAACTACATAAAAGTGCTCAAAAACATCTACAAAGACAGCGTAAGTCAAGTCAAACTGGAAAAACGAGGCAACGAGATACCTATTTACAGAGGCGTCAGACAAGGAGATCCCCTCTCGCCCAAGCTATTCATAATTGTACTGCAACTCATTTTTGACAATCTCAACTGGCAATCTGAGGGGATTAGAGTCAATCAAGAACGACTAACACACCTTAGGTTTGCGGACGACATTGTTCTGTTTGCTGAAACCAGTAATCGATTAGAAAAAATGATAAATAATCTAAACAATGAAAGCCAAAAAGTAGGTCTAAACATGAACGAGAGCAAAACGAAAGTATTAACTAACAGCCACACTAATACGATTAAGTTGAATGGAAAGCCGCTTGAATATGTAAAAAGATACATTTACTTGGGGAAACAAATATCGTTCGATGATAACAATGAGGAACAAGAAGTTGAACGTCGTATCAACATTAGTTGGAAAAAGTTTTGGTCCTTGAAAGAAATTCTGAAAGGTGATTTTCCCCTTCACCTTAAAAAAACTGTTTTGGATACCTGTGTTTTGCCTACTCTCACATATGGATGCCAAACGTGGACGTATAACACAAAAATAAAAACTAAACTAGCAATATGCCAGAAAGCAATGGAAAGGAGTGTACTAAAACTAAGAAGAATACAAAAAGTAAGAAGCAAATGGATAAGGCTAAAAACTAAAGTTATAGATGTTCTACACTACGCTCTAATGCAAAAGTGGAGGTGGACAGGACATATTGCAAGGTATAAAGACAACAGGTGGACAGTACAGACAACTATGTGGGAAGGACCAACAGGAAAAAGGCGACGAGGGCGTCCTAGAAAAAGGTGGATAGACGAAATAAAAGAGACAGCAGGAAGCGAATGGAGGCATATAGCATTGGATAGAGAGACCTGGAGCAAGCTGGAGGAGGCCTATACCCAAGAAGGGGTTCCGATCAATGGTGATCAAGATAGTATAATGGAAGAATAAAGACTTACAATGTTCAACTTATTTAATATTTCAATAGTTTAGATATAAATATATTTTTATTATTCGTTCATTGTATGTGAACATTATAATTATAAATTATCATTATAGGATTTAACACATTAGCTTAAATTATAAATTAGAATATATGTATTTTTTTCTCGATTGGAAATAAATGGGCTTTATTTATTTATTTATTTATTATATTACAAGCTTTCGTCTTACTAGGTAAGTGCAAATTTAACAATTTCTATACTAATTTCTTTTCTTGAAACGAAACCCTTTGCCTCCCGTCTGGCCAGCGTGGCACAGTAGGTAAAATTACCCTCCATGTGATGGGAGGAGGCCCGACTCAGTAGTGGGATTTTATGAGCAGAGTAGTAGAAGTTAATTTTAACAGTGACGATATATTTCCTGGTTTAATCTTTTTGGCAGTGGAAGATGAGATAACTTAAAATTGTACTGGACAAGGACAAGGTTTTGGACAAGGTTCCTGCATATACATGGACGGCGATGCATGAGTAAAAGTAACTACTCGAACATTCGTATGCGTCAGTGATCGCTTATCATCAGATAGGCCGTATAAAAGAATACGGACTTCTTCTTTTGACACGCAAGTACAGACAGACATCTGCTCAGAACATAGACCACCCCAATAGATCGCCTCAATGAACGATCCTGTGCAGACAGTAACAAGGTTGTCCCTCCACGAAATGACGTCCAGAAAATGTTCGTCCACATTAACTGATCTAAATCGCTTCGAAAATGCTCGAGACGGCGCGTTCCTATGTTATCGGAAATGCGTTCACGTGTCGCCAATAAAATTGAATTTAGCGCCATCTATTTAAGTTCGATTTTGGGTCGTAAATCGCATATCGCATTAGCTTGATGTATGGAGTGACACCGCGGTATGATATTATTTCTAAATGTTAAGGGGAAGAATAGAAGATATTTTACGGTTATTCACTTTTCTACGCACTGCTGGGATTGGCGCCTTTTGATTGCGGGAGCTCGTCCTTCGGTCGGCTCTTACGACACCCTTAGGATGGAATGGGATGGTCAGGTGACATCGTATTATATCTCAAGTTTCTCTAATAACTGTTTTAATTGCCGGCTGTCTAACACAGATGCATTATAAAGCAACGCGTTTAATGCAACAAAAAAGGAATTGGATAAGTTTGAATTAAATAAAAATATTAATTAAAATTCATTGGAATCCTTTAAAAGAGAGGGAGAGATATATTTAAAATGTTACATTAAAATAGATTTGTCCGCTTTTATGCCTGAATATCTCATATATGCTTAAACATATTTTGATGTAGAGATAGTTACAAGTACATTGGCTTTTTTCTGTTGCAAAATTATACTTGTCGACTCTATGCTTGTCGGCGACGGGCAGCCGATGGTTAGTTAGATAATGATTCTTATGAAAGGAATGTTGAAAATATATATCTGTTTGTCTGAGCCTTAAATAAAAATATGATTATAACTTGTCAAACGGCAGTGATGTTTGATTTATGTATGTGCGAAAATGTGCTCTACTTGATTGTCTGGTGATCAACGCCTGGCGAACTATGGCCCGCCAATTTATATCTTTTAACTTCTTACTGGAGTTATGAATGGATAGTTTATTTTACGAGCACTGAGTTGAAAGAGCGAATGTGTGATCCAATTGAATTCAAATTTATGGAATCAAAGTATGAGGTGTTTGTTGGGTATCTGGGTTATCACGACCAATGGTAGAGCAAATTGTGGCTAACCGGTAAGCAATATTAAAATAACAATACATGGAGTATAATTGTATTATAACCTTCTACTGATCCCACTAGTACGCCGTTGGTTTTAGTGGGTAGATAGTAGCGCTAAACGCTAAAACTAACGGCGGCGGCGTTTCTCGACCGCCCGCCTCAGGGCCGCGGGTTGCGTTCCCTAATTCGCCTTGGACATTCTTGATCTATGGAGCAACGAGCTCCGAAGTGGTCACGTCCGCTAACAACAGGGAGACCCTTTCCAACCTAAAATGGGGAAGAAAGAAAATAACTGGCTGACCCGGAAAACTTCGTACCGCCTCAGAATCAATAAATAAAAAACCTGAATGATAATTTCTGAATGTTTCAACTTCATTAAAATATGTGCAAACCCTAACTGGAACAAAAATATGCTTATTAAAAAATATTTTTTTTCTTATTTTCTCACCTTTTGAACCATCCCTGGACTTCCACGAATATTTCAAGACCAATTAGCCAAATCGGTCCAGCCGTTCTCGAGTTTTAGCGAGACTAACGAACAGCAATTCATTTTTATTTATATATAGATAGATAGATTAATCAACATCTGCTAATATACTAATAAATTCATCAACAATCCTGATTTTACGCAGTGCATTTGTCTAATCTCTACTTGTAAATTTGTGTGTATGTAATATTGTTTGTGTGTAGCATCAAGATCCATTCCGCTCGGCTGTTTAGCATATCGAAACACATTTCACGCGATATCTTCAACAATATTATGTATGTGCCGACTGTTAATATTTCACGATGTTATCGAGGGTACTGTCACAGTATGAGTACCGTGATTCAGCTGAACAATAATTTATTTCTGCAAAATATTGTAATACCTCAGTGATAGAGCAAGCAGGTGAGTAAGTAAAGATGGTAATGACATAATCTAGCTGCAAGGAAAAGAAAACTTGGTACCTAGTAAGCCCAGTGCATTTCCGGCCATCAATTCGACCTGGATGACAAGTGAATGAAAACTGGCATAAAATGTCTATGTACGTTTTTTTTTTATTTCTTTATTTATTTAACTTCATGCATATTTACACACTGGCGTACTTAATGCCTACCTTAAGGTCATGCAGAGAAAATTTAAGTTTCCATGGACTCCAAAACGACTGGTAATTTTGTTGCAATTGCCTCGTTGGTCTAGTGGTTAGATGTGCCGCCTTTGGACGAACGGGTCCCAGGTTCGATTCCGGGGTCGGGCAAGTGTCTTTGTCTAAATCAGAGGCACTGGCTCGGAGTCTGGGTGTCATTTCTATCTATAATATGTATTTACAAAAAAAAATGTATATTAGTAGTCTATCATCCATCTCGTTACCATAACACAAGCATTAAGTTGCTTAGCTTGGGACGAGATGGCGTTGTGTGAAATGTCCAAGGATATATTTATTTACTAAATTTACTACTAGTTCAAAAGTACATATGAAAAAGAAGAAGAGACAATGTTTTTATTCTTAACTACACTTTGGATGTAACTTCCCTACAGGTAGGTGCTGTATGTTACAGAAACATAATTCTGACAAAATAAACGAAGTTCGTGTGGTGACGGATTCAGAATACGTAGTGTCACCACCCCCTTCCATCCTGAGGGTGTCGTAAGTGCCAACAAAAGGATATGTCATGGCCGATAACCTAGCCGCAAGAGCGAAGAACGCGAGATTCTTGACACGAAACCTTGTGCCAACCCGTCTGGGCAGCGTGGCACTGCAGGCTAATTACTCTCCATGGGAGGAGGATCCATCCGACTGAGCAGTGGGTTATTTATAGGCTGAATCATCATCATCATCATTTAATTTCAGCCAAAAGACGTCCACTGCTGGACATAGGCCTCCCCCAAAGATCTCCACAAAGGCCGGTCCTGGGCCGCCCGCATCCACTGCTTTCCGGCGACCTTAATCAGGTCGTCGGTCCACCGTGTGGGAGGCCTACCAGCATGCGCCTTCCGTACGCGGTCGCCACTCGAGGACTTTTCTGCCCCATCGGGCGTCGGTCCTGCGAGCTATGTGCCCTGCCCACTGCCACTTAAGTTTGGCAATAGTAGTATATTATAGTATATAGTACATAGTTTGGCAATAGTAGTATAGGCTGAATAGTAGTAGGTAAACGAAGGAATAGATTTGTTAAAAATTGTACCATCAAATTGGCGTCAGGCTCTGAAACATGTTGGTACTATGCAAGCTTTTTTCAGCAATGGGCGGCTAACGGAAGCGGACGCCATTGCGTTGATTTAGTTCTATGACAGTTGTAGCTGAATTTGATAGGATGGATACATTTATGTTTCTCTGTAAGATACTATAGCTAAAAAATGGGTTAGCATTTCGTCTACGTTTAAAAATAATCAACTTAATAATCGCAAAAACCTAAGAAATCATAATCTACTTATAGTCAAGTTTATTGACTATATGCAAGATTATTATCAAAATCCTCAAAATATTATATGATATGCATACCAAGAACATAAAAACTAAATAGTTAATAAAACATATTACAACTTAACAGGTTTGATACTAACTCATACATATAAAAATAGGTATACTCTTGGGCTCTAATTAATATAGTCTACAATTAAAATCGAAATTAAAAAACTGGATAAGTCCAGTGATATCGAAACCGATAGTGACTTTTAGAATACATGGTGTGACGACCCCATACCATCCTGAGGGTGTCGTAAGAGAAGGCTGCGTGGCACAGTAGGCTAATGCCATGTAATTGGAGGAGGCCCGACTCAGCAGTGGGTCATGCAGAGGCTGAGTATTAGTAGTAGTAGATATGAAACCGACAAGATTAGACTATTATCTGATTACCATTTTCCCAATAATACGTACAATAGTATTTAGAATTAAGCACGAAATATGAATAAGCTCTATGGGTATTTCAGAATTGATTAATTGCGCTGTCTTTATCTGTAGCCCGCGTTAGAAAGGGATGGAGGCAGGTTTTAAAGCGCAAATTGAGAGCGCCCTGTTTGACGGCGGTCCCACAGGAAACAATACTCGATCCAGGGAATTAATGACACGCAGACAACCGCCAGAGGTGTGCCACTGTTGGGATCAAGCATTTTTGACTTCAGACTATAAATTGTTCTCGGTTATCTTTGAAGAAAATTTGCTCAACTATTTGCAGTTTATTGACTTTACGGATTAGTTTTATTATTTTGATTAAGCGTCGGAACGCTCAGTGTTCATATTTTCACCAAGATGATTGTACCAAGACGCCCGAAAACCACCGCCATGCTTCCTTGGCAAGAAGGTGTGTCGGACCCATTTTGTCATGTGACAGTATGTATGTACCCACTTAAATCTTTTCTTCATTTTCTTATAATAGATACTGTGACAAATAAATATATGCATATGTTAGGTTACGTCTTATTTTATAATAAAACAATTGACACTTTTGCCTCGAATTGAACAAACATGTTTGGGTGTACGGCAGAAGAAATTGTAGTTTAGGAAAACCTATGCGTAGTGCTCTAATTTTTTACAATTATACCACTATGTCGGGCCTCCTCCAATTTTATGGAAGGAAAGTAGCCTACTGTAACACGCTCTGACAAGACGGATTTGCACACCCGTAGCATGTTTTCTTTCTCTTGCGTGTTTTGTTCCTTTAGTCGCCTGCGGGATGATATGGGTTAGTGACATTGTGTATTCTAAATTATTTATGGTTATAAAATACCACCAAAGGTTGTAAGTGCCTGGCCGCAGCAATATTTCAGTAGAACAATGGACAGCGGCGTAACAGTGTACCTGCGTTCGTTCAGAACTCAAAAACGGATATTAGTTGATGAGCCCTGACGTTCAGTAGTCACGTTGAGTAAGAAGCCTAGATTCGATTCCTGTGTATATTTTAAAACTTTATTCTGGAATAATCTTGTATCGTGCAGTGTCATACACCATTTTAAATCTTTGTTCTAGAATATAAAATATGTTAGAAATTTATATATTGCTATCGATAATTAAATGACCTTCCAATAAAATTAATACTTATTATCAATATCACTTAATTCTCCGTTCCTACACGTTTATATATTTCCTACATATTATTTAATTTGTACAGGGCCACGACAGCCTCAGGATGGTGTGGGTTGGTGACATTACAAATCTTACATACGTCACGGTCCGGGTTAAGAGCTGAAATAATGATCACTTAATTATTTAAGAAAAAATTTAATTGTCCATAATCATCATCATTTCAGCGTCCACTGCTGGACATAGGCCTCCCTCAAGGATCTCCACAAAGGCCGGCCCTGGGCAACCCGCATCCATCGTTTGTCCATAATATAATAATCCACAGGCATCCAAAGTGATAGATAGATTGGGTATTTCAAAAGAAGCATTTCAGGTTTTAAGTTGTTTTCTATCTTGCTGTACCTATGCAGTTTTTGTGAATCAGACACTTATTACAAACCAACCAACAAGCAGTTCCTGTTATTGTCCTAAATGCTTAGTAATTTGTGTTCCAATAAGTTAATTCGGTCCTTTGTGCTAATTTATCAATTTATAACACTTTTTTCACAATCACCAGGTTGTGAAAAAAGTGTTATAAATTGATGAATGTCAAAATGTTAAGATAATGTTGATTACTTTTGACAAAAATTTTGCACGCAGTATTTTTATCAGAGACCCTTTCTTTGTAACTATAGGGTGTTTGTTACACGCTGTATAATACTTAAATTACGTTTTTAAAAAACATGTTTTGATTTGTGAAATTCCAGTTTATGGAATATGCTGTACTTTTTTCAGACATCCAAGTGAAGCTACTACGTTTGAAATAGGCTGTACGTTATCACAGCGTCGTCATTAGACCGTTCCGGTGCGCGTCCGGCGATCACAATTAGAATTTACCGGAGCCGTTCCGTTTGGCCGGATCCGGTTTAGGGTGGTGGTAGGCTTTTGTTTGCTATCGGTACCAAATTGGTGAGCAATGCAGCTCGCGTATGTAGTCTTTTCTTTCGCGATTAGGGAACTATTATATTTATTCAAATAGGTTTGAATAATCGAGTTTGTCTGGAATATGGAAACCGGCAAGAAACTCTAGTATTTTTTTTCAACTGCTCGGATTTGGTTATCAATACTTGTATTATCCAGAATTGTTAGAGGAGGTGCGCGAACAACATCATTTTATAACTCTTCAATGAAAACTAAACGCTTTATAGACATTTTAATCTGCACCTTCAACGGGGCCGTATCTCCCAAAGTTATTCCATTCGCTCCTCAAACTTTAGTTCACAAATCATACAAATAAACTCACTCGAACAACTAGATAAAAACATCAGTGTTGAAAACTGGCGACTTTCTGAACCAACTAATTGAACATCGTTCTAAAATGTCTTCCAACTTCACGTATAAACTTTCAGGGATATTGGACGCTAGATGGTTGAGCTAGAGTTCATACTCCAAAATCAAACTCGTCCAGGTTGAAAGAATTTTGCTTATTTTCAGTGAATTACGGAAGGGTAATGACTTATGCCAAATAGTCCTCTTAATGTTTTTGCGTAATTCGGTTTGTGGAATTTCAGTTTGAAATTTAAAGTTTGCGTTTTGTTAACATTACGGTTAACAAAACGCAGAGGCTTAAAGCTGCATTCCAAAGAAGTGGAAATAAAAAAGAAAGATTAACATTTTTAAATTCCTCACCAATGTTTTTCAATCCTCAGCGCGATATATTTACGGCTTGAAAGATAAATTATCCGTAGGTATTTTTAACACTTTATAACATTTCGCAGTCTATATCAGCCACTCAGACATTCAGCAAATGTCTAACCAAACAACTGTAGGTAGGCGGCGTTTCATCCGTCATTATCTTATCGAGGGCTCAACGAATCAGTGAGCACGCGAGTAACTGCCCTCACCGAACGCGCCCGAACTTTTGCTCGGCAAATGTTCCAAATTCGAAATCTAAAAACTGCTTGTTAAGGGGTATGCTTGTTGTAAAGTCCGAATAAAGAGTTGGTCTGGTCAGGCCAGTGGTATAGTAGAAAGATTTTAAATCTCTGAGATTAAAACTTAATACGAAACCCTTTTTTTTCGCCCGGGGTAAATTCCTTTATGGACTTCCTCGCCGGCCACGGGGATGGCCAGCGAGGGGAGTGTGGGACTCTCCCCCATAGTAAAAGCAGAAAATAAAAATAAAATTAAAAATTACGCTTATTATAATGTCGCATCCTCATTTTCTCCCCACCACATATATTCATTGTGTCGGGGGTTTATTTAAATTTTTAAATTAATTTTTATGGTAAATTTCTTTACTTTTACAATATTTTTACTTTTTTAACATATTGGGAAAACGCGTAAGTAATGTCGTATTTTTTCAAGAGAAATAAAGAGATTCAAGAGAAATAAACATTTCTCTTGAATCACTCTGTCTATTAATATGCATAATATTGTAGAGAAACACCGATAAATTTAAAGGTTCATCATTACACCCGTGCGACCCGGGACGGGCTGCTAGTAAAATATAAAATACTAGTGACCCGCCCCGGCTTCGCCCGTGCAAAGCGGGCGTTATACATATAAAACTTCCCCTTGAATCACTCTATCTATTAAAAAAAAACCGCTTCAAAATCCGTTACGTAGTTTTAAAGATTTATGCATACATAGGGACGGACAGAAGAATGCGACTTTGTTTTATACTATGTAGTGAAGAATACACTTCATCATCATCATCATCATCATTTCAGCCAAAAGACGTCCACTGCTGGACATAGGCCTCCCCCAAGGATTTCCACAAAGGCCGGTCCTGGGCCGCCCGCATCCACTGCTTTCCGGCGATCTTAACCAGGTCGTCGGTCCACCGTGTGGGAGGCCTACCAGCACTGCGCCTTCCGGAACGCGGTCGCCACTCGAGGACTTTTCTGCCCCATCGGGCGTCGGTCCTGCGAGCTATGTGCCCTGCCCACTGCCACTTAAGTTTGGCAATCCGGTGGGCTATGTCGGTGACCCTGGTTTTCCTGCGTATCTCCTCATTTCTGATTCGATCTCGCAGGGAAACTCCGAGCATAGCCCTCTCCATTGCCCTTTGGGTGACTTTGAGCCTTCTGATTGAGCCCATAGTGAGCGACCACGTCTCTGTTCCATATGTCATCACTGGCAACACACATTGGTTGAAGACTTTTGTCTTCAGACACTGCGGTATTGTGGACGAGAAGATCTTTCGCAGCTTCCCGAACGCTGCCCAGCCGAGTTGGATCCGACGATTGACCTCTTTCTCGAAGTTGGACTTATCTAACTGGACAGTGTGTCCCAGGTAAATGTAATGGTCAACAACTTCGAGGGTAGAACCTCCGATGTTAACAGGAGTGGCTTGAACATGGATATTAGACATGATCTTCGTCTTCTCCATGTTCATCTTAAGGCCGACTCGTTCGGAGGCTCCACAGAGGCCATCGAGCATCGTAGTGAGGCCCTCCATGGTCTCAGCCATTACGACTATGTCGTCAGAATACACTTACAAACCCTAATATGTATTGAATTTGAGAGTTGCAGAACGCCATCGAGTATCTTTAACAGCTACGCCTTAACCATCTCACCTGGCAATTGTTTCTATACTTTGCGTGTTCGATTGCCAGTGTGTCTGGCGACGTGTTAATGCGCAGATAGGCCCCTAATGTAGAATGTCCTCGCAACAAATGGGACGAAAAGTTTTCAATTTTTTCCTCATATTACCGTTTTAGTGATTCGATGTGTTTTGTTTAATGGTTTTTTTCTATCGAGGTATATAAGATATGATATTATTGAACTTAATATTTGATATTGATTGCCGAACAATAATACTAAATTTACTACAGCTTACACTACTGATCCTACTACTGTCAGTATAATATTCTGCAAAAAACGTTACCCGCGTTTTCTCAATTTATAGCCATAAAAAAGTTACTCGTACTTGGTAGCAAAATTACATCATAAAAATAAGATTTAAGGTTTCTTTTTACATACATCATCATTATTTCAGCCAAAAGACGTGCTGGACATAGGTCTCCACCAAGGATTTCCACAAATGTACATACATACCTACAGTATCAAATATGACATTTCGGACACAAAATTCATTTAAAAATTTCAACATTACATGCAATAACTTCACATATATACCGAAGAACAGACGATTTTGTGGCGACCGTGGCCATTCTGAAAGTTGTTGAAACATTTGAACATTTGTGAAACATTTGTGAGCTGAAGAACATCTCTAACAGTCTTCCTGAAATACCTAAACGCTAGAAGTTTCCCTACACAACCACAACGTTGTCAGTCTGTAGTCAGCTACCTTAACCTACGAATAAAACTAACTACTACATACGAGAGCACTACTAACTATTTTATATTTGAGTCACAACAGGAATTGTAAACCTGTATTTTCACCTTATTCTTAACACACAAAAGGTTAGGTACAGATTTATAGTCGACGACATACCATGGTTCCTTGCAAATGTAAATTCGAAATTAATTCTTATATCTCGGTGTTAAAGAATATATTGCTCCGATGCAGGTACAATCAAGTGAGGAACGGATGATCCCAAATGTTTTATGCCCTATTGTAAAGTTTGTTCGTCACGCCGGATGTGTGCGGATGTATAAGGATGTGCGTTAGTTCGTGTCTTATTTACGATCGGATGCTTTTGTTCGAGACATGTAGGTACTTGTATGAAATAGTTTGGTTTTTCGTAGGTAAAGGGTGAATGAAATAGCCCATATTCAAAATATATATGTATAAACTAGCTGTCCCTCCTAAACTACTTAACCGATTTTAATAAAATTTGCACACCGTGTGCAATTTAATCCAAATTGAAAGATATAGCTTACATCTCAATGTATAGTCGCAATATTATTAAAAAAATACTTAACGACAACAGCGCGCTAGTATGATTACACATATATTATAACACATAAGTCAGTGCCAAGGCATATAGCTCTCAAGAAGGATGGCCAAAAGAGCGGGAAGCTTCTTGAAAGGCGACCATGTACACTGTGCTGCTAGACCCGCCCTGATAAACATCTCGGCCGGCATCCGATGGAAATCTAATATCCAGCAGTGGATATCTTTTGGTTTAAGTAATGATGATAGAGTAGAAGAAAATCCGCCTTACAGACTTGTTTAAAATGACTTGAAATACACTGCGGCAAACCGTTCATGATTTAAAAGTAAAGTTTGTGAAAGGAAATCCGACCTATTACGTCACGATCCTACACTGAGTGAATACCTCCGAATATTGAAATATTATTTATATGAACTCATCATCAGAACCGTACATTTAATGATGTTAAGCATACGGAACCACAATGGCACCTAAGCATACGACATGTCTAAAAGAGGCGAGCCATATAATATGTGTAAATGCCAATTTGGTAGTATTAAAAAGTACGGACCGGGTTAGGCCTTTTCTAGGAAGTGCGGCATGTCCCTCCTAGGCTAAACCGTCCGTCCTACGAGACATAAATAATTAATTTAGTTTATTAAAAAAAAAAATCTAGTTCACAAATGACACCCATACTGAGAGCTAGTGCCTTTGGTTTAGACAAAGACACTGGCCCGACCCCGGAATCCTACCCGGGACCTGTTGATCCAAAGGCAGCATATCCAACCCCTAGGCCAGCGAGGCGGATTTATTAAACATTCCCTTCTCATTAGGCAAATTATAATTATGGCAAAATTATCTGTTTTCTATACTAATATTATAAATAGGTAAGATCGTCACCACCCCATTTCATACTGAGTGTGTCGTAAGAGCCGACAAAAGGAAATTATAAGGCCGGAAACCTAGCCGCAAGAAAAGGAAAACTTGACACGACACCCTGTGCCAACTCGTCTGGCCAGCGTGGCACAGTAGGCTAGCTACCCTCCACGCAGTAGGAGGAAGCCTGACTCAGCAGTGGGTCATTTATGGGCTGAGAAGTAGAAGAAGTCCGGGTAATGACGGATTTAGAATAGACAATGTCGAATGTTTTAGTTTTTCATGTCGCCAACCACAACAACCTGAGGGTGTTGTAAGAGCTGACTAAGAGAACGCAAGTGCCAGACCACCTAGCCACTAAATAATAATAATAATAAATATCCTTGGACATTTCACACAACGCCTCTCGTCCCAAGCTAAGCAACTTAATGCTTGTGTTATGGTAACGAGATGGATGATAAACTACTTAAATACATTTTTTTTTGTAAATACATACATATTATAGATAGAAATGACATCCAGACTCCGAGCCAGTGCCTCTGGTTTAGACAAAGACACTTGCCCGACCCCGGAATCGAACCCGGGACCCGTTGATCCAAAGGCGGCACATCTAACCACTAGACCAACGGAAGACTTGATACAAGACCGTTGCTAACCCGTCTTACCAGCGTGGCACAGTAGGCTAATTCCCCTTTATGAATTAACAGGAGTCCTGACTCAGTAGTGGGTCATTTATTAGCTGAAATGATCATGATGATGATGTGGGTAATAATCCAAAAATATGATTACCGTAATCTACGCAGCAGTAGAAGAGAAGTATGTAAATCAACTCGCAATGTAAATTCATAATCTCGGAAACTACAAATGAATTTGTCCTGAGGAGGCAACCACAGACAAAGGTCGTGAGTCACGGCTTCCTACGGAGACATACTGTGTCCAACAATGCAGCGCAAGCAGACGGAAAGCGTTGGTCACGGCCCGTGGGCGTCACTTTTACTTGTGTATCTTTGTAATCTTATAAAAATACACTCTAACGTGGCATACGTTGTTTAAACAATACCTAGTTTTGTTTTTCATAGTTTATAATATATATGTAATTACAAAAAAAAATGTATATAAATAGTTTATCATCCATCTCGTTACCATAACACAAGCATTAAGTTGCTTAGCTTGGGACGAGATGGCGTTGTGTGAAATGTCCAAGGATATTTATTTATGTCTTTAAGTTTTTCATTTATACAAATTCATAGTATTAACTGTGGTCAAATATAGTCTGTGTCGTGATGTTTTATGAAATCACGGTGTCACCACCCCATTCCATCCCGAGCATGTCGTAAGAGCCGACAGAAGACCGATAGACTAGGTAAGAGAAGGAAAACTTACTATTACTATACGAAACCCTGTGCCTACCCGTCTGGCCAGCGTTGCACAGTAGGTCAATTACCCTCTATGTAACGGGAGGAGTCGGGCGACTCAGCAGTGGGTCTTCTATGGGCTGAGTAGTAAACATATTTAGCCTCATTGATATAAAATGTCGATGTTATGTTATAACTGATAGGGAATCCATTAGATTCTAAGGAAATTAACTCACTATCCTTGGAACTCATAGCGCCTTGCATTATCCCTCATATTATTTTTACTTATCCTGGCAAAACTGTTACAGAGACAGATAAAGACATTCGGATAAATAATCACTAAACGCCGACATCTAATTCAATAACAGAGATCCCTATCAACCACGCCCGGTTATCTCGTCGCCCCACACGCCAATTTACATACAAATACATACAAATCGGGTACGGAACCATAATCGGTTCCGGGTCACGTGTCTGCCGTGGAGAATCGGTTAAAGAGACCATTCCTTCACGCTTAATAAAGTCACAATCTTCTCACAATACAAAACAGGCTGGCAGAACGGCGGTGTTCCCTTGCTTCGAAAAAAAATGCTCGTCGAGGGTAGAACAGATTCCAAATTTGAATTTGATTATCGAAGTGTGCCGACTATTTATCATTTGTAATGACGCATCGGCGTAGTGAGGACGTGCGCTCGCTAATATTGTAATCTTGTAAATGCGTTCAGCGAAATACATTATTTATTTATTTTCGTATTCCGTGTACCTGTTTGTGTGGAAAATATTGAGCTTTCGAATTGATTAATGAGTCAAATATTTTGACTAAGATATATTTTTTTCTACAAGTAATCGTTACTTCTTATAAACACACAGTATGTCGTTCCTTTCAATTGTCAATCTCACTAATTTAACCCAAGTATTGTTTGTCCGATTATTGGATAAATTGCCTATTACGGAAATCTTCGTTAAGTAAAAACTACAGATATTTATTATGTAATTATATTAACTACACATTATGTTTGGCCTTTCTGCTATTTCCATTTGCTAAAGCTTTGTAAGTTGAGGTTCGTAAATAATTGTAAAGTATCAAAATAAAATACAGTATTTTTTTCTCGGGAACTCAAAAGTAGGCACGGCCTTGAGTTCCAATAATATTTCCAGTCGAAAGAATCCCGGTACGTGTCAGCGCGCATACGGACTAGAAGATATCTATCTGGCGCTGGTGGGAGACAATATTCAAATGTGCCGAGCTGCGTATTACGGGACACATCCGTCATGAGATGTTGGCGGCTATGAACATGCTGCTGAAATACGGGGTGTTGTTATCTATACTTGTTTTATTAACTTAAATTTGTTTCATAGTGACGACGTTATTACGTGGGGTCTAGTGTGGAATGTAATTGATACTTATATCAGTTCGGAGGGCATATACAAGCTGTAATTTACGTTTGTTTGGGTCTCTAAGGTCGAACGGTGGACGCACCTTGTAAACTAGTATTTATTTTTTTTTTTTTTTTTTTTTTTTTAATAGTGCACTCGTTTTAAGGTTGCACCATTCTTATTACAATCTAGCCTAGGCTAATAAGTAATTTGTATCTGTCCTAAATTACTACGCAAATAAATAAACTAAGGCAGTGTCCACTAGCACTTGTCTTATTGTCTCTAGTAATATTAAAACACTTTGTTCATGTGTTCAGAATATTGCACTTATTGCACTTTATATATCACTATTGTTCACTACACTAGTTCGAAAGGTTTAGTCCTTTTTAACCGTCTTATAGTGTCTGTGGTGTCCAGGAGCTGTATAGCCTCGACATTCACATGGTGATGAAGCCTATGGTCATGCGCTTCAGCCTGTTTCTTTATTACGCTGGCAACAAAGTCCACTTTCAGGTCCCGGTGGAGGTCATTTGTTCTGATGTACCACGGTGCGTTAACTATACCCCTTAGTACTTTATTTTGAAATCTTTGAATGATTTGCACGTTACTTTTTTTGGTACAACCCCAGAGTTGTATACCATAAGTCCATACGGGTGCTAGGACTTGACTATATAGGAGTAATTTATTCTGTACTGATAAAGTAGAATGTTTCCCAAGTAACCAGTACAGTTTTTTGTAGCGTAGGTCGAGCTCATCGCGTTTCTTTTTGACATGGGGCTTCCAACGGAGCTTAGCGTCGAGGGTCATCCCAAGATATTTAGCGGTATTTCCATATGGTACCCTATGGTTACTTATGTACACTGGGTGGTATATCGATTTTTTATTTGTGAAATCAATGTGTACTGACTTCGCGTCATTAAGTTGGATGCGCCATTTTTTTGTCCACTCATAGATTGTGTTTACGGCCTTTTGGACCTTTCCCACAGCTTCCTCGTGAGTGTCTCCAGTAGCTAAGATAGCTGTGTCGTCTGCAAAAGTAGCTATTGTGCCATTTTCTATTTCCGGGATATCACATGTGTATAATAGGTACAGGACTGGACCTAGAACACTTCCTTGCGGTACTCCGGCTTTAATAGTTTTCAAATCAGAATAAGCATCATCTTGCCTTACTCTGAACATCCGTCCTATCAAGTAAGATTCCAATATTTGTGATAAATATTTTGGAAACATTTGTTTTAATTTGTATAAGAGTCCCTGATGCCACACTTTATCGAATGCTTGTGCTACATCCAGGAAAACAGTAGAGCAAACTTTCTTTTCTTCCAATGAATTCTCTATTATGTTGGTAATTCTATGTACCTGATCGATCGTAGAGTGTTTTTCTCTAAAGCCAAACTGATAGTCAGGTATTAAATTTCTTTTTTCTATGATGGGTTTTATTCGCCGAAGCAATATTTTTTCAAATATTTTAGATATTATTGGTAATAAAGAGATAGGCCTGTATGATGCCACGTCATACGTTGGTTTACCAGGTTTTGGTATCATTATGACTTCTGCTACTTTCCATACATCCGGTACGTGTTTTAATCTGAATGTAGCATTAATTAAGTTTGTGATTTTGATCACTGCTTTCCGAGGTAGATTGCTAAGTATTTCTCCTGTTATTAAATCATATCCAGGGGACTTCTTTTTGTGGAGGTGTTGAATTTCACGTTGTATTTCTTTTGGTGTTGCAAGTTTCATACAAAAAACACCACCTTCCTGTTCGAGTTCCTCGAATTGAGTTTCCTCATTGTCGTCTTGATTTAAATGAAAAACGTTTTCAAGATGTTGCGCAAACCGTATGGCTTTTTGCTCGTTACTATTTGCCCAGCGACCATTGTCTTCTTTGATTGGAGGCATTTGCGTTATTGGTTTTTTTACGTTCTTAAGGGTTTTCCATAAGGAGTAATCAGTTCTACGATCACTTGTAAGCTCACCGAGGCGTTTATTCATACAGCTATCATTAAATTGTTGTATTTCTTTGCTAAGATGTTTAGTCATTTTATTTAGGACTGACTTGTCGGCAGGAAATCTTGTCCGCTGCCATTTTTGCCTTTGTCTTCTTTTTTCAGCGATAAGTCTCCTTATTTCTATCGGGTAGGTGTTTTTATACGGTATTAGCTTTAGTTCTGGCGTATTTTGCCAAGCACATCTTTGGACATCAGTATTGAATTTACATGCTTCTAAATCTAGTTCTTGGAAAGTCTTCAAAGGAACATTAAGGTCAATTAAAGAATCCAAGTCATATTTGAAGCTTTCCCAATCTGTATATTTGTTTGTTAGTGTATGAGGTTTTTCTGTATTAACTACTTGTTCACTTATTGTAAGTGTTATTGATGAGTGGTCAGAATTCATATCAAGACCCTCTTTAATGTGTAAATGGCTTAATGGTAGATTCTTTATTATAAAAAAGTCGATAAGATCTGGGATTTTCTGCGGATCTGTTGGCCAATATGTAGGCTTTCCTGTTGATAAAGCTTCACATTTCATTTCTGTTATTGCATTTAGGAGTTCCTTACCTTTAGTAGTGGTAAGTCTTGAGCCCCAGTGCGTGTTTTTAGCATTAAAGTCACCTCCTAGGACGAATGTATGTCCAAGCTGCGTTAAAAAATTCTTGTAATGCTGTTCTTTTAGTTGATATCTCGGTGGACAGTATATAGACGATATAGTTATTGGGTATCGTTTAGTTGTGATACATACGGCTACTGCTTGTATTTCGGGCTGTTCATATTTGAATTTCTCATACTGTTGTATATTTTCTCTAACTAATACTGTACTACCGCCTCTAGCTTTGTTGTCTGGGTGCAGTGCACAGTACGTTTTGTAGCCTTTGATTTTTATATGTGATTCTTTTGTGAAGTGGGTTTCTGAAATGAGACAAACGTCTATTTGTTCTATGTTTAAAATAACTTGTAATTCGTTTTGGTGCCGTAGAAGTCCATTAGCATTCCAGGCCATAATAGTGAGCGCTTTATTCATCATTTTTGCCTCGTAGTAGCTTTATTGGCACTACATTCCAATTTTTTTAATCGTTCATCGAATGACGACATGAAATTTAAAATCTTGTTAATTTTTTCGTCTAGGTTTTGTGTTACTTTTGCTTGTGGCTGAGACTGTGGTTTGGTAGCACCTTGAGTTACTTGGGCAAAGGACAGATTTTCCGAAACAGGTTGACTATTAAAATTTCTTTTGGGTTGATTCGGTGTGGGACCATGTGGTTGAGAAACAGTAATTTTCTTAACTGTTTTGTTTTTAAGTGCTTGCAGTTGCTTGGCAACCATGCACCCTCTGTAGCTAGCAGGATGAGATTCTCCACAGTGAATGCATTTTGGTTTTGTTTCTGCAGGTTTGGTGCAGTCTTTTGTTAAGTGTTTTTTTGTGCACTTTACGCACCTGGGTTCTTTATTACAATACTTTTGTGTGTGCCCATATGCTTGGCACCTCTTACACTGAGGGATTAGTTTTGATGTTTTCAACGGTTGAATGTCTACTTTGCATCCCAGGATCGATTTAATTTCGTAGATTTTTTTTATATCTTCGTCCTTGTTGAATGATAGCATGAACATATTTAGTGGTTCTCTGTTCCTCCAGCTAAGCTTATTAACTGCTTCCTGAATGTAGAAACCTTTTGATTTTAAGTCTTCCACTATTCTGGAAGATTCACACGAGTGATGCAAATTCTTTGCCATCACTCTGATTGGCCTATCTTGCTTATTTTCGTATGAGTGCCACTGGCAATTATTTTGTAGTAATAGTTTTGTAATAGCCCTATATGACTCTTCATGTTTGGCATTAATTTTAACACAATCACCTGTCTTCATACTTATTAAAAACGAGTCTTCAGGTGTTGTCGAAATAATTAGGTCATAGAATTTTTGATATTCTTTAATATTCTCGACCACGATCGGTGGTGGCTGGGGAGATTTTTTAGTATTAGGTGGATATTTAATGTTTACATTCTTACCTTCCTCGCTGGATGATTCTCCTTTTTGGTTGGGTGGAGAGAGTGACTGGTTCAGCTTCCTTTTCTTTCGGTTTTGCTTACGTATCCACTCAGTCTCATTTGCGAGTTCCTCTTCATCGGTCTCAAATTGGACTGGAGGAGGAAGGTTGTTGATTGGGTCTTTTGGTTGTGGCTTTTGGTTAGATTTTTCGATGTTCTGAATTTTTTGCTCTAGTCCTGCGATGTGCTGATGCAGTTCTTTGATCAGGTTTTGGAGCTTTTTTCGTTCTTCTTGCTCTTCATGTAGGACTTTTTGCTGGAGATGGCGTTTTTCTTGTTCTTCTATCAAGTATTTGTATAGCCGATGTTCAGTTTCGGTTTTTAGTACGAAGTTTTCCGTGCCCATGTTGATATTATTAGTCGTTTTTATTTAACTGTATGAATTAGTCTTTAGGTGGTGTTGCATGACGTAAACTGGGTCATCGCGGAGCTCGCTGGCGGCAACGCAATTTGCTGCGCCAGCGCTTTACTTAAGTATGAAAAGTAAGGCACGCGTAACACAACTATTCGCGACGGATTCTGAGTCACAACTGATTTATTACTAGTATTTAGTGAATTGAGATTATACTACTGGCTATCAAAGTGGGTGCAAAAATGCTATTATATTTTTTCATAGGATCGATAATAATAGCTGATTGTCTAGTGGTAAAAAGCATAATATCTTGTATTGTTTCTGATGACCAGTAAACTCCTTTCAGTATTTCATAATTTTGACCATAGCGCAGGAAATGATTTCTTGACGATTCTGATCGTGTATGTTTTATTTAATTCCCAACGTACCAGAGTCTTGACTAACAATGTTTATTTATTTAGCTAATTTTCTTCTCATAAACTAAAACAATGCGCAATGCAATTTTTTTCTTAAGATTTGTTAACTCGTTTTAAAAGATCTCATGATTTGCAAAGGTTTATATACCATTTATTTATTTATTATTATTATACGTTACTAAATCTAATACTTATTCAGAAACACACAAGATGTTAAAAAATCGAAATAAGCGATCACATCTTGTAGAGAGTCATGTCACTTTTCAACCGATACAATAAGATTTAGAATCTTAATTCGGTTTAATGTTCCACAAATTGACAAAATAGCACAGTTGACCGAAACAAAGCATCCTGTATTGTGTTCTCAAACGGTCGAGGGGCGCCGCGCACTGTCCCCAATATGAATATTTTCTATTGAATTACTCACGGTTCGATGGGCTAGCAAAAATATTGTTTTCCTCGCACTTACAGGGAACACCCTGTGAAGTTTCCACATTTACGATGCTGAGATACATTTACAATGTTTGCGTGTTCGTTAAACTTGAGTTTTCAATGGTTTTAGAAAAGTTCTGTGAAATGTTGAAAGCACTTCCTTACGCAAGCACACGTAGTTGGTTTTGTGTATGCAACTTTTCGTTCATACTCAACTTTTCTTACGGAGACTAATTTAAAGTTCACAGTCGTTCCGAAGGTTGATAACTTATATTAAATTATATGATACTTGTAATCATTTTGGCTGAACGACGCCGCAATTCAAAAGTGAACCAAGAATACGCGTCATTTTCCGACGTACTTTGACACGGCTAAGGTTCATAAATTTCTTGGATTATAAGATTTTGGCCTATAGATTCACCCACGTTCTCAGTACGTTATCAGAAAATAAAGCTTAAACTTATTGTTAGAAACACTTACACCATGTACTCCATTAGACTCTATGCACCGTTAACAGGTATATCCATACTTATAACATCTTATTCAACGATTAATAATGTTTATACCCGTGGACAATTGCAGCATGTCTTCAGTCTGCTTCATATAATTAGTCCAGCTGGACAGGCAAATTATTAGTGACTTCTTTTTGATCCGATTTACAGCAGCCCAAGTTCCCTAATACTTCTCCCATATGCCATGTTAAATTAACAAATCTGATCATGAATTCCCATGACGATTCGCCATAGCTGTCCAACCAACGATCCGAAATGCATTTATCGTCCACCCGTGGTATGGGAACAGGCACGCTCACAAGGATTTTGATATGGATTTCGATACGCTCGATGCTAAAGAGGTCATAGTAAAAGCTGTTGTAATAGTGTATGTAGTGCAAGTATTAGCAGTAAATTTAAGTGGATGTGAAAGTATATCCCACTAAGGTATTAATAATAATAATAATTTATTTATTTGGCAGACAACAGAGGTCCATAGGTTAGTGACAGGCAGCTTAAAAACTATGTTAGTAAAACATAAGCGAAATATAATAAATAAAAAAAAACAAAACTATTCTTGCCTCACCAGTATTCGCATAAAATGTTGCAAAATAGGTGAGTCAAGCTTGTTCGATAACATCCTCAGAATGCTATTAGTTCGTATCATATCTTTAGGGCTTTTGACGGATTTAGAAGATATAGTGTCATCAGCCCATTTTATTCTGAAGGTGTCTTAAGAGCGGCAAATGAAATGACTACCGATTAGCAAGAGAAAGAAATCTCGATCTAGCCAGAATTGCAAAGTAGGCTAATTACCCTCCATGTAACTGGAAGAGGCCCTACACAGTAGTAGGTCATTTATGGGCTGAATAATATTAGTTATTTTTAGGTACCTAGTGTAAAATTATTGTACGCTGTATGTGTGTGTGAGCAATGACGCAACAAATACTCCTGTATAATGTATTTTGTAAACATGATATGATTAAAATAAAAAGCAACTACAGAGTTTCTTTCCGACTTTTCCCTGTAAAGCAGCATTCCGAACCTTATACCCCGGTTCCAATATAAACGTGGGTGGACGTAGGGGTCGTGGTAGACGCTAAAAATATAGATGGCTTGTTTGAATGAGGACATGCAGACTACAACCTAGCATAGGATAAGGGCTGAAATGTGTTGATGGTAGTTTTAAACTTACCAATTAAAAGAGTTTTGTGAAAAACCTACATAATGAAAGTATTATGTCCAGAGTGGCATAGTAGGCTAATTACCCGCTTGTTGTTGGAGGAGGTCCGAATCAGCAGTGGGTCATATATGGGCTGAGTAGAACAACATAAATTTCGAGCGGTGTGGTGTATGTAGTAATAACTAGAACTTATTGTATGAAGTATAGAATGTTTATTAAACTCCACAATCCTAGTCATCTAACATCTCCTTGGCATCAGTCTCTTAAATTTAAAATTAGTTACGTACTCATTTTAAATTTAACAACAGTTGCTTCCACTTCATAATCACAAACCACACATTTACACCATCAATCATAAGCCACATTTAGAAGTTTAAAACTGAAGGGAGCTCAGATAACCAAATGAACCAAAACAGGGGTTGAAATGATGACTTTATCTATAACCGTCGCACATAAATTCGCGACGCTTCGCCTTGTTACCGATTTCAATGTTATAAACGGGGAAGCTATTAGCAATTTTGTTAAATGTGTGGGGTTCGAAGTTATTCTAGTTATAATTGCGGTTATAAAATAAATTAGATTATTTCATCATTTCTAGAACTAAAACTTTAGCTGCGTTTGTTTTGTTTCTACTGAAGTTTTAACACTTGAATAATGTGTTTTTTTTAGGAAACTAGTTGATTCTTTTTTTTATTTGGTATTTTGTATGCATAGAATATAAATTATATTTCACTTATTAGAGTCATATCTTACAAAAGTAAGGAAGATCAAATCAATATGTCGATATTGAAAACCTGTGTTGAAATAAATAATCTGACCTAATTTTCTTTCGTTTAATAACGATCACTGTAAATATTGTATCTTAGTGGAACTACAATGGCAATTCGTAAAAATAATACAATTAGAAGTAACAATCCCTATAACTTGCCGTTCTAGTAAGTTTGATTTATAAGAATTATAGATACATCCTGTATCTAAAACTATTAAGTGTGTAATAATAAAAATAATTTTGTGAATAATGTATTTATAATATATATGAATATGTAATGTTTCTTTTTTATATTATTACCCCTTTACGTTTTATTTATGTAGCTATATTTTAATTATTTATTGTGATGTTCTGTAATAATGTCACAATAAAAGATATGTAGGTTATTGACATAATAGCGACACAGGGCGGGTCGTCTGTAAAATATCCCATCATAATAAGCTATGTTTACAAGAATACAAGCATGTTTAAAAGGTAAATGAAATCACAAAATAATATCTTAGATGTCTGTAATAGAATGACCAGCTATTCGTTTTATTATTTACAAAATAAATACTTAACCACTAATATTGCACATGAGATGATAATTAACAACAACAAGCATCATATTATTTAAACAATTTTAACTAATATTTAAACTTTGACACACAAATATTCCGCTAGTAGGACTAATGATTTCAATATAAATTTACTTAAATACGTCAAAATACATTCAGATAACTATACATTTTTATTAGATCTCGTGGATGGTTAAAATGTAATTTGAAATACAGCAAAATGTCTTGACACTTTGGTATCCTTGTGTAGATTGCAATCCTCAAATTCAGTTGCATTATTTGTGAATAAGAGTATTTCCATTATTTTGATAAAACTGTTTGCTTTTCTTATTAAAACTTTGCGTCGATGACGATTCCTCCAAGTCACCTTCTTTGTCTTGATGTGCTGTCATATGTCTGGTGAGATGGTGTCGCTCCCGAAAACTTTCATTACAGACTGGACACTTTAATTTTTCTTCACGTTTTCTTCTATGGGGATCCACAATCGACTCACTTTTATGATGAGTGCGCATATGATAAACTAAGTCTGAAGTCATCCGAAAACTTATGCTACATTTTGCGCAGACGTTTTGCGACGGCAACGAAAAAGCAGCTAATGTAGGTGGGAGTAAAGTGCTTAAAATTGCAGCTGCAGGATTTGCTATCAACGGACTCACTGGTTCTCTTGGAGGCACTGGGAATTTCATAAAGTCAGAATTTGGCGATTGAAAATTTTGAACGCTAAACGGGTACGATGATCCAGCTTGCAGATATGGTATTTCTGGTCTAAATGGCAAGAAATTTAATTTATTAGGGGACATGTGTGATGTTTTTGAATCCACTTTTTCTTGGTAATCCATAGCTTTGGCAAATCCAGTAGCTCTTTGTTGCATTGCAGCATCCGGATAATTAGGAGGAACAGATGGACCATTTTGACCTTTGAAAAAACTGCCACTAAGCAGGTGTGCTGGTGACAATAAATTATTAAAACCAGGTGCTTTGTTAAATGAACTGGTAGGCGGACTGGCGGCGGATAGCGGAGGACTTACAGAGTTCTGGTACAACAGGTTGTCTGGGCTCACTGATGGATTTGGTGACCTCATAGAATAATTAGAGACTTTTGTAAATGCACTTTTTGGAAATGCTTCAGGTTTCTCAGAATATCGCTCGTGCCTCGCTCTTGATTGAATGCTAATCAAAGTCGGATCATCAAAAATTTTATTTTTGTATTCTGGTAAAAATTTCGGCTGACGCGCTGCGCTTTCATTTGAGTTCGGACGACTTCTTGAACGGTCTGAATTTTCTGAATCACTGAAATACACAGATTTGCTCGGATACTCGTCCGTGCCCACATCAATATTTATATCGGAGCCGAAACTTGGTGATATGTTGTTGTTGATGCAAAGGCGTTCGTCATCTTGATCTTTTCCATCCAATGTATTGTCATTAGAATAATCATGCTTGTACACTTCGGCTATTCTTTTAGGCGCTTGCTCCCACTCTTCGTTGTTGAATAGTTGTTTCGAAACCCGCAATTGTCGTTCCGGTGGTTTTTGTCGACTTTTATCATCAGGCATCATTAAAAATGCCACATCAAACGACCTTTTTGAGGTTTTAGCTTGGTTCAAAATAGTTGATTGCATATCGGATTTAATTTGCGAAGTTCTTGCACTTTCAATACTTAAATTTGTGTCTTTTGTATCCGGTGACGATTCTTTATAATTTTGAAAGCTGTTTTGAACGTCCATTGTCATTGTTTTCTCATTTAATAAACAACGCACAAACTCGAAACTTTTTATACTTATATCGCGCTATGCACAATACACGCGTGCGTGCTCACCGACGACTATAACACGAATGCGGGTGACATAAGGGTGAAAAATATATAAGTGGGGTTTTGAACTACCCTTAACGGAGCCTCTAAAGTTATGGAGGCGGAGCGAGACCGCCCAATCCACGCTATCCGGGAGGCGTGAAAGGAGACTGCTAGCCAATCAGATCGCTCTATCGCTCTACGACGATAGAGAGCAGGAGAGCTCAATCACCAGGTCAAGATAATAATAACTGCTGTGAATTGAGAGCGCATTGGGTTGAAGTAGGGTCAGCGTGACAATAGTGGCTCAATCTCCAAAAAATATTGGGTGGAAAAATAAATCCCAACTTTTGAATCAATTTCTTAAAAAGAAAACCTCTGATTCAAATTACATCACTAATTAAGTCTCATTCTCATTATTATAGAAGTAACTATAACCCCTTCCAAACTTTTGATTATGAGGCTATCAGCAACCATTTTTCCATAGTAAAGGAATAATGAAGTATAAAACCAAGTGAATCAATAAAAAAACTTTGTCCAGCCATTATCTTCTATTTATCTTACCCAAACAGGGAAACTCGGAACGATTATGATTGCAATAAATATGTTTTATATGTGGCATAAAAAATGATACTTCATATAGTCGGCCTAACCCTCGACTGTATAGATGAGATTGCGAATAATGCTATTAACACAGACGCTTCTCCTCAAATTGATATCATACTTGAGGAGCGTGCATGCCAATCTGAACTGTAAAGTGACGACTATAAGCCTGGTTCTACTAAAACATATTCTAAAAGCTACACCGTGAGTTTTGCCAAAGAAGATATGACTTTAAATTAGGCTAAATAGAGTCGAACTTGAAATGTTAAAATATTAGATAGAAAAGTTAAAAGACGACTAAAATGAGTTCTGTTCGGTAGTAGGTAACGATAATAAGATGGGCGCAGACGTTAAAGGAAAACCATTTGTCAGATTTTAGCCATTTTTTGGCCATTCCTTCGCTTTCAATGAAAATCTGTTCCATTTATTATGCTGGGTGCGTTAATGAAATTTTTAGATGAACATTTAAAAACGTCTTGTTGGAAGAATAATTTAAGTATTAAATTGTTAATTTGTTGAACTTTATTCTTGTATGAGCAACATATTATGTTTGTTTCCGTAGACATATTCCTAATAAATGCAGAATAAGTATATGCAGCTAGGTCAAATTCTTACCTGTCCTGGCAGTCGAGAGGGTGACTGAAACAACATTGAGAATTTCTAGAAAAACATACCATCAGGGTTTATTTGGGCGATGAGTAGAGCAAGCTGCTCTTGTTTTATGGAACTACAATATTATGTACAATGCTATCGGCATAAGAGTCAAAATATCGTAGTTGATGGATAAAAATGTATTTGCAATGATTCAGCAATGGTTTCACGAAATTCAACGCAGTCATTTGTCTTGTCTTGAACACAATAAAAAGGATCGTCAGCTACAGCGGAGCTGGATCGCTGGTGGAATAATATGTTTTTCCCGCAATAACATATCTTTTTACTCTATGTAAAAGAGTGATTTACATAGAGTAACTGGTTAAAATAGAGTTAAAATTGTACTAGATTAGGTTTAAATGAGTTTAGCTAAAGGCCGGGAATAAGTAGGCAAGTCGAGCTAATTAAATATTAAATTATATGATAATGCTAATAGTTTTTGATATATTAAACGAGAATTAGATCGTTTAAACGACTATAATTCTTTAGAATTTAAATATCTGTAAATAAATAAACATACGTCAAGAAATCAGTTCGAAGTAATTTATCGCATAGGACACTTATATCGTTTCCCGGGACATTTGTTCCTGTTTGCCCTTAATAAGATGTCAATAGACGGTCCTGCCTGCTCCGAGGATTGATGGATATCTGCTCTAGGGCAGTCGATGTGTACATGTTGAGGAAGACACATTAAATCGAGTCTCCCTTTTTATAAAGAGCCTTGCCAAAGAATAGATCTGCTGGTGATGTGACGTATTTAGATTTCACAGTGTTGCTGACTCATTATCTAATGTAGACGTTTAAAAAAACAATTAAAAGAAGGCCATCTAGCCAGCAACATGGGAAGGAAACTCACCTACTCAAGGAAAACTGGAAGACGATGGTTTCAAGAATAACAGCGGTTTGGATCAAGCAGTTCAAGGCCGAAGCCATCACTATGTTTTTGAAAATCTTTAAGAAATCGTAATATAATGAAGACGCCCCACATCGAATGTTGTGGTCAATACTTCAAAGATAACTACTACTACTCAGCTCATAAATGTAGACCTTCCATTACATGGCGGGTAATTAGTCTACTGTGTTACAGGGTTTCGTTTCAAGTTTTCCTTCTCTTGCGGCGAGGTTTTCAACCTTGTCATTTCCTTTTATCCGCTCTTATGGCAACCTCAGGATGGAACCTAAAGATAAAGTTGTTTTTTTACCCTTCAACAATTTATTATATTCAATACGGATATTTATGGGACATTATCACTCGGTATTTAACACAGTGTTTAGCTTTATACCTTGATATGTAATTGATGGCACGTGATGGGGATGATCTCAATCTCGCACGTGGCTACTGGGTAAGGGAGATTTGTCAGGGGTTAGCATGTTTAAGGAGTGTGTTAAAAAGAGTGGTGGTAGGATTCTTTAGGAATGCAATTTTTGACTCTTGTGTTTTGGAAATGCTGATTGCTAGGTCGACGGTAAACTTTAAATAGATAGAGAACCTTTACAAATGAATAATAAGAACATAGAATATGTGCTTTTTGAGATAAGTATTTTAAAAAGGGAAATTAAAAAAATAGAATATCAAATAGTAATTCAACTACACTCCACATATATACTTACTAATCAACTTAAAAAAATCTTTTTGAGAATAGTGGTTTAGGCATAACTGCATATCTCCTAATTAGCATGGTTGTCAATATAAGTAAGCTGGCACAAAACCTAAAGTGGTTTTTAAATGACGAAGTTGCGTTAATAAAAAATATACAATTGGACTAAGAATCTCCTCCATTTTGAAGCCGGTTGAAAACTGAATAAACACTTGGGGTTAAACCCAATTTGGGACCGGTGAAAATACAACTTTCCTTGACGGATGATGCCGGGGCAAAGGTCACATCTGCAACTTAGATTGGCGAGAAAATCCCGGAGCAAGATTCACTACTAATGTACTGACGACTGAACCTCTCTGTCTGTAATGTCTCTAAGGAATTTGATCTTGATTGGGTTATTGACAATGATGTAGTGAGTGCGAAAGAGGTTTAGTTATAGGAACTTGTTATATTTGAAGTGCTTGATGAAAGCAAAACTGATTCACGACAAAATATTATATATGGTTGAATTTGGGTAGCGCATTACATGCAGTTAAATTTAAAAATATTATCAGTGAATTAAAGCAAGATAATTTCCGGTGTATTAGGCGATTATATATATAACCCCACTCTGCTGCCACGTTGCTGTGATCAGGGCCCCCTCACCACAGCAAAGTGAGTCACATTAGGACCCGTTGAGACTATACCCGTTCAGGGTCACGGCGAGAGGCTAAACGAAAAGCGCCGCAGTGCAATGTTCCGCACGTGCCCTGTGCAAGGTTAAAGAGCATCCAGAGCTCCCCATAAAAGCGTGGGGCCGGCTAAAAGACAAGCTAAGGTGCACTCCGGGGTCGCGGAGCATGTTCCCCCACTAAGGAGCGAAACCCGGTGAAACTTCGATAGTAGAGAGACGCCGGTGATTTTAGTGGGTTGGTCAAAATGCTCATTATCAGCAGAGTCCCACATAACCGGACAGCCACTAGCGGCTGGATATCCATGAGGAAGCTGACTAGGTATGAATAAATAATATTATTATGCGCATCTCAGCTCATAAAATACCCACTGTTGTATTGGGCCTCCACCAATTACATGGAGGGAAATTAGCCTAATCGAATGCACTGCTAGGGGGCTTTTATGCGCTGTCACTACTTATGAGCATCCTAAGACAACCTTACAATAAAATGGGGTCATCTGTCACCACATGCACTAAAATATGCGAATGTTAAGATCCTATTACACATAGCTATTTGGCACCTGTCCCCGGTATTAAAATATGTTTTTGATAATCCCCAAACAGCAGATAGAGGACCAATACCGACCTGCCATATGGTACTTTGATCACCAACAATACTGAATAGATTCCGGCTGCAAGCGTAATCATCCCTTTTGTACTTTCAATGGCCTTTAGATCACTCACCCTATTAATTTCGTTTTATTTTAATGCTGAGCGTATTGAACAGTATACTGTATGCATGTAACGTTAAGGTTTAGAATAGTTATTCTAATTTGGGCTACAAGCCCGCTAATAGTAGTTTTGTCACGTTTAAAACTTTGGTCCAGCACAATTCTTCCTTTCTAACTGTTTTATCGATTTTGGTTGTTATTCCTTTAATCTAAAGTTGAAATTTGTAGTTTTATTTTCATTGATGTCAATGGATTCCTATTAATTGTGATAAGAAACTTTATTGCTGACAGAATAGGTCACATTTTACTTTATTGTTTTAACCAAAAGCCAATCGAAATGAGTGATTGCAAGCATTAAAGTGGGATTTGGTGAACACTTGTTTATGAATTTTTGAGACATATGGTGTAAAAGCCGCCTTGGACAATACGCCCCCATGCTGGTACCCCATTACCATATGGGACGCGTTAAATAAGTATTGCAAGAGAATTGTATTGCATTATGACCTGTACCGTGGAATTCACCTAACTTAGAAATTTATGAAGCTATTGAGTACAAACGTGATAATTTTGTTGTTTAGAACGACTAATAAGCAAAGAAAATGTGAAGTGTGTGATGATGACGGTGATTCACCCCATTTCATATGGGAGCCAACAAAAGATGCAATTAATGAAAGAATCTATCGCTTAGAGAAGAAAACTTACACCATGGCGTCTGGTAAGGGTTGTAAGTTGTAAGCCAAATTCTCTTTATGAGACTTTTGGAGAAAATCCAAAATGATGCATGGATGACATGAGTGCATATACGTTTCTAGAGACAATAAACATTTATAAAAACAAACCTGTTATCTTTATCAATACCTCTGATCTTAAAACAACACCTTTAAAATTGTCATCGATAAAATATTAGCATGACTCAAAATATATTCTTTCTGAATTTCTACAATTTATTTCATACACAAACATACAAATGTAATCGATCTCGTTTATGTTAGTTTTCATAATTCACTTGTCGATGACGGTTGCGATGAACGCATGCGCAAATAAACACGGTTTTGTACAATGCATAGAAATAATGCATATTGTATGGGCGCACAATACATTTATAATCGGAAGTAATAGTTTTGATACTTTAAATTTATATTATAGTATCTTTAAATTAATACAGTAATTATATTACTCGGGTGAATCAAAAAGTTCTTAGAAGTGCATATATATGAAACCTTTTTGGATCAAGTTCGATATTCAAATTAAAGAGTGTCTATCACACTATATTTATGCAGACTGTCACTTGTTTTTGTCAGTTCGTTCGCATGTAATAAATTTTTTTGTGCAACGAGTTGCTAAAAAGTCAAAATTATGGATAAAAGTGAGTTACGTGCGGTGATAAAATATCTCAGTTTGAAAAAAATGTCTACGAAGGAAATTTTTTTGGACATTCAGCAGACATTAGGGGGTGATGCTGTACCCTATTCTACGGTTGCGTACTGGGTGGCTGAATTTAAAAGAGGTAGATCAAGCTGTAAAGATGACCCGCGTTCTGGGCGGCCTTCAACCTCCGTTACAGAAGAAAATGTCAAAAAGGTTGAGAATCTGGTTTTGGAAGACAGAAGAATGACTATAAAACATATAGCTGAGATCCTAAAGATATCTTTTGGTAGCGTTCAATCCATTTTAATTGATTCACTGGGGTTCAAAAAAGTGTCTGCAAGATGGGTGCCACGAATGTTAACCGACGAAAACAAAAAGCGACGTTTGGAAATTTCCAAGCGTAATCTCGAAATGTTCCAGCGTGATTCGGATAATTTTTGCCGTCGTCTTGTCACCATGGATGAAACGTGGGTCCACCATTTTGATCCTGAAACTAAAAGACAAAGCATGTCTTGGAAACGACCATCCTCTCCATCCATTAAGAAATTTCGAGTTGCTCCTTCCGCTGGCAAAGTTATGGCCTCTGTGTTCTGGGATAGTGAAGGAATCCTTTTTATTGATTACATGCCAAAAGGCCAGACGATAACTGGACCCTATTATGCAAATTTAATCCCGAAAGTGCGTGAAGCGATTAAAGAAAAACGTCGTGGAAAACTGTCGTTGGGCGTGTTGTTCCTTCAAGATAACGCTCCTGCCCATCGATCGGAAGTTGCGCTCAACGCAATCCGCTGTGCTGGCTTCAATCTCCTTGACCACCCACCATATTCTCCGGACTTAGCCCCAAGTGATTTTCACTTATTTCCAAAATTAAAAGAGGAAATTCGTGGAACAAAATTTCACGATAATGACGCGGTTATAGCTGCCGTAGAGGACTTTTTCGAGAGTCAAGAAAATAATTTTTTTTCACAAGGAATAAGGAAGTTTGAAACGCGTTATTCTAAATGCATTGCATTGGAGGGAGATGATGTAGAAAAATAAAATATTATTATTTAAATCTTTGCATTTTTTAATATTGATTCCAAGAATTTTTTGATTCACCCTCGTAAATATATGTAACAATATAATATGTAATGCGTATATATCTAGTGGTTAGATGTGCCGCCTTTGAATCAACGGGTCCCGGGTTCGATTCCGAAGTCGGGCAAGTGTCTTTGTCTAAACCAGAGGCACTGGCTCGGAGTCTGGGTGTCCTTTCTATCTACAATATGTACGAGTATGTATTTACCAAAAAATATGTATATAAGTAGTTTATCACAAGCATTAAGTTGCTTAGCTTGGGACGAGATGGCGTTGTGTGAAATGTCCAAGGATATTTATTTATTTAAACGCTGGGATTTAAATTTTATTTAAACACACGATCAAAACCGTCAAGAAAACATTTCCTGCAAAGTGCGTGAAAAACTAAGACATAATTAAAATTGTTTATTTTGGCAAATACTTTGTAACTGATTGCCCAAAATTGTAATTATTTGTTTAACCTACGAATATACTGTGCAATATAGTTTGTAATTAGTTCCTTTATCAAATGCTTAGGAATGTACAACGCTCAGATAAAGATGTCCTTCTCTTACAGCTAGGATTAAAAAAAAATATTCTTACAATATCAAGTATCAAATCTAACAGATCTTTATAGCCTTCACAATCACACAACATATGCGCTGGCGGTGCTCTGCCATCTGATCATAATAACTTTAATGGGAGCAGGCAATTCCTCCTGGATATATATGCAATTCTCTGCGTGTAATCAGAGTACTTTACTTTGACGTTTATTGTGTAAATCCGAATTTTGACCTAAGCGGTAGAATAATACTGAGGGATCTATGCATTTTGACAAAGTTTGAGGGTATATTCTTCCATTTGATCTTATTCTTTGACTGCTGTATTGGTCTAGGGGTTAGATGTGCCGCCTTCAGAGCACGGATCTTTGGTTCGGATTTCGGTTTAAACCAGAGGCACTTTCTCTGAGTGTGGGTATAAGTTGTGTTTGTGAATTTCATGTTTGTAAACTGCCTCCGTCATACAGGTGATCCTAGGGCAGGGATTTCGTTGTTTATAGAAAAAAAACGCCTTTTAAGACACTTACAGTATGCAATTAGTTGGTGACATCATGTACTTAATCAGCCAGTATACTGAACCAAAACCTTGTGTATACTCAATAATGAACCAAAACCAATAATTTTAAAATTGGAGAAGTTCGATTTTTTTCTATGCACTTCTAAGTTGGGGTTGGTATGCAATACGATAAGCATTTATACGCCATATGTACTTTAGGGCTTACTTACTCAGGGGAATACCGATCCCTTTGCTAATGAAAACGGTGGTATACTTCGGGTTTTTAATATAGCCGAATGATTCACTAGATATGCGTTTCAATGTCAGTGTAGATGGTGGTAAAAAAACAAATTTAAATGGTATTTTTTAAAATTTATTATATTGTTTGACTTGCCAAAAGAGGTCAAATGAGCCAACTTGATTAAATGAGTTTTATTTTTGTGGTGTTTATGGTGATCGCTCAGACGCATAACGTTTAAATGGTAGAACAGCTATTGGACTTAAATAACAAACATGACTGCAAATTTATTGTAAGTGCCCTTCCATATTCTAATAGCCTGTCTGCTAATCAAAATAGACAAATATATAATTTAAATATGCTTATTTACAATTTGACTCATCGCCACAATAATGTAATTCAATATTTTGATTGTAACACATTTATTAGAAATTTTAAACTGACAAAGGATGACATGCATCTGCCCCTTAGGTTTAAGAGACAAATAGCTACATTGTTAGCTTATAATATACAACCTGCTGACTCTGTCACAGCAATTTTTTTATGTAACCCTAGTTCTAAGACTTTGACAGACTGTGCTATTCACAGTTCTCTAGACACATCTAGATGTTTAAACAACTAGATGAGACAACAGCCATGCATTCTGCTTTACGAATTGTTCACCAGAACATGCAGGGCATGGCTAGCAAAGATTTAGAAATCGACCTATTTTTAGGGCATAGGAATGTTCAGATTTTTTGTGTAACTGAACATTGGCTGAAGGAGCATGAGCTTGGTCGACGGAATGGAAATCATAGTATTATAAGTGCCTTTTGTAGAAAGCATGCCATACGCGGTGGGTCGCTTATCTTTGTGTCTCATGAAGTTAAAGGTAAAGAACGCAAGGATATAGTTGATCTCTCTATAGAACGTACCATTGAATTATCGTGTATAGAACTCGTTCACTACACTATTGTCTGCGTTTACCGGCCACCCTCTGGGATCTATAATACTTTTGAGGTCGTCATGGAAAATGTTTTAAAGAAAGTCACTTCCTGCAGTAAACATGTTTTAATATGTGGTGACTTTAATATAGATTTGTTAGTTGAATCATCATTATCTTGTAGATTTATTAATCTTTTTAAATCATATGGACTTACGCCCTCTTTTAGCGAGCCAACTAGAGTAACAAATAGTTCATCTACGTGTTTAGACAATTTCTTCTGTAACTGTCAATTGATAAATAAATCTATCATTAATGATCTCCCATCTGATCATTGCGGGCAATTAATTACTCTTCCCAACAATAAAGCAGACGATCGATTCACATTTTCTGCTCGACCAGTTACAGGTAGGAAAATAGAAAAATTCCAAAACATTGTAGCTAAGAAAACTGTGGCAATGGCTCACGTGCGTGGTGACCCGGATAGTCAATACGAAAAATTATTTAATATTATTCAGATCGAGTTCAATCGTATATTTGAATTGAAAACCTACACTAAAGGTAATAAGTTGAAGTTTTGTGAATGGGCTACTCCAGGTATTTATAAGAGTAGGAATACATTATATAATTTATACGCTTTGAAACAATTTAATTTTAATTTAGCCTTTCAGGAATACGTTAGGTCCTACTCAAAATTGTTTAAAAAAGTTTGCTATACGGCTAAATCTCTACACATTAGTCGTAAAATAAGAAAATCCAGTAACAAAATTAAAACCACCTGGAACATTATTAATAACGAAACTGGCAAAGCAAAGCTACCTGAATCTAAATTTGAATTGCATAATAATGGTAGTGTAATAAATACCAACTTCGATGTAGCTCAATGCTTTAATATTTTTTTTGAAAGTATACCGAAGGAAATGACCACGTCTTTGGCTTCATCTTCTGTCCAGGCTGAGATGCTGCTCAAGGATAATGTTAGAGAGACGTCGGGCTTGCTCAGGTTCACTTATGTGACCCCTTCTGACATTGTTACAGCCTTTAATAGTATTACTTTGAAGAAAACGGGTGATTTGTGGGATATATCAACTGTTGTGATTAAAGGGGTTATTTCAGATATAGCTCCTCAGCTTGCTAATATATTTAATGAGTGTGTAGATGTGGGTGTATTCCCAAATTTAATGAAACATGGTAAAATCATCCCACTCTACAAAGCTGGCAATAAGAAAGAGCTTGGCAACTATAGACCTATTTCCATTTTGCCAGTTTTAAGTAAAATCTTTGAGAAAATCATTTTAAAACAGCTACTGCAACACTTCCACAAATATAAATTGTTACATAGTGAACAATATGGGTTCACTAAGGGTCGCTCTACGGCTGATGCCGGTGCTGTACTCTTAAAGCACATCTATGATGCATGGGAAAACTCACAAGATGCTATTGGTGTTTTCTGCGATCTATCTAAAGCTTTCGATTGTGTACATCACAACACTCTTTTGAGAAAGCTACAACACTATGGTATCAAGTTTAACGCGCTTAATCTCCTTGCGTCATACTTGAGTAGCAGAATGCAGTTTGTGGACATAAATGGAGTCAAATCTACTGGTTCGACAGTAACAATGGGCGTGCCACAGGGGTCTATTCTGGGTCCGTTTTTATTTCTTATTTATATAAACGATCTCGCCTTCTTTGTAAAAGATATTTGTAACATTGTTCTATTTGCTGATGATACATCGCTTATTTTTAAAGTTGACCGTAAGAAAACAAATTTTGACGATGTAAATAGCGCACTCGTGCAAATATCTCAGTGGTTCACTGTAAACAATTTATTGTTGAATGCAGCTAAGACCAAATGCATTAGGTTTACTACCTCTTACTCAAAAAGTAGCGTTACTAAATTGATATTAAATGACAAAAATTTGGACCTAGAAGAATCTACAAAGTTTTTGGGCATTACTTTAGATTCCAAGTTACAATGGAGGCCCCACATTCATAAACTCGCTGATAAACTTAGTTCAGCAGCTTATGCTGTGAGACAGGTAAGACGGCTCACCGACGTGGATACCGCGAGACTTGTCTACTTTGGTTACTTCCATAGCGTCATGTCATATGGTATTTTGCTTTGGGGCAACGCCGCAGACATTGAAACTGTATTTGTATTACAAAAGCGTGCTGTGCGTTCCATTTACAATCTAGGACCCAAGGAATCACTTAGAAATAAGTTTTGTGATATAGGAATTTTGACTGTGGCATCGCAGTTTATCCTTGTTAATATCTTATTTGTGAGACAGAATATCAGTCAGTATAAGACCAACTGTGATGTCACTACGTCCACTATCCGTACAAGAAATGGGCATAAACTAATGATACCTCACCACAGACTGCAAAAAGCCCATGGATCTTTTGCAGGCCTCGGTGTTCGCCTGTACAATAAAATTCCTGACGCTATTGTAAATCTACCCTTCATAAAGTTCTAAAATTTTGTTAAAACTACACTAATTAATAAAGGGTACTACCGCGTCAACGACTATATGTGTGATAATGATGCCTGGAAGTAACTGTCATTTTGTGCCTGTGCTCTGTTCCTTTGGCCCCTTCAATACTATATCTCATTGGCGAAATATTTTGTACGTAGCATTTAGAAAATGTCATATATTGTACACTGTATGTGTGAGCAATGACGCAATGGAGACCTTTAATCGCGGATTTGATTTTGTTTCTTTTTTTTTTTTTATTGGCTCTGTCAAGGTCTATCCGTCATTCATTGCGTAAACATGTAGCGTGTTTCTCTCATCTTGCGAACTTGCTCTCACTATGCTGTTTAGTGCTTTTTGTAAACGAACAATAATTTAAAAAAAGCAACTACAGAGTTTCTTGCCGGCTCTTCTCTGTAGAGCAGCCTTCCGAACCGGTGGTAGTTTCGGCATGAATGTGAGTGAACATATAGGGATTGTGAGCGATCAGGGGAGATGGAGGGATTGCAGGAATGAGGAGTTGTGTGTGAAAGGTGTGAATGTAGGTATGACGACTGATAGGTGTGTGTGGAGACTACCACCTAGTGTGGGACAGGGGCCGTAAGATGATAATGGTGTTTGTAAATATGACGATTTATAAGAGTTTTGTGATGAAACCTACGTAAATAAAGTTCCTTTTGAGTTTGAGTTTGAGTTTGTTAAATCAAACATTCAGGTTGTTAGAACTGTTTTCACAAGATAATTTGATATTACTAAGTAATTACATAGATCTTTTGTTTTTTATAAATCGGGGATTTCTGTGGAACTAAACATGAAATTATTAAGTCTTCTACATAATAAAACTATTTAAGATATTCGTCTTGTAGAAGATTATTTATTTATCACTTTTTTGTACATCACTATCACTACATAGTATAAAACAAAGTCGCATTCTTCTGTCCGTCCCTATGTATGCATAAATCTTTAAAACTACGCAACGGATTTTGAAGCGGTTTTTTTTAATAGATAGAGTGATTCAAGGGGAAGGTTTATATGTATAACTCACCCCCGCTTTGCACGGGCGAAGCCGGGGCGGGCCACTAGTTAATACTAAAGCATAAAACATAGATTAAAGATTAATGCATTTATAAGGCAATATTTAACACATGGGTATTTTAGATTTCCGCTTTAAGAGTTAGTTAAAAATACTTAGTATTTAACATTTTTTTAATTTAACCACTAATATTTTGTAAGGTTATTTGTACAATCAGCCCGGTAATTGCCTCTGATGTGGATCTCTTAGTTTTAGGAAGAATACTTTCGTTTGTCTTTCCGCCCATAAATGACCCACAACTGACTCGGGCCTCCTCCAAATTCATGGAGGGAAATTAATAAGCCTTCTGTGCCACGCTGGCAAGACATTTTGGCACATGGTTTGTATGAAGTTTTCCTTCTCATAGGGCTAGGTGATCTATCTGCCTATTGCGCTCCTTTAGTCGCCTCTTACGACACGCTCAGTGTAGTGTGGTTTGGCGACATTGTCACTACATAATATAAAACGAAGTCGCTGTCGTCTGTCCGTCCCTATGTATGCTTAAATCTTTAAAACTACGCAACGGATTTTGATACGGTTAAAAAAATAAAATAATGTACGAGTATATAAGTAGTTTATCATCCATCTCGTTACCATAACACAAGCATTAAGTTGCTTAACTTGGGACGAGATGGCGTTGTGTGAAATGTCCAAGGATATTTATTTATTTTAATAGATAGAGTGATTCAAGAGGAACGTTTATATGTATAACCCACCCCCGCTTTGCACGGGCGAAGCCGGGGCGGGCCACTAGTGTATAATAAATCCGTCACCACACGGACATACTTACAAGAATACTTACTTACAAAACGATAATTTAATTAATCTACCTTTCATTATATATGAATCCATATATTGTTAAATGTATCTTAATTTTATATTTCTTTGTAGTATTTATATCTTTCTGTTTTTCTTTTTCTGTTCAAACGTCGTAAATGTTTTCCAACTAGCCACGGGCATACTTGGTGACCTCGAATGCCGAATTAATTCAACATTTAAACCCATTTAACACCCCTAGCTGCATCAGCATCATCAGTAACGACATCTTTCAAAATAAAAAAACCGCACGCGCACCCCTAACGCTTGCAAAGCGTTCTGACGGCCATATGTCGCGAAAAATTCAGCTGTAATTGCATTAAGTTACCCTAAGTCGAGTGCCCCAGCTTTTAATTACGTCGTCCCACTTAGACATATGTGGTGCTTCGTACAGGGACCAGAACAAGTAATGTCAGTACAAATAAATTTATGCTGAATATCTTTGAAGTCCAATTTCGTAAGCGTAATAGTCTGGTTAAGGTCGCCGGAAAGCGAGCGGGTGGCTCAGGGCCGGCCTTCGTGGAAATCCTATGTCCAGCAGTAGACGTATCTTGGATGAAATGATGATGATGATGAAAAGTCGGAAATCTGATGCAAAGTGTGAAATCGAAATGAAGATCAATACAATTTTAAGTAGGTTTATTCATAAACCACTCACTGCTGAGTCAAGCCTACTCCCATAGCAGGGAGGGCAATTAGCCTACTATGCCACGCTGGCCAGACGGGTTGGCACAGGGTTTCGTTTCAAGTTTTCCTTCTCAAGGTTATCGGCCTTGTTATTTCTTTTTGTCCGTTTTTACGACAGCCTCAGGATGAAATGGGGTGGTGTAGTGTTACCTGTATTCTAATTCCGTCTCAATCTAAATCACCACAGGCAGTAGATTTATTACATAGTCTAAAGTCTCATGATCTATGCGATATTTTGACATATAGTGAACCACAACTACGAATGAGTCAAATTGTTGAAATAATAATCTATAAAAAATAAAAATAGAATTAGAATATCTAAAATTTTAGGCAGAAGATATTCCCAAAACCCAAACATGACGAGAGAGAGTTGAAAAATAATGGTTACCTTTTCTAAACAAACAAACTCTAGACTTTAGATGCAAATTGCGGACAATATGAGCGTGAAATATGGGTTCAAGAAATCCTGGGAGTTAAACAAAAAAAGGAAAACAAATGAACAGAAAAAGTTCTTGAACACAAAAAATACAATGTCGACGGAGCACAGGGCAGGAAACGTCGCGTGAATAAGAGTCCACCATTGTCCCGGCAAATGGGGAGGATTTTCCTTTTCACTTTTATATTTGTTGATTAAGTTATTTTAATGATAATATTTACTTAGATGCTTTAAAGTAAGTTAAGCCCATCTCCTCGGAATATTATCCTGAGAATATTACAGAGGTTGAAATGGAATTACTGATTTTGGTTATTTTGTGTGGTGACGAATTTAGACTACATAGTGTCACTACCCTATTCCATCCTGAGGGTGTCGCAAGAGGCGACAAAAGGAATTGACAAGGCCCAAAACCCAGCCGCAAGAGAAGGAAAACTCTATATGAAACCCTGTGCCAACACGTCTGGCCAGCGTGGCACAGTCATTTCATCGTGCCCAAAACCAAAATAAATGATTTGAATTTGAATATACCCAAAAACAAACTCCAAATGGACAATCTATTTTACAAATTACTACCTCTACTTTTCAGCCCATAAATGACCCACTGCTGAGTCGGGCCTGCTTCAACTACATGGAAGGTAATTAGCCTAGTAACGGGTTGGTATTGGCCCAGGATTTGTGTCAAGTTTTCCTTCTCTTGCGGGCAGGTTGTCGGACTAATCATTTTCTTTTTAAGGCTATCCATGTCAGGATGAAATGGATATATATTACATCTTCATAATATACTCGTTTAAAAATTACGCGTCACGTTGTTCGTCCGCGGTAGCTTAACTACTTAACCGATTTTAATCAAATTTGGACAATGTGTGCAATTTGATCCAACTTGAAAGATTACATCTCAATTTATAGTCGCAATATTATTTTATTAATAATTATTTGACAGTCACAATTATATGTTAGCACTAAACAATTCTAACAGATGGCGATATCTGTCGACTGGCTAACTGTTAGTGTTCAATAGATGGCGCTATGTTAAATTAATGTTAAATGGAATATAACAAAAACCTTAGCCACAGCAACGCGTGGCTGAGTTTGGTAGTATACATATATAGAACAGAACCAGAAGGATGTTTTCAAGACAGTTAAAAATAGCACGTAACCCCCAAATGAATGGGAGCTCATTACGTATTCGGCCGCCCCGTCTGCCTTTCTATGATTTATGAACAATTTTTTGTTGATTTTCTTCCCCCGCGAGGGTGGTGAGCCACGATCCAGCCAAGATCCTCCAACTCCATTGCCAAGTATTAAGTATGAGAGCATATTGATGTAGCAAAGTAATTTTTCCCTAGTATAGCTGCAGCCAAATTTTTGTGCATATTTTAAATTGGATTTGCGTGATTTTAATAGTATATCAAATAATTTTATTTACTTAGCGTGAGATACGCTGTCTGTGCATTGATGAATTTAGAACACATAGTATCACCACCCCATTCTATCTTGAGGGTGTCATAAGAAAATGATAAAGCTGAAAACCTAACTGCAGGAGAAAGAAACCTTGACACAAACCCTGGGCCAACCCTTCTGGCTAGCGTGGCGCAGTTAAATGCCCCCCATTTAACTGGAGGAGGCCCGACTCAGCAGTGGGTTATTTACGGGCTGAATAGTGGTAGTAGTAGTAGAGGATGAGCTGTGTGCTGATGGATTTAGAATACAAAGTGTCATCATCCCATTCTATCCCAAGGGTGAGAGTCGACAAGGCCTAAAATGAGACCTTGTGCTAACACGTCTGGCCAGCGTGGCACAGTAGGTTATTTACCCTCCATGTAACTGGAGGAGGCCCAACTCAGCAGTGGGCTATGTATGAGCTGAGTAATAGTAGTAGTGGAGAGAGAAACAATGAACACAAAAAAAAAATATAAATGCGGCATCATAGCTGTGATAAAGTCTTGCTATTTTCTATCGACGTGACAATCTGACACAATGCAATTACTAGAATAAATATGCTAAGTGCCATAGTTCTTGCCAAGTTCTTTTGTCAAATGCGTGGCATGTCTCAAACTTACACTTTAGTATTAGTAAGTTACCAAAATCGTCGATGATTGTTGATTTGGACTCTAATGAGTTTGCAAGTTCCGAGGGTGTCTGTAAGAAATGATGATGATTCATATACTACAGGAAATTAGGAATTACTTCTGTTGCAGTCATATTTTCTGCTTTACCATATTTTACCACACATTTTCTTCAAAGAAACTCCTGCACGAGCTTCACATGTATGTAAAGTATAGACACGATATATGTATATATTCTAATTTATTTGTTTATAGAACAACAAAACAACAACTAGCAACTTAACAAATAATTCTAATTAACGGATCTAACCTAGGTTGGATTCCACAGCCATGTTGATAAATCATGTCATGTAGTTATCTACATATAATATAATAGTATTTATAATTAAAAATTTTCTAAAAAGTTGATATCTTCTAATTCATCGTCACACGGAATAATATATCAAATATCCGTTGAGGATCTTCATAATAATTCTTCTTTTCTTTTAAATAAAGGCTATATTTGAATGACCGACGTGTCATTAAGTAAGTAAGGTTTTTAATAACCAATTTATCACGGGTTATCTATCCGCGGCTTTGTGATCGGTGTCAGACATTAGCACAAAAGCCCTCAGAGTTAAATGTCTCAATTTAATGTTACTACCGTGTCGCCCCAGTCGTTATGAATCATAGACTATGTATATTATGGACGAGTTATCTCACGAAAATAACAGCAATACACTTATAATCTAAACGTCTTTATAAGTTGGGTACACTGAAATTTGTTAATTATAATGAACAACTGCTTTCTTTTTATCCCACTGCAAATAGCAATTCACACCTCATCCAGATTAATGGGGAAGAAAAAAATCTATCGTATTACTTAGCCATACGTGTAGTCTTAATATCTAAAGATATTCTTCTTTGAAACTCAATTTTCTGTCGAACTACATACAGAATATTTATTAAATAATGCATATTGTAGAGCAGAATATGCTTCATTATCACAACTGTATTTTTTTTTAGTAAACCTTGTTGTTAGACGGTTTAATTCGATGGAACGATTCCAGTTAGCGTCGGGGACGGAATGTTTCGGTTTAAGAATATTTTTGGTACGTTAACGTTCAGATCTCCCGAATCCTTCATTAAATTGGTAGAGGTGTGACTTAGGAAAAAAATGTTCAGGCTTCAAGCCTAAGGCTTTCTGTTTAGAATTTGTGTTAAGATACACATAGCTAATATAAATATTTCACAATTACCCTAAACTAAAAAAAACTGATCGCTTTCCATGAACTATTATAGTTGCTTCATACTCACGTACAAATATTCCGGTCGTCTCTACTGAATAGGGCAGCACAACTATTTACAACAACAGCATCTACTCGACGATAAATTATTTGATTTAATTGTTTGTATATTATAAATTAGATTTTAATTAAATTGAAACATACACACGAATTGGGAACCTCCTGTTGTCAAGTCGGTTAAAACACTCTCTTAGGTGATGTCAGTGCTAATCACCAAACGGTTTGCTTAACACTGTTAACTATGATCATGGTAACTAGCATGAAGTATCTTAACGCTGCTTTATAAACTGGATGTGGCCGCTCACCGTATCAATCTTGCCACAAATCTTAGACAATGAACCCTTCATATATCTCATTATCTTCAACCAGCACATTCACCAGTATCTCGGCATACTCTCCCAAAATATATTGCCGGCTGTCCTTTACTACTAATTAAAGGAAATCGTCCAGAAACAAGATTGTGATATTGTTCTCTCTAAATCTTACGCCGTCTCTTACCATCCTCTAGCTATATCCATAACTGCGTCCCTTTTCCTCTAAACGGTTCGTAGATGCCACTCATTATGCTAAATATCTTTTCCCCTTTTGTTCACTGTAGATTGGCGATAAGCTCTTTTAGGATTTTTTTCTTTTTTCTCTCTTGACAGTTGGTATATGGACGCAGATTAAGATAATTCGGTCGAGGTGTTTTTATAATGCTTAATTTTATTGTTTCACTGGTTTTGCGACGTTGTTTCACTTTACGTTTCTGACATTCCAGTTTTTAAAGGAAGCTTCTGAATATTTTTGTTTTCAGAAAACATCGCTTGAGTTTTTAGGTGACGGAGATCATATTAAACAACATGTTGTTATTACTGACAATGAGGTAAGGTAATGGGGAATTGGTTCTTAGAAATTAGTCCAGCCAATTATAATAAATTACTACTGAGACCAGTCTTATTTAATTTAGTAGAAGCTAGACTTACTTGTACAAGTCTGTGTACTAAGATTGTTTAGCCCGGTACAGTAACTTCTGGTGAATCGTAGAGCGATTTTAAAATTCATCAACTGATGACACTTTGTACGTTCACCGCCAAACGGACAATCAACGTTTAACTTCGAACTTACACGTACATTACATTAAAAACTCACGCTTTAAAACAATAGGTAATATTTTAGCAAAACGATGTTACATTCAAATCGTAACGTAATATGCACATTTGAAACAAGAAACAACAATTTTTCAATAAATTGCCACAAACAAATGTCATTACAGCCAGAAACACCTTATTTCATTAAACCATTCCATTAGTGAGATACGTTGGATTCTATTAAACTCTTTCCAGTTAAACCAGCGCTTGAAGCGATTCCGGAAAAATGCAAAAATGGCTTTAAATCCTTGTTTTAAGGTTGATTTGTGCAGCACTTACATCGCTTGAAACACAAAGGGTTTGTACCCTACGTTTCTAAATTTAAATTTATGTTTTGTTAGATTTGATCGCGCTTAGCGGCATGCGCTGTTCCGAATGAACCGATAGGCATGCTTCTTTTTTAAATTTGATTTATTCAGGCAAAGGGGTTTTAATTCGATTTGTTTTCGTACAAATAGGTCTTATTTAAGTGGTGAAATGGTACCACTTTAAGTGATTTTTTGTACATATTTGATAGTTGACATTGACGGTTGGTTCAAAGAGACCACATAAAAACAGTAGAACTCTGGAATATTGAAATAAAACGTTTGCCTTCTAAGACGCATCTGGGTCTTCCACTTGTCATGATTACAGCAGCTATATTATATTTTTTCAAGTTACTGACGCCAAGCCAGCAGTCAAGATCATCGCTAAAGTGTCCTTGAAAGCAAGCTATCCAAAATCCACCTAAACAAGACTTGACTTGCTTAACCTGCTAATGGACAGAAACTCAAAATCAAAAGCATTTTTAATTACGTAGGTTTTATCACAAAACTCTTATAAATCGTCATATTTAAAATTACCATTATCATCATACGGCCGCTGTCCCACGCTACGTGGCAGTCTCCATACACACTTATCAGGCATACCTATCATATGATTATTCTTTTCATCACCATCATTTCAGCCAAAAGACGTCCACTCCTGGACAAAGGCCTCCCCAAAGGAGCTCCACAAAGGCCAGTCCTGGGCCGCCCGCATCCGCTGCTTTCCGGCGACCTTAACCAGGTCGTCGGTCCACCGTGTGGGAGGCCTACCAGCACTCCACCCGGGACGCGGTCGCCACTTGAGGACTTTTCTGCCCCATCGGGCATCGGTCCTGCGCGCTATGTGCCTTGCCCACTGCCACTTAAGTTTGGCAATCTTGTGGGCTATGTCGGTGACCCTGGTTTGCCTGCGTATCTCCTCATTTCTGATTCGATCTCGCAGGGAAACTCCGAGCATAGCCCTCTCAATTGCCCTTTGGGTGACTTAGAGCCTTCTGATGGAGCCCATATGTCATCACTGGTTGAAGACTTTTGTCTTCAGACACTGCGGTATTGTGGACGAGAAGATCTTTCGCAGCTTCCCGAACGCTGCGCAGCCGAGTTGGATCCGACGATTGACCTCTTTCTCGAAGTCGGACTTACCTAACTGGACAGTGTGTCCCAGGTAAATGTAGTGGACAACAACTTCGAGGGTAGAACCTCCGATGTCAACAGGAGTGGCTTGAACATGGATATTAGACATGATCTTCGTCTTCTCCATGTTCATCTTAAGGCCGACTCGTTCGGAGGCTCAACAGAGGCCATCGAGCATGTAGTGAGGCCCTCCATGGTCTCAACCATTACGACTATGTCGTCAGCGAATCGAAGGTGAGTGATGTACTCCCCGTTCACGTTAATGTCCAGCCCTTTCCAGTCCAGAACCTTGAAAACATCCTCCAGTGCAGCGGAGAACAGTTTCGGAGAGATAATTTATATATTAACACCTCGCTGCAACTGGATCGGTTTCGAGGTCTGGTTCTGGAGTCGGACTGACATGGTGGTTTTCATACAAGCACTTCAACACTTCGATGTACCTATAGTCCACTTGGCACATCTGGAGAGCCTGCAATACTGCCCACGTCTCGATCGAATCGAAGGCTATTATCGAAAGGCATATAGCCTTTTCCATTCTTACAGTCCATCAAACTCTTTTGACCTCCTTTGCGTCCACCCACATTCATGCTGGAACTCCCACCTGTAGAGCAGGTCCCCGGAATGGAACTGAGGGCCCGCGATTCAAACGCGGCACATCCAACAACCTCTAGCCAACAAGGCTCTTAACAAAACAAAATTTAATTATTACCAGTCGACGTCACCGCAAAAATCAAAGCCACTTCTAATTCTACAGACCATCACTTTAAAAAATCAATTTACACAAAACGGTTCGTCATATCGATAGTAAATCGAATTAAAATCGATATTGAATTTGTAAATCGAATGCGACCAATGGGCTGTGGGTGAGTATCGTAATGGGTGAATTATACAAAATGTTCGTAACAACTGCTTCGGAAGCTGCGTATGAAAATATTATGGGGTATTGGATTGCAATGGGTTTCCTGTTTAGATGAAATATATCTAGATGACGCTTTAATTCTAATATGTACCTCTCAAGACAGAAAAGTTTACGAAGTAATAAACAAAGTGAAAGCCTGTACTTAGAACTTTAGTGGGAGACTTTAGTGTACTTAGAACTTTATTTAATAAAAAGTTAGACCTAGAACCATCAAACAAAAACATTTTGTTGATCATTCGTCTCAGCCCATGAATGGCCCACTACTGAGTCGGGCCTCCTCCAAATTCATGGAGGGAAATTAGCCTACTGTGTCACGCTGGCAAGGCGGGTTGGCACAGGGTTTGTATCAAGTTATCCTCTCTTGCGGCTATGTGATTAGTCACCTCTTACGACACCCTCGGGATGGTATGGGTTGGTGACAATGCGTATTCTAAATCCGTCGCCACACGGAGTGTGTCTGTGAAAAACTGTTTAATAATTCACAAAGCTGGGGCACAAGGTGTTCCTTAAATATACTCAGTAAGTAATAAGCATGTTTGATGGAATCACCTAATCTATATTGTTTCAGATTATACAGGTGACGTGATTATGTGACCGTCAGGTGTGGCAGGACATGTGGCTCCCACCGTCTGAGTAACGGAGGACCGCCTGTGCTACGGGCTTGTTAAGCGTCTTGATGGTTTGCATATACGGGGTGTTTGACGTTTCTTCAGTGAAATATAACAGTTATAATTCAATGAGAGAAGAACTAAGATTTTACCTACCAATTACAAAATGTCACCGACCCATATCATCCTGAGGGTGTCGTAAGAGGCGACTACTAGTATGCTAATTTTCCTTCATGCACTTGGAGGAGGCCCGACCCAGTACTGGGCTATTTGTTGGCTGAAATTATATAACAATTAGCGTGAGTTTTCATTAAAAAATATGATAAACCGCTTAGTTTGACTTGTGTTATAAACGAGGGTGTTCTATACCTATGAATTTCTCGAAGAAATTCTCCAACCAATTTCCAGGATTAGAAGCAAGATTCATATATTTTTATTGCTACCAGCAAGTTATCATGTTGCATACATTTAGAAGTAGGCATTTAAAATTATCATGAAAATAATAATGCAATCACGAATTTACTGACTTTGCAAACATCCTGTACACTGCCAATGCATATGCGAAGGAGTTATGAGCGCGCTAAGCCACCTCTACATTATATTGAGATTCAATCTAGGATTATCATGTTGAATAGTGAACAGAATTTCTGTGTGCATTGTTAGATTGTGCAAGATTCTCTGACACCCTGTATATTAGGTTTGACATAAATATAATATTACTACTAGTACTACGCAGCCTATAAATTACCCACTGCTGGGTGGAGCCTCCTCCAGTCATATGACGGTTTTTGACCAATTGAATTACTAGTACGCTGGTTATCGGATTTTTCATTTCTTTTTATCGGCTCTTACGATATCCTCAGGAAGGAATGGGGTGGTGACACTATGCATTCTAAATCCGTCAACACGTATGTTAATGGACTAATTCACGCAGGGAATAGTAGTTTTAGCAACTGTAATAATTCTTAAAGTATCGTAATAGGTGAGAAAGACACATAACACTGTGCCAATCCGTCTGGCAACGATGGCATAGTAGGCTGAAATCCCGCTGGATAATGAGGAAGCCTGAATCAGCAGTGGGTCTCTTTTCAGTTGAGAAGAAGCAGAATAACTGTTTTTAAACCTCAAATCTTAAACGTCCATCTTTGTCCATGTCTTGTGTAGTGCCCGATCATTAGAGATCGAGTTAAAATCGCATCACGTCACATCCGGCCGCAGTAAATCACATCCGTATCCGGTCCGAGTAATCCGTAGCGGGCACCCGGGTACCGCACTATCTGTTCGCCGCACTCCACAACCTTCCGCGCTTCGCCGCGAATACGCCGCCACCAGTAGCGTCAGTAGAAAAATCATAATCCCAAAATGTTAATTCACAAGCGGCCCGTCCCGGCTTCGCACGGGTGGTCATTTTTTCACTTGCAATTAAAATAGCCTATATAAACCAGTGACAATGTGCATTCAAGTGGTTAAAGACTTTTAAAATCGGTCCAGGACTTTTTGAGCCATTCTTTACAAACATACTTAGGTACATACAAATCTTTCCTCTTTATAATATTAGTATAGATAACCATTATCATCATCAGCCCACCTTAGATCAGTGCTGGACTAGCGCCCTGTCCTCAGATTAAACAACATTAAACAACAAATACCTTTCGTAGACCATCGTTCCATTAGGAGCTGGGCGTTAACTATGCTTGCCGAGAGTGATCGGTACTCAAGAACTGGTGTATCCTACGGGCTATGAATTGTTCTACAAATATAACCAGCCAACGGCCAATTCATTTTGCTTAAAATGACGGTGTTATAACGAGTTTAGAATACACAGTGTTAGAATATACAACCCTTACATAAGGGTGGCGTAAGAGAAGAAAATCTTGATACCAACCCTGTGCCATCTCGTCTGCCCAACGTGGCACAGTAGGATAATTTCCCTCTATGAACTTGGAGGAGGCCCGACTCAGCAGTGAGTCATTTTTGGGCTGAAATGATGAAGATGCGGTTCGTGGTTTTTTTTGTTAAATAATAAGAACAGCGACAAATTGTAATATTTTGCACCTCGTTTGCTGACGGTACGACGATCCGTCGGCACGGCTATTAATCACGGTTTATCGAGTGCTAATCCAGGTTTAAATAGATAACTATTCAGTTGGTCCATTGTCACCCAGCTAGGGCTGAATTGTGTACAATTATTATTGTATAACACAGACATTAAGTACTTTTTGTGTTAATCAATAGTATTTTTTTGTGACGAGGTCGCTCACATGTGCTCCATCAGAAGGCTCAAAGTCACCCAAAGGGCAATAAAGAGTGCTATGCTTGGAGTTACCCTCCGAGATTGAATCAGAAATGAGGAGATACGCAGGAGAACCAGAGTTACCGAAATAGCCCACAGGATTGCCAAAATTAAGTGGCAATGGGCAGGGCACATAGCTCGCAGGACTGATACCCGATGGGGCAGAACAGTCCTACTGTCGTAGCTTTTTTGGGCGCCACAGTAGAATTAGATGATGTAGGTGCAAGGGAAGGTTACAATTTCCCCACTTTTACCGACATTATAAAGCATTTTAGATTCTGTATAAAAAGAAAGATCTAATGGTTTCTGGATTTATTAATAAAAGAGTTGTCAAAGACTTACATAACACGTTCCTAATTTCAAACACAAAATCGGGAGTGAGAATGGTTTTTCTTATTCGAATAAACTCCTGAAATGCTTCTAAATAGTGATTTAGTCTCTACTGCACGACTAGCCAGTGTTGAGGTGTTTTAAAATATTACTTAGCTATTTATGGGTCACCCTCAACCCTAAATTGTTATTTTCCCTAACAGAGCTCCGATTGTTAGAGATCCCTTCTACTCCCAGTACAGTCGATGCAATGAAACTGATTTAAACTGCATTGAAATATTGTAGCCCCGACAATACTGTGTACTATGTATTCCGGATAATAAACAAAACGACTAGTCTATTTTTTATGGCACTTTGAGTGATATTTGTAAATTGAGTAAAATACTACGTACTTACATAACTTAGAAACAGAAACCAAACATTGGTTGAATTTGATAAAGGACGATGTCTAACGACAGTAGTTAGTTGTTTTAGCCCATGACCCACCTCTGGATCGGGCCTTCTCCAAATTCAGATAGGAAAATTAGGCAACTGTGCCACAATGGCAAGTTTAATTAAAAAGTCATTAAAATTATAAGCTTCGTACCTGTTTCCATCGCTTTCCGTGACTGCAGGAGCTTGACCGCGTTCTTAAGAAAAAATACTAACAAATATAATACTGACGCTTGAGCGTTAAACGCTAAGACCACAACACAGCAAAAAAAATCTGTACCCATATGAACCATACGCACAACGTTTCGACAATTAGGCTTGAACAATTATTATGAACTTTAAGCAATGGGCTTTAAACAACACAATAGCAAATTTTCTTTTTCATGTATATGTTATTAAAAAAGCCACACGTGGTTTAGATTTATTCTAATTTCAACAGTATTTGTAGACTCGGGGTTAATTCGTAGCTTGCACCGACTCTATATTCGACGGGATTTTAAAAACGTACTGATATATAAACACAGTAGACTGATTTATAAAATTCTTCTCCCAAGAACAAAGCTAAATGTCTACAAAAAAAAAACCAGTAGAAAGTAAAGGAATATTGAATGCATAAACCTTACCGGAACTAAAATTATTAGGGTCGTCAAATGGGCACTCCCCGAGCGGCTTTCATGTTTATTCAGCTAATAATGCACTGACATTTCATATTGTGTCGGACAGCCCTGTTTTATTGTGTAGACCCGACACCTGGTTTTTGTGTCAACGTTTGTTTTATTAATGTAGTTCACGCTTTTTATATAATGAAACAGACAGGTTTATCAGACAATGTACTTCGGTTTAGTATTTGAAAGAATATTTAGTCCCATTTCAGTAGATTCCTTATTTATTTGACTATTAGGTTTTTATGACCCTTGTTATCTTGAGTTTTATCATCAACATCATCATTTCAGCCGAAAGACGTCCACTGCTGGACATAGGCCTCCCCCAAGGATTTCCACAAAGGCTGGTCGTGGGCCGCCCGCATCCTTCGTTTTCCGGCTACCAGCACAGCGCTTTCCGGAAAGCGGTCGCCACTCGAGGACTTTTGTGTTTGGGCGTCGGTCCTGCGCGCTATGTGCCCTGCCCACTGCCACTTACGTTTGGCAATCTTGTGGGCTACGTCGGTGACCCTGGTTTGCCTGCGTATCTCCTCATTTCTGATTCGATCTCGCAGGGAAACTCCGAGCATAGCCCTCTCCATTTCCCTTTGGGTGACTTTGAGCCTTTTGATGGAGCACATAGTGAGGAACAGAGACGTGGTCGCTCTTGAATTTATGAACAGAAAATGAAATTTTGACATGAAGCAGTCCGGGATAGTAAACTGTGTTTTCTCCAAAATGAGGGGAAGCCTAACTTAGCAGACGGTCACTTAAACACAATATAATGTAGAGTTGATTTAACAAGGTCCCCCAAATATCTCTGCAAGGAAAAATCACAATAAACACAGCGAGCACATTTCCCGCGCTAAGCTTCTTATCGGCGGCCATTTTCTCCAAGTCACTTGACTACGACAAAATGGCGGCGGTCTCGCAGCGCTCCGTTCAATTTGAATATAGAGCAGCATACGTCGCGCGCGCTCCTCGACACTAACTCATCGGATTGGTGTGATGGCTCAGAAATCGTAAAAATATATTCGTTTAATAGAAGAGAAATGGAATGGAGGCAAAGTCTTTTGAATAATGTTACAATAGGGTCTATGGACCATATTAATAAGATCCAAAGCATGATGTATTAAATGCGTTTAAATATAGGTAAGGATTGGGATCGAAGGTGTAGTAAACACCATTAGAATGTTAGACTAATTGTTAATACTAAGCAGAGACATTTAAACGTTCATAGATAGAAAACTTAGCTGCAACAGAAGGACAACTTCCTATGAAATAATTTGGTCAGATAATATTATCCTTCTATCAAATTAGAAAAAAGAAAACAGTAATTTACTATTTTGAATTTGACTACAAAATTTCAGTAAACGTGTACATATAAAGAGCCGTTACTACTAAGCCCATAAATGACCCACTGCCGAGTCACGTCACGTTCCATTCGATGTTACTTAAATAAATAATCGTGGTTGCTCCATCCTATCCCTGTTCTAGAACAGAGGTTGTGGGTGCACTAAGAATATGTCGGTCAGACTCGGCAGCGAGAGATAGCAGCAAATCCCTACCCAACCAAAATGGCGGCTGCACGGGCTCGTAAAAAATATATCGTATTAATAACACTCTCCTATCCAAAGAAGATTTTCTCGACAGACATTGAAGATATTATTATATTTCCGAACTTTTGGTAGTCGGCCGAATGTCTAAAAGAAAAAAATCGGTCTGGTATATAAATGTTATGAATAATTTGTTGGCAATTTGTGACACAAATCTGACCTAATGAAATCATTTGATTTTAATTTAAGAGAATATTTTTTCCGTGGTCATACATTATGCAGCTGAGATAATAAGACCAACGGGCATTTTTATAGGTAAATATAATAAATAAATATTCTTGGACATTTCACACAACGCCATCTCGTCCCAAGTTAAGCAACTTAATGCTTGTGTTATGATAACGAGATGGATGATAAACGACTTATATACATTTTTTTTGTAAATACATACATATTATAGATAGAAATGATACCCAGACTCCGAGCCAGTGCCTCTGGTTTAGACAAAGACACTGGCCCGACCCCGGAATCGAACCCGGGACCCGTTGATCCAAAGGCGGCACATCTGACCACTAGACCAACGAGGCAGTCGAATGTTAAATAATTTTAACTAATTTGGTACAACGGTGGCCAGACGGGTTGGCACAGGGTTTGTATCAAGGTTTCCTTCTCTTGCGGCCAAGTGATCTGCCTCTTGCGTTCCTTTACTCGTCTCTTACGAAACCCTCGGGATAGTATGGGTTGGTGTATTCAATATTAGTTAGTATTTAAAATTGCGCCGAAAAAAAAATTTTTCTTTCCTCTTTCTTTCTTTCTTATTCTAAATCCGGCGCCACATGGAGTGCATATTAAATTTTATTAAAAAAATAATCATTATTAACTTGCAACTGAAAACTGTAAGGATTGCATTTCGTAAACCAATAAAAATTTACCAAATAAATTCCCACAAGAGAAATCTTAAACAATACCTCTTTGTTCTTTACTAATACGAAAATCGCGTTGTCCCGCACTAAGGAGCTCTCAGCCAATATTTTAAGAGTCCTACAAAAGCCTTTTTTCCGATAACCACTTACACCCCCCTAACTAACTTGTTCCTGCTCTCACAAAATAACAAAACTACCTTATTGCATTGATGTTACAGTAGATATTCGTTTGTTAAAATGACAAAGTTATGGTGGTGAATTTTCAATCCGTGCAATGCGATAGGTGCTTGACTTGAATTGATCAAAATAAATGAATAAAAATGTACCATAATTGTGAGAGATAACGGCTCAGTGGGTTTACTAGAGTTTTCTATTGTTTTTTTATTAATTTTCTCGACATTTGTTCCACTGGTTGCAGAACACCTATGGTGGCGGTTGTGTGGTTAGTTTCCTGTGAGAATATTGATTTCGAGTGGTTTTTGTTTTATAATAAGAAGTCTGCAACAGATTGCTTGTGAATTTTTGAGCGATGAGCTTCAACAACCTACGGTGCTTTATAAGTGCATGGAAGGAAATTGGCTCACTGATATACTATTTCTCGGCATATAACTGACCCTCTGTTGAGTCGGGCCTCGTCCAATAAAATGGTCGGAATTTAGCCTACTGTGCTACGCTGGCCAGACGATTTGGCACAGGTTTTTGTATGTAGTTTTCCTTCTCTTGCGGCTAGGTTTTCGGCTCTTACGACACCCTCAGGATAGAATGGTGTGGTGACACTATGTGTTCTAAAAAAATTGCTATATATATAAACATTATCACCATGCCGACAATTTTAGTGATAGACTAACAGATTGATGGGAAATGGAAAATGCTTTTTGTCTTATCGTGTATCCTGAGGGCACGCCAGTGCTAAGTTGAGCGGCACGGCCGTGCCATCCCCTTCTTCAGTTCAGGCCATTTTGGACCCCCATAACTTCATTGTGGGTAAAATTCATTTTGACTGAATTTTCAGTAACCAAGCAGTGAGTGTATGAATACGGCACTTTTCAAATTTAATTTAATTTTAACCAATAGTTAAATAATTAGCCAATATTTCTTAATGTTGTCAGTCTGAACAATCAACAAAAATCTAAGGCACTTCTAGCAGACAGAAATTCACCACCATCCTTCGTGAGGGTGTCGTAAAAGCCGACAAAAGGAACTAACAAGAGCGAACGCCTAGCCTCGCCTAGCCTAGCCCCTAAATATACTCGCGTTAAAGAAAATCTACTACTCGCCATGCGAAGCTAAAAATACGTCTTGTTCTTAAACCTTCGAAGGTTTAAGAAAGTAGCAGCCAGTGACTTGCTCTCAATCAAAAATCAATCATCACCCACATTCGCCGCTAAAAAGGTTCGGCACCCAATATTTTCTCTTATCAAGCGACAGTTGAGCCCTGCGAGCGCTAAAAACTCAATACAGTATTGCTTTCACAGCGAAGTAGCTGTGCTGGGAGAAGTATGGATAAGCATTATTTTTAACATTATTTTGATTTTATTTTACATAGAGTTTTCTTGAATACCATATCCAAAGGACAACATGTCAATGATTGAAGTTAGATTTAGACTTATTAATAATCATCATCGTTACAACCCATTATTTTTACAGGGGAAACTAACAGCGAGGTAACATATGAAAGCTAGAAACACAGTAACAAAAAGCCAATTACAAGTTTCCACATATAAGTTTACAAAAACATTATCACTACATAGTATAAAACAAAGTCGCATTCTTCTGTCCGTCCCTATGTATGCATAAATCTTTATAACTACGCAACGGATTTTGAAGCGGTTTTTTTTAATAGATAGAGTGATTCAAGGGGAAGGTTCATATGTATAACCCACCCCCGCTTTGCACGAGCGAAGCCGGGGCGGGCCACTAGTTATATATATAGGTATATTATAATTACACGATCTATTATTATTACAAATTATTAAGTGTTCTGTCAGTTTAAGCTTGAGACAGGGACAGGGAACCGAAGTGCTGAATAGGTCAACATCTACCTGATTCAGCATATTGTTTCAATCTCTAGTTGCCCTTGGCTATTAACCACTACTGAGTCGGGCCTCCTCCAAATTCATGGAGGATTGAGGAAAGCTCGTTGTCTCCTCCAGTTACATAGTGGGTAATTAGCCTATTGGCCACGCTGGATAGCCGGTTTGGCACAGGGTATCATTTCAAGTTTTCGTTCTCTTGGGGCTTGGTTTTCGGCCTTGTCGTTTCCTTTATCGGCTCTCTCGATACCCTCAGGATGAAATAGTGTGGTGACACTGTGTATCCTAAATCCCTCACCACACGGAAGATAAAGCACGCTAATGTAAGATAATGAAAACTTGATACGAAGCCCTGTGGCCAAACCGTTTGATCAGCTTGGTACGGAAGCCCAATTTCTAAAAAGCCATGTAAATGCAGGACGACCAATTCATTAGCAAGTCTTGTATGAGGAGAGATAATTATGGTAATGGCAAAGTCTTATCCACATTGTCCCAGCGTATGCTAGGTCAGCGCTACAAGGCGTGGACACATAACGAGTTTAACAGAATATGATTTTCCCACTTCGTTTCGAATGAGAGAGACGTTTTAGCGACACTTTTTATATTTCCCCAAGAGATTTACGTTGCAGACTGTACCGGGGATTGAATATGCGCGTCTAGAACCTCTTTTTTATTTTGATGGAGAACAAATTGTTTTGGAATAAGGAAGTTTTGTATGTTAGTGTGTGTGAAGAATAGTATGGTTAAACATAGCACTAATGACTTGTACAAAGGCTAAAGATAACACAGGATGAGTTTTTCAAGTCATTTTTATAGGGAATTGAACCTACTGGTTTAGAAAATATTCACACATTTACAACAGTCGCTAAAAATTATGAAATTTCTAAATTTCTGGAAAGTAATGCCATACGCCAATATAAATAAAAATAATGATTTTTAACAAAATATCATACAATTATCAAACTACTACTCAGCCCATAAATGACCGCTGCTGAGTCGAGTCTCCTCCCATCACAGAGAGGGCAATTAGCTTACTGTTCCACGCTGCGCAGACAAGTTGGCACAGGGTTTCGTTTCAAGTTTCCCTTCTCTTGCGGCTAGGTTAATAACAAAATATGAAACCTAATTTCAATGTGAATCAATATAACCCAATCAGATGTTTGTAACAGAAAATATGATAAAAGAGTGTCCATGGAGTTTCATGCCTGTTCTTCTCCATACGATCTACATTTTGGAATAAGCAACTAGCTTCCTAACGTCACTTTCGACCTTTCAAAAACACCTGTTTGAGTTGAGTTGAGTTTAATTTAGAATAATAAAGAATTAAATCTTATAACGTTGTGGTACACCTCAATGCACTAAAAGTTGTTATTCTCAATCACAACAGATACCGTTGTAGTTAAATTAATGCGATTACTAAATAGACAATTTAAATTACATTATTATTGCCACATGATATGAAATTACTAATAGGTAGGTAATATGAACACGAAGTGATGGACATAAACATATTTATTTTGTTCTATGCTCTAAGCGACTGAAGGAAATACCTTATTTTACATTGGGTATCCGTAGGTCGATTAGGGCTTGCCGGGTTAAATGAGGTACCATGACGCTGGTGAGGGGAAAGGTGCCCCGTTCTACCCAATAAACCCCAAAATGGCCTCTGCGATCCCCGTGAGTTAGACAAGTTTTGTAGTGAGGTAGACAACCTCACTGCAAAAATGTGTCGTCGCCGTTTCAGCCCATAAATGACCCACTGCTGGGTCGGCCTCCTTCAAATTCGTGGAGGGAGAATAGGCTACTGTACACTGGCAAGAGGGGTTATCACAGGTTGTGTAATAAGTTTTACTTCTCTTTCAGCTTGATATGCCTTATGCGTTCCTTTAGTCGCATCTTAGGACACGCTCCGCTATAGTTTAGTGACATTGTGTAATCTAAGTCCGCCACCACTCAACAGAGTGTCATAATCCTATTCCATCCTGATGGTGTCGTAAGAGCCGACAAAAGGACATGATAAGGCCGATAGCCTAGCCGTAAGTACCTACAACCCGTTTGGCCAGCGTGGCACAATAGGTTAATTACCCTCCATGGAGGAAGCCCGATTTGGCAGTGGGCTTTGGGTTATCGGCTGAGTGTATACCTTCGAGTAACCCCACTGTGTAATAGTAGGTTGATTTGTTTCCAAAGTCCAAAAAATATATAACTTCAAAATAGAATCCAGGCCTAAGCTTCGTCGACTGGTAATCCACTCCGCTTGGACCGATGCAGTCGTGAGCTGTGAACTACAGCCGGATATAATATGTGAGCCTCCCGCTCGTCTATTAACCAATACGTGGCTGCGCTGCAAATGTCGGAAACATTGGACATGACATGTCACGATGACACGAGTCTTCTTTTGCCGGGAAAATATCTACTACTGAATCAGCTTTCCCCAATTATTTGAGAAACCTTTATTGGCCTAGTATGTTTTCAGTAAAAGATATGCATTCTAGACATATTGTCATATAGCTTAATAATTTGTTCTTTATTATGGCTACATAATTAGAGAAGGAAATTTGGTGACATAATTTATTTGAAATCTATCACAACTCTATTTTTTTTCTATTATTTCTGTCGTCCTTTAGTCGCCGTGTAAGGATATTCAGGTTGGAATAGATTAGTAGTACTATTAGTACTAGTAGGAAACATGCCCGAAATAAAAATATCACCATTATTTCCATCCTTAAATGAAGAAAAATATTATTAAACATAATTTTCTCAGTGCGTAAATAACCCCACTACTGAATCGGTCCAATTAAAGGAGGGAAACTAGCCTACTGTGCGACTCTGGCCGACGAGTGACTGAAGTTTCCTTCTCGTGCGGTTAGGTTGTCACCCTTGTAACTTTCTTAGTACCCTCGTAAAAATACTTGAAGATAAAATGTGTTGGTGATACTGCGCATTCCAAATCCGGCTTCAGACATAAGCTATTGCGAATCGTAACCAAAATGTGACTCTATTTATTGCCATATCAACTAGAGAGGACCTCGCCGCAACCCCAGCAGGCTTGTGGCGCGTCTCTTGCAATCGGCTCAGTGCTCAACCTACCGTAAAATTGTGTTTGACGTTCGCTCGGACGCCGTGAGTTGCGGGGTGCCACGAATAATTAAGGCGATACCGGAGAATGAAGTTACTGAAATCACACGGTGGGTATATTTTTATTATTACGAGATACTATAGTATCGCAACACACATAACTTACGACCACAAATATGACATCCAGATCCATATTAAGCATCTCTGGTGTAAGCCAAGCAAACAAAATCGGCCAGACCCAGGAATTGAACCGGAGTTGCAACCCAAAGGGTATATTAAACCCTTATATCAAATCTATTTAGGTTGGGTATTTTCGGTTCAGAAGAACTTATTAATTTAATACTACTACTCAGTCCATTAATAAGTCTTAAAAAGGTTTAATTACTATATTTGAACCGAGACCGTTTAAATTTTGTAGTTTTTTTTTTACATTATGGGTTTTAATAATAAACCGTTGTTGTAACAAGCTACTACATATATCCTGCCGATTTGTACTACTATCTCATATACGTACTACTATCGTACTACATATCTCCGTCGAACAGCATTCTGAACCAGTGGTAGCATCATACATGGCGATACAACAATTTTGTTAATGTTTGTTTGATGAAAAGCATTTTAAAGTTTAAATAAAAAATAAATATATCAGTCCATTTCAGCTTACAAGGTACCGCTTTAACATAACATGGCCAAATTAACGGGGCTTAGGAGAAAATCTCCGTGTTATGATATTGCGGTGTTGGTCGCCGCGATTCGCTTATCGCTTTAAGTATGTTAGCGGATAAGTTTTTTAAACACTGATATAGATTTTCATGAATTTTATTTTTCAGGTTTAGAATAAAATACACAAAATATTTGCGAATTCCACTATTCAGCCCATGAATGACCCATACTGAGTCGGACCTCCTCCACTTACATGGAGGCTAAGTTGTCTACTGTGCCACGCTGACCAGGTGAGTTATCACCGTCTGGATGGAATGGAGTGGTGACATTATTTATTCTTAACTAGCGACCTGCCCCGGCTTCGCACGGGTGCAATTATATTATACCTATAAACCTTCCTCCCGAATTACTCTATCTATTAAAAAAACCGCTTCAAAATCCGTTGCGTAGTTTTAAAGATTTATGCATATGTTTTATACTATACTATAAACTCGTCCAAACGCGTAACGAAAATAATTATATACTTTATACTTGAAACTTATAGAAAATAATTTTCCAAATCGGTTCTGTCGTGTACAGTAGAAAAGAAAAAAAAACAATGTAAAAAAGGATGACGCAGAATGATGAACCTTTAATTTTTGAAAGCAATTAGTAAATATGTATCAGTTTTGACTTAATTTAAAAAAAAGGTTCTCACAAGAAAATTGTGCCAACGTGTCAATTCCCATTCCCTTTTAAGTATTATCATCTTCTTCCGTGGTTCTTTTAATATTGTGGTTCGTTTTGAGAATCATGAGTCACAATTCTCTTATTGACCATAGAGGTTAGTTAATAGTCTATAGTCTAGTGGCTTAGAAGTCTGTAAGTATTTACGAGTATTCATAATTTGTAAGAAAACATCAACAGCACGTGTGTGAGATTATCTAACAAACGTTACGCATGTGTTCATAGAGATAATAACAAAAAATCACTGATAAAAGATAAATAAATATTAAAAAACAATCTTCATACAAACTCGTCGCAGCGTGAAACCACATCAGCTTACCGAACGCGCCAATGACAAAATTATTTTATTTTATTTATTATACGCGCGAAAAACCGATCAAAGATAATCAGATAAAGGTTTTAATTCCGTGATCATAAATAAAAAAGTGGGCTATTCTGTTACGTGAAGTCGTTGGTGTTCCGTACTTAAAAATATACACTTTAAACGATTTATTTAATATGACCTACTGTCGGTCGTCACCTAAATACACGTAGGGTAATTAGACTACTGTGTCACGCTGTCCAGAAAACTTGTGAAGACTATTATCAATTTAAATAACGGGGATTTGTATAAGATTAGGATTGTTAGATTTATTTTTGTACGCGGCGTTATGGCTAAATAGTCAATATACAATATACACAAAACAATGCAAGAAAAACTGCTAAATTCCCACCGTTAACTTAGAGGAGGCCGACTTAGCATTGGGCCAATTTATAGGCTGAAGTGACGAATGTGGAAAGAATTACTGTTATTTTTTTCAATATCAGTTTCAGCACAATTTATTTCGTTTTAACATAAGGTCAACGGAATTCTAAAATATTAATAAAGTTTTGCCTGTGGGAATTTTGACACTTGACGCAAGAGCTAGATGCAAGATAAAATAAGTTTGTGAACAAGTGCCCAGGATTAGGTGGGATTATGAATGTGCTTTTAATGAAATTACGGTGGACTTGTGGAAAAGCGGTGTAATTAACAACTGGAATTAATTTAGACGGTGGCGGAGTAAACACCATATTTCATTGGGTCGAGTTTTTATTCATTAAGGCGCTTCACACACTGCCCCGCGCTCCGTCGCCTGGCGCGGAGTGGCAGATTTTAATATTGTATGCAAGTACATCGACTAGTATAGTAAGTATAATTTCAATGATAACGCCGCGCGTTTTCAGTGAAATTAAAATCTGCCACTCCGCGCTAGGCGACGGAGCGCGGAGGGCAGTGTGTGAAGCGCCTTACTCCTTCACAAGAGATGAATAAAGGTGGACTTCATTTCACATGCTCTACCTGTTGAAACCAATTTTTGACTGGAACATTTAAGTTACGTCACACCTGAGCTTTAATGTCTCAGGTTTAATGTTTCATGTCTCGTTATGTTTGGTACGGCAGAATACAATCTTGGAGTGGATGAATTGAGTTTGAACTCTTTTCTTATGGTTCATCCGCCTTCAATCAATAAGGTGTCGTGTGCTTACCTGTCTTTATCAAAATCGAATAATGTCTCTGAATTGTAACCTCTTTTTGTAGATGATCGGAGTTTTTCCAGCTATTCATTAGAGCCATTGTATTTTTATCGCTAAACCATTCCATTTTGAGGATATATTAAAAAACTAAAGGAACTTGATACTAACAAGTGCCAAACAGCAGGATTATTTCCCTCCACAGTCTTCGAGGAGGCTCAACTCAGTAGTGGATCATTTATGGGCTTCGATTAAGTATTTTAGACAGGTAAAAACAACTGTATTACAGTTAAAACAGTACAGGAAAATCAGTGAAAATGACCTGCCTGCCACACGGTTAAGGGTACTTCATGTACGGTAAACCTATTCTAGCTCAGCCTCAAAGCCCTCTAATCACTAGAGAAGTGCGCAGCCAAATAATCGGTTTATCACTTTGGCAACTAAACCCGCTTGATCGAGTTAAGCTCCAAGATTCGAACAATTGGAGCTGTGTCGAACCCATCCCGCACTCGTTTGCAACGCGTGACCGGAGTACCGACGAAGAGGTTTTTATAATATACGACATCCAACGCAACGACACGATTGTCGTTGACTTTCATTGTAGGTTTATTTTATTTGTTATACCACTAGGACTAGGACGTTAGCACTATAAGAGGACATGATCCGAATTGATGACATCTTCCTTTTTATAGTCATTCCTAGATAGAGTCCCATACTTCGCTCAGTAATCCAACATCGCCGTAGGGTGATACTGCCCCAGTATATTTAGGACGATGGTTATCCTTTATTTTCAACCTCCTTACTTTGCCTGGTGGTACTATCCACGTGGTGTCGGATTTAGAATACATAGTGTCATCATCCTATTCCATCTTGACAGTGTCGTGAGAGCCAACAAAAGGAAATGATATCTAAGCCCTGTGGGTCACAAGGCTTAGCCTTGCATGGCACAGTAGGCCTCTGGCTCAGTAGTGGGTAGTAGTAGTAGTTACTTTGCCAGCTTGATTGTTAAGTATGCCCATGTAAGCCACTCATTATTTGAATGAATGGAGGTAAGTATTATATATACAGAGATGCTACATAGCAGAATGGTGCTTTTGCGCACAAAAACTAAATTTGGACATGGGGAGTGAGAGTTGGATTTGACACGGGCTCTAAATTAAAGAAGGCTGAATAAGGATTCTTGAGTATTAATTCAAGATAATTACTAACAAATATTTTAAGTATTGCTTAATATGTAAGGCTTGGAATTTGTAGACTGTTAATGCGTAAGAAAAAGAAAATTTGACACTTTGCAGAAGAACAGGATGACATAATATAAGCAACAAAGGGTAATTTGATGGTAATTATTTCTTATCAAAAATGAATCTCCTGCGTTAAGTAACTATCTCGCGAGAGCTGTTGATATACATGTAATCCATGAACACAAATCAAAATTCATTTAATCCAGTTAGCTCATTTGACTCTCAAGACTCAAGCAGCTCTTTTCACAAGTGAATCAATAATATAAAATAGAAGATTTACCAATTCAGTTGGAAATGCAGCTCTGCAGAGAAGAGATGGCAAGAAACTCTGTAGTTAAGGATATTTAGATGGCCATTTTTAGGTGGAAGGTCGGGATAAGACAGATTTATGAGAGCGAACTCGCGCAATAGTCGCAAAGAGCCGAACATCTGACACCTCTAGCCAATAATAGTAACCTTTTAATGTTTGAGTAATTGTAAGTGACACGCAGACCCAAGGACAAGGCACTCTATCTTACACAGGCAGTTTTTGCCTAGAGCCATAGAGAAAGTCGTCGAATTTAAAAAGAATCAAGTGACGACTTAGCTACGGCGAACTAAAATAAGTGTAGTGGTTCGTACAATCGGTGCGCAGTCTAAGACCTCTCCATACAAATAAGGATTTACTTAAGTTTCGTCCACACTTGTGGCCAGCCTTTGTGGTAATCACTTGAGAATGCTGTGTTTGTGAATATTACTGGTTTTTGGATAGACAATAATAATTTGTAAATATGTATTATGTATTTTATTCAATTCAGTTAGGAGTTTTTATGTACAATGCAATCTAGGTTTTTGCAGAAGAGGGTTGTCATCTAGTCTCTCCCGTGACCACGACTGCTTCAAAGCATTCGAAAGGTTGGGATTTAAATACACAATGACAATGTTTAATTTTTGTTGGCAAATGTTGTACAGGGGCTCTAGTCTGGTACTTCAATCGAGTCCAAATCGTCAATCAACCTCATCGTCATCGTATTTCGGATATTTTGCCAATGACATACCGCGATATCTACACGTGGCCATATGCAAACGATTTTGAAGTAGATTATGATTGTTAGACACAATAGATATCGAATAGCGTAGTAAGGTAAAAATAGCAAACTTGGGACCAAGTTCTAATGTTCACTATTTTTTTTTCTTACCAGGTCATCGGTCATTCTTACTTAACCAGGTCATCGGTCCACCATGTGGGAGGCCTACCAGCACTGCGCTTTCCGGAACGCGGTCGGCACTCAAGAACTTTCGTATACCTTGCAACTTTCGACCTGAGCGTAGTTGATGGGCAGATTAAGCAATCGCATGTCTTACTTCTTGCTAAGATAATTCTTAGTAAGAAATAAGACATTCATATATCTATGGAAAATTACACTGCAACAAATCCGTGTAAATACTGGATGTTAGTCAAATCAAATCGATGAAGTGTGAAGTCGAATAGGCCGATGAAAAGTAGACGAAAATATCATGGAAAAAACACAGTCCTTAGTACATAGAAAGTATTATTGAAAAATATTAATGTTCCCTCACGTCCTTGGGTTCCCAAAAATATTAGAATAATATTCAAAGCTTTGTGAAAATAAAACCCTAGATATTTTCATTGATTGCTCCACCTTTAAAAGCTCATTATACTACAAAATTCGGAACGGAAAGGCGAACCGCGTCAAATTCGAATTTCCGTACCGCAAATTAGGAAAGAGAGCAAAAATTTGAATTCCAATAAACGCGAGCGAGATAGAAAATGTTATTCTGAATATAAAAATGTGACTGACGAATTCAGCTACTTACATATTTTGCTCTATCAAAAGGAGTCGAAGGTTCCAGAATAATTTTGAATTGAGAATACGCTTTGGCGCCAAACGCCTTTTGTACAATCAATATTCAATGTTGGCCACACTGCTCGTTCACGTTTGAATTTGGAATCAATCATTCGAATTTCAAATGATTTGAAGACGGCGTCCGAAATAAAGTACGTTGAAATATTCTTTTTTTTTGTTAATTTACGTAAATACCTATTTCCAATGATATTAGAAGTAAAAAGGTGTAGATGGGTTATAAGCGTTCAGCAAGCGGCACGTTAAAAGTAGGCTAATTAGCAAACCTGACCTCAGTGTTGCGTCGCTGGCGTCAACAGATGCACGTCAAGAGCCGTGTGTAAAAAGTGCGATAAAACAATTGAAAATGGCGTCGTGTGTTATGAGATATTGCACAAACTACTCTAACAAAACTTCTAAAAGTCAAGGAATCACTTATCATTCGTAACTATCACTATTTCAGTAATATAATTAATATTTTTTACAAATTAAAAATGTTATTCGTAAAATATGGCGGTATAAATCAATGAGTGGAACAAAAGTATCCTCATTACCAAGTGCAAAAGAGATAGATGTCATTACGCATCACAGACTATAGAGTAACAGACATGTGAGCTGCCTAACGGAGTAGGTACAAAGGTAAGGTTATTAGGTGATGTTATTTTTTGTAATGCAGTTGTTATTTAAATTAAATTGTTTTATTTTTTTGAGCTGTGTTACTTGAGTAATAAATATACTATTAATACAGGGCAATTTTTAATTAACATACATCTCAGAAGGTGGAGTTCTCATGATTATAAACCACTTTTACTATGGGAACAACCCTGAAATTGCGAAAAAAAACTGCTGTTTCTAACATTTAAGTTTACATAACGAGACAAAATGTTTTTACAAAATATTTTTAGGCATAAAACTTTGTAGGGCAAAATGTTATGTCTGTTTTAATTAATCTATATTGTTTCTAGTGCATGTGATGACGCATCACCACAAATTATATTTGTCTCTATTTAGCACGTGATTAATAAATCATATCATCCTACTTTCACGACTCATCTAATGCAGTATGCATATTGCATATTAAGTTAACTATGTGTGCGTTGGCTTGCCATTTTTATAGATCGACTGTTGTACAGGTAACGTATCTACACCTTTTAATTGTAACATCATTGCCTATTTCAATTTAAACTTTAATTATGCACTTATTACTGCTGGACATTCCGTGTGGTGACGACCCTACTTCATCCTGAGGGTGTCGTAAGGAAATGATATGGCCGAAAACCTAGCCGTAAGAGAAGGAAAATTTGATACGAATCTTTAGGTATACCAATAGATCTGGCCAGAAGGCACATTTAGCTAATTGCCCTCCATGTAGTTGGAGGAGGCTCAGCAATGGTTCAATTATGTGCTGAGAAGCAGTAAGCAGTACTTTGCTTGACGACGACATAAACTATATAAGCCAACATTCCGACCGAAAAGGAAAGAACTGGCTAGTAAAATCTCATATTTGAGTAGGTACATATACAATCGAATAAATACTATAGTTATAGAAGTCATCGGATACTTTGGTTTTGGGTATTTATTAGCTAATTGGACTCGTTCAATAGACCGCCATCTGCAATTGAAACACGTTATTTTAAGTGACCGAACCTTACATCGTCGTTTGTTACAAAAACCAATTGAACAACAATCCTCAACCCTAAAATTCCATAGTTGGATGTTCTCAACGTAACTTCATGAATTTTAGACCTTTATTTCATAGATGGCGCTACTTTTTTTGGTTTAGTGACATCTATGTTATCATGGGGAAAACTTGATTATAGCTTGCGACGGATGTCACGAAAGCCCGATGTAAAAGCTCTGTTGATAAATGCCATCTGTACGTGCAGATCCAGACTAATTCAAAGCTACAGTTGGTGCTTGCAAGTTGCAGGTTATAATAACTTCTTTACTAGAGCGTAAAACTTTCACTACCTATAGATGGCATTAGGTGTCTTATAACAAAGTTTATTATAGAAGCAGTCTAATCAGATAATTGCATTTCAATTATAATCGATTGAACTTGGCAGACAATGTTTAATTTAGTTGTGGGGTCTTTTAGCCCCTTTAATTTAGCAGCTCCTCAATTTAAAAACATAATTTCATCCGTAATTTAATATTCAACAATAAATTAAAAAGTGGTTTAATATAATACATACTATTCTGAACTACCAAATAATTTAATTTACAACAAACCAAACATCTGAAATCTTCATGACTCATCGCCATTAGAATCTGACCACCTAGTGTTGATGCACGATCGAACATAATTGCCTTCCCACGCAAATAAAATTTGTTTATTTACATCATTGATATACCTTGTAATTATCGTGAAATTATGAACAGACCTATAATTAAAATTAATTGTACCGGCTCCACGCATCCCATCAACGTAACACCATGTTGTATGAAAAAGGATCAGTGATTCCGTGACGTCCCTAAAGCGAGAACGTGCCGTTCGTTCTTTCGAATGAACGCGATCTCGGAGAACATTGCGATTCAAAATATTGTTCTATTTACTTTTGTAATTTAATATTCATGCAGTGAATGTTTTTTTAACCGTCCTCAATTTAAATTTTTGTGATGTTCTGGAATAACGTTATTGGTTTATCAGTTGTTTTTGTTATGTGTTTCAACAGTGTTTGGAATGGAAATCAGTTTGCTTCAGGTATGTTTTGTTAAATTTCCTTTTATTGTTATTTTGATTTGAGTAGAAACATTTTACGCGGAAACGCGGAGATGTATTTTTTTGTTTGTAGTTAGGTTAAATTATATTTAAATACTAATGTGATTTTACTTTATAATAAAAATATAATATTTATATGTATATAGATTGACAAATAGTTCATTAATAAATTTAAGAAATAAAAGGTATAGTTTTTTCTTGAAGGTATATCCATGAAAATTAATTATCATAAACTATCATAATTATGCTACTAACTACCTCGACATCAAAATTTACTAGGGGCCATCGCCATTATTGTGTACTAGATGGGTGCGGCTTCATATTATTATAATAAACATCATAATTTATACACAAATAAAAAAAAATCGTACAGATTTATGTCATACACAGCCCAGCACACTATATTCAACACACCTTCCAAAAAACGCTTTTTATTCTTCTGTTCAAATCGGGCTCAGTCGTTGTTCATGGTGATGAATTTAGAAAACAGGATGTCACCAACCCATCCTGAGAGTGTCATAAGAAGAACGACGAAAGGAACGGAAGAGGCAAAACACCTAAAAGACTTGATCCAGTTCTAGAAAACTTGATACAAACCCTTGTGCCAATAATTTCTCTCCATGAATTTCGAGAAGGCCTGACTCAGTAGCAGGCCATTCAAAGGCTGGAACGACGACATTCTTCGTCCTTAAATAATGTGAATAAACCATTTACATGCTTTTTTATTTCAAACGAGCAAAATACAAAGCCTGTGTGAAATTTATATTATAGACTAGCTACCCGCCCCTGCTTCGCACGGGTGCAATATTGACATATAAACCTTCCTCTTGAATCACTCTATCTATTAAAAAAAACCGCTTCAAAATCCGTTGCGTAGTTTTGAAGATTTAAGCATACATAGGGACGGACAGACGACAGCGACTTTGTTTTATACTATGTAGTGATACAAGTCCGAGCTTTTTATGTCTGTGATAATGACAAGCAGTAAGTGAGGAGAATACTTGGATGGATTCTAAAAATGGACGTTGCAATTTCTGTCATTAGCTATAGACTATAAATTATATAAGTAAATATATTTTAACCCCTCTAAAAACAGGTGTCTTATAAGTTTGACGTCATAGCTCGTGAAAAAACATGTAGAATAACATTAAGCTAACGAATGCGGGTGAAACGTACCGTATAGCCCTGTGAATTGAGGTCATAGAGCCTACATCTGCGTATAAATTATCGCATAATTATTATTCGTTTGTATGTATTTTAAAGTATGAGAGAAGAACAGATGATTTTGTGAACCAATTTTAATTACAAACTACGTGTTGCGTCGGTACTGAGCCTTCTAGTCATTGTGAATATGCTATCGTATAAGCTTCGTAATGTGTGTTCCACAAAGTTTTTTAGGCTGTTGTACATAGTTCTATAGTTATGACACTTTTGTACGAACGAAAGTACAAACTTTTGCTTTTATTTTTCCTAAGATTTACACAAAGAGACAAAGTATCTTTATCAGTAATGCTATCGACTCATTCGTCATGGCTATAGGGTTTTTGTTATAGTCTGTATAGACATTTCTTCAAAGTAAAAAGAGCTCAAGTCCACAGTTGTATCTAAGTGTTGATATGGTCGTTGGATTTAATCTTATCAAGAAACTCGATGCAAATTAGTATGCTGTTCTGGTTTCTGTAGCTTCCGTTATACCTACCGCTGACCGGCATCACATAATCAACAACTATAATATTATTATTTGCTGATAACTTTCCTAAAACTACTGATATCAGATTAAATGTGGCGTCTGTTTGGATTTACAAATTATTATAGATGCTTCGTGTTAATAGAAGTACAGAATCTACCCAAAATCAAATAATTAATTTTTCATTGTTCTGAAAGTGTTGGTTACAGTATACATCCATTCCTATAGAAATTGCCAAAGGAACTTGATAAACTAAACATAAGAAAAATGAAAAAAGCACGTTTACACATCGAAAAAATCTTTAATTTTAAATAAATCCTTCCACTGTAATAAAACTTGGTTCTTAGTAGAGAGTTTTGGAGTTCCATCTACTCAAAAAATGCATTAATACCTACGCATGACTGGCTTAACAGATATCCATTCAAACCCCTTTTATTGTTCTAGACCAAGACGAAACAACAGCAAAAGAGCTTAGACCGGAGTACATCCATCCTGATGGTTTACTAAACTTCGACCCTTACCTATCAGACTTCAAACCAGATCCAGAGGAAGAAGACGATTATATACCAATTCCCGAAAATGACGAAACCATTGATGGCTTACCCATATTTTTACTAGAACCAAAAAATTCTTACGTTCTGAGGACCAGACCCGCCAATCTGCTTTGCAGAGCCGCTAATGCTCTGCAAGTCTATTTTAAATGCAACGATGTGAGAGTAGATAAGACTGTACAATTTGAACATGTTGACCCTCAGAATGGAGTGAGGGTAGTTGAAGTTGAGATTAATGTAACAAGGAGTGAAGTAGATGGAGTAAGGAGAGGAAGATACAGCTGTGAATGCTATGCTTGGAACAGTAGAGGAAGAATTAGAAGTCAAGCTATTTTTATAGAATATGCTTGTAAGTAGCTTGTTACTATATTAGTAGTAGTTAAATTGAGGAATATTCTTATCACTACCAAATACTTTCACTGCTGAAAATAGGCCTCCACCGATATTCAAAATTATCGAAGAAATCATATTTAAAATTTTAAATCATGTGGTTTAATTTAAGTCTACAGCTCTATTCTCTGAAAACTTTATTTATTTCATAATGTTTCTTTTCATCATATCTCTCGGGCACAAGTTGTTCGCTTTCTCCTAGCTACATGCCCGTATTTTCTGCAATTTCTTTTGTACAACAAATTCGAAGCTCTATTGACCTATAAAATCTCGTTGGAAAGTTTATAAAGCAGGCTCCGAGCCTAGTTGGCTTGCGAAGCTCTTAGCAAGGCGTGTCACTGGTTACGCGAGCAGCATTAGGATGAACGCTATAGATGCTTGCCAAGATTTTTCATTCTGGAAATATCTAGAACTACGATTTTAGGTTTTCTATTTCAATTTTAGGCCAAATATTGGGCATGGGTATATCGGTAGCCCATGTGTGTGTGCCCAACGTTCTCTCAAAGGTTTCGTTTCATATTCGTACTAAACATAGACTTTTCAACCCTAGTCTTACCGCATTCAGAACTAGAATTCGCAACATTCTAAAACAAAACTCTTACTAGGAGATAACTATACTATTATTATGTTTTATAATGATGTGTCAATGCCTTGTGGAATTTGATCTAGCCCATACCCCTACATGTTTTTATATATTTTGCTATTTATCTGATTATTTTCTGTTGCATTGTCCAAATAAATGAATATCAGGATAATAATATCACCAATTTTACTTGTTTTCAATAATTATAATGAATTGCACTTAGCCCATTTCTTCATACATTCAAAATACATCCCCTCGTATCTCCAAAATCATTAGACCGATTTTGATAAATGCGTCTTAGTTCAGTGTACTGTAACTGACTTTACAATGTATATTTCGATACGTTAGAAACAATAAAATATTTTGTTGTGTAATCAACAAGCGTAGTTTATTATTTCCGCTATTTAATGGAGCGCTCATTTGGATCGATCGACCCGTTAATGTTTTAATTATTAAGGTATAACGATGGTTAGATTACCATAGAGAAAGGTTTCGTTTACTGTAACATCAGTGAAATATCTATAGGGATGGTTGTTTTTGTATGGGAATCAATCTGGGAATGAAATTAACAAACTAAGACTGAAGCCCTCTTCTAAACAAATAAATCAAATTGGCGTGTCTGTTTGTAATATTAAAATAACCGCTTTTTACTAAGTCCATTTGGATACACACACCAAAACAAAATTGATTTTTTTTTTATTATTTTACTGTCTTTCTGTTTGTTTCTGATTTTTGAAATGCTAGACCGATTTTGACAGGAATTGCACTGGCTGCTGATGTAATAAGGAGTAACTTACTTACTATAATTGACATCTCCTCCCCCCGCTTTTCTAAAGCCCATTGTTCGGTTTTTACAAATATATGAGTGTTTATCGCGCTAAATACCTACCTAAAAATAAACTCTGCGACCTGACCTCGAATCTACTCCAAATTCATGGGGGGAAATTGTCTACTGTACCACGCTGGCAAGATGGGTTCGCCCAGGGTTTGTTTTAAGTTTTCCTTTTCTAGCGGTGATCTGCCTCTTGTGTTCTTTAGTCACCTCCCAAGACAACCTCAGGATGACATGGCTTGGTGACATAGTGTATTCTAAATCGCATCAATACAATTACTAAATAACTTAGTATTATTGTTCTGAAAAATAATTGTTATAGTACAAATATTGTTGTACCGAAAGTTTATTTTTGTTAGGTTTTTTAAAGGGAATGAGAATGGAGCGAAGTACTTTTTTTTTCTAAAAAATACTGTATACATTTTGCTATTTTCTCTTTCAGAAGTATAATCATTGGTACTATTGGTAGAATGTTACATGCTGTCATCGTTAAGTATTACCAGTGTAAATGCTCAGAGCGATATCTTCGTCACAAGTAATCTAGTCAAATAGAAAACTTGTTTTCCACTGAGATTTCTCTTATACAAACTCTCTACACGGCTACAGTGGATAATGTTTTAAGATACGCTCCCTTTGTAATCACCAATTATTTCGAAAAAAAAAAATATTTGTGATGGTTCCAATTTCTTCACAAATAGATTTACCGAATTGGGTTCAGTAGTAATCAAAAAGGTTTGGAAGAAGGCAACATTTTCATTTTATCGAATTTATTATTTGAGTCTATGACGAAGCATGTACGTTTATTTGTACTATGTAAATCGATATTTATTTTGGGCTTTTTTCACTTTTAAAGTCAGTTACGTCTAGTAACTTTAAAAGTGGGTCAGTGGGCATTCAGGGGCTGAAACGAACGAACGCCTAGTAACACTTGAAGCCTGGACATATGAGTTTTTTTATTTAGCGCAATTGTCTATGACTTAAACCTTTGCTTATAACTTTATTTATTCAACGAAATATCCAAAAATTTGTGAAAATATCAAAATGAACATCGCATCCCTTAACATTGCCTAACTTATAACGAAGCAAGTTCACGCCGTTATTTAAAAAAGCCGATATTTTTACGACTGTTTTTATTTTCATCCCCCGCATTTTCGAGGGGTTGATAGTAACGGAACCATTATGCGGAGGAAACAGTGCTTCCGCTCGTTAAGTCAAGCACTTTGCACTTTGACGAATGCTCACTAGCTGTAAGAGGGGAGTTAGTCATCTCATGGCTATCCATCTGGGAATTACCTATACACATGTATATCTATGTCGTGTTATCAATCTTTTAGCGGTAGGCTGAGTTTTATACTGTGAATAGTTTGGCTTTTTTACGTTTACAATCGGAATACATATACATATGTTGGGCGTTTTGTCTGGAGATAAGTAAAGTTAACCCATAAATGACCAACAGCTTATTATACATGGAGGGTAACTAGCCTACTGTGCCACACTGGCCGAGGGGTTCGCACAGTTTCCTTACTTGCGTCTAGGTTTTCAGCCTTGTCATTTCCCTTTGTCAGCTGTTATGGCACTCTCAGTATGGAATGGAATTGTGACACTATGTATTCTAAATTCGTGGTGATACGCGGACACACCCCACAACCGAATAACCATAAATGTGTTCAAATTGCTCCCTTGCTTAACTTCGATTCTTTGTGTAATATTTAAGAATATATCACGGAAGAAGAAGAAAGCTGTATTGTTTTACTTGTCGTTTGGACGGATTTAGATTACACAAAGTCATACCTCACACCACCCTGGGGGTGTCGTAAGAAGCAAAACTTCATACATACCCTGTACCTTCTTGCCAGCGTGGTACTTAAACCAATTTCCCGACGGCTAATTAAGTGTAACGTTTTGTTAATTTTAAAATATAACAATGAGTAATTGTAGGTTGAATAGAATTGTAGGGTTAATCTAAAGAGCTAAAGACTACGTGACTAAACGCACGAATCCAATATTAATGAGGATGCATAGGCAAGCGATACCCAGTCATTTTATTATTTTGAGGTTCGCGTTTCCAATGTCAAAGACTTATAATTGACTAATCATAAATTGCTGTCCTACCAAATGCTTTAAAGCAATTAAGAAGACTAATATGAATTTTCCGAACAGTTATTTTAATAAACGGGCATTTGTTATGTGAATGTCTCTTCCCGCCGTTTATTTCTAGACGGTAGGTGTGGCCCGTTAATTATCAACCGTTTATTTTAGTATTTCTGGAGTTTGGAAACTTCTCGTAAGAATATTATAAAACCAACTTTCAAACTAACGAAAATGTCACGTTTTCGTTCGTTCAGACGTTCCTGAGAGTGTCGAAAGAAGCTACTAAAGGAAAGGAAGAGGTTTGTCACCTAGCCGCAAGAGAGGGAAAAGTTGATACAAACCCGTGCAAACTCGTCTTCCCTCCATAAAATTAGAGGGAGCCCGACTCAGTAGTTGGTCAGTTATGGGGTGATGTGATAATGATGATGACGTTAATTTTAGGTTATGAAAGAAAAACCGAAAACAAGGATTATGTTCTAAAATTGATTGTATCTCCGTCCAACATCACTTTGAAATAAAGAAAACACAAATCAAATCATTATACAAAGAATATGACACAAGACCTATAAAAGGGTTTGAATCGCAAAATATGCAGGAATTACTATTTATAAAAAAGAAATTATTACGTTGCACTTCAACTTTTGTTGAACGGTGAGTTGGTGACGGATTTAGCATACACCCATACCATCTTGAGGCGACTAAGATAGCAAGAGACAGATCACCCAGCCGCAAGAGAAGGAAAACTTGATACAAACCCTGTGTCAACCCGTCTTGCCAGCGTGGCACAGTAGGCTAATTTCCCTCCATGAATTTAGAGGAGGCCCGACTCAGTAGTGGGTCATTTATGGGGTGAAACGACGACGATGACGACTTCAACTTTGATGCACCTTTGCCCACAGATATAAAGAAACAATTCGCAGAGCAGCCCCAATCTGCGACAGTGGAATCCGGCAGAGGAGTGACCTTTAGGTGTATACCACCGCATGCAGCGCCACCTCCTACCATCAAGTGGACCAGAAATGGCATTACCATTGAGCCAACTGATGAGACTCTTGTGCTACCCAAAGTGGGCTTGCAGGTACTTTGGATCAACGGGTCCCGGGTTCGATTCCGGGGTCGGGCAAGTGTCTTTATCTACACCAGATGCACTTGCTCTGAGTCTGGGTGTCATGTGTGTTCGTGATTAACATTTTTGGGAACTACTCCCGCGATACACGTTACACCTAGTGCAGGGGCGTCAAAAAGGTAAACAACACCAAGGGTTCGAGCAAAGCTCCCCTGTCCTTCACTGCCAACACGGAAAAGCTATGTAGTTTCCCGTACGGCAGAATGACACGCGGTGACAACAGTGGTAGGTTTTTGTGGGTAAACCGGTTCGCAACTCACCATCTCAACGCGACCGGGACTCCCACATACCCCAGCCCGTCCCACCGGCTGGGGACTTATAAAAGGTTTCCCCCAATATAAAAAAAACGGCTGGCAAAACTGGCAACGTAGAAGTAGTAAAAGCAGCGCATTGGTATGCCAATTTACAACTGTAACTTTAGAATATTTTCTTCTGACCAGGATATGGCAAACTACACTTGCATTGCCGAGAACATCGCTGGTCAACGCGAGTCGGATATCGCTGTGCTATCCGTCTATGGTATGTTTTCGCTTTTAATGTAAACATCTCCTTTGTTATAGAAGCCACTGTTGCCAATAAGGCGTCTTGTACCTATCTGCCAAACAGCTTGGAAAATGAAAAAAATATATCTTTGTAATTGTTTGAAATATTAGGTTGATAAGCGTTTTTCGCTAGTACAAAACTGATATACTTATTTTGTTTAAGAATCCTGTAAATACCTGACCCTTTATTACAGTATTTTTACTATGCAAAATTATAAAATGCTCTTTTTCTAACTTCTAATTATTTTATTTTGATCAGTGAACCTTTAGAATTTAGTGTATTTTGCATTCCTTTCTTAGTAAATGGCGGTTGGTCGGAATGGAGTTCGTGGCTTCCTTGCCGCTGTGGCTCCCAAGTGAGCGGCCGGCGTCGCACGCGTAGCTGTACTGAGCCACCACCAGCCAATGGTGGCGCGCCGTGCAGAGGATTATCTGTGCAAAGTGATGACGAGTGTCTACGATGCCAGAATTGTAAGAATTTTTGCACGGGTTTTTTTTTAATTTACTAATATTACGATGATCAGCTTGGTGAAAGGATCTAATGGTCCGCCCGGCTACCTACCACCGTCACATCTAAGTCCGGCGTCAAACAGTTTTACTGTGTTTTGTCGTGTATATGTGCGAGCCGGTGGCCAACTGCATATCCTTGAATTGCCGGAGCAGGTATCTTAGACCCTGGCGTTGTTTCGCATCACGCAAGTCGATGGTAAAAGGCGTTCAATTCACTAATATAAGATGAACGAGTATAATATACATCAAATTCAATTACACGAGAATATTCCAGATTACTGAGAAGCCCAGGTTAGATATAATTACATAAATGACGACACACTATTCCAAGCCATCAAATTCCATCACTATTTCTACATAGCTGGTTCGTGGTCAGCCTGGAGTTCATGGTCCACGTGCAGTGGGGACTGCATCAGGGTGAGGAGGCGAGATTGCACTGGCACTTGCAGTGGCTCCACCATGCAACACGCTACTTGTGTCGACGGCCTCTGTTCTGGTGGACTGAGTAAGTAATTGCAGGGAAGAGTGAAAATAAACTTCTGCTAGCTCTTTATTTTCTGGACCAGCTTTAACCTCATGATTTTCAGAGATTTTCACCACCGTCAGAAGTGTGAAAATTGATAGCTGGGCTAACCTTAAGATCTTGCTAAGTATCTTGTTCCACTAGATGGGTAACTAGGTGGGACCCCAATGAAATTGGAAAAAGTGCGTTGCCTTCCTATTTTGAAATTCAACACTTTTAAACGGATTTATCGCGGATTTCGCACCTGAGAGATTAGATGATAGTTGTCGTCAAATGTACAAAGAAATAGTTAAATCTACTGCCTATATATTTTACACGTGATAAATCCGTTATAAACTATTTAATTCCAATGTGTAATAATCGCGAAAATCTAAGACATCATAACATTTATTATGTTTAGGGTTCTACACCAATAACACAACGCTGTACGTTGGAATTGGAATCACAGTAGCGATGCTCTTAGCGGGAGTGGCCATCTTATATGTATGGTGCAAATACAGAAATACACAACCAGGGTATTCAGTAGGAAGAATTGGTGAGTAATGTAGGATGTGCCTTTGGATGAGGGGTCGGTTCTATTCCGGGATCAGGCAAGTTTCTTGGAGCAAGCCAGGAGCACATACTCTTAGTCTGAATGTCATTTGTGTCCGTGAATTACATGTTTGCAAACAGACTCCGCTATACAAGACATATTATACAGAGTAGATATGACAGATGGGGCATTAAATTACACTACGTATACTATATGTGATTAGTATGAATTCGAAACGGTACAAAAAAATACACCTGATTTTTCATGGGGGGTGGAGGGGTAGTCTTAAACCTCACCAGGTATCACCAAGGGGGAGGGAGGAGTTAAACATTTAAAAAAAAACATCACGTGATTAATGTACAGCCCCTAAGGTTAATAAACGATGCGTTAGGCATAAACATCTGTTAGGAAAGATATATCATGTTCAAATGAGGCAAAAATATGAAAAATCATTTGCGGCTAAACTATTGCTCCAATATAATTGATTTTTTGTACAGAGCCTGGAAATGATACCTAGTATAGGCAGTTAAAAAAATGCCCCTATGTCGTATCAACCCTGTATATAGCGCATTCCCCGTTTAAAATATACTGATGTCTTCCTGATACCTCCAAAATATAAGACGCAGCAAAAACTTGATACACATCACAAGTAAGGACATACATAGCTTATCGAGAGAAATGACTTGAAATGTACCATTCAGAGACATGTCTTCGACGGAAAAGGCTATATTTCTACTGATTGTCTATTCGATATGCATTCCAAAAACTTTGTTTCCATTGCAATGGTTATAAAAGCTACGTATTCTGATGTTCTGTTACTAGTGATTAGATAATTTAACACGTTCGCTGCGGCGTCATTTTTAGTGTACTTTCATTTGGTGCGTGTGTGGTCACATTGACTCATGGTGGACTTTTCAATGGTGCGTGTGTGGTCATATTGACCCTTAAAAAAATCAGTTTTAATATGGGTTTTATTCAGTGGTGATAGTGATTATGGAAATTTATTTTTTGCAGGTCATAGACCTCTATATAGAGTATATGTGACTACCGGCGTTTTCGGCTCCTTTGTTTCGTTTATGCTATAGAAGAGAAACAATTTGTGAGTTCATTTTGACCACACAACGCACTGAAGACATCGAAAAGCTAGTGATGGGAAACACTTCTGTTAACATTCAGATCGATAAAATATCTGCAGTTTATGTTAAAATAATACCATTCACATTTTAGAGGCTTAAAATTAAAAATCAAAGACTTTTTATTTTAGTATAACCGCACGTTCCTCAACAGTGCTGCATTCCTTCCTCGGTAAATTAATTACAGCAAAACAAAAATGTTAATTCAAAAAATTCAATCGAATTTGACTACATGGGCCATATAACTATTTTATTGACATTTATTTATAAGTCTCAATGTAATGTTAAACATCTAACTGTTTTTGCGGTATCGGATCCTTAACTGAAGCAGGCCTAAAAAATATATGCGGGCTATAAAACGTATTCTTCTATTCGATATTTTGGGTTTTTCTTTCATCTTTTGTCGTTTCTTAAGTTTCTACCTCACTGTCATAATTTAGTTTTGGGATTCTGAGACTTGCTGAGAACATCACACTACCTAACTAATTTAAAATACTGAAATTCAACGTTGCGGGTAAGATCGAAAATTTAGGCGCGCAAACGACGTATCATCTACCCTGTCATGTATTACAACAACACTAACTACACAACATGGCGCCAGCGGATCGTTCAGTGCGGATGTGGGGTGCGGGGAGTGTGTGGTCATATTGAGCTCATACCGCACTAGAATGAAATATTTTTCTTTTGGTGCGGGTGAGGTCATATTGGGTCACGAGTATTTAAAAATGCTGGATTGTTCACAATAAAGCGGTAATTATAATGGTATACTCATCTCATTCCTGTAAAAGAAATTCTTAAAGTTATCCCTCTCGCACCAGAGGAAAGTACGCTATTTTCGTTCCGCACCACACAAAAGTTAGCTATGAGCCAATATGACCACACAACGCAGCGAACGTGTTAATAGTAATTTATCAAATACTAGCGACCCGCCCCGGCTTCGCACGGCTGCAATTATGCATGTTTTATACATATAAACCTTCCTCTTGAATCACTCTATCTATTAAAAAAACCGTTCCAAAATCCGTATAGTTTTAAAGATTTAAGCATACATAGGGACGGACAGACGACAGCGACTTTGTTTTATACTATGTAATAATGATAATGATAGGCTTTTGGTTGGATATCTCTAATGATTGTGAACCGTATCCTTGACTTCGGTTGATGATGTCAGGTGTACCCAAAGCTGGTGGTCATGACAAGAGTAACGCGGCTCCTGACCTGACTCGCACGTGCAATGAGTATTGGATGCGAGGACCCGACAACCACTATGACATGCCTCATGTTAGAGACAGGTGAGTTACTAGAGAACATGAAGAATTGTTAGACAACAAACTAATGTTTATCTTAATTGTTTTAGTATATGTTACGTGTTCTAAAAAATAACGTGTAAGTCCTTTGCAGCCTGGCCAAGCACTAACAGTTACCATGTTAGTGCATTTTTTTGTAATCTTCTGTAAATGTGGATTTAAATGAATTCTAGAAAGTGGTCTAGGGGTTGGATGCACTGCTTTGGATCACGGGGTTCCGGGTTCGATTTCGGAGCCGGTCAAAAGTCGTTGTGTAAACTAGAGGCCCTTGCTCTGAGTCTCAATTCCATGTGTGTAAACTGCCCCGAAAAATAAACTTTGTTACCTTTTACTTTGAGATTTTGATGTGTACTATTTGTTAGGAAGCTTTATTAGTTTTTTTCTTCAACATAATCACACATATTTGCACTTACATTATTATGATATTTATTAATTAGAATAGTAGTAAAACATAAAAGCTTTTTACTCTTCACGCTACGACGAGTTCTAATATTACTGCTGGGTTTATAACTGAGAAATAACTTTTCCCATCAATTACAATAATGTTGCCATTTATTTCGCACTCCCCTATTCGGTGCTATTCAAGTAGAGAAGGAAGTGTTTGTTGTCGAGGATAACATATACATTAATATTTTTACGCTTAATCCTTTGCGGGGTTACCAGGGAGAGTCAAAAAGAGAGAGGAAAAAAGTTAGAGGAAGTATTTTTTTAAATTTAAGTTAAGGGTTGGTGTTGTTCACAATGCTTTCTCTTTTAATTTTTCACGTTTATGATACCGCAAGTATTTATCATGAGGTGGACTATGCTGAAACACCGTCTGCCACGTCTACTGGGTTCATAAATAACCCAGCGCTTATTCAATCCCATTATATGGAGGTTAATTAGCCTACTGTGCCACACTGGCCAGAAGGGTTAAGACAGGGTTTCGTTCCAAGTTTTCCTTTTCTTACGGTTAGGATTTCGGTCTTGTCATTTCTTTTTTCGGCTCTTATGACACCCTTAGCTTCGAATGGGGTGGTGACTCTATGTATTCTAAATCCGCCGCTATACGGATCTTATCACTGCCTAAGTCCTATAAAAATATCTTTCATTTTGGGTAACTTGTGTTTAATTGTTTTACCAGCAAATGATTAATCTAGTGTTGAGATAGATAAACCATCTTTATTCCATATCCTCTAGCTACTCTTCACCATTCGGCATTAGCAGTCAGAAGCCATCTTCTGTTAGCAGCAACCATTACGAGATGAAGCCTTACAGTCCTTCTGGCGAGTCTGCATCAAGTTGTTATACTAATTGTGAGTATTATTGCTTATCATTTATAGGTTGTGTCTAGTCCTTCTCTGATTGTTCACTCCTGAGTGCTCATACTTTTCTTTGTTAGTTACGTTTTTGACCTTGCTCAAGTATCTATTATCGTATCACTTATCTACTACAAATTATGGGGCAGGCAATTCAAGGAATTCGGCTCTAACATACACACGACGGAACACAGTAAAGCTGCTTGACTTAGATGTGAAGGTGGTAGCCAGGCGGACTATTAGATCCTACCACCAAGCGTGCTGGGTTTTGCTGACATTTACAACATTTTTTTCCCAGCGTGCGATGGGGGAGTTTTATATTATGACCGGTCCCGACACGGGTAATTTCGGCTGCCGAAATCGAAGTTATTTTGACCTTTGCATCTATTCATGGCGTAATATTTACAAATTAAAATGAAGTACCATCTGTCTGTTAGTCTCCATTCATTTCGAGACGACGAAAGAAACGCAAGTGGCAGATCACCAAGCCGCCAATCCGTCCCTGCATTTGAAGACGGTCCGACTCAGTCGACAAAATGACCATCAATGTACTATAATAAATAAATAAATAATAATAAATATCCTTGGACATTTCACACAACGCCATCTCGTCCCAAGCTAAGCAATTTAATGCTTGTGTTATGGTAACGAGATGGATGATGAACTACTTATATTTTTTTTTTGTAAATACATACATATTATAGATAGAAATGACACACAGACTCCGAGCCAGTGCCTCTGGTTTAGACAAAGACACTTGCCCGACCCCGGAATCGAACCCGTTGATTCAGTGCATAAATGACCCACTGCTGAGTCAGACCTCCTCCAATTACATGGAGGGCAATTAACTCTTTGACGCTGGCCAGATGGGTTGGCACAGGGTTTCGTATCAAATTTTCCTTCTCTTGTGGCTAGGTTATCAGCCTTGTCATTTCCTTTTTTCGTCTCTTACGACACCCTCATGAAGGAATGGGGTGGTGACACTATGTATTTTATCTGTCACCATACGGACCAATTAATCTACAATTATACCAAAAATACCTGGAGCAGACTGGCAAGAGACAGAGCCAAATGGAAGGAAATGGAGGAGGCTTTCACCGCCAGAGCGGTCCTTACAACAAATGCGTTAGCGCAGTTTTAAAAAAATAATTCAAATTAGTAGCTAACCAACTAGAATAAGTTTAATACTAACACTACAAATAATGTTTAAAATTCATGTATACTATGTGTGTAAGGAATAAATAAAGCTTTTATTATTATTGTTATACCAAAATTAATGAAAATCAGTCAGCGTACCTAAGTAAGTAGCTTCAGACACTAAGTAAGTTTCTCATTTGTAATATTAGCTTGTGTTCTTGCAGCCAGAACTATGACGTCACGATCCAGCGAAGGCTCATCGCAACTAGCAGAGCTGGTTACATCTTCGCCTTCGACTTTGTCTAAAGTTGACGTAGCAGTCACTTTACCTATTGGTCACTTGGATACGAGTTATAGGGACAAGATATGTTTGACTATAGTGAAGTGAAATGAAGTGAAATAAAGTGAAGTTTCAACAGTGTAAACTGTGTATAGCTATTTTCAGTATGTTGCGAATGTGTATTGATTGAATTAATGCTTACTAGCTTCTGTTTTCGGCTTCGTCTACGTACATAGTTCTGTGAGAAGCTAAAAGAAATGTTGGTATCCTAAATTTACATTATACGGGATCCATTTATTGTTTATGTATAACTTTGTGCTATTTCAGACTAGACGCTACCATTGCAATAAGTTTCATCCACATCTGTTCTGCTATTTTGTACACACCACCATCTAAACTTTCACATTCGTTGTAGTAAGACTGCGCAAAGAAGAGCGATTTTTGTGTTAATTAATATTATTAAAAACAGATTTTAATGTTATTTTAATTGAACAATATTTTAAAATACTTACATTTGATACTTTTTTTACAACCCGTCCTTAAAAGAAATAACTGAAAAAAAAAGTTGTCGTATTTGTAGACCAAATATACAATTGCTTGTAATTCAATAGCACTATCGAGCAACCTGTAACCTAATATCTACTACTAATACTATTATATATAGCGTGTTACAAAAATCTTTATTACGAGAGGACTGACATTCGAATCACAGGCGACCTAGAGCTACCAACATAGCCCACAGGATTGCCAAATTAAAGTGGCATTGGGCAGGATGCGTAACTCGCAGGACTGAAGGGCAGAAATAAATCTCGAGTGTTGACTGCGGACTGGAAATCGCCTTAGTTGGCCTTCCACACGACGACCTGGTTGAGGTCGCTGGAAAATTATGGTCGCGGGCCGGTTAGGACCGGCCTTCGTGGAAAACCCTGGGGGTCGTCCAGCAGTCGGAGGTGATGATGTATGTAAAATATGCATATTTAAGGCCAGGATCGACAAATAAATATTTGTCGATCCTTAATAAAACCTATATGTTATTCTTAATGCGAACGGATTTCTTAATTTAAAAGGGCGGATCCTATAAATACGTAAAGATGTAACTCGTACGCTAATTGTGTCTATTAAATAATAAATAAGGCTGCATTAACGAAATATTCTAAATTTAAATAAAATAAGATTTAGAAAAGATATTTGTACATGTATGTCTTTTATACGTAACGTACTCTATAAAATGTTAAAAGCATATTTTAAGGATTGTTAAAATATTTTGTAGAGTAAATGTCTGTAATGAAAATATGTACTATTCATTTAGATGCAATATTATTAAAGCGATGTAAGTTAAAGAAAACCGAGTAGATTTGTACGTGTAAATTTTGTATTTAAATCTGTGATATTCAAATAAAATTATTATGTAAAAAACCTAGTTGATTTTTTATTTATTTATTTTGTTCATATATCCGGTGTGTTCTACCAAATTCAATTTAAAAAAAAGACGACACAAACTATATTTCTTATTACAAAATAGTTAAATGTAATACCAAATATTTTTGTGGTGACGGAATGACTAAGAACATTGTCACCGACCCAGCCTACCCGGAGAGGGTCGTAAGAAGTGACTAAAGGAACACCGGTGGCTTGGGAATCAAATGTTGATGGCATTGTCAGCTCAACGTGGCAAGGTAAACCAATTCCTCCTTTCATAAAATGGGGGACCTGACTCAGCCGTGGGTCGTATGTGGCCATATAAAAAAATAATAAGTGACAATATCTAATAGTAGGTATTCAGAAAAAAACTAACAAAGAACATTGTTTTGACTGTACGACACGATATCCTTATGACTACAATGACGCCGTGTCGTACCGGCAAAACAAATGTCTCGTCAGTCACAAATCAAAGCGTTATTTTTGTATCAAGCCATTAGTCAAATCGTATGACTAAAACAAGTTCAAAGTTCCCTTTTAACTATGCCCATTTGTCACTTAAGTGCTTCTAATTGGGACAGTTTAAGTACTTGAGTTATATCCGTTGGCCTTTGATTATCTTTATTATGGTAATAAAATGCTAGTATTGATTTGTGTGGCTTTTTAACCGTCGACGAAAAAGATTGGTGCTATAACTTTGTGTTTGTGACTTCATAACTGGATTATTCTTAGCTATGTGTGAAGAAACTCTGTTTTAAATCTTTGAAGATTATATAGGGTGTAATAAAAAACTTATGGTCATCCGAAATGGATGGCTTCGATGATTCCCTTTACGCGTTCCGGAAAACGCAGTGCAGGCTTCCCACACGATGGACTGACGACCTGGTTAAGGTCGCGGGAAAGCGATGGATGCGGGTGGACCGGCGTTCAAAGAAGAAGAACTTGGAGCTTTTCACCGGCAGATAGGGAACCAAAGATTTGCATGCATGAATCATTGTCCCAAATATATCCCGGCTACTGACGTCATGCTTTGGATATTATCCTAGTTATTTTCGTGACTAATCTATGTTACTTCGTTGTGTTTCTCAGAAGCTAGAGTTCACGCACAATAGGGTGACTCAGGTCTTCTTGTTTATCCAAACTTATAATATTCAGTGACTTACTAAGATCTAGAGATTGCTAAATTGTCCACATTCGACAGTATAACTTATATCTTTCGTATCGTTTTCTATATTATAAGTATGTAGCTGTATCTCTTACATAGACATATCACTAGTTATCACTAGACGATGACAAAACAGCTTAATATTCACATCCCCATAATATTGCATGCTAAGAGATACAGCTACATCAGTATTGCATAAACAAGTTGAATATACGTATACTAACGTTGACATCGTCGGTAGTAATTGGCAGACTGTGGCAGTAGCCGGCAGTGGGTAGCACTAATCAATCAATTAGTGCCGCAATTACAATATGGAACGGTGATTGTCTACCTATGAACGTATGGGAGGCCCTTTATATGTTTGGTAGGAATCAGATGATATAATTGTTAGGCTTAGAAACCTAGTTGGTGACCTTTCTATATAGGAACTAAGGCTATGCAAAAATCCAAACGTCACATAGAATCTATTATTCAGCCAGTTAACACTCTCAGATGTATAATAACAGGGACCCAAACTTGCTAACCACCATCGCAGCTCATTAAAGACCCACTGCTGTGTCGGGCCTCCTCCAAGTACATAGAGGGAAATTACCCTACTGTGCCACGCTGGCCAGATGGCATGGCACAGGGTTTTGTTTCAAGATTTTCTTCTCTTGCGGCTGGCTTATCAGCCTTACGGCGCCCGCGGTCTACACAAACTTGCGGTAACTGGCTGAAGTCAAAGTGAAATCATTAATTTTGTATAGGGCACAATGGACACTTACAATTGCCAACATATTGATATAAATAAATATAAATATCCTTGGACATTTCACACAACGCCATCTCGTCCCAAGCTAAGCAACTTAATGCTTGTGTTATGGTAACGAGACGGATGATAAACTACTTAAATACATATTTTTTTTTGTAAATACATATATATTATAGATAGAAATGACACCCAGACTCCGAGCCAGTGCCTCTGGTTTAGACAAAGACACTTGCCCGACCCCGGAATCGAACCCGGGACCCGTTGATCCATAGGCGGCACATCTAACCATTATAACAATAAGGTACATAATTATTCTCTATGTAATTCCGTATAACACACTAAATAAAAATCGACAATCAACGTGCTATTGATTGACGATTTTGTCATTTTTGGTACTAGTCAGTTCGCGACGCATGTCACACGCTTTTGACCACAATTCTGAATTACTGTCCAGCTACATATTAAAAGCATTTGTGTATTTCCTACACTACTAAATAATTACGTAGCGCTCACTCCCACACTGATAGATATTTAGCTACAACTTTAAAAACATATTATGTGAAACACTATGTATGAATCAGATTACGAAAACAGTGGTACTAATTGATATTATCGGATATAGCGACCTATGCCTCCTTCAGTTTTGTGAAGGCTTGGCTTATTACTATCACTATCAACGTCGCTGTCGTCTGTTTGTCCCTATGTATGCTTAAATCTTTAAAACTACGCAACGGATTTTGAAGCGGTTTTTTTATAGATAGAGTGATTCAACAGGAAGGTTTTCAAGTATAATACATCCATAATATTGTAGAGAAACACTAATAAATTTAGAGGGTAATCATTGCACCCGTGCGAATGCGGAGCGGGTCACTAGTTTGATTATGAAATACTACTATTACTATTCAGCTCTAAAATTACCCACTGCTGAGTCGGGCCTCCTCCAGTTAATTGGAGGAGAATTAGCCTACTGTGCCAAGCTGGCCATTGGCACATGGTTTCCTATCAAGTTTTCCTTCTCATGCAGCTAGCTTTTCAATCTTCTCATTTGATTGTGTCGCCGCTTACAACACTCAGGATGGAATAGGATGGTGACAGTATGTATCATAAATCCGTCGCTACATGAACCATAAACTAAAATACAAGAATCACTTGTGTTGGTTACTTTGTGAACAAAGAGTTTGATATAGCTTGCATGCATGTAATCGGTTTTAAGGATATTTATGAATAAAAAATAAATGTCACGTCACTAGTGAGTAACCGACAGTAAATGCACGTGGATTTTCATTTGAATTATTGGTATCTCCAATGTTTTAGTAGCCAAAGGGATTGATCAGGTTATAGGTTCGATTCCCAAGTAAGCCTATGGAAAAGTCTGCAACTTTATGGATCCTTTATAATCATTGACATACAAAAAACCCTAGATGCACAGTTCCTTGCAAATATCACCTCATAAAGCGTCGTCGATAGGTTAAACAAAGGTATATATGAAAAATGTCATTAGTTCTTAGTGGCTAAACACAAACTCTATCTTACACCCAGTGCATAAACTTGCTTTTCCAAAGCGAGAACGCATTAAATGTCATTGTCAAATGACATTTAAGGCACATGTCAAATGTCATTTATCAATGACTGAAAATGAATAGGCTATCGAACCAAAATAGAACAAGGAGCTTCGTGGAGAGGAATCATGTTTTCTACTTTAATTTTTAAATACTAAAGCATATGTTATCTAAATCATTGGAACATATTATATGTATTGTTTAAAATTGTGTAATGTGGTGTTTATAAAATTAATCATCATCATTCGAGCGTTAATCCGAAGCCGCATTGCCATCTTTATCATATTCATATAGCCACAATGGGAATCTACAAAATTATTTAAAGAAAAAAAACATACTCAGTTGAACGCGTAAAATAAGTAATCGATATAATATAAACATTAGAAAATTGTGGAATTGATGACCTTCTCTTTTGGGAAATAGGTTAAATACTGTTAAAATATAAATATTGCTATTTACATAATTCTTTCATTTAATATAATAAAAGTAAGTAACTTAAAACTAAAAAACAACAACAATAAAAAATCGACTCCATTGATATAGAACAGGGTAATTTTCCCATGTCCAGCAGTGGACGTCTTTTGGCTGAAATGATGATGATGATGATGAGGGTAATTTTTATTAAACGACTAAAACAAAGAGGCCTCCACACTAAAGTCCTTGGATTGAATAAGCGACCATTGAAATTAGACGTATTTTAATTGGATCCTTGAGTAGTTTTAAGACAAATTAAATCAAAATCGCATAATACTCACTATATTTACTCATAAAAACAACAAATATAAATCGATAAACATTTTTACTATACCATCTTTTTTTAAAGTTTTTGATGTAATATGTTTACAATTTCTAAATGAGCACTTTGGCATTTTGACCGTTCGCACGTGACGAGAGCCGCGCGCATATTATTTTGGAGAATATGAGCGGACGTTTTTGAGACGCTGTTTGTTTGTGTCTAGATACAGGTTTTTTGTATATCAATGTTTATAATACTCAAACCGCCCAGATGATTAATAGATTTGGTGACGAGAAAATACATTTTATTTAAAGGAACCCCTGCAATAGGGTACTGTTTCGCGGGGGCTATTCAGAAACATGTAATTCACGAACACAATGATACCCAGACTCAGACCTGATTTCCACGGACCCCGGAATTGAACCGGACACCCGTGGTCTAGAGGCCGGATACCTACCGGAGTCATGCATTTATGTAACGAAGACTTCATCATCATTTCAGCCAAAAGACGTCCACTGCTGGACATAGGCCTCCCCCAAGGATCTCCACAAAGGCCGGTCCTGGGCCGCCCGCATCCACTGCTTTCTGGCGACCTTAACCAGGTCGTCGGTCCACCGTGTGGGAGGCCTACCAGCACTGCGCCTTCCGGAACGCGGACTTTTCTGTCCCATCGGGCGTCGGTCCTGCGAGCTATGTGCCCTGCCCACTGCCACTTCCACACCTCTGCATATTCCCAAAGTAGGTATACTATTCGTAATAAAACCATTTCAAATCTCAACATAGGTTCGCGCCATTGTAACTGGCATTATTATCTAGAAATGTTGCCATTCAGAACTATGTGCAATACATTTCTCCTTGCAAGCTTTTAGTGGAATTCCAGTTTCTAACTGTTCAATATTAGACTTTACGCTAGGTATTTTAAAGTATATTATTCAACTAATGTAGCGGAAGGCAGTTATCAGTTATTTGGTACTATAACGTGCAGAATGTCCCGGAGATGTTCGATTTCGGATGCAGCGTGCCGTCACCGAGTCTCTAGGCGATGAGCGTTAAAATGGTGCTTCACTTATGCTATTTGTTTATTAATTATAAAACAATTCAAAATGACATTTATATTTATTACATTTATGGAAGTTCGCAGTGTGTACACATACTGTATCTGTTCGGTAACAGTTACAGCCGACTGAATGAGTACGTTGGGTGAGGGCGTTCGATCTTATATAATTTCAAGTAAACAATGACTATCATTTAAGTTCGTTACTGGCGGCTAAGAAGCAAATTCCACGAATAACCGACCAATAAATAGATCTTTTTCATAATGAAAATTATCATTCATAATCATCATAGTCATTTCTGCCTATTAATGAGCCACTACTGAGTTGGGCCTAACTAGCTAACTAAGTAAAACAATCAACAATAATATCTATGAAACTGTGTAAAAAGCAAATAGAAATAATCTTTTAAGTTTATTATAGTATGGGTACTTGAATTAAAAAAAAAGTATTTTATGTTTATTGGGCTGTGTAATTAAAAGCAGCATGTTAGCGCTCCCACTGTCACGTCTGAGACATCCAGCATCGCGTATCGGATACGTCGCGTGTCGCAGTCGGGAATGCGTGTGGCGTGACACATCGCGATATGCGGTACGGAACCCGTGGCGAGCGTTGCGACGCGGCGTTGACGCTTAGATTTGTATTGGAAATGTCCTTGTTGCGGGCGAGTACAAATATTGTGACTAAAAAAGATAATATAGTAGTGTTTGGTGTGAAACTTGTGTTATTCATTGCGCAATAAAGATTTTCTCTCTCTCTCTCTCTCTCTAACTTAATGTTTTAGTGATCTCAGCTCAAAAGTGACCCACTCACTGTTGAGCCGGGGCTAATCCAATTGAATGGAAAAATCTTACTACTGTTCTACGCGGGATCGCATAGACTGCTAAATCACTACATAGTAAAAAACAAAGTCGTTGTCGTCTGTCCGACCCTATGTATGCTTAAATCTTTAAAACTACGCAACGGATCTTGAAGGTTTATATGTATTATACATGCAAAATATTGTAGAGAATAACTGATCAACTTAGATGTTCATCATTGCACCCGTGTGAAGCCGGGGCGGGTCGTTAGTTTATAATAAAACTAATCAATAAATGAGCTCATTAATATGGGGAGGAGTAACCGGTATTATAAAAGTCCATAGGTGGCGGTATTACTATACTACTTACTACTCAGCTCATACATAACCCGTTGCTGAGTCAGGCCTCCTCCATGGAGGGAAATTAGCCCAATATGCCACGCTGGCACGGGTTTGCATCAAGTTTTCCTTGTCTTGCGGCCAGGTCTACGGCCTTGTCATTTCTTTCTGTCAGCTCGTACGCCACCCTATACAGCTTAGCTACATAGTAAAAGTAGTAAGTAAGTTAGCCAGTTCCAATCAGGTTTCAAACCTGGTCATAGTACCACCACCGCCCTTCTTAAAGTGACTGGCGATGTTAGGGCAGGCATGGAGGAATCTAGTCTCAGTTATGGTGTTGATTGATTTCTCAAATGTATTTAACACCGTCAGTCACGACATCCTTCTCTCGATTCTTTCCCATATTCAAGTGGTACCGGAGGCGCTTAAATGGTTTGCATCTTATCTTCGCGGGCGCCAGCAATCTGTAATCATAGACGATTTGTCTTCAAATCCCTGGGATGTGGATACTGGCGTTCCACAAGGCGGCATTCTTTCCCCACTTCTTTTTTCAATATTTATTGACCTCTTAACCCTTGAACTTCGGTGTCCGTATCATCTTTACGCCGATGACCTGCAAATTTATGCACAAGCTAGGGTTGACGAAATTTCAGCTGCCATAAGCAAAATAAATAGTGACCTTGCTGCTGTTGAAGCATGGTCGCAAAAGTACGGTCTCTCTGTAAACCCCAGCAAGAGCCAAGCTATAATTATAGGTAGTCGCCAAAATTTGAAAAAAAATGACTATCAATTGGTGCCGGCCATAACTTTGTGTTCCTGTAAGATCCCATATAGCTCAGACGTCAAAGATCTTGGCATTTCCATTGATAGTACGATGTGCTGGATACCACATGTCAATAGAGTATCACAAAAAGTGACCGGAGTACTGCGATACCTATACCCTTTAAAGAATATGCTTCCTCTGTCTGTTAAAGTTGCGCTTGTACAAGCCTTGATCCTTCCAATTATTGACTATGCTGATGTTTGCTTTTTTGACCTGAATGCAGATCTTTTAAATAAACTCGACCGCCTTCTTAATAACTGCATTCGATTCATCTTCAATTTACGTAAGTTTGATCATGTGTCAGAGCGCAGACGGACGCTGAACTGGCTGCCAATTCGGCAACGCAGAGAACTCAGGGCTTTGACCACACTTTTCTCTTTACTGTTCACCCCACACAGCCCTGAATATCTTATGTCCTGCTTCCGTTATCTGTGCTCTACACATGGAAAGGAGCTCCGCTCCAATAACAATCGTCTTCTGGAATGCCCGATCCATCATTCTAATTTCCTTCACTCTTCCTTCTTTGTTCAAGCTATTATGCTTTGGAACGCCTTGCCTCAGGAAATTAGGATGGCACAATCACGTCTCTCATTCAAGCTGAAACTCCGAGAGCATTTTGTTCTGGAACTACTAACATTTAGCAGTATGTAGTGTATGTATTTTATTTAATATATCGATAAAATTATTTGTGTATTTATGTAATATATTTTGTATGCATATATATATATATATATTGAGCGGATATATTTGTATGTATGTATAAGTGTATATATTTATAGATATATTTTGTTTAAGTTTTATTATAATTATCTTGCTGATTCCCTCAAAAGTGCACCTACCTAATATTTCTCTGCATGACCTGAAGGTAGACTGGGAGAAAATGCCGTAGGCATTAAGTCCGCCGATGTAAAAATATTGCATAAAGTTAAATAAATAAATAAATAAGAATATGTAGAAGATTAAAGACTCCTCATTCCTATTCCATGAATCTCTTTTCTTCCCGAAATTTGTAATGGAAACTTGATTTGAACGGAGCTCTTAGTGGATATGAATAATCGATGCAGTGCATCTCCGTGACGCGAAAGAGAATCGGTACCGCAGGTGATATTCGATTCAGCGGAGACGATTGCATTATTCAATCACGGAACCCTGTCTGGGGTAAAACCGAAACTGCAAATCGATTTGATAATCGAGAATCTAAGCGATCGTAGCATTGTTTGAAATTGTTTAGTCAATATTGAAACTAATTTCAGTTAGTTTTCATATAGAGATATATATTTTTTGTGCTGAAATAGTAAAATTATGAATGTTCCTTTAGTCACCTCTTAAGTTACCCCCAGGAGATAGAGTATTCTAAATCTGTCAGAACTCAGTGTACAATCTTATTAACTAATACATAGTCTCGTTACGGACGTTACACTCAACCCGAATGGAGCGTAAATGTCCCTTCATCAGTTCTAGTCGCTTGCACTCGTTAATATGTCATATCAATAGCGCGTAATGACGTGCAACTTGGTAATTAGGTTTCGGTTCAAACACCAAGAGGAGGATGTCAAATACGATGGTCGTACATGGTGGGATGGGGTTTGATACACATAGTGTCAGTCACCAAGATATTTATTTTTTAACCCCCGACGCAAAAAGATGGTTGTTATAAGTTTGACGTGTCTGTCTGTGGCTCCGTAGCTCGCGAACGGATGAAGCGATTTCAATACAGTTTTTTTTTGTATGACAGGTGAGTTACGGGCGAGTGTTCTTAGACATGTTTGATGAAAATCGGTTGAGTCGTTTAAAAGTTATGGGGGTGGAAGTTACATCATAATAAGCGTGTACCTATAAAAAGCAGAAAATAGTACCAGGGGTCAGATAATAAATAAGTAGGAGCGGTCCCCCAACGCGATGTATTTTTTACTTTTTAAAGAGAAGTTAGTACTTGGGTCGGGGGTTTACTTAAATTTTTAATTTAATTTTCTTTTTTGATGACGCTGGGTAAATGCGTTATGCATAACGCCGCCCCTCGGGGGTGGGTTCGGTGATTATGTGGGACTTCGGAAACTACTCGTCTACACGCTAAACCCCCAGCAGTATTCCCACACACGAGACGCTTGGGGCGCTACAGGACCGCGTAAACGCATTACACTGTGACGCCCCGACGAGGTGCCGAGGGCGACCCAGGCAACTGGGTCAGCAAAATACAGCAGCAGTGGGCCATTTAAAAAGCAACTGGAGTTTCTTGCCAGCTCTTCTCTTTAGAGCAGCCAAAGTGTGAACAGTTTTATAAATGATCAATTTCAATAAAACAATTTCTTAGATCGTCATCTTGAGCAGTTTTGACCCCTTATTATTCAAACTACTCACTAGATGGCGTTAGGATGTTAATAAGTATGTTTCTTGGTATTGCAGTTTACTGTGGTTAAATATTACAGAAGATTGTCTGTATAGATTCCCGTTACACAATCATTTAATAATTTATTGAAGAATTGCAATTTTTATACAAAACTTGCAATACTATCAGAAACACGCACATGACCTTTCTTATTTTTAATGTTTACTATTTAACATTAAATATACTACATATGTATATTTATTATAAATAAATATCCTTGGACATTTGACACAACGCCATCTCGTCCCAAGCTAAGCAACTTAATCCTTGTGTTATGGTAACGAGATGGATGATAAACCACTTATATAAATTTTTTTTTGTAAATACATACATATATTAAAGAATTAAAGATAGAAAACACCCAGACCCGGAACAAATACTTGTAGGTCGTACAAATATTTCTTCCGTGCGGGGAGCGAACTCGCGACATGCTGCGCAGCAGTCGATCGCTCAACCACTGCGCCAATCGTGTCGTCAAAAATGGACGCATATTTCATTTCAATCAATTCGAAGCCAAAGACCGCCACTTGTCTACATACATTCCACCCTTACTCTGTACACCCACTGTGCAACATCACAAGAGCTCATCAAATAATTATTCGCCGATGGTGGATCGGAAATGACGTCACTCAGCATCGCGCTGTTTGTTCCACTACAGTTTGTAATTGACAATGCAATTTCCAATATTGGGAATACAGAACTAGTGCACGTAGTTAATGTTTGAAGTAACATTTGGAAAATTGTGCTCGACATTCAAAATGCAAACCACTTATGGCCCAAGAAATGCTTAAACATTTTGGGAAACTGCTTGTGCTACACTATAAACTTGTACATTGGTTCAATCATCATCATCATTTCAGCCAAAAGACGTCCACTGCTGGACATAGGCCTCCCCCAAGGATTTCCACAAAGGCCGGTCCTTGGCCGCCCGCATCCACTGCTTTCCGGCGATCTTAACCAGGTCGTCGGTCCACCGTGTGGGAGGCCTACCAGCACTGCGCCTTCCGGAACGCGGTCGCCACTCGAGGACTTTTCTGCCCCATCGGGCGTCGGTCCTGCGAGCTATGTGCCCTGCCCACTGCCACTTAAGTTTGGCAATCCGGTGGGCTATGTCGGTGACCCTGGTTTTCCTGCGTATCTCCTCATTTCTGATTCGATCTCGCAGGGAAACTCCGAGCATAGCTCTCTCCATTGCCCTTTGGGTGACTTTGAGCCTTCTGATGGAGCCCATAGTGAGCGACCACGTCTCTGTTCCATATGTCATCACTGGCAACACACATTGGTTGAAGACTTTTGTCTTCAGACACTGCGGTATTGTGGACGAGAAGATCTTTCGCAGCTTCCCGAACGCTGCCCAGCCGAGTTGGATCCGACGATTGACCTCTTTCTCGAAGTTGGACTTACCTAACTGGACAGCGTGTCCCAGGTAAATGTAATGGTCAACAACTTCGAGGGTAGAACCTCCGATGTTAACAGGAGTGGCTTGAACATGGATATTAGACATGATCTTCGTCTTCTCCATGTTCATCTTAAGGCCGACTCGTTCGGAGGCTCCACAGAGGCCATCGAGCATCGTAGTGAGGCCCTCCATGGTCTGAGCCATTACGACTATGTCGTCAGCGAATCGAAGGTGAGTGATGTACTCGCCGTTCACGTTAATGCCCAGCCCTTTCCAGTCCAGAACCTTGAAAACATCTTCCAGTGCAGCGGAGAACAGTTTCGGAGAGATAACGTCTCCCTGTCTAACACCTCGCTGCAACTGGATCGGTTTCGAGGTCTGGTCCTGGAGTCGGACTGACATGGTGGCGTTTTCATACAAGCACTTCAACACTTCGATATACCGATAGTCGACTTGGCACCTCTGGAGAGCCTGCAATACTGCCCACGTCTCGATCGAATCGAAGGCTTTCTCGTAGTCCACGAACGCCAGACAAAGGGGCAGGTTATACTCCTCGGTCTTCTGTATAATCTGCCGTAGCGTTAAAATATGGTCTACGGTACTGAAAACAACTTGTAGACATGGCTCAGAAGTGAGATGGGTCTGTAGTTCTTCAATAAGGTGTTATCTCCCTTCTTGAAGAACAGCACCACCACACTTCTGTTCCATGCCTTTGGCGTTCGTCCTTCGAGTATGACGGAATTGAATAACTTCTGAAGGGCCCTAAGGATCGGTTCTCCACCCGCCTTCAGAAGTTCTGCGGTAATTCCGTCATCACCCGCCGCCTTGTTGTTTTTAAGTTGCTCGAGAGCCATCCCGATCTCACACAGGCTGACGTCCGGGAGGTCTTCTGTGTAGTGCCGGGTTAATCTAGCTCGTGGGTCGTCTGCTAGATTTATGACGGGTTCCTGTGTAGACGTGTACAGTTGTCCATAGAAACTCTCGACCTCACCCAAAATCTCGGACTTCGACGTGACGATCCTGCCGTCATCAGTCTTCAGCCTGACGAGCTGGCTTTGCCCAATAGACAGATCCCTGGCAAAAACCTTGGAGCCCCTGTTGCGTTCAATAGCCTCTTCAACACGATTCGTGTTGAATCGGCGTATATCACGCTTCAGGGACTTTGATATCTGTCTATTGAGCATCCGAAGCTGCGTCGCATCATCTGTAGACTGCAGAACCATTTTCCGTCGCTCGTCCATGAGATTTAGGGTGAGGTCCGAGAGCTTTTTGGCCGTTTTGAGGCGTTGGGTCTCACAGAACTTCGACCCAACTTTGCGGACAGTCTCCACGAACCCGTCATTATAATCGTCCACGTCAACGCCTAGGCTTATAAAGCGGTTTTGCAGTTCGAGCTGGAAGCTTTCCGGGTTTTGAATTTGAACTGGCACGGGACGCAGCGTAGACCTCACCAGGCGCGACCTTTCAAGCTTAACGTCGATATTCAATGTGCCTCGTACTAAGCGGTGATCGCTTCCGGTTTTGACCATATTGATCACGGAGACATCATTGAATATGTGCTTTTCCGTCGACATGATGAAGTCTATCTCGTTTTTTGTGGTGCCATCCGGACTCAACCAGGTCCATTTCCTCTGTTCTGGTTTTTTGTAGAAGGAATTCATCATATAGAGATCCTTCTCCAGAAAACCAGCCAAAGTCTGGCCCCGTTGGTTCCGGTGTCCAAAGCCAAATTGCCCCACTTGCAGCTCATCTCCGCTCCGCTTGCCCAGTTTCGCGTTAAAATCCCCCATGACAACAGTGTAGTGCGTTCTAGAGCCATGTATGGCCGAGGAAATGTCCTCATACATTGTCTCCACCGCTTCGTCGGGGTGTGCCGAGGTCGGTGCGTATACCTGTATGACCTTCAGCGAATAACGCTTGGTTATTCTGAGTATAAGGTACCCCACCCTGGTCGACACACTCTCGATTTTAACAACGTTGTTCACAAGGGACTTGTGGACGATAAACCCAACACCACCTTGGGACTGTTGGTCGCCCTCCCGGAAGTAGAGCAAGTTGCCGGATTTGAGGGTTATCGTGTCCTCCCCCTCTCTTCGGACTTCAGACAACCCCACTATATCCCATCGCAGCTTGCTCAACTCTTCCTCGAGTTCTATGATCTTCTCGTCAGTCCGCAGTGTCCGTGTGTTCTATGTTGCCAGGTGCAACCGTCGTTTTTTGTGGTAGCCGGATCTCTGCCGGAGATTGTTAGCACCCCCTGCCCCACCGTTACCTTGGCTGCTACCGTGGCCGAAGGAATAGCGGGACTGACGGGGACTGGGGGCCGGTTTTAAATTTGTGTCTGTCATGGGGGGGTTTGCCATAATCGCCACGCTTGGCAGGCGGGTTGGCGATCGCAGTATCGGGTGGCCGATGCTTGACAGAACGTCGCTGCTGCCCAACGTCTGTTGTCCCTTAGTCGCCTTCTACGACACCCACGGGAAGATATGGGGTGGTAGTATTCTTACTCCGCTACCACACGGACATAACATTGGTTCAATAGTTTTACCTAAATATGGAACTGTAGACATAGCCACCCTCTCAGTGTGGGTTGCCAGCCTGGCTGGGGTGGAGTGGGGCTGAAACGAACCACAGGCACCTAATGTTGTATGTTTTTACAAATTTAGGACCCTGTGTCGAGTTAAATTATTATAAATATTCATAGTTACAAAACTCAATAAACCGTTTCTTCGTAAATGTTAAAAATCCATACTGATATTGATTAGAACACGAAGACATTTGGACTACCACAAATTCTTTGAATTCATCACAGATGAAGCCGCTTTCGCTAAATAACTTAATAAAGTTCACATAAAACGCTTAATTTATGATTATTCTCTATGAGGTACTCACGACACGGTTTTAAAAAAACCCATGGTATTGACATTATTTGAAAGTCCTACTGCTAATATTATTTTGTAAATATGTTTATTTTCTAAAAGTATTGGCAGAGATGGTATAGACGATAACAAACAGTCTACGGCGTCGATTCAAACCCATATAACAAGTTTAAAATGTGTACAAACTGCGATGACTTGAAGAAAGAATATTGCTGATAAGTGTATAAAAAATCTCTAACCATTTAGGAATTTTAACAAATTGGATTATACATAATTATAAAAGCAAAATATTAATTAACCCTACAAATGGTTGTTCAAATGAAAACTATGCACAAAACCTTTGGGTCACGGGGTCCCGGGTTCGTTTCCTGGGCCGGGCCGGAAGTGTCTTTGTGTAAACCAGAGGCATTCGCTCTGAGTGTGGGTGTCATTTGTGTTCGTGAATTTCATGTTTGTAAACTGCCCCCGCGACACAGGCTAACTTACTGAAAGGGTTACATACGTTTAAAAAAAATTACATATGCACAGTGAGTCGTTAAACAAATCTGAGATATGATGATGATGAATCTAAGTATATATTATATGATTCTTTAAAACAATACTTAGCTAGAAATGATATCGTGAGTTTAGGCCTTGCTTGAAATAAAACATGGCCTCTACGTGTATGAGAGACTTTTACAGGCCAATAAACAGTTTACGATGGTCATTTTTGTAGACACACGAAGGAATACTTAGTTATGACTGCTGAGATTTCTGGTTTTCCTCTCCTTATACAATTCTATTTATCTATTTATATGCACAAATAATAACAAAACACAACTAGCAACTAAGAAATTCTTATTGGAACCCTCTAATATGTTGACGCGTCATTCTACGGTCTCGGTCTAGTATCTATGGCATTCATTACACGTACAACAAGTGGCGTAAAAACTGAAAGCTGGTCTAACATGTACCGGTCGTCCCACTATGTCGCGAAGTGCAGACAGCAATCACGTTGGTAGTTGGCCAAATCAAGCCGGTACCGACGCCAAAGAGATTGGGAAAAGATGGCGAGGGAGAATGACATTAGTACACTGGTTAGCGTTTGATAACACTTTACCAAATTATCATACTCTTTCTCTCTTAAGAGAGAAAGAGTATGATAATTGATGACTCTCTGTTTAATTAACCCAAAAGAAAAGTGTTATTCGTTTGTCGTGTATCTGTTTGTGATCGGATGATTGTGAGTTATGTTTTGTTTAAAACGACACTGTAAATCAAAATAATAACTATTTAGAGTAAAAATAAGATGTGTATGTCGGAAATACATGAAATAATTACCAAAAACCACTACATTCACTTTGATAGACCTCAAATCCTTGCCAAGGAAAATCATTACATTCCAAGAATGATCCGCGAGGCTATTGAGATTAAAAAACATCCAAATTTCAATAGAGAGGATCGTTGGCAAGTACCACCTCCCTGGGATCCAGTCATAAAATTGATCAAATCTCAAGCAAAATAGTCATCTGCAAGACCTCTGGACACCGTGAGCGATTTCTGCGTGCACATGGAACGTTATCAATAAAACAAAAAAAATTAATTTTTTGCCAGTAACATATAAGGATATTATTACTGCCTTTAAAAGCTTAAATATGAAAAAGACTCCTGACTTATGGGGAATATCTGTATATTTAACTTCTTCAGTTATCGAGATCATTGCTCCCAGTTTAGCTATTATTTTTAATAATTGTGTTGTAAGTGGAGTTTTTCCTGACCAGATGAAACTCAGTAAAGTTATACCCTTATTTAAGGCTGGCAGCGCTGATGACCCGTCAAACTTTCGGCCTATATCGGTGCTTCCAGCGTTAAGTAAGATATTTGAAAAAGTTATTTTATCCCAAATTTCAACTTTCTTTAACAACAATCAACTGCTTCACCTTAAACAATTTGGTTTTACTAAAAATTTGTCGACATTAGATGCAGGAATCGAATTGATGAAACACATATTCGAGGCCTGGGAGGGTAAACAAGATGCTCTCGGCATTTTCTGTGATCTTTCCAAGGCGTTTGACTGTGTTCATCATAATATTCTGGTCAGGAAGCTCCATCATTACGGTGTTAGGGGTAAAGCTCTTGCCTTGCTCGACTCCTACCTGAGTAATAGAGTCCAGATGGTTGAGGTCAATGGTAAGCGTTCTCAAGGCTCTGCTGTAACCATTGGTGTCCCGCAGGGCTCTATTCTCGGTCCATTTCTGTTCCTTATTTATATTAACGACTTACCATTTTATGCTCAAGATGGTCATGACATTGTGTTGTTCGCGGATGACACTTCACTATTATTTAAGGTGAAAAGACAGCTCAGAGATTATGACGATGTGAACAACGCACTGTCCAAAGTTGTTCATTGGTTTAACACTAACAATTTGCTACTTAATAGCAATAAAACTAAATTTTTAAAGTTTTCTACACCTAATGTAAAGCACTTGGCAACCAATGTTCAATTAAACGGAGCAGATTTGGAGCCTGTGGATTCTACTGTCTTTTTGGGTATTACCTTAGATACAAAATTACAGTGGAAACCTGATATTAACAAACTGGCAAGCAGGCTAAGTTCGGCAGCGTACGCTGTTAAAAAAATTAGGCAGTTAAGTGACGTTGCTACAGCCAGAATAGTCTATTTCAGTTACTTCCATAGTATTATGTCTTACGGTTTATTACTCTGGGGATGCTCTGCAGACATAGATACAATATTTGTTCTCCAGAAACGAGCAGTACGAGCCATTTATAACCTAGCTCCCAGGACATCCCTTAGAGACAAGTTTAAAGAAATGGGCATTCTTACTGTAGCTGCCCAATACATCTACGAAAACATAATGTATGTTCGTAAGAATGTCGTAAAATTCAATAAATTAAGTGATACTCACTCTGTTAATACTAGGAATAAAAGTAATCTTGTTCTACATGCTACTCGTCTCCATAGAATTAGTAACTCATTCGTAGGTCAATGTATTCGCTTCTACAATAAAATCCCTACGAAGTTAAGAGAACTTCCAATTAATAAATTCAAAAAGCTTATAAAATTTCAACTTTGTAAGAAAGCCTACTATAGTATTACAGACTATTTAAATGACCCGGTAGCTTGGGATTGAGCTGCTGAGCTCAAATACTATGAATACATATACGAACAAATGTATCTTTGGATCTGAAACTGCAGTCTTGCTGGAACTGATTTTTTTCGAGCTTTACTTTTTATTGCTTTATCGGTGATCGGGCTCGGTTTTGTGAGTTGTCATGCTCACTAAAATACTCTGAGCAGCGGTAGCGACGTGTGACGGGTCGGTCACTTCCCTTTAATATGGTTGAGGAGACCGATGGCTGTCACATGCGTTATACTTGTGAACAGGTGCTGCTGTTTGGGGTTGGTCGGCTCACTGGACCAAGGAAGATTTTATTTTATTTCATTAAAGTTTGTTTTGTTTTAATATTCAGATTTCAGCTGACGCCTTCCAGATTCGATTGAACAGTTTGTTTTAAGGAATTTGTTGGGTAAATATATACATATTAGATTATGAATAGGACCGCAAAGTAATAAAAAAGAAAAAATGACAAGCCCTCTGAGTTTCTTGCCAGTTCTTCTCAGCAGTGGTCGCGTTCCGAACTGGTGGTAAAGAATATTACTTTGCATTGTATAAAATTTTATTAATATGTTGACAATTTGTAAGTGTCCATTGTGTCCTATGCAAAATAAATTATTTGACTTTGACTTTGACTTTGACAAAACTATAGGCGGTAGATTTTAACTGTTTCTTTGTACTTTTGAAGACAACTGTTATCTAGTCTCTCCCGCGACCACTTAAATAATGTAATATACACGCGACAAATCCGTTAAAAAGTGTATAATTTCAATGTGTAATAATCGCGAAAACCTAAGAAATCATTACATGAAATAATTTCACAACACGAATTTTAGACTTTTGGTGAGCTACATTCTAGTTTCTTTGATTTTGTAAAATAGTTTTAAAGTTCCAGGAGTAAAGTCAGAGCTAAAAAGAAAATTTTGAAAAATATAAATTCGGGAAATGTAGGTATTTTAATATATTAAACAAGCCAAGTCATATATTACGAACTATGTATACCTATAATATGTTTGAAACACATCCAAAGTATTACAAATTTGTATGGAAGTATTACAATTCGCGTGGCTAACATAGTAACCTAACAAGTTTTACTGTGTTTTTACTAATTAAGTTTAATAGAATACATAGTGTCATCACCCCATTCCATCCATCCATCCATCCAGACAGAAATAAATGACTAGGCGTATATTACCTAGCCACAAGAGAATGAAAACTTGAGAGGAAACCCTGTGCCAAGCCGTCTGGCCAGAGCATGGCACAGTAGGCTAATTACCCTCCATGTAATTGGAGGAGGCCCGACTTAACATTGGGTCTTTCATGGGCTGAATAGTAAAATAGTAGTATAGTAAGTATATATTATTAGGGGTCTGACTCATTTATTAACTCACTAGTGGCCCGCCCCGGCTTCGCCCGTGCAAAGCGGGTGTGGGTTATACATATAAACCTTCCTCTTGAATCACTCTATCTATTAAAAAAAACCGTATCAAAATCCGTTACGTAGTTTTAAAGATTTAAGCATACATAGGGACGGACAGAAACAGCGACTTTGTTTTATACTATGTAAAGATAAAGATAGACCAAGCAAAATAAGGACGGCCCTTCCTACGTCATTATCATCTCTGTAATGTCGCCATAATGACTATAATATCATCATCATCATCATCATCAGCCCACATTAGTCCACTGCTGGACATAGGCCTCCCCTAAAGAGCGCCATAGCGCCCTGTCTTCAGCTTGACGCATCCAGCTGCTGCCCGCAACCTTTCGCAGATCGTCGCTCCATCTAGCAGAGGGCCGTCCCACACTACGCTTGCCGATTCGCGGTCTCCACTCAAGAACTCGTCTACCCCAGCGGTTGTCGGTTCTTCTACAGATATGACCAGCCCACTGCCACTTCAGTCTGCTAATTCTCTGAGCTATGTCGGTGACTTTGGTTCTCTGCCGGATAATCTCATTACGGAGCCTATCCTTCAGAGAAACTCCAAGCATAGCTCGCTCCATAGCACGCTATAATAGCTACACAACTAATGGATTGACATGAAAGCAAAACCTCAAATTATCCTTTAATAACTAATCCCTATGCAATCAAACTTTACACGCTCATATTACAATTACACTCGTTTTCTCCCCACAAATTCAATTCTTACACCCTTTAATCAAGATATCACCCTAAAGTCAGTTAACAACAAACTTTCAACACCACCCTCTAAAGCTTCTATTTTTTAAAATATTTTTTAAATTGTGAACATAATAATACTATAATAAAGTGGATTTTTTTATTTCATTTAATCTTTGGTATTTGTTTAAATTGCATGCTTATAGTAATAAAAAGCATTGCAAGTAAAACAAGTAATTTGTAAAAAAAATAAAACTAATTTAAATAATTTAATAAATTAGGCTCATGTGGTAATATGCCTAAAATACTGGCAGCATTTCCCCATCACCTTTGGAACGATTTGTATGTAAGTATGTTTCTAATGAATTGGCTCAAAAAGTACGGGTCCGATTTTAATTCTACATTATAACTGATTAATATAGGCTATTTTAATTTGCAAGAAAAATGTAAATGTCCAGCCGTGCGAAGCCGGGACGGGCCGCTTGTTGTGAATAATTTAGGACAACAGCAAACCCCGTCTTTTAATCAATAAAATATCACAATTTACTAGTCTACTAATAATATGAGGCCGCATCTATATTTTACATTTGACTACATTTTTTTATTGTAAGTTTAAGGTTAGCAATAAACTAGTTTATTTTATCTAATCTAGTAACTATGTGGTTTGCCCCTACCGATTCCAGATTGCGTATAAAAGGTGCCAGAAATTACAATTTTAAGGCTGGTGCCAACCAGCCTGGCAAGCGTAGCATAGTTGGCTAATTACCCTCCATTTAACTGGAGGAGGCCCGACTCAACAGTGTGTCATCTATTGGCTGAGTAGTAGTTGTAACATTACAGGGCTGAAATATTTTAAGTGTATTCGTATAACGTTTGAGAGCCACTGTATAATCCTTTGGAACAAGGGGACTGATTGGTGGACTTCAAAGTACTTTGAAACTGCGATTTTGATTCTACGGCTTTATGAACCTAGCAATTTTGTTTTGTTTCTTCCCCTAGATTTTGTATGTCTAATGTTTACAGCAATTAAGTGTTATTCTTGGTTTAGTATGAATACTTCATTGCGATCTTGGGTGATTATTTGAGTAACTTTACATTTAAATAGTCACAAAATTATTTTGAATTTGCAGAATTTACATCTGGAATCATAAAAAATGACTTACAATTGGGGTTTTTTTCAGATGTTCACGGGAATTTACTTGGAATCTGCAAACAATATTTTCCAACTGAGATAAATAAAAGGATTCTCTTTATCTTTTATAAAGAAATATACCAATAGGATCTTTTTAAAGTCAGTAGTTAGATTAAAATTTGAAATGATACATTGTCCAACTCTTTATAAATGGCAGAACAAAAAAAAATATAGACGAATTTAGAACCTCCTCCTTTTCAGAGCTCCATGTGAGCTCTTCTCTGCAAAGAAGCATTCAGAACCGGTGGTAGTTTCACACCCGACTATTCGAAAGCGTTTGCAACTAAATTTATTAGAAGAAAGCTAATTTTGATTGATTCAAAAGAAGTCAATGTCCAATAGTAGTAATTATGTATTGCTTGTTACCTGAAAATCTGCAAGAAATCAGACTGTAAATATCTGTCCGAATGTTCGTAAATTCTTGGTATACAGCATCACACAAACACTCAAAGGCCAAAGAGTAAATTGAAAAACGCATCGAACTCGAAAAATTCAATCAAAATGGAAAAAACATTGCAAGAAGGGTAAAAGTGTTGGCGTTTACCAACAGGAAATCCAGTTTCTTGGTGCAAAGCTTAAATCACATTAACTCGACAAGGTTTTTTAACCCACCCTCGTCCTGCGGGGGTAAATAACACCAACTGCCAGCGAAACCGTGGTCGCCAATAAAACACAAATTTTTTCCTCTAAAGTTCATTCCGTAGTGGAAGCTTAGCTGTCGTGCAAACGACATAGACGCTGAAGAGTATTGTTGTTTTTATATATAGTTTTTTACCTTATTTATAATATCTCCATTATTTAAATTTCCAACTTTTCAAATTCTTTGCTGCAATTGTAAGTTTTTTGTCAACGTCTATTCAAATTTATTTCATGGCCTACACGATATCCTCACAATATCTGTTTTATGAAAGTAAGTGTTTTCCAAATGCGTCACCACTAAGTATACTCATGGCCATAAATTAGAGATATGATGTTCAAATATGGTGACGGATTTAGAACGCCCTTCTTGAGGGACTTAAGAACTTTCTAGAAAAACGCGAGAAGGAGATCTACCTTCAAGAGAAGCAATATTTTATACACACACTGTGTGACCCGAAGTTTGGAGAAGGCTCATTTATAGCCTGAGATGTTAGCAATGTCAGCTATTCTTTTACTGGAACAACAGTTCAAGTTCGTAGTAAACTGGACGAAACAGGAAATTAACTTCAGCCCTCTCGCGTGACAAGTTTATTAAGAACAATTTCTTTGTTGATTCTTTTTATTTTTCGTCTTGTTTCATTAAGTCCGAGACGCTGCTTTGGGCAGTTACCTTTTTTTAATTAACTAAGTTTATTGATAAGTTTGCTAAGTGTTCATTAAGTGTAGATTTTTTTCGTGTAATTTCGTTGTTTTTCTTTTGTTACCAGTGATGATATACGGACCTATGAAATTAATTTTTACAATGGGGTCGGAGTGCGATTTAAGAAGCTTGTACGTTTGTTTCCACTAAACAACGATTAAGACTCAACCGAATTTGACAGGACTTTCGCTCGCAGAGGACTTACGTTAAATTCATCTTATTCATCAGTTCAGCCAAAAGATGTCCATTGCTACGCATAGGTCTCCCTCAAGGGTTTCCACGGAGGCCACTGAGCCGCCTGCATCCATCGTTTTCCGGCGACCTAAACCAGATTACAATATCGGATTAATGTTTTAATATTAAATAATAAGATACCTATGCTACTGCTCTAGCTAGTTGGACGTACAATTAAACCGTCAACCCGTTCTATATTCTAGTGGTTAGATGTGCCGCCTTTGGATCAACGGGTCCCGGGTTCGATTCCGGGGTCGGGCGAGTGTCTTTGTCTAAACCAGAGGCACTGGCTTGGAGTCTGGGTGTCATTTCTATCTATAATATGTATGTATTTACAAAAAAAAAATGTATATAAGTAGTGTATCATCCATCTCGTTACCATAACACAAGCATTAAGTTGCTTAGCTTGGGACGAGATGGCGTTGTGTGAAATGTCCAAGGATATATTTTATTTATATTTAGAGCGTCATACGATGGTTCAGATCCGCGCTAATGAGGCAATATCTTAGCGAGATGTTGAAAACTAAGCCCTGTCTGGCCACCGCAGCGTACTCGCAGAACTAAAGCTATGGTTAGTTTGCGTAGGCCAATTAGTACCTCGGCAAATGCCAAGCGTCACTGACCAGCCACCGGTAGGTCTTCAAAAGAGACATAAACATGATTTACGTCGCGGAAGCGAGCCAATTCTCACAATTCTACAAACTGTTGTCACCAAAGATTAAATGGGAACAAAAACAGAACATAAACACTATTACATCATCTTATAAAAGATGGTAGTTGAGGCGAACCTCCTCCAATTATATGGAGGGAAATTTGCCTACTGTGAGCTTTAAAACTGTAGGCAAAGTAATATTAATTGTAATAAGACTTATTAAAACTCGACTAAACGGCATTTGTATTCAAATTAAAATTTCTAGGTGGCCTTAATTGGTTCAAATTAACTAATTGGGGCATCGCAAGTCTAAAATCGTTGAGATTCAGCCATAGTCCGTCAGTAGTGTCATCTCCATTTGTATTGTGTTCAATATATATATGGTTCCTCCAATTGTATTAATTGCAATTAGCCTACTAGGCCACGCTGGCCAAATGAGTTGGCACAGAGTTTCATATCAAGTTTTACTTCTCTTGCAGTTTTTGGCCTGATCATTTCCTTCTGTCGGCTCTTACGGCACCATCAGGATGGAATGGAATGGGGTGGTGACACAATGTTTTCTTAATTCGTCACAACGTATCAAATTTTTATTCAGTTAGAATATATGGTATTACCATTGTAAATGAATCAATGTTACTACTGAGACGATAATGAAAGATGTCAATAAAATACTGTTTTTTTTATGTACACCATCGAAATTTCTTTAGAAACAATCATGTTTCTTGTAATAGTTATTTATATATATTACGGTTATCGGAAATTTATAATTTTACAAAATTCCTGAATTAGATTGTCAGGTAAGCACCACGCAGTATATTTTGATCGTTGGTCCCATCTGCACAAAATACTTCTGTGTTCATATTACACATTTTACCGTGAATTCCATTTTGACGGTGCGATGCTCAGAAGTCGCATGAAATTGCTTGTATTATACGTACATTGTTGCCTGCCCCTGCACCAAGTTTACGATCATAAAACTACAGGTTTTCGATACGTAAGCCATTGAAATGCTACTTTGTTTCATGGTAAATGTTGAACTATTTTTTGGGATGGTTACGTATGAGCATTTGCGATCGTAAATCTCTTACTGAATCGTCGGGCTTAAAATCCGTGAAATGGATTTTGGAACAGACATTGTCCCGTTTTGGTGTGTTCTCTTTTCTGACTAAGTCCTTATTTTGGCCATCTGAATCGCTCGTCACTGTCTATCTATCAAAGAATGAGACACAATTTTATTCCCACTTCCCATTTATCACGGCAAATCGTCGGGGATAGTGCAAATACGCGAATCCACCATACGTAAAGTGCGCGTCTGCACAACTTAAACCTACAGGAGATGGTTTTAACTTTATATTTTTTGGTCTTTGATCTATGAATATCTAAAAAGAGCAAATATAGAGTTTCTTGCCCGCTCTTCGCTGTAGAGGGGCATTCCGAACCGGTGGTAGATGGTAAATAATTAATTTTAAATGGTAAATTTTACATTTTATTTCATTGTTTGACTTGTCAAAAGAGCTCTAATGAGCCAACTTCATTAAATGAGTTTTGATTTTGTTATTTCAACGGCTATTGACATCATTTTTACAGAGAGTATTTTATAAAAGTAGTGTATGTGTTCTATAACTTGTTAACAGTAGAAATATATAGTCTTATTAAAAATTAGGATTTTGCGTCCTATCCCGCGACATTTCAAATTGGCTATATTTGTCAGATACGCGGAATTATCCAATTCTAGTTGCGTGGATTTGCTATATCCCAGACGAAATGCCAACTATTATCAGGTTACTGGTCTAAGATGTTATTATGGTGCTGAATTTAGTAAACATGCTGTCTCCACCCCAGAGGGTATTGTAAGAGCCGACAAAAGGAAATGACAAGGCCGGTAACCTAGCCACAAGAGAAGAAAAACTTGATTCAAAACCCTCTGCCAACTCCTCTGTCCAGCGTGGCACAGTAGGCTTACCATCTACTTAACTCGAGGACACCGACTCTGCAGTGGGTTAACTATGGTCTGAGTAGTGGTAGTAGTGGTTTAAGATGCCAACCTCTAGGTATATGCTAAACATGGTCTTCTTCAATAGATCTCAACCACGTACGATCTTGTGCAGACCGCCTCCACCTACTCCTAGCGACCTTTACCGGTCGTCCGTCCACCTACTTGTAGTTCTTCCCACGCTTCGCGTTCACACACGTGAGTCCTACTGGAGGGCTACAAGGCGTGACCACTGTAATGTGTAAGTGTCAGTTACCCTATCGCCTTCTTCCAATTACATTCGATGCCTATCCAAATTAGTATGGCTTACTACCAATGTTGAGCAATTGCTTCATCCAAGACTCATTTAGCGGGACAGCTAGTAATTATTTGGTTAGGTCATCTGTCATTATTCACACTACTGGTATAGATGCTATAATGGGAGATGGAACCGAAGTCGAACATCGAAGCACACACGAGGCTAGGTCCTAGCTAGGTGCTTTGATGGGTACGTATTACACCTGGTGTAATAAATAAATTATAATACATAATATTATTACATAATAATATTTTAATTCTTTATATCTGTCATTATTATCGCTTGCCATTTAGTGATCTAAGAATCCTATTCTATTTCTACTCGTGAGAACCTGTAATTGGCTCTGTGTCTCATATTCAATTGTTTCTCATAAATTTTAGCTGTTGGTTCTCCTTAGAATAAATAAATAAATAATAATGTAATAAATGATGGACATCTATCATCACCCGTGGATCCAGACATAACTGAACTTGCAAATCGATTACCAAAATCAATCGATCGATTGGAGTCAGTGCTATTAGCTATGCGTAGGCCTCTTTCGTAGAGACACAGTTGGAACCCACAAAGCAGGCGGCGCTGGACGATGCACCAGTGAGCGGGGATGTTTATTTTTTATGGGGACGCCGTTCATATCATCGATAACTAACGGACAAGAGTCCTGCACACCTCACACTAGCCTTTCCCCAGGCCGGTGTGAAAAGTCCACAAAGGATTTTGCCCTCGCAAAAAGGGCTAACTCTTTACCAAATAGTAACCGCATAGTGATTACTCTGAGCGCTGTGACAGCACTTCTATATCACTACATAGTATAAAACAAAGTCGCATTCTTCTGTCCGTCCCTATGTATGCATAAATCTTTAAAACTACGCAACGGATTTTGAAGCGGTTTTTTTTAATAGATAGAGTGATTCAAGGGGAAGGTTTATATGTATAACCCAGCCCCGCTTTGCACGGGCGAAGCCGGGGCGGGCCACTAGTATTCTTATGTAATGTCAAAATAGTATTAAATAATTATAGTGTATCACTTTGCTTTCACACAATATGCATTTTCTTGCTTTTTTGTCTTAGTAACAACGTGAAGGAAGATAAACTGTTCCCATTTGTCCTCATTACGGGGCTTACTCGAATTAATTCCCCGTGATAAATTTGTATTACACGAACGTTGATTTAAAGAATCATTACATCTTGTTAAACTTTAGTTTGTCAGTCAACAATAATGATTGCCTCAGATTTGATATTTTAAATATGTTGGATGCGTTGCCTATTTTAAATGAAATTTATTTTAGTTTCTCTTTATATAAAGTTGTTTGTTTATTAGTTTAGTCATAGTCAGTTTAAAGTTTTTAATATCAAGCAATTGAATGTAAAACAATAAAAAGCTGTACAATATTATAATTGAAATTAAACACTTTTTAATGGATTTATCGCGTGTATAATACATTATTTAATTCCCGACGTTTCGATTGCTTTGCAGCAGTCGTGGTCGCGGGAGAGACTAGATTACAGTTGTCTTCAAAAGTACAAAGAAACAGTTAAAATCTACCGCCTATAATTTTGTTTTATTGATAACGTTCCATGTGCACGCAGAATGAATTAAATAAAGGAATTAAATAATGTAATATACACGCGATAAATCCGTTAAAAGTGTTTAATTTCAATGTGTAATAATCGCGAAAACCTAAGAAATCATTAATATTATAATTTTTAACAATATGGATTTAAAATACGTAACAGAATCAAACCAATCCATCTTTAAGGACCACACCAACCATTCCATCTCACACAATTTCCGCACTGCCAAATTGATAAGCTCACTTCAGCTGAGCACAGATTATGGCAGAGGCATTGATGATGGAGCTAGATGTATTTACCCAGGGGTTCCGTTGCGATGCAATGATACCGAGGTAGACTGTGAAGTTGCCAAAGTATCACAAGTAGATTTAAAACCACATATAAACATCCAGAGATATTACTTATGTAATGATAAGATCATTTTCCGACAATTCAAAATGTGCTTATCATTACAGACAAGAATATTGATCACTTCCAACGCGAATCATGAAAGTTGAATGGCATCAATCAATACTGTTTGAACTAAAATGCAAGCTCAAAAGGGCAAGGGGGAATAAGGTAAACAGCGGGGCGCCTCGCTGCGGGTAATTTACCAATTTACCCCGCGACTGCTGAGCTGGCCAGGCAAATCCACTGAAACTTCTGACTTGTCCTCAATTTTGGTTCGCCGAAACAATTCATACTTCACCTCCTAGAGCACGTAGAGTCATCGAGATATTTCATCTTAAAGCTGTCCTATGAGGCAACTAAAGCCAAAGTCAGATTAAGTACTTATTTTGTACTAGATGCAGGCTTTGCACAATTATATACCTGAACCTTCTGTTTGGCCACTTTATTGAAATGATAAAAACTATGCAGCCTTTTTTTAATATGCGAGTATTGCTGTGACACAATGAATACGAAAGTCAAGACTGTTTAACACAAGTTCACATATACATAAATAAGGAGATGATCAAATGTTAGTACAATAATACAACCATCCGATAAACAGTTCCTAGTTTTGGTGAAAACTGAAACAGTCTGAAGGATATGCAAACAATAATATAGCCGACGCACCACTGCTTGCTTCCGGCTGTTAGTTACAAATTCACCGTTTGACCTTTCCGTCTAATTAGTGTACCCAGTGTATAAATTTCGAAGCTATAATGATGAGTAAAGTTTCTTAACTTGGTTCCAAAACTTCAATCCTATTATTTTAATATTATGGAAACACATATTTTAAAATGGCTACGTTTCATGTCTGTAATTATTATTGTAGAAGAGTGGGTGCAGATGTAGTAGATAATATTTTAATTTTAGAATTTATAAAACCAGATATAGATCATTTTGCAAAACATATTAATTAATAGTTCTTTTCGAAAAAGAGAAATAAAGCGTAATAAAATGCTAGTTAACAACGCTCTAGATTTGTTGGTGAGTCATCATCATCATGATTTTCCGGTGTTTTGTTTACTATGGTTACGACACATTTCGCGGGCGTTTCCCTCCAAGCTCATATAGGTGCAAGAAAAACTTTTTAAAGCTCAAAGTCATTCTTGCACCTTTATAAGCTTGGAGGGTTGTATTGATGATTTTGATGATTAAAATTCTATAACTATATACGTTTTACAGCCGCGAATAACATTTTAATCAACATACAACCTAGCACTTACCTGCAAATTGCAAAAAACGTAAGAAAATTTGAATTCCGCGGGATACCCTGGAACATTCACCTTAAATACTTCTTTTTTATTATATTTGATATATAAACTAAATCGTGAATCTTCTCATTGATTATCTTTTCGTTATGTATATTTTCTAATACCCCTATGGTCCTCTTAATCAGAGAATTGGCATCCCCTACTGCGAATGTATCCATCACGTTATTATCTCCATTTTGTACATTATAAGGAAACTTAATCAGAGGCATTGTCCAGACCCGGCTTAGATCCCATGATCTTCCAGACGGGAGCCATTGTTTACGGCCGAGAAAATAAACAAAGCGTTATTCAATCTTCCCCCTACTGTAAGCAATCGGCTGATGGTGTGGGAGAATGACAGATCATTGAGCCACTAAAACGGCGATAAGAGGATATTTATTAAATTGCAAGTACTTTATTAAATTATTTGAAACGACCAAAAATTACTCCTTGGACAAATTGAATTACCAACAACATCTTGATACGTGGGCTATACACATTCACCTTTGCTGTAGTTGTTGTTAATATACACTGACCTGCAATAATGAGTACCTACTACACTTTTCATATATCATTTTTTTTCTAAAACGTTTTATAGCAAATGTTATTAGCTTTCTATGTAACTATAGCAAACTCTTCATTAGGATACATCTTCCTTTTTATTTCGAAAGTATATCTTGTGTACTTAAAAAGTTATTGCAATTTTAAAAGTGTGATACTTAGTTTTGCAGCCCAGTGTAGACTAAAAATACCGTAGAAGAATAATTTATGAAATTTTCCTTTTGGATAGTTTCACACACCGTTCATCAACCCATGTTATTGAAGAAGAGTGACAAAAGGAACTAGAAAAGCAAACAAGAGTTCACTTGACACGAAACCTGGTAAATATGAAGAAGGCTAGATCTGTTATTTATGAGATTGGAGGTAGCACTCAATTAACATGACATCGTTGTTTGATTGTTTGCCTCTATGAAATATGTGGAATAGTCTTTTATATATTACTAGCGACCCGCCCCGGCTTCGCACGGGTAAAATTATGCATGTATTATACATGTAAACATACCTCTCGAATCACTCTACCTTTAAAAAACGGCTTCAAAATCCGTTGCGTAGTTTTAAAGATTTAAGCATACGTAGGGACAGATAGACGACAGCGACTTTGTTTTTTATTATGTAATAATGATAGTGATGATACAATATTTTCTGTAAAAAATACAAGTTTCCGCTAATTTTGTGGCCGATGCATCCCCAGTTTTCCACCATGTGACATGACAGGCGGCCGCGACTGACATATCCGAAATCGCTGCGACATTCTTCCAAAACGTCTTTCCAAACAATGCAGCGAGGGTCCAGTGATGCACCAACTCCTTTGCTCAGTCATAAACACCTTTATCTTGATACATTTAGGAAACAATGTTGCTTGAATAGATTCATTTTTAAGTTTGTCATATCACAAACAAGGGCTATACCCAGTGAGTTCTAACTTCTTTGGAATAAAGATCATTATTGTTTGACAGCAGAGATTTAAAATTTTAAGGTGAAATCAGGGGTGCGATGTGAAGGTATTTAAGAAAGTTTTGGAATTACAATAAGATGGATTCGATCTTTAATGTGTTGGGGTATTTAAAGTTTACCTACTCTAGGGAGTTTTACTTAAGGTGTTATTGAAATGAGTTTATTTTTCAGTCTTTAAAAAATAACACTTTCTCCAAAACTTAATTTTTAAATACGAGGTATTAGTAAATAATTTAGTATTTTCAATTAATAATACAGGTTGTAACAATGAATTGTTAAAGCTTTCTGGAATATGCCCTAGAAATCATTTAATGAGTAAAATACTTAACAAAAAAGGATTTTATGTTTTATCCGTGGGTAAGACATTTCAAAATCACCATCACATCATTATCATATTATAATAAGATATGTGTATCTAAGACCAACATTATTGAATATAACTACGTCATTTGGACAACATTCTGTAGTAAACTTATTTTAGACCTGTAAACGCAGAGTCGGTGGGTTGAGGCTTGTCGAACTGAATATAGTGGTTGGTTTTGTTTGTAGTGTGTTCACAAACTGAAATCAGTCAAATCAGAAAACATTCAAACTTAAATATTCTTTGTTGTAGTTTGAAGAACATTATCAGAACCGCCAAGAAATCATTTCATGTAACTACTTCATATCTTAACTTCAGGATATGAGTTAGTTGTATAGAATCGTAAACTACGCATTTGATCATGTGATAATGTTCAGCAAAGTATTGTGCATGAGCCCAGGAAGATTTCCAAACAAAAAGAAGTGTATGTGTACTTATGTACACGCGTTCTACTTTGGACTTCGGCGTAATAAGATAAAAATCTTTTCAAAAATGTTATCTTTCGCCTTATTCTACGTTTGTAGAAAAAACGACACTAACAATAGATAAGAGGTATTTAATACATTGAAAGTTTTACTATAACGCATTATCTAGTTAAATATAGTTTATTAATAATTAATTAATTAATAAATATAATAACTATATTATAACTATATTTAAATACAGTTCACAATAATACATACCGTCAACTAACCCCAAATTCTACAAACGTACTCAAAGTAATATGTAAAAACAATTATTATCACTTATAATCAGAGTAAATTATTATAATATTATTTTATAATATGTTATCAAATTATTTGAGAAAATATATATTTGTATATATTTTATTCGGACTAATACAAAATATGTGTGGTAGGTTCAGAAACACTTAAATATATAAATATTGTGAATACAGTTGTCAGTTCTCACGCAAACATGTAACTTCAGGGTGCTGGTTTTTCGGAGGTGTGCGCGCGCATCGTAAAAAAATACTCTCATCATGATACCCTAACGCGCCAAAAGAAATATAACTTAATTTAAAAAAAAATATTAGTGTAATATCTTTCCTTCTAATTTATTTATCTATATATTTAACAATTTATGTACACATACAAAACATAAGTAGAACATATTGAAATATAGGACACATTTGTACAAAGGCACAGCTTATTTATTTTAGTTATTGGCATTTTACTACACAAATCAATTAGCTAAAGAACTTTACAACAATAAACTTAATATTGTACAACAAAACGAATGCATCCAAAGATATGCTTGTCGATGAAGAAGTTCGTAAAAATGGTAGAATTAATAAAATTTACAAGCTTTGGCTTAGTTATAACGAGTGTACCTTCCATACCTAACAACCTGATTGTATAGACTATCCTCACTTTGTATATGTTTTCTTTTCTTTTCAATAAATTTCAAATTTCAATTATTGCTGTATACATTAACCACTTATACATTATTGTATTAATAGCCAAAATAAAGAGGCATGAAATTACTGCTCTAATTAAAAGAGAGAACAGTGAAACTAATAAAATAGCAATCCTATAAGTAAAAACACCCGCACTATACTTTACTAAATGCTTTATTTCTAAAAAAATAGAAACATTAAACACATTGTTATATGTAATTTCTAATAATTTCTAATCAAAGTTTTACTGTCAACATTTTGAATTATTTCCAACTTGCTCTTATTTTTTATTTACTTGAAGTGGAATTTGTCGGATAATAACACGTCCCGACTCCCCAGGCATTGTAGTCGATGTTCGGTATTTGGTCACAGCTCACAATAGCATTACTAGAAAAAAATAATCTAGGCATCAGACGACATACTGTTTTAATCAATGATGGCAAAATTACAGACAATTATGAAGTATGGTTTGAATCGGGTGTGAGTTAAGTGTCATAATGAAAACCAAAGATACATTCTAGATATGGATACCATAATGTTATATTTATACAGATGTTAGAGGATCAAGTGTTTATCATCAGATGCAATACGTGTCCATTCGCTATTAGTTTTGTTTTTGTTCAAATAAAACAATATTGAATTCATAACCAATTTATTTGCACTGAAATTGTTCGTTTTTTAAATGATTTTGTATAAAATATAAATATGTATAGTCAGCAAAATGTTTATATTGAATTTATGTTGTAATGGTGTCTGTTTGAAGGAAACAGCTAGTATCGCCCCAGGCATTGTAGTCGATGTTTGTGATGTTGTCGCAGCTCACAATTGCGTTTCTAAAAATAAAAACTTACTTGAAGTTCTGCTAATAGCGAATAAAAGGCATTGCACACTTGCATCCTTATCCTTTTGGGATGTTACCCTCGTCATTTAAGCCAGTAAAATGACCCACTACTGAGTCGGGCATCCTCTAAATTCATGAAGGGAAACTCGCATACAATGCCACGGGTTTGTATTAAGTTTTCCTGCTTTTGCGGCTCAGTGATTTGTCTTTTACGTTGCTTAGTGCTGTGCCCTATATTCACCTCTTACGACTCCAACAACACATTGCGTATTCTAAATCCACCACTACACGGAAAATATTACCCCTAAGTATATTTAATTGTTTCAGAAATAAGAAAATTAATAACGAATTTAACTGACATCATTATCGTATCCGAAGTAGATCACATATTACTACAATTTTATTAGCATAAGACTCCTTTCGCATCTAGTTTTGGACTCATCTACTCGTAGTATTACTTACGCTTGAATGAGATATTCAAAATTGGTTTCAAAAGTCACGTAGTTAGAGGAGTACGCGTGTGACGAGCTTATTTCTGTGTACAATATAGGACGAGGCTTGATTGAATTGATTTATAGGTTTGGAGGTAAGATTAAGTTTGGTGTAACTTAAGGTTTATCATCACATTGGCCCGTAAATGACCGACTACTGAGACGGACCTTCTCTAAATGCATGAAGAAAATTGGCTTTAAGTTAATATGGTAAAAACATTACGTTTTAGATGGCAGAAGGAACGCCTTGGGCTGAATATCTGTTACGCCTCCACCAACATCGCACAACATACGCGCCATAGTCACGTTCTTGATCTGTGCCAGTTGGTCTGTAAAACAAATTATGATTTCGTTATAACAAGCGCACTGCAGATTATATCAGAAACAGTGTAACTTAATGTACACCGTGTGAATTTAGTTAGGGCTGTTTCAATTATTAGCATCAGCATCAATGGCTTATCAATAATATTTAGTATTAATGTCACCATCAATTTCAACAAAGGATGAGTATTAATAATGCTGCCATTCAGCCTTTACTAAACTTGAGCTACCACCAGCGGAAAATAAACTTTGTTGTAGGATTTTTTTACATTATTGTTTGATCACATAAAAAGGAATATACAGGATTGTGAGAGAAAGTTCACCCATGTCATAACTAGTTTGGACATAAACCCGATTTGGACGTCAAAATGCTTTCTTAAACCGTGTAAAATAATTTGTTTTTGGCGTTAAGATAAATATATTCATAGAGAGGAAAGAAACAAAGTAGGCACATAAAAACAGAATTATCGGATCGATTCTTAAATGGCTGAAGAAACAAAACACGAAAGAATGAACAAAACACAGGCACTAACAGGGCAAGTTACTTCTAAACGTAATTGACAGCTTTGTAGTCCACGCGGTAAAAATACCTTTTGTTAAATATAACTTAAAAAATCAGCTGTAAACACTTTGCAAAGGCTATGTAGCACTGTGTGAGGAATTTTCTTATAAAGGTTGTCACCGAACATCGGTATAACAGGTTTATGTCTGGTTCTTGTACGCATACTAGAGGTAGACGTAATTCCTTAATCACTAAAATTAGATAACGTTTGTGCAGACCAGAAACACATGATTCCAAAATGCCTCGACGACAATAATCATAGTTTAAAATATTATTTTCTATCACGAATATCAACTTACTGGTAGTAAATGCATATGGACGGTCTTTATTTTCAAACCAAAATCTGTCTGAGGCACGGGTCCTGATCATTTGCTCTTTAGCAATGCAGTAAACTGTTGGAGGTACGTATGCGCCTTTCATTACTCTTTCACCCCAAGTACCAACGAGGAGGTCAATATCTTTCACGTCCTTATATAATTGTTTTAGTATTTCAATAACCTGAAAAGAAAAGTAACGAGACAGCCATGTAGTGGTCGATTTATGATGTTTGACCAGTCCCAAACCACATTGAATAAAGTCAAAATCGAGAACCACCGTGCTTTTGATTGAGTTTTGGTACTTATTATTATTATAGTATAGCTCTCAAAATGAAAATTATTTTACCGTTTGCCAATTTTTTGCCACTAGCGTGGTGTTATATAGACTATAGACGACGAAAAATTCAATTCCAATAAATTTAAACATCTGTAGTTCCTGAGATTTGCGCGTTCAACCAAACAAAATCTTCAGATAATAATAATATAAAAATCATAATTTGCTATAGTAACACAACAACTTAGTTAGAACACTTATCATTCGGAATCCTTCCTCACCTCTACATCCATATATTTGGTCAACTGATCGAAAGACGTGATGTTATCGCCGAAACAGTAGGACAAATAGTAGACGTATCCCTGGAAACCGTAATAACGGCCCTTTGCTCCATCATTTGTCATAATATCATTGGATCTCTGAGCAACACCGAGACCTCGTTCAACAATCTGAAATATCATTTAATTTTAATAATTTCCCACCTTAATAGTAAGCAATGCGCACGGAAGAAATATTTGTACGACCTACAAGTATTTGTTTCGGGTCTGGGTGTTTTCTATCTCTAATATGTATGTATTTACAAAAATATATATATATAAGTAGTTTATCATCCATCTCGTTACCATAACACAAGCATTAAGTTGCTTAGTTTGGGACGAGATGGCGTTGTGTGAAATGTCCAAAGATATTTATTTAGCCCAAATAGTTTAAACTTCTTCAAAATTAAGAAGACATCTAATATATCATCTTATGTCGCATCTCACCGACTCAGCCCATGAAATACCTACTAAGTCTGGCCTTCTTCAATTTCTTAGAGAAACATTAGCATACTATGCCACGCTGGCCAGAGTAGTCGGCACAGGGTCTACAACAATTTTTACTTCTGTTGCAGCTAGATTCCTTTAGTAGACTCCTACAAGAGCTTCAGGATTGTATAGGTTGGTGTCATTGTGTATTCTAAATCCATCATCAATATCATCTAATTCTTAGATTATAATTACTGCCATAACCTCTTGTTTAATTACATTGGATATTATTTATGTTAGATAAAGATTGCAAAAGCCATACATCAGGATCTACAATGCGATCTTTGGAGTTCCCTGCAGGTTGCCTGAAGCATCCTTGGGATACACGGTCCATGTTGCTGCCTTGTTTGAGGTAGTTTACGTTTGCTGTCAGATTCACGATGGGGTAGATCTCCGCTAAAGTACCATTATTAAAGTAGAGCCTAAAAATAAATTTGAAAGATTAAAGCGCGTCGTTGTTATACATCTATTTACCTAATCAATTTAAAAATATTGCTACTAAATTGTTTTTCAGATGTGCCATTTACTATCTCATCATCATCATCATCAGCCCACATTAGTCCACTGCTGGACATAGGCCTCCCCTAAAGAGCGCCATAGCGCTCTGTCCTCGGCCTGACGCATCCAGCCGCTGCCCGCAGCCTTTCGCAGATCGTCGCTCCATCTAGCAGAGGGTCGTCCTACACTACGCTAGCCGATTCGCGGTCTCCACTCAAGAACTCGTCTACCCCAGCGGTTGTCGGTTCTTCTACAGATATGACCAGCCCACTGCCACTTCAGTCTGCTAATTCTTTGAGCTTTGTCGGTGACTTTGGTTCTCTGTCGGATAATCTCGTTACGTTATTTACTATCTACGTAGATTAATTATATCTTGTAAAGCCTTTTTGATCGTCCTAAGTAAACACTTGCCTACCTCAGATTTGTTCAGATTAACTAATATCTCAGATATTAAATTATCCTAGATCCAACTATTATCAAACACTCAAACTTATTACATTATACATCAAATTTTATTACAGTTATTATTTTATAAAACTACCAACGTTACCTTGTACTTACTTCTACTACTTTTAGACCATAAATAACCCACTACTGAATCGGCTTCCTCCAAATTTACGGAAGAAAAATAGAAAACTGTGCCACGCTAGCAAAACGGTTTACAGCGACACGGCCACAGGTTTTGAATGAAGTTTTCCTTCTCTTGCGGCTGATGAGCCTATTGCATTTCTTTGGGCACCGCTTACGACACCCCAAATAAAGTGTGGGTTTGTGACTTTGTATATTTTAAATCCGTCATCACACGGAAAACCTTGTGTACATGAACTGTTAAATATATTATAAACAAAGCGTAGCTTTAGAAATAAAAACAAATATGCTTCCATTTTACTTACCTTAATTCCCCGTCCTGTAAGGTATGCAGCCACCTCAAAATATAAGGGTATTCTAAAGATATTGCTGGTGACAGGCTCGAGTTGTAGTAGCTTTTGGGTGGAGAAGATGAATATACACCATCGTTGGTGAGGTTCTTTTTTCCTGTGAACATTACTTTGCTAAACTCAACAAAATCTCGTTTTCAACTGAAAACACCCAGTGAGGAGGAGCAAACAATTGACATGTTCTTTAGAAACGTGTAAGGTAAGGGATGGGCGTCCTTCACATCTGACCAGTTTCATATTACATCCGTTCTTCGGAGGATACCTTACGTGCTCTCCGAAGCCGTCTCGATCCCGGCTACCATTCTTACATGTATGGAACACATGAAGACAGCAGTTTGAAAACTGACAACTGATTTAGTCTTGATTACTGGAAGTCCTACTAGAAGTGAGTCAGAGCTAAGACAGCAATCGCTCCAAATGTAAATACTGGCAGTTAGTCAAATTAGGATAGACTGGTGCCGACTGATAACAATTGGGGAAGGAGCAATAAAGAAGAGGGAAGAGGCAATGACGAGCATACATGTTATGAATCACATTTGTCCTAAATTTTACAAATTCAATATATAATTCTATCCGAGGGAGCTAAGCAGCAATATCTAGCAATTCAAGATAAAGACAGGATCGACATCCATGTGAGTAAAAACTACTGAGAATATATCAAATAATTTCAAACATTACTAAGTAATTAGTATTTTAGGAAAATTGATAATCTGTATCAATATTATAAAGAGGATGGATAAGGAGGATGGATAAGGAGGAGGAGAACATAAGTCGTGCGCATGTGCAAAGGCAAGATAAACATGGATTTTAAGCCCACGCGGTAGAAACCGGAGCTCTTATGCTATTTTCTATATTTTATACAAACCCAATAATAAAGAAAACAGTTCATAGAAAAATATTTGTTGTCCAGCTGCAATATTGATCTCTCTGGCAGTATTGAACAGTGTTTCATCATCCCAGCAAGGGTTAACCTTTTGCAATTCAGTCGCGATATGATTGTGCCATCTCCAGTGGTATATAATACCGACGAAATTTACTCCCAGAAGTAGCCTGATTCCACCTAGGACAACAAAGTATTTAATTAGTGTCATAAAACTAATACACCATTTTTGTCATACATATTTTGGTGGTATTATATACTTCATACAGTACAGCAACATACAGCAAAATACAGTTCTATTGGTTATTAAGTTAATATATGCGAAGGCTCTTTTTTAAGTAAAACAAATTTGAAATATGAATGAAATATGAAATTAACGTCAAGTAAACAAACTTGAAATTAAAATGATAGTAAATCGAGCTACAGCCATCACCTTTAGCTTCATCATCTTCCATCAGCCAAAATAGACCTCACATAGAATGTCACGCACTATCCTCAACCAAAAGGTCAATTAATATATTGTATTCTGTCCTATTTGTATTGTATTGAAACTATTTGTTTTTATTTTTTTCATTAGTTCACTTACTTGTTGGAGGGAAAGTTCTGTCGTTGACTTCATCAACTGTAAGTTGTCCATCTTGGTAAGTACGCCGACCTGTTTCTATCGTGTTTCCATAAATTGGGGACAAATCTTGAGTTGGGGTTGCATCGACAATCTGCAATTGATGCTCTTCTTACTTTTGGTTAAAATAAATCATGGAGCTTAAAAAGCAGGTAGTAGGAGTTAAGGTTACACTACTGAATTCTCTAAATTTTCGTGTAATAATAGTGAAAATACGTTGTATTACGGAATATTCTTGACACACTGAATTTTTAGCGCCTCTCACTGTCTTCAACTAGAAAACTTTAATTTTGTAAAAAAAGACATATGTTACATAGCTGTTACGATCTTTCAAAAGGTCTGCTTACCCTCAAAGGTACTGTGGTATTAGGAATACAGCCAGATGTCTGGTAAGTTAACGGCCTGGTCATGTTAAGACAAGTGATTCCAGAGAAGCGATGGACATAGTCCGTGCTGGGGACTGAGTTGGGAGCGCAAGCATATTCATTTTTGCCAGCGGCACTGCAACAGTTTGGTCTCCATGACACGTAGTTTGCTGAAAATAAGATATAATTTTGAACGACAATATATATATTTTTTTACGAGAGCGTTGGCCCCGATTATCTAATGTGTTTACCACATTGCAGTTTGCAATTATAATTTGAGCTACTACTAGTTGAGCAGTTACATATAACCTATAGATAACCTAAACAGAATATTTTAAAAAAAGCTTATATAAGTTGTTATCTATTTCTTTTCAATTTGGTCAAACGAGGAATGTTGGGTTAGTGTTTGGAAAGGTCCAAAAATTATACTCCTTTGAATTTAGATTCTCTTCGTCATCTTTTACACTAAGGAATACCATTATTCTTACTTGTATCCTGAGTATTGGTTATATCCGTGACGTAGTACACAGACATATGTGCAACACAGCTGGTCAGATTTTCGTCTGAGATTCGACCTTCTGCCCACATTGACGTCCTTGCTACACGCATAGCAACTAACGATGAATTATCTTTTCCCAGTCTTGGCTCCCATTCTAGAACAAAAAAGATTTATAATCATCTCATAGACCATTTTACATTACTTCAGCCCATACATGGACAGACAGACCCACTACCGATTCGGGCCTCCCCAAATTCGTTGCGGGAATAAGCCTACCGTGCCACGCTGGCAAGACGTTTTTATCAAGGTTAACTTCTCATGTGCCTTGTTTATCTCCCTTTTTCGGTCTTTAAGGGTGAGTCCAAACGAGCGCAATTTTGTGAGTCGCGTAATTTCAGTCACGTACATTCTGCTGCATTCGGTTTCATACAAAAGTCCGATTAGTGCCACACGGCGACGCAAAATGAGTTGTGAGCCGACTGACACGCATAAACGCTCATACACACGAACGGCAGTCGTCTGCCGTGGCCGGCGCGTTTACGGCTGCGGTTGTCTGTGCCGTTGGCGGCCGGCGTGCTGTTCGTGTGTATGAGCGCTAATCCGACCGAATTTCGGTCGCGTAATTTCTGCTGCATTCGGTTTCATACAAAAGTCCAGTTCATGCCAACAGAATTTCTGCCAGGCAGAATTCCTGCGACCGGAATTGCGCGACTCACAGTTTACAAAATTATGCTCGATTGGCAGCCCAACAGAATTTCAGTGACTGAAATTACGTGACTCACAACTCACAAAATTACCCTCGTTTGGCTTAACCCTACGTTATCTCTTACGACACCTTCAGGATGGTACGGGTTGGTGACATTCTGTGTTCTAAATCCATCACAACACGCACTATAGATATATATATAAAATATAACAGCTAGTAATGTTACATGTATCAGGAATGAAATAGCTGAATGAAGCTGAATAGAAAAAAAATCACAACAAAAGGTAAGAATAATCTTGCTACTAGGTATTCTACGGAGTTGTGTGTCAAAAAATAACTTAAGCATAAGTCAATGATAAGCTAAAACTGATATCATGGGTCTTCTCCAATTTGCTGGGTTAATCTGACTATTGTACCACTTTAGCTAGAGTACCTTTTAATCATCTTATGCTCATCTTTAATCCACGATAGAATTAATTGCTAATAAAATTTATTCTAAATCCATTATTACTACACTACTACTACTACTACTACCCAGCCCATAAATGACCCACTGTTGAGTGTGACCTCCACCAGTTCCATGGAGGTTATTTAGCCTTCAGACGAGTTGGCGTAAGGTTTCGTATCAACGTGGTTCTGCATCAGATCCCACAATGCCGCAACAGGACCCGAGTTGGAGCACCCCGGGGAGGTTTAGTGGGTAGGCCCCCACTATGGGGGAGAGTCCCACACTCCCCTCGCTGGCCATCCCCGTGGCCGGCGAGGAAGTCCATAAAGGATTTTACCCCGGACGATAAAAAAAAAAACGTTTCGTATCAAGGTTTCCTTCTCACGAGGCTAGGTTATCGGCCTTGACATTTCGATACGCTCGAGATGGAATGAGGTGGTGACACTATTATATTCTAAATCCGTCACGTTGCATCACGGATTTCGGTAATTTATAACAAGAAGTGATGGAAAGCGCCAGCATTGTCGCCAGACAATGATCCAAAGATTCTAAAATAAATATAATATTAATTTTAGTAGAGTACTCCCATGGTGTTATTACCTGATCCTGATTTTAGGAAATATTCCGCAGGAAGAAGCCTTAAATAAGGAGTTCTAGCAGCACCAGCCGGAGGATGGTTCAGATTATTACATGTACCATCAATTCGCCTTCTCTCGGTAGAATTGCAAGTTTCTACTGCAATAGTGCAGTTGCTGAAATAAAATAGTAGAATTTAACATATTTCTGCCTAAACTATTTAGATTTATGCAAGGTAACAGGCAAAGGCAGGCAGGCAGGCAAAGTGCTGGAGAAGTGGACTTTTCTGAGGGGGTGATCGTGATATGTAATTACATATTTTGAGATGTTTCTTAACTCTTAAAATACATTATTGCGTGTACTGCGAGTCATCTACTTGTCTTAGGTTATCTCGTGGTTATGCTTTCAGCCGATCTCCCCGTGTCTCGTGTAACATAATTAGAATAGTAGGTGTTCTAATTCAATCGACATGTCAAATATATAGCCTCAATAGAAAGCAGCTTTCAAGCAAACGAGAAACTCAATTACTGCAGTTTTAGCACAGATCTAAACGGATATCACGCAAATTAAATGGCATTTCTACGATTTTTATCATACCTATTATCATTTTTGGCTATGCTACATGCCTAAACGTAATTGATTTCACTTAGCTGTCAAATTATTTTTATCACCATCATTGTAACCCTTTTATTTATAATATCAACCATGGAGTTTATTGTCGGCTCTTCTTTGTGGTATGGCATTTCGAACCGATGATAATAAAATTAAAAAAAAATTCTAAGAAGAATTTATTTGAATAAAATACATTTTGATTATAAGGGCAACGAAATTTCTTCCTGAGAAGATCATATGAGAAGACATAATATTTTTGCACCGCTCTGTGACTATACATTTACAAAATTAAAAATAACTTACGCTGCAGTATTGTTAGCCACATACTGGGCGCTTTCGGCACTGGTCAGGTTGGTTCCGTAATAAGTGGTGTAGTTGGTGGTAACTCCGACTACAGCACCAATGAAGGCGCACAAAATGATGGCTCGCTCCATCGTTCCTCTCCGAAACACTTCGGTACGATGACAGCGCACCACTCCAAAAGCCCTTTATAAATGGCGCTGATCAAATATGTTAATTTGGAAACAATACTACGATATTAACATTTCAATTGACGTTATTTAAACTTGTCGCGGCCAAATAAAGTTCTTTACAATATTCTCCCCATTCTTATATGATATGTTAATAATGAATGTATAAATTAATTAGTATTTTCACAGATGGTATCAAGATAAATATGTATGTGTTCAAAATTCTGTTTCATTTTAATTTTCGTTGAGATATTACTACTACGGGGTGCTCTTTAGGGAAGGCCTATTTTCAGCAGTGGACTAATGTGTGCTGATGATGATTATTATGATTACTGCTACTATCAGCCTATAAATTACCCAACGCTGAGTAGGGCCTCCTCCAATCTCAGAGAGGGTAATTAGTCTACTGTTCAACGGTGGCCAGATGATGGACGGGTTGTTACTGGGATTAGTACCTATCAAGTTTTCCTTTTATTGTGGCTAGAATATTGGCTCTTAGGACCTTGTTGTTGTGAGGGGGTTTGCGTGCCTTTAGGAAACGTTAGGGCCATACAAGCTCAGCGGATCAACGTAATAAAAAACTGTTAGGACACCCTCAGGATGGAATTGTGTGGTGACTCTATGTATTCTAAATCCAACACCACACTGACTAGTGTAAGAGATGGATATATTATTACTATGTATGTGATTTCTAAGCTATATATTGTAATATATAACCTAGTTCGTCAAAAGATAATAAAATGTAAATATTAATAATTACGTAGGTATTTTTCAGTTTTAAGATTTTTAGGGTATTTTTCAATGATGTTAGAAGTAAAAAGGTGTAGATAGGTTATAAGCGGTCAGCAAGCGGCGCGTTAAAAGTAGGCTAATTAGCAAACCTGACCTCAGTGTTGCGTCGCTGGCGTCAACAGATGCACGTCAAGAGCTGAGTGTAAAAAGTGCTTTAAATCAATTTAAAATGCCATCGTGTGTTATGAGATATAGCACAAACTACTCTAACAAAACTTCTAAACGTCAAGGAATCACTTATCATTCGTAACTATTACTATTTCCGTAATATAATTAATATTTTTGACAAATTTAAAATGTAATTCGTAAAATATGGTGGTAAAAATCAATCAGTGGAACAAAAGTATCATCATTACCAAGTGCAAAAGAGATAGATGTCATTACGCCTCACAGACTATAGAGAAAGAGACATGTGAGCTGCCTAACGGAGTAGATACAATGGTATGGTTATTAGGTGATGTTATTTTTTGTAATGCAGTTGTTATTTAAATTAAATTGTTTCATTTTTTGAGTTGTGTTACTTGAGTAATAAATAAACTATTAATACAGGGCAATTTTTAATTAACATACATCTCAGAAGGTGGAGTACTCATGATTATAAAACACTTTTACTATGGGAACAACTCTAAAATTGCGAAAAAAAAACTGTTGTTTCTAACATATAATATATGTTTACATAACGAGACAAAATGTTTTTACAAAATATTTTTAGGCATAAAACTTAGTAGGTCAAAATGCTATGTCTAATTTAATTAATCTATATTGTTTCTAGTGCATGTGACAACGCATCACAACAAATTATATTTGTCTCTATTTATCACGTGATTATGAAATCATACCATCCTACTTTCACGACTCATCTAATGCAGTGTGTAACTTATGTGTGCGTTGGCTTGCCATTTTTATAGATCGAATGTTGTACAGGTAACGTATCTACACCTTCTAATTGTAACATCATTGGTATTTTTATTTAAGGTGCTAACTAGGTTTGCTTTTCATTCGGTGATTTAAAATAATAAATAGAACATTAGAATTATAATACGTAGCTCACACTATAAGTTTTGCGTAACTTGTTAACCAAAATATTATGTTTATTGCTTTTCAAAATACTCTCCTTTACATTTTAAACCTTTTTTCATGCGATCGAACTATTTTTTAAAACAGGAGGACCACAGATCTTAATGCATGTTTGTAGTGCTGATTGAACGGTATCTGCCTCTTCGGAGTTGGTAAAAGTGAAACCTCTCATCAAATCTTTGATTTTGGGGAAAATACAGAAATCACAGGGTGCTAGGTCGGGGATATGCGCAGGATGGGTGACGAGCTGTACTTTTTCGGAAGCTAAAAAAGACTTTGTTTTGTTGGCCGTGTGTAAAACCGAAACGTTGTCATGATGTAGGGGAACGCGGCTTTTTGGTCGTCTTACGCGACCTTTTTCTAACATCCTGGGTAAACAATGGGTAGAATACCACTCGGCATTAACACTCTTTTGATCTTCAAGTGGAATTGTACAGACCCGTAGCTGAGAAAAAAACGCGATCATTTTTTTTACCAACGTTTCTCGCCCGCCTCACTTTTGTTGGACTGTTCTCATTTTCAAACACCTATTCACAAGACTGCTGTTTTTTTTTTTTTTCAAAACAATAAATTCACGTTACGTCTCCTGAGGCAATGTCATAAGCAGCATTAGAATGTCCGTGGTCGTACTTCAGTAGCATCTGTGAGCACCATTCCACGCGAGCCCGCTTTTGCTCCGCTGTCAGTTCATGAGGGATCCAACGACAACAAAGTCTCCGAACTGTCAATTCTTCGTGTAAAATTTTCTGAATTTGGCTAATACCGCGGATTTTCTTCAATTAGCCGTTTAACACTAGCCACATTATTTTCGTTGACGGCAGTTGAAGGTCACGAAATTCGTCATGTAAAGAAACTCGACCTCTCTCAAATTCAGCAAACCATCGCCTCATGGTGCCCAAACAATACCTATGCTTCTCTCCCAAAAGCATTTTGAAGACGAGCGGGTCTTGCGGAGGGAGAAAAATCATCGCTCTAAAATCTTTTCGACTTAATTACATTTTCGTTGCGTACGTAGAACTTTGATGTGTGATAAAAACAATTGACAAATGATTTCCCGCCAATTGTTTTTTTTTTATTACTAAGAAGGTTGCAGCGTTTCGAATTCGAAATTCAAATAGTTCCGATTAGCTAGTAATTTGGTGTAAAACTTTTAGTGTGCCCCGTGTCATTTGCATATTTAATCTACATAGATCTCCTACAACTGAGTCGGTCCTCTTCGAGTTACATGGAGTAACCTACTGTGCCACGCTGGCCGTACGGGTTCGCACAGGGTTTAGTGGCAAGTTTTCCTTCTCTTGCGGCTAGTCTTTGTCTGCCTTCCTTGTAATTTCCTAGCCGGTGTTCGGCCTTGTCAGGGGTGGTGACACTATGTATTCTAAATACGTCACCATGCGCAAATTATACCACACATATTCAACATATTTGTACGAATCCTAAATGGTACGAATTTGTATGCAAAAACAAAATATTGCAAAGCAATTAATATTGTTAATAAATAAACACAAGTGTCTTACAAGGTTCTCATTATGTGTGATCGAAAAACGTGACTACTTTGCAACAGTATGAACCATAATTTCATAAAACATTTAATTTGTGTTATAACTGGGCATATCAGTTGTCCTTGTGACCACCCCATTCCACCCTGAGGGTATCGTTAGAGTGAAGAAGTGAGAGAAATGACGAGGATGAAAACCTAGCCGCAAGGGAAGGAAATCTTGATACGAAACCATGTGTCAACCCGTCCGGCCAGCGTGGTACAGTAGACTAATTACTCTCTCGGTGATGGGAGGAGGCCCGACTCAGCACTGGGACGTCTGTGGGCTGAGTAATAGTATATTAATCATCATAATTTCAGCCAAAACACGTCCACTGCCTTAACCAGGTCATCGGTCCACCGTGTGGGAGGCCTACCAGCATTGCGCATTGTCTGCCCCATCGGGCGTCGGTCATGCGCGCAATGTGTCCGCTGCCACTTAAAGTTAACCTGCGTATCTCCTCATTTTTGATACATTCTCGCAGGGAAACTCCGAGCAATGCCCTCTCCATTGCCCTTTGGGTGACTTTGAGCCTTCCGATGGAGTCCATAGTGAGCGACCACGACTCTGTGCCATATGTCATCACTGGCATCACACATTGATCGAAGACTTTTGTCTTCAAACACTGCCTGCGGTATTGAGGACTAAAAGATCTTTCGCAGCTTCCACAACGCTGCCAGCATATAAATAGTTATAGTTTTTACAGTATATTAAGAAGCCTTTACAGTGTACATATTATATGTTAACACACTGAATGACAGTAGCAGTGCTCAACAGTTAATTACCCTAACTAACCAGTGTTGCAGACACGTGCTGCTTGTTATACGAGAACCCTCCTGCTTGACCGACCATGGTTAGCACAAATCATGAGCGTCTAGCGATTTTATTAGCGATTATCCGTGTGGTGGCGGATTTAGCAAACACCCGATTCCAGTGTCGTAAGAGCCGAGAAAAGGAAATGTCAAGGCCGATCACTTAGCCGCAAGAAAAGGAAAACTTGATACGAAACCCTCTGATAATTCGACCGGCCAGCGTGGCATAGTAGGCCAATTACCCTCCATGCGACTAGAGGAGGCCCGACTCAACAGTGGGTCATTTATGGGCTGAGTAGTAGTACTAGTTTTATTGGTGTAAGTTAATATTTCGCTGCTGCTAATGCACCTTCAAGTTAACAATGAATAAATTAATCATCATCATTAATCTAAGTCAAATTATATGCTCTATGCCAAATTACAAGGAGAGTCACAAAATAGTACTCGTATATTTTTTGTAGAGCGAGGTATCAAGCTCACATGAAATATGTGTATGATAAAAAAATATGTTAGTAATACTTTGTGTGTGTATATTAAGTATATTGTGTTCTATTACTAATATATGATACAAAATCATTGATAATCCTTTATATCAGCAATGGACGGGGGATAGCTCAAACATAATTAAAACAAAAGTTAAATCCTTGACATACTGAAATTCTTATAAATATAGTAGATTAACATAAATAGAAGTCGTTTAGCCGTTAAGCCAAACGTTGTATTGATTAAATATCCATGGATTATGAATACATAGTGTCACCACCCCATTCCATCTTGCAGGTGTTGTAAGAGCTGACTTAAGGAAACTACGCAGAAATTCCGTCACAAAAAAAAACTTGACATGAAACCTCTGCCAACCCGTCTGGCCATGTTTCCTCCATGTAGTTGGAGGAGGCCAGACTCGGCTGTGGGTCTTTAGCGGGACGTAAGAATTTGATAAATTTTCCACCATATCGTCATACATTTCTGCCGCTTAAGCGTATACTTTGCACCAAACAAATGTCAAATCGATCGTGTAAGTTTGCGTTAATTGGCGAAACTTTATAACGCGTCATAGGAGGGTGCAAAATTAATTGCTATGCTATGCAGATGACTTGTACAGTTATATGTGTAAAGAATAACTTTACTCGCCACTATATCGTCTCAGCCTATAAAAGCCCCACTACTGAATCGGGGTTCCTCCAATAACATGGAGGAAATTTAGCCTAATGTGTCTGGCCAGTCGGGTTTGCAGGTTTTATTTCGCTCGCGTGGCTATTTAAATTAATATAGTAATGGAGGTAAATATAATTTCGTTTCATTATTATTTTAAGATTAGTTCCTTGTTATGATTATTAGCCGCGTCAAAAAAAAAAGTGCTATTCCCACTACTACCACTCGGCCCATACATGATCCACTGGTGAGTCGGACCTCCTCCGGTTATATGGAGGGTAAATAGCCTACTGTACCTGTGTAATTAACTTTTCCAATAAATGAAACGAAAATAAAAACATGTGCTTTGACTGAAAAACTTTAAGTGTATTTTTTAACTACTTACGCAATTTTAAAGTTCGAGCAGTCCACAGCCAATATTCGTATTTGAATAAATACTGTTAAAAAAAGCCGCGGCACGTTGCATAGGGTGCTTCTGTCGCAAAAAAACTTAATTATGTGGAGTAGATATAGAATGGAATAAAAACTGTGTGTAATAGTGATTGACACGATAGCCCACACTTCAATTGCTTATGTACGTGACTAGATATCTGGCATTTATTTTACCAAGCGATTCAGCCATTGCCATTCAGAGTGGTACGACCGCCAGCCTTCTGGGCACGGTCGCAAACCAGCCCAGGAGGATGTATTTTTAGTTTTTTTAGTCTCTTTTTAGTTATTGTGTAAACCAATTCTAGGAATTATAGTTCATCGGATACGTGTTTTTTAATCCACCAGTTCGGAAACTCACATTGACTGAGAAAGCCTAATAGACTATAATAAAGCTAATTTAAGTATAAATTACAAAAAATAAATTCACGCGTGTGCAACTGAGGACGGAAAATACATTATAACAATTGATAGTTATATCATTAAAAAAAGAAGTTAAAGAGTGAACTAGTGAATTTATTCATCATTCGTTCGTTCGCCGATTATAGAACGTCAAATGCATTTCGAAAAAATAACGGTTTGCTTGCACGTGCATGCCGTGTGCCACGCGTCGTCATTAGGAACAGATGCTGGGGTCTGTCCGCGCGCATAATCGTTGGAGTGACTAATTGACGGGTCACTGGCGTATGACACGCGGGCAGGGCTCCGGAGGGCTGTACATTTTGGTAGCACGCACGCTATCACGCTTCTTTATATACATACTAGCTGACCCGGCGAACTTTGTTCCGCATTATACATATTTAAAACAAAAAGAAAGTTGGACACAGGATACCTGAGATTTTTATCCCGTCCATATATTTAAAACAAAAAGAAAGTTGGACATAGGATACCTGAGATTTTTATCCCGTCCGTATAAAACCTACTTTAACAAAACGCAACTGACAGTGAAACTGTCAACAGATATCGCCATTGTTAGAGCTAACATAATATGATTATACTACATACCTTACCTACCTTTACCAACATATGATTATGAATGTCAAATAAAAGCCAAATAATTCTCGGTCCATTTCTGTTCCTTATTTATATTAACGACTTACCATTTTATGCTCAAGATGGTCATGACATTGTGTTGTTCGCGGATGACACTTCACTATTATTTAAGGTGAAAAGACAGCTCAGAGATTATGACGATGTGAACAACGCACTGTCCAAAGTTGTTCATTGGTTTAACACTAACAATTTGCTACTTAATAGCAATAAAACTAAATTTTTAAAGTTTTCTACACCTAATGTTAAGCACTTGGCAACCAATATTCAATTAAACGGAGCAGATTTGGAGCCTGTGGATTCTACTGTCTTTTTGGGTATTACCTTAGATACAAAATTACAGTGGAAACCTCATATTAACAAACTGGCAAGCAGGCTAAGTTCGGCAGCGTACGCTGTTAAAAAAATTAGGCAGTTAAGTGACGTTGCTACAGCCAGAATAGTCTATTTCAGCTACTTCCATAGTATTATGTCTTACGGTATATTACTCTGGGGATGCTCTGCAGACATAGATACAATATTTGTTCTCCAGAAACGAGCAGTACGAGCCATTTATAACCTAGCTCCCAGGACATCCCTTAGAGACAAGTTTAAAGAGATGGGCATTCTTACTGTAGCTGCCCAATACATCTACGAAAACATAATGTATGTTCGTAAGAATGTCGTAAAATTCAATAAATTAAGTGATACTCACTCTGTTAATACTAGGAATAAAAGTAATCTTGTTCTACATGCTACTCGTCTCCATAGAATTAGTAACTCTTTCGTAGGTCAATGTATTCGCTTCTACAATAAAATCCCTACGAAGTTAAGAGAACTTCCAATTAATAAATTCAAAAAGCTTATAAAATTTCAACTTTGTAAGAAAGCCTACTATAGTATTACAGACTATTTAAATGACCCGGTAGCTTGGGATTGAGCTGCTGAGCTCAAATACTATGAATACATATACGAACAAATGTATCTTTGGATCTGAAACTGCAGTCTTGCTGGAACTGATTTCTTTCGAGCTTTACTTTTTATTGCTTTATCGGTAATCGGCCTCGGTTTTGTGAGTTGTCATGCTCACTAAAATACTCTGAGCAGCGGTAGCGACGTGTGACGGGTCGGTCACTTCCCTTTAATATGGTTGAGGAGACCGATGGCTGTCACATGCGTTATACTTGTGAACAGGTGCTGCTGTTTGGGGTTGGTCGGCTCACTGGACCAAGGAAGATTTTATTTTATTTTATTTCATTAAAGTTTGTTTTGTTTTAATATTCAGATTTCAGCTGACGCCTTCCAGATTCGATTGAACAGTTTGTTTTAAGGAATTTGTTGGGTAAATATATACATATTAGATTATGAATAGGACCGCAAAGTAATAAAAAAGAAAAATGACAAGCCCTCTGAGTTTCTTGCCAGTTCTTCTCAGCAGTGGTCGCGTTCCGAACTGGTGGTAAAGAATATTACTTTGCATTGTATAAAATTTTATTAATATGTTGACAATTTGTAAGTGTCCATTGTGTCCTATGCAAAATAAATTATTTGACTTTTTGACTTTGACTTTGACTTTGGCAGTAAATTAATATTGAAAAATTTTCGGGGTAAAAAGTATCCTATGTCCTTGTCCTGGTCCTTAGCTACATTCCCATCAATTTTCAGCCAAATAGGTTCAGCTGTTCTCGAGTTACAAATAGTGTAACTAACACGACTTTCTTTTATATATTACTAGTGGCCCGCCCCGGCTTCGCCCGTGCAAAGCGGGGGTGGGTTGTACATATAAACCTTCCTCTTGAATCACTCTATCTATTGAAAAAAACCGCTTCAAAATCTGTTGCGTAGTTTTAAAGATTTAAGCATACATAGGGACGGACAGAAAACAGCGACTTTGTTTTATACTATGTAGTGATATAGATAGAAGAATATATTACAACTACTCAGCCCATAAATTATATACTCCTAAGTCGGGATCCTCTCATCATAGGGCCCTACTGTGTAATTGGCCTACTGTGTCATGCTGGCCAGACGGGTTGGCATAGGGTTTCGTTTCATGTTTTCCTTCTCTTGTGGCTTTGTCATTTCCTTTTGACGTGGAGTGGGGATGGGGTGGTGACTCTATGTGTTCTAATATTATTTTTTCCTAATGTTTTACGTACAGATAAGAAAATCCGATTAAAAAATTCTAATTTAATACCGTGTTTTTTTTTTTTTTTTTTTTTTACCACTGAGTAGGACTAATTTGTCTTTGTTTTTTTTTATATCGAGTATACAGGACCTTCGTATTATACAGGACCTTTATCATTTTATTTTGTATAATTGTTTAGAAGTTTGGAATTGTAAATGTGAGCACTATGTAGTCACCGTATTTATATAACTTATCATATAAACAAGCAGTTGAGAGTATGTCATGCTCGCTTAAAGGTCATGCTGGTGGTGTCGTGTGTGTCGGGTCCTTCGGTTCCCTAAAATATGGTTGAGCTGGGGGATGGCTGGCACATGCGTCATGCTCGTGATCGGGTGCCGCCAGTTGGGGCCGGTCATCCCTTAACTGCTATTGACATACCTACATAGCTTTATATTGATCTCCTGGACACTTCTGTTGTGCAATATGTTACATTGTCCTCACATCTTAGCTTACTATAAATAAACACGAAATCAATGTAACCCAATCAGATGCTTGTAACAGAAAATATGATAAAAAGAGTGTCCATGGAGTTTCTTGCCTGTTCTTCTCCATAGGATCTACTTTTTGGAACATGCAACTAGATTCCTAACTTCACTTTTGACTTTTCAAAAACACCAGTAAATAGGTTCAATTGAAATAAATGATTTGAGTTTGAGTTTTGAGTTTGAGTTTGTGTGCCCAAAACAAGGCCCAACAAAATTGGATGTTGCTCATTATCGAAACTGCGTTGCGATTTAGATTGCAGGTTTTGAGCTTTATTTAAAGAGACACTCAACCCCAATTTTATATTTAAATTACATAAATAAGCATTATTTGATGACTTGTTTTAATAAAAACTCTGGAACTTTCGACATCTTTATTAAATATGCTTTTATTTTTTTTATATTTGTTCTGCCCGAGTAACAACATAGACTGAATTATTTATTTTAATAAATTATATTGCGTCACTTCATTTTTCAGATATAGTATAATTAGTAGTTTTAACATGGTAGTACCTTTAACCTACAGGCAACATTTGCACGTATTTAGAGAAAAAGTATATTTTCTACCATTCTACCCCACCTTTGCGATCACCCGCGTTCTGGCTTCATTCCTTTTTCGTGCAAGGCAACGAACACACGTTCTCCCAACAAGTCAGAACGAAGTGCCGAGAAAAATTTGCGCATTATCACCGCAAAATAGAAAATACAAAATAAGTGAAAAAGAAATTTCGAGTAATATCGTCAAAGTCATCAGAGGATGAAATTTTAGAAGCTAAGCTACATTTTGAAATGTAACTGTTTAAAAATGTGTACCTACATCTTATACATTGGAATCGACTGCGAGTCAATTTCGATAATGTGTGTAACTGCGAGTAACACACTGTGTACTATGCAAAGTAAAATATTCAAAGTCATCAGAGGATGAAATTATAGAAGCTAAGCTACATTTTGAAATGTAAATGTTTAAAAATGTGTACATCTTAAACATTGGAATTGTCTGCGAGTCAATTTCGATAATGTGTGTAACTGCGAGTAACACACTGTGTACTATGCAAAGTAAAATATTCAAAGTCATCAGAGGATGAAATTATAGAAGCTAAGCTACATTTTGAAATGTAACTGTTTAAAAATGTGTACCTACATCTTATACATTGGAATCGACTGCGAGTCAATTTCGATAATGTGTGTAACTGCGAGTAACACACTGTGTACTATGCAAAGTAAAATATTTTATTGGAAATCATAATTATATTTTATATGTTTACCGAGATTGACTGAGAGTTTCTCTCGATAACGGGTGTATTTGCGAGATACCCTCGTATTCAAAATAATATTGATAAACGTTATTTAAATAAACAAGTAATTGTTCTGCAAACATAAGGCAGTCCAAGTACCCACAAAATAATATAAAAAAGAAAAACAACATTTAAAATGTATATTATTTAATAGTCATATAAATAGTCTTTTGTTATCCCAGGATCGGCTTGCGCCAATCAATAAGCCATGACTGATGAAACATCAGAAATACCGGAATGCCAGATGGTTCCGACTTAGCGTTGGACCAATTGGGCGACTCCTCTGAGATTCTGCCAGAACCGTCATTAGCCCCAAATCTCTTATCGGCGCTGGCTGCATGTACATCGGATGCTCCTGACTTTGGCAAGTGTATACATATATGATAGCCTAGCTAGTCTATAGCTTCCTTTGTTAAGCAAAGGACTTTCCAAAGTGGTACAGGATAGCGTAACTAGTGAATGTTTGATACCAGTGAATTGTACACTATTACCGACACCCAAATTTAATGTTGAAATCGCAGCAGCTGTTTTCGACGTAGTTTGGGGTTGGGGTAAAAATTTGCAACACAGTATAAAAAAAAAAAAAGCTGTTGCGGCATATTAGCCATAAACTGCCTTAATAATTCTCTGCGATTTTAGCAGATTGACATGGTTAATTTCAGATTTGCTTGAGAATAAATCAAAATTGATGATTCCGAGGTCGGACAAGAATTTGTTATATTTCCTCCAAGATACTTAACGTGATGACATGTTCCAACAATCAATGGTTAAATTTGGTGATTCGTTACCGGGAAAAAATTAAAGCCTGCAAGGCTATAGATAAACAAGGCCACCAAAACCGGAACAAAAGTATGTAATACGAAAGATCTGTTCCCTAACCAGAGAACAGCCGTCCAGTCCAGCAGGGAAGCTGGACAGGAGCTCCTCGTTACCTGTCGAACAGGGGGGACAAGCAGGTTGAGAAAGGGTAATGTCGACGGTAACTAGTCGACCCTACCCCACCTGGACTCAGATCGCAACGAAGTCATCGAATCAACCGAAGACTCTTGCCAACGTTCAGCATGAATACAGGTACACGCTGCTCGAATTATGTATTATCATAATTGTTGGGTATTGGTAACCAATAATCAGATTGACTTTGACATAGATTGATCGGGGATACAAAATCCCTTTCAAAGATAAAGGGTCACAATTGGTAACGACCTGGTCTAGATATAAGCATGACGAAAGTCAAGAAATGTTTATGGTCATTAATAAAGTAATACAGTTAGGAGCCGTATCTGTCGGTTCCCCGTGTAAAGACCGGTTTATATCAAATACCTTTTTAGCCCCTAAACTTAATGGGGGGATTTTTCTTTTGAACTTTAAATGAATTCATAAATAAATGTATTCTTAATGAACTTTTTAAGACGGAAGATTACAGAACAGTCTCCAAATTAATACCTCAGAATGGTTATTTAGACCATTGATTTAAAAGAAGTTTTCCTATAGATCGAATCGGAACGGAATTACCTAAGTTTCGAATTTCAACCTCCTTACTCTCGAAAAACCCTGACGTATCAGTCTACAGCTATGCCTTATGGTATATGCCAAGCCCCGAGAGTTCCACTAAACTAATGTAAGAAGTTGTAACGTATCACAGAATACAACGTCATTAATCTGTTATAGTATATCTTGACAATATTGTATCGGAAATGATTGTGAACAATGTAGTAATTGAATTCATGCTACATTAGAATTACTAGAATTACTAGGCTTTGTATCTAATTTTGGAAACGGTTCTAAATCAAAAAGCATATAAAAAAAAAAAAAAAGTTTATGTTAGGAGTCGGTAGATTCTACCATATTTACCAGGAGAGAAACGTAATACTATTAATCCAATTTTTTTTTTTTTAATTACCAACTTGTACAATTCACGATTTTGCTAAATTAATTGGTGTACTCACTGCGGCATGTCCCGCAACCAAGTGTACGGAGTAATGTGTACGGAGTAGAACGTACACAAAAAGTTTAGGCCATCAGAAATTTCTTGCAATAAATAAATAAAAGAAACACTGATAAATTTAGATGTTCATCATAGCACTCGTGCGAAGCCGGGGCGGAAAAGAATAAAATAATCTTTTCGAGACAAAATAAAAACTTCAGCTATAGTTTTTGAAGATCTAAATTGGTGGAAAGAAAATACTTCGACCAAATCCCACAGTTTAAAGCAAAACAAATACAAATACGATATATATACTGACGCATCCACATCGATAGGAAGCGTAGCAGTCTGTGGTGATAAAAAAGTAAACGATCAATGGAAAGAGGAAGAAAACAAATATCATATGAATTATCTTTAAGGATTAGCTAACGTCCATGGTCTAAAGAGCTTTTTTGCTCATGGTTCTAATTGTGCAATATTGTTACGAGTCATATACACAACAAAACACAACAGCTGTAAGTTATGTTATTAAAAGGAGTGGTATTCAGTTGCCTCATTTGAGTAACTTAGCCAGAGATTTATTATTTTATTATTAATAAATCTGTTTATTAATAATTTATTAACAATACATAATATATTTATAGTTTATTCAGCAATGGTGTGAGATTCGAAACATTTGTTTATTTGCCTTCTATTTCAATACCAAAATAACCCGGTTATGGAATGGGAATTATCCGACATAGCTTTTCAGCTTCTCAGGAAATCACAAAGTTTTTTGGTGTCTCCAAAATAGACCTGTTTGCATCACGAAATAAAGCTAAATATAGAACATTTATTGCCTGGAAACAGGGCCCAGACGCAGTCACCGGTAATGTTACCTTACTTTGGAGGCATAAATAGTTTCATGCTCTTCCCCCTTTTACTTTAATCTTAGCCATTGTGAAAAATCATCGACGACTACATCGCCACTGGCATTGTAGTTTTCGCATACTGGTCATCGCAACCTTGGTTCCCTCAATTACATCATTTATTGATTACAATATTCTTCTTTTTTTTTGAGCCTAAAGCTTATTGCGATCTCACTTCTGAAATCATCACCGACTGCATGCCAGCCCTGGTTTGGTGCCCTGAGTGCCGCGAAGCTCTGCGGACGACATTCGGGCGAAACAACACTCTCAAACAGTATGGGGTAACGTTAAACCTTTGGTGGCGGTTATGTGGGTCAAATAATAGTAATATGTACAATATCTCAATTTTGTTGATTTTTACAGAAATCTACTCGCTCATATGACAGCTAGAGATCAGCACTGTCATTACTATTAGGTGACACAATTTGATCTGAAGCATTATAGATTAAACCTAATTAGCCTAAATTACCACGTAAACGTGGGATCTTCAATTGGTTCTCAATTACATTTCTGATGATGATTTCTGAGATATAGAGCTAGACATAAAAAAAGTATCACTAAAATACTAGTAATACTTTTAGCTTTATGCACAGCACATTGAATTCAAACCCTATCTTTGATACAATTTGAAATATAACTAATTTAGAGAATGATATCAAAATTATTATATAAGATCCAAGTAAGACATCAACTCCCGGTCGTGATCAACCAGTGCTATTGTTACCGTACTTTAAGGAAAACCTAAGAATTTGTCCTACAAAACTTTAGGTAATATTATATAACAGCAGGCTGGACAATCACGTCCACAAATGAAAGTGATTTCGCTAGGACGGTCTTTTTCCACCAAAACAATCGAAATTTGCATAATTACTCAGTGATAATTTTGGTGATTTGAACTTGAAACCTGATTACCTGGATTACCAGCAAAGTATTAAATTTAATCTTGTAAAATGGTACTTTAATTGACCGAAAGGCACTTCGTAGTCAGCAAAACAAAATTTCATTCTCTAAACATCTACCATGTTAAAACTACTAATTATACTATATCTGAAAAATGAAGTGACGCAATATAATATATGATCAAATGAACTCTCAAGTGAAGTTCGATCATTATTATATGAGTCACTTCATTTGAAGATATAGTTACCCAAACCCACCCGAAGAACTCGCTGCCACGCGTTCTTAACCCAAACTATGAAATATTGTTTTGCGTAACCTCTAAATAATGAAGCCAGAACGCGGGTGATCGCAAAGGTGGGGTAGAATGGTAGAAAATATACTTTTTCTCTAAATACGTGCAAATGTTGCCTGTAGGTTAAAGGTACTACCATGTTAAAACTACTAATTATACTATATCTTCAAATGAAGTGACTCATATAATAATGATCGAACTTCACTTGAGAGTTCATTTGATCATATATAATAATTAAGAAATGTAATTAAATATCTACTACTGCTTCTCAGTTCATAAATTACCTACTACTGAGTTGGGCCTCCTCCAACTACATGGCGGGTAATTAGCCTACTGTGCCACGCTGGTCAGTCACAGTGTTGGGTTAGCACAGGGTTTCGTTTTAATTTTTCCTTCCTTGCGCCTAGGTTTTCAGCCTTAACAGCCTAATTCAATATGTTTGATATAAATTAAATAGAATTTCTAAATACAACAAATCATTTTTCAATGTACAAAAGGACAATAGAGCTGAGCACGTCATCAGCAGAGATGTGATAATTTTTCCATCCTATCTAGCGGAATTTACGGCAGCCAGTATAAAGTGAGCTTCAAAATTTTAGCAGAGTTATTGGAACAATGAAAAAAATAAACATTGCGGGGCTCAAATACAACTGGAAAGGTATCGCATCTGGATTAAATACAGGCTGTTCCGAAGAAGTTATCCTGATCCTTTTTTTTAACTTCGCCCACGTGTTGTATATTGACTCGCAGCTACTGCAGTTTTTTTAACGTTGGAAATCCTCATGGATGACCAGCCGTGGGATAGCCGAAATAGTAGTTAGGTAGTGGACGACTCTTGACTGGCCAAAACAGTGCCAACAACGGAACCTGTTCCGCGACCCTGATGCCAGCAAATCGTTTTGCTGCTGGTAGCGGCGGTATCCCTGGCCAACACACCTGACCCTGATCTACTCCCGTTGTTGATAGAAGATCCGTCTCCATTCACATTAAGCCAGGCGCAATCCACCCCATCACCGCGTCTTTTCGCACTAAATCACGGAAACTCTGATGATAGAAGAGTCCCTGAAAATAAACTAACCAATCCAAAAACTGAACCCACCTCAACATTATGTGCCGCTCTTCGTCCGGCCTCTCCCCATGGGCTCACCTTGCGTGGGCGACCCTGAGCCGGTATTACCCCAAAGAATGGTGGCAGCACGGCAGGTGGCAGCATGATTGAGGGAGCTACTGTAGTTTAATCAATACATATTATTAAAATACTAAAATTCTCACATGTAATTGTTTTTTTCTGTAATATGCCTAATTTTTGTACCTTGTACTTCTTTCAACTAACCTGTTTGTGTCATTGTTACGTTTGTCGACTTATAATCAAAAACTAACATAAAAAAATATTTTTACAACACTCTTATAACTACCACCGGTTCCTAATTTTGATTAACAGCAAAGAGTTAGCAAAGAGCTCTTTTAATTACTTATTTAACTTTTCAAAAGTACTTTATGTAACTAATAAACGTGGTAAAGACTTCATGACTAAGCCCAGTCTCTGAAAGTGCTTTCAGGAAATAATTGTAAAATAAAAAAACTTTTAAATTGTTGATTCTAGAAATATAAACATTCTGTATACTTATCTGTCAGCGAATAGCGTGGCGCGTACCAGCCATCCGCTGCACTCTACAATTTTTATGTTTCTTGCTTATCATTTTACATTGTTCAACGTTCATATTGTAAGAATTATTGTTTTGCGGTTTTGTGCAAAGAAAACAAAATATGTCGTATGCACATAACATTTTATTGCTTTGTTATTCTAGTATCTGAAATCAAAACAAAAGCATGTTATAAAATGGAAAAAGGACTGCCCAAGGTTCGTTCACGTAGATATAAATTTAACATAAATCTATTAACCAAACTTTTCAAGGTTCTGGACTGGAAAGGGCTGGGCATTAACGTACTCGGCGAGTACATTAATCGCCTTCGATTTGCTGACGAAAAATTCGTCATGGCTGAAACCATGGGGGACCTCACTACGATGCTCAATGGGCTCTGTCAAGCCTCCGAACTAGTAGGAGATAAGATGAAGATGGAGAAGACAAAGACCATGTCCATGTTAAAGCCACTCCTATTGACATCGGAGGCGCTATCCTCAAAGTGGTTGACCATTATAATTACACACTGTCCAGTTAGGTAAGTCCAACTTTGAGAAAGAGGTCAACCGTTGGATCCCACTCGGCTGAGCAGCGTTCGGCAAGCTGCGAAAGATGTTCTCGTCCACAATACCGCAGTGTTGCCAGTGATGACATGTGGTACAGAGTCGTAGTCGCTCACTATGTGCTTCATCAGAAGATTCAAAGTCACTCAAAGGCAGTGGAGAGGGCTTTGCTCGGGGTTTCCCTGCGAGATCAGAAATGAGGTGTTACGCGGGCGAATCAGAGTTACCAACATAGCCCACAGGATTGCCAAACATAAGTGGCAGTGGGCAAGGCCGAAGCCCGATGGGGCGGAAAAGTCCTCGAGTTAAAAGACCTGGGTAAGGTGGCCAGAAAATGTGGGTGCGGGTGGCCGAGGACCGGCCTTTGTGGAAATCCTTGGGTGAGGCCTATGTCCAGTAGTGGGCGGCTTTTGGCTGAAATGATGATGATTAACCAAACATCCTCAGATATCACCAGAAATCTAGTTTGAATAAAAAAATATGTATATAAGTAACCTTTCCCAGTGGTAAATCGACACAGTATGTTCTGTCACCTACAATTAACATATTTGAATTCATTACTATCCACCTAAAAGTCATTTGATATGCCTATCAAAGTAGACACTATACTTAGTCTTGTAACAATGGGACATTACACTTCGTATTTAAATAAAACCTTGAAAAGGCAGTTTAAGATCGATAAAACATAATAACGCGCTTCGATAATATTGCCACGACTTCAAAAACATGATTCACAGTACTTGAATTACGACGAAAGGATGTTTTACTTTATTGTATCGATTTAAAAGTCGATAAACATATCGATTGTCAGAATCGTTCACAATTCAGTTGGCGAGCAGTGACTCAATAGGTTTTCAATTCACATGCAATACGTGCAACTTAAAGCTTAGGAGACGAGCGTGCGAGACGCGATATTCAAGCGATTTATTTTAAAATTTATTCTTTTAGCAATTTACACAGAAGCCTCCAATGAGATTAGATTATATATGTAAGATATGATGTTAATGGAACCGGCAATAAGTGGCAACGTGGTCTGTAAAAGCCTGACAGCTGGGTGGCATATCAGGTCAGTTGAAGACAGGTGGCAAAAGCAGTGTGAACTGGTGAACGAAAGTATGTAATTTACGCCCTTGTTTAATGTTTTGAGATTATTCATGTACCTACTATGGTAACTATTTAATCAGAATTTCAAGTTCTACGCTGGATTTACCTCACACACCCATAATGTTACGTTTTTATAACATAAAAGTGTTAAAACCTTTTAGGTTTTTGTTAATGACTTATTTGATAGTAAAAATATAGTTTCGGATTCTGCGTTTCAATCGCCCGTCTGTAACGCCCCATAAGATCCGTTTGACACGCTGGCATCATTGTAAGTATCGGTATTTGATTTACACTACATCTTTTCCGTCTGGCGAATTTCCTATCTGTCCTATTAATATGGATCGAGCGCCTTAATTTTCTACGTGGTTAAAACAATACGCTTTTATGATATATTTTTATGCTACCGAAACAGAGAGCCGATAGAGTAATTGTTATGAATTATGATTTATACCGAGACACGTAAACAGCCTTTATAAATATATTTACTGGGTTATTGTGTGTTTTGATGGTAGAATGATGCGAAATTCTTGAACTTGCAAAGTCCTAAAGCTAAAGACGAAGTCAATGACACCGGCGGCCGCTTAGAGATTTACAGAAGCAGTGTTTTGTGTTTCTAAACTGACCCCGCTATACAGGTTGTACATAGTGAAGGGTTTTTTTTAAGAAAAAAGAATAATCACCATTGGCTACAGGAGAACAACCGAAGACAATAAGTCTTTTTGATTCATCTGGACAACGACACGCGCAACGGCCGTGTCGTTGCCCAGATGGACATCAACGGTTCCATCTTATTGGCTCTTTATAAATATTTTTTTTTTGTCATAATTAGTTAGCATTATATATTTAACTACTCAAATAAAGCTTCATACAGCTATATCATGATGACATACTTTCGTTCACCAGTTCAGTGCTTTAGCGTCCTGTCTTCAACTGGCCTGATAAGGCACCCAGCTGCCAGGCTTTTGCAGACCACTTTAACTACTTCTAACAGCATACCACGTTTCCACTTATGGACGGTTGCATTAACATTTCATCCGATCTTGCGGTTTACTTTATTTAATTTTAGTGCACTAGTTTTAGGATCTAGCATGTTCAAGCCTGGGCATTTGAAAAAACAGGTCTCAAGAAATTTCTAAGTTTCGAAATTGTGCTACTTAACTTATCTTCTATTACCACAAACAAGGAAAGGTCCTCTTCCTCATAATCAGAATTCTTTCTCTTTTTTATAGTCCACAACAGCTTATATCTTATTCTGTAACGTATGAAGTATCCTTAGGGGAATACCCTTGCATAAAATGAGCAATAACATAGCGAAACATCTTACGTTTACCCTCAATAAAATAATAACAAAAAATATCCTTTGAAATCCACTATCACTGTGGAGCCTCAAAATGCCGCCTCAAGTGAGCGAAGAGTACAAAACAAAATAAAACTGTCATCATGCATTTTCCTTTTGATATACGTAAAGTATTGTATTACTAAATAAGCAAGGGACCAAGCGTTTATTTATAACAGTAATGATCCCAAATTCGATTCTATTTTTAAGACATTAAGGTTCAATAAGGCTGTACTGGATAAGTTTGTTGGCGCTACTGTATTTTTATTAGGTTTTCCAGTAGGGTAGGTCGGGGATGGTTGTCTTGGAAACGGCACGACTGTTGCTGATGGGGTATAACATGTTAAGGCTAATGTTTGCTGAATGTCGCGTCGTGTGAGAGATATACGTCAATTTATTGCAAATGGAATTCATTTCATTTCAGGAACAAAAAGCTATTGAATGCTTTATTTAAGTAATAGCACTTTTTATTACCATGATCCATAAAAAGCACTACTTAATTATTTATTTAGGTTACAAAAGTTTTAAGAACTTACGCCATCGTTAGGATTTCCAGTAGAACACTGCCAACCTAAGCTAGCGTAGTAACAAGAAGTTTAATTTCTCTCCAAAAAATCAAAAGGTCGTAAGGAGAAATTAAGGATTTTTAAGAAAAAAATGGTTGACTTTATTTAAAAAAGAAAACTAAACTCCATGACAATGAATAACCTGTATCGTCAGGGCAGTTTATAAACATTAAATTCACGAACTCAAATGACACCCAGACCAAGTGTATCTGGTTTTCACAAAAACTCAAACTCAAATCATTAATTTCAATTGAACCTATAATATTTACAGGTGTTGTTGAAAGGTCAAAGTGAAGTTAGGAATCTAGTTGCTTGTTCCAAAAAGTAGATCCTATGGAGAAGAACAGGCAAGACGAAGACACTTGTCCGACCCCGCAATCGAAACGGCTCCCTCGATCAAAATCCAACGGACACAAGCCCCCTCACTACCACGGCAAGGTAGCAGTCAAGGGAGATATTTGACGGTCCTGCAAGAACGTATCTACTAACAACCAGCTACATTCAATCCCGATCACTAATTTACTAAACTTCTCCATCAATATTTAGTACAAAGACGAACCAAAACTAAACACAGACATCTAAACGTGTTTGTCGGCAATCGCTCGTTGCGGCCGATTCAGCCGCAAACACGCAGTTAGCGAACTTCGGAATTAACGCCATTCAGGACGGCGAGTCAGCGGGATTTACGTCTTGCATGTGTGTGTACGGAGATTCAGAATTGGAATGTTCGAGATTCAATTTTGCTTTTGCTGCTTTTGGTCGTCGGTAATAAGTTCATAATACTTTGAAGCGAAATAGGAGTATGAAGATTGTAAAAAGATGCTGGTGGCATGTTTATGTTTCATAATCATGCACAAAGTGGGATTTGTGAAATTTGACGTGATATAAACGCAGTGTCAATTGTAACTTAATGAAATATTTTAAATTATTACCAATGTTTCCGGAAGAATGAGGAATCACATGTAATTGAAAGATAGCAATATCACCAACCCATACCATCTTGAGGGTGTCTTATGACTAAAGGAATGCAGGAGGCAGATCACCTAGCCGCAAGAGAAGGAAAACTTGATACAAACCCTGTGCCAGCCCGTCTTGCTACATTCGTCTTAATTTCCCTCTATGAATTTGGAGGAGGCCTGACTCAGTAGTGGGTCAGTAGTACTACGTTACGTTTAAACCTTTTTTATACCGTGTGTTGACGGGTTTAGAATACATAAATAGTATCACCACCGCTTTCCCTTCTGAGGGAGTGGTGAGAGCCGACAAAAGGAAATGACTAGGCCGAAAACCTAGTCGCAAAAGAAGGAAAACTTGTTACGAAACCCTGTACCAACCAGTCTCTTTTAGGGTGGTGCTCAAGCCATGCACCATTTTCCCCCAACGGGGAGTGCAACTAGCGGCCCCGTGGCGGGCACTCAAGGAACGCCGTTGGTTTTAGTGGGTAGGGCGGGCGGTAATTACCAACCTTCCGCCCCCGTAGTCCCACATACTCTAACGGGAGGGAATCAATTATATTTCCAACGAAAAAAAAACAAGATGGTACTCAATAATACACTATCCCATCTGATAAAAATCTATGAACTTTTTTTGGAAAAGGAAACATCAGTATTATTATTTAGCCGCCCACAGGAGAAGCTCAGTAGGAAACGGGTTGGTGACACAATGCATTCTAAATCTATCACGCAATATTCTCACAATAATCCCTGCTCAATAACCTATTATAATGTGCTCGTGACTGAAAAATTCCATCAAAAGACATTTGACAAATTTATTATAGCTCTAAGAACAAGTGACCGGTTCTGCGAAACGCTCATAACTCATTTAAATGAGAGATGGAAATAGCTCACTCGTTCCTCGTGACTTGTACTATCTAATTAAATCGTTCCTAACTAATTGTGTTTTTAATCGTATTTGCAGAATGACGAAACTTTAATATTGATGATAAATAAAGATTGATTTATTTTCTCAAAATTGTATCAATTTTCCTAAACACTATTTTTTATATCACCGTTAATAACTTCTTTAAATGCAGAGTTGATTTAAACCTAAAACTCACCCGTTAACGCCATAAATTGAGGATAACTCAAATCAAGTAATAAAAGAATAAAAGAAATGGTTTATTTTTTTGTGCTATAATATGTTTAGCAGGTATTTAATTGTTTTTTGCAATACGGTAAATTAAAGGCGTTTCGTTCCATTTTTATTGAAACTGAAGAACTTAATTCCAATTCACAATATTGCAGAGCTGGATTTATGTTGTTTTAGGTAATTTCCAATTATACAACTTCTACAAAATGGTATTTATACCTATATGGTACGACTACACGGTACGCATTCACCTGTTGGTAAGATGTTAGAGGCGCCTAATGGGCGATTGCAATATCCGTGGTTCACGCGTCGTGTGGCGGGTCATTTTCCCTGCAAAATGATTGAGAAAGGTGATTGCTGCCGCATGCGTCATGCTTGTGAACAGGTGCCGTTGCTGGGGGTTGGTTGGCTCGGGCATTAGAATGTTACTATTGTTGACTAGATCTGGCTGATGATTGGCCCTTTGCTACTATTGCGCGAGTTTGCTCTCACAAATATGTCATAACACGGCCTTGTCACTAAAATGGCGATCTAACAAGAGCAACTACAGAGTTCCTTGCCGGCTCTTCTCTGTAGAGCTGCATTCCGAACCGGTGGTAGATGGTAAATTTTAAATTTTGTTTTATTGTTTGACTTGTCAAAAGAGCTCTAATGAGCCAACTTGATTAAATAAGTATGAATTTGAATTTGTTCCTCTGAAAAGGGAAAATATAACAGAAAAGAAAATTTTCAAATGAGGCCCTCATTTGAAAATTAAAATTATGGCACAAAGTGCTAGGTGCGTTCCTTTAGTCGCCTCTAACGACACCCTCAGGATGGTATGGGTTGTTGGCATTTTGTATTCTAAATCCGTCACGGCACCGAATCTAGTCACTTTGCAATTTTCCAAGTAACCGATCAGTTATTCATATCTAGTGCTCTAACGTGCGCAGAGTGAGATATTAATGGCTTGTGATTCTCGTAGCATGTTGAAATATTAATTTAGATCTATCTTTCGGCTGTACGACACTAATGATGACTTAGATTTTCGCGATTATTACACATTGAAATTAAACACTTTTTAACGGATTTCAGGCCAGCCAGCACTGCGCTTTCCGGAACGCGGTCGGCACTCGAGGACTCTTCTGCCCCGTCGGGCGTCAGTCCTGCGAGCTATGTGCCCTGCCCATTGCCACTTAAATTTGGCAATCCTGCGTTCTATGTCGGTATCCTTGCTTTGCCTGCGTATCTCCTCATTTCTGATTCGATGTCACAGGGAAACTCCGAGCATAGCCCTCTCCATTGCCCTTTGGCTGACTTTGAGCCTTCTGATCGAGCCCATAGTGAGCGACCACGTCTCTGTGCTTTATGTCATCACTGGCAACACACATTGGTTGAAGACTTTTGCCTTCAAACACTGCGGTATTGTGGACGAAAAGATCTTTCTTAGCTAACGGATTTATTGCGTGTATATTATATTATTTAATTCCCAACGTTTCGAATGCCTTGCAGCTGTAAAAGTAGCTTTTCTAAAATAACGTCGGCTGCTTCCTTTTATACCAATGAGAAAATTATAGCCTCTACGACGATTTCGATATGAGACGTTTAGGGATTGTAAGATTACGAATATTTGACAGCTCATATTTGACTTGTTTGGCTCGTGATTGCATTGTGCCGCATGGGTATATCGATAGAAAATAGTAGATACAAGGGGCTTACTTTTCAATCTACTTCAAAAAAGCAGGAGGTTCTTAATTTAACTGGTTTTCTTTCTTTTTTTTATGTTTATTACCTCTGGGTGAAACAATTTCACCCTTGAACCCTTTTTTGAATTTGTATTGAAATCAGCAGATTTTTATTAAAATTGAAATAATGTGAAGAAAAGTAGTCAAATGTTTATTTATTTGTTATTTTTTGCTTTACAGGTTTTAAATACGGTTTTTTAACGTTTGTTTTCCCAAAAGTTTTTTTGTGTTTGTTGGGGTGGTGAAATCCTTAATGGACAATTTATAGTGGTAGTTTCAGCGTGAATGTGAGTGGACATAGGGATTGTGAGCGATCAAGGGAGATGGAGGGATTGTAGGAGTGAGGAAGGAATTGTGTACCAAAGGTGTGAATGTATGTATGTGTGTGGAGACTACCACTAGTGCGGGACAGGGGCTGTAGGACGATAATGGTATTTATAAATATGTGGATTTATAAGAGTTTTGTGATGAAACCTACGTAAATAAAGTTCCTTTTGAGTTTGAGTTTATACTGGCCTGGGGAGAGGGGCGTGGTGTATGCGGCACTCTGCCCTTCAATTATATGACGGCGTCCGCATACCCACTAAACTTCCCCCCAATGTCCCGCGCCGACAGCCTCGTGCGTCTTGACTGTCTCAATTGAGACATGTAGGCCTGCTATTTTTCCAAATAAATACTTTTGAATGAGGGCATCTTATATAATTTCTTTTCTGAGAGTCCCTATGATACTATGACAGAAAAAAGAGTCCCAGGAGTGAGGCTGAGTTGTTAAAGTAGTATACAATGAAATATGTTCTGGTGATTACTACCAACTTGTTCCATGTTTTAAAGTCTGGTGATTGCCATGAAAAAGTAACTCACATGTTGTCGTTTAATCTGTGTTACCTTTCAACCTGTATCTCTACAATTTCATCATTCAAATCAATTCAATCTAGGAATTATGACCGGTACCGCAGTGCAATGTTACAATACGGACCTTAAACTTATAACTAACATGCGGTAAGTCACTATCACTACATAGTATGAAATAAAGTCGCATTCTTCTGTCCGTCCCTATGTATGCATAAATCTTTAAAACTACGCAACGGATTTTGAAGCGGTTTTTTTTAATAGATAGATTGATTCAAGGGGAAGGTTTATATGTATAACCCACCCCCGCTTTTCACGGGCGAAGCCGGGGCGGGCCACTAGTATATAATAAGTAGCAGTTGGAAAATGTTGTAGGAAATCCAAAAGAATCGTTTTGTTCCAGATTTATTACATAACATTTTCCGTTGTAACTTTGGTTACTAAGAATGGTAGAATCAGGAACTTTCCATTGAATGTAACTTTGTGAGCTATACCAATGTGTATTTGTACGCATCTCGTTATACGGAATATGTGTAACGTTATGCAAATAGTTTTAACCCTTGAATACATTACACTAAACCGGCATGATTAATTGTAAATGAGTTACGACTTGCAATTTCTCCTCTGTTTGCTATGTAGCCTGAATTCAAAGGTAAAATAAATTAAAATGAAATGAAGTATACATGTACATAAACTGCAAAAACGCAAAAGCCATTACTGAATCGTGAACTTTAACAATCTTCTCTCGATTCATATAAACAATTAAATTAAGAGTGTCTGTTTGGAATATTAAAATAACAGCTTTTTAAAGAGTGCATTTGAATGTATACATGGTACATATACCAATTTTTTTTTACAATTTTTGTATTTTTTTTTTTTTTCGGCTAACCTCTTAAATGACTGGAGCGATTATGACGGGACTTCACTGGTAGATAGGTGATGTAACAAGGAGTAACTTAACTTACTTACATGCTACTTTTGATACCCCCCTGCTTTTTAGGAGCCTACAGGCACCGAGATTCCCCATTTTGTGGCAAACTTAGCCGGTTTTTCTACTTATATAAGTATATTGTATTCTTAAGTTTAGTTTACGTTATTAGGTTAATATATCTTTATGATACTTTCGCAATTTTCCAGTGCATCTGCCGTAAGTCACCCAAAGGTTGACTGGGAGAGAATGCCTCTTGGCATTAAGGCCGCCTATGTAAATGTTTTGCATAAAGTATTAAATAAATAAATAATAGTTAATTGTATCAGAAGATAGCACCAGAACTATAAAAGTACTATAAAAGTAGGGACTTTATGAAGATTAAGGAATTTTATGAAGATGGAATATCTAGAAGGCCTTTAGTATTCCGCCTGCGAGATCGTGCGAGATCCAACTGAAAACACGTCCAAAGAGACTGCAAAATGATAAAAGGCGCATTGAATTCTAAAAACCAAACTTTATTTGAGGGATCTATGAATTGCATTCGTTATTAATGTTATTTTGTTAGCGACCCCTTGTTTTGTCAAGGAAATTGCTGCGTTCCGAGTTCGACTCCCACCTCGCGTTCATACTATAGTATACTCTACTGCATTAGCAAACTTCCCTATCTTAAATAATAAATGATGCTTCAAAAATCAACATGCCAAACGTGAACTAGGAAACACACTTAAATATTTCATTTCATTTGGATAGAATAAAATGAGACATACATACATACATATAATCACGCCTCTTTCCCGTAGGGATAGGCAGAGACCACTTCTTTCCACTTGCTACGATCCATACATACTTGTTCGCTTCGACCACTTTCATTATTCCCTTCATACATGCTCTTCGGTTTAGGGTACTCTTGACCTGGCCTTTTTTCAAGACGTCCCTGATTTGGTCTTGAAACGTCCGCCTAGGTCTTCCCTTTCCAACACTTTCTTTCACACTCGCCTTATACACTTTTTTCGTCGATCGTTCTTCATTCATTCTCTCGACATGGCAAAACCATCTCAGCATACCTTTCTCAATTTTTGTCACTACATCTTCTTTCAGACCACAACGCTTCCTTATCTCACTATTTCTTATCCTGTCACTCAGTTTAACTCCTATCATACTTCTTAAAGCTCTCATCTCAACTGCATTTATTCTGCTTTCATGTTTCTTCTGCCATACCCAACTTTCATTTCCATACATGAGTGTCGGAAACAACACTCCCTCATGCACAGCCAAACTAGCCTTGTTAGACACCTTCCGACTGCTCATAAAGGAGTGCAAAGCTCCGTTCACCATGTTCCCTGCATTCACTCTTCTTTCGATATCACTCTCACACTTTCCATCTCTTGTAAACTTTGAACCCAGATACACAAACTCATTCACCTGTTCAACTTGTTCAACTCCAATCACGATATTGCAGACTAAAAATGAGACAGTTGTAAAATAATGTCGTCTATAAACACTACTCAGCCCATAAATGACCCACTGATGAGCCAGACCTCCTCCTGTTACATGGAGGGTAATTAGCCTACTAAGCCACGCTGGCCAGACGGGTTGGTACGGGGTATCTTATGAAGGATGGAATGGCGTGGTGACACTGTATTCTAAATCCGTCAAGTGTCTGAAAGTTAAAGTAATAATCAAATGACCTTTGTATTAAACCGTCTGGCCAGCGAGGCACAGTAGGCTAATTACCCTGCACGTGACTGGAGGAGGTCCGACTCAACAGTGGGTCATCTAAGGCCGGGTAGTAGTAGTAGTTTCAGACGCTTACAAAACAGACAGCATTACAAATGGTAGAAACAAATATGTCTACGAGTATCTGTACAATAATATCTCTGACCACATTCCTATAAATCATCTTCGCACTGCAAAGAACCAGAAATACAAGCAAAACGAATACACGCTGACCCTAAAACAAACCATTGAACCAAACTCTATAAATACACACTACACAATTTGTACACCGGCAAAGAAAACATGCCAACTCAAAACAACAATAAAAAGAAAATAAACAAAATCTCAACATCGGCTGTCACATCACTACGTACCAGCCATCTTACTATCTGAGAAAAGCTCGATACTAAACCATAGCACATTACAATAAGATTCATTCTGCGATAGTTTATTGGTAAAGATATGGCGATATAAACAAGACATCTTAATGTCACACTGTCATTCGTAGATTATGCAAAGTAGCTAACTTTTTTTATTACCATAATACGCAAGGCAGAATGTTTGATGTAATAAAGCAACGTGGGAAATGCTAACAGGGTTCATGGAGCAATGAACGAATTGAACTTTGTAACAATAGCTTTTCAATCTTATCGGCACATAATAAGGTCTATATTGGAATATTTAAAAGCTGCTATGCGGGCTTGTTTGTTCGTTTGCTCTAAATGGTCGTCCCAATCATCAAATTTCAGGGGTATCGAGTTTCAGTTGCCGGCCTCTTTTCTTTCTAGAACAGTTATGAGGGTCTTAATAATTGATTTTGCTCTGCTTTACATGCTGAGGAGTAACAAAACATCATGCATGCAATTTGTATCTAGTGAACTGGCATTAAGATCTAATTTCCAAACTAGGTAGCTCGAAAGCATGCTACTAGTGTTGAGTAGGAAATACAAGAGGTAGTACGTAAATTCTGAGGATTTCAAATTTTATATAACGTGTACTACGCAAGTCCCAACTTTATATGGAAAAAAACAGTGAACGAGGACGAAACTTTTTTTCGTCGTAGACATTTAATTTTATCCGATATGTTTTCCGTCACTCTGGGTAAGGTACCTGCAGGTAAGGTAATAATTGTACAAACATAGCAAATTCTTCATTACTAGAAATATACAGTCGAGCATCAAAACAGCCTCGGATATTTTTTGAGTACTACTAAAGTATAAAAATATAAGTGAGGTATAGAGCTAATCAAAAGAGTGAGCAGTTCTGTGTTTAAAAAGTTTTTCCATCTAGAAGTTTAAGTGAGATATGCACGTAGTTCTACACCAGATATTTCTACTCAGCCCATAGATGACCTTGTAGCGACCGCATGCTACATACTTTACACAATTTACCCGAAAAATCTGAACTAATTGTATCAAGAAATATCGCCTACAAATGCGAGAATTACCAAAAAGTCCTACACCGCGATAGCGAAATTTCAAGAGCAATTTGCACAGTTAAGAATTCCCTGACTACAACTATCGGGGTATATGCGTTGCGACCCCTAGGCAGACATACCCCCTCGTCTGGCTGGCTGATCACTGGATGATCATCCCTTTACGCCTAATACGTACTGTTGAGTCGGGTGTCCTCCTGTGCTACGCTGGCAAGACGGGTTGGCACAGCGTTTCATATCAAGTTTTCCTTCTCTTGCAGCTGGGTTTTCGGCCTTGTCATTTCTTCTTACGACACCCTCACAATAGAATAGTGTGGTGGCAATGTGTATGCTAAATTTTTCACCTTATGGACAACAATATGTTACTATAAAACAACCCAGTTCAACTGAAAATCAACTAACTAGCTATCGTTATTATATTCTCACAAGCTTATTAATCTCAGTTCAATAATATTTCTTGGATTCTATACATATATACATTAATCTCCAGCTGGAGTCCAAAATTAAGAAAAAATGGCTTTGTTTTACCTGAAAATTTTCACACAGCATCTATATTACCAGTACAATCGATCCTTTTGTTACGGCTATACGGTTTTGTTACCCCTGTATAAACACTCAGTGCAACATGAATCACGAACACTGCAGTGTGGTACATTATGCTTTCAATAAAAATAATACAATCTAAAATGTCATAGGTTATTTAAAACATGCTTTAAATCTTGATATTATATTCTATAGACCTTTATTCGCGGATTTGTTTTCTAATTGGCCCTGTCAAGGTATATCCGTCATTCATTGCGTAAACGTGTATATTATACGAATTTGCTCTCACTATGCTGTTTAGTGCTTTTTGTAAACAAGACCAATAATTTAAAAAAAAAAGCAACTACAGTGTTTCTTGCTGGCTATTCTCTGTAGAACAGCCTTCCGAACCGGTGGTAGTTTCGGCATGAATGTGAGTGAACGCAGGGATTGTGAGCGATCAGGGGAGATGGAGGGATTGTAGGAGTGAGGAATTGTGTATGAAAGGTGTGAATGTATGACGACTGATAGGTGTGTGTGGAGACTACCACCTATTGTGGGATAGGGGCCGTAAGATGATAATGGTGTTTATAAATATGACGATTTATAAGAGTTTTGTGATGAAACCTACGTAAATAAAGTTCCTTTTGAGTTTGAGATATATTTTATGAGCCCCTGTACAGGTCGTCATTTCAGCCCATAAAAATAACCCACTACTGAGTCGACCCCCTCCAAATTCATGGACGGATAGCCTACTGTGCCACGCTGGCAAGACGGGTTGGCACAGGGTATGTATCAAGTTTGCCTTCTCTTTCGGCTAGGTGATCTGCCTCTTCCGTTCTTTTAGTCGCTTCTTACGACACCCTCAAGACCCATACCGGGTTGGTGACATTGTGTATTCTGCTCTGCTCTTTTGAAGTGAGTAATTGTATTACCTCAGTATAAAAAATCTCTTCCACATCACTATTCAATAATACAATGTTGTTAATTCAGTGAAAATTTTTAAACACGTTTTTGGTAAAGTGTAGCAGGTGTTCTGGCATCTAATACGTCAAATTATCGTATTAGTCCGGGGTCCCCCGTACATTGATTTCACTTGATTACTATCAAGCTAATTTTTCGTGAGTAGCTTCATTTTCATGAGACGCCCAACATTTTCTTGTCGACAACTCTTGATTGTGGTAGCTAACAGAGGTAGCAAGGGTGAAATATGTTGATTTTATGATTCTAAAAAAATTATTACTAACCGGGTGCTTTTTGGTATATCTGATGATAATTATCTAAATTATTCGAAAATGTATTTGTCCTACAAAATGTATGGTTTGATCAAAGAGTCCTCCACCTCCAATATGTATCGATAACGAGGTCATCAAAAATGATTACTAACCAGCTGGTTTTTTTTTTTATTTACTTAATAAATATGTATATTATTTAACCGTCATATTGTCCTACAAGTTGCGTGGTACGTTATCCCGGTCCTACACTCAAAAGTTGTTCTACAGATCATAGAAAAAACATTATTACTATCAAGCTGAATCTTTGTGAATAGCTTTGTTTTGATGAGACGCCCAACATAGCAAAGGTTAAATATGTCGATTTAATGATTCTAAAAAAATTATTACTAACCGGGTGATTTTTGGTATATACGAGTATATCTGATGAGAATTATCTAAATTATTCGAAAATGTATTTGTCCTACAAAATGTATGGTTTGATCAAAGAGTCCTCCACTTCCAATATGTATCGATAACGAGGTCATCAAAAATTATTACTAACCAGCTGGTTTTTTTTTATTTACTTAGTAAATATTTATATTATTTAACCGTCATATTGTTCTACAAGTTGCGTGGTACGTTATCCCGGTCCTACACTCAGAAATTGGCAATACCACAAGACCCATTTTGTCATCACTAACTGTAGGACACCAATTTTACATGATAGGTTAGTATTCTCTGCCCAAATGATACAATGTCCTACAAAAAAACAGGTATGTATCATGAGTCCGACAGAAATTGTCATTTTTCGTTTTCCTACTTATAACTTATGATACAGTGAAAACATCTTTTTTATTAACTTAAATAACTTTTTTTTTACTAAAGTAAGTAGTACAAAAAAATAATTATTTACTTAAAAAAAATGTATATTCATCAGATTCATCTGATAAATTTTCAGTATCATCACTATCATTTTCATCTATTTCATTTTCCTCGTCTTCTGACTGTAATAACGTAAAAAATTTAGTATTTTTAACATAAAATGAATCCACTTCGTTTTATAGTGTGCGAAACTTTTTATATAGTACATATACGGATCCCGCTATACAACAACCACCGATATGTTTAATGGATGAAAATTATTTTATTAGAAATTTAGGACTTTTTCAGGCAATCCATTTTTTAAAATTATTTTTAACGTACTAAATTTCTAATAAAATAATTTACATCCATTAAACATAACGGTGAATGTCGTTGTATAGCGGAATCCGTATAATGTACTATATAAAAAGTTTTGCACACTATAAAACGAAGTGGATTCATTTTATGTTAAATAATACTTAATTTTTTACGTCATTACAGAGACAGAAGACGAGGAAAATGAAATAGATGAAAATGACAGTGATGATACTGAAAATTTATCAGATGAATCTGATGAATGTTATTTTTTATAAATGTAAATAATTATTTTTTTGTATTACTTAAGAAAAATAATTTATTTAAATTAAAAAAAAGACGTTTTCACTGTATCATCATCACTACATAGTATAAAACAAAGTCGCTGTCGTCTGTCCGTCCCTATGTATGCTTAAATCTTGAAAACTACGCAACGGATTTTGAAGCGGTTTTCTATAATAGATAGAGTGATTCAAGATGAAGGTTTATATGTATAATACATGCATCCGTGCGAAGCCGGTTCGGGTCGCTAGTAAGTTATAAGTAGGAAAACGAAAAAATTACAATTTTTGTCGGACTCGTGTTACATACCTGTTTTCTTGTAGGACATTGTATCATTTGGGCAGAGAATACACTAACCTATCATGGAAAATTATTGTCCTACAGTTAGTGATGACAAAATGGGTCTTGTGGTTTTAACAACTTTTGAGCGTAGGACCGGGATAACGTACCACGCAACTTGTAGGACAATATGACGGTTAAATAATATAAATATTTACTAAGTAAATAAAAAAAAACCAGCTGGTTAGTAATCATTTTTTATGACCTCGTTATCCATACATATTGGAGGTGGAGGACTCTTTGATCAAACCATACATTTTGTAGGACAAATACATTTTCGAATAATTTAGATAATTATCATCAGATATACCAAAAAGCACCCGGTTAGTAATAAATTTTTTTGAATCATAAAATCAACATATTTCACCCTTGCTACCTCTGTTAGCTACCACAGTCATGAGTTGTCGACAAGAAAATGTTGGGCGTCTCATGAAAATGAAGCTACTCACGAAAAATGAGCTTGATAGTAATCAAGTGAAAACAATGTACCGGGGATCCCGGACTATATGGTTTGTAAGCACGGGATGTTTATTCATAATGTACTTTCCCAATTAGTATATAAACGTTAAATTGACTTTCATTTGTGCGGCTAAATTGAGGGTATGGATGACGTGAATCATTGAAACTAATGGTAATAGCAAGTTAGTTGATTGGCGTGGTAGGAAAATGTACCTATATCGTATTGAAGAAGGGATGAATTATAAAATAGGAAGCGTTGTTAGAGATAATTACGTGTTCATCAATGTAATTTCAGTCGCGTAATTTCTGCTGCCTTCGGTTTCATACAAAAGTCCAGTTTGTGCCACACGGCGACGCAAAATGAGTTGTGAGCCAACTCACACGCATAATCCGACCGAATTGAGTTCTCGGGGGGGCGGAAAAGATTGCGTAAAAGACGACAACTGAATAAAATGCGCCCGTCTGGCAGCCCAACAGAAGTTCTGCCGGGCAGATTTACTGCGACCGAAATTACGCGACTCACAAAACTACGCTCGTTTGGCCTCACCCTAAGATAAAAATTTCATTAACAAGAACATTATTTTTAGTGAGAATCAGGATACTCAGCCGTTGAGGACTAGGCTATGCCAAATTCCAGGTTATGATTGTAGCGATATACTATTATGGAACGCCCTGCCTCCGGAAATCAGGATGGTCGACTTTCCTCATAACCTGAGTATGTTGTTATATATATATTGTGAAGTTGTGTGGTCTTCGTTAAAGGAAACACGTGCGTTCAGACATGATTGCGTTTATTCAATGAAAATAAAAACGTTTCTCACGGCGGCATCGGCACCGAGCATACACAACAGTTTTACATTACATCATTGGTGTATATTACAACTCCCCCGAAAAGATGGGACTACAACCCCTCCCAACAAAAAAAATCAAAGACGTATACAGAAATCACGTTTTATCCTAGGCTAATTATACTAACTTATTATAGTGCTTATACTAAAAGGGATACAATCACAAATAAAACAATTTGGTATTATTCTTATGTACTATAGATATCCTATTGTTTTTTAAAATCTTTACGTTCGGTGACAAGTCTTCTATGACTTCATACGGGCCAGTATATAAACTTTCAAGCTTACCCCCAGTCTGGTTTTTTAATAAGACCCGGTCTCCTTTTTTGTAATGCATGGAATTAGTGGACTTGTCATAAGCAAGTTTTCTTGATATTTTACTTTGTATTAGGTTTTGTTTGGCTTCGGCTTGAGCCTTTGCTAGTCTGAACTTCAGTTCCTTAGGGTAATCATCATAGTTGTATAAAGGTTCGACATCTAAAAGTAAGTTACTGGGCAAATTACATGTTTTCCCGAACACCAATTCGAATGGAGTGTACTTCGTTTCGCTATGCACTGACGTATTATATGAGAAACACCAGAATGGTATCCAGTTACTCCAATCTGTTTTATTGCCTTCACACTGAATTCTGAGATAAGCACCCAAATGTTTATGACTATTTTCAAGTGAGCCTAAAGTTTCGTGATGGTAAGGGGTGGACAAAAGCTTTTCGACCTTCAAAATTTCACATATTTCCACTAAAATACACGAAATAAATTCCGTGCCTTTATCGGATAAAATTTGTTTTGGTATACCGTATCTTAATATAAAATTGTCGACAAATGCTTTAGCCACTGTTTGTGCATCTTTGCGTACCAATGGATACGCCTCTACAAACTTAGTCAGATTACACTGCAGGGTTAAGATATACCTGTTACTATAGTTATCTATCTCTAGAGGCCCCATTAAATCTAAACTGACGATCTCGAAAGCTGAGTTGGCAGTCGATGTTATAACCATAGGTTGTTTTACCTTTTTATTTGAATATTTATGTATTTGACAACTTTTACATTTACGTACATAATTAATGACATCACTAGTTATTCCAGGCCAGAAATACTTTTTCTTTATGTTACTAAGCATTCTGTTTATACCTGCATGCCCACTAGTTGGTAGGAGGTGATAATCGTTTAGAATTACTTTAATTTGTTCGCTATCAGTTACGCGTGTGATGCCCCTTGCTATAAGAATACGCGGAGAACTGGCCTGTGATTCTCTCAGAGCGCGCAACAACATTTTTATTTGTAAAGCATTACTTTTGCTTTTAATAATTAATATTTCCTTTATTTTTATATTACTGCACAAATTTTCTAGATCCCTCGCTAACACTGACGGAGTAGATAACGATTGGGTACGTAGATAAATTAATGACCGTGCAGGTAAAAATATGCAGTGATTATGTTCCGAAGTTGTTACGTTATTAATATGTGATAACTCCGATTGTACGGTTTTGTCACAAAAAATAAGTTCAATTACATCGTGAGGTCTTTTGAGAACCTCTACTGTTGCGGGCTGGTGTGGGTTACAAAAAGGCAATTGCGATGTACTTTCGTTAAGTTCACACTGTTGCAACTTTTTCTTTTGGGCTCGTGTCATTGCCATGATTGCTTTATCGTGCATATTCTTTAAATCGCAAGACGATATTGATATACGGCTTAATGCATCGGCGGCTGCATTATTACAACCTGGAACATATTCTACGTCAAAATCGTACTCTTCGAGATAAAGCCTAAATTTAGTCAGCCTACTAGACGGGTCATTTAAGCTAAAGAGATATACAAGTGGCTTATGATCTGTTAATATTTTAAATTTTCTGCCGTACAGGTACGGTCTGAAGTGCCGGACTGCCCAAACGATTGCTAATAATTCTAATTCTATGATGGGGTATCGTGTTTCAGCCGGCTTTAAACTTCTACTCGCGTAGGCGATAACCCTACCGTTACTGTTTGATAATACTGCGCCTAGGCCGAATTTTGATGCATCCGTATGTAACTGGAAAACATTGGAATCAGAAAAATCGGGATAGTCTAAAATCGGCGGACTTGTCATAATGTGTTTTAAGTTTTGAAATGCTGTTTCGCAATCTGTAGTCCAATTAAATTTCGCTCCCTTCTTACAAAGCTTATTTAAAGGGAATACAATGTCGGCGAAACGTGATATGAATCGCCGGTAATAGTTGGCGAACGCGACAAAGCGTTTTACCTCGTCAGCACATGTTGGTCGTGGGAAGTTGTTCATAATATTTACTTTATCAGGGTCTGGAAATATGCCGCCTGCTGTGATTTTATGGCCCAAATATATAATTTCCCTTCTTAAAAACTCGCACTTCATGGGATTTAATTTTAGATTAACCTCTCTTAACCGGTTCAACACACAAATTAAATTCGAATTATGCTGATCCATGGACTTGCCTATCACAACACAATCGTCTAAATATTGGAAACATTTGTTGTAATTAAGGCCGGCCATCGCGATGGTCATCAGCCTTGAAAAAACACTAGCACTTGTTTTCAGCCCCATTGGGCAGCGTTTCATCTGATACTGCTTGCCCACTGAAAAAGCAGTGGTTTTACGTGAAGTTTTACTTAACGAAAGTTGGTACATTTTATTTAAGCTGAAAGATGTGTATTTCCGCGAACTATCATTTAAAGATAACTGATAGTAAGATTGAGATAAATCTAGTTTGGAAAAATAAACACTCCCAGAAAGCGAGTCTAATATTTCTGTAATATTAGGCAAGGGAAACTTGTCGTCCTGAATTCTGTTATTTAATTGTCTGTAGTCTATGACAAGTCTCCATTTTTTTTCCTGCGATTTATCTGCTTTTTTTGGCACTAATAATACTGGGCTGGACCACTCGGAAACGGTCTCTTCTATGATGTTATTGTCTAACATTTCACGGACCTGTTTATCCACCTCTCCTTTAAGCGAGTGGGGTATTCTATATGGTTTAACGTATACTGGCGTGGCGTCTTTCTTTAATACGATATTGTGTTGCATTAAGTTTGTAACCGTCAACTTGTCGCCGGGCAAATGAAAAACGTCCGCGTACTTAGCACATATTTTTTCAATGTTAATCTTTTCTTCTTTATTCAAATAGCTCATATCTAAAAGTCCAAATAGGGTTTTGATACGGTCTACTGACTTATTTTCCTCATGAAAATGACACAACTCAAAATTATCAATGGACGAAACCACTAACATAGACAAGTCAACCATAACCTGTTTATCTAAGGTATTTAATATTTTAACTGGTATACGACCCTTATGTGGTTTTGCTATCATTCCGGCAATAAACACACCGTTTTGGATTTCCTCGGCCAGAACAACTGTATCATGTTGCGTAGTGCAAGGTACGAACTTGATCGCTTCGCAACGAGGTGGTATCAAATGTACGGAGCTATTGTCGTTAATTCTCACGCAAATATTTTTATTGTTTTGTGTGAGTCGCAATACATTTTGACTATAGTCTATAATGGCGTTATAACGCTTCAAAAAATCTTCACCTATTATACCGTCTACAGAGCACGATAAGTTTTTGAAAACGTAAAACTTTTGCTTGAAAGTCATATTATGTATTTTTAAGTCCATATTAATGTATCCTTCGGAAGTTAATTTTCCGCTAACACCTCTAATTGTAATCTTATCTATATGTACTTGATCTTTATATTCGCTAAACCTACACAATGATTCGTACTTTAATACGCATAGACTTGCCCCGCTATCTACTAATAAATCTAGTTTTTTGTTGCTTATACCTAAATTCATAGAAACGTAACTACTATTATTGAAGTTCATAACATATGTTTTATTCATTTTCGGGACGAAAAAATTCTGATTCTGGCTCATTCGTGTCCTGATTGGGTTGATAAAGATCCTGCGTCGTATGAGCCAGATTGTATCCAAAATTAGGTTTACTATCCCCGCGATTGGGTCTGCCCCTTCCACGGTAGCCACGGTGGGGACGTGTTGAACCATTATGAAATATCCGGGGCTTATAAGTTTTATGTTCGTATTTCCCGCTCTCGTTAAATGAGTTGTCTGGTGGATGATAGCGCGAAAAACGGTTACCTCGCGAATCAAACCTAGAAAAGCTCTTATTAAACGAGTATGGCCTATTGGTTTGTAATTGCATAACCTCGAGGTTGTCGTCGACACGTAAGGACTGTTCGTCTATAGCTGCTCTAATAGTCTCCGACAGCGAGGTATACGTCCGTGAAGCAATAATCGTGCTAAGGCGCGGGTCCGATAGTCCATCCGCGAACCGCTTGATGGCCGTTTTTTCATTTAGTGGGAATAATACGCGATATTTTTCTTCGTCACCGTCAGCTTGAGCTAAAGTGAGGTCTACAAACAAGCTCTCAACTTCGCAACCATATTTTTCTATAGTCCTATGACCTTGTTTACTATGAAACAGCTGTGATTGTAAAGCAACAGATGATTTTTTTTGTATAAGGTTGTTTCGCATAGCTGAAATTAGTTCACTAACACTACTATATTTCGGGTTTAACCGAAGTTTGGCACTTTGGGACAGTCTCGTTTTAAGCACGAACTCGATAAGCTTCTTGTTACCATCTTCATTCAGCATGCTACTGTAGAGCTGGATGCTATCTATCGTTTGCAAAGTGACTTGTTCGTGGCCTGTCATTACGGGTATTAACGCAATAGCAGATTTCAAATCAAAATTTTCGGCTGCCATTTCGTCTTTGTGGCTTAAATTTTCTGTAACTGAATCTCCTTTTTTTAACACTAAACTCACGATTGTGCTATACAATAAGTGTATATCATTAATTAACTTGTTGATAGACCGTAAGCTTTCGGTGCTTATCTCGGACTTGTCGGTCTTCTGTCTGATTTCTGCAGAAATAAACTCCAAACGACTATAGATAACCTGAGCTTCGACAAATTTTTTTTTGACGTTTCTGATGTCTGCCGTCGGATTGGTCCGATTTTTACCAGGTAACCTTTGATATCTTTTAAGGTATTATATGTAGCCGTTAGTTCAGCTACAGGCATCGGAATATAATCAAATATTATAATATATGTGTATATAAAATGTATCAAATTTATATTAAGACTACAGGCGAAATTAATTACTTATAGTAAACTCGTATATCTAATTAATAAACTCGCAGTATACACACCGGACTCGCTCTGTACTGCTTGGCTCTGCTTGGTACTTCTAACTGCATGTCCTCGATTTTCAAGTCTTATCTTTTCAGTCTTTTGATTGACTACGGAGTGGTGGCAAGGTATGGTCTGGTTATATCCTGGATTTTCTCCTAGGCTCGATTTTCAGGTCTTCTCTAATGTTCTCTTCTCTCTTCTGTCTTTTGATTGGCTACGGAGCGGTGGCAAGGTCGGGTCTGGATACGTAGTTAAGACTGGTAGCGTTGAGCTCGCGTCGTAGCGTATGTACTGCGTGGGTATGACACTTCTTAAAGAGGAAGTATACAATGGCAGCAACTAAAAGGACGACGACGGTGACCAACAGGATGGAGTCGGTGCTAATCCCGCTTGGCATGTGCTGGGTAGTTGAAGCAGAAGCATCCCCATTCGCGTTTTGGGCTATAACTACTTCTTCTTTGGAGTATGTTTTCCCCATAGTAATATTATCTTCTTTCTTCTTAATTTTCAGCTGGCAGGGTCGCCATGTGAAGTTGTGTGGTCTTCGTTAAAGGAAACACGTGCGTTCAGACATGATTGCGTTTATTCAATGAAAATAAAAACGTTTCTCACGGCGGCATCGGCACCGAGCATACACAACAGTTTTACATTACATCATTGGTGTATATTACAATATATAGCATATATTATATATAGTTAGTATAGTATATTAGTATAGTATTTATTATGTAGGTACGTATATGTATCTTAAATATTAGTCAAAGTAGTAGTGCACCTACCACGCTCTGTTTCTGCACCACCCGAAGGTAGACTGGTAGAAAATGCCTAAGGCATTAAGTCCGCCTTTGTACATTATTGTATGTGCAAAAAGCATAAATAAATAAATAAATACTTACTTAACACCATTTACCCAAAAATCTGAACTAATAATCAAGAAATTCGCCTACAAATGCGAGAATTACCAAAGTCACACCACGATAGCGGCGTTTATAGAGCAATTCGCACGGTTATGAAATCCCCGACTACAGTTATCAGGAGGATAGGCGCCACGGCCACCTGCTAGACATACCATCTCGTCTGGCTGGATGATCATCCCTTAGCGCCTTTATGTTAAGCCTGCTGACTAATATCTAAGGAGTTCCTCGACTCCAGGAATAAGTCGCGCTCCCCTTTGGGAACGTGCATCGTGCCTCAATGAGTGGAGCACTGGAAACAGGAATTCGTTTAACCACATGGAAGGCCAACTCTTGACATAGCGTTACGTATCTAGTTCTTTTTCCCTGGCTTTTATAACAAACTACCCATGCGAAATAAAGAATAGTCTCGCGATGCCTTTGTAAAGACGGTCAAGATAAAGTTTAGCAAAAAATCTTATTACCGCATTTTAGATTATGTAATTGAGCCAGCTTCGACTAAGCTGTTCAGTGTCAATATATTTTATTTATGTTATTGTACATACTTGAAATAGGCCGCAAAAAAATTACAAGTCTTCTGAGTTGCCAATTCTTCTCAGCAGTCTTGCCAGTTCTTCTTAGCGGGGTTTGCGATCGATAAGCAATACCGACAAGAATCTATAGTACTACTGATAATAATACTATGTGCGAAATATAAGGAAGAATAAGCAACTTGTTTTTTATAACATAAAAGTCAATTAGAAAAATGAGCCCAGAAATCCTCGAATCATTGTGGAACACACATTATGAAGCTTGTAGGATAATAATTCACGATAGCTAGATGGCTAAATATTTGATGACGAAAATGTAGTTTCTCTGTCATATTCCAAAATAGATTTATGTTTTTTTGCTCTTTTAGATAGTCTCTATGCTCTCACTTTGGAAGTCTGGGTTTTTATTCACCACACGGACAAAAATTTCCAAGCAAAAATTGTTGACATTTTAATATGTAATTATTTTCGAAAGATGATGATATGCAGAAAATATATATTTAGGTAGAGTCTTCATTATGTATTTAACAATGCATGTCAAAATGATTCATAGAAATATCCTCACAAGTCGGGTATTTCTAAGAAATAAAAGTTGACAAATTTGACGGAACCGAATCATCAAGATCAAAAGATTCTGTTTGCAAGTGCACAAACACACGCTACGTCAACTTTGAATAATGTTTGAATACTGACGTCTTATCCAGTCATACTGCACTAGCAAGAGTGACTGATTTAGTACTTAATATATTTTGGTTCTTATGACGTAATTACTCACCAACGCATTGAAGATGGTCCCAATAAGAAATAAAGAAAACGTACCTGATATTTTGGGCGTAATAAAAACGTATACATTTTATTAGAGTATATATTTATACAGGGTGTCCCAAAAAATAGTCTCAAACGTAAGTCCTGAGATAAAGCACCGCTTGGGGTACCCGAATCACCCCCATGTATGTTCTGCGATTTTTGATTGTCTTCAAGGTATGTTTTTTTTTTTCTAATTTTTTTATTTTTAGCTTTCGACCTAAAGTTTCATTATTTTGGTCAAAGTTACGATGCTGATTATTATATTATGCATATAAGTACAATTCAAGATGATCCAGTTAGAGAATGAAAAAATTTAAGTCTTCCACTTTAAAAAAAATTAGGTTAATTTCTTTAGGCTAAAAATTCAGAAAAACACGTCATAACAAGGAAATTATGAAAAATCCCAGAACATACATACAATTTGTAACTAACTAGGTTGCAACTTTATGGCTTTGAATTTCAGTCACCAATACAATCTGGCCGCAAGCGAAGGAAAACTTGATATGGATCCAGTCCTTAATAGTGACCTGTTAATGCCCGAGCCAACTGACCCCCAGCAACGGCAACTGTTCACAAACATTACGCATGTGGCAGCCATCGCCCTCCTCAACCATACCGTATACATTATACAGTCTGTAACATTTTAATGAATAACACAAAGATGCGCTTATATAATATTATTTCTAATAAATTTGGGTAACAAAACGCTGATGAATACTCAATTACTTGCTGTCTTTAATTTAAGCAAAATTAAATCCGTATTTCGGTATCCAGTTCCACGTTACCGAAGAATTTTATTGTACCTTTGAAACTTTTTCAATCATCAATTTCTTTTTGCTGTTAATTAAAATTGAGGCGTTTGAGACGAAGTTTTCGAATCGATCTTATTTATCCGATTCGCCTGTTGACGATAAATGAATTTTATCACAGACATTTTAAGCAACCAGGCTAACAAACCTGCTAATTCAATATAGTAAAATTCGATTATCACCGTACCTTTGATTGTCGATTTTGACAGTTTTGGTAGCCTATTAATTCTCAAACTCAAACTCAAAAGGAAGTTTATTTACGTAGGTTTTATCACTAAACTCTTATAAATCGTCACATTGAACATCACTATCACTACATAGTATAACACAAAGTCGCTGTCATCTGTCCGCATCTATGTATGCTTAAATCTTTAAAACTGCGCAACGGATTTTGAAGCGGTTTTTTTAATAGATAGTAGTAGTGATAGTAGTAGTTTTTAGTAGTAGTGATTCAAGAGGAAGGTTTATATGTATAAAACATGCGTAATTGCACCCGTGCGTGTAATGTTATAGCGAGGAACAGTAGGTCAATTTCACTCCACGATCTTGAAGGTGGTCTGACTCAGCAAGGGGTATTGATGGGCTGAGTTTATGCTGATAGTCTCATTTTTTTAACGAACCATCTTCACTTAGTACACCCTGTAACGCGGGGCATTACAAATATGTATATAATTCACTTACCTAAATGACACCCAGACCCAGAACAAGTGTCTCTGGTATACGCAAAGACACTTGCCCAACCCCGGACTCGAACCGGGGACTGTGATCCCAAGACGGCGCATCCAAATCCTAGACCAACAAGGCAGTTAAAAGTTTCAACATACAGTCAGCTATTTCGTTAGCCATACAGTTCGGCTAGCGTTCACTTTAGGTTTATACCACAGTAGGCAAATTTACCGCCTTAAAATTGGAGGAGACTGGACTCTACTGTGGGTCATTTATGAGCAGAAAGGCTACAATATTGCTTTTGTAATTTACCGTTTTAATAAGTTACGGAGAAATTACAAAGAGCATTGACATTCTATTCAGGACCGTCTTCTGAAGTCACTCAAGCGAGCAAATAGCTTAGAAACAGATAGCAAACATCACGCTGGCTATAGAATAGAAGAGGGCAGAGTTGTAAAGCCCTCTCGAACAACTCGGAGACATTTCTAATAGCCCTTAAGAGGGACGCAAACAGTTTTACGCCATTGTCCACTTGAAGCGACATTGTTACTCTACAGCAAAGATAATGTTTCATCTCTGTTTTCGCAATTTCAACTTTAGGGCTTATACGAATAAGAGAGACAGCTGCTGCGTTAAAATGAAGGAATAAGTTCGTGCCGTATCCATAGTAACGGGTATTGTCCATTAATTTTTATAAACTCCAATCGAAGTGAAATAGACTTTACCCTGAAAACAATAAAGTCGTTTCGAGGTGACCGATGGAGATATGAGAGACGGAATATTTTCTGCAATAGAATTTTTGTTTAGTCTGAATCGATGACGTTAGTATTTACAGATCTGATTTTTATTGATGGAGTTTTCCAACTGAGTAAAGACATAGATGCTCCCGAAATGAGAAGATTTAGGAGTAGACAACAAAGTTTTCCTGAACAAACTTTTAATCACAAATCTACTACTACTCCGCCCATAAATGACCCACTGCTGAGTCGAGCCTCCTCCAGTTACATGGAGGGTAATTAACGTACTGTGCCACGCTGGCCAGACAGGTTGGCCATCCATCTATCTTGAATCCTTATACTATGTAGATACTTATACATATAGTTATCAGTATCCCACAACGTTTTTCGGGATTCCTATACTTATATTTCTAGATATAAGCCCTTTGTTATCAGTTGGTGGCTGAAATTGTGCATACAGTATCTTTATCCATATTACTAACCTTTTCGTACTCATTCCGTTATGGAATTTACATCCTGTATTCAGGTTGTAAACATGAGGACTTTAATGGCATGACGATGGTACTGACCATTGCATTGAGGGTAAATAGGCAAATTTCTCTCCATGAATTTGAAGCAGACCCATATTAATTAATAATAGTTTGTAGTTCCTTGTGGTGATGGATTTAGAATTCATAAGGTCACCACCCCATTTCACCCTAAGGGTGTCTTAGGAGCCGGCAGAAGGGAATTTCAAGACGATAACCGCAGGAGGCCCGACTCGAGTGGGTCACCTATGAGCTGACGAGTAGTAGAAGTTTTGGTCTGAGATGATGATGATAAATATTCGCTACGCTACTGTCTCAATGCTATCAAAACGCAATTTAAATGCTGTGAATTGCGACAGACGTTGCATTGAATCAATTATCGGATTACCTCTCTCCCGGATTACCGCCCGCGCCCATCGCTCCTGCTTGTCATTTGCTTAATCACTTGTTCCTATTATTGAACTGCTGGAAATTCATGCCTGCCGCTGGAGGACACTCTTATGGATCCTCTTAGAAGAAGTCGGGAATAAAGAGCGGTTATCGTCGAGTGTGCTAATGACTTGTCTGGTTAAAGGTTCTGGCTTGGTGATGTAGTAAAATAATTATATAGCAGACATAAATATATTAATTACTAGTGGCCCGCCCCGGCTTCACCCGTGCAAAGCGGGGGTGGGTTATACATATAAACCTTCCTCTTGAATCACTCGCGACTCGCGCTCAGCGACTTTGTTTTATACTATGTAAAGAAGATAAAGAAGAAGAAATAAACATAATTTTATATTTCTAATATTTGACAGCTAAGATACAATCTTATGAATTGATTTTTTGACGGTTATGACATTTAAGACTTGATAATCAATTATAAAATTAATATTTGTACGCTAACTATAAGCAAATTTTGTAAGGAATTTCAATACATATATCGTAAGCAACAATCTAATGTACCCAAAAATCTGTACAAATAAATGAATTCTGCTCTGCTCTGCTCTGCACTGCTCTGCTCTGCTCTGCTATGCTATGCTCTGCTCTGCTATGCTATGCTCTGCTCTGTTCTGCCCCGCTCTGCGCCGCCTGCTTTTATTTGGAAATGTGCCTTCTAAAACTACCCTTAACGATCCAAAATAATCAGTAGAAAAAAACTGTCCGTATAAAAAAAATGCTCGGTTCGGAGCATGGGGCTTTATGTTCGAGGCGGACCAAGGCCGTCAAGGTCTCGGAGTATCGGTAGCGCAACCCGCGGGCAGTGGAAGCACACCGTTGGTTTTACTGGGTACGCTCGGGACGCTAATTACCATCTTTTAGCGCCCCGGAGTCCCGCTCTAGTCTCCTACAGCCCGGTAAAAAGGCAGTGCGTCGCGGTGACAAAGAAAAAGGCGTTGTTGCGAACCTGTGGCATCTCAGACCCAAATAACGGCCAACTCCACCCCCAACGGGTGGTGGTACGCATCGTACGTACGTAGAGTGTGAGAGAATTTGCCTAGTGAAAAAAAAGTTCGCACCATTCTTGGCAATAGACAATTAGCATGCAAAGTTGTTAGCACTTCAGATCCAAGGAGTCAACAATCATGCCACGGTCCTCTCAGCCTACAATTATGTTCCGTTTTACACAGTACAGTGTCAGTTTTATGTAAATACTGGGACTGTACTATGATTACGGCTGGTTAGGCTGTCAAACTGCGGTATGGGTATTAACGTGCAATATATTTTGTTACTAGTGTTTAAGTGGAGTGTTGATGGATTAGTGAAGCGATAGAGATTATGTGGTAGTTGACGTTTGCCTAATAATTTTCCTTCAGTAGGTATAACGCTTTTAAATCGAACTAAAAAATAGAAAATAAATTTTAATACTATGAATTAAAAATAGTGTAAGCGAAAATTATTAAAATGTAAACAAGCGTTGGTGCATGCTATCAATATTTATAAATATTTTATGAACTTATATAAGTAGATGGGCTATTTTTTGATAATTACCTGAAAAGCAGCCCACGGTTTTTTTTTACAATAACTTACACAATTTTTTATTCACATTTATTTTTCGGTTTTTTTAGTTCGATATAAAAGCGTATTTTTTTAGGTTTTTAAACGATTACTTATTTTTTTAGTTGAAATATAATACAGCTATTGCTAAATAATCCCTACAAATTATAGCAATAGCTTTATTTACATCTCTATTAACTATTGCATAGAGCGGTGTTTCACGTGTGACCGTCACTTCAAACAAAATTCGCTAAAATCCTTATTATCCTAGTAAGGATAACTGATCAAACTGTTTAAAATATTGAATTGTCATTGGTCCTTAATAAGTATGCCAAATTTCGAGGTAATCCGACGTTTTTAACTGGGTCAAAATCATGTTTAAAGATTCCTGTTACATACATCTGAAGCGTTTAAAAAGCATTACACCAATTGCCAAACAAAATAAAACATATTTTAATCAAATTGTATAGCTGCTTTTTCGGGGAACATAATACTATTCTATTAATATGCTAATGGTTCAAAGAATGACTGACATTTACCTATACCTTTGTAGACAACATTAATGAATCAATAATTATAAGAATTAGCATCAACATTTAAATATAATAAAATGAACCAGACACATATACCAAGTACAGTCGAGGACTAGCAGAAAAGGCATAATGAGGTCTTACATTATTTTGTGTCTTGTTTTAAATGTGAGTGATTTGACAGGACTCAAGTATGACTCATATTCCGGTGAACCTTTAACAAAGTCTCAAGCACGATTTTATCAATTTAAAAACAACACAGCGTGAGTGCAATTTCATTTATGTTTTTTCACTATTAACAGTTTCGTATAAGACAACTGCATGGTTTTGCTGTTTACTTAAAATATCTTGAAAAGTAGTTGTGGCATCTACAACTACTACTCAGCCCATAGTTGAGCCACTGTTGAGTCGGGCATCCTCTAGTTAAATGGAGGGTAATTAGTCTACTGTGTCACGCTGGCCAGACGGGGCACAAGGTTTCTTTCTTTAAGTAAGACAGCTAATTTATCAGCTTAGTCATTTCCTTTTGACGACAACCCCACCCCCATGACTGAATGTGGTGGTGACCACGTGGACACGACCACAGTCCCGGGTTCGATGCCGGGGTCGGGCAAGTGTCTTTGTCTAAACCAGAGGCACTGGCTCGGAGTCTGGGTGTCATTTCTATCTATTATATGTATGTATTTACAAAAAAAATATGTATTTAAGTAGTTTATCATCCATCTCGTTACCATAACACAAGCATTAAGTTGCTTAGCTTGGGACGAGATGGCGTTGTGTGAAATGTCCAAGGATATTTATATTTATTTATTTATAGTAAAAATATTGTCTTTTCATCAAACAACATTGTATTGGTTTGCACTTAATGGGAAACCCTCTGGTTTATGATTGAAATTATTTTATCTACAGGTATTGCACAAATGACGTAAAGCCTTGTGATCCTTCCGAATGGAGGCGTATAGACGGTACTTGTTACAATCTTAACAGCCCCCAAAGAGGTGCTATACATACACCACATTACAATGTTTTACCTCCAGTCTTCAGTAACAGTAAGTATTCAATGAGGGCTGATAAGGGAAACATTCGAGGATAATGGAACCCTGTATACAAATAAGTTAAAAATAATGCATGAGGTATTTGAATAGTTGTTAAAAAATTTAAAATGAGCTTTATAGATTAATCACACATATAAAAATCATCACACACACAGTTTAAAATTTTATAGATTAGCATACGAACGGAAAATCACGATTAACCAGGTACTAAATATTAATAGAAAGATTATTGATTATTCACTACTTAGTCTTTCATGTTACCATTGATATTTGTACCAGGATAATAAGATTTGTCAATGATGTGCATGCCTATAACCCTGTAACTGACATGTACGAGTAAGGGTCAGCGCCGACCAACGGAGTGGCGGCGAAGAGACTAATTCAGTAACAATTTAAATTCAACCTAAAATGCTTCAGAATACAACTGCATTTAGAATACGCTCGAATACGCTCGCCGCGCTTTATGGCGCTCGCCGTCATTGTATTTCCTTGTACCGAATACAGTTGTATTCTGAACCGTTTTAGGTTGAATTTAAATTGTTACTGAATTAGTCTCTTCGCCGCTACTCCGTTGGTCGGCGCTGACCCTAAGCCTGTGTGTGTGTAATGGTAATGTTATGCGTTATGCGTAGCTGTAATAGCAAGATGACTGTTAATGTTAGTCAAACAAATCATCAAGAATATACAACCGAATTGGGCCTCCTTTTTAAAGTCAGTTAAAAATAACGAACACTACGAGCTACGTGAAGTACATACGTCTATTGTTTTAGATGATGAACCCATCAAGGGAAAGTCTGGTAAACCGAAACCCTATCCTAGATATCTTCGCACTGAGATCTTGCGTGTTGGAAAAGGGACCGAAATGAGCATTACACAGCTGCTATCTCATTTTCTAGCATTTTCCGTTGGTGACTTTGGCTCCATTCATGATGTCTGTAAGTTTTTAATTAATGTAACAACATTATTACTTGTTCAAGAACATTTTACGGCATTGTTTAATGTAATGCTGCAAACTGAGGAACCGGCAAAGCGCTGCTTCCGAAGTGCCCCAAATATAACCCTTTTAAAATAGAACAGAAGGAACGTTCTGGGCAACCATTGCAAAGGCTAAAATAGTTAATAATTTTCAGTACTCACTTTAAATGTTGTTGATACCGAATCAGCATATTTACACATTATAGAACAGAAAGCAGTTTCAAGATTAAATATTTCTTTCATTATAGTGAATGAAACCTGTATTCCTCTTCAATTTTGTATCCTTATTACAAGAAATACACATAAGGAGACATTTTATTTAATTATAACACTTTTCACTACATAGTATAAAACAAAGTCGCATTCTTCTGTCCGTCCCTATGTATGCATAAATCTTTAAAACTACGCAACGGATTTTGAAGCGGTTTTTTTAATAGATAGAGTAATTCAAGAGGTAGGTTTATAGGTATAATATAATTGTACCGTGCGAAGCGGGGCGGGTCGCTAGTTAACAATAAATGTTTTAATTTCTATACGATTCTCCTTAATTGTACCTTGTTAACGTGTATTTTACATTATTTAACAACTAATATAAAATACACGGGATAAATCCGTTAAAACGTGCTAAATTTCAATGTAATAATCGCGATAACCTAAGATATCATTAAGGAGCATCGTTTTAATTTTAATTTTCTTTGGGATCCTTCTAATTGAGAATTTGATTTTCTTATAGTACGTACCATGCGGACTAATTGCTGTGGAACAAAAAAGTTGGTGGACGATGTCTGTATTCCCAGTCAGATACCAAAAGACGATCCAGTTCTCCGTTACACTGGACTTAATTGCATGAACCTCACAAAACCCGAATCTTTCCAAAGCTACGGATGCCTTCCTAGCAATACGCCATTTGTTAGGGTATGTGCTGTTATCATTATTGTGTTGCAAAAGATTTTACAAACATTTTTTAGAATTTATTTATATTTTTTTATTTCAACATTTTTGCGTATAATGATTTTGCCTGTAGTGATCCAGCCGCCTGTAGTAATCGCCGATTATCACAACTTTCTGTTGCAGATACAATTTGCTACTCCTACTCTGGACATGAACAGTATATATAACTATTATCCGGACAGTATACAAAACATGAGGACATTCAGTGGCGGCCTTTTAAAAACAGAACTTGATAATGGCAAAGTTTGGCCGCAACATGATCCAAATTTGAAAGACAATGAGTGTTCTGGTAACGAATATCCAAAGGAAACTAGATGTCATCTGTATCGTAAGTTAATTGAATTGAGTAAATATTGTGGAATGGAATCGCCCATAAATAGTTACCCTTTATTGGGTCGGGCATCCTCAAAATTCACGACTGTCAAGACGGGTTGGTCTTTTTTTGTTTTCGCTGGGGAAATGCTTAATGCATATCACTGCCCCTCGGGGGTAAGGTCAGCGGTTATGTGGGACTCCAGAACACTCGACTACCTACTAAAACCTCATCGGTATCCACTCAAACGTCTCGTTTGAGACGCCTCAGGGTCGCGAGGACGGGGCATCAGTCAATGAGGCTAGTGTCGGTCGTAGGTCCTCCGACCCACCACCGGCCTCTAAGGCGAGGGTAGAAGGTTCTCGGCCCTTGGCGAACCGCCTCGCCGCCCCTTCTGCGATTTAACGGCCTCGCAGAAGGAAGCCACGCCAGCCCTTGTCTTAGCGACCAGCCAACAAGAACCATTCACTTGCGTCTAGGTGTTCTGCCTCTTGCGACACCCTCAGGATGGTATGGGTTGGTGACAATGTGTACTTTTAATCAGTTAAATCCGTTTCTTATTTTTATTTTATGTAATCTTATACTATAATGTTTCTTAAGCGTGTGTGTTAACTCGTTCAAAGAAGTAAACATATTTCTTATTAATTTAATTATTAGTGCAACCTACTTCTTTTTTTCAGTTCCTAATGGCTCGGTGGGTGCTAATCTTCTACACTTAGTTTTCTACAGATATCACAATTTTATAGCAAATGAGTTAACTAAAGTAAACCCATGCTGGGACGATGAGACATTATTTTATACGGCAAGAGACGTAAACATTGCAATCTATTCAAATATTTATTTTTATGAAGTGCTGCCCATTTTGCTAGGTGAGCCATAAGTTATTCCGTTATATTTCCAAACTCGGTACGCTACCGTCGACTGATTACATAATGAAACTTCCATAAGAAATCAGCTATGTTATGAGCATCAATATCATTTGAACTCCTTGCGTCGTTTTATAAAGAAAGGCTATCCAAATTTTATTGATGCAATGCGAGTAGTGGGTTTTTGTATTCCCCTATAGTAGTGCTCAAGCATGTGGCAAGTCTGATGCTAAGCAGATTCCATCACGTAAGGACGATAATAGCACTGGAGGTGATAGTCTATGCCGTCAACCCTATAAGAAGTAAAAGCATGCTGCAGAGCGGGAAAGTGGATTTTATCAGCTGCCAAAGCGTAAGACAACGGTGGCAAAATTACATGCAGGAACACAACACAACATTACCCAATAATGTTATGTTATCATGCAAGTTCTTCTATAAGAAGTACCATTACGAACTTGGATGGAAGTAAAGGTTGTGGGTAAAGAGTTTATAGTCAGAGCGTTATCCTGCCTGTAGCCTGTCCGGTTACTACGCAGGTGACTCGGGCATGCGACCCCGGCTTCTCGAGCCGCTGATGCTGCACTCCATCTCCGATCCGCAGCATTAGTGTCCTTTCCCTATACCCCCCTTCCTATCACTGGTGGAAGGATCCGGCAGTATTTGATATCTCTCAATACTGCTGGGTCCGAGCGGATTGGTACCACCGTCCTGCTTTTTTCGGCCGCCAAGCAGTTTTGCGTTCCGGCTGAAGAGCAGAATAGCCGCTACTCCTACCTTCGTTTCTTCCCATGTGATTCGGAGGCTGTGCGATACTCGAGGCATGCGGGGCAAAAGTAGTGGCTGGTACGTTGAGCGTGATGAGTTGACGCGTGGTCCAGGGAGACCCGGTGGAAATGGCTACCGCCGGCCACCTGCCGGATAGTCGATGGGACCCGACCGGGAACTTCCAACTCTTCCTGCCCGGGATGGCTGTCCCAGATAACCGGCGAAAATCCCGCGATGTTGTCGTTGGGCCGGATCAGGAACCGGAGTGGATACTGGCGACTGCATGGGGGGGGGCACCGGGGGCCCTTCCGTACCTCGCGTCAGCCCCTCACTCAACTCACGAATCAACCGCGTGCCAAGCCTCTGCTCTTACTTTGGGTGCCGCATGGGCTCTGCGTCACATCCCTACTGTATCCTAGGCTCTAAAAAATGTTTAAATGAAGGCAAATAAAAAGAGAAGGTTTATTTCGGCGGACACCCTATCCACAAGCATGGATTTCTGCAATGTCAGGGGTCTACACAGCAACCTCGACGCCGTCCATCACCACCTAGAGACGGCGCGGCCTACCTTGCTCTTTTTAACGGAGACGCAGATATCCACCCCGGACGATATTTCGTACCTTAAATACCCCGGCTACGAGCTAGAGCATTCTTTCCTTCGTAAGGCCGGGGTGTGCGTGTACGTACGGAGTGATATATGCTGTCGCCGCCTTCGTGGCCTCGAGCATCGGGACCTGTCACTGTTATGGCTACGCGTAGACCATGGGGGTCTTACCCGAATCTATGCGTGCCTTTACAGGTCCCATGCCAGTGACTCGGGGTCGGCTCAGCTAATCGAGAGCGTCCAGAAGGGGATTGACCAAATGCTGGAACAATGCCCGTCCGCGGAGGTGGTGGTCCTCGGTGATTTTAACGCTCACCATAAGGAGTGGTTGGGATCCCGGACCACCGACCCCCACGGTCGAGCTGTCTTCAGCATGGCCTCGGCATATGGACTCTCCCAACTGGTGATGCAGCCTACCCGCATCCCAGATATTGAGAGCCATGAACCTTCCTTGTTGGATCTTCTGCTGACTACTCACCCGCACGGTTACAGAGTGGTGGTCGATGCCCCTCTTGGGTCATCTGATCACTGCCTTGTCCGTTGCGCAGCCCCTGTTGCGCGACCTGATCGCTCCCCGGCGAACGGATTTCGCAGAGTCTGGCGATACAGGTCCGCAGATTGGGCTCCGTGAGTTCTTTGCGGCGTTCCCATGGAAGCGGCTCTGCTTCGCCTCCGAGGATCCTGACACGTGCGCTGACTGCGTCACAGAAACGGTTCTTATGGGGATGGAATTATTCATCCCCAACGCCAAAATTCCGGTAGGCGGCCGCAGTCGCCCCTGGTTCAACAAAACCAGTAGGGAGGCTGCGCACCGTAAACAGTCAGCATACCTGGCGTGGAACAGCGCCAGGAAGCACCGGGATCCGAGCGCTATGGAGAAGAAGCAGATTTACAATGCCGCTAGTAGATCCAGCAAGAGGGCCACTGCCAAGGCCAAGGCAGAGCACATCGCCAGAACTGGCGAGCGGCTAGCAAGCTATCCCTCTGGGAGCCGTGCTTTCTGGTCGCTCGCCAAGGCTGTGCAAGGCAACTTCTGCCAAGTCAATCTCCCACCACTGCGCAAGTCCGATGACAGTCTGGCTCATAGCGCAAAAGACAAGGCCGATCTCCTGTGCCAAGTCTTTGCCTCAAACTCGACCCTAGACGACAAAGGAGCCACACCATCCACCATCCCACGGTGTGAGAGTTCCCTGTCTGAAATCCGCATTACGCAACGTGCGGTCAGAAGGGAGCTTAAACTTTTGGACGTCCGAAAGTCGAGTGGGCCGGACGGCATCCCGGCTGTGGTGTTGAAGACGTGCGCCCCTGAGTTGACCCCCGTTTTAACGCGCCTATATCATCTTTCATACTATAGCCAACGGGTTCCATCTTCGTGGAAGGTTGCTCACGTCACGCCGGTCCCCAAAAAAGGTGACCGGTCGGACCCGTCAAACTATAGACCAATAGCGGTAACATCCCTGCTTTCCAAGGTAATGGAGCGAATCCTCAACCACCGACTACTGCAGTACCTGGAGGATCGCCAGCTGATCAGTGACCGACAGTACGGTTTCCATCACGGTCGTTCAGCTGGTGATCTTCTTGTGTATCTAACACACCGCTGGGCAGAAGCCTTGGAGGACGGGGGCGAGGCACTTGCCGTGAGCCTCGATATCGCTAAGGCCTTTGACAGGGTCTGGCACAGAGCCCTTCTTACGAAGCTACCATCGTATGGAATCCCCGAGGGACTCTGCAGATGGATCGCTAGCTTTTTGGATGGTCGGAGCATCAAAGTCGTCGTAGACGGCTCCTGCTCCGAGACCAAAACCATTAATGCTGGCGTACCACAAGGCTCGGTGCTCTCCCCGACGCTGTTCATCCTGCATATCAATGATTTGCTGTCCACAGACGGCATGCATTGCTATGCGGATGACAGCACGGTTGGTGCGCGATATACCAGCCATCGGAATATCCCTCGGTGCGAAATGGTAGAAAGACGATCACACCTTGTGTCTGAAGTCGGGGACACTCTAGGGCGTGTCTCCAAATGGGGTGAAAGGAACTTAGTTCAGTTCAACCCCATGAAGACACAGGTGTGCGCGTTCACTGCAAAGAAGGACCCTTTTGTCGTAGCGCCTCAGTTCCAAGGAGTATCCCTTCGTGTCTCCGAGAATATTGGAATCCTCGGTGTCGATATTTCCAGCAAGGTCCAATTTGGGAGTCATCTGGAAGGTAAAGCCAAATTGGCGAGTAAAAAGATGGGCGTTCTGACCAGAGCCAGGGGGTATTTCACGCCCGGCCAACGACTTGCACTCTACAAAGCACAGGTTCGGCCGCACGTGGAATAATGCTCTCACCTGTGGGCAGGTGCGCCCAGATACCAACTCGATCCACTTGACTCCCTCCAAAGACGTGCTGTTCGAATCGTCGGGGATTCCAATCTCACGGACAAACTGGGGACGTTGGAGCAACGGAGAGACTTTGGATCTCTCTGCGTGCTCTACCGTCTGTTCCACGGGGAGTGCTCCGAGGAACTGTTTGAAATGGTACCACCGTCACCTTTCTTCCATCGTACAACTCGACATCGCAGCAGGGTTCATGCATATCACCTGGAAACGATAACGTCCAGCACGGTACGCTTCCAGCGATCATTCCTACCACGTACGTGCAGACTCTGGAATGAACTACCTGCGGCGGTGTTTCCCGAGCGCTACGACATGTCCTCCTTTAAACGAGGTTTAAAAAGAGCACTCACTTCACGGTAGGCAACGGCTTGGCTGTGCCCCTGGCACTGCTAATGTCCATGGGCGGCGGTCAACACTTACCATCAGGTGGGCCGCTAGCTCGTTTGCCACCAAGAGCTATAAAAAAAAAAATAAAAAAAATAAAAAAGAGATGAATGGATTGTATGAATGAAAACATGCTTATGAAAGACATGAATGTAGATATGACGCCGATGGTGTATGGTGACTACCACCCAGCGTGGGACAAAGGGATGATTATGATAGTAGTTTTAAACATAACGATTTATAATAATTTTGTAATAAGACCTACATGAACAACGTTCATTTTGAATTTACGTCTGGCTGCGTATTCCGTAATGTGGAGATCCTTTTACCCAACAGCTCCAATGATACACCGAATCTCGCTGCTTTGAATGTTCGGGTTACATTGCACCTAAATGGTACAAAGCACTCACGACCATAGGATATCATTTTAGATACCCATTCAATAGGTCTTTTACAGAAACTCTATTTTACCTGTATATTTAAATGCTTGGTGGTGTTTTCAGTCATATTAGGTATGTATTGTGTAATAATTTTCAAATAATAATGACGTTACTTGTAAATTATCAACTACTTCAACCACCGACCAATGGTCACGAAATTTGATTAATTAAACAAATTGTTGTTAACAAAATGAATGCACATCATTTTCACGCATATTACATTGTTAAACTAAAAGTCATACTGACTGGTAACAAAACGAATAATTAACACTGTTGACCTTATGTTTCTACTTTGCTATTTGTTGTGTACTATTCCATAATCAAAATTTTAATACCTTGCCTTTTCACAATTGATTGCGGCCTATTCCAGTGTAACCCGAGTTGTCTGATTACCCAAAACTACATCTCTAATGGGAAAATCAGAAACCCTCTGTTCAGATAAGCTCTCACTTTTAACGCTACTGACTTTGTGTATTGACTGCCGTAGATCGATTCGAACGACAGCTGGAAAAATGGGCGGGCTACGTTTCAAATATAATCATTCATCCAACAAAAAAAAACTTCTTTTTTAACACAACTGCAATAGCTTTGTGTAAATACTACTTAACGGAATGAAAATTGAGAAGGGGGACGAAGAAGACTACATTAAAGACCGTTGTTTTATTTTGCAGGAGAGAGCAATTTGAAGAGAGATGGTATTTTATCACTAACCGACGTGTTCCGAGATCTATATGATGACCACGAACTACCTTTGGTTTCCACTGAATTCAGTTACATGATGAGGTGGTTTCATTTAATACTAGATAGCACTTTAAAGTGAGTATTCTCTTCAAGCCCGCATGTACTTAGTTTGTCTTCTTACGGTGACTTTTAATATTCTATTATTCCATCTCCTGGTTCTTGTGCTTCAGCGTAATCAAAACCTGTAATTAAAGTTACAACACACCTTTTTGCCTGCTGCCTTGCAGAAAAGAGATGGGTGATTGCTGGAGTGTGTGAATGAGTGTGTGTAATATGAATGGTGTGACCAATGGGAGTAGTCTAGGACAAGGGTCGGAAGATGGTGTGGTAGTTTTAAAATTGACGATTTATAAGAGTTTTGTGATAAAGGCTATTTAAATAAATATATTTTAGTTTGAGTGATGCTTTTCTATTAAAGTATCACTCGTAGACTAGATGAAATATTTATACAGCAAAGTCTAAAACAGTATTTAATATCATATTTTTGTTTCAGTTTTTATGACAAAGATGGTAAATTAACCAAAACATATTCCTTAGTTGACTTCTCATCACGAACTGGTTTCTTAGCACTTGATGATAATTTGGAACAGTTATATCAAGGCAGTTTCAGACAGAAAAATGGCAAATTTGACGATACTGTTGATCCTGATGTAAGAACATCTCAACTTTTTGCCGAACCTGCTGAACATATTCAAATAAAATTTAATCAGTATTTAAATTTATTTGAGTTGTTCCAAGTCTTAATATATCTATACCTGGAATCAGAAATTCGTCAAATTTATCCTACTTTTGTTATTCAAAAGAACAACCTATTAATAGAATTAAGATTATTCACTACTACTCCTTAGTCTATTAACCACCCACTGCTGAGTCAGGCTTCCTCCCATCACAAGTAGGGTAAATAACTTACTGTGCCACGTTGGCGAAACGGTTTGGCACAGGGTTTCGTTTCAAGGTTTCCTTCTCTTGTGCCTAGGTTTTCGGCCATCATTTCCCTTTGTCGGCTCTTACGAGACCCTCAGGTTGGAATAAGGTGGAGACACTATGTATTTTGAATCTGTATCCACACGGATATGATCCCATCGGTGTGGTGACAGATTTAGATGATTCACTGTAATGATTAATTTACTCTTTCCTACCCTTTTTTCCAATTTCATCGAGGTCGACACCAGCCATCTGCCCTCCATGACTCCATGCTCCTCCCGTCTAGAGGCACACCTGGTAATTGTATGGTTAGACCAGATTACACACTACTGATTACGTGTACCATAGATGGTAGAATGGGAACCGGGACCGACGATTTAACTTATTTATTGAAGCACAGAGGTTAGTCCGTGTTACAAATTCAGTTTGTAAATAGAAATAATATCTCAATAGGTACTATTTTGTTTGTCAAATGCCGATTTAATTCAATTATAGATCGTTGATAGAATATTTGGAGTCCAGCATGCCTCAGGAGATGTGATAACCAGCGATCTGATTAAAGGAAGGTATTTTGGGATCCAGCCATATGTCAAGTACAGGGAATTCTGTTCAAACCGGTCCTATACGACATTCGAAGACCTATCGGACGTAATGACTGATGAGGTAAGAGTAAGGAAGGTAAAGTAAAAAGTCGATACATAAGAGATTGATAAGGAAGATCTTACTTTGTTAAGGAGTTTAGCCGAGAATTACAAACATCCAGAGAAAATACCTGATTCACTGCTCTCTATGAAGTTATTATTTTGGTTAGATATCTGGACAATACTATAATAAGTAGCAGGTATTGCACCTCTTACTACTTCTCTAAATCTTGTAGAAATTTGTTATAAACAACCTGGTTATTTTATCTTTGTATTTCTGGTGTACAGTGAAGAATATAACTTTTTATCATTTATACTTAACTCCCTTTCATATTGGCATTATTTCTTCTAAGAGTCATTTGTGTTCGTGAATTATAAATTCATAAAAAGCCCCCGCGTGGAGATTACGTAATGCAGGGGAGCCATCATTAAAAGAAACATACATATTTTGATAATCTTTATATTATAATTCTGCTGTACGTGTGGATGTCACTGAACTCCTCCTAGACCGATTGGACTTTTTTTCCCTTAGGGTGGCACTGAGGATGCTGCAGTCGGTGCAGTAGGTAAACGAATATCATACAGGACAACGTCTGCCCGGTCAGCTAGTATATAATGTATAATATTAATTCCGTGTAATGATGGTTTTATAATACCTAGTGTCGCCATCCCATTTCATCCTAAGGGTGTCCTAAGAGCCGACAAAAGGAATGATCAAGCCTAAGCTAGGTTAGCTGCAAGAGGAGGAAAATTTGATACATAACCCTATAACAACCCGCCTGGCCAGCGTGGCCACAGTAAGCTAATTACCCTGGATGTAGACGGAGGAGACCCGACTCAGCAGTGTGTCTTTTATGGGCTGAGAAGGAAAAAGTAGAAATTATGCAAACTTTCAAATATGTATTCCAGCGTATAGATAGACTTAGGACTCTGTATGAAGATGTGGAGGATATTGACCTTATCGCTGGTGTTTGGGCTGAAAGCTACACCGAAGGAGCTCGCGTTCCTTACACAGTATACTGTCTTATTACGGAACAATTGAAACGGACTATAGCATCTGACAGACATTGGTATGAAAGACCGAACAGGCCGCATGCGTTTACTTTAGGTAAATTTTTATTAGGTAATCTTCTTTTGATGTAAGGTTTGTTGGCTTTTTATAGCATACTCTGGAAGAATGCGAATCATCTACTAAGTTTTAGTTTAGTTTGAATCGGCTGTTATGTGAAGCTCTGGAACACGCGACTACTCACTAAAACCCCACACACGACACGTTTGGGGTATTGATATCATCTGTTATTTGGGACTCCGAAACACACGACTACCCACTAAAATCCCATCGGCACACACCTGACAAGTTGCGTCCTGCGTAACTAGGTCGCTTTTGTCAGCTGCAGGACCCCCAAACCACCATTGCCTCTAGGATGGGAATAGGAGGTTCTGGCCCTCAGCTTCCAACCGCGGCGCGGGTCAGCCAAAGCGTCTTCCATTACAACATCCAAACTAACATGGCACGTGCAGAGGCAGCAATCAGGCTTTATTGAAAGATACAATATGACTTTTAACATTACAGAACAACTCACATCTTTAAAGGGAGTTAAAATGTCGCGATTGTTATGCGATGTGGCAGATTCTGTGACCAAAATACAGCCCAAGGCTTTCAGAGCTATTTCATTGCAGTAAGTATTTTCATTACGGTCAGGAACCCAAGTTTGCTAAGTAAATCGACGAAAAAGGCACTGCGACGGTAATTTCTGACAGCTTCGATAATCTACAATGCATATAATGCGATTGCGAGCCACCAATAATGTCCTGTCGGAAATTCAGAGACTTGGGGCCGTAGCTGTTGTGAGAGAACTCTTTCTCTTTGAACCAGTAGAGCAATTCTTTTGGCTTTAATCTGATAATGAAGTCTAATCACGGTGAAGGCGAACAGTGGAAATTAGTAACAATTGGGGAAGAGTTTTAATGTAAAGAAAATATCAATTTATCCATAATATTACTGGACATTATTGTCCTCCATTGCTGGGCGTGGCTCTCTTCCAATTACGCGGAGGGAAACGAGCCTGCTGTGCCACATGGCAATTGGTTGAGTTTGCTCAAAGTTTGTTTGTTTTTAATGCACAAGTTGAACGAAAATAATCAGTATTATTTTGTTCCAGAAACCCATTAGCCAACTGCAATTCTTCTGACATTTCTAAGCTGGTCTTCAATTTATGGGAAGATTCTAAATGCAACCTTAAGAGTCAAAATAATAAATAGTTTGGTTAAAAGTTAAGCATTGTTTTAATAGACAAATGACTGATCGTTCCCCTGATGCGGACACATAACGTGGCAATTCGTGTTAGCTATTTCTATGTAATTATATGCACTTATATTTTTGGGGGGGGGGGGGGGCACGACATTGTACGTGCCCCCGTTAGGCGCCGGATGAACTGGCGCCTGACCCACCGCCTGCTTGGCTGCCCCTCCGCTGCTAGTGGTGGCAGCCCTGGCCTTCCACTGCATTCACCACGCCGAGTGTCGCGGCAGATTACGGCTTCCGAGGCAACTCTGAGGACAGAGGAATCCCCAGAGCCAAAACTCACCACGACTCCGTGTGCCGCTCTTCGTCTGGTCTCTCGCCGTGGGCCCGCCTGGGCTTAGCATATTCAAGAAACGATACACTATGATTGTATTTGTACAGCCTGTACGGTTTCTACTTTTGTATATGCCATGGGCCAATCGTTAAAACCTCTTAAAACTCTTAGGTTTAAACACGTACGCAAACTCGCGATTATAATACTCAAAAAAGATGTTGGATAAATTGTACGTATAACTTCATTCCATAAAAGGTTGCGTCTGTACTTTGAATAACAGTACACTAAGAAGAAATTCCTCGCCTCGTTGGTCTAGGGGTTACATGTGCTGCTTCTGGATCAACAGGTACCGGGTTCGATACCGGGGTCGGGCAAGGGTCTTTGTCTAAACCAGAGGCACTTGCTCTGAGTATGGGTGTCATTTGTGTTCGTGAATTACATGTTTGTAAACCGCGATACAGGTTATATACCTTGTGTAGGGGTTTCGTTTTTCTATAAAAAAAAAACATTAAGAAAACTTGATAGTAATAAACTTGATAAAATAACTGAAAATATAATCTGATTACTATTAGTCCGGGATCCCCGGTATACTGTTTTCACTTGATTACTATCAAGCTAATTTTCGTGAGTAGCTATAATTTCATGAGACGCCCAACATTTTCTTGTCGATAACTCTTGATTGTGGTAGCTAACAGAGGTAGCAAGGACGAAATATGTTGATTTTATGATTCTAAAAAAATAATACTAACCGGGTGCTTTTAGGTATATCTGATGATAATTATCTAAATTATTCGAAAATGTATTTGTCTTACAAAATGTATGGTTTGATCAAAGAGTCCCTCACTTCCAATATGTATCGATAACGAGGTCATAAAAAATGATTACTAACCAGCTGTTTTTTTTTATTTACTTACTTAGCAAATATTTATATTATTTAACCGTCATATTGTCCTACAAGTTGCGTGTTACGTTATCCTGGTCCTACGCTCAAAACTAGTAGTACAGATCCTTGATTTAAAAATAAATATAGTCTAAGATCCCGCTATACGCCTTCACCGAGATGTTTAATGGATGAACATTATTTTATTAGAAATTTAGTATGTTAAAAATTACAAAAAAAAATGCGTTGCCTGAAAAAATTTTGGCCAGGCTATGAAAAAATAAATGAAAAATAAAATTTTTTTTTTTTTATCATTTAGCCGGTTTGTTTATTAGACAAATTCTATACCAATCGAAAGTATGAAGCCCATAGAAAATGCAAACGTGCATATACTATGAGCTTCATACTTTTGATTGGTATAGAATTTGTCTAATAAACATTTTTGGAACGAAGTTCCATAGCGCGCGTTGCGAAAGGGGGCTAGACGGAAAAAAAGCGACACATTTTCGCCCAATTAACGATGTGCGCGTGTTTCTCAGCCTGTCTCTCTCTCTCTCATAGAAAGCAAGCCAGATATATATGTGTGTATATATATATATGTAAAGAAATTAAATGTTCGTAATAGAATGACGTAACAAATTTATCTTCTAACAATAATTTAATTTCATCAATTTACTAGCTGCAACCATACTTTTCAATCCTATTAAATACATAGTAATTGGAATGATTTAGCTGGATTTAACTGGCTGATCGCTTGGATTTATAACTTCTGCGATATCCGCGATTCACGAAAAGTTTGATATATTTAATAAAGAAGCAAAAATGTTTTATTTGTTGAGTTTTATTGAGACAAAAGATTGTTAAAATACCTAAATAACAATATTTAACTTTCTTTGTAAACATGAATTATAATTTTATACACATCCATTTTAGTCCGAGATCCCAGGGCCGCCAGACATCACGTATTTTCTGACGGACGAAATGTGGACGATTGAGTAGAGTTAGTATGTAATACGATCGCATGCCTACCTGCTAGCTTGGTCAAATAGGTATCAGGTGATAAAGTTACATAAAAACATGATTTACTTCACATAAATTCTCCTGGCTGAGTTTCACGCAGGTTTTAGACAATAATTGTTAAAAATAAATCGTCAATACTCCCAAACACTTTCCGTCGGCCATTATGCTATATGGGCGCTCTATAGCTCCCAAAACAATCAGTTACAAGCACACAAGCAGCAAAATTTCCATAATCTAATTCATCATCATCCTTACCTTTTCCCATTAACAGGAGTCAGAGCAATGTGTATTTATCGGTATATCTGGTGATATCTACATTCACGCCTATTGCTTTCATAATATCTCTTCTTTGGCCTGCTTTTCTATTCAAATCTATTCCCCATCTAAACATTCATATGAATCATCGTTATATCTTCCATTGAACATATCTAATGACTATCATCACTATCACTATCACTTCACTATCATTACATATTATTTATTCCGGGTCTGGGTGTTTTCTATCTATAATGTGTATGTATCTAGTGGTTAGATGTGCCGCCTTTGGATCAACGGGTCCCGGGTTCGATTCCGGGGTCGGGCGAGTGTCTTTGTCTAAACCAGAGGCACTGGCTCGGAGTCTGGGTGTCATTTCTATCTATAATATGTATGTATGTATAATGTTATACAAAAAAATATATAAGTAGTTTATCATCCATCTCGTTACCATAACACAAGCATTAAATTGCTTAGCTTGGGACAAGATGGCGTTGTGTGGAATGTCCAAGGATATTTATTTATATTTATTTAAAGTCGCTGTCGTCTATCCCTCCCTAAGTATGCTTAAATCTTTAAAACTATGCAACGAATTTTGGAGCCGTTTTTTAATAGATAGAGTAATTCAAGAGGAAGGTTTTTAAGTATAATATGTTCATAGTATTGTAGAAAAACACTGATAAATTTAAAGGTTCATCATTGCACACGTGCGAAGCCGGGCGGGTCGCTAGTTATGAATTTAATACTTTGCAGGATAAAAATGAACTTAAATAAATATTCATTTTCAGGAACCCGTTGGTGAGCTGTGATGATTTGCCGAAAATTGACTTCCAAGTATTCGCAGATTCCTCCTAAAGGAGCCACCAATGTATAAAATATTATGTTACATTTCAGGTTTCTTTGAGCACTAAACTTTATAAGCGACGTCAAGAACAACCTTGACTTTTTTACCAACCGATTTAATTATAATTCTTACATATTATATATTATATCTCATACATTTAATTGTATTGTTTTGTTCGACGATGCAAATATTTCAATAATGTGTTTCCATTGATTTTTCTTTAATTGTATTTTTAGATTTCTGATATTTATGTTATCAAATTATGTTATACGTTGTTCCATGCTTTTTAATAAACATGATAATTATATTGAAATCGTTTCTATTAACTATACCATCTTCACCGTTTGTGTATTAATACAAAACTAGTTTTTGCGCGCGGCTTCGCCCGCGTGGGCTTCGAACCCGTGCATATTTTTTATGAACATAAAATCGGTTATTGTGACTAAACTATGATAGTTAGATATGTGCTCTCCCAGACTTTTTTGTAGATTTTTATAAGACCTACGAACCCGTAGTACATTATTTTGTTCTATTGTCAATAGTTTTTGCAGCGCACGCATAAATAGGTTTTCGATTTTACACCTTGGTTTACAAAATCGCAATTTTCATACGGATCCCTAATTCTTTTGAAAATAAAATATAGCCTATAACCTTCCTCGATAATGGACTATCTAACACTGAAAGATTTTTTGAAATCGGACCAGTAGTTCCTGAGATTAGCGCGTTCAAACAAACAAACAAACAAACTCTGCAGCTTTATATATTAGTATAGATAAGTAGCAAAATATTAGCAAATAGTCAAATTATTTGTAAATATTATACAGGTTGGTCAAAAAGTCGTGGATCACACGCAACCAGCGGTTAGATGGGGTCATCAGCAGCAAAAACTTATTCTACGGGAGGTCCTTAAGGTCAACCCCTGCAGAGTTATAATTGATTTTGTGTTCTTATGAGAAATTGTCTTTTTTTACTAAAACTTGATAAAATTAGAAAATATCTAAAAAGATAGAAATATCTATCTTTTTTATAGGTTTCACTAGATTGGTACTGATGAGTCCTTTCGTTCAACATGCTATGTAAGGTAGTTTATTGGGTGTGTTGAAAATAATATTAAGTTTTACGAAAGAAATCATTCTTAAATCAAAACAGGTTATTTACTTCGGACCCTACTGTGAAAAAAAACTTTACAGCAAAGTGTATTACAAGTTTTGGCGCATTTAATAAGAATTCTAAAAAGGTATTACACCTGGCTATGCGTGGCTGTGATATCTTTCGCGGACGATGATTCGTAGCAAGGCCAGAGTTAATCCATGGAGATGGTTAATCATCATTATTATTGAAGTTGGTTAAGAAAGGCGGAAAATTGGTTTTCGGAAAGAATGGCAAAAGTACCATGTATATGCCGTTTCAATATCTTCGTCATGGCCAAAGCAGTGGAGAGGGCTCTCTGGCTATCTATATTGGGAAAGTAAATTCTATTTTTTTAAATATTCACTCATACGATACACTTTGAAATTTTTCTTATGTGTGTGCCATAGCGTCAATTACTGATATTAAGTAGATTTACAAAGTCAGGCGGGCGAGGCCATTAAAGATACATTGTTTGTGATTCACAAACTGATATGGAGGTGTGGATTACAATATGCATTTAGTGTGTGTTTCTTTATTAAATTACTTGATTTAAAATGCAGGTTGTAAGCAATATTACATTTTTTTAAGGGGGAGGCCCCTTAGAGCCCCAGTGCATTAGCGCCCGGCGCACAGTGGTGGTTGGCTGCGGCGGCCAATTGGGCGCGAGTGTCGCGATGTTTTTCGTTGGCCGCCTAATGCGCGCATCTACATATCGACGTAGGAAAACGTATTTGCTGTAAGCCTCAAAAAATCGAAAATTCGTTTTTTACTTCATTTTGATCAGAAAAAAAATCTACGTCGATTGATCAGACTCTCATAATTTTAACGCCGAAAAAAAATCGCTTACGCTGTAAGTTTTTTGAAAAATATTGGTGTGGTCTTGGCTGTAAGTCTATCAAAAACCAGTATATTTGATGCACTTTTCTGTAGAGTATTTTTTTCACAGTGGCGTCCGAAGTAAATAACAAGTTTTTATTTAAAATGTTCAGCAGAGCTAAAAACATTTCTAAAATTAGAAAAAAAATCATTACTCAAAAACTACATGGTAGGAACATGATTTTAAAAACGTATTTTTATTTTTTCTTGTCAATTAAAACCAGTGCTTTTGTGGCTTACAGCAAACAAGTTTTTTTTAACAAATCTATAAAACGCAGTAACCATGAAGAATTTTCTATGTCAACAAAACATTTCTATTATGTTTAGAACTTTTAAGTGCTGTAAATGGCACACATTTTTTTTTAAGTTAAACTAAAAAGATGTGATGTGAGCCACAGTGAAGCATTTATCTTATTATTTACGACGTTATTAGACCGTGTTGTGGCCAGATTCTGAAAAAATCAAACCATGAGAAATATCTTGGACTAACGCTTGATAGCCAACTTACTTGGAAGGCACATATTCAGCAAATAGGGAAGAAACTTTCCCGCCTAGTGGGTTCATTACGTGGTATTGTCAAATGTATACCATCAAAGGCACGACTTATTATATATAATGCCTTAGTAAAACCTCATCTTATTTATCTTAAAGAAATTTGGGGTAGTGCTGCTAAAACCAATATAAAACCGTTACAAATATTACAAAATAAATTAATTACAATTTTATACCATTACAATTACTTGACATCATCCACAATAATATATAAACAATCAAAACAAATGAATATAAAACAGCTACATACGTATCACATTTGCATACTAGTATATAAAATAAGTCATAAACTTATTCATTCAAAAATTACTTTCAATAAAAATACTCCAAAATACTCATCTCGGCGACCTAATTATCTTGTCTTACCACGTTTAAGAACAAATTATGGCAAAAGTAATTTCACATATGGAGGAGCACAACTATTTAATAAACTTCCTAAAGTATTAAAGAACTGACAACATTGGAAAATTTTAAGAAACAATTGTTTCAATATATCTTTGATAACGAATCGCCTGCTGCGTAAAACTTATAACTTGGACCAAGCACCAACTTGTGCACCGAAGATCATTGTTTGTTCTGTTTGCCGTCAAACTACCCTCAATGGGCGCATTGTAATATTTATGTTAAGTAATTGTTCTCATGTAAGTGACAAAATGTCTTTATGAGAAAATAAATATCTTTGAACCGAAGTGTTAGTATTACAAAAAACTCATCCTGCCAAAATGGCGTAAGTATCTGTTAGAAGAAGAAGAAAGAAGAAAGAAGCGATTTTTTTTTGTCGTTAAAATTATGAGAGTGATCAATCGACGTAGATTTTTTTTCTGATCAAAATTATGTAAAAAACTAATTTTCGATTTTTTGAGGCTTGCAGAAAATACGTTTTCCTACGTCGATATATCGTGGAAGAATTAGTTGGCTGCAGTGACCTGGCCGCGTAATGCGCTGGGACTCTTAAAAACCATTAACAGTGCCAGCAATCACGACACTCCGTTAGCGCAAACACATCTAAAAACGGACCCAAACTTTTTGCTTCACGTATTAATATAATATAATATTAATACGTAATACGTAATGGTGGTGTTTCCAGATAAATTTTTCATGGTGAACACAATCGAAAGCTTTGAAAAAGTCACTGAATATGCGAAGAGGGTCCTGCGATTTCTTCCAAGCGCTTCATATGTGTTCCAACAAATATGGGCCAGCAACCACCGTAGAACGATTTTTGGTGGTTAAACCTCTTTGGTTAACAATGTGAACACCCTGGCCACTCTGATATTTTTTGGATATTTTAGCATTTCTATGTCAATATTCATATCTATGTATTTTCTTTCTTATTCTATTTTATTCCCAAATAAACCACGCTCTGCTTAACACGTCTCTTTAAGTTCTAAAAAGTGCAATAATTTTACTGTATTGCACGAAACTGTATACTCGAAACTTACCACACAGCAATTGAACACATCAGCCAGCTTCGGAGCAATGACATTAATTATATTAGAGACCATAATTCTCCATAAGTCTATGTACCTGTATTCGAAAACAAACAACTATTACCTACTACTATTCAGCCCATATATGACCCACCACCAAGTCGGGCCTCCTCCAGTTACATGAAGGATAATTAGCCTACTGTGCCTCGCTGACCAGACGGGTTGGCAATGGGATTCGTATCAAGTTTTCTTTTTCTTACGGCTAGATTTTCGGCTTTTTCATTTCTTTTTGTCGGATCTAACGACACACTCACGATGGAATGAGGTGGTGATAGCAGTAGGGTTATATAGTATGGGCTGAGTAGTAGTAGAATATAGGTACAGTAAATTGGTTTTGAAATTAATAATTAAAATTGCTTTGGCCAATGTATTGTTATATCAAGTGCAGAAAAACAGATGCGTATTTAAAATTTATTATCAAGATAATTTTATTGGCTTAAAATTTCATGGCGCACATTTTATGTAAGTTTACTGTGTACAGTGAGGTAAATAATGAGACATTTAGTCATTACCGTAGCCTAGCGATCTGCCGGGTTTCAACAAAATAGAATCTTCTGGATTTGACCCATATCACACATCAGCTCAAACAGAGTTATTTACTATTCGAATCTGATTATTATTTGGTTTTAAATAGTATAATAAAAAAGTTTTTTTTGAGTTGTAACGCTGTTAGATCAGATATGCGACATGTCCTAATCCAATTAATGTTACAAGTAACTTATCAAAAATAAAATTAAGGCAGCATGAGTTTTCAAATGTTGGAAAATGGAAATAGGCAAAATGAAAACTATAAGAAATATCTAAAGCTACCTCTAGGAAGTGTTGAGTCCAATGTTGATTAGAACTATAACTGCATTACATTGCAATGCACTTACAGTATTATAGATTTTAAAAAAATATTGAATCTGAACCGGGAACATTATGGCCGGCCCGGAATACCCTACAACCTTGCCGTCTGTCGCGACAGTTTAAGGCTCCCAAGGCAACTCTGAGGACACAGGAGTCCTTGGAGTCAAACGCACCACGAGTCCAGAGTTTTCGTTGCTAATAAAGGAAGGTTGGTAAAAAAGATATCGAACTCGGTGCCGTCTTCCGACTTAACATATCGATCATCTTTCACTAAATAAAAAATACTTATCTGCACAAAATTTCGTTCACTAGTTTCGTTATTTAAAATATTCCATGTCATTTTTATTTACTGTCAGAAATTTGCAGTTTGGACTAGAAATAATGCCTTCGCGCAGGCACATATCTTCTGAAATATTTTAGAATAACTACATGTTAGCATATTCAATAAACGATACACTAAGATTCTACTTTTTTTATTGTAAAAATCAAATGAGCGCTTTCTAATTTTGTTTAAAGCCAGGGGCAGGCCAATTGTGTAAACGACTGTCAGAAATCATAGTAGTTTTAGGTTAAAAGACGTTCGCAAACTCACGTTTAAAATACTCAAAAAAAAAGAGTATTGGTTGTTCTTATGCGTATCATAGTGATAAGCCAGCCGCGGTAGCGTATACAAAAGATTATTTCTAAAATTGCACTTGGTTGTTACTGGAATAAAAGTAATGTTCTTCTTTGAACTGATGTAGATTTTAGTGGAAATGTCAGAATCTAAGGCATTAATTACTGCTTTATAACTGGGTGTTAAGTTGCAAAAAATATTATGTCACTTATGGTAGTTACCCTTGTAGGTTTAAAAAAATGTTGCACAAGTTATATGATTTAAATACTGAGATTAACCTATTTGACGCTGAACATTTTTTCAACAAGTTGATATTAAAGTCTCCACAGACGACAGTAGTTTTGTTGGTTAGAGAGATCCTAAACAATATTTCTTCCATTATACTTTCAAACTTATTTTAACAGGCTGACGGAGATCTGTATACGCCTAAAACAATGAACTGTTCAAGCTCAATGCAATCTCAATTATAACTCGCTCAACAGGGAGACCCACAAGATTTGCACGCGCTGTTTGAATTTCAAATGGTTACGAAATATTATTAATGAGCCACTATGGCTCATGCGTGTTCTGAGGAACCAGCTAGCATCTGTCTGATTTAAATTATTTACAATGTCACACTTTATTAGATGACGTATCAATATTGAAAGCGATGGATGCGGGCGCATCAGGACCGGCCTTCGTGGAAATCCTTGGGGGAAGCCTATGTCCAGCAGTGGACGTCTTTTGGCTGAAATGATGATGTCAATATTGGTATATAAATTATTACAGCAATAATTACAACAATAATAGCTTTGTCCAAAGTTTTTTTTAGCCAAGATCTTGGCGGTTGTGTCAAATAAATAAATATCCTTGGAATAATAAAATAATAAATATCCTTGGACGTTTCACACAACGCCATCTCGTCCCAAGCTAAGCAACTTAATGCTTGTGTTATGGTAACGAGATGGATGATAAACTACTTATATATATATTTTTTGTAAATACATACATATATACATAGTAATGACACCCAGACTCCAAGCCAGTGCCTCTGGTTTAGTCAAAAACACTTGCCCGACCCCGGAATCGAACCCGGGACCCGTTGATCCAAAGGCGGCACATCTAACTACTAGACCAACGAGGCAGTCAAATAAGATAGCGAAGCAGCTATCTGTCTCCTTAAATATAAGGATACAAGATAGCTATTGTTTGTCAAATATATGGCTTTTTATATAATTAAATTCAAAATGTTTTTTATTCGAATAAACTCTTAAGAATGCTTGAAAATAGTAAAAAAAAATTAACACAAAATTTAAAAGAAATATAAAAATAATTAATCATTTCGTTTTTACCACCGGTTTGGAATGCCATTCCACAGAGACGAGCCGGAAAGAAACTCCATTTTTTGGGTTGCAACAGGTTGCTCTTTTAAATAAAAGGGTTACAAAGATGGTGGTACAAACATGTCTCACAGATTAGTGAAAGCAATAACACGCATAAACATGTAGTGTATTATAAAATTAGAAAATAAAAATCAGTGAAATTAATATAATTAAGTAAAACTCAGGATTTAACATTTATTTGAGTTTAACATATCATAAAAAAGAAATTAAGATAAATCTGACTACTTAAAAAATAACAATAAAATTAAACTAAAACTATGTAGGTACATATTTACAGTAAAACTAAGCATCAAAAAATTCCTCCACATCGCTGTCACCGGGGAACGTTCCCAGAAGGCTGGCAGTATTGCCCCGCTGAATTGCGATTGCAATGCGTTGACCCAAAAAAAGTTCAGCCCTCTGGTCACGCGTAGCGTCGACAAGTCTCCTAGAGATCTCCCTGAATAGGAGATGTGCACTCGGACCCCATGACCCCAGCGTTTCAACCCCAAACGGCGCAAACTCATAATTTCCTATGATGTTGGTGTATTTGCGCCGTTTGAGGGTCTCCGCTGCTGCAGCGCCCGCGCCGGCACTGCCTGCCGTGGCTGGAAGATGGGATGGCGCGAGGGTGTCGACGCAAGTTGCGTCCCACACCTAAGGCCTACCCAACTTCCAGGGCAGCAAATACATACCGTCCGGTCTCTTGCCATCGTCACGTACCAAACCATTGGGTTCCAATACGGCTGGTACGCCGGCGGTAGAAAGAGCACGGCGGATGATATCATTGATGGTGGCGTGCCTGGCTATGCGGCCCGCGCTTTTACAGCACGATAGGCCATGGTGTCCGAGGCTGTCGACAGCTACTCCGCAATGACAACGATGCGGGGCAACGCAAGATGCACCGAGGCGCAAACTAGCAGAGAGCCGGAACGTAACATCGTCCAGCATAGTGCCTATGCCGGGCGATGGCGGCGCCTGGAGCCAAAGGCCTGACTCCCATTCCCCCACAGCCAGCAGGCGAGCACGCTCCGCAGGATTGAGTGACGTATTTAATAAATTCTCCCGTATCAATCTGAAAAGCGGCTCGTCCCACTGCCTCAGGGAGGCCGGGAAGGCGGGCAATCCCTTGCATGGACAAGCCATTTTCCAAGCATCCACTGCATCAGTCAAACGTGGCACCTCGAAATCAACCAGAGAATTCGCCAGGATTTCCCCGGTTAATTTCTCTGTGCTGCGGACCGAGGACAGGAACGCTGGTAAGCTAATACTATTGATTTTGCGGACGCCGAGACCCCCAAACCTGATGGGAAGGGTAGCTTGACTCCAAGCTCGGTCGTCCAAGGCCACATTTAAAAGTGTGTTGAGAGTATTCCTCATTATAGCATAAATTTTATCTAAAAGGTGTGAATGCTGCCATAAATGGGAAGAACGGAGAATATAAGTAAAATTTGGGCCAAAACAACAGTATTTAATTATAGTGAAGGCCGAATGAACATTTATTTTAAATAATTAGTAAAACTAAAATTCAATATTTTGCCTCCAAATATTAAAATAGTTAACAGTTCCCTTTACCTTTTAGGTTCTCCAATTTTTGATTAATCTTTTGCTGAATATATTAATAATTTAATTACTAAATTTCAAAATTCTGCTGACCGTCTAATGAAATTAGTCTACACTATGCACTTTGCATCTTAAAATTCTGTCTTTTCGTCCCAAAATTTACGTATGTGCTCCGTTGCTGCTCCTTTCGGAATCGCCCAGATCTTTTGACACAAGTGGACGACTTAATCAAAATTAGCTTAGAATCGGTTCTTAATATGCAGCTGAACGAGCATTCTTGGGCCCAAGCATCCCTACCCATCCGCTATGGTGGTCTAGGGATTCGCAAAATTTCCAGTGTCGCTTTACCAGTCTTCCTATCTACTGTCCATAGTTCAGCAAGTCTCATAAGTAAAATTTTAAGGGCATCCCCTTCAAACTTTGAGATTGCAGGCTTGGAAGAAGCTAGAAACGCTTTCTTAATTGCATGTCCAGGTAAAAATTTTCCATCTTCCCCAAATTCGCAGAGGAGCTGGGATGACATAATTTGCAAATTGTCATATGACAACCTTTTAAGCTGTAGTACGGGTTCGGTGCGTGCTAGGCTTTTGGCCGTGGGTACGCACGAGGCCAGCTACTGGCTTCACGCGTACCCTTCGTCAAGTACAGGAACATTTCTTGAGCCTGACACGCTTCGAATCGCAACCTGTCTACGGCTTGGGGTTCCGGTCTGCGCTCCTCATAAATGTCCCTGTGGCGGTGATGTCGACAAGCTAGGACATCACGGACTGTCATGGCAAAAAAGTGCAGGCCGCTTCTCGACACATGCCGCACTTAACGATATCATACGCCGGTCCCTTACCACCGTCAACGTGCCCAGTCTACTTGAGCCGACTGGCATTGCAAGAGACGATGGTAAGAGACCGGACGGTATGAGTTTGATTCCATGGAAGATGGGTCGGGTGCTGGTGTGGGATACAACCTGCTCAGACACACTGGCCCCTTCCCATCTACATGGAACCAACAACAGAGCTGGTGCGGCTTGTGAAGCGGCTGAAAAAGCTAAAGCATACAAATACAGGGGTCTAGGCTCCGAATATGAATTTGTCCCATTCGGTGTCGAGACCCTTGGTCCGTGGGGTCCTAGCGCTATAAGCCTTTTTAAGGAAATAGCAAAAAGGTTAGTCGACATCACAGGAGACTGAAGAGCTGGTAGCTACCTTGGACAAAGAATCAGTCTAGCGAATCAAAGGGGGAACGCTGCCAGTATCTTCGGAACCTTGCCTAAAGGGACTCCTTTAAATTATATATTTTAGTATTTAAGTTTTAGGTTATTTGGTATTTTTAGTCTCGTTAATATGTACTTAAGTTAGTGTTTATGTAATATACTTTTACAGTTACGTAATTAATTAAGTCAATGAGATGCCACTTTTCATCGCGCATCATACTATGTCGAGACATTATATTGTGTAGTTTAGTATTGAGCTTAAATCTAAAATCATGTCCCGCTTGTGGCAAACTTCTACTTTAAGGAAATGTAAACATGAAGCCCGTCACAGACGTATTACGACATATTTTCCATATTAATTTTCGAGTGACCGCACATGCAGCTATAATATTTATTTCTATGACATCACGAAAATAATGTCGACATATATATATATATTAGCATATTAATTTAAAGAAAAGAAGCTGCGCTTGCAAGGACGACCGCAGACCGAGTGAGGACAATATATATATTACAGTATAGCTCCCGTGTGTGGTATATATCGATTATATCTCGATATATTAATATATAATAAAGCTACGTCTGTTACGGGCTTCATAATCTTTACAGCATTTCTAACTGCGACAAATGGTCATCATAAGTCAACAACTGGTTTTTGTTTACATCTCCTCTGTTCCCTATTAAAATCAATTTATACTTTTCACCAGAAAAATCTAAACACTTAACTTTTTATGGTTGTTAAATGAAATACGAAACATAAGAAAGTTTAATTTGGATCCTTTTATTGTTCACTAATAGACGACATTTGACATATCGACGGTTGAAAGCGGAATTGTCGTAACTCGAAAAACCCAACTTTACAGCAGAGCCAAAAAACTATTTAAAAAAATCATAACTCTTATATTTATAGAGATAGAAAGTTGAAAATTGGTATGTACTTATATTAATCTAAAGCCTGTCTGATGCTTTTATCTAAATTCTCGTAAAGTTAGTGTATCATTGATTTTTCATAAGTTACGCCAAATCACGTTTTAATTTTAGGCAGCAGAAAAGTTGTATCTGCAGGATGAAATGTATGGACAACGTAGACAGACATGTTTTTTTGAGCTACGGATTTGTTGTATCTCAAATAATAACCTTCAAAACATGTTTCATTTAGCTGTATTTCTTTTACTATTAAAATATAATTAAAGATTATTTTGAAATCCTCTGGCAAATCTAGTTTGTTAGAATCCTTCCTGCAGTAATGTGATGGAACTAAAGGTAATGCTGATACAAACAAAACCTCAGAAGATAATAAAGACCATGCAAAACCATTTAAACCATTTTTTCCTCTTTCATCTAGTTTTGAAAACCCTTCATTTGCGTAGTCTAAAGTATTTCCTAAAATTCTTTGAGCAATATCCAGCGTGCTTCATAGAATTTTTTGACATACTTCTCTCCTTCCCTCTCCATCATTTATTTTATAGTCCAATGTACATTTTTTTCTTGATGCTTTGCCTTTCTTCGTAGTTATATTTGCAGTATTTTTTAATTGCATTTTAGCTATCCGATCTCTTGGTCGTAGATAATTAGCAAGTTTCCAATAAAAATTAAATTATTCTTGACGTCTAGTTTCTTGAATATCTGCACAGTTTCTTCTTTTACAAGGATTAAGTTTCATAGACCCCTTTATCATGTATATAAGTTTGAGCAATTTTTTTTAATTATTGTCTTTTTAATGTCTATTTTTGCCCTAGCCTTTGTTAACGCACGTTTTCTTCGACATTTTTCGTTTCAGTTATTTTGTTCTTCTATTTGTTGCCTCGTTTTCTTTTAGTTTTTGTTTTACGCTACTTGCTTGATAGTGAATCATCAGATGTTTCGTTACTATGGACTGTTGAACTTGATCCTTCCGACAAAATGCCTCACTAAGCAGCAATATGTCAGCATCTTCTCAAAAAAAAACAAGGTAAGTTTTATCTATTCTTTATAGTATGGAAGTAATTTTGAGATATTTTTGAACGGGACTTCATAAGTGGGTTAGGTAAGCAGTCTTTATTGTTATGAGAATGTTCAGCAGTGCGAGAGGACTTCATACTATAAGGTTTTCATGGAAGTCTTCAGAATATACATCTAGACTCACTAAACCTTTGTCAGAATCAACAGTAACAAGACAAATTATATGACGCATGACTAGTAGTTTGAATAAGATCAGATATACTGATATTTGAAAGCGTTTACAAGCCTGCTGACGTCTGAGCAAAACCATTACATTTTTGTCTTTCGGCTGTATAATATCTCACTTAGTTGGAAGAGAAGAGTTTTCTGTCGAAGATTTAAATTTTGTCTTACGGTACGATTTTGATCGTAATTTTATTCGTATAGTGATCTCTGCATACAAAACTATACTCTATCGTTTTGGGCTAAGTATGATATTAGCAAAAAATAATTATGATCGAAATGTTGTTGTATCTCTTTAATGACCAAAAATGTCATGGGGCAGAATTGTCTTATCTCTGAACACGTAAAATTTAGAGCGACTGAAATGTCCTATCTTATTCCAAGCCGTGACTGTGGTATATAAACAACGTGGTATCTATTTTATTTTAAAAAAATGCGTATTTTACCCAAGTTACGACATTTTTTTTTATGTACAGTGTAAAAACTAGGCAAAAATCCCACGTCGTATCTTAAAAATATTTTATCGTAGGAAAACGAGACCCAGACCATTCGAAAGGGTATTTTTTTTTATACAATAATATGATAAAAAGTGATTTAGCCCAAAATGTAAGTTACGACATTTCCGCTTTCACCCGTCGATATGCATATTCCTAAATATATACATTTTTCTGATAATACTTACAAAACATAAACTTGCAAGGTGTTTCGATTTTTCTGATGAGAAGTGTAGTTGAATTAGGACTGAACTTGTCACTTTAGCCTGTCATTCTAAGACTTTAGCCATTATTCTCTATTAAGGCTAGTTAGGGTAACACGTCATACATTATTACAAACTGAATATTCATCCCTAATACAAGCTATTAAAGATGACATATTATCCTTTCCAATCTCGTCACTAAATATTACAATATTATGTTTTTCGCTTAAACACCAAGCGAGCTCCCGGAATAAGGTGGACTGTTAACGAGTAATGAGAGTAAGAGGGCAGCCGACGGTTGAGTCGGTGAGCAGTACCAGTCCATATGTCGCTTAAGATCGTACTCCCTCATCTGTACCTGGGAACTTTTATATTTATTGTTTATTATCTTTAACTTGCTTTCAAAACTAGCTATATCTTGCTATTGGTATCATTTTATTAACATAGATGGTATTCACTATGTTAAGTAGGGGATATTTAAAGTGTGAATAATTTGCAAGCGTACTTTATTTATTGTACACTTTTATGTATTTAGTGATTTTGTATGGAATATGATTTATATTTTAATATTAAAATACAAAATTATACGGATGAAATTTAAACAGCTGTTGCTGTCAGCGTTGCCACAAGCAAAAAAAGAAAAACCTATTGAGCTGAAGTTTGAATTATAAGTTTTAAATCTTTTGCAATGGTTCTTTCTCCAAAGCCCGATGAGTAGCACTCGGCCGTTTGATCAGTTTCATCCGTAAGTTCAGTAGTACCAAAGTAAGAAAGTACAGAATCGCAATGTTTATTAAGAACGTATCAGTACATTTTTATTTAGGAAGCAAGAATAGAAAACAATACTCTTTATTGTACACCAATTATATAAATAAATATAAATAAATAATAATACCTAATAATAAAATAAATATCCTTGGACATTTCACACAACGCCATCTCGTCCCAAGCTAAGCAACTTAATGTTAATTTAATGATTAATAAATTATAATGCTTAAATTAATAACTTAATGCTTGTGTTATGGTAAATAAATGGATGATAAACTACATATATTTTTTTTTTTTTGTAAATACATACATAATAAACATAGAAAACACCCAGACCCGGAACAAATACTTGTAGGTCGTACAAATATTTCTTCCGTGCGGGGATCGAACCCGTGACATGCTGCGCAGCAGTCGATCGCTCAACCACTGCGCCAACCGTGTCGTCGTTTAAAAAGATTAACATGCGTCAGAGAAACTGCAAGGTACATTTCCTGACAATAAAATTATTAATGTATTTATTTAACACGTCGAGTCAATACAGTGTTTGAATGCCTGAGCCCGCCGCATTTGTTCCAATATGTACTTTAAATTGAGTTATCGTTTTCCTTATTTCTTGAAACTCAAAACCTCAACCGCAGAAAATGAGAAAATATAAAATGTATATGTGTACCGGGAAATTGTATTTTTATTTTACAAGAAGAGGTTGTTTCATCAGTTTATAACCTAACATTAAATGTCATAAACAACTTTCCTTACCATTCAACTAATACTTGTACTAATAATACGTGTGGGAAGACGGTTAAAAGAAAATGAGCATTTCTGTGTTTAAAATGTTTTCGTATTTCTAACCTGGAAGGAGAGGTTTTTTAAAACCAGATTTTATTACCAAACTCGTGATCTGAGTATTATCCTGCCAGCGATTTCGACTAGAGTAATCCTCATGGATATCAGGCCGTTGGCAACTAGCTGGGTTACGGCGAGGCGTCTTTCCATTCTGTACCAGGCCAGAACGCAAGGGTATGAAACTAATCACGTATAGATTGGAAATAAGATTTTTACGAAGTTCTTCCAATCCATACAAGAGCAGTACGCAACTACTCGCGTATACTTTGTAGTAACATAAAAGGCGTCTTTACATTCTATACAACGCCAGAACGCAGTCTGCTCGCGTATGTATTGTAATTTTGTTTTAAAAATCTGTTATTACAATTATTCACATTCATTTTCTTCATATTCACTTATTCTATCATTGATATTTGATAGTGAAAGTCTCATTTCGGTCCAACTGTGTAACAGTACCTAGAGACAGAATAAAAACGAAATATAGCTTAAATGAAGCTGGAAGATAAATTAAAAAAAAAATATTATCCAAATTTCTTATTCATCAACGTCTACCAAGAAAAGAAAAGCTTGCTGAAAGACGTGCCCGAACAATGTGCCCGAACAATGTGCCGATGTAACTCTGTGCCATCCATCGACACTGTTGGCGATGGTGAGCGGCCACAGCCGTTATTTTTTATTATTGATATAAAACCTTTTTATTTAAAACTTTTTAATATTTTACGCTAGAAGAAGAAAGCTGTCTTAAGTTTAAAAATGTGTGTTCTATTATTTTGGCAGGAAGAAAATGGTCGTATTTTAGGTTGTAATTTTATATTTTTTTATTATTTAATATGTGAATATATTATGTGAACTTTCAATAAACGGGCGATCAAGCCGGTTATAGATTTCCAAGCTTTATTTTCTTTTCGTCGTCGCCTGCCGAGATCCCAGCGCCTCGTCGCTTACATCGTTGGTCCTACATCGCCGAATACAATTTCGGTAGGTGTGAAGAGAAAATCAAAACCTGTATTGCAGGGAGGATGTCATTGCTTCGCACACCGCCGCGTACTATGGAGACGCGCGCACAAGCGAAGGGCATCCAAACTAGAGCTGGAAAACCGAATGAAACCGAGCTAATAGATGATCGAACTGCTACACAAGCAGTTACCGCCGAGTCACGTGTCAGGGAGAAGAGTACTCGCACATCATCTTATATCGCCTGCAAGCGGCTAGAGCATGCAGCAGCTCAAGCTAAGGCGCTCATAGAGCTGAGGGAGGCTGAAGCTGAATTTGCCTTGAAAAAAGCTCGTATTGAGAAGGAACTGCTCGAGAAGAAACTTGCATTCAAATTTGCTGCATTAAAAGAAAAATCTGAAGCGTCAAAAAAGGCTGCATCATCGGCAACTGCTGCTCTGGACATTAATGTCAGTTTTGGTGGCCACAACTCATACCACCACAGCAGCCCATGTCATGAACAACCAAAGCCTACCAACTCATTGTCCGCTGCGCTCAAGTCTGCGAACGACTGGGACATCGAGGCCTGCGGTCGATTACAACACCGTTTACTGCACTGGGTGAAGCCGAAGACTGCGCACCAGGATACGTCTGCATCGCGCAACGAGTCTTCAAAGCAGTACGGTGATGACGATACCGCCTCCACAAGTCTCGCGAATAAGACGCAGCGATCTGTGGTATTGAACAACGGTGCTACAGCGTGTGTCCTATCAGCTGACGTTTCGGATAAGGCTGGTTTACACGGTGAAAATTTCACAAGGCGTGTTTCAGACTTTCAATTGGTACGTAATACTAAACATTGTAAATTTAATATTTCTTGCAGTGACATAATTAAATTTAGTGTGCGTACTACTCGTAAATTAAGTAAAATTAAGTTACCCATTTTCTCGTTTTTTGATATAGGTTTTAATGAATGTAAACAACTTTTTAATTTTACTAATAATGTATCTGAGTTCGGTGTAAACCCTTAAATGTCAATAGTCACATATGATTTGCTTGTATATATGAAACTTAAGCTAGGTGGGCCGTTCATCACGCGAACATTACTGGGGTGTTGTGTTCACGGGGCTTTAATGCATTTGTCAAATCAAATGGGCAGCATCTCTCAGCCTATCGCGAGCAGTGCGCATCTATTTACCATTGCTTCCCGTGTTCATGATTCACAGCCTCAGCCGGCCATCACAGCTCCTATAGGTTTCAGCAATCAATGTTTAGTCCTTTTTACATTAGGTTGCAACAAATCGTACCGTTTACAAGACTCAGTACGTTGTTCTTTTTCCTTTGACTTCTATACTATACAATTTCATCAAAATGGGGATATAGTGCCACCCGCAGAGATGTCCAAGAAGTCAGCTACGTATTCCATTGCACTAAATTGGCGAAAAGTTGTCGATCGTAAAGTGTCAGTGCCATTGGAATTTAAATCTCGGCACCGAGATTGTTTAGATCACTTGCTTATTTATAACGGTTTCGTGCACCCTATCATAGGAGAGCCCCCGACATCGCCTTGCCTCTAACCCAGAGACATCATCTAAAATATATACCGGAGCTGATGGTCGAGTTAGGTTTGTGAACGTTACTCGGGTATAGTTTTGGGTAATGAGTGTCGCAACGACACTAAGGGGCAGAATGTTGGCGATGGTGAGCGGCCACAGCCGTTATTTTTTATTATTGATATAAAACCTTTTTATTTAAAACTTTTTAATATTTTACGCTAGAAGAAGAAAGCTGTCTTAAGTTTAAAAATGTGTGTTCTATTATTTTGGCAGGAAGAAAATGGTCGTATTTTAGGTTGTAATTTTATATTTTTTTATTATTTAATATGTGAATATATTATGTGAACTTTCAATAAACGGGCGATCAAGCCGGTAATAGATTTCCAAGCTTTATTTTCTTTTCGTCGTCGCCTGCCGAGATCCCAGCGCCTCGTCGCTTACATCGTTGCTATTAGGTAATCTGTCCTACCTAATCTGTCTAGTACCCTACCTTTCCTATTTTATTCGCAATCGTCTCCCTAATAAAATTTCGGCGGGACTTTATCCCGTGGAATTTTCTCATTCTTTTTTTATAAAAAAATAACGAAACCTGCAATATTTTTAAATCTGTATCGTGGGGGCGGTTTACAAACATATAACTCACCAACACGAATGACACCCAGACTTCAAGCAAATGCAAAGGCATTTGCTTGAAGTCTGGGTGTCACCAAAGGGTTTACATAGACCGTTGCCCGATCCCAGAATCGAATCAGGGACCCATGATTCAAAGGTGGCACATCCAACCCCTAGACCAAGAAGGCAGTAAATATAATTAGAATATACCTAAGATATGCCTGAGATATACTAAGATATACCTAAGATATACTAAGATATGCGTTTCGGAAAGCGCAGTGCTGGTAGTCCTCCCACACGGTGGACCGATGACCTGGTTAAGGTCGCCGAAAAATAATGTGTGCGGGCGGCCCAGGATCGGCCTTTGTGGAAATCCTTGGGGGAGGCCTATATCCAACAGTAGACGACTTTTGGCTGAAATGATGATGATGATGAAGGTATGCCTAAGGCAGCGGCTTTAGATCTATCTATCAGCCACAGAAGTCCACTGCTGAACGTAGGCCTCCCCCATAGTTTTCCACAATCTACGATTTCGTACAGACCGCATCCACCTACTCCCAGTGACCTTCACAAGGTCGTCCGTCCACCTAGTCGGGGGTCTTCCCACGCTTCTCTTTCCCATACGTGGACGCCACTCCAAGACGTTTATGCCCCAGCGGCAATCTGTTCTTCGGGCCACGTGGCCTGCCCATTGCCGCCTGTATCGCGGAGGCAGTTTACAAACATGTAATTCACAAACACAAATGACACCCAGACTCGGAGCAAGTGCCTCTGGTTAAGACAAAGACACTTGCCCGACCTCGGAATCGAACCCGGGACCAGTTGGTCCAAAGGCGGCACATCTAACCCCTAGACCGAGTGCATTGAAAACATGAAAAAGCATTGAAAAGTGTCCTGTATAACCTTAATTTGTCCTATAATGATATAATTTTTTTTATTGCACTATAGAATAAATTTGACTTTTTTAAATAATTGAATAAGAAAAATATTCTTAATCTTGTTGCTCCAATCGACCACTTAAAAACCGTAGTTATTTAATTTTTTTAAAAGGTATCACTACCGAAGCCCATTTAATTTTATTTATTGAAGCACACTCTTTACGCGCGTAATTTGCACCTGAGTCCACTGTAAATTTAACTGAAGCTCAAAAATGGCATTATCATATTTCAAGGTCAGAGTAATTTTTTGAGTATATAAGTAAAATTCGGCTGTGAAATTGGCAAAGCCGCGTGCTCTCTCGACCATGTGGCAACTGCTATTTATTTTCTGCCTCTCTGTCAACCTAGCCATCGGGACAGACAACGATGGCATTGACTACAATAAATTTACTGGTGAACCTGTCACACCAGAAGCCTGGGCACATTTCAAATGGGCCGGAATTACAAGGTAGTTTAAAATTAATCGTTTTAATTATCTGTTCTTTTTTCAGAAACGAAACATCTAGGTATAACCTGTATCGGGGGGGCAGTTTACAAACATGCAAGCGCCCCTGGTTCACACAGAGAAACTTGTTCGACCCTGCAAAACCCCTGATCCGAAGGCGGCACATCCAACCCTAGACCAAAGAGGCATTCATTAATATATTCTACCCTATTCCGAGGCGACTTCCGGTAGCAGAAATGAAGAACTTGATACCAATTTTTGAATGCCTTGTTGGTCTAGGGGTTGGAAGTGCTCCCAACACTACACCGTAGTATCCTCGGACGCGGGATGTGCGGTCAGGCATTCTTTCTCGCAAAACCAAAAAAAAAGGGTTGGAAGTGCCGCCTTTGGATCATGGGTCGCCCGTATTCCGGTATTGCGGGGTCGAGCAAGTGTCTTTGTGTAAACCAGAGACACTTGCTCCGTGCCCGAGTGTCGTTTGTATTCGTGAATTACATGTTTCTAAACTGCTCCCGCAATACGGACTGTACGTAGAGCAGGGGTTTCGTTGCTTTAAAAAGAAAGAAAAAACTATTTTGATGTGGGTCTAGTGGTTAGATGTGCCGCCTTTGGGTCAACGGGTCCCGGGTTCGATTCCGGGGTCGGGCAAGTGTCTTTGTCTAAACCAGAGGCACTGGCTCGGAGTCTGGGTGTTGTTTCTATGTATAATATGTATGTATTTACAAAAAAAAAATTATATAAGTAGTTTATCACCCATCTCGTAACCATAACACAAGCATTAAGTTGCTTAGCTTGGGACGAGATGGCGTTGTGTGAAATGTCCAAGGATATTTATTTATTATTATTTATAGATACTATCCGGGTTATAAGCGACTCCTGCTGCTAACGGCGAGGGCTAAAACGTCGTTCCATAACTTCCTGGTACGTCGGGTTTCGTTCCATAACTAAAGCAGAGTTGATATCAAATCTTGCACCAACCGGCTGGGTAGAGTGTATTAAAAAGCCCATGGGATTAGGGGACGTTTGAGCCAGTAATGGCTAATTATGGGACGAGATGTTGTTAATCCTTCTCCAACAATTCACATTTGATCATCGATTATATAATTTTAATGCCTTTTTCAGCACTTGTACTATGAAGGTAAAGCCTTGCAATGAGTCCGAGGGAAGAAGGACTGATGGATCATGTAACAGTTTTGACAAACCTTCAATGGGAACTTTCCTTGTACCTCAAGCGAGGGTTTTGCCTGCATTCTACAATGGTAAGTTTTGGTTTTCTATTTATCTTCATTATTTATTATTGTTTTTTCATATTATAAAACGAAGTCGCTATCGTCTATCCGTCCCTATGTATGCTTAAATCTTTAAAACTACGCAACGGATTTTGAAGCGTTTTTTAATAGATAGAGTGATTCAAGAGGAAGTTTTATAAGTATAATACATGCATAATATTGTAGAGAAACACTGATAATTTTAGAGGTTCATCATTGCACCCGTGTGAAGCCGAGCCGGTCTTACGGAATTACGCGTCACATTGTCTGTCTGCGATGGACTCCTAAACTATCTAACCAATTTTAATCAAATTTGCACACCGTGTGTAGTTCGATCCAACATAAAAGTTAGGATAACTTACATGACAATTTATTTCTCTATTATTTGACAGTCACAATTTATGTTAGCTCTAAACGATTCTAGCAGATGGCGATATCTGTTGACTGGATTGAGTAAGTATTCAATAGATGGCGCTATGTTAAAAGTTAATTTAAGGTATGTTAATGATCATTATTTATGTACTGAGAAGTAAGTTTGCATTGGTCCGTCCATTTCAATTTATGTCCGTCCGTGACATTTCTACCCATCCATTTCCTCCACTTTCGCCAGTGAATTTGTCCCAATTTTTGTGGTATATGTTGAAAGTGACATAATATATTATCTCGTCTTTGAAGCTTGTGTTTAAGAGTGACAGTGAAGCCTGCCTAGCTTCAATGTTTTCCAAATCACATATTTTCGTAACTCTGTTGGTCTACAATGTTTTGTTGTCACTCGCGTTTTAATGATTTCTTAGGTTTTCGCGATTATTACACATTGAAATTAAACACTTTTTAACTTTTTAATAATGTAATATACACGCGATAAACCCTTTAAAAAGAGTTTAATTTCAACTCGCGTTTTACGTAGGAAGTCCGCGTGTCGGTTCGATATAAGCGTATACTAAAGATGCAAGCCTTATAATATATGTCGGAGATAGCGACGGCTGAGCGATAGAGTCGTCATCATCTTGACTTGGTACGAGGTTTATTACTTGTAACTTTATAATTCACAATATTAACCACAGTATCAATAACAATGTTCAGTTAACACACTTAAATAGACAAACCGACAGGTTCGCAACGGAGAAGTGTCTCGGTCCGTGTCCCAACGTCGACTGACTGATCGAGCCAACCTCACTTTCCATTACGACTCTGTCCACGTGCCGCCATTGCAAAACAACTGACGTCACCGCGTTTGCCGCACTACTGTGTCAACAATCAATTGAGAAACTTAATAAAACGATATCGTTATCCACGACACGGCCATTCTGACGAAGCACACGTCCTCGTGTGTACTTGTAACAAAATAACCAACTGAGGCACATTTTCACGTTCGGCCAACCTGATGGTAATGGTCCGTAATCGTATCTTACGAATAAAGTTAACAGAGATCACGTTAGCATACAAATAATTTCAACAACTTTAACACGAAAGGTTCCTCTAAGCCCATAATCTTTAAATCTCAATACTGATACTTTAAAACAGTAAGTTTAAGACAATAAGTACACAACACATGGCCCAGCTGTCCCAGCAGCTAGTGACAATTCACGTGTCACCCATATCGACATCGCTCCAAGCGATACGACCAACACTTTAACTGGAGTCCACGACTCCCAGGCCACACAGGACCATACAAATAGTCTCTCTCGAAACCCGGGTCCCCGCCACACCACTAGCTGCCCATCGCGCTCTGTACATCTCTGAGAGTTGCAGTTACGACTACAGACTAGTGCGTGTAGTGCGACCTAGCCAAGGTATGTGTTCTTATTTACTGTTGGAGGCATCCTCCTCACCATCTTCATCAGACAAATTTAACTCAACGGACACACTGCTTAGAGGATTCCTCCTTATACCTTACATATTTTTATGTTCTATTACCGGTCAAAGATTTCAGCAAATAACGATCACCATCAAGTAACTCCACATTTTTTTAAAGGTCCCTTGTATTTCGCGTCTAATTTAGTTTGGTTTCTCTTCGTTCTGAATTTAAACTAAATTACCAACATCAAACTTTACCACTTTAACTTGTAGTTTTATCAAATTTTACTTTTTCGTAACTGGCACTCTTTTCTATGTACGTGGCCGCTTGCTCTCTTGTCTTACTAATGTCTACTGCCGGTCCGGAATCATTCAAAGTTAATAGGTTAAATGGTCTAGCTAAACGTCCTATCAGAAACTCGAGTGGACTCGCTTGTATTACACGGTGGACAGAGGAATTCAAAACTAATTGCACGTCTTCTAACGCTTCATGCCGGGACCTATCAGACGCTTCTACCGCGGTCAGCATACTTTTTAACGCGCTCATTGTTCTTTCTACTTGGCAATTAGCGCGACTTGACTAGCTATCAAACGTAAAGAAACACCGTGAAACTGACAAAAAAAACTTTGAATTCTTTGTTGGCAAAGCATCGTCCCAGATCTGCAATAACTAACTGGAGCTCCAACTAAAGACGCTTGATTTAAGGGATTTAATTGTTCTAGCCAAATCTATTCTCAGGGTATGATATAAGGGAACAAATTTTGTGACCGCATCAATTAAAACTATGACGTACTCCTTGCAATCGCTTTTTCCACTTAATTTGCCAGTTAAGTCAACGTGCACAGTATGCCACGGGATACTTATGTTAGGAATTGGATGAAGTCCCGAACGCACTTAGCCATGTGCTCGAACCAATAGTGATCAACCCTTTCAAGAGTCTTCTTAAATTCAAGGTGCATACGTGATTCGTGCACGTGGTTAATTACTGACCAGCGGAAGGCCCGGGGAACAATTGGAAGACACCGGGTCCGATTATTTCTCTGTACCTTGCGATGTAGGACACCTGAGCGCATGTTGGAAATGTCGAGTGGTAACAGATGATCTTACGAGCTCGAGCCATACGACGTCCCTCACGATAACTGATTTGAAAATCAAAGGCCTGCACCAAGGCCCACCTAAGATGCACACGTGCGGTGCTGTCGGTGTTCCAGGGCAGAATGAATAGAACATTCATCCACTCCTGCGATGACCGAACCACTGACTCACTTCATTCGCGAGCGAAACCATCCATTTACTCGTTCCTTCGTTCGATATGTCACAGCTCTTCAGAATCTATGCGCAGTGCCATCCGCGAGTAATGCCACGGAGGCGGCATAGATGGCGCTAGTAGTACTAAAACGTTAACTCAATACGCCACACGACCATCCTGACAGTCAGCGCGTTCTCGCGCGTCTTTCATTGTCGTTGCGTGTGAAACGTAATAAAAGGAAAAACTCGTACGGTTATCGGGGTGCCCCGAGTCACAAAGCGCCAAGCTTTCAATGGTCAACTGTACGCGAAGCGCGTAGCTCCCGACGTAACAGTACGGGCTACACAAAACACGGAGTTCCGACGTACAGCACCGGAGCTACGTGAAGCGCGGAGCTTCCAATACACTATAGCAGTGTTACACGAAGCGCGGAGCTTCCAATGCACTATAACAGCGTTACACAAAGCGCGGAGCTTCCAATGCACTATAACAGCGTTACACGAAGCGCGGAGCTTCCAATGCACTATAACAGCGTTACACGAAGCGCGGAGCTTCCAATGCATTATAACAGCGTTACACGAAGCGCGGAGCTTCCAATGCATTATAACAGCGTTACACGAAGCGCGGAGCTTCCAATGCACTATAACAGCGTTACACGAAGCGCGGAGCTTCCAATGCACTATAACAGCGTTACACGAAGCGCGGAGCTTCCAATGCATTATAACAGCGTTACACGAAGCGCGGAGCTTCCAATGCATTATAACAGCGTTACACGAAGCGCGGAGCTTCCAATGCATTATAACAGCGTTACACGAAGCGCGGAGCTTCCAATGCACTATAACAGCGTTACACGAAGCGCGGAGCTTCCAATGCATTATAACAGCGTTACACGAAGCGCGGAGCTTCCAATGCACTATAACAGCGTTACACGAAGCGCGGAGCTTCCAATGCATTATAACAGCGTTACACGAAGCGCGGAGCTTCCAATGCATTGCAACGGTGAACTTAGCAAACTTCCACATGCCTCTCGTTACTCGCCGCTGCTGCAGGCGCTGCTCCGAACTGCTTGCGCCTACTGCCGCGCCAGCTCCTCCGCTGTTGCCACGTGGACACTTCGTTGCCAAATGTCCGGCGGTGCCGCACCTGAAACAGATTAAGTCCGACCGCGGCCTCGGTCCCGTAGAGCTTGACGCCGAAGTGACAGCACTGGCTGCCTTGCCTTTCACCTCGCCTTTGGAACGGCAATCGGACGGTCGGTGACCTATTTTACCGCAGTTGTGAAATTTCACCGTTGCCGACTGAAACTTCGATCGCCTGAAGTCTGGATCTGCTGTCCTATCGCCTTATGTTTATGCTCTCAATCTACCTCACCGATGCAAATCAAGGCATATAATGGTGCCATAATCTTGGAAAACTGATATAACCTGCCGAAAATATGACGCTAGACCGATGAACTGTCGAGCTAAACAAGCACAGCAATCTAAACTTCGTATCGCAAGTAATTAACAGGTAAACATGTAAAAGAATTTCAAATAATATTTTCTTACACCGGTCAAAGCCACACTATCGTAAAGTCGTATACCATACAATATACCCGAGTAATAAAATGGAAACTGCTCACCGGAGTGACGTAAAATTGCAGCTGGTGCGCTTACTACAGATCCACTCACTATTCTTTGACCTGGCTGACCGCAGTACTGTTGCTCGCCTTCCTGCTGCTCCGCTCAGGGCAGTTAGACCCATAGTGTCCTTGTCCATCACAATGAAAGCAAGTGATCCCCACTTGGTTAATCGCCGCACTATGACTGCAGCTTGTGATCTTCAGTTTAGAACAATCTTCATGTAGCTTAATGTCTCCTTTATAGTGACAATGAATCGCCATTATCGGTTATTTCCATCGCGTACAGAAGCACACACATTATCACTACACTGTTTTCTCCACGTGGGCTGAATGAGTTACATCCCACTTCTGATGTCGGAGATAGCGACGGCTGAGCGATAGAGTCGTCATCATCTTGACTTGGTACGAGGTTTATTACTTGTAACTTTATAATTCACAATATTAACCACAGTATCAATAACAATGTTCAGTTAACACACTTAAATAGACAAACCGACAGGTTCGCAACGGAGAAGTGTCTCGGTCCGTGTCCCAACGTCGACTGACTGATCGAGCCAACCTCACTTTCCATTACGACTCTGTCCACGTGCCGCCATTGCAAAACAACTGACGTCACCGCGTTTGCCGCACTACTGTGTCAACAATCAATTGAGAAACTTAATAAAACGATATCGTTATCCACGACATATATATATATAAAGAGTTGATATGACAGAGGGGCATCAAATTACACTACGTATACTATATGTGATTAGTATGAATTCGAAACCGTACAAAAAAAAATACATGTGATTTTTCATGGGGTGGTGGGGTTGTCTTAAACCTCTCGGGTTATGTGCGATTCTGGAGCACGGAAAGAACTAATGAGAACATGGTGAACAACTCACTAGAAACCTACCATGGTCCTCAACTGCCCGGCTTCAGGGCCAGAGGGCTCACTCCTTCCGACTCTGTGGGTGTAGGCTCTGCGACCCTGTAGGGCCTTAGATTGCCTCGTTCATTAAAGCTAGCCCCTGCGACTCGCTGTAAGTAAGGGTACTTATAGATCACAGTCATGGTTTTTGTCTATTAATATTATGACTACGAATTTAATAACTTTAACGTTTTTATACGAGGCACGCCTTTTAAGTTTTGTCGTTTGAAAAAAAGAAAAACACATCTAGAACCTTAGGTATAGTACTTTTTATTGTTTTTCAAAGTACAAGGTAGCTTAGTACACTTTTCCATTCGCTCAAACCAGTTATTATTACATTTATTCCACTCTAAAGTGCGGGTGTTCAAAATGGCTGACTTGAAAGCGTCGACTGCTCCTTCACCGGACTCGAAGCTTTGACCACGAAGACTTTTCTTAATTTTAGGAAATGTAAAGAAATCGTTAGCGCTCAGGTCAGGACTGTATGGAGGATAGTCAAGAATTTCTACTTTTTCCTGATTCAAATACTCAATCGCTTGACGAGCGCTGTGTGAGCTTGCGTTGTCGTGGTGCAGGAAGATGCGTCGCTCTGAGTGAGATTTTCGAAGTTCGGCAATAACTTGTGGTAAACAAACTCCGCAAAAATGGGGCTGCATTACTGAACACAGATATTAGCTCTTCAAAACACTGAAGCCGTGTCAGGCCTCGTCTATAGTTGTTGAAAATTATTGCACGAACATTCCTCCATTCCAAAGATTCATTTTCGTACGTAACCTGACAGATTCCAATCGACGCCGTGACTAAACAATATCATTAATCCTAAGGGCCTTCGCGCATTATGCGCATATTAGGCATTATGCGGCCAGGCCGCGCGGCCAAGTCGCTGCGGCCAACTAATTCTTCCACAATGTATATAGCTGCGCGCATTACGCGGCCAAGTTTTGGTCGCGCGGCCAACGAAAAACATCGCGTCCCATACGCGGCCTATTGGCCGCCGCGACCAATCCGCGCATTATGCGGCCAGGCCGCGCGAGTGGCCGCACGGCCTGGCCGCCTAAATGCGCGGGGGCCCTTATACTTTCAACTGTTTTGAGATTCAAAATTTAAACATTTTTAATCGAATATAGAATAGCTCCAAATTCTAAATTGCCCGTAAATATGGAAACGACAGAACTTAAAAGGCATGCCTAGTAGTTGTGACCAAATTATAGAATATTATAACTTTAGGGTTAGCCATCCATACATATCCGAATTGTATAAACTTTTGTTTGCAGACTCACATTATATAAACATGACTGCGCCCAGAAAAGTCCGCTACACTTTATTGTCAGAAGGAAAGTCTATCAATTTAAATTTCACTCAGGCCATAATCTCATTCGCTATTTGGACATTCGGAGACGTCGGTTCGAATCATGACATTAGTGAGTATACTTTAAGCTACGTATTTAAATTAATGCTGGCGTAAATTTTCCGAATGTATCCAAGCACCTTCATTAAAGTTGTTAAAACCGTCAACTTAGCAGCGCTTGATTTTATGGAACAGTATAGCGGAATGATCTAGATTGTGCTGATAATTCCATTTTTAATCCACTGGTTTGACATTCTAGTTGTGTTTCAGCTTACATGCTCGTGAATAAAACTGACTGCTGTGAACCGGGGCATATGAACGACGAAATGTGTACTCCAAATATCGTCACAGAGGATGATCCTGTCCACAGGCTTAATCCCATCCGTTGCTTAAACCTGACGAAGCCGCTTGACCATCAGTTCTTGGGGTGTACCAACGATAGCACACCTGCACCGGTAAGACAAATAAATATTTTATATACAAAGTACCAAGCAACATGGCTTTTGTACATGTGTAAACTCACAGTACAAGTATATTGTTTTTGTTGCTAGAATATTGCTAAAATAATGTTACAGGCATTTTGTTAAAGGCGTAGACCGTATGTTGTATACCTATCTTATGTACCTTAGGCTAAATAATGATAAGGCCGCCAATTGTATGCTTTTAGCTTCTTAATATTATTAATGCTTTTTAATTTTTCGAATTTTTTCGAATTTTTTGTACCTGTGTGAGATCGGGATGGCTCTCGAGCAACTTAAGAACAACAAGGCGGCGGGTGATGACGGAATTACCGCAGAACTTCGGAAGGCGGGTGGAGAACCGATCCTTAGGGCCCTTCAGAAGTTATTCAATTCCGTCATACTCGAAGGACGAACGCCAAAGGCATGGAACAGAAGTGTGGTGGTGCTGTTCTTCAAGAAGGGAGATAACACCTTATTGAAGATCTACAGACCCATCTCACTTCTGAGCCATGTCTACAAGTTGTTCTCGAGGGTCATCACGAATCGTCTCGCATGCCGAAAAGGCTTCAGCACCGTAGACCATATTTTAACGCTACGGCAGGTTATACAGAAGACCGAGGAGTATAACCTGCCCCTTTTTCTGGCGTTCGTGGACTACGAGAAAGCCTTCGATTCGATCGAGTCGTGGGCAGTATTGCAGACTCTCCAGAGGTGCCAAGTCGACTATCGGTACATCGAAGTGTTGAAGTGCTTGTACGAAAACGCCACCATGTCAGTCCGACTCCAGGTCCAGACCTCGAAACCGATCCAGTTGCAGCGAGGTGTTAGACAGGGAGACGTTATCTCTCCGAAATTGTTCTCCGCTGCACTGGAAGATGTTTTCAAGGTTCCGGATTGGAAAGGGCTGGGCATTAACGTGAACGGCGAGTACATCACTCACCTTCGATTCGCTGACGACATAGTCGTAATGGCTGAGACCATGGAGGGCCTCACTACGATGCTCGATGGCCTCTGTGGAGCCTCCGAACGAGTCGGCGTTAAGATGAACATGGAGAAGAGGAAGATCATGTCTAATATCCATGTTCAAGCCACTCCTGTTAACATCGGAGGTTCTACCCTCGAAGTTGTTGACCATTACATTTACCTGGGACACACTGTCCAGTTAGGTAAGTCCAACTTCGAGAAAGAGGTCAATCGTCGGATCCAACTCGGCTGGGCAGCGTTCGCGAAGCTGCGAAAGATCTTCTCGTCCACAATACCGCAGTGTCCGAACACAAAAGTCTTCAACCAATGTGTGTTGCCAGTGATGAAATATGGAACTGAGACGTGGTCGCTCACTATGGGCTCCATCAGAAGGCTCAAAAGGGCAATGGAGAGGGCTATGCTCGGAGTTTCCCTGCGAGATCGAATCAGAAATGAGGAGATACGCAAGAAAACCAGGGTCACCGACATAGCCCACCGGATTGCCAAACTTAAGTGGCAGTGGGCAGGGCACATAGCTCGCAGGACCGACGCCCGATGGGGCAGAAAGGTCCTCGAGTGGCGACCGCGTTCCGGAAAACGCAGTGCTGGTAGGCCTCCCACACGGTGGACCGACGACCTGGTTAAGGTCGCCGGAAAGCAGTGGATGCGGGCGGCCCAGGACCGGCCTTTGTGGAGGCCTCCCCGCCTATGTCCAGCAGTGGACGTCTTTTGGCTGAAATGATGATGATGATGAATGCTTTTTAATGTTTTTAATATTGTAATATTATCTCTATATATAAAAATGAATCGCTGTTCGTTAGTCTCGCTAAAACTCGAGAACGGCTGGAGCGATTTGGCTAATTTTGGTCTTGAAATATTCGTGTGAGTCCAGGGAAGGTTTAAGAGTTGAGAAATCATAGAAATATTGTAAGTAAAATAATAAATACAACAATTTTATTTTCCCATACAAACTGTTACCTGTCAAACATCTAACGTTCGTCCCGACGGTTCGGTAATCTTTATATCATAAACTAAGTAAATGATTATAATCGAATTTGCGCAACGTGTGTGTTTGTTTGATTTAGTTTGATCAAAATTAAGATAGCTTACATCTCAATTTATTAATATTATATTATTGCAATTTATTTGTCTATTATTTGACAGTTATAATCATATGTTCGCTCCAAACAATGGCGCTGTTGACTGTATTGTCTATATTGGAGTAAGTATTTAATAGATGGTGCTTTGTTAAAAGTACAAACGTTTCATATATGTATATACAAATGAATTAAATAAATAGAAATAAAATTAAACAATTACACGGAAAATTAGGAAAATAAAGAAGACTTAAACACCATATAAAATTATTTCTAATCTAAAATTAAACTTTTTAAATGTAACCTCATTACGTTTGACATGAAATTAATAGAATGCGTGCTGCAAATATTGTCAAAGAGGATGTAACAACTAAAAAGTATAGTTTAAAACAGATGCTTCGGTTGGAGTTACTTTATTTACAAAATACATATATGTATATCTTTGAAAATAAAAATAAATTGCTGTTCGTTAGTCTCTCTAAAACTCGAGAACGGCTGGGCTGATTTGGCTAATCTTCTTCTTATATATAAAAATGAATTGCTGTTCGTTAGTCTCGCTAAAACTCGAGAATGGCTGGAGCGATTTGGCAAATTTTGGCCTTGAAATATTTGTGTGAGTCCAGGGAAGGTTTAAAAGGTGAGAAAGTATGAAAAAATATCATTCAGGTTTTTTATTTATTCATTTTAAGGCGGTACGAAGTTTGCCGGGTCAGCTAGTTTATAATATTTTGGTGTTGTAACGTTTGTTAATGTTTTTAATGTTTTTTCAATTTGTTAACTACTATGGACTATGATCTGAAAATAAAGATTATTATTATATAATTTCTACTTTAAGCCATGTGTATGTCGCAAATGTACAATTAAGTGTTATCTATCTATCTATCTAAATACTGTTGCCTTATGGAAGAAGTATAGATGATCTGCTGAAAGTAGTCATATTGATTTATAACATCACTATCACTACATATTATAAAACAAAGTCGATGTCGTCTGTCCGTCTCTATGTATGCTTAAATCTTTAAAACTATGCAACGGATTTTGAAGCGGTTTTTTTTTAATTGATAGAGTGATTCAAGAGGAATGTTTATATATGAATAATACATGCATAATTGCACCCGTGCAAAGCCAGGGCGGGTCGCTAGTTTTGTATAAAAACTTGCTGATAGTTGTTCTAAAACTGTAGGTAATTTAGTAATGTATCATAAACTTACATGTGATAGACCTGTAACTGGCAATAAGAGCTACATAATAATGCTGTTGTAATATATAAAGTGCTGTTAGCTCATGGTTAGCTATACATAAAAAAATAAAAAGAATAAAAATAAAAAGAATTAATCTAATATTAAATAAGTTATTAAATAAGTTTCATAGGAAGATTATCGGTTTTGAATGTTGATCATGTCAGGTACTTAATCTATATTTACTTTTTTGTGTAGCTTGCTCAAGCAACGAGTGTTATTGATTTGTCTCAATGTTATAATGCTGAGAACAAAGGTGATAATGCTACCAAATTAAATAAAAATGGCTGGATTAAATACGAGACTGACAAATACGGTATAGTTTTTCCAGTCTCAGATAATGATTACAACCCGGCGTGTATAGGAAATACGGGGCCCGATGAGACTAGGTGTTGGAGAAATTGTACGTATAACTTTATTCCCTAAAAGGTTGTGTGTGTATTTTAAATAACAGTATACTATGAAGAAAGTCTCTGGCATAATAATATGAAGAAAACTTTAAATTAATAAACTTGGTAAAATAACTGAAATTAATTATAATCTATATCTAGTCTAATTCCTTTTTATTTCAAATATCATGTTTTACTTTTAGTTCCAAGCGGGCTACTGGGTGGTGTGTTTATTACTGTTTGGCTTCTTAAGAATCACAACTACTATGCTACCGAGTTGGCCAAAGTAAACCCACATTGGGATGATGACAAGCTTTTCGCCAAGGCCAGGGACTTGAATATTGCACACTACGTGCATATAATATACGACGAGTGGCTCGTTGCACTCACTGGTAAGAGTTTATTACTACATAGCTATCATCATCACAAAAACATACATTATAGGCGCTGGACGCGCTGCTTAGGCACAAAGTATAGAGACCGTTTCCGATAAGTGCTGGTAGTTCGGCGCCGGTAGCCAGCGTTCTAATCATTACACTTAGAAATTAGAAAAGTAAATTAAGAATGGTTCGGGCGCTTAGATGTCAACTCCCTGATTCTGTTGGTCTCTCTGGCAAAGGAGCCCGCCGCCATTCACGCACGCCCGCTCCGGCTCATAAAATTGATAATAAAATTAAGTTCCAGAAACGTGAGGCTTCGGCACAGCCGGGACGAGCTCGTAACCTATACGAGTGCAACCTGCACAGTGTTGTGAATCACACAAGCAGATTTTAAACATGGTATAAAAACACATGATCTGAAACCACACGCCCATTCGCCATTTCTTTGATCCGGTAAAAAGTCCGCCAAAAGCTTTTGACATGCGAAAAAAACACTGTTACTGAATGCTTGAGCCCCACCCTTTTATTTACTTGGAAATCCTCATGGATACCCGGCCGCTGGGTACTAACCGGGGTAATTAGCGCCCCGACCTACCTACTAAAACCAATGGCGTCCCTCGACTGCCCAGAGTCGTGGTTTACGCTCCCCAATGGGGAACATGATTTTTATACTCCAGTAGTATAAAAAATATTATACAAAAATATTTTTTTATTCATTACTTTTCAGTACGACACGATATTTATTTAGTTACACAACATTAAGTGAATTGTTAACTTACATTGAAATTTTGATGCAAATTTGCCAAACAGCATTCGGTAACGTCTGCTCTACTGAACTTTCAGTTACAAGTTACAGTTACAAGTAATAAGGTAAAATAAGTTGCTGTATTGGATTTGTACGGACCGAACCATAAAGCAAAAGTAAGAGATGAATAGCGACCTTGCTGCGGTGGAGCTTGCACAGCAAGGTGGCACGATCGAGGGGTGTCTCAGGCATACCTTTAGCTATCCCTATTAACTTCGGAGTTAATTTAGTTGGTACCGACCTAAAATGGTTGTTCGTTACTTGTTTGCGCTATTTATTGCATATTGTTATGTCAATTTACATTTTATTTTTGAGAATGGCATTGTGAAATTAGCAATATGAAGATTGCAGCTGAATAACCTGATCAAAATTCCAGGTGAAGATTACCTTATCGAAAAAGGACTAAAACTTGAAAATAATACCAGAGTCGACCGTTATGATAAAACTAGACCTCCTCAGGCCACCTTGGAGTTCCTTTATATACTCCGTTACTTCCACACCGCCCAAGAATCAATAGCAAAGTAAGTACAAATAAAAAATCTCGTATCATAGAAATACAATGTTACAGGCACGTATTTTATGGAAAGTCGTAGATACCTTATAATACTGTTGCCATATGGAAGAAGTATAGATGATTTGCTGTAAGTTGTCATATATATCGGTTTGTAAAAAGATTGCTGATAGTTGTTTTAAAACTGAACGTTATTTTGAATTGTGTTATCTCATGTGTTATTTCATGCGAAATTTTTGTATCATTAACTTACATTTGAAAGTCCTGTTATTGGCATTAAAAGCAACACAATATTTTTTTGTAATAATTAAGTGCCGTTGGCTCATGATGAATAAATAATAAAATAAAGAACAGAAAGAATTAACAGAAGTGGTTGGCTTCTATGTCCTCGACTAGTGCCGATGTCTTCCCCAGTGCTCCAGATTTATCTATCAGGCCTACGAGTTCAGTCTCAAATTTTATTGAAACACTGGTTACAAATGTTTATTAGAGCTATATTTTGGTTGATGATGTATTAAAGTTGATTTCAAAATATTCCAGCAAATATGATTCCGAAGGAAATGTAGTCGGTGGCGTCTCACAAACGCAACTTCTGTTCAGGCCTGGATTCGCAGCAAAAGATAACAACCTACCTAAATATACCCCAAGTATGTACCGCCAACCGTGCGCTGCTTTCGATCAAGTTGTAGACCCCGATGTAAGTCAAGCTTGTGTTTCCGTACAAGATTTTACTTGCTATATTTGTTCATCACCTACACAAAAAGCATTTATCTTTCCACGCTCCTTCCCCAGACGAGTTAGTTGTTGTTCTCTTATGAGTAGGTTACCCGTGTTTCGGGCTCCTTAGGACGTCTCGTACTATACCGATACCCACAAGACATAATGCGTCAGTATTACTTTTTATTCGAAATTCGTTCATATTAAATATTGCAACTGAATTAAATACTAATATTTCTTTCCGATTTTAAGGATAAAAAAGTGTAATATTTACTAGGCATGTTGTGGACTCTTTTGTATTTTTTTAAATGTTATGTTTCTAAATGCGATATTTATAATCTGTTTTGAAATTTAACAATGTAATTTTATTCGACATTTTGTCGGTAACTAGACGACTAGATATTCCTTATGCGAGATTCAGCAACACTCTCGGAGTACGCACAGAGATCTCAAGAAATGATCACATTACTCCTAAAATTAATTTCTATACTTAATTGGCATCGTGTTGAATAAATAAACTGTTACTAAATGGAATATATTTTTACAGATGACAACTATTGGTATGCCAACGCATTTGCAAAAGTCATTTGATATTGTCGCTAGTGATTTATGCAAAGGGAGAACTCTAGGTATGGCTTCATATATTCGCTACGTAGAATATTGCAATGGAATCAAAATCACCTGTTGGGAAGATTTGAGAGCGCTTATTAGCGATGAGGTAAGTACTTTTACTCCTATGGTAAGTTTGTAAAACATGTAACAAACAGTTAGTAAGCAAATTGGCCATATATTTTAAATTACATAAAATGCGAAGTAAAGATTTTTCCTCATAATCACCTTGTACATAAATTTGTAATAAAACTATAATATATAACCATATGACGAAATTTCCTTTGGTTTCATTTGAATTTAACGGATATCTGAGGTATTGTGTTACTACGTATTAATTTCGATAAGGTTTAATATCATGTTTATAAAGACACCTTAAGTTTATAAAGGCAAACTTCATTACCATGAATAAGACTAAAGTGTGTTAACCTGAAATGATAGAAAAAGCAGTCACAGACTTCTTTTTAGATAGCCATTGTACATTTTATGAAGAGGAACATCTCCGTTATAATTTTTTTTGCATAACTTAACCGTTGGTCTATCAATCTAAATTTACGGGATAAACCATGCCAAATGAAACAACTTACGTTACTATCTCATATTTTGGTGCGCGGTTCATTGTTTTGATAGACCAAGCCTATCGTGTTATTTTTCGTAAATAAATTTATTTCACTCGGTATAATATAAAAAAAAGGCGCGAAGGAGCCCCTAATAGGCAACGGAGTTTCCGGATTCTCAAAATGAATGTCTGAACCCGTTTTGCCAATTTTTTATTGATGCTTATAGCTTATATATAGGCCACGATAAAAGGATTACTAACACAAAAATATTTAATACATTCCAAACGCGTAGTTCCCGAGATTAGCGCGCTCAACCAAACAAAGAAACAAAGTAACTCCGAGTCGTTGTAATTTTAGCATAGACTCGGATAATTACATTTTAACTTATTTTGCAACCCTGTAATGATGTACGAAGCCGATACGTGGAACGTAAAATGTGTAGATCTCTCTGAAGGACACATTTTGGAACCAAGAGATCTGTCTGAAAACAACGGCACCGGACATAGCTCTGAAAGTCAGTGGCAGGGGAGTGCCCCTTGCCGCACGCGCATGATTTGTGAATCTGAGTTCTACACGCGAGGTATTCTTCAAACTATGGCAACTTAAGACAGCCATAGAGGTTTGTGAGAGCATGTTTTTAAAACAATTTAGATTTTTTTAATATGAAATGCAATAAATTCTTTCCAGAATATTGAACAATTGAAGGTTGCGTACAAGAAGGTAGACGAAATAGAACTCATGGCTGGCGCTTGGGTGGAGAAACATATAAAGGGTGGGAGTATTCCCAATATAGTAGGATGCTTAGTTGTAGATTATCTATTGAAGAACATCATTTCAGATAGACATTGGTATGAAAGACCAAACAGAGTTGATGCTTTTACTGACAGTGAGTAATATTTTACATCTTAAAATATGTAATTCTACTGTACGTGTGCATGTCACGGAACTCCACCTGCTGGCTGGACCAATTTGAATGTTTTTTTTTTGTATGCGTTTGGTTGGCACAAAGGATGGTTAAGAATCACAAATCAGTCCGACAGATGGCGCTGCAGTCGGTAAACGAATATCATGCAGGACAACATCTGCCCGGTCAGCTAGTTTACTATAATTTTCTGCATGCGTCTGGTAGGGTAGATAACAATTCCTAAATATTTTCTATTCTCAAGTTATAAAAGTAAACAATTCTAGATACAAAAAAAAAATGATAAAAACGGAAATAAAAGGTTCGATATGAAACCATGCTCAACAGTCTGGCTGGACACAGGGCATGATATTCCTTAATGATGTTCCTTATTCAAATCAGAGAACCAACTTACTCATGAGTCACTGCTGGACCAGCAGTAAGTGTTTGTAGTCGATGAGGTGCTGAAAAGAAGAACAAAATAAAAAGAAATTTAAAATTAGTTTTTCTCTATACAATAAAAAATAACGGCTCTGGCTATTCACCAGCGCCAACATTGTTGATTATAAGTTTCATAACATAATATATATCTGTACCGATAAAAAGATTAGCTAGGATTTTGATTGGATAACGAATTTAATTTGTAAGGGATAAATAACTGAACAACTGTTTTTTTTAAGACCAACGGACCACTTTTGTTTATTGATAATAACTAGCTTAACAGGAACACGTAGGCGGGAGCAAGAGTAATTCATAGAGCATATCAAATTTTTTAATATCCTTTCCTCAGGCCAACTGAAACAAGTGAAAAATGTTAACCTTGCCTCACTGATCTGCGTTAATGGCGACGGAGTCACCGAGATACAGAAAGAAGCTTTTAAAGTTATAAGTGACTCGTAAGTTTATTTTTATATTTTATTTCACGTTTAAGTGACAACTATTCGTTACAATTATCTTCACCGCCTCTGTTTGTAAACTATCACCCGCCCTAATACTAGAGTTGATACGTTTTATATAATTACACAAAATTTATGAACATAATTATAGTATATGTATTTGATGTAGATATAAAACTACATCAAATTAAGCAAAGTAATTAAAACACAATCAAGATTTATTGAAGGAACCTAATGCAGCATTCGTAATGGAGTGACGTAACAATTTTTTTCTTAACTATAAATAAAATTCATCAATTTACTAGTTGCAACCATATTTTTCAATACTATTAAATACATAGAAACTATTTGGTATGATTTAGCTGGTTTTAACTGGCGCTTGGTTGTATAGTTTATAACTCGTGCTGATTCAAGAAAAGTTTATATATTTAATTAAGAAGCAATAAATGTTAGCCGTGTATTGTAGTTTATGTTGCTCTGCTATTGATGTGCTGAGTTTTATTGAGACAACACATTGTCAAAAAAACTTATTTACGGCATTTAATTACAAGCAGTCAAATTTCCATAATCTAATCTAACATCAGACTTACCTTTTCCCAGTAACAGGTGTCAGAGCAATGTGTATTTATCTGTGTCACTGGTATTAACTACATTCACGCCAATTGCTTTCATAATATCTCTTCATTGGCCTGCTTTTCTATTCAAATCTATCCCTCATCCAAACATTCATTATGAATCATCGTTATATCTTCCATCGAACATATCTAATTATGAATATAATACTTTGAAGGATAAAAATGAAGTAATATATATTTAATATTCATTTTCAGGAACCCGTTGGTGAGCTGTGATGATATACCGAAAATTGACTTCCAAGTATTCGCAGATTCCTGCTAAAGGAGTGTATATAATTTTTTTGTTAAATTGCAACTGGAGTATATAATATATGTATATTCATGTCAACACATGTTTAATAAATTGTTTTGTATTGTTTGACAATGGAAAATATTACAATGTGTTTCGATTGTTTTTTTTTTTACTTGTATTTTTGGCTTTCTGATATTTATGTAAGCGAATTATGTTATGCGTTATTCTTTGCTTTTTAATAAACATGATAATAATATGAAATCGTTTCTATTAACTATACTATCTTCACCATTTGTGGATTTGTACGAAATAAATAGCAAAATAAAGCGTAAGTCAAAGCTAAGTATTTTGCGATGGCCACTTACATGTATATAGACACTACAAATATTATTATAACATATTAATGATAAAAAATATTATATAATGCAAAATATTCGACAGTTTGGAGGGCTTGTAATTTTTGGTCTTTACTTTTCGGTCCTATTTAAAAAAAATTGTTACAATTTAATCTCGATAAAATAACATAAACTTAGATCGCCAACATTTTCTCCTTCTTAACGATATTATAAAAACAACTGTAGCTTTATAATAACATTATTCCGAGTGCCAACTTTTAAACTTTTCATCGGTTAATGACATAACCGATATAATCAAATGAAAAAGTAATTATTGAAAAGCCAGTAGTTTATGTATGTGTGTGTGGAGCTACAATTACAATGCAATAAAGATACAATAACAAAAAAATTATTTTTCAAAATAGGTAAATAAATCAATTCATTCATAAAATTATACACGTTGAAATTTTGACTACTTCCTTGATGACAAATGGTAATTTACGCGGTGCATGAACGACCGGAACAGCATTTTCTTTTAGTTGTATTCTGTATTTTCCTGGCAAGCAACCTATTCCTTGAAAAACATCTTCATAATCTTTTATAAAAGAAAACATCACATCATTATTGACTTCTAAAGACATGACCCGACGCACAACATCTAATTCTTGACAAGCTAGCCGACCTAAAACTGGCATACTGGGAACATCAGCAATTATAAATTCTAAAATATATTCTTTTTTTTTTAAATGAACTTTTAGATGTATCTTTCCGACAACATTAATATTATCACCTGAATAACCAGTTATCCTAGTTGTTAATTTTAATAAGTCATTTACGGTAACATTAAGTATTCGCAAAAATCGTAATGGTATTACATTTACATCTGCACCACAATCTAATTTAAAAGTAAGGTAAGAATCATTTATTTTCAAGTACTCTGTCCATAAAATATTTTTATGATTAATAATATTAATTACCTGTTCATTGGACTCATTTAATTCATAAACTCCACATACTCTAGAAAAATGGTTCATTTTTAAACATTTTGTGCAGTTTACCAAACGCAGAGCACTCAAATTTTTTGTGCGTAGTTCCGCATCTATTACAATATCTTATAGAGTAAGGTGAACGCCAAGCAGTATAATTACGGTTGAAGTTGGTTAAACCTTCCCTTGCCGGTACAAACCGATCACGTGATGACGTATTAAAATTAACTCTCTGACCCTTTCCGCCTGGTGGACGATAGATATCGTTGACTACTCTGTGAAATATCTTCCTTTACTTCATGGATATTTTATTCTTGTCCTTTTCTCATTTTATCCGAATAAATCTTAGACACTATGGCTGCCCGACAAATATCTAATGCTTTAGTTAATGATAATTCATTTTCCCGTAATAATCGTTCTCGAATTCCAAGACTATTAATTCCACAAATCATCCTATCTCTGATCAATCCATCACATAGAGATCCAAACTCACAAGTTTGGGACAATTTATTTAATTCGTACACATATTGTTATATACGCTCATTATCTTTATGACTTCTATTAAAAAAAAATGTCGTTCAACAGTAATATTTTTTTTAACTTTGAAACTGTCGTCTAGTTTCTTAAATATATCTTCTATTATATTTGTCGGAGATTGATGAAGTTTAATTATTTTAATTAAATAATAAATCGTCACCGGAAGCGCAAGCGGCGCAGTACCTTCCGCTTGGACACGATCGTCGATTGAGCGGATGTAGCGAGAGACGGCGGCTAGATGGCGCTAGTAGAACGTGCACCGGATGCATCATTGACAGCGATCGCCTTTATAAGGAGCCGCGCTGTTGAATCGAGACACATTTCTATCTGAGACGTCTCGGGGTACGGACCACTGCCTCAGACAATCAGTACTGTCTTTATTGTGGCGAGCTGTCTACGTCGGCCCGTCTTGCATTACGCTTGGTGTCGACGCACGTGTTTGTTTCCATATTGTAGATAGTCGTTAGTAAAAGAAAAATAAAGTTACTTTGATTTAAATTATCTTTAGTTCAACTACCCAAGTCAGTGCCCACATCCATGTTAAACTATGCCAGATCATGATTCAAGACCGGATGCTTCACATCTCGGCCTTACTGCGACATCAGAAGTGGGATCCCAGCAGACAAACGAAGGCCTCAGTGAGGTTATGCCACGTTGTGAACAAAATGGCGGGAACGCAGACTACTGGAAGGTATTATTTGAAATGCAAAATTCAAATATGAAGGCCTTGAACGAAGCACTAGGCAAACCTCTACGTTCTCAGCATGGGAATCTATCTACCCGAATTTAATCCAGACAAAAGCGACGCAGACGCATGGTCATCACATCAGAAGTGGTATGTAACTCAGTCAGCCCACGTGGAGAAAACAGTGTAGTGATAATGTGTGTGCTTCTGTACGCGATGGAAATAACCGATAATGGCGATTCATTGTCACTATAAAGGAGACATTAAGCTACATGAAGATTGTTCTAAACTGAAGATCACAAGCAGCAGTCATAGTGCGGCGATTAACCAAGTGGGGATCACTTGCTTTCATTGTGATGGACAAGGACACTACGTGTCTAACTGCCATGAGCGGAGCAGCAGGAAGGCGAGCAACAGTACTGCGGTCAGCCAGGTCAAAGAAGTGGATCTGCAGTAAGCGCACCAGCTGGAATTTTACGTCACTCCGGTGAGCAGTTTCCATTTTATTACTCCGGTAAATTGTATGGTATGCGACTTTACGATAGTGACCGGTATGAGACAAACTTCTATCACGTCAACTTCATAAATTTTGGTCACTGTTGAAGTTGATAAAATTGTTACATTTGCGATTTTGTCCGTCTAGTATGAAGGTTCAAAACTCCAGATGTAGGGTGGGTTAAGAATGAAAGTCTGGAGAACCTTGAAATATCCAATTTATTGCCTTCTTATAAAACTCACCCTATCACAACATGCATTTAGGAATGTTTTTACTGCCCGTTAAACCAGCCAGCCTAAACTTCAGTCTGTAGAACTATGGAGGTGGGGGTTGGGATAAATCAGTACTGATCTTTACCATTTATAATTTAAAGATAAGAAAGTTCACCATATATGGTTATGAACGATGCCAACACTAGTTAATGCGCGCGGATTTCGCTTGATAGTAATAATTCGTTGTTTTGTTTGTTTATTGTACAAATATTTGATTTGAAATTTATATTTTATTTTAACTTGTTACAACGTAACAACATACCATTTATAATTTAAAGATAAGAAAGTTCACTAAGTAAACTCTAATAAAACACGTGAATGACATTTTCAGACTAACCAATTTATTAATGTATAGTGTTTACATTGCTCAAGAGATGGCGTTACTAGTAATTAACAGCCAGAACTTATTTTGATATATACATCATTATCACACCCCCACTTATCAAAATTTTGGCACAATTCCCAATTTGTGTAGAAGCTTATAATGTTTAATAGGACATAGACCTTTAGTAAAGATATCAGCTGTCATTTCTTCAGTACATAAATATAAAATTTTTATATATTTATTAATAACAACATCTCTTACATAGTGATATTTTACATCAATATGTTTCGATCTACTATGACTTTGATTGCTAACTGACAGTTTTAATGCACTTTGATTGTCACAATATATCTCAATCATATGAAAACTACCTGTAATTTCATGAAGAAGGTTTCTAAAGTACACTGCTTCCCGAGCTGCCTCAGACAGAGCAGTATATTCTGCCTCTGTACTGGAAAGGGATACCGTCTTTTGCTTCCTGCTCTGCCATGAAATAGCAGATCCAGACATCGTGAAGCAAAAGCCCGTATACGACTTTCTGTCTAAGGCATCACTAGCCCAGTCACTATCTACAAAACCCTGTAATTTGCTATCATCCTTACAAAATTTTAAACAATATTTTTTTGTGTATAACAAATATTTTAAAATGCGTTTAGCATAATGCCAATGTGTATGATTGTAACAACTATTAAATTGACTCAGGTAACTAACAGAATAGGAAATGTCTGGCCTAGTTAGTACTGCCAAATACATTAATGATCCAATTAACTTTTGATATGGAAGATCAGATACACATTCATCAGCTTTCTTAGCATTTAATTTACATTCAATAGGGGTTTTATATGTTTTACAATCTAACATATTGAATCTAGAAGCTAACTGTTCAATATACTTTTGCTGATCTACAGTTATTATATTTTTATTTTGGTCTACATTTATCCTCATGCCCAAATATTGTCTTACAGGTCCCAAATCTTTCATTTTAAATTCTGCACCCAAAACACATTTCAAATTATCAGTTTCTACAGAATTATTAGAAAAAATTAAAAAATCGTCCACATATAGAGCTACAATAATTTGAATTTCACCCTTTGTTTTTGTGAACAAACAAGGCTCATACTGACTATTTTTGAAATCCAAGTTACAAAGTAAATGTTTAACTCTGTCATACCACGCAAGAGAAGATTGTTTTAATCCATAAATTGCTCGTTTTAATTTCAAAACCTTTCCCCCACTTTTGTTCACAAAACCATCAGGTACTGACATGTAAATACTCTCTTTCAAAAAACCGTTTAAAAAGGCTGTAGTTACATCTAAGTGATCAATGTTCATATTCAATTTAACACTAAGAGCAAATAATAATCTCAGTGTGGAATGTCTAACAACTGGAGAGAAAGTGTTTGTATAGTCTATGCCAGGTTTCTGTGAAAAACCTTTAGCCACAAGTCTAGCACGGAACCGCACATTATTGTCCACATCTAACTTTTTATTGAGCACCCACCTGCACTTCACAATTGTCTCACCACCTGGGTTGTCGACAAGCTCCCAAGCATCGTTGTCTTCAAACGACTGCATCTCGTCAGCCATGGCACGCTTCCACTGTTGACTCTCTGGCCCCTCAAGAGCCTCTGAGAAGCCAATTTCTTCAGATGCTGGAACAGTACTGGAAAGACACATGTAACCATACCTATCAGGTTGTTTTCTGAGACGCTTGCTAGGCAATTCTGACTCCTGTTCTGGGGATGTTGTAATCTGGACTTCTTGTACTAAGTCATTCTTAGTTGGGGTTTTAGTCCATGTTTCCTCATATATAGAAGAATTTGAATGGTAGTCTTCGGAGTCTGAAACATTCTGTGATGCTTCCCCCACTGAATCTGTATTCACCTCCTCCTGTATGCCAACTGCTTTAGTGTGTGTGTGTGTCTCTTCTTTAGGAATCCAGATAGCCTGATTGTTTTCTTCAGTATCTAATTCTTCTTCCATAAAGATAACATCTCTGCTGGTAACAAGATTCTTCTTGACAAGATTGTATAGCCTATAGCCCTTAACATTTTCACCATAGCCAACTAATATGTGTTCCGCAGACTTCTTATCCCACTTCAAACGACGCTCCTTAGGGACATGTACCATGGCTTTACATCCGAACAAGCGTATGTGACTTAGATCTGGTTTCCTCCCATACCACAATTCATATGGAGTTTTCTGAAGTCCCGATGCAATAGATCTATTTTTCAAATAGACAGCAGTGTTTGCTGCTTCTGCCCAAAATCTTTTATCTAACTTTGCATCATACAGCAGACATCTAGCCTTCTCAACCACAGTACGGTTAGCCCGTTCACATAGACCATTCTGTTCAGGTGTATAATTATTCGATCTTTGATGAATTATGCCCTCTTGCTTTAAATAATTCTCAAACTCTTTGTTGGTATACTCTAGTCCATTATCTGACCTCAGTATTTTTATCTTTTTATTTAACTGATTTTCCACTAATGTTTTAAAGATCTTGAAATTAGTAAATGCTTCATTTTTCTTTTGAAGAAAATATATAAATGTCATTCTACTAAAATCATCGACTAATAGTATAAAATATTGTGCACCATTCAATGAACTAGTTTCCATTGGATTCTCTGTAGCGTCTCTGTGCTTCTTTCACCCACATGCGAAAAAGGTAATCTTTCCTGCTTTCCTTCACAACAAGTAGTACACTGAGACTTGGTTATGTCAAAATTGTTTTCGTATGACAAACCATCCACCATATTTCTCATTTTATTCATGTCTTGACTATTGATGTGCGCCAGCCTTCTGTGCCATAGTTTGCCACTTATCGCCGGTACAGCCAACATACCGCTCTGTGTATGTAATCTCAGCTTATATACACCATCCGATAAATCAGCTGTGGCTACCAATACATTACTTTTGTTTCGTATGTAACAGTGTTTTTCATCAAAACTTACATTATTGCCTTTTTTAATGAGCTCACTTACAGATAATAAGTTTGTTGTTAAACTAGGCACACATAGCACATCTTTCACAGTAATGTCAAATTTTAGGTTCGAAACAATGTCGACGTCTCCGGAACAAACAACTGGCACTTTTGATTCGTTTGCCACCACGATTTCAGGTAAACACGGTGTACAGTTCATGTTCTTAATCCAAGATTCGTTCGCCGTCATATGCGCGCTTGCACCGGAATCCACGTACCACTCTGTTTTGTTAAACTTTCCATTCAAGAAAACGACATTAAATACGCATTTGCTATTATTTTTCTTCAATAGCGGGCATTGATTTCGATAATGACCATCTTCTTTACATTTATAGCATGTTATTATTTTCGTAGATGAATCTGTCATTGTTGTCGCTGTTTTCTTGCTCGACGTTGAGAGACCGCCGCGTCCGCCGCCATATTTTTTTTGCTTCGTGTTGGCGGAGTTAAATTTATTTCGCGCGGTAAATGCAGCTCCGCTTTCCACGCTGTTATTGTCACTGGTCACTTCCATGTCAAGTAATTTCGACTTTATTACATCTGCACTTATCAAAATACCGGAATGTTCAATTGCCATGATCATGGGTGTGTAACGATCAGACAAACCTGCTAATAGTAATGAGCCAACCCATTCTTCTGTAATTGTAAAGCCCGTACCATTTAACCGTTGTGCTGTCTCGACCATTTGAGTCACATACGTCGCCATAGAATCACAGTTTTCTAGTCGTATGGATATCAAATGTCTCAACAAGGTTATTTTTCTTGAGAAACCGGAATCATCATACATAGTCTTCAATGTAGTCCATAATTCTGCTGAGCTCTTGGTGTTCTTTATATGTACGTACAATGACGGGTCAATAGTCAGTATTAGCTTTGCCTTCGTTTTAGCATCGTCCCCTGGCTTAACCTCAAAATCTGGTGTCGGTCTGATGTACTTAATCATCCCTTCGAGCACCAACAAATTTTCAGCCGCGAAGCTCCACTCATCGTAATTCTCTCTTCCTTTTAGTTTAGGAACACTGGCAATATAATTCGTAGTCATGTTTCCACGATTTAACTTTTACTAATTATCTATTTTAAACAAAATAACTGATAATTTCGGGATAAGCCCATAACCTCTAATAAAACACGTGAATGACATTTTCAGACTAACCAATTTATTAATGTATAGTGTTTACATTGCTCAAGAGATGTAACTACAGCCTTTTTAAACGGTTTTTTGAAAGAGAGTATTTACATGTCAGTACCTGATGGTTTTGTGAACAAAAGTGGGGGAAAGGTTTTGAAATTAAAACGAGCAATTTATGGATTAAAACAATCAGGCTATCTGGATTCCTAAAGAAGAGACACACACACACACCAAAGCAGTTGGCATACAGGAGGAGGTGAATACAGATTCAGTGGGGGAAGCATCACAGAATGTTTCAGACTCCGAAGACTACCATTCAAATTCTTCTATATATGAGGAAACATGGACTAAAACCCCAACTAAGAATGACTTAGTACAAGAATCCAGTTACAACCTTCCAATTTGGAAACTATTAAATAAAACTTAAGGGGCACCAGGGACTATAAGAGTACCGGATCCCTGAGCCGACGACGATGGTTAAATTCTTCCAGTTATAAAAGGTGTCGGTCCCGGGGTCCTTTAGTTAAATCTAGTTATATTCCGGCCTCTGAGGTTGAGATCTGGGCAGGTAATATATTGGTTCTTAACTGAACCGTAGAACATTCTGGTTCTTAGGTGAACCCGTAGAAAAAAAGGAAACTGTATTTATTTAACGAAAAGAAATGCAGGTAAAAGAAAAATAATTAAGGGTTAATGAAAAACCGTCCCGCCTCAGCTGGATTGCTTGACGGACTCTGTTACAGCACGGTCAGCTCCGCAGGAGGCCGGGGCTGGGCTCGAGGAACGGGTCTCGCGTCCAGGCTCCAAAGGCGCCTCTGGATCCTGGCGGCGAGACGAATCTCTCGAGCGGCCATACCTGAAATCGGCCGCAAGGGGGATCCTATTACAAAGGGAAACTATCATGCCTTCCAACAGAAGGAATAAGGAGGGCCTAAACGAGAAGTCCAAAGGTCAAAACTTTAGCCAGTCCACGTGGCCGTCCGCCAACACAACACAATGAGCCTCGCGGTCCATTTGCATAACCCGGCGTGGCGAGACAATAAGAAATACCAAGGATTAGTTATAATGCGTGTAAAACTCACTGTTAAGAGAGTGGAGACTCTTCTCTCTGCTCTGACCGGCCGGCGACGCGTCCGCCAATTTCACTGGCAAATGCCATACTTAACGTTGATGTTTTACTTGGGGTAATTTGTAATTACTCGACTGGCCGTCATACATCGTAAACAACCACACAGATTAAATAGGGATTGCGCGTTCGTAAAGTTGCTAGAACACAAGCCGATATTAAAAACTAATTCCACTTCCGGTTATTGTGAAAAAATAATTAAATAATATTTGCCAATAGCAGTAAATTAATTAAGGTTTGATTTTATAACAACTGTTTAATAATTACACCTCGATTTGTTAAAAACACCTAAATAATATGGGTCAAAACTACCACATCAAACTGGCCAGGTGGCGCCACTAGCTGTCAGAGACTGACGTCCAACGGACTGACATTTATAGTGACACCAACCTAAAGCCATCACAACATTGTGAATTTATACAAAGGCAAGTGTAAAAAACGTTTGACCGTTTAGCCAATTTGATATTACACAAAACAACAACAAACAGACGGGTATGTTAAAAAATAAAAATAACCTAACAAAATATTATTTGTAATTCTTTGACATGTTTTACCTGTTAATTACTTGCAATACGAAATTTAGATTGGACGGGATGTTTTAGCGTTAGGCTTGAGTTCATCGGTCTAGCGTCATATTTTCGGCAGTTTTTATCAAAGTTTTCCAAAATTATGGCACCATTATATGCCTTGATTTGCATTGGTAAGGTAGATTGGGATAGGATTTCCGTCCTACAGGCACTTCATCACAAAATGAGCAGGAAAATATTCCGCTACCCTCAAATAGTTTTGAAGCATTTTTTTCGAAATTACCTGAAGCGTTACTACAGCCTTTCACGGTATTGGTTCCGTTTGATCCTGATGACCCGAATTCTGACATAATGGGAGGGTGTCGCTAGTCGGACACCATAATTAGTAGCAAAATTTGATAGGTGTCGATTTAATCAGATTTAGATTTCAGAACCAATTTCAAGCGATCGAAGTTTCAGTCGGCAACGGTGAAATGTCACAACTGCGGTGAAATAAGTCACCGAGCGTCCGATTGCCGTTCCAAAAGGGAGGTGAAAGGCAAGGCAGCTAGTGCTGCCACTTCAGCGTCAGGCTCTGCGGGACCGCGGCTGCGGTCGGATATAATCTGTTTCAGATGCGGCAACGCCGGACAGATGGCTACGAAGTGTCCACGTGGCAACAGCAGAGGAGCTGGCGCGGCAGGAGGCGCAAGCAGTTCCGGAGCAACGCCTGCAGCGGCGGCGAGTAACGAGAGGCGTGTGGAAGTTTGCTATGTCAGCAATCCCAGCAGTTCACTGATGAACATTTGTGAGTCGTATCCATTTTATTATAATTCTGGTGCCGAATGCTCTCTCATCAAATATTGTGTTGCATCAAAGCTTAGTGGAAAGCGGGTAAATAACATTGTCAGTTTGACAGGTATCGGCCATAGTAGTGTGAAAAGTAACCTACAAATTTGGTGATTAGTGATTTACGATTAGAGAGCAAAGCGACACAGAATATTGAGCAAAATGCAAATTGTGATAAAAATCTATTTGATCAAAGAGAAAGCGCTTGACTCTAAGCGAACGTAAAAATGCCCCCATGATCGTGTCAGAAAGACCCCGATCACCAAGTTCCACGAGAATTAGATGTCATAGTTGATGACAGTGGTAGCGACACCACATTTGATTAAGAATGGCTTGTATACTCATACTCGAAGTTTTAGACTGCACCAGATGAGCAACATGTGGCGTTGGTCTGTAAGGAATCGTTGGTGCGATTCCTGTCTGTGTTGGTGTACAGAGCTCTTCAATGAGATTTTAGACTGCACCTCATGACTGACATGGTGGCGATGAGTCTTGACTGCACCTCATAAGTGAAATGTGGCGAGAGTCTTGACTGCACCTCATGTAGCACGAGGCGATGAGTCTGCGAGGAATCGTTGGTGCGATTTCGGTCTGTGTTGGTGCACAGAGATGGTGAAAAATTCATGAGTTGAGTATACATTGCTTAAGAAATAAGTTAAAAAATAACAGAATTGTTAGAATCACCTTGTTGATCGGATCTTTTCTATTAAATGATATTGTGCAGAGAGCACTGTGTATGTAAACTTAATAATTTAAAGTCATGAAAATTGTCACTTGATTTAGGAGAAATCAAGTACCAGTGAGAAATTGCTACCTTTGGCAGGATAGCCGAGCTTGTTTACTCTCGGAGTATATTTTGTCCACAGGTACTACACCCGAGGACGGGTGCTAGTCAGTGATGGCCGTGTCGGAGATTGATGAAGTTTAATTATTTTAATTAAATAATAAATCGTCACCGGAAACTCAAGCGGCGCAGTACCTTCCGCTTGGACACGATCGTCGATTGAGCGGATGTAGCGAGAGACGGCGGCTAGATGGCGCTAGTAGAACGTGCACCGGATGCACCATTGACAGCGATCGCCTTTATAAGGAGCCGCGCTGTTGAACCGAGACACATTTCTATCTGAGACGTCTCGGGGTACGGACCACTGCCTCAGACAATCAGTACTGTCTTTATTGTGGTGAGCTGTCTACGTCGGCCCGTCTTGCATTACGCTTGGTGTCGACGCACGTGTTTGTTTCCATATTGTAGATAGTCGTTAGTAAAAGAAAAATAAAGTTACTTTGATTTAAATTATCTTTAGTTCAACTACCCAAGTCAGTGCCCACATCCATGTTAAACTATGACAGATCATGATTCAAGACCGGATGCTTCACATCTCGGCCTTACTGCGACATATTGATATAAAATATCTCGACATTGATCACCAATAATATGCATCAATATATTTACCTGTACATTTTTTGACTTTTTATTAATTTCACATTTTTGACTTTTTATTTATTGAGCCTTTGGACAAAGCCATTATTGTTAAGGATAATGGCTGTAACAATTTATATTCCGACATTGACATGTCCTCTTCTAATTGTGACATTTTAAATAATTTAAATTAGACAGTAAGACAACAGAGATTATCTCTTGCATAAGTACAAAAGAATGTTGTGGTAAGCAATTCCACCACAGTAAAGAACTGCAGTATGTCAACTTGGTTCATCAAAATATTCAAGGATTATTAAATAAGGAACTGGAAATTGAATTATACTTGAATTGTAATAATATAGATATTTTATGTATTACTGAACATTGGCTTAAAAGTCATGAAGTGATGTTAAATTTCAGTAATCACCAAGTTGCTAGCTCATTCAACAGAACAAGCATGATCCACGGCGGCTCATTAATAATAATTCATAAGCATTTAAAATATAAACAGCGTGCAGATATTGTGGGTCACTCTGTTGAGCGAGTTATTGAGATTGCGAGCATTGAGCTTGAACAGTTTATTGTGTTAAGCGTATACAGACCGCCGACAGCCTGTTATATTAAGTTTGAAAGCATAATGGAAGAAATTTTGTTTAAGATCTCTCAATCCAATAAAACTATTGTCATCTGTGGAGACTTTAATATCAATTTGCTGGAGAAATGTTCAGCGTCAGTTAAATTAATCTCATTGTTTAAGTCATATAACTTGTACAACATTTTTTTAGAACCTACAAGGATCACGGCCACAAGTGCCACATGTATTGATAACATCTTTTGCAACATAACACCCTGTTATAAATCAGTAATTACTGTCTTAGATTCTGACCATTGTGGCCAGCTGGCCATATTTCCAGTAAAATCTATACCAATTCAAAGGAGAAACATTACTTTTATTCCAGTTACAACCAAACGCCTAGCACATTTTAGAAATAATCTTTTGTATACGCTACCGGAGCTGCCTTATCACGATACCAATACAAACAAGCAATACGATAAATTTTTTGAGTATTTTAAACGCGAGTTTGCGACCGTCTTTAAACCTAAGAGTGCTATGATATCTGACAAAGTCACTTTTAACGATTGGGCAACCCCCGGCATATACAAAAGTAGAAAACGTTTATTTGATTTGTACAGTCAAAAAAAATACAATCATAGTGTATCGTTTCTTGAATACGCTAAGATATATTCAAAAATATTTAAAAAGGTTTGTGCCTGCGCGAAGGCATTATTTCTAAAGACTAAACTGCAAAACTCCGATAATAAAATAAAAACTACATGGAATATAATAAATAACGAAACTGGTAAAACGAAAGTGCCGAAAAGTAATTTTTATTTAAAAATAGAGGATCGATATGTCAAGTCAGACTCGGAAGTAGCGACAGAGTTCGAAAACTTTTTTACCAACATTCCTTTATTAACGACGAAAACTCTGGACGCATCTCCTAGTTTGGCTGAATCGATCTTAAAACAAAGTGTGGGTACATCGAACAATACATTTAGCTTCTTGCCTGTAACTCACAAAGATGTCACAACCGCCTTCAAAAGTTTAAAAATGAAGAAGACTTCCGATGTCTGGGGAATGTCTGTATATATTATTTCCTCAGTTATAGATGTCATAGCACCCGCTTTAGCAATAATTTTTAATAACTGTATTATGAATGGGGTGTTTCCTGACCAGTTGAAACTCAGTAAAGTTTTACCTTTGTTTAAGGCTGGTAGCACTGAAGATCTTTCTAACTTTCGACCTATATCTGTGTTGCCAGCCTTAAGTAAAATTTTTGAGAAATTAATTTTATTACAAATGATGCAATTCTTTAACAGCAATCATCTATTTCACGGCAAACAATTCGGGTTCACTAAAAACCTCTCAACCATAGATGCAGGCATTGAGTTGATGAAACATATATTCGGGGCCTGGGAACAGAAACAAGATGCTCTTGGTGTTTTTTGTGATCTGTCCAAGGCATTCGACTGCGTTCATCATGAGATTCTCGTCAGAAAACTCCACCATTACGGCGTAAAGGATAGAGCTCTTGCTTTGCTTAGTTCTTACCTGAGTAATAGAGTCCAGAGGGTTGAAGTCAATGGTAAGCGTTCCCAAGGCTCTCGAGTGACCATTGGCGTCCCTCAGGGCTCTATTCTCGGCCCATTTCTGTTCCTTGTATACATCAATGACTTACCATTCTATGTTCAAAATAGTCATGACATTGTTTTGTTCGCGGATGACACATCTTTATTATTTAAGATAAGTAGACAGCTAAAAGACTATGACGATGTGAACAATGCACTGTCCAAAGTTATGCATTGGTTCAACACTAATAATTTACTACTTAATAACAGTAAAACCAAGTGTTTGAAGTTCTCAATGCCTAATGTTAAACACTTAGCAACCAATGTGCAACTAAACGGAGATGAATTGGGATCTGTGGAATCCACTGTTTTCTTGGGTATCACTATAGACACAAAATTGCAGTGGAGACCTCACATCGATAGGCTGGCAAGCAAATTGAGCTCCGCAGCTTACGCCGTGAAAAAAATTAGACAGTTAAGTGACGTGGCTACGGCCAGAATAGTCTATTTTAGTTACTTTCATAGTATAATGTCCTATGGTATACTACTTTGGGGGTGTTCTGCAGATATAGACAGAATTTTTGTTCTCCAGAAACGAGCAATAAGAGCTATTTATAACCTGGCTCCCAGGACATCCCTCAAAGATAAGTTTAAGGAGATGGGTATACTTACCGTAGCTGGTCAGTACATTTATGAAAATATATTGTATGTCCGAAAAAACATTGAGAAGTTTGATAAATTAAGTGACTCTCACACTGTGAATACTAGGAATAAAAGTAATCTTGTTTTACATGCTACTCGTCTCCATAGAATAAGTAATTCATTTGTAGGTCAGTGTATTCGCTTCTACAATAAGGTCCCTACAAATTTGAGAGGACTTCCGATCCATAGATTCAAAAAGATAGCTAAATCTCAACTTTGTAAGAAAGGCTACTATAGCGTTACTGATTACCTGACTGACCCCGTAGCCTGGGATTAAGCTGCTCGAGCTCATGTTACCACATATAAAATAGAAAAATAATTATATATTTTTACTAGTTTGGATTCAAAGCGGCAAGCTTACTGGAAATGAATATTCGAATTTAACCTCATTTAATTTTGTGCGTCTATCCTGTGAGTTGTCATGCTCACTAAAATACTTTGAACAGTGGTAGCGACGTGTGACGGGTCGAACACTTCCCTTTGATATGGTTGAGGAGATCGATGGCTGCCACATGCGTTATGCTTGTGAACAGGTGCCGCTGTTTGGGGTTGGTCGACTCACTGGATTCATGACTTATAATTTCATTTTTAATTATTCTTTTTTTTATTATAAAATTCATATTTCAGTTGAGCGCCTTTCGGAACCAAACGAAACGAATTATAAGATAACGGTTATTGTAATATGGCGTTTAAAAAAAGAGACAAGCCCACCGAGTTTCTTCCGCCAGGTCTTCTCGGTTGGTGCCGCGTTCCGACCTGGTAGTAGTATTTTATAAGTGATGTATCCGATGACGATTGTGAACGCCATAATTGGTTTATACAATAAAGCATTTTTCTATTCTATTCTATTCTATTCTATTCACATGCATTGTAATATATTTCAAAGCCTTTTTTCCATTTTTTCCATTCTTCATAAGTTCGTCCGGGCGAGTCCATTAATTCCAATAAAAATTTGAACGGTAACGGAGGTGGTAAAACTGTTTCCATCTTGCAATATATATATTACACAATTACTTCTTATAATTATATATTCCTTTTAACGACTGCGCCATGTCAAATAAGTTAAATTAAATTTATTTTAATGAAATACGACACGTTCATTCAGAAACCATCTTTAATCTGTCAAGTCAATTTACATGTTTTTTCCTGCTTAAATTATAAACGGCCAGTACCACATAAGTGCTACTGCTACACAAACTAATATTTCACTTCAAGAGGAATTAGAAGAAACTCTGCGAACATGTAAAAGTCCATTTACACGTGTATCCAGATCCAGAAGCTTAGATAAATTAGAGTCAGTAGTAAAAAAAGTAATGGATTTATTTGAGTGTGGTCCTCCTTGTTAATTGCTTAGTCACGCTGTTGCCAACCACTGTTGAGTCGGAAAGGGCATTCTCGGTAACTGGCTACATTGCAACGGATATTAGATGCCGGTTAGCAGATAGTAGAATCTCTTTATACACTTTTTTTTTAAGAAGTTACTTTCAAAATCACCCGTAACTACTTTTTAGTCTCCTTGAGCTATGGGTACTATACCTACTTTTGTTTTGATTATGTTCATATTAGTAAAACTGTTAATTATTCACTAAATAACTTTTAAATATTATAGGATAAAGGCTTTTGTTTTCTTTCAAATAATATTTTGTTTTAATTAACCTCACTATCAGAAACAAGCAGTTTTCATCGTATTCAGTAATGTGATTTTTTTTAACTAGCTTAAACTCAAAATTAACTTAATTTACGTAGGTTTTATCACAAAACTCTTATAAATCGTCATAATTACAGTTACCATTATCATCATCTTACGACCCCTGTCCCACGCCAGGTGGCAGTCTCCATACACACCTATCAGTCGTCATATCTACAGTCACACCTTTCATTAACCCCCGACGCAAAAAGAGGGGTGTTATAAGTTTCACGTGTCTGTCTGTCTGTCTGTCTGTGGCACCGTAGCTCGCGAACGGATAAAGCGATTTCAATACAGTTTTTTTTTTTTGTATGACAGGTGTGTTACGGGCGAGTGTTTGATGAAAATCGGTTAATAGTCGTTTAAAAGTTATGGGGGTTGAAAGTGGGGAAGAATAAACGAAAGTCTGCAAATATAATATATAATCGATATAAATATAATCGAGTGGGGTCTCAAATGAAAGCGCATCACGTGCACATTCACGTGCACATTACAAAATAATATGTTCCATGAAAATCAGTTGAGCCCTGAAAAAGCTCTAGGGGTAAACGGGGGGGGGGGGGATACCCAATGCAAATATATGTGGTGGGGAGAAAATTAGAAAGCGACAAGAATCTATGTATTGACAACTTATACATCTACATCATAATAATCGTGTAGGTACCTTTAAAAAGCAGAAAATAAAAATTAAATTAAAAATTTAAATAAACCCCCGACACAATGACCTAAGTTCCCTTTAAAAAGTATAAAATAAAAATAAAATACATCGCGTTGGGGGACCAGGGGTCAAGTAATAAATAAGTAGGAGCGGTTACCTAATTTCTCATGCTTACAATCCATCCATCTCTCTTGATCTTACACAACCCTTACGTCCACCCACATTCATGCTGAAACTACCACCGGTTCGGAGCCGGCAAGAAACTCTGTAGTTGCTTTTTTCAAATCAATGGGTTTGTTTACAAAAAGCACTAAACAGCATAGTGAGAGCAAGGGATCTCGACTTTAAAATCTCGAGTCGGGATTGCATTCCCTACTTGTAGCATACGGTATTGCTCCTGGGCTTTGCATTGCACTTGGATCAAAGATTTCCTGAGGAACCGATCGATTCGATTTTCATTAATGGCGCCTCGTCCGCTCTCCTGTGTATTAATGCCGGTGTCCTTCAGGGGTCTGTGATCTCCGTGACTCTCTGTTTGCAGCAGCTCAACGACTTGCTGGGTTTTTCCGGTATCTTTGGGTATGCCAGCACAGTCTCGGTGAGACACTGGTCCCATCGCATACGTTTTTTCGCTGCACTGAATGCAATTTTGCAAAAAAAAATACCTTCATTTGCTTAAATGTCATAGCGGAAATTTCATGTAAGTTTACTTTGTACAGTGAAATAAAGAAAGAGACCTCTATGGAATTACCTAGTTTTTTATGTTACCTTGTGCCATTACGGTAGTCTAGCGGTCTGTTAGATTCAACAACTACTACTACTCAGCCCATATGTGACCCACTGCTGAGTCGGGCCTCTTCCAGTTACATGGAGGGTAATTGGCCTATTGTAGCACGCTGACCAGACGGGTTAGCACAGGGTTTCGTATCAAGTGTTCCTTAACTTGCGGCTAGGTTATCAGCCGTCATGTTTTGTCGGTTCTTACGACACCCTCAGGATGGAATGGAATGGTATGGTGGCACCACACGGAATTCCAACAACGCCTCTGCTTTCATAAATTTAAATGCAAACTGGATTTGATAAATGATAAAATTATTAAAGCTTACAAATAGCTATACTATTTGCGTTGTAGCATGGTGCGGGTGACAGTTGCCTGTATGACGTTACTAGGGATGTGACGTTATGCAATTCATTTTTATCGCTAACGATACTCGCAGCGTCAATCTAGTTCTCTTTAATATTGTTATGAAAATCTGTGTGTTATTCATTTGTCTAGTGTAACTACGTGTATAAACTTGTCAATATAAATGTTTTATGGCTACATAATTATGTTTGTATTTATATAAAATAATTACAAGTTTTTTTTTTCTTAGCAAACTTTTAAGCAACATTACGCTATAAATGTACTGTTGTATAATTATAGACCAATATTAACAATAAAAAATATCGACTATCCATCGTAGCAGTACATCCCATCACTAAATATGTCTATGGCGTTACTTTATACGCATTTCATTCGCATCACTTTGCTTAATTTTTCATCGAATTTGATTATATTTGTAAACTAGAGCATTCTAGTTGGTGTAATTTAATTTACTACAGCTAATAATTATTCAATATATTACGAATGTCATCATCATTATTTTCACAGCTGAAATACTAAGTCATAATTTCTAAATCGCGGCAACTTTCAAGAGTGAAACGAAATGTTACTGAAACTGTCACCCGCACCATGCTACAACGCAAATAGTATAGGTTGGTTCGATTGGTAGGCCAACCACTACTAGGTTAATAAAAATAGAATCTTCTGGATTTGACCCACATCAGGTATATGAGGCACATCCGCTCAAACAGAGTCATGTACTATTCCATATTAATATTCTGTTTCAAATAGTACAATAAAAAATAAATTAACTTTTTTTGAATTAACATACTGTTTGATTTGCGACATATTCTAATCCAATTTATAAGTATTTTAGCAAATTTAAATGTAAAAGTAACTCAGCCCGTCAATTATTACATTTACAAATAAGGTTTTTAAGATACAAAATCAAGTAATATCGCTCAATTTGATATACAGGGTGAGTGTTACAAATGTTGGAAAATGAAAATGGGTAAAATGGACACTTGATGATACATCGTAAACCGTCCAAGGAAGTGTCGAGCCCAATTTTGATGCAAACTAAAACTGCATTATATTGCAGTGCATTTACAGTATTATAGATTTTTGAAAAATATTTATTCTTAACCGGGACCATTATCACTGGCCCGTAATACCCCACCACCTCGCCTTATGTCGCGGCAGCGCAAGGCTCTCAAGGCGACCCTGAGGACACAGGAGTACCTGAAGTCATTCGCACCACGGCACCATGTGCCACTGTTTGTCTGGTGTACCCGTGGGGCCACCGTATGATTGACCCTGAGCCGGTATAGCACCAATGGATTCCTAAGGCATACAAAATAAAATAAAAAATAAATATCCTTGGACATTTCACACAACGCCATCTCGTCCCAAGCTAAGTAACTTAATGCTTGTGTTATAGTAACGAGATGGATGATAAACTACATAAATACATTTCTTTTTTGTAAATACATACATATTTTAGATAGAAAACACCCAGACCCGGAACAAATACTTGTAGGTCGTACAAATATTTCTTCCGTGCGGGGATCGAACCCGCGACATCCTGCGCAGCAGTCGATTGTTCAACCACTGCGTCAACCAAGTCCCATGTTGCCGACAGGCAATTCAACCTTTTATATAATTAATCATTTTATTTAATGTACATATTAGATTAATTTAAGTTTATAAAAATAACTATAATCTTTAGCTTTGCTGTTACAACGTAACAAGCTCACAACTATATGATATTATGTAATGACGTTAGTTTTTTCTTTTCTGTGAGAGAATAACGCAGTGTTTCTCAACGTGTTTCCCAACAATAAAAAAATGGACTCGACGTGTCATAAGCCCTTTTTTTACGTTGGAATTCCTCATGGATACCCGGCCGCGAAGAGATGGTAATTGCCCGAACCGACCCACTAAAACCAATGGTGTCCCTTAACTGCCCGAGACAGGGCCACGGGTTTCACTCCACCCGATGGGGAGCATGCTTCGTGACCCTGATGGGGTCTTGTACAAGCGGGCCCCACGCTTATATGGGGAGCTCTGGACGCTCCCCAGCCCACCGAGAGTCATGTGCGGGACATTGCACGTGCCCCCGTCAGGCGCGTGGGTTGCGGCGGCAGCGGTGGCACGCCTGCCCGGCCGCCCGTCCGCTGCTAGTGGTGGCAGCCCTGCCCTTTTTTACTTTTGTATTTAGCAGATTAGTGCTAGGTGTCGGATGGGCACGTCGATTGAAAATGGCAACTCGAGGGAGGCCTGGTGTGTGATTGCAATAGGGATGTTATGGAGCTCTGTATCCGTAACCGAAACTATCAGATATCCGAATTAATAAATATCTGTAACCGTAACCGAATTCGGTAACATAGTTTCGGATAGGGCGGAGTCTAAACGCGACATGTTGTGACACGTTTTTGTTTTTGTCAGTGTCAGTCTCAGTGTTTGAAAAAATGTGTCCTAAGTCTAGTTTAATTTGGAATTTTTTTGATGAAGTGAATGTAGAATTAGTAAAATGTTAACAGTGTGGTACAAAAATTCCAGGCAAAGGAGGTGGCACCACTTCGCTGAAACTTCATCTTGAATCTTAGATTATCTACAGATAACACTAACACGACTAACAAGAAGTTATTCAACCACGAAGGAAACACTCTAGCAACCCGCTAAAATAAAAAAACTAAAAGCGCGTGTAGTTTCCCTTCACAGCGTGGAAGAAGTGAAACATCGTAATGTAGAAATGAAATAGGAACGGGTAGAAATAATTTTTTTGTAAAATCATATCAAACTTTATTAACATTGCTTGCAATTCGAAATTGATCGCATCTTTTAACACCTTCGCTGCGGGGCCATTTCTCATGGACTTGGAGCCAGTGCGTATGAGGTCTTTTAGAGGCAAAATTCAACTTCTTTTCGGTGAGTATGAGACCTTTGCGGCCTCACAAAATGTTGTTTCACAAAACACATTAAATATAGCCCAAATATGACAATAATGGCTTGAAAATCTACCATTATAAACTTTAATAGATGCTTTAGTTGAATCCAGCTTCGCCCCCAATTATGACTTTTTGGAATTAAATAAAATACAATAATATATATGACATCTGTTCTGCCTCATAACGCACTGTAAGAGAGTACGATTTGTGTCTTGACTAGGGATGGGAATAAAATAGATTTCCAGTTACGATAATATTAAAATATTTATTTAAGACAGTCTACACAAAATGATTTTCATTAAAACAGGAGAGATTTGGAACACTGGATACAAAAAGGATTTTTTTTGCATCGTATCTGCTATTACTTTACTAAGTCTTAATTTCTCATTACAACCTATGCAGCGTTTTCGTTGACCACATTTTTGAAGCACATGATCAGCACATCTCATCATCATGATTTCAGCCAAAAAACGTCCAGTGCTGGACCTCGGTTTCCCCCAAGGATTTCTGTCGTACAAGGACCATCGTAGTGAGGCCCTCAATGGTCTCAGCCATTAAGACTATGTCGTCAGTGAAGGGGCAGGTTATATTCCTCAGTCTTCTGTATAACCAGCGGCAGCATGGTTTGCGGTGCTATAACCTTTTCGAAAGCCGGCTTGTTCGTGAGGCTAGGAATCCTATTGATTCGTAATGACCCTCGAGAATAACTTCTAGATATGACTCAAATGTGATTTTATTTCCCTTCTCGAAGAACAGTACACCACACTTCTGTTCCATGCCTTGGCGTTCATCCTTTGAGTATGATGGAAATAAGCAACGGCTGGGCCCTAAAGATCGGATCTCCACCCGCCTTCAGAAGTTCTGCGGTAATTCCGTCATCACCCGCCTCCTTCTTGTTCTTAAGTTTCTTGAGCGACATTATAATAGCCCATTCTAATTTCTCGAGTTCTGTGATCTTCTCATCAGCCCGCAGTGTACGTGTGCTGTATGTTGCCGGCCATCCGTCGTTTTTTTTGGTAGCTGGGTCTTTGCCGGGGATTCTTAGATCCCCCTTTTTTTGTTGTCGCTGGGGAAATGCTTTATGTATACCATCGCCCCCCGGGGGAGAGGTCTGTGATAATGTGGGACACCTACAAGGGTCGTCTACCCACTAAAACCCCAGCGGTATACCCACACACGGCGCGCTTGGGGCGCCACAAGTTCACGTAAACGCATTCTACTGTGACGCCCCGGCGTGGTGCCCGCAACGGGCAAGCGACTATCAGAGAGGGCGTCCCGGTACACTGGGACGCCCTCAGTTATCGAGGCTTTCGTCGGTGGCGGTTCCCCTGACCCGCCACCGGCCTCTCAGGCGAGGGCAGAAGGGGTTCGCATCGTCACGACCCCCCTCCACTCCTGCCTCCTTCCGCGGCGTGAGTCAGTTGGAGCTCCATCGTTTGCGACCCGCCCCGCAGCCCCCTTCTGCGACATAACGGCCTCGGAGAAGGAGGCCCGTCAGCCCTCGGGTTAGCGACAACCCGAGGGCGTTGGTGCACCGCAGCGGTCCAGGACTCCGCAGGGCAGCTCTAAGGACAGAGGATTCCCTGGAGCCCCAGTCCACTGCGGCGCTGGGTGCCGCTCTTCGTCTCACCTGTCCCCGTGGGCCCGCACGGCATGGGAGGCCCTGGCCGGTATGGCCCCACGGATCATTGCGGCACTCAAGACCCTTCACCACGACAAGGAGGCAGCACAGTCGAGGGGGATTCTTAGATCCCCTGCCCCAACGTTACCTTGGCTGCTACCGTAGCCGAAGAAATAGCAGGGCTGCCGGAGGCTGGAGGCCGGTTTTTTAATTGCGTCTATCGTCGGGGGTAGCTTCATGCAATCTACTCATCATTTTCTTTAGCTTCATCAAATAATTTACATCTCTTTTTGCAACGTTTACGGTTTAATGTATCTATATTACGAAAATTAATTACTATATAGGTACACTTATAATTCGAAAAAGCCGAGCATGCCAGCCGGTAACCTACTTCTGTATCGAAACTTCTCACAACACTAAGCTGGGACACGTTGCGCCTGCGGCGCCCGCACCGCACTCGGTGCGGCTATGAGGCCTGCAAATTTTGAGGCAGATTAGACCTCCCTACGCACTAGACGGAATTATTTTTTATCCAGTGCGTGTGAGGTCTATTCAACCTCAAATCATATTAATTACACCGTTAGACTAAGCTTCGTAACAGAAACAATTCTATATATTTGTCTCTGTTATACTCAAAGAAATGTTAGCATAGCTGTCCCCCGCACAGAGTGAAAGAATGCTATTTTGACTGCCGCACCTGCGAGAAGTCACGCATGTGGCTTGTTCGACCGCACAACGCAGCGAACGTGTTAATTATCATTTTCGAGTGGAGAAATATCCAAATCTATCTCTCTTTCTCTCTACTACTTTCTACCTTTGTGTTTTTCTCTCTCCCTCTTGCGCGTTTAACGCAACCTTGTTGGCAGTCGCTTAAGGTGAATGTTCCAGGGTAGCCCGCGAAATTCAAATAACATTATTTAATTCAATAACATTTTAATTAACATACAACCTAGCACTGACCTGCGAATTGCAAAAAACGTACGAAAATTTGAATTTCGCGGGCTACCCTGGAACATTCACCTTAAGAAGTTTGTTCAAAAGAATGGTAAAAAAAACTACAGGTTCATGCGAAAACAATAACAGACATTTATTTAAGAAACATATAAATAAAATAGATTGGATTTAGAACACGTGTCACCACCCCATTTCATCCTCTGTCGACAAAAGGAAATGAAAACCAAGCCACAAGATAAGGAAAACTTATGCCCATGACTGGGACAGTAAGCTAATAATTACTCTCCATGTGGTTGGAGATAGTCTGACTCAGCAGTGGGTCATCTAAGAGCCCAGACGGGGTAGTAGATCTATGTAATTTAAAATAAAAATTGATTGGTTTATAATATTGTAATAATATTAGTAATACTAATTTGTCTAGCATACATGTCTGATTTTCATGATAATTTTGCTCAAAACCTATCATCGCTGCTATAGTAAAGTGTTATGTCTTTGACTACTGAATCGTCCATTATAGGTTTATGCACACGCGGCAAAAACACTGAAGTCTATTGAGGGTATTTCCGAACAGTCCAGCAACGGGTTTCTGAAACATTAAACATTAATTTAATGGCCATATGCCAACAGTGTTGCCAGATCCAGATTCTGGTCCGGCCAGTAAGCTGGTACAGTCGCCTTTAAACATTTGCATCTGTGGTGACGGATTTAGTATGCATAGTGTCACCATCCCATTCCACCCCGACAAGGGGCGACAAAACGGAATCATATGGACGAAAATCTAGCCGCAAGAGAAGGAACACTTGAAACGAAACCCTGTGCCAACCCATAAATGATAAACTACTCATAAACTACTACTCAGCCCATAAATGACCCATTACTGTATCGGGCCTCCTCCCCTCACAGGAAGGGTAATTAGCCTCCTATGCCACGCTAGCCAGCCGGGTTGGCACAGGGTTTCGTTCCAAGATTTCTTTCTCTTGCGGCCAGATTTTCGACCAAGCTCAGGGCGTCCCACTTGCGCCGTCCGATAGCTATGTGAGGGTCCCACACAAACCCCTCCCCCGAGGGGCGGTGGCGTGCAAAAAGCATTTGCCCAGCAAAAGTAAAAAAAAACCTTGTCATTTCCCTAAGCCTCTAAATATTAATACTAAATGACTAGCTGTTCTCATATACTAGAATATATACATATATTCTAGTATATACATATACTAGAATTCTCATAAATATCAAATACATGAAACAGTAAAGAACTTATACGGTTGAAAATGGAAAATCTAAAATAATGCGTAGGTTAACCAAAATTTTAAGACCTTCAGTTCAAACTCAAACTCAACTCAAACTCAAATCATTTATTTCAATTGAACCTATTTACTGGTGTTTTTGAAAACTCAAAAGTGAAGTTAGGAATTTAGTTGCAGGTTCCAAAAAGTAGATCCTATGGAGAAGCATATGGACAGGCAAGATACTCCATGGACACTCTTTTTATCATATTTTCTGTTACAAGCATCTGATTGGGTTACATTGATTTCGTGTTTATTTATAGTAAGCTAAGATGTGAGGACAATGTAACATATTGCACAACAGAAGTGTCCAGGAGATCAATATAAGGCTATGTAGGTATGTCAATAGCAGTTAAGGGATGACCGGCCCCAACTGGCGGCCCGATCACGAGCATGACGCATGTGCCAGCCATCCCCCAGCTTGTTGAAGTCAGAAATTAGTTTTATCAAAAAAATACTTACTCGTCACTTACAACTTTGAACGCATGTTTTTGAACTTTGGTTACAGTATCAGCGTTTGTACATATCAAAGATGAAAGTTTGTATTTCTCTATTTCCGCTATTTGGCCTGAAATATGAACATAGTTTTAAATTTACGTAGTAACAATAAGTCGCGAGCCAAAAGAAGTCGAAGACCGATCCCAAGCCGCCGCCGATATTGCCATTTATCTTCATAACAATAAAAAAAAAGTTTGTTTCTCCTCTCTGCAAATATGCCTATTCCACGTTCGCGTTAAGAATGTAGTCAGCCATCCTTGTCTGCCGGCTTAGCCACGCCCCGTAACTAATCAAATCGTTTCAAATTATAAAGTCTAAACCACAGTGACCAGTTGATGGCATACTTTCAAACGCAAGGGTTGTGCTCTACCCTTTATCTTTTAAATAGGTATATTAAACACACCTTTACTTACTGTATTCCTAAGGCTAACGGACTATAAAAGACTGCATTACCACGTTGGAAAGCAATGTTTATTTGCTGAGACAGAAAAAGACCAAATTTATAGTAACATTTTTGAAAAAAACTTTTTTTGTCATAATATTTCGTCTTCACGTGCTAATAATAGATTCCAAAATTTTCATTCCAACCCTAAATTGCTAATCCTAATTTTATTTTTGAATTCCATTCCTAACCTAACCTTGTCCCATGTCAACACAAAAATAAACTACAATCCAACTTACAATCATTATAAGCACCAACTCTATTTGGCCTCTGATACCAGAACCGATCAGATATCATGTTCTTCTTTAAGTAATCTGCTATCAAACATGCGACAATTTCTGGAATTTTTCCGTTTTTCATTTTTTTTTCCACCCAAGCACCAGCTAGTAAGTCGATATCTTTGACGTCAGTGTATTTTCTCTTTAATAATTTGATGTGCTAATAAGTAATTAATTCAGATTAATTATCTATTACCATTATCTATAACATTTTAAGTAAATCTTATTAAAATATTTATCACCCAAGACAAATAGGCAGTAAAAAGCTAAATATAAACGACCCTTTTTAATAGAATAGAATACTCTTTATTGTACACCAAAAAGGTTAACGGGGCATCAGACAAATAAAAATGAAATATTTGCTTTGTAAAATACTCTATTAACAAAATCGTCAAAAGAACAACAAAATTAGGCATAATTACAAATCTTTGTAATCAATTATTTCAAGATCTTTGCAGGAAATTATGGCTTCACCGTTATGATCGTTTTATTTAATTTTATTCCAACGTTTCAGACACTTTGCAGTGTCCGTGGTCGCGAAGCCATCATTTCCTGCAATTATTTCAAGTTTCCTGCCAAACTACTGAACCAATTTGGTTAAAAATGAAAAAAAATATGGGACCCATTTGAAACCAATACCAATTGAAGAATTTTTCGAATTGGTTTACAAATGACGGAGTTATCCAGTAACAAACATAACAGAACGTACAATCCACTCCTCCATAATGAAGTCGGTTGAAAATAACAACTTTGATTATGGCCGTGGTGACGACTATTCAAGAGGCTGAGAGCCTTTTAGCACCCAAACTTCCTATACAGGGTGGTCATAAAGTCGTGGATCAAACGAAACCAGCGGTTAGATGGGGCCATGAGCAGCAAAAAAATGATCTACTTAAGGTCCTTAGGATCAACCCCTGCAGAGTTACAATTGGTTTTGTGTTTTTATGAGAAATTGTCTTTTTTTACTAAAACTTGATAAAATTCGAAAAAATCTACATCCTGTATCTTTTTTATATTTTTTACTAGATTGGTACGGATGAGTCCTTTCGTTAGACATGCTATTTATGGTAGTTTATTGGGTGTGTTGAAGATAGTATTAAGTTTTACGAAAGCAATAGTTCTTAAATCAAAACTTGTTATTTACTTCGGACCCCACTGTGAAAAAAAAATACTCTATAGAAAAGTGCCCCTGTATCACAATTTTTGGCGCATTTTATAAGGATTCTAAAAAGGTATTACACATGGCTATGCGTGGCTTCGATATCTTTCAAGGATGATCATTCGTAGCAAGGCCAGAGTTAATTCATACATAAAACTCGGTTAGGCCTACTAACCTAACCTTACCTAAGCGTGATCGTTTTCCGGACTACAGGGTCTTTATCGTCGTTTCAATCCATAAATGACCCACTACTGAGTCGGGCCTCCTCTAAGTTCATGTAGGGAAATTATCCTACTGTGCCACGCAGCCAAGACGGGTTGACACAGGGTTTGCATCAAGTTTTCCTTCTCTTGCGGCTAGGTAATCTGCCTAATGCGTTCTTTTAGTCGCTTCTTACGACACCCTTAATATGGTATGATAGGGTGTCGTAAGAGGCGACTAAAAGATTTATGAGTTTTATGTATGAATTAACTCTGGCCTTGCTACGAATGATCGTCCTTGAAAGATATCGAAGCCACGCATAGCCATGTTTAATACCTTTTTGGAATCCCTATTAAATGCGCCAAAATTGTGATACAGGGGCACCTTTCTGTAGAGTATTTTTTTTTCACAGTGTGGTCCTAAGTAAATAACAAGTTTTGATTTAAGAATTATTGCTTTCGTAAAACTTAATACTATCTTCAACACACCGAATAAACTACCATAAATAGCATGTCTAACGAAAGGACTCATCAGTACCAATCTAGTAAAAAATATAAAAAAGATACAGGATGTAGATTTTTTCGAATTTTATCAAGTTTTAGTAAAAAAAGACAATTTCTCATAAAAACACAAAATCAATTGTAACTCTGCAGGGGTTGACCCTAAGGACCTCCCGTAGAACAATTTTTTGCTGCTGATGGCCCCATCCAACCGCTGGTTTCGTTTGATCCACGACTTTTTGACCACCCTGTATATATAGGGATATCGGACAATGAACCCGGGAACCTCTCTCGCAGTACAGTTCCCGGGAGGAATCTTTTTTCATGATATGGCGAGAAGAACAAACTCATAATTCCTCTCTGTCATGCCGTTTTTGCAAGAAGTGGCGGATTTAACGGATTTTTATGTAAAGCAACAGATGGCTTCACCGAATGTTGGATAAGGGTAGGCGCGCACGGGTGACTTTTGTCAGCGTGACATTATAAGTTGTTGATGAAAAATTGAAAATGTCACCCAGATGTCACGTCGTAACGTGCGCGCTTCTTCATACTTAGCCACGGACTTGATACAAGTGACGAAATAGTCACGGTGACAAAAGCCACCCGTGCGCGCCTACCCTAAGTGTTTACCATCCTTTTTATTTTAACACTAGTTGGCCCCGCGTGGTGATGGAATTTATTTTTCGTAAGGTTTTTTTTAGCTTTCTGTCTCTTAATGTTATATTCTGGACAATTCTCAAAATATCTTCATAAATTGTATCATATGTGTTATTCTAATGTACAAGCTATATTATTGTGAGTTTCATTAAAATCCATTCAGTAGTTTTAACGTGAAAGAGTAACAAACATACATCCATACATTTTACAAACTTTCGCGTTTATAATATGTATTAGTATCCTATTATTGACCTTTTCTGAGCTTCGAAGGGAACGGACAAGCCATCATTCCAACATCTATGGCTATATCTCAAACAGTAAAGCCAAAGAGATTGGGAAAAGTAAACCACACATATTGTTTGCTTATAAAATTAACAAATATGATAATTGGATCTCACCTCCTCGTCTATACGGTCTTTCAAATCGTCCCAAGACGTAATTGTTACTCCGCCGCAGTATTTTACGTAGGCAATGTATTTTCCCATGCCCATAGTACGGCCCTTCATTAAGTCACTAGCACAGAGGTCGGCCGCATTTTGCACATGTAATGGGAACCCAGTTTCTGCAATCTGCAAATAATTTTTCGTTATTTTTATATTGAAATTAACATAAATCTGCATTAATTTAAATTCTTTACGTCTATCAGAGGATGTTCATATCCCAGTAAACTTAGGGACCCGCCTCGGAGTTTTAACCGAGGCGTGCCAAGGCCCACCAGGGTCGCGGGGTATACTCCCCCAATCGGGAAGAGGCCAGTCCCCATTGGATGAAGAATGTTCTCGTATTCTAAGGTTGAAAGGATTATGCTCAGCCGTTTTACCGCAGCAGCAGCATTATGTACTACACATTAAGTATATCATAAAGTTATTACAAAGTAATGACCAAAATTAATTACGAGAGATAATATTAAATAAATAAATAAATATCCTTGGACATTTCACACAACGCCATCTCGTCCCAAGCTAAGCAACTTAATGCTTGTGTTATGGTAACGAGATGGATGATAAACTACTTATATACTTTTTTTTTGTAAATACATACATATTATAGATAGAAATGACACCTTGACTCCGAGCCAGTGCCTCTGGTTTAGACAAAGACACTTGCCCCACCCCGGAATCGAACCCGGGACCCGTTGAACTTTGAGGTAGTAAATAAAAAATAAAATATAGAGCTGGATAGAAAAAGCGTTAAAAAAAATATTCTTAATTAAAAAATAGCTTTTCATAGGGAACTTTATTACCAGGCGTGCACCGACATTTAAACTTTCCACGAATATGTCTATTTCTTGTCATCTGCCACGCGGGTAACTTCTATTGAACTTAGGATCCGTGATCCACAAGCTGTTTTTACAATCCCCTCGCCAGTAAAACGAATTAACCCTTACTTACATCGGGGTCAACACCATGGTCTATACCAGCGCTTTCCTGCAGGAAGAGGAAACGACTGTAACCTATTAGATTGTCATCTTTCCCTAAAAATCCTGTCCTTGCCAAAAGTTGTGTTATCGAAGTGTTGCCAATCTTGTTGCCATCAGCGTCGAATTTCCTAAAAATAACAGAAAATTCAAATAATATAATATAATATACTAGGATCCTCGGTGTGGTTGGGGAGGGTCCTGAGCTCCCCATCAAAGCGTGGAGCGCGCTGATAGGCGTGCCAAAGCTCATCAGGGAAGCATACTCTCCATTGGGGAGTGAAACCCTTGGCCCTGTTGTGGGATATCGTTGATTTTACGCGTAGCGTGCGCGATAATGTGCTTGCTAGCAGATTCGCTCGATGTACGGACTCAGTGGACGCAATTTTAAATACGACGATAATTTTAAATATGACGATAAGAGTTTTGTGATAAAACCTACGTAAATAAAGTTCCTTTTGAGTTCGAGTTTGAGTAAAGATACTACTATTTAAGTTCTTTGGGTGAGATACACGCGGGAATCGTTGCAGTACTGCGCGTCCAATATAATATCTATAAGATGTTGTTGCCAGCCTCCATGTATAACGTCATCCTTAAAAAAAGCAGCGCGGCCGGTTTTCCCTACTCCGACTCCCTGAGTAGCAATAATATTGGGAAACAGAGCGAAGATGTAAACTAAAAATATATACTAACTCTAACGCTAAAGGCATTCAAGAATTGCCGTCATCAAAAGTCGGCTAATCCTCTAGGGATCAATGGGGATACTATAAAGTTAATGACTATATCTTAGATAAAAATGCTTGGGAATAATGCTCTTATTCAGATACTCTTAGAATACTGATAATGTAATTTAAAATACTGTTCTTCTAATGTACAATGATAAAAATAAGACATTTTTTTTTAATTGTCAAGGGATACTATAAAGTTAACGACTATATCTTAGATAACAATGCTTGGGAATAATGCTGTTATTTAGATAATCTTAGAATCAGTGATGTATAAGATACCCTATACAAGGTATCTAAAATACGAGATGCAAGATACTTTAAAAATAAGGATTTCAGATACCAGATACAAATATTTTTCTAAAAAGGTATTTGAAATACTAGATGCAAAATACCTATCTTTCAAATACTTTTTAAAGATAAAATACTTTTGTAAGAAAAGAACATTTAATTGAACTTAATTTTATTAGTTCGAGAAAACAATTTTCGAATAGATCGCGTTGATAACAAGGATCAGGCAAATGTGACAAGACAAAATATGAAGGCATTAAAATTGAAACTTTAAATCTATAAGTTTGAGTAAAACTAATTCCTCAAACATATTGTCGCTCTTCCTTCGATGAGGCCTCATGATCATGCCCCCAAATTAGAACAGTCGCTCCACAGGGGCAGAGCTGGGCAAACAGGTATTATATTTTAGGAATATTCTTTTTATTGTAGGATAACCATTTAAGCTTTTAAAGTTTGCATCTTTATTGTTGAGGTACTGGAGTGTCTCTAAATCACTGGTGCTGCTTGTGTTTTCGCCACTAGCAATAGAGGAATCAGAGTCCTCTAGAAACATATAATAAGATTCATCTTTTGACTTTTTTTTAATTATAATTAAATATTTTAATTAAATATTAATAAAATTAAATATAAAATTTCACCATGGCAATGACGAAGTAACGGGCTAAGTAGCGAGAATGAACACTCTCGATTAGAATCAAGCTTTTAAATTTAATATTCATCAACTTACTGAATCATATCTGTGATTACTAATTTAAAAACTAATGCGTAAAAAGATCAATGATCATATTTGTCCGTTGTTAATCTAACCTAAACTTTTCCTCCCGTTCAGAAATACGGAATGAGTGACAGTACTCACAGGAGTGACGGTGGGACATCTTCTAATAGCCAATTACATTTGTAGAATTTTTAAAAGACGCGCGACGTTCAGTTGCATTCGGAAAAAAACTACGAATTTAGTAAAAGTATCTTAAGGAACAAAGTATCTTCAAAATACTAAGATACCATGAAAATGTATCTAAATAAAAGATACAAAATGATAAAATAAAAAGTATTTCAAACACAAAATGTAAATACGTATTTTGTATCTTGTATCTGTATTTCAGATACTTTTATCTAAGATAATTCACATCTCTGCTTAGAATACTGATAATGGAATTTGAAATACTGTTCTTCTAATGCACAATGATGTTTATACATAGTATGCGAGAGCATCTTAACGTGTTATTATTATATATTTTTTTTAAATATTGGGTTCATTGGTGCTCGAGTTATCATGCTCATTTTAAGACTCAATGCAGTGGTGGCGTAATTGTGGTGGGTCGTTCTCTTCCCTGCAATATGGTTGAGGAGGGCGATGGCTGCCACATGCGTCATGCTTGTGAACAGGTGCCGTTGCTGGGGATTGGTTGGCTCAGGCAATTAGAAGTTTACTATTGTTGACTAGATCTTGCTGATGATAATGTTTGCCCTTTGCTAATATTGCGCGAGTTTGCTCTCAGAAATGTCTTACCCTGGCCTTGTACCTTAAATGGCGATCTAAAAAGAGCAACTACAGAGTTTCTTGCCGACCCTTCTCTGAGCTGCATTTCGAACCGGTGGAAGATGGTAGGTAAATTTTAAATGGTAAATTTTATTTTATTGTTTGTCCAGTCTTGATTAAATGAGTTTAGATTTTGGCTAAATTTTATAAAATTACTGTTTTAACACTTTAGGGCTATAGGGAGAACAATGATCTGAAATAAATCAAAATCTATTCTATAGTTTTAGCCAAGAGAGGACATTAGTGGCGTAGACCATCCCAAGGATTTCCACTGCAGCAAGGCAGGACCTATTGTATTTATTGGTACTAAATTATTGTACTAAACAGAATTACTTACGTTGCATTCGCATTTACTACGGTGTGGAAGTAACGCATTATGTAAATAAATTCCAAAGTCACTTGGGGAGGCTTGGTTTCATCGTACACATCACTGCGCGCGTTGTCTTTTGTCTTGAGTCCCTTTTCGATCAGGTAATCTTCACCTAAAATGGTTTGATCATAATAGAATTAGACACAATACGGCTGAGAGATATTTTACCAAGTACAAAAAATCGAAACATTAATTTTGTTGACTACTATTACTACTCAGCCCATACATGACCCACTGCTGAGTAAGGCCTCCTCCAATTACAATGAGGATAATTAGCTTATCTTGTCACGCTGGCCAGACGGGTCGGCGCAGGGTTTCGTATCCAGTTTTCCTTTTCTTGCGGCTAGGTTTTCGGCCTTCTCATTTCCTATCGTTGGCTCTTACGAGACTCTCAGGAAGGAAAGGGATAGTGACACATATTCACATTGACTCGCGGGCGCGGTGGCGTATTATGCAAGTGTTCACGTACGAAACGCACGCGCGAAACGTCGAAGTAGCGGGCAAGCTAGCGACCAGCGCGCGTTGCGCTTGCGGCAATATCAAACGCGTGAGTTGTATGTGTGTGTTCACGTCGAACTAGCGGCGAAGCGCGAGATTCATTCGCGACGTCAGGTAAGTTCAAACAGTTTGAACTTGTCGCTAGAAACGATATCGCGCAAAAACCTGGCGGCCAATGTGAACACGAACTCGCTACGTCTACCGCGTCGGCACCCGCCGCCGCTCCCGCGCGTACCTACGTGAACAAGCACTATGAATTCTAAATAAAATACAAAAATTTTGTTTTACGACGAGTAAATTGTCTGGTAATTTGCCATTACAGAACAGCAACAAAATAAAATTAAAAAAAAAAAGGTTATCATTGTAACAACGCGTACCTGTTAGAGTAGGAAACCATTCAAAATAAAATATCTGCAAATAAGTAGCGATATTCAAATCTCTCGCAGCATAAAATAGTTGATCGTCGTCCCAGCAAGGATTCACTTTGGCCAATTCTGTGGCGTAATAGTTGTGATTTCTTATAAACCAGATAGTGAAATACATTGATCCCAATAAAGCACCCCCATCTAAAATTAACAGAAAAATATAAGAAGTTAACGCGAAAGTTTGTAAGTATGGATGGATGGTTGGATGTATGGATGGATGGATGTTTGTTACTCTTTCACGTAAAAACTACTGAATGGATTTTATTGAAACTTTTCAATAATATAGCATAGACATCAAAATAACACATGGACAATTTATAAAGACATTGTGTGAATTGTCCAAAATATAACAATAAGTGTCAAGTAAGTAGATAAAAAACCTGACGGAAAAATTTATAGGTACCATCACCACGCGGGTAGAACCGAAGGGCGCAGCTAGTAATATAATATAAGTAAGATGGTCGCCCAGCGGTCGAAATTTAACCATAATTACTTTAAAATATCTCTAATATATAAAATTCTCGTGTCACGGTGTTTGTTATTTAATATCCTCTGAAATGGCTCGACAGATTTTCGTGAAATTTCGTGTGCGTATCGATTTAGATCTGCGAATCGGACATCTATTTTCATCCCCCTAAATGTTAAGGGTGGTTCACCCTTATTATTTTTTTGTATATTTTTATTATACACCTTACAAAAATTTATATAACCCTAACGTTTCACCCCTCTACGATCAACCCCTATTTTTAATAGCGATATTTTCATGGCAAAACAACGTTTGCGGGGTCAGCTAGCAGCTCTATGAATATATTTCTATTCTTAAATTAACCACAGACAAAAGAGGCAGAAGAGTATTTAAGCGTGTGTGTGTGTGTGTCAAACACATAGTAGTATAATAATAGTAGTTTTTTTATTAGCAATCTGCACTCTTTCTCTATAATAACTATAAGTTTGGGGAATTTTATTCTCCTCCGACCACGCAATTTTCATACAAAGCTGTAGAAAATGTTTGCTTCGCGTATAAATATCTGGTATAGATAAGTCTGATATGTTGTTTCTACCGTCGGTTACTTTCTTTATTTTTTTTTAATTATACGTTAACAGTAGTGAAAACTTGTAATTGGCCATATTCTAAATTATTTATATAGTGCACTGTACCTACCTACCTAGCTGTAAGTTTTCCTTAAATAATAAAATAAAAATAAAATGTTATCATGCAACATATGATAACATATCATGGTACCACCAAAATAGTATGGTAATAACATTGCCTCTTACTACTCTCTTCAACAAGTACAGCTACTACTTTGCCCTTAAGTGTCCCACTGCTGGGTCAGGCCTCCTGCGATCATCACTGGGATGGTAGTTAGTATAATGTGCCATACTGGGTTTCATATAAAGCTTTTCTTCTCTTGCGGTTAGGTTTTCTCCGCCTCCACACGGAATCAGCATGCATGTCTCTTCAAACCTTTATTATAAAGACCCATAGCCGACATTTTCTTTTATTTATTTCATTTTGAAATATGCTTCAGTTTGTAAATTTTACATAATGAAATGTTATTGCTATGTATCCTCAACTAAATTGGCTAAATCTTAGAATATGGAAAATCTGATTTTGTCAACTAGAGCTGAACCCACATCTTTTATGAATTGAGTATCTGCTGCCTCGTTGGCCTAGGGGTTAGATGTGCCGCCTTTGGATCAACGGGTCCAGGTTTCGATTCTGGGATGGGCAAGTGTCTTTGACTAAACCAGAGGCACTTGCTCTGAGTCTGGGTGTCATTTAATTTTGTGTTCGTGAATGACATGTTTGTAAACTGCCCCGCCATACAGGTTATACATAGGCCAGGCGTTTCGTTTATATATAAAAAAGTATAGAGTACATTTTTACTAGTGTGAACTAAATGTTGATAGCGACGCCATTGGAAAATTAAACCTCAGTGATTTCCCAACTGCAGCTTACTTACAATTTTTAAAACATCTTGTCTCCTCCGGGCCAATATTGCTAAAACACTTTGAACTTCCATTTGGCGGCCAACTCTGATCACCGACCATTTCCATAGCTAACAACCCATTTGAAGACGCCCTGATCACTGCGTCTCCTTCACCATAGCCATTATACAATTGGCTTAAGTCGATTATTCCAGTTGATTCAGAAATCTAAAAATATTTTACTGATGGATATTAACATGTTTGCATAATCTATTGGTTAGTATAAGAGATTCCTAATTAGCTCAGGCCAGATATCTACTAATGACAACCAAGCCGATATAATTACATTTTCATCCTATCTATTCGATAAGTGTCGTTTTGTTCCTGTTTAAATGGGAGCAAAGTAGCTCTTTTCTCTTCTAGACTTTTTAGCGGGCCGTAATGAGTTTTTAATCCTCTTTAAGCTCGTAAGTACGCCGCAATTTACTTTTCACTTCAGTAGCTCAAACATGTAGGTTTTGCTCACTGAAAACAGTAGGCAAAATGCGATTTTGCTCACTGAGTGAGACAAAGTAACTTTTTAATTAAAATTAGAAACATTGACACTCCGTCTCTTTCCCGCCAATAGAAAAGAGAGAGACAAAGCCACAGCACCAACAGCTCCGATTTTGAATTCGACCTCAAAGTCAAACACGTTCGGTATTTCGTACTAACTAAAGAAATTTAGCAAAAATCATATTATGTCTTTTAATGTAATTTATTGAATTTTTTACTTATTGTTGTATTTAAAGAAAAATAAGTATTTACTGCATAAAAACCTGATATTTAACCTATAAATATTTAATTCTAGTTTCAAAAATCTTACGTAATATATTTCATCTCCTATAGTGTTCTCGCTGCGGAAGTGAAAAGTTATGTGTGTTACACGAGGGCAAAGTTTTTCTCATCTCGTGCCTTTGAATCCCTCGCAACACTCAGGAATCAACTTTAGAATCACACAATTCAATAACAGCACTCGCAGCAAAAAACGACTTTGCTCTCTTGTTGCACAAATAACTATTGCCGCACACTTTTTGATTTTGGAACATCTTAGTATTCAGCGTTTCAAATGTTAATATGTATGTATAAGCTTTTAGCTGTTTTATTATTATTTTGATTTAGTTGTTATTATATACTTATTATATAATTATTATATATACTTATTATATAGTGACAACACGGTTGGCGCAGTGATTGAGCGATCGAGTGCTGCGCAGCATGTCGCGGGTTCGATCCCCGCACGGAAGAAATATTTGTACGACCTACAAGTATTTGTTCCGGGTCTGGGTGTTTTCTATCTATAATACCTATGTATGTATTTACAAAAAAAAATGTATCTAAGTAGGTTATCATCCATCTCGTTACCATAACACAAGCATTAAGGCGCTTCACACACTGCCCCGCGCTCGCCTGGCGCGGAGTGACAGATTTTAATATTGTATGCAAGTAACTATTATAACCAGTCAGCCCACACATGACCCTCTGCTGAGTCGGGCCTCCTACCATCACAGGTAGGGTAATTAGCCTACTGTGCAACGTTGGCTAAACGCGTTCGCACATGGCTTCGTTGTCAACTCTTACGACACCCTCAGGATGGAATGGGCTGTTGACAATATGTATTCTAGTTGTTGAGAATAGATTGTGTCACCACCCCATTCCATTCTGTGAGTATTGTAATACCCGACAATATAAAATGACAAGGTCGAAATCCTGGCCGCAAGAGAAGGAAAACTTGATACGAAACCCTGTGCCAAGGTATCTGGCCAGCGTGGCACAGTAGGCTGATACACGCCAAGTGATTGGAGAAGGCCTGACTCAGCTGTGGGGGTAGTAGTAGTAGGAGTCTAATGCTGGGCAATACATTGGTTGTGGACAGTCGTGTATTGTGTATAATTGTATTATTTACCGGGGCAGGTGTGCTTTCGTTTGTGCAACCCAAGTACTGATGGTCGAGTGGTTTCGTCAGGTTTAAGCAACGAGTATGAGTGTGGACGTGCACGGGATCATTATCTTTCACGATGAGTGGCGTGCACATTTCGTCGTTCATGTGCTCTGGTTCACAACAATTTGTTTTGTTCTTAATCATGAAATCTGTGAATCAAGGTATTTGATTATAGTATAGGACGACCTTCACCGATAATTTAATGGATAACAATTATTTTATTAGACATTTAGTATTATAAAAATTAAAAAAATGGGTTGCCTTGAAAAAATCCTGGCCAGTGTATAAAAAAAAATGTTTAACATTTCACCGGTTTGTATAAGTATAGACAAATTCTATAACAATCTCAAGTATGAAGCTCATAGAATATGCAAATGTTAGGTGGCCTATTCTTTTTCGGTCACAACTCTCGGGTAGCCAGGTACAGGTAAATCAACACTAGCATTTTGCACCGGTCATTTTGTCACGTTTGCATATTCTATGGGATTCATACTTTCGATTGGTATAGAATTTTTCTAATAAACAAACCGGTGAAATGCGTTTTTTTTCGTAGTTTGGCCAGGATTTTTACAGGCAACCAATTTTTTTTATAATATTGAACATACTAAATATCTATTAAAATAATTTTCATCCATTAAATATATCGCTGAAGGTCGTTGTATAGCGGGATCTTAGACTATTAGTCTAGTCGACCAGTTGAAAATGGTACAAAATAGAGATACTGCTCTTAAAATAATGTGCGATAGCTCAGTAGTAGCGATAGCGCATGCAACCTAAAAATGTCACGCGCAGCCCTATTTTCAGCGTTAAATTAAAATTATAGATAATGGAGATAGAGTTCGAGGAATTAGGACTTTTTATTGGAAATTTCCTTCTCTTTCAGAATCTTCTTCTTCTTCTCTTTTTTAAATTTCTTAAATATTAATAGTTTATGCCATTTTTTTCATCTTTAATTGTTTATAACTTTTGCAATTTTTTATGTGCTAATACACGCTTTTGGCACATTTTTCTAGGCGTCATTCCGGATCCAATGAGCTATCGCACATAATTTGAGAAGTATCTCTATTTTGTACCATTATCAACTTGCCGAGTAGAATAGATGAGTAATCTTACAAACTGGACGTTCAAGCTTAGACACTTTTATTTGATACATTTTGTAATATTTACAGCACTATATATAAAGTAATATGCAGTTCGTTTCATGTTTGTTTGTTTTTCTTTTCGTTTTGATATAAATTATTGGCCAGTTCCCTTTGCAGGGAGGGCAATCAGCCCAGTGTACCACGCTGGCCAGACGGGATGGTTTCGTATCAAGTTTTCCTTCTCTTGTGGCTAGGTTTTCGGCCTTGTCATTTCCTATTGTCAGCTCTTACGCCACCCTCATGACGGAATGGGGTGGTGACACTATGGGTTACTTTAATCTATCTATCTATATAAATAAAAATTAATTGCTGTGCGTTAGTTTCGATAAAACTCGTGAACGGCTGGACCGATTTGGCTAATTTTGGCTTAAAAGGTGAGAAAATATTAAAATCCTTTTTTTATTAATACATTTAAGTTTTTTATACATACTGATATCATGTACTGATCCGACGTCAGTGAACGCGAAGATAGGAAAAAATGCAATTGCTTGAGTGAACTCGTCATTTATGGACTGTCCTTCCCATAATAGGGTGTTACGCACTTCTCTTGGTGTTGTCAATTCATTGCCATCTGCAGCGAGTCTGGCATGGGAAACTGTAACCAAGGTTGTATGTTAATCGAGTTGCTTAGTGGTAGCTACCACCCTCATGTCCAAGTCCGGCGCCGGCGCCGGTGCCAGAGTTTCTCACCGGCTCTGCTCGGCAGAGCTGCATTCCGAACCGGTGGTAGATGGTAAATAATCAATTTTCAATTATAAGTGGTAAATTGTGCATTTTATTTTGTTGTTTGACTTGTCTAAAGATCTCTATTGAACCAACTTGATTGAATGAGTTTGATTATGATTTTGCCAAGTATGTGAGAGCCGGTGCCCAACAGAGCATTTCCTTGAATTGCCTGCTCCACCTTAGACCCTGTCGTTGCTTTCCATCACGCAAGCCTAGAGTCCAAGGCTTTAAGGTCGTATTTAAAAAAATCAAAAATCCCTCATCTTTTTTTTGGACCTGAGAATATTGACCAGAGGGTCCATCGTCTTTTTTGCCGTGTTTAATGCGGACCGGCGTCCTTAGCGAGACATTATGAAGGTGTTAATGGGCAGTCGAGGTGCGACCCAAATGATTGCCTATCCCACCACCAACGGACGGCGATATACACCAATAATTTTCCGAGCAAATCCAACAATAAAAACACTATCCCCCGGGTATACTGAAATACTTTACGGGCCTCCGGGCGGGACGCTGAAGTCCGTCTGCCGAGCCCAGGTCCAGAGGTGGCTGGGTCCAGGCAGGGCACTAACGGAAGACTAATAGAGGCGCACTAACAGAGATAACTTCCTCATAAGGTGTAAGAATCGTCTGAGTTTATAGATTAGATTATTAGATTAGAGAAGATTTATATTTGGTTTACGTAAATATGATTATGTTTCAAAATTCCGCATTAAGCTCAAGTGGCTTCCCATTCGCCGTCGCCGGGATACTCATATTATTAACCTTCTGTACAACATATTGTTTAATCCCTCTACCCCACAATATCTCAAAGAACGATTCGAATTTCTTCATACCACTCATTCACGATCTCTTAGGTCATCAGAAAACTTGGTACTAAAAACTCCTTCCCACACCACTAACTTTTACGCCCAAGCTTTCTCTGCGCGGGCTGCAAGTTTGTGGAATTCTTTGCCACTTTCTATAGGGCGCACAATTTAAAAAAAAATGGTAAAAGAACACTTTATATATAATCTACCTGTATTTATAATCTACCTGTCACAAACACTTAGCACATATCCTATCACTTGTTAATATTTTGCTATGTATTTATTTGTGTGTATATATTATATGAATATAATAAGTATTATTTGTAGGTATGTATCTATTATAATTTTATACAATGATTTATTCATTATAGAGTATTTAATCTATCAACTTCTTATTTTTTTTCCCTTTCCATATTAATTTATATAATTAACCTATTAAGAATGTGTTATTGTACCTCTTACTACCCGTTCATAACTTCTAAATAATGTCAATCCCAAGGTTGTCGGTAAGGAATCGCATTTAGCGATAAGACCGCCCTTTGTACAAATTGTTGCTTATATTTAACTAGCGACCCGGCCCGGCTTCGCACGGGTGCAATTATCCATTTATTATACATATAAACCTTCCTCATGAATCACTCTATCTATTAAAAAAAACAGCTTCAAAATCCGTTGCGTCGTTTTAAAGATTTAAGCATACATAGGGACGGACAGACGACAGCGACTTTGTTTTATACTATGTAGTGATGTGTTCAGTATAATTCTCTTGTGTACAATAAAGAGTTCATCTATCTATCTATCTATATATCTATCTATCTCCCCATCAGCCCCTACAATTTCGCATCACCGTGGATAGTAACCTAAGTCCGTATGACGCTGCAGCCCAAAACGGGTGAGAGACGGGACATGAGTGGAGGTTTTAGTGGGTAGGGGGCGCGTGCCTCCACATTGCCGGAGTAGGGCGTCTTCGAGTCCGCACATAACCTTATCGCGTCCACTAGCTTATAAGGATTTCTCCGCAAGTTGCGGCGGCAGGGTACCTGACAAAGGCTTTTCCCCACTGTCAAAAAAAGAATAAACTGAAAATCTGGTAAAACTATAAGGCTCTGCAGTTTGCCAAACCATCAGACCACCAGTATCCAGATCCCTCAGCGAAGCCTACGGTTAGCAAAGATCTGTATAGAAGTAGTTTGTTAGGAGACCTTACCGTTGTGGTATTCTGCAGGCAGCACTCGTTCTTGAGGTACAAGGAAAGTTCCCATAGAAGGTTTTTTCAAATTGTTACAGGATCCATCTATCCTTCTTCCCTCGCTTTCGTTACAGGGCTTCACCCGCATTGTACACTTGCTGAAATTTTAATTTTGGTATATGTCATATCACATTCAAAACAGCGTGCAACGTCTTTTAGTTAAATAGGTAGACTTACTTACCGATAGTCTTACTGGGCAGATGGTAATAGTATCCTTTACATTATGGTAGTAAGCCAAATTAAGTTTCACTGGCAGTTGACCACTGCATTGAAATTTTAAAGAGATAAGGTAAACGATGTTGGTAATCACCATCCAGCAAACTCCACCTGTCATATGGACATGCTCATGACAGGTGGACATAGGCTTCAGGTTTCCTGGCAGGTTTCCACCTGGCATATAAATTGATGGTCCATGTGGCGATGGATTTCGAATACACAGTGTTACCACCCCATTCCATTCTAAGAGTGTCGTAAGAGCCGACAAATGGAAATAACAAGGCCGATGACCCAGCCACAAGAGGAGAAAATTTGATTGAAAACCAACCCGGCTGGCCAGCGTGGCACAGTAGGCTAATTACCCCCCATGTAATTTTGAGGAGGCTGGCTCAGCAGTGAGTCTTCTATGTGTATTAAATTATATAGCTATATAGATGGATTCACATAAATGTACAATATAAATCAATCAACATAAAATGTCTAAAAGATTTTGAGAGCAAATTCTCGACATTTCGAATATTTTAAAAAAAGTTCTTATTGTTATTATATACCTCGTTATCCCAGCATTTTCAAAGTGTGTCAGCGCCGCAGCTGTGACGGGTTCTGCTTTGTACAGGTCGAAAACAGTGCCCTCGGCGTCTGTAGCAAACGCGAGCCCTGACAGGCAGGAAACCAATACGAGCTTTAACCACATTTTACTCGAAGAGAGATAAGCAGCTTCTGCAATTTACTGTCTAAAATCTCCTTTTATAACCCCAATTAACGCCAGTTCGTTTCAAGACTGTGGCCATGAAATTAACATTATGTTTGTATTTCAGTGTTCATGTTGCAGTCATGCCTCTATTTCCGGTATATGAAAGTAAATTCGTCGCTTTCGCGTTCGCTTTATGGAGGGAAATCAGCATACTGTTCCACGCTGAGGAGGTGGCACGGAGTTTGGCACGCACAGCATCCTAAAGATAAAATTATTAGTTTACATTTAGTTAAACCATGTTATATAATTTAAACATACGTCTTTTTAATAGAATAGAATAGAATAGAATACTCTTTATTGTACACAACAAAGAAATATACAACGGGGGGTCTTATCGCACTAGGCGATTTCTTCCAGACAACCTTTGGATGGTTATGAGTTGTGAATGTTAAAACGGCAAGTCCAATAAATTAAAGAAGTGTAGATGTTGATACATGTAGACGACAAATACATGTAGATGAGTACATGAAAAATTAATACATACATATATAGCCCTATTCTAATACTTAAGTAACTTTAAATACTATAAATCCTATGAAAATAATATGATACATGATATATACCAAATATATATATGCCGTTTTTAACCCCAGGCAGACATCAGAAGTAAAAGTCAGATATGGCAACATACACATTTATTTCAGTCGAACCTAGTCACTTTAATTTAATCTAGAAATGAAATCAAATTAATTAAATTACTAGCATAGCAATGTGACAGTAAGGGCAGTACTGACTGTCAGAGACAGGGTTCCACGCACCCACCACATTAAGGACAGTACTAATTGTCTGACAACGTTCCACGTCCAATAACCGGGCTGAACTGACTGTCGAGAGACAGTGGTCCGTGTACCGCGACGCCTCCTATGTAAATGCGTACCGACTCAACCGCGCGACTCCTTATAAAGGCGATCACTTGGCGGAAACGTTACAATATTTTACTGTCTGCATCCGGTGCACGTTCCACTAGCGCCATCTAGCCGCCGTCTCTCACAGCTGTTAAATAATATGGCTTCCGGCATGTATATCACTACATAGTATAAAACAAAGTCGCATTCTTATGTCCGTCCCTATGTATGCATAAATCGGGCCGGAACCCCGCCGTGGGATTTGGAGGCGGAAGTGCTCGCCGACGTTTATCGACGGGTGTCGACGGCGCGGGCGGGGGGCTGCAATCCCCCGCCTTGCGCGATCACAGCGTGGCGGGATGACGCCCGCCGCACCACCTTAACACGGTGGAAGGCTCGGTTGGAGACGCCTCGGGACCGTCTGCGGACCGTAGGGGCGCTCCAGCCGATATTGGAAGAGTGGGTGGTGCGGCGGCACGGAGTCCTCACCTTCCGACGCGTGCAGGTGTTGTCGGGGCCCGGTTGCTTCGGCAAATATCTGCACGATGTCGCAAGAAGAGAGCCGACTCCGGGCTGTCACCACTGCGACTGCAGCGAGGACTCGGCGCAGCACACGCTCGAGTCGTGCCCGGTCTGGGCTGAGCAGCGCCGAGAACTCGCTGCAGTCATTGGAATGGACCTGTCGCTGCCGGCCGTTGCGCGAACCGAACCGAACATGAAATATGGGACAACTATTCCAAAGCTAGACTTTTTAAAGAAAGTCTGATTTTTTAAGCTCGCGTGTACACTGCCGTGTTTGCTATAAAATTGAATGTAGCTGTGTTATTAGTTCAGTTGTCTTTTTTATGATATGTCTATATTGAAACAGACTTGGAGATAATGAATACGTCGTCACAGTAATTATTTAGCAATTAAGATGGCAATTTGAAAACATGTTCTGGAAAAAATATCCTATGGACATAAAAATAGGATCGAAAGTACCATTGATATTCAAATCCAAATTCAAAACTCTTTCAATTAAGTTTGCTCGTCAGAGCTCTTTTGACAAGTCAAACAACAAAATAAAATTTAAAATTTACCATCTACCACCGGTTCGTAATGCAGTTTCACAGAGAAGAGCCAGCAAGAAACTCTGTAGTTGCTCTTTTTAGATCGCCATTTTTAGGTACAAGGCCGTGATAAGACAGTTTTGTGAGAGCAAACTCGCGCAATAGTCGCAAAGGGCCAATCATCAGCCAGATCTAGTCAACGATTTTCTTTCTATAGTCTGGGAAACCTTTTGTAGGTCCAGCCGGAGGGACGGGGCTGGGGTATGTGGGAGTCCCGGTCGCGTGGAGATGGTGAGTTACGAACCGGTTTTAGTGGGTAAACCACTAAAATCTACCACTATGAGTCTGCACCATATATATCCTGTATCGCATAGGCAACCAAAATGACACTCAGACGATTAGATCCATCAAGAAATCATTTCCTACAATGTGCAATAATACAGGCAAAAAAGCAACATTGATTTTCAAATCTTGGTCACCTATTTCTCGGGCCATAAATGACCCATAGCTGAGTCGGGCCTCCTCCAATTACGTGAAGGGTAATAAGCCTCCTGTGCCACTCTGCCCAGGTGAATTGGCAGAGGCTTTTGTATTATGTTTTCGTTCTCTTGGCGCTTGGTTTTCGGCCTTGTCATTTCCTATTGTCGACTCTCACCCTCAGAATGCATTGGGGTGGTGACAAAATGTATTTTAAATCATTCACCACACTATCAGTATCCTGGCTCGTAAACAACCTTACCATGTTACATTTCTGCTGAAATGCTATGGATCCATATTATCTAGTGTGTATAATAAAGAGTTGATATGACAGAGGGGCATTAAATTACACTACGTATACTATAATAATGTGATTAGTATGAATTCGAAACGGTGCAAAAAAAATACACGTGATTTTTCATGCGGGGTGGAGATAGTCTTAAACCTCACCAGGTATCACCAAGGGCGAGGGAGGGGTTAAAAAATGTTAAAAAAACATCACGTGATTAATGGACAGCCCCTAAGGTTAATAAACTATGCGTTAGGCATAAACATCTGTTAGGAAAGATACATCATGTTCAAAAAGGCAAAAATTTTAAAAATCATTTGCGTCTAAACTATTGCTCCAATTTAATTGATTTTTGATACAGAGCCTGGAAATGACACCTAGTAAAGGCAGTTTTAAAAAATGCCCCTATGTCGTATCAACCCTGTATAGCAATTCTCTTTAAGATCCCACTTCAATGTAACATTATCAATGTTATGCATATCTGTAATTTACATAATTACTATAGGATAGATTCACCCATTCCTGCAAACGTAGTTGGTGACAAAATATATCACAGGAACTAAAAAGTGAAAAATAACTATTAAATAAAGTACTTAATTAACGTACAAATATTTAATTACCGTCGATGACAATGTAAACTGGGATCGACTTCAAATAGCTCTTTTGCTTTTAATTGTTTTTGAAGTCAGTTTATATAATGAAATCTTAGGTTTTTGCGATTATTACACATTGAAGTTAGTCATTAAATTGATCAAATTTCCAGCTTAACACCATCTGCCGGACCTCTGAGTACTCACTCACTCTCTCTGAGTAAAATGAGTCAGTGATTTAGTAAATTCATGTTTGTAAACTGCCCGCGATACAGGTTAATACCTAGGGCAGCAGTTCGTTCTTTTTCTAAGAATAAAAAATAAAAAAATCTGTCATTTAATCTCCCCCGTAACCACGGCTGCTGCAAAGCATTGGAAGCGCCGGAAATTAAATAGGTAATATAAAATACACACGTTAAATCCGTTAAAGAGTTACTTTCAATCGGTTTTTTTTGACGTTTTAGTGCATAAAATATCGAGTTTTAAGCACTAAAAGTCAACTAGTACTCGTATATCGTCCAAAATAATACCCGAATTTGGCTTGAGACAAATGGTTTCGTTCACCTATTTTAAGTTAACCCTCACCCATGAAAGTTCAGTTTCATAATCCGATATCGTTAAAATCTGAAGACAGTATCAAGCGAATATAAAAGCCTAAATCTGTTCATAAATTACGGGCGCTATGCGGTAACAAACATACGGGTAATTGAGAACCTAGTACTTTGAAGACGGTTTCAAAATACCCATCACTGACACCTGACTGAGGTATGGAGGTTTTGTGTTCCAACGAACAATGAAAATGAGAGTGTGTCTGTGTGCACAAGTGTCACTTTCATTGGCTATGGAGTTTGGTACTGCAAATATCGTCTATAACTTAATTTTAATTTTAAAATGTTTGTGTAGGTGTGCATAGATTATGATGGGGCGGCGCGCAATTCATTTTTTATTTATTTTATTTATTTATTCTTCATGTACAAAATAATGGTACATAAGGCGGACTTAATGCCCTGCGGCATTCTCTACCAGTCTACCTTCGGGTTCGTGAGAGAGAATAAAAGGGGTACAAAAGACATAAACACAAGCTAGAATTTTCTTACAAAAATACTATATAATATATACTATTAAGGCATATATATAAATTAACATAAAATACATATATATATATAATAATAAATCTTGATGATGACACAAACATGTAATTCGGAAAGGCGTGAAACAGGGTTGAAAATTAAATTTGAAGCAGAGGTTGTAACAAGTGGTGTTTAACTTTACGCTTGAAGGACAATTTATTTTGGGATTTCCTAATGTCAAGAGGTAGCGCGTTCCAGAGTTTTATCGCTGTAACAGCGAACGAATCAGAGATGAAACCGGTACGGTGCGAAGGAATTTCAAGGACCAAGTTGTCAGCGGAGCGAAGGTCTCGAGAGTGGGACCCACCCAAGACTTGAAAGTAACTTTTTAGGTAATCTGGAGTTCGAGGATCGTTAATTATAGAAAAGAGCAGGCAGAGATATCTGAGGGATCGTCTCTGACAATTTATTGTGTAATGATTTCTTAGGTTTTCGCGATTATTACACATTGAAATTAAACACTTTTTAACGGATTTATCGCGTGTATATTACATTATTTAATTCCCGAAGTTGGGAATTAAATAATGTAATATACACGCGATAAATCCGTTAAAAAGTGTTTAATTTCAATTTATTGTGTAATGAAATGTCGTATTTTTCACTTAATTAGCGAACATAGCCAAATAGATCATGTATAATCTATAATAAGTAATAAATAAAATTGCAGTATCTTTTGTAATATTAAAAAACTTAGCCAATTTATCACATTGTTAAATACTACGGTATGAATACAAATGTCCTAACATGAAGTTAGATAGTCATTGAAGTAGGTTTCGACAATGTGGTTAGTGGTTTAGCCGTGCGGTGACGGATTTAGGTCATCACCCCATTCCTTCCAGAGGGTGTTGTTAGAGCCGACAAAAGGTAACTTGGCCATTAAGCTAGCCACAAGAGAAGGGAATCTTGGTACGAAATTCTATGCCAACCCGTCTGGCCAGCGTGGCACAGTAGGCTATTTTATCCTCCATGAAACTGGAGGTGGCCCTATATAGCAGGCAGTAGTATGTTTTAACACTTAATAAATAACAAAATACACTGATTATCATAAGGATTTTCACACCACGACCTCATCTTCCTTTCCTACGCCCTAATACCTCCAAAACCAAAACCCAAGGTCATGTACATGCGTTGCTTTGCGCGTATGGACGTTAGCAAACTGAACAGGGATGCGTCTAAAATCGATTGGGCACCTCTAATGGAGGCAGCCACGATCGACGAGAAGGTCTCCATCTTTAATAGTCTGGTTGTCAAATTGTACGACACACATGCCCCCATCAAGCCAGTTAAATTGAAACGTCCATCTGCACCTTGGATGACCAAGGGTATACAAATGGCTATGAGACTTAGGGATCGAGCATTTCGTAAGTTTAAGAAGGATCGCTGTGATAGTAATGGCAGTTCGTATAGGAAGGTCAGGAACAGATGCAATCAGATGGTACGTGACGCTAAACGCCGCCATATTCTCAGTAATATAACCTCATCTTCTTCTGCTGATGTCTGGAAATTCTTAGGAACTCTTGGCATCGGCAAACCGCGGCACTTAGACCCACCTAGCTCAATTAGTTTAGATGATCTAAATCACCATTTCACAACAGTTTCTTCTTTGGATCATGAAACTAAGAATTCTACTCTGTCTTATTTATCTGGTCTAACGCGTCCTGATATACTACCTTTTCATTTTTCTTCCCTCAATGTTGGAGAGATCAAAAAGATAATCCTATCCATCAAATCCAAAGCTGTGGGATATGACAATATCACCCGCCACATGATCACTACTATCATTGAACATCTTCTTTCCCCCATAGCTCACATAATTAATTTCTCTTTGGGATCTGGTGTCTTTCCCGACATGTGGCGGAAAGCTTATGTGCGTCCTCTCCCTAAAGTGTCTAATCCCTTGCTTCCCAACCACTTCCGTCCTATTTCCATTCTTCCTTTCTTATCCAAAGTGTTAGAGGCCTGTGTCCATAAGCAGTTCAGCCATTATATCCATTACAACAGCATCATTAGCCCGTTTCAATCGGGTTTTAGACCAGGCCACAGCACAGTTTCTGCCCTCCTAAAAGTGACTGGCGATATTAGGGCAGGAATGGAGAATACTGAACTCACTGTTCTCGTTCTCGTAGATTTTTCGAATGCCTTTAATACCGTCAGTCACGACATCCTGTTATGCATCCTTTCTCATCTCATGGTCTCTCCGCAAGCAGTGGAATGGTTTTCCTCTTATCTTCAGGGACGCCAGCAGAGTGTTCGCACTGATGAATCTTCATCAGGGTGGAAAACGCTTGAAACTGGTGTCCCACAAGGCGGCATTCTTTCCCCTCTTCTATTTTCTCTTTTTATAAACCTTCTCACACCTGAACTTCAGTGTGCGTATCATCTGTATGCTGATGATTTACAACTGTATAGAAAATCCAGCCTCGATAATTTGCCAAGCACCATCTATAAACTTAACCGGGATCTGGAGCGTGTCAAGAGCTGGTCTGATGGGTTTGGTGTGGCAGTAAACGCGTCCAAATGTCAAGCTATTATTGTTGGGAGCTCCCGATTAGTAAATCGATTAGATAGCACCGCGTTACCCAATATCATGTTTAACGGCTCTATTATACCCTTTAGCTCGTCGGTTAGGGACCTTGGCATACACATCGATAGCACTCTCAGCTGGCGTCCCCAAGTTGCCAGCATTTGCCAGAAAGTCACCGGTACGCTACGGTTCCTTTACCGGTTCAAAAACCTGTTACCACCCAGCATCAAGGTGATGCTTGTGCAGACCTTGGTTTTCCCCATTATAGACTATGGTGATGTGTGCTACTTTGACCTGAATGCAGATCTCCTCGATAAACTTGACCGTCTTCTCAATAACTGCATTCGATTCGTATTCAACCTTCGCAAGTACGACCATATTTCAGAGTCGAGGACCCAGCTAAAATGGTTGCCTATCCGACAGCGTCGTGAGTTAAGAGCGCTGACGACTCTTTACTCCTTCCTTTATTCTCCTAATCCTCCTACTTACCTATCCTGCCATTTCCAATATTCCTCTTCCAGTCATAACAAGAACCTGCGTTCCACTTTCAACCGACAACTCCAATGTCCTATCCACTCTTCCGATTTTTTACACCGCTCCTTCTTCATACAATCCATCCTTTTGTGGAATGCGCTACCTCCGGAAATCAGGATGGTCAACAGTCGGGACACTTTTAAGCGGAGACTTCGTAATCATTTAGTAATTACTAATTAGTCGGAATGGAAGTGATGAATCATTAACTATCTCTATAACCTTATTTAATATATTTGTAGCACATGTATGTAGTTTATGTATGTAGTGTATATATATAGTGTATGTACCTATGTAGTGTATATATGTACTGTATGCATGTAGTGTATGTATGTAGTGTATGTATTAGGTATTTTATTTTTATTTTACACCTACCACACTTTATCTCTGCACCACCCAAGGTTGACTGGCAGAAAATGCCCAAGGCATTAAGTCCGCCTTTGTACATTTGTTGTGCATAAGTGTAAATAAATAAATAAATAAATAATCCCTTGTTGAGTTTGGGAAACTACCCTACTGGGTCAAGCTTCGTCACGTTTATACCACTGGCGGTTAAGGTTAGGGTTCGCCTGATGGTAAGCGGTTATTGTCACAAATTTTAAGTGAAAGCATGACGCTAGCAGTAGAAAGAAAGAAGAAAAGTTAAAAGAAGTCTTCTGCTGAACTCACCAAGGATTTCCGTTAATCCCCTTATCTACCCTCATCCATTCATCCATAGATCCCAGTGGCCTTAACCAGTGTTGTAAAAGTCAACAAAACCCAGCACGCTTGGTGGTAGGATCTAACGGTCCACCCGGCTACCACCCTCACATCTAAGTCCGGCCGCCAAGCAGTTTTACTGTGTTCCGTCGTGTGCATGTGAGAGCCGGTGCCCGACAGGGCATTTCCTTGAATTGCGTACCCCATCTTAGACCCTGGCGTTGCTTTCCGTCACGCAAGCCTTGGATCAAAGGCATTCAAAAAGTTGGTAAAAAGAAATGGAGGTTAATTCGCCTAATGTGCCACGCTGACCAAACCTGTTGGAACAGGGTTTCGTATCAAGTTTTCTTTCTCTTGCGGCTGTTTATCGGTCATGTTTTACCTTTTGTCGGCTCTTGCGACACCCTTAAGGTGGAATGGGGTGGTGACACTATGTATTCTAAATCCGTCAGACAGAGTACAAATAAGCATCGTCGTTTCGTCGTCGTTTCAGCCCATGAGTAACCCACTACTGAGTCGGGCCTCCTCCAAATTCATGGAGGGCAATTAGCCTACTGCACCACGCTGGCAAGACGGGTTGGCACAGGGTTTGTATCAAGTTTTCCTTCTCTTGGGGCTAGGTGATCTGCCTTTTGCGTTCTTTTAGTCGCCTCTTACGACACCCTAAAGATGGTATGGGTTGGTGACAATATGTAATTCTAAATCCGTCACCACACGGACAAATAAGTATAATTTTGTACCAAAGCTTATCTAGGCGGTGCTGTCGACGCCCGCAAAAGTGTTCGAGTCCGCCATCCAAAGCTGCATTCAGGGGCAAGTACAAGCGCAACTATCGGATGCGCAGCACGGCTTTCGGCCGGGGCGCAGCACTGCCACCAACCTGCTTAACTTCATGGCGCAAGTTATACCATCAGTCGACGCTGGCCTGCAGGTGGACGCGGCATATTTTGATTTCCAAAAGGCCTTCGACACCGTGGATAATGATGTCCTATTAAGGAAGTTGGCTGATATTGGATGTACACCACATCTGGTACAGTTCTTTGTCAGCTACATGAAAGACCGCCAGCAGTATGTTGACTACAATGGCTACGAATCGGAGCCATACTACACTAGGTCTGGAGTAAGTCAGGGCAGCAATTTGGGGCCTCTCGAATTTATTATAATGATAAACAGCTTGCCGGAGGTCGTCAGACATAGTGCATGTTTATTGTTCGCAGATGACCTCAAGTTGCTGCTCGAGGTAAGGGATGAGTCGGACTGTGCGCGACTCCAGGATGACATTGACAGAGTGGTGAAGTGGAGCCATGACAATAAGCTATACTTCAATGTATCCAAATGCTCGGTAATGTCCTTCACTCGTGCGCGCAACCCTGTCTGCTATGAGTACAAAGCTGAGACGACACCAATACAGCGGGTCACACAAGTAAGTGATCTGGGGGTACATCTCACTCCAGATCTTACTTTTCGCGAACATATAGTTAAGATATGCAAGAAGGCGTACAGAAACCTCGGCTTTGTACTTAGGCAGTCGCAGGGCTTCACGAATATAACAACAATAAGGGTATTATACGATGCACTAGTTAGGAGTCATTTGGAGTATGGTGCGGTCATATGGGCTCCACATGAAGCCAAGTACTCTATCATGCTGGAGCGCGTGCAGAACAAGTTTACGCGCCACTTGTACTGGAGACTGTATGGAGTGTATCCTTTATACCCACTCATGTACCCCACACTGTTTGTGCTGGGTATGGTCGGGTACAATCAGTTGAGGGTGCGGCGAGAGTTCACACTGGTCGTGTATTTGATTAAATTACTCCGGGGCATAGAGCTCAACCCGGGAGTGTTACAGCACTTGCGCTTTAGTGTTCCGGACCGCTACGTGTGGAGACGGCGGCGCCCGCCACTACTGTCAGTGCCAACCGCCAGGACAAATCTACTGGCGAAAGCGCCTCTCACGCGAGCGATCCGCACTATTAACGAAATCCAGATTAATATAGATATTTTCTCGTGTCAGTTCAGTGAGCTCGCAAGGACTATTTTACATATATTATGTTATAAGGTAGAATAAACTATAGATTTATTAGTATTATTATTGTATTCTGTTTTATATAGTATTATTTTTAATTTGGTATATCTTGTTTTTTATTGTATAAATTTTATTTAAGTAAAGAATTAGTTATTAGCAAAGTGCCTCACTGACGCATTAGGTTTAATCCTGTAATGTTAGTGATAAGGTGGATAAATAAATAAATAAATAAATAAAAATCTAAATATAAAACAGCTAAATCCTTTCAGCGCATTGCGTTACGTAATCGGCTGTGACTTTTTTTTGTCTTAATCCAGCATTTCGTATTGGCTCACGAAAACGCTCAGGTTTTCCTCGAAGGGCGACCAAAATACAACATTAATTCTTGTAACGAATTTTGTATAACGTCACAGGTACAAAGCAAACAAAACTACACCTTAAATTTATAGATATAACTATAGTTCAAATCGGGTTCACGATTTTTGTAGATATAGTATTCAATTAATGGGAAATTAAATCGAGCAATTGGCGTTAGATATTACTTAACTTGCCGATAAATTTAACTTGATACTGTAAATAGAAATCTAAGTATGTCTTTGATATACGTTCAAAACAGATACCAATATAAAAATCTATCTCTGAGCGTTGTTTTTCAATTCGTCCCGTCTTTTCATCGGAGGTATTATAATATTCCTTACCCAGTGAACCGGTACACCCTTCCACTAGTCAAAAAGATAGCGACTTTAAACAAAAATAATTACACTATCGTCCCATATATGACATTAGCTTATTGTGTTGGTGATTAGTTTCACAATGGAGTAGTATTTTGGTAATTAACCCCCGACGCAAAAAGAGGGGGTCGGTCTGTCTGTCTGTCTGTCTGTCTGTGGCACCGTGCTAACCAATATCTGCAAATATATGTGGTGGGGAGAAAATTAGAAAGCGACAAGAATCTATGTATTGACAACTTATACATCTACATCATAATAAGCGTGTACCTATAAAAAGCAGAAAATAAAAATTAAATTAAAAATTTAAATAAACCCCCGACACAATGACCTAACTGCCCTTTAAAAAGTAGAAAATAAAATACATCGCGTTGGGGGACCAGGGGTCAGGTAATAAATAAGTAGGACCGGTCCTCCAACGCGATGTATTTTATTTTCTACTTTTTATTTCTGAGGCGTTCTCGATTATTATTACATTGAGTGGATATAACAAAATTTCATGTTAAGTCAGCAGGAATGTGGCCTAAGGAATAATGTAGGGCGAAAAGTTACCTTTATGAGAATGAAAAATTTATACAAAGTGGAATAAGCAAATCATTTTCTATGAAATCTAAGGACGGCGGACAAGGATTTTTTTAGAAAAAAATGATACTTGTACATGATATTTGCACAAGATTCCTACGGCATTGTAAACGGTCATTTTTAAGAATCATCTTTATCTTTTTAACATTCCATAGTCGAGCTCTTTGACTTAGTACTGAACGGCTAAAGAAATATATTTTCTTATTTCGTTCGGGTTTTGCAATAAAAGAAGATTAATATTTCTGTATGGAGATTAGGGATTCTCATCCTCTGTTTTTTATGCACACAAATATTACATGGTTGCATGAAGAATAAAATAAATAGATACTGTCTGTGTAGGAAGAATAAGGATTATGTTTATTAAATATACTATCACTTATATGTATGCATCCGTGTGGTGACGGATTTAGAATACATAGGTCACCACCCCATTCCATCCAGAGGGTGTCGTAAGAGCCGACAGAAGGAAAATGACAAGACCGAAAACCTATACGCAAGAGAAGGAAAACTTGAAACGAAACCCTGTGCCAACCCGTCTGGCCAGCGTGGCACATGAGGCTAATTACCCTCCATACAATGGAAGGAGCTCCGACTCAGCAGTGGGTCATTTATGGGCTGAGTAGTAGTATATGTATAACAGCAACAGCCGCTTCTCTGTCGTGGCACAATATCTGGATTTGTTTCCTTTTTATACTCTCTTTTTTTGTTGTCGCTGGGGAAATGCTTTATGCATACCACCTCCCGCTCGGGGGGGGGGGGAGAGGTCGGTGATTATGTGGGACTCCCGGGACAGAACCCGTATACCCATTAAAACCCCAGCGGTATATCCTCACACGGCACGCTTGGGGCGCCACCGGTTCGCGTAAGCGCAGTCCACGTTGACGCCCCGGCAAGCGACTATCAGGGAGGGCGTCCCGGTACGCTGGGACGCCCTCAGTCATCAAGGCTTTCGTCGGTGGCGTGTCCCCCGACCCACCACCCCGGCCTCTATGGTGGGGGAAGGAGGTGGGCGTACAGTCGCCTCCTCCTCCCCGGTCTCCGTCTGCGGCGCGGGTCGGCCAGGACGTCCTCCTCCCTGAGCCGCTCCACCGCCTCCTTCTGCGACATAACGTCCTCGCAGAAGCAGGCCATCCTTTTTATACCCCTGGGGTGGAGCTCAATTGTATGGTCCGCCTGATTTTAAGACAATATTCTTCGATCAATGTGTGACGATATATGGTACAGAGACGTGGTCTCTTACTATGGGCTCCATCAAAAGGCTCAAAGTCACCCAAAAGGCAATGGAGAGGGTGATCAGAGTTTCCCTGCGAGATCTAATCAGAAATGAGGAGATACGCAGGCAAACCAGGGTCACCGACATAGCCCACAGGATTGCCAAACTTAAGTGGCAGTGGGCAGGGCACATAGCGCGCAGGACCGACGCCCGATGTGGCAGAAAAGTCCTCGAGTGGTGACCGCGTTCCGGAAAGCGCAGTGCTGGAAGACCTCCCACACGGTGGTCTGACGTAGGGAAAGTAGGCTCCTCCAGCTACCAACACCATGCTTTTTTTTAAACAAAACCCTTGAACTACGTATAGCATGTATCGCGGGGGCTGTATTTATACATGAAATTCACTAACAAAAATGACACCCAGACTCAGAGCAAGTGCCCCTGGTTTAGACAGAGACACTTTCCCGACCCCGGAATCGAACTCGGAGCCCGTTGATCCAAAGGCGACACATCTAACCCTATAAAACCTAATAAAGCTCTGATGACCTTACACCCCCATGTCCCCCAAACCCTATCCCACCTGATTATGCTGCTCCTGCTGAGTCGGGCCTCCTCCAATTACATGGAGGTAATTAGCCTAATGTGCCACCTTGGCCAGGCGGCTTTGCATAGAGTTTCGTATCAAGTTTTCCTTCTCCTGTGGCTGGGTTTTCAGCCTTGTCATTTCCTTTTGTCGATTCTTGCGACACGGTTATGAGGGAATGGGGTGGTGACATTTTGTATTCTAAATCTGTCACCACTGTCTAACTACTACTACTACTACTGCTATTCAGCTCAATAATGACCCACTGCTGAGTCGGGCCTCCTCCATTTTTACATGGAGTGGAAATTGCCTCGCAATGCCTTTAAAAAGACGGTCAAGACAAAACTTTACAAAAATGCGTATTACCGCATTGCTGATTATGTAAACGAACCAGCTGCTTGGGACTAAACTGTTCAGTATCAGTATTTTATGTTGTTTTTTTATGTTATTGCTCATTTACATAAGAAATAGGACCGCAATGAAAAAAATTACCCTCTGAGTTTCTTGCCAGTTCTTCTCAACAGTGGTCGCGTTCCGAACTGGTGGTAGACGGTAGATCTGTTTTTTATTGTGTAATATGATTATGAATAATGTGTTGACTATTTGTAAGTGACCTAAACAAAATAAATTATTTGAATTTGTTTATTGATTTTTATAGATTGTTGTCCAATATATGAAACCAGTATTAATTGACAGCCTATTCCCTGAACGAATTGGGATCAATCACCCGAAACACACAAGAAATAAAGAGGTTTACCAACTTGTAATCCTTGGGGATGTAACGTACAATTGTGATTGAATTTGTTCGACCAAGTTCATGTGCGGGAAGCTTTATTTCATTGTTCGCTTGTTTACTGCCAGTTCTCGGGCTTAGAAGTTTAAAAAAAGTTAAGAGGGCTTTTATATGTATAATGTGTCTGTGTGCGGCATAGTAACTCTCATATGAATGGATCGACTTTGGTGGGTATTTTTTTTTAATCGAACCCCTGCACTATGTACCTATAACCTGTGTCGCGGGGATGACACCCAGACTCCGAGGATCAAAGGCGTTAGTTGTTATAGACAGTTCTTAGACAGCTCCTTCTTATATAGGCAATTCTTATATACAAAGGCTCAAAATTATCAGAACTCATCGTGGTATCGATTTTTATGACACCCTCAGGACGGAATGGAGTAGTGACACCATGTTTTCTTAAACCACCACCATATGGAGTAAACGCCAACGGTGAATTTAACTTTGCCATGTAGCAATTAACTTAAAACTTCTTTTTTTTTCATGATTACCAGAATCCGGTGAATACTGACCGGCCTTTACGGAAATTCTTACTTGGTGTTGGCTATATTATATGATGATAGGTGTTTTAACTATCGCGTAACAGTTTAGGACTAAAAATAAACCAATAAAATCAGTTTAGGAGTTATAATGCTACCAGATACAAACATGAACCAAATCACACCCTGTTTTTCAATGTTGACTAGACAGATAGAGAGAGATATCTCGGCTTTCCTGAAAAAATACAACCAGAAACAATGGCTGAAAACGGAATTAAGTCATTGCACGGAAATTCCAGTCACGAAGTTGAAACACGCTTTGAATGGCGATTTTTGTACTATTGCACCTCGCCAATGTTAGACCATTCTCTTTCTCTTCTCGTCTTCTCAGGGAAAAACATACCAGCTTCGGTGTAAACAATATGTGGTCTTCGTAAACTACAGATTGTTGTTCAATATATAAAAAATCCATACGGTAACGGATTCATTCACGACTGGTACATACTAGCCTGAGGGTGGACTTCCATAGGAAGGAACTGCAAAGGAAAATGTTAGACAAACCCTAATTTACCTCCACGAATTTGGACTGGCTCACGACGACGACGAAATAAATATTTAAATACTAGATGCGGCTCACGGATACATAAATAAGAAATTAGTTATGATGAAATTCAAAATTCTAACTGTAAATTCTAGTGGTCGTCCAGCAGTTGAAATTGGACCATAAATAATTTAAATTCTAGTTCTTTATATATAGTTCTATTTTAAATTTGAATGGCTGATGAAGGAACATGTTTTTGTTGAGGTACTTGTTATTAATTTTAAAGATCAGGAACATGCCATACATTGTTTTTAATTTATTGCTTCCTATGACAACAAAACAGATAAACACAAACAACTAAACAAATCTTCTAATAGAAGGATCTTATCTAGGTTGGAACCGTTAAATATGTCGACACATCATGCCATAGAATTTAAAAAAGAAACTATTGTTTTAATTTATACAGTACTCGTATAATATAAAAAGTTGGGTTACAGCTGAACAATGTTGGGTAACTAATATTATCTGTAAATCCTTGATTTCGAAAGGAATGGCGGATAGAACAATGTGTAAATTTCATGACCGAATTATGCGGTAAGAGACATATATCTACAGGTTAAGCAACGTTTAGCTCTGCTGGACGTAGGATGGGTGTCCATTATCCCCAATTATCCCTATTAAATTATGTTTAATATCTGACCTCCTCTGTACTTCGGAGGGCTCGTAACGCTATCGGACCCGTGTATATAAATAAACGGTTATGCGGTTACGTAAAAAAACAAATAACCGAATTTTCTTCGTCTCCTCATTAAAATAACCGCCAGATGAATAACTAAACATATTGTGAAAGAGAGGCACTTGGTCTGAGTCTGGGTGTCATTAGTGTTCGTGAATTACATGTTTTCTAAACTGCTCAAAATCAAACTTAAACTCAAAAGGAACTTTATTTACGTAGGTTTCAGGTTATCGGCCTTGAAATTTCCTTTTGTCAGCTCTTACGACACCCTCAGGATGGGATGGGCCACCCCATTGCGACACTATGTATTCTAAATCCGTTATTTTTATTAAGTTCCTCTTTATTTCAAAGATTGTTATTCCATGATTATTCATTTTACTTGTGCTCATTTTGAAGCAATTTTTTCCGTACACCGTTTTAAATTGTTTTCTGCAACCCAATACAATTCAAACTTTTAGAATATGATGGCGTGGATAAGATTTTTACACATTTATAGGTCGGACCAACAGAATCGGCATTGCGCGTTTGTAACACCCTCACGTAAGTATGTACAGGCGATGCGGCACAAAATGTGTATCGATTTCCATAATACGCGGTCTGAATTTCAATCAGACACCAGACATGATCGCCTCTTGTATTGGTTATTAAGATTAATGTGTGCTGCGTTTCGGAGCAAGCAACATTAATATATTTGTTGGCTGCCCTGGACTTCGTAGCGTGTAAAAATCAATTAAATGTACCTTTGTCCGATGCGCTAAGTATTTAGGCATTGTACAGAGTTGACATGACAGAGGGGCATTAAATTACACTACGTATACTATATGTGATTAGTATGAATTCGAAACGGTACAAAAAAAAAATACACGTGATTTTTCATTATTTTTATTATTTATTTAAACCTCACCAGGTACACCAAGGGGGAGGGAGGGGTTAAAAAATGTAAAAAAAAACATCACGTGATTAATGGACAGCCCCTAAGGTTAATAAACGATGCGTTAGGCATAAACATCTGTTAGGAAAGATACATCATGTTCAAATGACGCAAACATTTAAAAAATCATTTGCGGCTGAACTATTGCTCCAATTTAATTGATTTTTGGTACAGAACCTGGAAATGATACCTAGTATAGGGAGTTAAAAAAAATGTCCCTATGTCGTATCAACCCTGTATAATGAAAAATCGAATTAAAATATATAAGTTGGCTCATCTGAGCTCTTTTGACATGTCAATATACAGGGTGGTCAAAAAGTCATGGATCCAACGCAACCAGCGGTTAGATGGGGTTATCAGCAGCAAAAAATTGTTCTACGGGAGGTCCCTAAGGTCAACTCCTGCAGAGTTATAATTGATTTTGTGTTTTTATGAGAAATTGTCCTTTTTTTACTAAAACTTGATAAAATTCCACAAAATCTACATCCTGTATCGTTTTAAAAAAATTCAATAGATTGGTACTGATGAGCCCTTTCGAGAGACATGCTATTTATGGTAGTTTATTGGGCGTGTTAAAGATAACATTATGTTTTCCGAAAGACATAATTCTTAAATCAAAACTTGTTACTTACTTCGGACCCCACTGTGAAAAAAAAACTCTACAGAAAAGTGCCACTGTATCACAATTTTTGGCGCATTTAATAGGGATTCTAAAAAAGTATTACACATGGCTATGCGTGGCTTCGATATCTTTCAAGGACGATCTTTGGTAGCAAGGCCAGAGTTAATTCATACATAAAACTCGGTTAGGTCTACTAACCTAACCTTACCTAAGCGTGATCGTTTTCCGGACTACAGGGTCTTTATCGTCGTTTCAGCCCATAAATGACCCACTACTGAGTCGGACCTCCTCTAAGTTCATGTTGGGAGATGAGCCTACTGTGCCACGCAGCCAAGACGGGTTGACACAGGGTTTGCTTCAAGTTTTCCTTCTGTTGCGGCTAGGTGATCTGCCTAATGCGTTCTTTTAGTCGCTTCTTACGACACCCTCAATATGGTATGGGCTGGTGACACGACACGGGCTGAAACGACGATAAAGACCCTGTAGTCCGGAAAACGATCACGCTTAGGTAAGGTTAGGTTAGTAGGCCTAACCGAGTTTTATGTATGAATTAACTCTGGCCTTGCTACGAAAGATCGTCCTCGAAAGATATCGAAGCCACGCATAGCCATGTGTAATACCTTTTTAAAATCCCTATTAAATGCGCCAAATATTGTGATACAGTGGCACTTTTCTGTAGAGTATTTTTTTTTTTCACAGTGGGGTCCGAAGTAAGTAACAAGTTTTGGTTTAATAATTATTGCTTTCGTAAAACTTAATATTATCTTCAACACACCCAATAAACTACCATAAATAGCGTGTCTAACGAAAGGACTCATCAGTACCAATCTAGTGAAAATTATAAAAAAGATACAGGGTGTCGATTTTGTGGAATTTTATCAAGTTTTAGTAAAAAAAAGACAATTTCTCATAAAAACACAAAATCTATTGTAACTCTGCAGGGGTTGACCCTAAGGACCTCCCGTAGAACAATTTTTTGCTGATGATGGCCCCATCTAACCGCTGGTTTCGTTTGATCCACGACTTTTTGACCACCCTGTATATTTTACTTTTACCATTTACCATCGGTTCGGAAGGCTCCTCAAGTGTGCGGTGTACACAAGCGCCAAGACAATGAGGGCGCCGCCACCAAAATCATTTATTACACTTACACAACAAGATATTTTTTGTAGTGGAATATCGATAGGTAAATTGGTACAATGGGCGCAAAAAATGCCTTGTTTTTTACAAAACATTTTGCATTTATTTTACAAGTCTCCCAAGATATTAAACTAATAAAATATTATTTAAGTATATTAAATTAAAGAACATTTTCATATCGGTCAAAATTAACAAATACATTAAAAAACTACATCGAAAAATGAAGATTCGTAAAACTAGGAGGCGCTAGGGTTTCGCACACAGGCCCTGCCAGGGGCTGGCGCGGCCCTGGAGAAGAGGCGGTTAGAAAATCTGTAGTTGGTCTTTTTAAATAGCTTCTTTTTTATATTTTATGACTGCTATGACATATTTGTGAGACCAAGCCCGCGCAATTGGCACAAAAGTAACACATACTTATCCATTACGGTTACTCAGCCTATGCATGACCCACTGCTGAGTGTAATAAACCTACTATGCCACACTGGCCAGACATGGGTTAGCACAGGGTTTATTCCCTTCTCCCCTCGACTGTGCCTTGTCGTGGTGAAGGGGCTTGAGTGCCTCAATGATCCATGGGGCCATACCGGCCAGGGCCTCCCATGCCGGGCGGGCCCACGGGGAGAGGTGAGACGAAGAGCGGCACCCAGCACCGCAGTGGACTGGAGCTCCAGGGACTCCTCTGTCCTCAGAGTTGCCCTGCGATTCCTGGACCGCTGCGGTGCACCAACGCCCTCTGGTTGTCGCTAACCCGAGGGCTGACGGGCCTACTTCTGCAAGGCCGTAATGTCGCAGAAGGGGGCTGCGGGGCGGGTCGCAAAGGAGGGAGCTCCGGCTGACCCGCGCCGCGGACGGAGGCAGGAGTGGAGGGGGGTCGTGACGATGCAAACCCCTTCTGCCCTCACCTCAGAGGCCGGTGGTGGGTCGGGGGAACCGCCACCGACGAAAGGCTCGATGACTGAGGGCGTCCCAAAGTACCGGGACGCCCTCCGCCACCGCCGCTGGGGTTTTAGTGGGTAGACGACTCTTGGGTAGACGACCCTTGTCGGAGTCCCACATAATCACCGACCTCTCCCCCGGGGGGCGGTGGTATGCATAAAGCATTTCCCCAGCGACAACAAAAAAAAGGGTTTATATCCTTCTGTTTGCTCTTACGACACCCTCAGGATGGTATGGGGTGGTGACACCATCGATTCTTAATCCTTCACTATACGGACAAACATACTTATCGTGTGAGTTTTTAATGGTGTAATAGGCGTCAGTAGCTTGCACTTTACACGTGCACTTTTGAATATGCCTTTGACAATGCGAATGGGATACGGACCCACGCGTGCAAAGCTCTTTGGATTCCCAGGTCAGTATATAGTAGACTAGCGACCCGTCCCGGCTTTGCACGGGTGCAATAATGGTGTAGATAAAAAACTTCCTCTTGAATCACTCTATCTATTAAAAAAAACGCATCAAAATCCGTTGCGTAGTTTTATAGATTTAAGCATACATAAGGACGGACAGATTACAGCGACTTTATTTTATACTATGTAGTGATGAGCTTTAACAATTGTGTTGAATGAATGTGGCGTACGCACCAAACACACTGTAGTTAACCAGTCAATATTAAACAAAAAAGCCGTTATCTTTTGAATATACCAAATGTGCAAGGTATTTCGTAATTATGTGCATTTCTTTAAAATCAAAGCTGAAAATGTATTTTTCCTTACATGTCATCCATAACTGTCCACAAAGGCAATTGAAATGTTCTACGCTACGTTAGCAAGCAATGGACTGTGAATGTTATTGTAGCGTAGCGTCTGCGTCCGTCCTACAGGATCTTCGACCTTTGGTGATGTTACAGTATAAATAGGCTAATCAGTAGCTCCAACCACTCTGTTCATAAAATACCTCGGAAATTACAGATGCAATATTACCATACAACTTAAACTTTACTTAAAATCTTCACCATACTTAAATAATATCGGGATAGTAATCAGATAAATAATTGTCCGTTTAGTATACATAGTGTCACCAGCCCATTCAATCTGGAGGCGACTCCCTCAGCCGACAAAAGACCCGACAAAAGGAAAAGACAAGGCCTAGATTCTAGCCGCAAGAGAAGGCAAAGTTGAAACGAAACCCGTCTCTGGCGACCGCGCTCCGGAAGGCGCAGTGCTGGTAGAGCTCCCACACGGTGGACTGGCGACCTGGTTTAGGTCGCCGGAAAACGATGAATATAGGCGGCCCAGGCCTTTGTGGAGATCCTTGGGGGAGACCTATGTCCATCAGCAGACGTATTTTAGCTGAAATGATGATGAAATGATGATGAAATGATGAATCTCTGCCACTTGGCAAAGAGGCAATGTATATTTGACTAATTGTTGCTGTGTGTGTTTGGTTAGTGTTATTTGGTGTAGTTATAGTTGTAGATATGGTGTTGATTTTGGATTTAGGTACTCCGGATTGACTGTGGAATATTTTTGCACAGCATATTTTTGTATAAACCAGAGGTGACAAACACACTCGTATATACAATAAGTGCAGGTGTAAGCCTTATATTTTACTAGCGACCCGTCCCGGCTTCGCACGGGTGCAATGATGAACATCTAAATGTATCAGTGTTTCTCTAAAATGTTATGCATCTACTATACTTATAAACCTTCCTCTTGAATCACTCTATCTATTAAAAAAACCGCTTCAAAATCCCTTGCATAGTTGTAAAGATTTAAGCATACATAGGGACGGACAGACGACAGCGACTTGGTTTTATATAATGTAGTGATTTACTATTGTTTCTTTTTAGTGAAGTTACTGCTTTTATTGTAGATGGTCTGGGGTTCGTTTCAGGTTATTTATAATGAATATCTCTAATGTGGTCTAGTTTCTTCTTTTTCATGTAGATGAAAAAATAGGTTCGTCTGTTTTAGTGTGGTTAAAATATTCAGGTAAAATCTAGGAAACTAGAACTTACTCAAAATCACATCAAAATAGAAAAATACTTGAATAAATAGTATTCAAGATGGCTGTTTTGACACGACAATATACATTTTTCATTAACTTTTTAACACCGGTTCAAAAGGTTACTCTACGGAGAAGAGCTGGAAAGAAACTCAAACATCCCAAAGAATAATAATTATCCTCGATAATCTTAAAGATAGAGAGATAGAGATAATCAGAATGCATCATGCCGAACTCAATCAAATAAGAAATTATATAAGAGGTACAGAACTTTGTCACCTGCCGGTTGTCAATCTCAAAGCAGTCTAACCTTAAATTCTTTTTCAGATTTTCTGATTCCTATCCCTTCATGCTAATAGGTAATAGTTTGTCTTATCGCACGTTGAATGATTCACGGCCACACGTATTATCTATTATTTATTTCATTATCATCATCAGCCCGTTGCAGTCCACTACTGGACATAGGCCTCTCCCAAGATAGAAGTATTTGAGCATTACTAATTAGCTTGATGTTTGTCGCAGAATTTGATCGGATTTTATTATTATTCTTTTTCAAATTATTATTATTACTGTTTAACCTGAGTGCGTCGTTATATATGTATGTATCTATAATATATATATATATATATATACATAATATTTTTGTATTATAAGTAGGTATGTATGTCTTATATGTATATGTTATATATGTTTATTAATGATAAATCTTTGTAATGTAGTAGTGCACCTGCCACGCTCCGTTTCTGCACCACTCTAAGGTTGGCTGGTAGAAAATGCCTAAGGCATTAAGTCCGCCTTTGTGCATAACTTTTATGTATGTGCAAAAAGTATTAATAAATAAATAAATAAATAAGATATGCCACAGAGCCCAGTCTGCAATGTTTTTTTTTGTATGCGTTTGGGTGGCACCGAGGGTGGTTTAGATTCACAAATCAGCTCGACAGATGGCGATGCAGTCGGTAAACGAATATCATGCAGGACAACGTCTGCTCGGTCAGCTTATAGTTTAAATAGAGTAGGAGTGCAGAATGTTATATGTTAATATATTTAAGTATACATAAAAAAAATATAAAGTCAACAAAAACATCATCACACGTTTTGTTTATTGTTAGTTTTACCATCATAGTTCCATAAGTCGAAAATTATAAAGTGGTACTAGGCGGTGGAAATACGTTCTCAGCATTATTTATAACCAAGTTATACTATTTAAATAAAATAGGGATAAATAGTTATAAAAATAAAATAAAAATGCATACATAATTTACAAAAAAATGTGCCTTCGCATCTGTTAATGAGTTCATTCTTCTGTTAATGACTTGAGTCACTCTTTGACAATACAGCTCGTAAGTCTAGAGGTTTGTCGATTTGCATATTTCTAAATTCCATACTAACAAAGGACTGCAGTCTGCGGCAATAATGGCTTACACTCTTACACGGTGTGCCAAAATCTAATAAATATTCATAAGTATTTGTTCCTATCAAACTTGCACTTATCATTTCCATCCGATATTAATTCACCTACTAAACTGCGAAAAATTTAAACCCAGCGTTTATTCCACATTTAAAAATAAACCATGACGCATGAACATTTAAGGTGCAAAATTATTTTGTTAGATGGTGTAGTGTGAAGGGCAATAAGTGGTGATCGAATTGAGATACGGGACAGCACGTGTCGGTTATAGACGCACAAGTGTTTGTACAAACTACGATATTGCTTATGGTGTGGAAAATCCTGTACCCTACGACCGTGTACTTGGGGCGATTTTGTGGAAGTATGTGATTTCTGATTTTTAGAAGGCATATTCCAAAAGTTTGACATTAAAGGCTATATGTGGATGGAACATTTGTCAAAAAAGTCATACAAATAGCATACATCCCTTAAATGACCCACTGCTGAGTCGGACCTCCTCCCATTACAGGTAGAGTAATTAGCTTACTATGCCACGCTGGCCAGACTGGGTTTTCGGCCTTGTCATTTCCTTTTGTCGACTCTTACGACACGTTTAGGGTGGAATGGGGTGGTGACACTATGTATTCTATATCCTTCACCACACGGACGCGCAAGCGTACTAGTGTAGCCATATCAAGTGTCAGTGTACCAAAAAATAACAACATCTTGAATTTTGATATAAATGAGCCCCACTGAAGGAGTTATCAATCAATTTCTCCACAAAAACGATACTAAACCCACCCCTTTTCTGGTCTTACCATGATTAAGTATCGGTCGCACGAGGAAAAAGTTGTTCAATAAAATGTAATAGCCCGTGAAAAATGACACGTGCACGGACGTTAGCAAGTCATCATATTGGCTCACCATCTATCACTATCGAGGCCAATCCTGGGCTTATTGATTTTGTCTACAAATCCTAAAATGTAGTTGACACTCTTTCCGCAGACACAATAGTCAGAAACTTTGTGCTTCTATAATAGTAGCACAAAGTTTCAAGCTTTCGTCCCAATTGATTTTAAGCGCTTCATATGCCATTGGTTCTCAGCCCATAAGCGCTCATACACACGATCTTCATGTTGCCAACGGCACAGACAACTGCAGCCGTCGACCGTACAACTTCTGCTGCCGTTGACTTCCGTTCGCTGCAGTCGGATGCCGTCGACTGCCCTTGGCTGCCGTTGACGGCACTCGCCGACGCTTCAACGGCTGCCGCCGACCCGCGTCGACGGCTGCAGTTGTCTGTGCCGTTGGCAACATGAAGTTCGTGTGTATGATCGCTAAATGACCCTGAGTCGGGTCTCCTCCAACATGGAGGGTAATTATCAGCATATGGAGACATATGGTTCCGTGTGACGACGGATTTTAAATACACCAAATACGCCACTCTGAAGGTCCCGTAAGAGCCAAAAAAAGGAAAATGTATGGTCAAACCCCGAGCCGCAAGAGTGCCAAACCCTGTGCCAACCCATCTGGCCAGCGTGGTACAGCAGGCGAATTAACGTCTATGTAACTGGAGGACGCCCTACTCAGCCGTGGGTCATTTAGTAAGTATATGGACTGTTCTAAGCCTGTAGAAAGTGCCAGCATGACGCTGCCAGTTGAGGGATTCCTTTAACAGCCCACAAACACCACGTTTCTACTGCTAGAGCTTTGGAGATCTTACTCACGCGCAGGAAAAGGACCATCCTAGGATGATGTTATTTCGTTACGGTTTTCTCTATAGTGTCATGTCATGTAATCCAAGCCTTTTGTTCGAGTTGAACTTTTTAATGGAACACTGCAAAGACTTAAATGGGCTGCAGCAAAGAACATGCATGCATGCATCTCATAAATATTTACGACAATTTGACCGTAAACGTTAATCTATGAGAAATGTACTCAAAATATCGTGCTTAGAGCACAATAATACTTTAATTGGCGATGTTTACTCCTTATGGGTTTAAAAAAACTGTAAAGAAAGAGAGAATTGGGGGGAAAATGAAAAAAATCTGCATGGCACAAAATAGGAAGAAGGAGACATTTTATACTCGTACATACACAACAGGTAAAAATAAGTATATAATATCTGCATATTGGCATTTCACACATCTAACTGTTGTTATACGGAAAAGGTCTGACTCAGAATTCCGTCAGGCAACAGGCGCCAGACACTGATTTTCAATTAGACCACCTGAAGCCACGACATGGTGTTAATGTAAGGCTTTTCACTAACTGGAAAAGTATAAGCCAATTTTCTTTTTTTTTCAACGAGTTAATAGGATGAATCTAATTTCCCGTCCTTATAAGCACTGACCCCCTTAATCACTTCTGTATTCGACATTACTCGAAAAACCTCACATCAAAAGGGTTTTCTTCGAAAGGACGTGGAGTGTTCCCTTTCAAGTTATGGAACATTGGAGACGACCTAAATCACTTGAGGTTTGTGAATTGTGTGCGAGGAAAATATATTTGAGGAGTGAAATTACTGAGGCGTGAAGGAAGATATTCGTGGGCATATTTTCGTAACTATTGATGATATCTCTGAAATATTTTCACAAACTAGGAAACGATTTACTCTGTAGATCATAAGTGTGAGGCACCATGCGGTAAAGAGTTTAGATTACGTTGTGTCACCCACCCATTCCTTCCGTTGCGTGTCGTAAAAGCTGGCTATATGTCACCAGAAAATCTGAGCGCAACAGAATGAATATTTAAAATTAATTAAACCCTTTGTGAACACGTCCTTGAAACTTTTCAAGCCCCCATGGAGGCATCTACCCCTGTAGGAGGTCATTTTTAAGAGATAATAAACTCCTACGAGTTGTTTCAAGCTCAGATGAGTTTATTTATTGCAATGAACATTGATATTAATTTATTTTGCTTACTCCTACTGTCAAAGAATTTGATAATTTTGACTGCACGCTGTTATTTAATAAATACCCAGATTTTATTGCAATATTTTCTTCCTTTTTTGCCAATCATATTATAATTACTCAGTTCACTTGCTACGAAATTTCATTTATCAAATAATTGAGACTCCCATAAGCTATCGAGAATTTGTGCGCCATCGAATAAAGAAGCACGCACTTAGGTGGCCCTTTTTTCGGTAATCCTATCATATATGATCATGAAACGTTTGACTATATAGTTTACGCGGACGGACCTCCACAGATTTTCTTCTGGCGGCTAAGAGAAAGGAATGATTTTTTTTAATACAATAGCAGACCAACCACTACATTCATTATTTTAGACCTCAAATACTTGCCAAGAAAAATCATTACATCCAAAGAATGAGCCGCGATTTATATTAAAAATCATCAAATTTCATTATAGAGGTCATTCATACAGTCACGAATTGATCAAATTTTAAACTCAACATTGTAACAACTCTGGACACTGTGAGCAATTTCTGCAAGCACAGGGAACGTTATTAATAAAACAAAATTGTAGGCGGTAGAATTAATTATTTCTTTGTACTTTTGAAGACAACTGTCATCTAGTCTCCCCCGTGGCCACGACTGCTGCAAAGCATTTGAAACGTCGGGAGTAATATACACCCGATAAATCCGTTAAAAAGTGTTTAATTTCACTGTGTAATAATCGCGAAAACGTAAGACCTCGTTACATATAGCATTGTCTAAAGTTAACTATTTTATGCTTCGATAATTTACACTTCTTTTATCTATCCAACACTGGGAGATAAGACTAAAAATAACATCAAGCTAAGCACTTCTACAGTCAAAAATTCAACAGAAGAAATGCCTCAAACGAGGTAATACACGTATAAGTGTAAAACCTAATTAAGGCTCTTTGATACGTCGTATTCAATACCCAAAAAAATATAGTCAAATATAGCTGCTACTCGCAGCAATCCTTACGCAAATCCGTAGTTATTAAAACTCCAAGTTTACCCCGGCGGGATCATCCACAGATGAGTCCAAATATTAAACCTGACCCAAAGAAATATATTGCGCGGTAGGCCAAGGGATTAACCCAATGTCAACAGTTCAACGCCGCACCCTGCGTGTTTGCTGCACAGATATTATGGAATGGTCTATTTTGGTGGAAGTCTTTTTGTAACTGGAAAGTTTCTGAAGTGCAGACTCTTAATTGTTCACAACTTGTACACAATGTAAATGTACAATTTTGTATTTTAAGGCTTACTTAAGCTCTCAGCATTAGTAATCTTAATTAATGAAGTCTAGACATCGTCATTACATGAAGCAAAATGTGATCTACTACTGCTACCATTCAGGCCATAAATAACGCACTGTTGAGTCAGGCCTCCTCCAATTACATGGAGGATAGTTAGCCTACTGTGCCACGCTGGCCAGAGGGTTTGGCACAGGGTTTCGTATCAAGATCGTTCGTTCCCTTGTGAATAGGTTATCGGCTTGACATTTTCTTTTGTCGGCTCTTAAAACACCCTCAGGATGGAATGTGTTGGTGATACTACAAAAATTGAGAATATTGTGCTCAATAATGACAAAAAAACAGGTCGCTCTAGATTTAAACACGTGTATTTCACTCAAGTTAAGGCGTTGCCATATTTACATACCCAGGAAGAGATTATTACAGAAGATTTTTAATTAACTACTACTACTACTACAATTGATAAAAAGATGCCCGAGTGGTTACGGATTTAGAACATATAGTGTCACCATCCCATCCTGATGGTGTTGTAAGAGCTGACAAAAGGAATTAACAAGGCCGATAACCTGGCCACAAGAGAGGTAAAACTTGATAGAAAACCCTGTGCCAACGTGGCACAGTAGTATCTCTATCAAACGGGGAGAAGCCCAACTCAGCAGTGGGTCATTTATAGACTGAATGGTAGCAGTCGTACATAACATTTTGCTTCATATAATTCCGATGTCCAAGACTTCATTAATTAAGATCACTAACGCTGAGAGCTTAAGAAATTCTTAAAGAAAAAACATCGGGACTTTTTTTCTATTCGCCCAGGATTTCTGTTTGCTTAAGCTAAACGCCGTAATACGTTTAACCCATAAAAATATAGGTCGCACCTTACCATAATTTTCACGCGAAAACGTTTACACGTACAAGAACATACGAGTTGTTTGCGAAATATATTAGGCGGTTGGCTAACTCAATTTTATGGGTGAAGCTTTGCTCGAGGGGTTGGGATGGGATACGCTCTTTAAATTGCGAGGGATGTGAAGATTACGATATTAAGGATATTGGCATTGTTGAGATTGTGATTGGTTTGGGAGATAACAATTTTGAAACAACACTGCTATTGAAAATAGGAGATTGAAAAGTTATACGGTTATACGTTGTTTTTACGATTAAAAAATGTGTATACATAGAGAACCGATATTGTTATTTCGTCAATAATCACTATCACTACATAGTATAAAACTACGCAACGGATTTTGAAGCGGGGTTTTTTAATAGATAGAGTGATTCATGAGGAAGGTTTATAAGTATAATAGATTGCCTCGTTGGTCTAGTGGTTAGATGTGCCGCCTTTGGATCAACGGGTCCCGGGTTCGATTCCGGGGTCGGGCAAGTGTCTTTGTCTAAACCAGAGGCACTGGCTCGGAGTCTGGGTGTCATTTCTATCTATAATATGTATGTATTTACAAAAAAAAATGTATATATGTAGTTTATCATCCATCTCGTTACCATAACACAAGCATTAAGTTGCTTAGCTTGGGACGAGATGGCGTTGTGTGACATGTCCAAGGATATTTATTTATTTATTTAATAATATTTTAGAGAAACACTGATAAATTTAGATGTTCATCATTCCACCCGTGCGGAAGCCAGGGCGGGTCGCTAAGATGTTATATAAAAAATACAGACTTAAACAAATCTTGCAGAAACCTCCTGATTAGAGTGGCTCCGGCATTTGAAAAAAGTTTTTAAAATTATGTTGAAATAATCATAACAAAACTTGGTGTTTGGTTTGGAAGCATCCTTAAGTTCTCAAACTCAAACGCAGTAGGGGAATAAAATAATTTCGCGCGTATTTTAATACAGCCGAAATATGTATTAGTTGGTGGTCGTTGGGATATAAAAGTCTTGGAGTGGCGTTCCCGTGTGGGAAAAAGAAGCGTGGGAAGACCCCCGACTAGGTGGACGGGCGATCTTGTGACGGTCGCTGGAAGTCGGTGGATGTGGTCTGCACGAGATCGTGCGTGGTGGAAATCTATGGAGGAGGCCTATGTTCAGCAGTGAACCTCTGTGGCTGATAGTTAGATGTATTAGTTGGTAGAAGAATTTTATTTGAATATTTTCTTCTTCTTAGCCATTTAAAATGAACAGAATTATAGGAGTTGCTGGCTATATTAAAACTAATTGTACAGTTTATTTCTTATATAATAAACACTTTCTTTAATAAATACAAATATATCTATTTGTTACCTATATTACCAATTTGTATATTACTTATTTGTTTTTAGTTTGTAGTTTCAGGAGTTAAATAGCAGTCGTGGTGTAAAGATTTCATATTTGATTATTCAGTGCCAATCGGATATCGCTTAATCGGATCAGTAATTAGCATTTTGCTCTTACAAACAATGGGGATCAACTGCACTGATTAACAATTGGCAATTTCATAAATGGACTATTTGCAAATCGTCTGTGTTTATCAATGTACGTAGTTGTATATTAGGTTTGAACTGGGTATGCTAAGAATAACTTACCAGTGGAGGATTTAGATTTTATAATATGAATTTAATTTATACTTACAGGCAACAGATATCGCAATCTGTTAGAATAGGTCAAATAATAGACAAATCAGATTTGAAATAAAATAATATTGCGACTATAAATTGAGATTTAAGCTATTATATCCTATTTTTCAAGTTGGATCAAATTGCACACGCTGTTTAAACTTGATTAAAATCGGTTAAGTAGGTTAGGAATCCGACGCGGACAAACAACGTGACGCGTAATTTAGATATTTTAAGAACATAGTAAAAATAATGCTATTGCATTAAGAAATGTATCATAAATCCATTTAATATAGTGACATCACATGCCTAAACTGACAAAGAGCAGTATAAGGCACACATAGATAGAAGGGAAGATGGTGAATTGCTAAATAAAGTCCTGGAATTGTGACCATGTACTGAAATGAGCTGTGCTGGTCGGTTTCTAACACGGTGAACTGGCAACCTGGTTAAAGTCAACGAAATCTGATGGACGTGGGCTCCTCAACGATTCCATAGTCAAAACTCAAAAGTCTACTCTCTAATCCTCCGATTAATTATTTACAGTAATTTGTTATTTCTACGTTCATTATAATATAATTTACTCCCGATAAATGAATTTGCTTCGATGAAATTATCGAAGTCTACACCTAATTTCACAAATCGGTTAATTAAAGGTAACGTGTAAGGGAACGCGGGCACTGGCATAGATATCGTAAATTTTAAGAAAAGTAGAGGTACTATATGGTCATTCCGTGTGGTGATGGATTTAGAATACGTAGTGTCACCACCCCATTTCATCTTGAGGGTGTCGTAAGAGCCGACAAAATTAAATGACAAGGGCGATAACCTAGCCGCAAGAGAAAGAAAACTTGATACAAGCCCTGTGCCAACCCGTCTTGCCAGCGTGGCACATTAGGCTAATTTCCCTTGCGTGCCTTTAGGATCCGTTGGGGCCATACTGGCTAAGGGTCAATCAGGGTTGCCGGGCAGGCTCACGGGGAGAGGCCAGACGAAGAGCTTCATACGGAGGCGTGGTGGGTTTTTGCTCTGGGGACTCCTATGTCCTCAGAGTTGCCTCGGGAGCCGTAAACAGCCGCGACACACGGCGTGGTGATTGCAGTGTAGGGCGGCCAGGCAGGTGGGCCAAGGATGCCGCCACAGCCACGTGGATAGGGCGCTACGTCATTATCCGGCGCCTGACGGAGGCACGTGCAATATCCCGCACGTGCTTCTCGATGGGTCGGGGACGTCTAGAACTCTCCATTAAAGCGTGGGGCCCACTTGTACAAACGGGCCAAGGCCCCAGTAGGGTCGCGGAGCATGCTCCCCATTGTCCCCAGTTGTCAAAATGCGAAGTGTCGAAATATGCGACTGAAGTTGACAAACTTGCGAATATATTTTTGTGACTATATTGAGACACGCCATTATGCAGGTGTGCGCGCCACCCAAATCCAGTAGCGCTGTGTTCGCTTCCCTTCCAGACCATTACTCGGGAGATTAGCCGCGTCTTACTCAGCCGTCCTTTGGATATTTGCCGGTTCTTCCACCCCACTGCACCAAATGCCCGGCTAATTCAGTTTCGGGTATACTTCCGGCATGGCTGTTTTGTTTCTGGGTAAAAAAGCGCCAAGTATCGTCACCTTGCATGGTTGATAGTTTTGGAAGAATCTTGTTCCTTTTTTGTTGTTATTCTAGGTGAACCAGCCACGCTTTCACTACTTATCTTGATGTTCACTTTCATCTATTATTACCCCTCCTAGAATTATTATATTCTTGTTTTTTAATGAAACCGTTGCACTAGGTATAATCTGTATCGCAGTTTACAAACATGAAATTCACGAATACAAATGATACCCAGAGCAAGTACCTCTGGTTTACACAAAGACATTTATCCGGCCCCGGAATCGAACCCCTTCACATGACATTATGTCACATGGTCATCTGTCACTCTCAGAGTCTTCTGTCTTCTGTCATTCCTTGTTCATATTGTGAAATCTTCAGAAAGTTGAGTGTTCGGTTTTTTCTTATATACTTTTACGCATTGTAGAACCACTACTGAGCTGGGCTTTCTCCAATTACAAGAGATAAATTAGCTTACTGTGCCACACTGGCCAAACGAGTTGGCACAGGGTTTAGCTTCAGGTTTTCTGCCATGTAATTTTATTTAGTCGGTATGACACCCTTCCAGACGGAATTGGGTGAATTAACATTTAATTGTGATCTCCCAAAAAAATATTGTACTGTATGTAAAAAAGCGTCGTATGTATATGTTATACATCACGTAGCAAAAAGGGAGCATTTTAATCATAGAGACAATCTTTGCGGGTTGACAGCGAGTGAAATATTAAAGTAAAACAAAACGCCTTTGTTTACAACCACCCCTCATATCACCCCTCTTGCGCACAATGTGTAATTACTTGGCATTTTTCTGCCGTGCGCCATTTTTGAAGTCGATGTAGTTTTACGCGTGCTTTATTGAAACATATTAATTATTGTACTTTCATTGATTATAAAATATCTATTGACAAAACATGTATATCATCTGATGCATATTGCATAATGTGTTGCCAGTGATGACTTAGAAATCCGAGACTAGAGTTCACAATGAGTTAATCTACGTGATAGAATCGGAAATGAGGAAATCTGAGCACCAAATCGACCGACATAGCTCAAAGATTGCACAGTTGAAGTGGCAGTTAGCAGGCCACGTAACGTCGAGTAACAGACGGCTGTTGATGTTGAAAGTTCTGGAGCGTGGAAAGACCCCCGACTAGCTGATAAGACCACCTTATAAAGGTCTCCGCGTGTTTGTAGAAGCAACTTGCAGAATTTGTTTCAGATGTAGCTTTTTATCTACGAAGTAACAATTAATGTAATTTTTGGGTTCGACCCGTGTGGGGACGGGTCAGAATATAAAACTTCCCCACCGCACGCTGGGAAATAACGCGTGTTGTAAAAGTCAACAAAACCCAGCACGCTTGGTGGTAGGATCGAACGGTCCACCCGGCTGGCTACCACCCTCACATTTAAGTCCGACGCCAAGCAGTTTTACTGTGTTCCGTCGTGTGTATGTGAGAGCCGGTGCCCGACAGGGCAATTTCTTGAATTGCCTGCTCCATCTTAGACCCTGGCGTAGCTTTCCATCACGCAAGCCTAGGGTCAAAGGCATTCAAGTCACTGATAAAAAAATAAAGCTTTTATTAGGAACGATTTGGTGTATTTTGTTCTATGTTTAAAAACATGTTATATATTTGGGATATACGGTAATTGTATTATAGAAAACGTATCTCTAGAATACTGTTAAAACAATATTCCAAACACAGGAAGATGTTTGATATATCGTACATTTTTGCTGAATCAATTGTAACATTTCTGCAGTTTCCATACAATAGCTGTTCAAGTCACAGCGCTCGTTTCAAAGACAAAGAAATTCTCTTTGACTGTATCGGAGTTCACAGTACCTTTGTCATGCAGTTGGAATAGTTATAATAGTTTGCTTCGCTTAGTTTTGAACTGGACTTATACATGAAGGGATGCTCGGAATCGCTTGGATCTAATGGAAGAATGTACCAATCATAAGAGTACAATACAGTACAATGGAAACTGCAAACTGAGGTGACTAAACTGATCCTAATTCCTTTGTCTAAATCCAATACCCATCTTTTATTATATAAAATTTGCTTACGTTTGACTTCAATCACGCTTCATGAAAGCCGAAGATGAGGCTTAAGATTGTACATGTTTGCCTAGGTGTTTGTTCACGGATAAACACATGGTTTTTTAACAAAGAGGTCTACCCTTGTGGCCAGAATTAATTTAATTTAAATTATTGGTTATAATTTGAATTCTAAACTCGTCACCATATAATATCTTAGTAAAATTGAAAATGTAATGAGATGTGATTAAAATCAAAATTAACTTTATTCAACTATATTAATACTTTTGTATCGTTGGATGAAGCTACCACCGCTTCGGAGTGCTGATTTATAAAGAAGATCTTTTTCAATGGATTATAAAAAAAGATGTGAAAGCAGGGTTGCTCTTCCGTCACATAGATAAAATAAATAAATATCCTTGGACTTTTCACACAACGCCATCTCGTCCCAAGCTAAGCAACTTAATGCTTGTGTTATGATAACGAGATGGGTTTATCATCCATCTCGTTATCATAACACAAGTTATCATAAATACTTATATACATTTTGTTTTTATAAATACATACATATTATAGATAGAAACAAACCCAAACATAGAGTTTTTTTTTGTGTGTTTAAATTTAAACAAAATGGATTTTTTCTATTGAACCCTAGTCTATTCCAAAGACGACAATTCGGCTTTGAACTTTACTGAAGAATACATACACTAATCAACTCAATGCTGTTTAGTGCTTTTTGTAAACAAGACCAAATTTAAAAAAAAAGCAACTACAGAGTTTCTTGCCGGCTCTTCTCTGTAGAGCACCTTCCGAACCGGTGGTAGTTTCGGCATGAATGTGAGTGAAGGCAGGGATTGTGAGCGATCAGGGGAGATGGAGGGATTGTTGGAGTGCAGAGTTGTGTGTGAAAGGTGTGAATGTAGGTATGACGACTTAGAGGTGTGTGTGGAGACTACCACCTAGTGTGGGACAGGGGCCGTAAGATGATAATCGTGTTTATAAATATGACGATTTATAAGAGTTTTGTGATGAGACCTACGTAAATAAAGTTCTTTTTGAGTTTGAGTTTGAAACATCATCTCATAATTGACTGGCTACTTAATCATGCTTTCTCTAATTCCTCTAGAGGACAACGAGCAAGTCATTTCATGTACACCAAGTTTGTCAGTTTTTGTCACCATATTTTCCTATAATTGACTCGGCAGAGGTATATCAGCGTGTTGTGGTTGATTCTCATTAAGTTTTCACGATAGCCAACCGCCACATCATGTGCCACATAACATTAAATTTCACTTTCTATTCGTGCACCGACTAAATATTTGAACAGGACAGGGTTGGGATCTGTTATACAGGTCAGTTTTACGGTAATTAGGGGGAATTCACTTCCTCACTCACGCTTGACTTGCGTATTTAGAATAACGCTTAGTGACTGACGCAAGTCTGTAAGTTCATCCTTTAAAAGTGAATTTTATATTCACCAATTTTAGATTGCAAATCTTAAAAAGAACGTTGAGCGATTTAGTAATTTTTGCTGAAATTACAATTTTAGTAACATTTGTATTAATAAGGTAATTGTGATAAGCATATTTAGGCCTTAATAATTTGGTACTATAGGTAGTCATAGTTACACCAATCTATTTTATCCAAAGGGTGACGAGGAAACCTTGTTAAAAAACAATTTGATAACCCGAATGTCAAGAGTGGCAGAGTTGGAAAATTTCCATGTAATTAGAGCAGGCCGGAATTAGCAATTATTCTGAGATAACGTACCTAGGGGTTGAGGTTATGGGCAGATTATAACAATTATAATAATAAGAGATTTAATAAAAATGGAGATTATTTAAAAAACGTACGTACACGTTTGTCGATTCCTTCTTAGTAAAATACCAATTTGTTCGACCGTACCCTCTTGTCGGAAGTTTGTGCGCGCATTTGGCGTTGACAATATTTTCATGTAATTTACTCTTTTTGGGCCCGAATAAATTTGTCCCCACACAAATTTGTCCCCGCGCCAATTTCGTCTCCGCGTCATGTCCACAACAGATGTTTAGGATTCTTTCGCATTATTCATTCGGCCTATTTGATATTTTCAACTTTGGTCTCGTTTATGCAAACGTCCTTGTGGTGACTAAGATGTTGTGTTGTCTTCTAATGATGGCAAGTTGTTCGTAAGGAGCAAGTGATGCAGACAACTAAGCATAGAAGGAAACCTTGAAACTAAAGTCTTTGTTAAGTTACTTTCCAGAGCGGCCTTTTTGACCTATACTACTGCTACTACTATTCAGCCCATATATGACCCACTGCTGAGTCAGGCTTCAGGTAATTAGCCTACTGTGCCACGCTGGCCAGACGGGTTGGCACAGGGTTTCATATCAAGTTTTACGTGCTTCTTAGTGCGACAGAGAGACTGGCTGAGACGAGGATCCCATCTGAACACCTACATGCGCTAAGCAGTGCTTGACTTGCGGATTTTAAACTTTCTTAAACTTTTTTAAACTTTTTTTAAACTTTCAAACCTCTTAATCTCAATTTCAAAGACTACGCATAAATTCCTCGGCATCTACTCGCTATCAAATGGGACACCCAGCTTATTTCGTATTATAAAAATTGCAAGTATATAATATTTGTAGATCTATAAAATGCATTTTCCTTTTCGCAGTGAAGTATCCTTTGTCGGGAGTGCGTCTAAAGTTTCTCAAAGTAAACGACTGACGGATAGTGCAAATGATATTAAAGCGGTAACTTAACTTAACTTGGTCCCTTCCTAAAGTGAATAGTCCTCCGATTAAATAATAAAGACTTTTCGGGCTTTCTCCAATTATACATACATACATATAATCACGGCTTTAGGCGGCTCACTACCCGTAGGGGTAGGCAGAGACCACTTGCTACGATCCTTACATACTTGTTGCGCTTCGTCCACTTTCTTGATTCCCTTCATACATGCTCTTCGGTTTAGGGTACTCTTGACCTGGCCTTTTTCCAAGACGTCCCTAACTTGGTCGCGAAACGTCCTAGGTCTATCCCTTCCAATACATTCATTCACACTCGCCTTATACACTTTTTTTGTCAATCGTTCTTCATTCATTCTCTCGACATGTCCAAACCATCTCAGCATACTTTTCTCAATTATTAGTATTAAAAGATTTCAAGTATTAGAAATGAATGAAATGAAAGATAGAGGTGTACTTCTATTGTACACCAAACATATTTCATAGAAAGGTTTAATACGACTTATTTAGTACAAAGAGCGCCAAGAGCGATGCTTAAGACAACCGTTAAATTAGGCTACTGTAAAAAAACAATAATGAAATGTGTGGGGACGGATTTAGAAGATCTCATTCCCGCCCCATTGCAGCTTGACGAATGAGCAAAAAGGAATCCAGAAATGTATACGTTGCCAACCTGTCTAGTGTGGCGTAATAAACTGATTAACCTTCATTTGACCGGAAAACGCCCAACTCAGCTAAGCGTAATTAATTAATTGAAAATATTCAAATTAAAATATATATTTTAAACAACCCGCATCAAGAAAAACAAAAAAAGACTTCGTTATCCGTGTGGTGGGATTAAGAATACATAGTATCACCACCCCATTCCCTTCTGTGGGTATGGTAAGAGCCAACAAAAGGAAATGACAAAGTCTACCTGTGCTAACCCACCTGGCCAGCGTGACACAGTAGGCTTATAACCCGCCATATAATTGGAGGAGGCCGTATTTGCAATGGGCCATGTATGGGCTGATTAGTAGTTATGACTCGCAGCTAGGAATTCATTTTGCGGCGTCAGCACGAGGTTGTACTACTGGTAAAGACATTGATACTGTGACTGATTCACTCCAACAGATTCTTGATAATACACTTCACAAAGAAGCCATTGTATCCTTCAGGAGAGCTCTAGACGAAAAATGTTCTCCGCTAGTTGGCTCAAGTTGAATGAACATCATTACTTCAGCTACTACGATATTCAATAAACAAAAGGACAGAAACGACATTTATTGTTTACTTAATAATGGGACCTAATTGATGAACTTTAAGCGCCTTTAAGGTTGTATGAATTCTATAGTAATACTAATATAGTCCAGTCATCTTCGGCTAAATTAGGTGAATATCTCGGCAAATCGAGATATCCTATATTAGTCACGTAAAGACAAGTATTTTGGCATCCTAAAACTGTTCTCAAAATTCACATTACTTGCATGTTCGCAAGTTCTATTGATTCTATTTGAACTTTTCGAGATAGAGGGTGGAGAGCGCGCGATCTGAAAATCATGTGAGTTCAGGAGGTGAACTGGTAGTCCCGGTCAAAAAACAAATATTAATTCATGATCATTTAATATTAACTTTTACATTATCTTGATTTTCATGGTTTCTTATTTATTTTATCAATTATCCATAATTATCCCATTTAGGAATTTCATTCAATTAATTTTATTTTGGGTTTATGTTTTACAATAATGTTATAAAATCGTTAGTGATTTTCTTCAAAGATTAAAAAACTAGTCGTGTAAACTTATAGGTGGCTTAGATGAAAAATTAAGCTCAGTTCAGATAAGACAGACTACCCTCATACAAGACCTCGGCACAAAACCAATAAACTATCTAGACTGAAGTTTAATTAAATTTTGTATTGTCTTAAAACTTTTGGCGCAAGTCACAAGAGGTTCTATGAAAAATTTAATTATCTTTGTTTATTATTATTACAGCTTCCTTTATTGTAATTAAAATAACACTTCGTAGATACAACATTATTTAACAACGAGAACATAACTAAACTATTTAAATTTCTTAGACGAATTTAGAATATGTAGTGTCACCCCATTCCACCCTCAGGATATCATAAGAGCCGACAAAAAGAAAATGACAAAGCTGATGACGTAGTCGTCGAAAAGGAAACCATAATACAAAACACTTTGCAAACCCGTCTGTTCAGCGTGGCATAGTAGGCTAATTATCCTCCATGTAACGGGGGAGGTACTCTACTCAGCAATGGGTAATTTGTGGGCTGAGTAGTTTAAGTTCTGATAGGTTAGGGACTTCCCCAGGCGAGCTTTCCGGTTGAAGCTGGATCTGACATGGCTTTACCTGCAGCTGCCCACAATCCAAATCAATCATCAATTTGATGTCTACAGGGTTTAAAATCGCTTAAACTTTGCACCAAGCATAAGCTATCGCTTTACTTCGTAAAGTTCGAGGAAACTCTTTGACTAGGGTGGCTCCAACCCGCGGAGTGGAAGCGTTAAAATTTAAATTTATCATTAATAATAACTGAAAGAAATCCATCTGCCTGTTCATACTTTGATAATGGAAAAGTTTTCGCGTCGAAAAGTTCCTTGCTTTAATGCGAAACGAATTTATGTTAGTTCGCGGTTTGGCATTTAATTGAATTGTTTACTTGCCATGAATAATTCTGGTCTCTATGTTAACGCGGTTTTAGTAGCATCACCACATTGCAAAGGCGTGGTTCTGGGGAGTAGAATTCTTAAGGATTTTTTTTATATGGTTACCACACACGTCGCTCATTAACCGATTTGAAAATGTGTGTAATATTTAAAAAGTTTAACGATGTAACAAAAAAAAAACCATTTCATGTCGGTGCCAACTTAAACTGACATCAACGTTATTTAGGATAAAAGTATGCAAAAAGCAAAAGTAAGGCACTATCTTCGCTTTTAGTGGTTATTATGAAGTTAGTTTACAAGGTTTGATATTTACAAGAAAAACAACTGTCTATTCACTGTGGCGCCAAAGGCTAATGATCCATTGATTAGGGGAACTTCGACAAATTGCCAAATCTTATTTTTTTTTTATTTTTTTATTGAGAGTACATATCTAATGACATTTAAGGTCCGAGAGGTGAATTTTTGTTTAGATCTATTAATATGACATAGTTGGTTTAAATATACATCATAAATATAATTACTCATCATCATTTCAGCCGATACATGACCCACTACTGAGTCGGGCCTTCTCGAAAATGGAGGGAAATTAGCCTACAGTACCACGCCCGCAAGACAAGTTAGCACAGAGTTTACATCAAGTTTTCCTTCTTTTGTGGCTGGGTGGTCTGCATCTTGAGTTCCTTTAGTCGCTTCATACGATCTCCTCAGGATGGTGTGGGTTGGTGACATTGTGTATTCTAAATCCGTCACCACACGGAATATAATTACCTACTAGACTACTAAAACTCAGCAACAATATTTACCTTATAGGTCAGTTTTGGACCCAAACTTACATTGGGGCGTGAAGGAACAAAGCGAGGGTGACTTTAATATAGCAAATGCATATTTGATGACATCATACGCTGGGGTCCTGTAGTTAGGCCACATAAATTGAGATAATCATGGCTTAAGCAGCTTTAAGGCTTCCACCTAAACATACAATTAAATTTCCTATATATAGACGTATAATTGTCTGTATAGTAACTGATATAAAGAAATAGTGATACCACCTCATTCAATCAGGAGAGTGTCTTAAAAGCTTAATATAGGTAATAGTACTAGTGACTGCCTCGATGGTCTAGTGGTCAGATGTGCCGCCTTTGGATCAACGGGTCCCGGGTTCGATTCCGGGGTCGGGCCAGTGTCTTTGTCTAAACCAGAGGCACTGGCTCGGAGTCTGGGTGTCATTTCTATATATAATATGTATGTATTTACAAAAAAAAAAATGTATATAAGTAGTTTATCATCCATCTCGTTACCATAACACAAGCATTAAGTTGCTTAACTTGGGACGAGATGGCGTTGTGTGAAATGTCCAAGGATATTTATTTATTATTTAGTAAAGTAACAAGGTAGAAAACCTACCTAACCTCGAGAAAACGAAAACTTGAAACGAAACCCTGCGTCAACTCGGCCAGTGGTCGGCTTGCAGTTTCGTGTAATATTTTCATTCAAAAATGATGAAAATCACCAAAAAACTTACCTCAAAATAGGCACAGCCAAAAATAAACAACAATAAACGCCGGAGTTAATTCAAAGGCAATGGTTGTTTATGTTTTTACCGATTTTGTTGTCATAGATTTTGAAATGGGTTAACATTTTTTTATCAAGAAGTTTTAGTGTCGATTTTTAGTGCAATTAATCGTAAACTTTTTATAGGACTCTGATAACTAATTCGTCCAATACAAATTAGGCTTCTTATAAATATCTGTTGATCATCTTGATTTCAAGTTTTCTGCCAAACTACTCAACCGATTTCGATAAAACTGATGTTGGAACAATCTCGAGTCAATACTTATCAAATAAAAAAGGTTTACATACATATTACGGCAATAAATAGAAAAAAAACATAGTTATCACCGAATTAAGAACATCTTCGTTTTTAAAGTCAGTTGAAAAACGAGACCCAACATAGCAATGGGCCTCCCAATATAGTGGTGGTATTATGTATTCGAAAACATTGACCGCAGATCATGCTTAAATTAAATGTTTGCATATAGCTCCAGGAAAACACTTCATTTTAACTTCTACTTCTTTTTAAACTGTTACTTTTTATTTGCACGGCCCTTATAATAAAAAGAAACTACCAATATTTCCAGGGCGTGCAGAGATAATAATGACTGATTGGAGAGAATCGCGCTTCACTATCACTATCACTGATAGTGATGATAGTGATAGTACACTACATATTTGTAAGTGTCCATTGTGTCCTATGCAAAATAAATGATTTGACTTTGACTTTATAAAACAAAGTCGCTGTCGCCTGTCCGTCCCTATGTATGCTTAAATCTTAAAAACTACGCAACGGATCTTGAAGCAGTTTTTTTTAATAGATAGAGTGATTCTCAATAGGAAGGTTTATATGTAAAATACATGCATAATATTGTAGAGAAACACTGATACATTTAGATGTTCATCATTGCACCGTTTGAAGCCGGGGCGGGTTGTAAAATTCGTAAAATTTAAGAAGAAAGAAAATGTATTTATGTAACATGTCATTACAAACCCATAGCAGCACGCATTGTCACATGGCTTAACAAAGTAAAATTACCAAATTTAAAAGTGACTCAAGTTCCTCGACGCATCCCATTAAGCTCGTCTCCTCCGTTAATTTGACGACAAAATTACGGTTACGCCGAAATGACGGCAAACTTCCCAAATGCTGCTCGCTGAGTTACAGTTACTGTTGCGTTAAAAGAATGGAGCGTGGCTCAAATTCTCGCTCAGGTACCACGGTTGGTTGGTCTTCAAAGGAATAATGTTGACTACATATTTCGGTAATGAGGTGCCAAATGAACTTAAGGTGATGGATTTAGAATACAATCTATCAGTAACACAACTTTGCATGTGTGCTAAACTTGCTAGTAGCACGTAAAGTTACACGTCTAGTTTAGCTGCACAATAGAATAGCAAAAATGTTTCAAACTCAAAAGGAACTTTATTTACGTAGGTTTCATCACAAAACTCTTATAAACCGTCATATTTATAAACACCATTATCATCTTACGGCCCCTGTCCCACACTAGGTGGTAGTCTCCACACACACCTATCAGTCGTCATACCTACATTCACACCTTTCACACACAACTCCTCACTCCTACAATCCCTCCATCTCCCCTGATCGCTCACAATCCCTGCGTTCACTCACATTCATGCCGAAACTACCACCGGTTCGGAAGGCTGCTCTACAGAGCAGAGTCGGCAAGAAACTCTGTAGTAGCTTTTTTAAAATGTACTCCTTAGTTTTATTATATAAATCAGTTACTGCGTTCACAATCGTCAACGGATACATACTACTACCAGGTCAGAACGCGGTACCAACCGAGAAGACCTCAGTAGACTATCTAGCCACTGTAGCACAATTATCCTATTAATCTTCTTGTCCGTGTGGTGACGGATTTAAAATACACAATGTCACCAACCCACCCTATCCTGAGGTTGTCGCAAGAGGCAGATCACCTAGTCGTTTGAGAAGGAAAACTTGATACAAACCCTATGCCAACCCGTCTTGCCAACGTGGCACAGTAGGTAGGTAGTATATAGATGTATAATTGCGTTATACGTCTAAATACTACAGCTAATTCACGAGAGATTTCCTAGGCAGAAATCAACTCGGTTTAGCACCTACAATTTACCTGCACGTCACCCGACGAGCGCCAATTCATTAAATTTGACGAGCCGAGAAATTCGAAGCCAGGACTAATTATGGTGCTTATTCTGGGTGCTAAGCTAGACTATTCGACTTATGCTTTATATTTTCATTGAAATATTTTGGAGTAGGTACCTTAAATCACCAACCCAAATCATCCTGTGGGTTTCGTAAGAGGCGACTAAAGGAACGCAGTAGGCAGTTCACCTAGCCTCAAGAGAAGGAGAACTTAATAGAGATCCTGTGCCAATCCTTAGCAGCGTAGAACAGTAAGCTAATTTCCCTCCATGAGTTTGGAAGAGGCCTGACTCAGTAGTGGGTCATTTATGGGCTGATGATGATGATGAGGAAACAGGAGCTAAAATAAAAAAGGTGAACATTAGTACATAGAAAATGTTCGTCTTTTTATATAGACTTATGAATTGCCAGCTCAATTCTGTGATAAGCAGTCTCATTAATAAAAATTGCTTGTTCTTCTCAGCAATACAGAAACACAACTAAAATTTCATTGCTGTAAATTACGAAGGCAAGAAGAATATTTCTACTCAATTTATTCACTCATTTAATTTCGTTTAAAATTAAACACAGCTCAGGTATAAAAATATTATTGCACAGCTAATCAAATTTTATCCAATGGGTAATATTTTTATTATCAAGTGAAGCACGTAAAAATATCTTTCTCAATGAATCGAAAACCATTCTGTTGTATCATGAAGAAAAATGCAGATAGAGGTGTAATGATCCAAGTTATACTAAATAAGTGATATTATTCTTACTTAAAAATATCAGATAAAGAAAATATCTAAGAATGATTTTGCTGGAAGCTCACCGAATCAAAATAGGAGCTATTGCAGTATGAAATGCGGCAATTACCTCAAGAGCGGCGTGTCACACATCGCGTTAACTCTGCAACGTACTAGTGATGTGGCGTGTACCATCATCGATAACATTACTAATAGTTTTCTCAGCATGCATGCATGCTCGGCTCTCAAATTAGTGGATATAAATATATATATTTTTTAAATGATACTTTCAAGTTGTAAGTTGTACATGTTATACAATTGGGGTTTTTATAATATTATCACACACCTTCTTTTTATGTTTAGTTGGGGTCGAAGTCATTGTTTAAATGTTAATCTCGGATTAGTCAGCATATGACCTTTTACTTATAATTGTAAAAGACGACACGGTTGGCGCAGTGGTTGAGCGATCGACCGCTGCGCAGCATGTCGCGGGTTTGATCCCCGCACGGAAGAAATATTTGTACGACCTACAAGTATTTGTTCCGGGTCTGGGTGTTTTCTATCTATAATATGTATGTATTTACAAGAAAAAATGTATATAAGTAGTTTATCATCCATCTCGTTACCATAACACAAGCATTAAGTTGCTTAGCTTGGGACGAGATGGCGTTGTGTGAAATGTCCAAGGATATTTTATTTTAATTGTCCATAAATAAGTATTTAATAAAAGTGCGCCGATACAATTTTATTTCAATACAACGCCCAACTTCCAAAATTCATTTCAGATAATCAGCTACGTCAGTCTATTTATATGTATAAAAATACCACAGTTATTTATAATACTATCGATAACTACTTCTCGTCGCCCTATTCCTTTGGTTGAGGTGTCCAACAGCAGTCAGGAAGTCTAAGCTCAGCTCTCTTGCGTTTCAAACATTCGGTCTAATGACCCAAACTCTGGGAAGTTTATGACGTGAAGGGGATCTTATTTTGTGATATAGGAAGTCCTGATGCTTTTGAGGTGTGTATTCGATCTGAAAACGGAATAAAAGGAAAATATTTCAACATAGTTCAAACTCAAACTCAAAAGGAACTTTATTTACGTATGTTTTATCACAAAACTCTTATAAATCGTAATATTAAAAGTTATTACGTCCGTGTCCCACGCATGGTGGTAATCTCCATACACACCTATCAGTCGTCATATCTACCTTCACACCTTTCATACACAATTCCTCATTATTACAATCCATCCATCTCTCTTGATCTCCCACAACCCTTGCTTCCAGCATTCATGCTGAAACTACCACCGGTTTGGAATGCTGCTCTATAGAGAAGAGCCGGCACCAAACTTTGTAGTTCCTTTTTTAAATCATTGGTCTTGTATACAATAATTAGGACATCCTGGATCCCCGCAGTTGGAGGTCAGGTTTTATGGATCCGGGGAGCGTAGAGTTGGCAATTTTCATCTGACCTAGCCTCATAATTCGGGCGTTGGAGGAAATGTCTTGTGTTTGTCACTGGATCCAACCTTGATCGAGAAATAGATGCCTCTTCACATCAAAGCGGGCAGTATTGTTAAAGGTTGATTTTTTGTAGCGCTGAAACCATCAATTAAGTACTTTGTCACTCACACTTGCCTCATATAGGTGGCTGGGTAAGCTAGATAAAGCATTCAATAACCCTCAAGCATGGACATTCATTTAGTGCAATATGATCCTGAGTTCCTCCGATCGTGGATAAGGACTAGTTCAGAATAAAAAACACACATTACTCCTCCACGAGACTCCACGGGCATTACATAACACCATATCAGTACACTCTGATGCAACCCTAATCTCTTACTACAAATAACCTAATTAAGTTGTTATCTCGTCGAGAATGGTTTTACTATTAATTTTATCATGACGATAGTGCGCGCAACATTCTTTTGTGCGCAACCTTATCTTGTTTGGAGCTTTTATCAGTGAAAAGTTGTTCATCGATGTTTGAAGCATATACTCATGTGATACACTGCCTTGATTACGGCACGTTCTCTTTAAAGGTGTTGATTATATTTAACTGTGGCTCTAATAGTAAAATCATTAACGTCAATAGCATAATTGAAACCGGATGGTTGTTGAAAGTATTTTTATCACCATTAAGTAGTATAGTTCTTGCAGATTGGGTTTATACTTTTTTTAATAACTTCCACAATATCCTTCATTTTATAAATAAATAAATAATAAATATCCTTGGACATTTCACACAACGCCATCTCGTCCCAAGCTAAGCAACTTAATGCTTGTGTTATGGTAACGAGATGGATGATACTATAGAGAATGTGTTATGGTAACGAGATGGACTACTTAGATACATTATTTTTTGTAAATACATACATATTATAGATAGAAATGACACCCAGACTCACTCCTTTTTTTCATTGGGCTCGGAACTGTGGCCTAACCTGATTTGACTCACTAACAAAATCTTTAAGGAGCATAATATTATAGTGTACACTGATACTATCAGAATAAGGAGATCATGTTGTTACATCATCATCATCATCATCATCATTTCAGCCAAAAGACGTCCACTGCTGGACATAGGCCTCCCCCAAGGATTTCCACAAAGGCCGGTCCTGGGCCGCCCGCATCCACTGCTTTCCGGCGATCTTAACCAGGTCGTCGGTCCACCGTGTGGGAGGCCTACCAGCACTGCGTTGTATACTGTTGTTACATATTGTAAAAAAAAACAAAGGTGCTTCTTGTCTGTTTATTCTTAAGTAGTAGGCTATTTACTCAAATTTCTTTTTTACTACTACTACTACTACTCAGCCCATGCATGACCCACTGCTGGGTCGTTCTCTTCCCTGCAATATGGTTGAGGAGAGCGATGGCTGCCGCATGCGTCATGCTTGTGAACAGGTGCCGTTGCTGGGGGTCGGTTAGCTCGGGCGTTAGAAGGTTAGTATTGTTGATTAGATCTGGCTGCTGTTTGGCCCTTTGCGACTATTGCGCGCGTTTGCTCTCACAAACTGTCTTATCACGGCCTTGTACCTAAAAATGGCGATCTAAAAAGAGCAACTACAAAGTTTCTTGCCGGCTCTTCTCTGTAGAACTGCATTCCGAACCGGTGGTAGATGGTAAATTTTAAATTAAATATTATTCTGTTGTTTGACTTGTCAAAAGAGCTCTAATGAGCCAACTTGATTAAATGAGTTTTGAATTTGAATTTACATGGAGGGTCATCATTAGCCTACTGTGCTACGATAGCCGGACGGGTTGGCACAAGATTTCGTATCAAGTTTTCCCCCTCCTACGGCTAGGTAATCGGCCTTGTCATTTCCTTTTGTCGGCTTTAACGACACCCTCAGGATGGAATGGGGTCGTGACACAGTGTATTCTAAGTCCATCACAATGCTTCACAATATAATAAATTGTGCCAAATGCATGTAAATACATGTATATTTTAATTTTGCCGCAATCAATTCTGCTACCGTAAGAATAAATTACAAGTGAAAAACAATTTCATACAAGCACAGTGCATGCCATACGCATTTTGCACTCACAAAAAGGTGTTTACTTCAAGCTATAATTATCTGAAATTAAAACAAGGTTTTGTCAGCTCAGTAAAGCAATGTATTAAATGGAGAAAACCCTTGGGGCTAAGTCACAACAGTGTTTATCATGATTGATAAAGCGTGTCGCCATGCTTGGCACATGTAAATTTATCTTACACAATGTTTAATAAAACTTTCATACAACTGCTATAGCAATTTCATCCTTATGCTTTAAGTCATAAAGAAAACCATTTTTACCTTTTTAATTATAATTACTTTCCAATTCCCTCTTTGGAAAAATTCTATTTGAATTATCCAATAAATGTTTTTATGCAAAAATAATAATTCGGTAATATCAGGCTACAATTTGATAATCTTTTCACTACATAGTGACTTAAACTCTATTACTTGTGAAATACAGTCTAATTTCATTAGTTTTCTAGTTTCTCTAATCTAAATTCCTTGACACGCCGTTAAATGTGAACGTTAACTATGTAAAACCGCTTTTTAATTTTCATTGTTTTTTTATTGGCGCGTTGTAGTTGACAACATCGTTAAGAGCATGATGGAAAATGGAATAATTTATGGCAGTTTGACATGCAATTTAATAGTTTTTGTATCTTTATTGCATCGTATAGGCTATATTTAAAAGTGTTACACCTATATTGTAGCTCAAAATTCTACTTTTATAAGTCATTCTGACGATTTAGGAGCCGAAAAATTTCTTGGAGAAAATTACACCAGGCTTTAAATGAAATTCTACAGAGACAATTGAAGAAATTCATTGTTAGTTCAATTATTACTAAACCATTATATAAAAGCTCCTTCGGTTTTAGAGAAGGTACAATTTGCTGAGAAGTCCTTTGTCCTTGGCAGCATAAGAACAGTTCAGATCGTATTAATTACTTAGACATTGGACATCCAAAATGTTTTATGGCTTAAGGCATACAATGTTGGTACTAGAGCACCATAGCTTTATCTATAACTTTTAGTTTTAATACCTTTTTTTCCGCTTTGAAATTCAAGCCAATTTGATAGCAGTCTTCATTAAACGACATTTTTTTTTATAAATTCCGATTCTTCGATGTTTGAAATATAGAAAATTCAATAAAATTAACAAAGAAGAATAATATTGCAATGCAATCAAGAAACAAGACAAGTAATTGTTTAGTAATTTATCATAGAAACGTAAAGCGTGCTCAGATCATCATAAAGAATTTCCAAATCACAATGTCATAAGGCGTTGCAACGTAAACGAGGATAGAAAACGCACCATTTGTAGTGCGTTTTTTGGCACAACACCACCATTTAAAAGTGTCGCATCGTCAGTGATACAACGGAACGGTGATACAACAGTAAGGAGACTAATGATATAATGGAGAATATAGACCACGCCCTTTCGACAATGCTTGCACCATACCGAGATAAGTCTGAGACCACAAATGGATCGAGTCCATTTAATCTCGTGGGATTTAATTGCTGCACCTTTCGATTCGCCGCCGGATCCCGCCGACCATTTATTGGACGCAAGATTTATATCCGCCGGTGTAGATTACTGTGGACCTTTATATGTTATTTTTATTTTGTCTGAGTATTTCTCGTTTTGAGGTAAATCAGTTCAAACTTTATAAACAACATTCAGTATAGCTTGGTAGAGTATTTTCAATGTCATAGCATAAGAATTAAATCTTAAGCAAAATTCATATCATCCTATCTAACTGGTATAAAATCTGACGGGGTTTTTGACTTCCTGAAATTAGTGATTTTATTCTATTCTATTCGAATAGTCTGGCCAATCAGAAGTTATATTGTACTAAAATAGAATTTAGATAACTAGGAAAAAAATCAAGGATATTTGTATAAAAATTAGTTAAAACTGTTGATTGCGAAATCTAATAATAGTCGATATACAAATTTATTTTCTGGTCACTAGTACGATATAACAATCGGTCAGAGTAAACCAGATTTCTTTTAACTTTCTAAAGTTCTATTTGCACGAGGTAAAAACGTTGTATCCAAGAACGTCTTTAGACTTCACTACATCACTATCACTACGTAGTATAAAACAAAGTCGCATTTTTCTGTCCGTCCCTATGTATGCATAAATCTTTAAAACTACGCAACGGATTTTGAAGCGGTTTTTTTTATAGATAGAATAATTCAAGAGGAAGGTTTATAGGTATAATATAATTGCACCCGTGCGAAGCCGGGGCGGGTCGCTAGTTTCAATATAAAGGAAACTTGAATAATTAAATCCTGACTGTACTCAGTAAATGAAATCAGTTCTATACCTGTACACACCCTCACCCTTTGAAAGCAGAGCATAAATAAACCGAGGCAAAACAGATTTGCAAGAGAAAAAGAAAAGGCGTTGAGGACGCCAACAGCTATCTGATATTCCTCAAATTGGATTGGCGCTGCTCCGTGAAGAATGTTTGGTGTACCGTTACCTGAATATAAAACCGATACATTATTGGAACCCTTCATCGTGTCAATACTCAAATTACCCACTATTAAGCAGGGCTACTTGAATTCGTATGGAAGGAAATTAACTGACCTGGACTGAACCTGAACCTGAGTGCTGAACGGATGGCCGTTGGGGTATAAAAGTCTTGGAGTGGCGTCCATGTATGGGAAAGCGAAGCGTGGGAAGACCCCCGACTAGCTGGACGGACGACATTGTGAAGATCGCTGGGAGTCGGTGGTAGCAGTCTGCACAAAATCGTGCGTTATGGAAATCTATGGGGGAGGCCTATGTTCAGCAGTGGACTTCTGTGGCAGATAGATAGGAGTGCTGCATATCAGGTGTGGCACAGAAGGCATAGGGTGATATAATTAGCTACTGTCTTGCGCATTACTTTTCTTCCATTCTAATTACTACTTTACACATTTTACACTATGAAATGGAATGAGACATGGTCGTGTTTTCTAAGCGATTTATTTTATATCTATCTACTATTGACGTCATTAAACCGTTAACTGTTTGTATTTGTGTGTATTAATGCACGACTTAGCAGTGTATAATGCATAAACTAAAGGTCTGGGCAAACAGCGGACGGGGCGGGACGGCGACGCGACGCTGGCGGGACGTGAAGAGTTGTAATGTATTAGTTAATGTAGAATAGGTCACATAGAGCCGTCGCGCTCGGCGCGAGAGTAGCGGTCGCGTCGCGTCGGCTCTGTGTGACATATTCTACATTAAGTAATACATTACAACTCTTCACGTCCCGCTAGCGTCGCGTCGCCGTCCCGCCCCGTCCGCTGTTTGCCCAGACCTTTAGATGATAATGTTAACCATTGTATAAATGGACTATAATATAAATAGATATCAATCAGTCAGAGGCTGTAATTCACGAATACAAATGATACCCAGACCCGGAGTAAGTCTCTCTGGTTCCTACAAAGTCACTTGCCCGATACCGGATTTGAGCTGGGGACCAGTGATCCAATCCTTGGCCTCCTTCTAAAAATACGTATTCTAAATTTTACAAAAATGTATACGGAACCGTATAGATTTAATAACAGTTTAGAATTGTAGATATTTTCTCCTGGTTACGGAGAGATGTCTAAAGCAGGTAAATTGAGTGTGACAGATAACAATGCGAAATATATGGTGATCATTATCCAAGGGTATTTATTATATTTATTTGTTCGTTAAAGCAACACATATTCAGACTTTACTCTGTACTTTCGCTTTTGCCTGTAACCCTCTCTACGCGGACCTCGAACTCACGTAAGTATAACATTCTGCTTTTTTTCCAATTATTGGGGTCAGCACTGGTCTAACCTACTTTGGCTGAACTACCAGTATTTAGCGATTACCGTCTGCCTTATATGGCTGGACCGGTCGTTTATCACGCTACTGACTACCTGTAACGACTGCAATATTGCACAATGATGGACATTATGGACACCCTACAGAATTATTATATAACGCACCGGCTAATTAAATAATATGCTTGATGAATGGAATCGTTGCTACAAATGAAATAGAACGTATTGCATTCATCGACGTTATTTACCTGATTATTTTTTACGTAATGCGCGACTTAATTTATGATTTGAGGTGTTGTCATATTCACTTAATAAATGAAAACCATCTTCAAAAGCTACTTGTAAGCGAAAAATAACCGATTAGCAACCATTTTGAACTCTGTGCCTTGGGTACCTACATATATCCTTAGTAACATCGGTATCAATTTAAGTTATTAGATCGTTATTTTACTACCTATATTGAAGTCGGTTAATTTTTTTAGATAAAAAGGTTTATTTTCGTTGTATTGTGAAAAGAAACGCATGTCCTACAAAAAAGTAGCGACCAATATGCTCCATACAATTAGCACGATAAATCTCAACTATCAACATCAAGAAAAATCGCGTATAACTCAATTTTATTACCAAATGTATTAAATTACTAAAAAGTATTACGTAAAAAGTTTACAGAGCAATTCGCATGGTTAAAAATTCCTCAACTACAACTTATACAGTTACTAATAACTTGTACTGTTATCGGGGGATGGATGCTGCGTCTGCCACCTCGTCATGGATGATATTGCCTTCGTTCCATGAAAACTAATACTAACAAATTAAAAAGCACAGAACCGAATTGAGATCCCCTGCTTTATAAGTCGGTTACAGATATAAATTGTAGCACTAATTTTATCTTAACTCGAACCGTGTGATTGCTCATAAAAAAGTTAGCTTCCTACATATTCGTTCCGACTTCTCACGGTTGCCTGAGGAGTAATTGGAGCCACATGCATAGTTCTAAGGGCGACTAATTACAGAAGAAATATGCTCCTCGGCGATACTTAATTGACAAAATAGGAAACACGTGTGAAACGTGTATAATTATGATTTATTGCGTAAAAAGTTGATTATTTTTTGCCTTGTTTGAGAGAGATTAGTGTTCGGTTACGTGGGGTATCGTAACATAAAGTGATGAAGACAGTGACTGAGCTATTGGGGCTTGATCAATTTAAAAGTGTAAAAGCTGCTAAAGGATCTGTGTTGCACAGCTGACACTTTTAAAAGACGTCTGTGACAGTATTTGTTTGATGCACAACGAAAATTTAATAACGTACATGCAAATATTTCTATTATTTATTTTAATTATTATATGTATTTTGTTAAGTAATTATTTGACCGTACTTTATTTGTAATATATCGAAACCTATTTTATTTATTAAAATTGTCAAGTTTATAAAGTAATCGTATATAATCTGCTTCTTAAGATCAACGTTTAATTTTCTTATCTCCTTCTTTTCTGTTCATGCATTTGTGCCTCTCTCTAGCTGTAGCTGAAAATCAGCTCTAAGGAAAACTATAGTATTATATGCTGAGATGCAGCCATTTAGACACATCAAAACACACTAATGTCTGCCACCTTCTGCTTTATTATTTTTTATAGAGTCTAATAAACATTTTCTTTCGTTCTAAAATTGTATATCTTTACAAATTGTCTCATATGTATATGCCATGCAAATTGTTTAGTAATGCCGCACATAGTATTTGCTATGAAGCGGTGGACAATACAAAAACCGGGGTCAAAATGACCCACGTCAACCAACCCAAATTATACCCAGTACCTTTCCCTGACGCGGGTTACGGGCATGACACAAATTAATCCATTTAAAATACATGCACAATCCGGTCTATAATACCCCTGAGCTAGTGAATAAATAAACTAAATAGGACCCGTAATGGGTTGATTTTTGATGCGCCAAATCTGGTGTGGTTATTTTTGAAACGTGTGATTTTGAATGTTTTGTTTTTGTATAGAATTGTGAATAGTATAATATTTTATGTTCATATTATTTATCATCAAAAATCATTTAAGAGTTTGAATATAAATTTAAATTTATATTCAAACTCTTAAATGATTTTATTTATGATATAAAAATGAAGTGACGTTTGTTTTGGCATTTTTCTAATTTTGGGTTTGAAACATTTGTAGAAATCGAAAAAAGTTTTAAAAGGTCAGAGAATTTAAGTTAAAACGAACAGCTACGATATTTTCCCACACAAACTGTTCGTATTCGTCAAAGATAATGCGTTTACAAATTAATTTTGCAACGAATTGCCAGTACACAAGTTCAGAAAACGAGGTACAAAGATGCTGGGTCAGCTATTTATAAAATAAATAAGGATACTTAAAGTGGCTTTGGCAGTGCATAAAATATTTTAAATATTTTTGTTTTGGTTGACAAATCGGATAAATTGTAAAATAATTAGAATAGCACGTGCAACCCTCTGAATAGACAGCCCAGTAGAAGTCCCGTTGATTCACCAGTCGCCCATTATGGGTTTAGATGATTATGAATTTTACAAAAGTCGAAGCGTGTCGTTACAAACCGATCGACAAATTGAATACGAAATCATCTTCCAGCGTTTACAACATCACCGGTCTCTCGCTTTAAAGGCCCTTTTACATTCTTCGCACAGACAATTCCATTATTTGCATAAGCAAGCTTAAAAGCTACGTGGGAATATTGTTAAAGTGTAAAACACATTTATCTCGTTTTAACAAAATATTTTTTATGAAAGTAGCATTTTAAGAATAACATTTACTTAGTGGTACTTTGAAAAGCTTTTTGTTTAAAAAAAATGTGGTCAATTTCATAATTTGTTAACAATATGGAATAACGTAAAATTATTCTACCTTAAGGTGGATGCTCCAGGGTAGCCCGCGAAATTCAAATTTTCTTACGTTTTTTGCAATTTGCAGGTCAGTGCTAGGTTCTATGTTGATTAAAATGTTATTCGCGGCTGTAAGACGTATTTAGTTATAGAATTATAATCATCAAAATCATCAATACACCCCTCCAAGCTCATAAAGGTGCAAGAAAAGCTTTTTCCACGTCAAAGTGATTCTTGCACCTTTATGAGCTTGGAGGTTTGTATTAATGAGTTTGATGATTATAACTCTGTAACTACTAAAGTCTTACAACCGCGAATCAAATGTTCATCATCATACAACCTAGCACTGCCCTGCAAATTGCAAAAAACGTAAGAAAATTTGAATTTCGCGGGCTACCCTGGAGCATCCACCTTAAATAAATAATTTGAGGCATTGAGCTAATAGTACGCACATCATCCTGAGGATGTCGTAAGAGGCGCCTAAAGGTGGCAGATCACCTAGCTGCAAGAGAAGGAAAACTTAACACACACTGTGCCAACCCATCTTGCCAGCACCGTAGGTTAAATTTCCTTCATGAAATTGGAGGAGGCCCGAGTCAGTAGTGGGTTATTTGACGGCTAATAAATTAGATGCGCATCCGTTCCGTAATTTCACATGTATATAATATGACCATATTTCATTTAAGAATCCTTAATTCTAACAAAACAATGTTGTATGAATCCGGGTCTTAAGATTTAAATGACATCGCTATCAGCGCCATCTATTAGAGATAAGCAAATAGCGCCTGGAGGTGGCAGTCTCTGGGAGGCTGATGGCTTCAGAGATACGTTATCTGATGAGGAAGCCCTCATCTCCGTTGTTATGATTATAGTTGTGCGTCGATTTGTTAGTAGGATTTTAATAAATGATTTAAACTTGGATTCGATTTGTTTTTGAGGTGGTAAGTTGATGAAAACTTCTAGAACGGCGAATGCAGAGGGAAGTAAACTATCGTTTATTGATACAAAAAGTATTGTAGTGTCGTGAACAATGGGCTGTGTCTCATGGTTATCAGATTTTTAGTACACCAAGTGGAAATTAACGTCCTTGAACGTTTAAACAATGCTCGTAAATGTTTATATCCATAACAGCGTGGAAGAATCGTTTTTCTATATCACTACATAGTATAAAACAAACTCGCTGTCGTCTGTCCTACTACTACTAACTACGCAACGGATTTTGAAGCGGTTTTTTTTAATAGATAGAGTAATTCGAAAGGAAGGTTTTTATGTATAATGCATGCATAATATTGTAGAGAAATACTGATAAATTTGATGTCCATCATTGCACCCGTGCGAAGCCGGGGCGGGTCACTAGTTTAAGAATAAACGCCTAAAGTATCGATAATTTTAAGGGCGCGCGTCGGCTTCTTTTGTAGGCGCTTCTAGCTTCAAGTGGCGGCGATTGTGGATGTGGCTAGTGGTCCGTGTGTGGCGACCCTAACATCAGCTGAATTCACGATCTAACTTCATTTATATATTCCTCATAAACAAATTTACAAACCACAAACCTCGATAACCGTCAATCATCATTATAAAGTAAGGTAACATGATACGAGCTCTCATTATTTCTTACCAAAGGGACAAGACCAAACATTTCAAAAGCTTTTGAAATCCGAAACGTATCCTCTTTATAGAAAATGCAAAATTAAAAAGACGAACCACGACTTGGGAACAGAAATAGTCAATAGTCACTTCATATTGTGTTTATTGTGTAAACCGTTCGAGTTTCCGTGGTATCGAGTTACCGTACTACCAAAATACTGAGGTAAAATTTATACTTGATACAAATACAACATCAATTGCTGCTTCTAAGGATACCAGCAACATAAAATCACATGTGAAACAAGCAATGGATAATGAACTAGAGGATAAGTTAAAGAACAGTGACTACAAAACAGATTATGTTGGTACATGGGAAAAGGATTGCGTATCCCGCGGGAACTTGTATTGGTGGCAAGTTGAGGGAACCAACCTATCCTACCCTGACCCAAATCGTACAATAAATAAATAATAATAAATATCCCTGGACATTTCACACAACGCCATCTCGTCCCAAGTTAAGCAACTTAATGCTTGTGTTATGGTAACGAGATAGATGATAAACTACTTATATACATTTTTTTTTGTAAATACATACATATACATATTATAGATAGAAATGACACCCAGACTCCGAGCCAGTGCCTCTGGTTTAGACAAAGACACTGGCCCGACCCCGGAATCGAACCCGGGACCCGTTGATCCAAAGGCGGCACATCTGTTTACTTAAGACAAGATTTCTCAATGATTTCTAATGACAAAGATGGCGTTGAAAGAAAAATGGTTCAATGTAAAATAGACTACTTTAATTGCTGTGGTAACGGATTTAGAATATACAATGTTACCAAGCCATACCATTTAAGGAGGACGTAAGAGGTGACTAAAAGAACGCGAGAGGCAGATCACCTAGCCCCAAGAGAAGGAAAACTTGATACAAACCCTGTGTCAACCCGTCTTGCCAGCGTGGCACAGTAGGCTAATTTCCCTCCATGAATTTGGAGGAGGCCCGTAATTTATGGGCTGAAACGACGAATATGATAATACAAAGGCCTCTTCTTTATCCTGTTGTCGCAAAGCTTTTGTAACTGGCAGTATTTAAAAAAACATAAATATAGGAAACTTTATAAGTCATTCCATCTCATTTGATAAATTGATCTCTTGAAGCTACCGCATGGCAGTCGCAAATCGCCTGACATTAGTAGTATCCTTATCTGCGCATATGCAGTTAATTAGATCGGTATCTTCACACGTGTCTGGTGTGCTAAAGAGGTATCTGAAATTTGCATTAAATGAAATTCTGATACAGTTACTTTTAGAGGAAACGAATAAAGATATCTATTCATACTGATAAATATAATGAAGACAAAGGAAAACAAAACTGGGTAAATGCGTTTTTGTGATAACTACAGTAACTTCATCAGCATCATTTCAACCAAAGGACGTCCACTGCTGGACATAGGCCTCCCCCAAGGATCTCCACAACGGCCGGTCCTCGGCCGCCCGCATCCATTGCTTTCCAGCGACCATAACCAGGTGGTTGGTCCACCGCTTGCCTTGCGGAACGCGGTCGCCACTCGAGGACTTTTCTGCCCCACCGGGCGTCGGTCCTATGTCCCTGCCCACTGCCACTTAAGTTTGGTAATCCGGTGGGCTATGTCAGTGACCCTGGTTTTCCTGCGTATCGCCTCAGTTCTCATTTCACAGTCGCTTATTGGTAAATAAATATATGTCTGGGACCAACAATTTTTTTTAGACGAAGACTGTAAACCCGATACACTTGCTCGTTTAAAAATGAGGGGTTCAACTTTTAACGAGCAAGTGCGTCTGGTTTACACAAAGACACTTGCCCGGCCCCGGAATCGAACCCGGGACCCCGTGATCCAAAGGCGGCGGCGCATTCAACCGCTAGACCAACAAGGCAGTCATAACTCTCCCTAAGATCACCCCAAGGGTTTTGTATGAGGCGATTCAAGGAACAGAGTTGGCAGAAAATCTAGCCACAAGAGAACCAAACTCGATATGCAGCTGTGCAGTACCACCTGATGCAGTATTGTTTGGTGTAGTGATATATATCATATATTGCTGAGAATATAAATCAGATGATTAAGTTTTTTCAACCTTTTACAGGGCAACTTTTTAACCTCTTACAGCCGTGGATGGCGCTGGGGAATGTTGGAATCCCGGTTGCGAGAATATCTTTATTATCTTTCGCGTGCCATCTGCTATTCGGGACCATAAGATTAGCTCGAATCAGGAGAAAGATGCTTAAATGGGATAATTTCCTGTCATGAATATGGAGGAAGCCCTTCTCAACAATGGGTTTTTTACTGACTGAGATAATTATGCATACTGGGATAATGATGAATAACTGCTTAGAAAACTAGAAAATAAATAAGTATCAAATGACACGCAAAATATTCATATTATGGGTTCTTAAAGTTATAATAAAGCCAGGAATAAAACAGTAAACAGGTTCGTTTCATTTTATTTTTCGTCTTCAAACTGTTGAGAAGTGAAGAGACACAAGTGACAGCTGTCGTGTCCACAAATGTCACCAGTTGGACCGCGTCCAGGATTCGCAACAATTGTATCATGAAATTGTATTACACATTTTATTTTGGGCACCACTTCAGTAAGCTTGACGGATTTATGAATTATTATTTCCAAGTAATTTTAATATAGCTGCTTTTGTTATTGGGATATTGGTTCATCATCATCAGCCCAACTGCTGAGTCGGGTTTTCTCCAAAATGAAGGAAAATTAGCCTACAGTGAACAGCTTGTGAACAGGTGCCGTTGCTGGGGGTCGGTTGGCTCGGGCGTTAGAAGGTTAGTGTTGTTGATTAGATCTGGCTGATGTTTGGCCCTTTGCGACTATTGCGCGCGTTTGCTCTCACAAACTGTCTTATCACGGCCTTGTACCTAAAAATGGCAATCTAAAAAGAGCAACTACAGAGTTTCTTGCCGGCTCTTCTCTGTAGAACTGCATTCCGAACCGGTGGTAGATGGTAAATTTAAAATTAAATATTATTTTGTTGTTTGACTTGTCAAAAGAGCTCTAATGAGCCAACTTGATTAAATGAGATTTGAATTTGAGTGCCACGCTGGCAAAACGGGATGGTACAGGGTTTGTATCAAGTTTTCCTTCTCTTGCGGCTAGGTGGTCTGCGCTCCTTTGGTCTCCACTTACGATACCCTCAGTATGGTATGGGTCGGTGACATTGTATATTCTAACCTTCCCTTCAGTCGCCGCACGGAAGTTTTGTGTTCATGTAACAAGCTAGTTACGACCGCATATTTGTAAGACAATGTACACAAACGTCGGTATATCCGGGTGACGACATATTGTCACCACCCCATTCCACCCTGGTGACCCTGGTCCGAAAACCTGGTGACGCAAGAGAAGGAAAACACACCTCTAAAGTTAAGTACTCGTATTCTAAAATGTCAAATCTTCGAACGATGGTGCCGTTTAAACCATAAAATCTTACTTGGCTTCGCAAGCCGTCTCATGGTTTGTTTAGCTTATAATATTTGAAATACAAAGTACTTAAAATTTTACAACATCAATGGAGGTTTATGTTAAAACAAAAATAATTTTAATGACAATGTGTTTCTAGGATTCAAGTATTTTGCATATTGCCTACCTTGTACTTAGTAACGTAATACTATAGCAAAGTTGTTTTCATACTGTAGCATAATTTGAAGATTATAAAGACACAATTTGTTTATTTATTTACCAACACGTATATATATAAACAAAGATAGAATGCTTTAGAAGCGTTCTTTCGGGAAAACGGTGCTATTTTAACTACATTTTTAAAGAATATAGATCGTCGTTTCAGCCCATAAATGAGCTAATACCTATAATAAGGGGGTTCCTAAAGCTGATGAACAAGGATCCAGTTTCTTTCAACAAATTGGTATGTGCTATATCATTTTTCAAAGGCAATTCATCATTTGTAAACACATCAGGTTTGAATTTAAAAGCAGCGGCGATGTAGTTAGAGTTTTTGTTATTATACGAGTATCTTGGAAACTATTGTCACACAAGAATTCCCTATTGTTATTGAGACATGAAAAGAAAACAGAGTAAGTTACAATGTAGACTGAGTTTTAGCTCGCATTGCACTGGCTATGCACGTGAATGCAATTGAATATAGGAAATTCAAAAATAGCCACGTGCAATAATAAGCACCGGTGCCTGTTTATTGCTGTTTCTATGGCCCAGACGTGACTAGGAAAGCTTTAATAACGATATAATATGTAATTACGTACTGTGTAAATAAGGAGCTACGGATATTGTTGCTTCAGATCCTTAGACTAGATGCTTTCGACATTGTATTTTAGTTGCTGTAAAATGACATTATTTTTACCAGATACAGTTACCATCTCCCCGCAAAAATGCCATACTGCTGAGGTTTCTTGGCTTATAAGAAGGGAGTAAAGACTTCTGTTCCACGCAAAAGGTATGGCACAAGATTTTGAATTTAAAAGTTTTCTTTGTAGAGATTATATTCTAGCATAATCTTTAGGTGTCGCTGAGCATATTCACCTATTGGGAAGTGAAACCCGTGTGCCTGTTTCGGGCTGTCGAGGGACGCTGTCGATTTCCAATGTAAATCTTGCTCTCTTGGCACTTCGCTTTCAGTACAAAACGGATTCTTAATCAACGAGAGAGTTCATCGTACGGAGATAATATGTTGTCAAACGAATGTTCATGAAGATGGAATAAATAACTTAAGTGAGTAAATCAATAGTAATTTACTCCAAATGTAATTTACACTAAAACATTCGTGAGTTCTGATTCGAAAAAAATCAAATTGAAAACATCGATGAGGATCCTGCCGTCTGCACCAGTCTATATACTTTGAACATGTAAAAACATTCTAAATAAATTATGGTAAATAATGACCATTGCTTTCATCAAACATGCATTTTGACAATGACCAATATTTTGTTATCATCATCTTAATTTCAGTTTTAAAGTTATTACTATCTTTGAAGATTATTTAATCTGGTGCACATAAACAGATGCAGTCCTGTCGTATCGCTATTGCCAGAATGTTCACAAACACGGTCCGCGCGCGAAGTGTTTAGCAAACATTGATGGGTTTTACTTAATTGAATGCCTAATGACTTTATATGGAAGCTGTAAACTAAGGCATACTCCCGCTGAGCCTGTTATTTCGAAAACACTGTTCAATATTAATTGAGCTGAAATAAAAAAAAAACCGTTTGTTCCATGAATTTAAACTATAGTCCTGACAAACATTTATCCTCGAGTTGCTAAACATGAGGTTATTGATGGCAAGGCTTCGGTCTGCGTAGACCACCTGGATGTACCACCGATTAACAGACATATCAATTAGATTGCTAATCTAAGGGAGTTCAACGTTATTTGATCTCCGAGACTATCTGGAAATCTCTTGAAACATGGACGTGATAGTAACAGACTGTAAGAAATTATAATCTATACTAATATTATATAGAGGAAAGATTTGCATGTAAGTATGTTTGAAACGAATTGGCTCGAAAAGTGCTGGACCGATTTTAAAAATTATTTTATTCGAAAGAAAAAAATATATGTCGGCCCGTGCGAAGCCGGGACGGGCCGCTTGTATTGTATCTAAGTAATTTCATTATTAAAATCGACGTTTCAGCCCATAAATTACCCACTACTGATTCGGGCCTCCTCCAAATTCATGGAGGGAAATTAGCCTACTGTGCCACGCGGGAAGACGGGTTGGCACAGGGTTTGTATCAAGTTTTCCTTCTCATACGGCTAGGTGATCTGCCTCTTACGACACTCTCAGGATAGTGTGCGTTGGTGATATTGTGTATTCTAAATCCGTCACTACACGGACATTATTCAAATACTAGTCCACAATTGCTGCAGGTACTTCATAAATATCTGATGATATATGATCACTAGATTAACAACTAGAAATAGGCCGTTCTTGATATACCTATGCCTATGTATTGCATCTAGATTTTAGCGTCACATTTATCTTTTAATTGCATCGTCTATTAACCTGAGAATTTATTGAAGCGTATAATTCTTCTAAAATATTGCTTTTTGCTAAACTATTTGTTTGCGTTTGGATTTAGTGAGCGTGTACCTTTAACCTTTCGATATAGTTGTTTTCTAAAGCAAATATTGGTTTGGTTTGATTAAATCTATGCTAGAATTCACTTTATTGTTAAATAGTTTACAACTAAACTGCTATTTGGTTGTTAATTTTACTAGTTTCCTTCGCTACAGTGTAAAGTCAAAAACAACCGAAATAATCTAATTTAAACATACAAATAAATAAAATTGGAGTGTGTGTTTGTAATAATAGAATAACCACTTTTTACTAAATGCGTAAGTATGTATACACAGCACATAGACCAAAATATCTTTTTTTTTTACTTTCTATCTGTCTGTTGGTTTACAACCAATGTTGGCTAATCACTGGAACGGCTGGACCGATTTTGACGGGACTTGTTTTGACTAGCTTCACCCCGCGGCATTACCCGCGGGTAACATCGCACCCGTGCGAAGCCGGGACGGGCCGCTAAAAAAGAATAAAATCAATTGTAAACCTAAATCAGGAACAGGTCGCAGCCTATAGGGTAGTATGGAATGCCTTTAGACTGCAGGTTGAGGCACGCTGTCTGACTAACCCAAATGTTGGAACATCTGCTCTGTGGTAGGAACTAATGGTCCGCCCGGCTAGCTACCAGCGTCACACCTAAGTCCGGCGCCAAGCAGTTTTACTGTGTCTCGTCGTATGCATGTGAGAGCCGGTGCCCAACAGGGCATTTCCTTGAATTGCCTGCTCCATCTTAGACCGTGTCTTTGCTTTCCTCGTGTAAATTGCGTCATCGCAAGCCTAGGGTCAAAGGCATTTAAAAAAGTCACTGATAAAAAAAGGAACATCGTAATATTATGTTATGACCCAACATTCATCTATGACGCAACGATCAGATAAGATCAGAGGCTGTGACACAAATATGTAGTATGCGTTTTTTTTTTCTTCTGTGGCGTTCGCAATTATTGCATTGCCCTTATAAAGTTAATCCAGTGTTCATGTAGCGGTTTTTACATTACATAAAGGTAGGGAAATCCTGATCACTCCAAATTAGCTAATTAATAAAATCGTAGTATGCGTTGATAGTACGCCAAACTCAATGGGAAACAGCATGAACTTAACACTACTGCTACCACTACTACTCAGCACATAGATGACCCACTGCTGGGTCGGGCCTCCTCTAGTTATATGGAGGGCAATGAGCCTACTGTGCCACGCTGGCCAGACAGATTTTCCAAGTTTTCCTTCTCTTGCGGCTAAGCTATCCTTGTCAATTCCTTTTGTCAGATCTTACGATGGAATAGGGTGGTGACGTATGAAGTATTCTAAATCCGTCAACACACGGGACTACTTTACAATACTACTCAGTAGTAGTCGTAGTAATGGTAGTCTTCTCAGCCCATAGATGACCTACTGTTGAGTCGGTCCTTCTCCAGTAACATGGAGGATAATACACAAATTTGTACTTAATAATAAAAATCATTCTGCTAATTGACTGCCTCGTTGGTCTAGTGGTTAGATGTGCCGCCTTTGGATCAACGGGTCCCGGGTTCGATTCCGGGGTCGGGCAAGTGTCTTTGTCTAAACCAGAGGCACTGGCTCGGAGTCTGGGTGTCATTTCTATCTATAATATGTATGTATTTACAAAAAAAATGTATATAAGTAGTTTATCATCCATCTCGTTACCATAACACAAGCATTAAGTTGCTTAGCTTGGGACGAGATGGCGTTGTGTGAAATGTCCAAGGATATTATACGAGGGTGAATCAAAAAGTTCTTAGAAGTGCATATATATGAAACCTTTTTGGATCAAGTTCGATATTCAAATTAAAGAGTGTCTATCATACTATATTTATGCAGACTGTCACTTGTTTTTGTCAGTTCGTTCGCATGTAATAAATTTTTTTGTGCAACGAGTTGCTAAAAAGTCAAAATTATGGATAAAAGTGAGTTACGTGCGGTGATAAAATATCTCAGTTTGAAAAAAATGTCTACGAAGGAAATTTTTTTGGACATTCAGCAGACATTAGGGGGTGATGCTGTACCCTATTCTACGGTTGCGTACTGGGTGGCTGAATTTAAAAGAGGTAGATCAAGCTGTAAAGATGACCCGCGTTCTGGGCGGCCTTCAACCTCCGTTACAGAAGAAAATGTCAAAAAGGTTGAGAATCTGGTTTTGGAAGACAGAAGAATGACTATAAAACATATAGCTGAGATCCTAAAGATATCTTTTGGTAGCGTTCAATCCATTTTAATTGATTCACTGGGGTTCAAAAAAGTGTCTGCAAGATGGGTGCCACGAATGTTAACCGACGAAAACAAAAAGCGACGTTTGGAAATTTCCAAGCGTAATCTCGAAATGTTCCAGCGTGATTCGGATAATTTTTGCCGTCGTCTTGTCACCATGGATGAAACGTGGGTCCACCATTTTGATCCTGAAACTAAAAGACAAAGCATGTCTTGGAAACGACCATCCTCTCCATCCATTAAGAAATTTCGAGTTGCTCCTTCCGCTGGCAAAGTTATGGCCTCTGTGTTCTGGGATAGTGAAGGAATCCTTTTTATTGATTACATGCCAAAAGGCCAGACGATAACTGGACCCTATTATGCAAATTTAATCCCGAAAGTGCGTGAAGCGATTAAAGAAAAACGTCGTGGAAAACTGTCGTTGGGCGTGTTGTTCCTTCAAGATAACGCTCCTGCCCATCGATCGGAAGTTGCGCTCAACGCAATCCGCTGTGCTGGCTTCAATCTCCTTGACCACCCACCATATTCTCCGGACTTAGCCCCAAGTGATTTTCACTTATTTCCAAAATTAAAAGAGGAAATTCGTGGAACAAAATTTCACAATAATGACGCGGTTATAGCTGCCGTAGAGGACTTTTTCGAGAGTCAAGAAAATAATTTTTTTTCACAAGGAATAAGGAAGTTAGAAACGCGTTATTCTAAATGCATTGCATTGGAGGGAGATTATGTAGAAAAATAAAATATTATTATTTAAATCTTTGCATTTTTTAATATTGATTCCAAGAATTTTTTGATTCACCTAGGTATATTATATTAATGATGGGAAATATGTATTAACAAATTCTATGCTTAAATTAGAAAGTGAGACGGAGCTTTCACTGCTACTAACTAAGCGATCAACGAACTACAGCAATAACTCATACTTTGCCCCCATACATTATCGTATGTATTGCCATCTATCTCATGTCCAAATGTAACGGCACATTTCTTAATTACCTGTTAAACGGGCGCTTACAATAAATCTTGGTAATGTCCCCTTTAATTCTGCTACAAGATGAATTGGGCGCGTTTTAAACTGTGATCATTAGTGCGTGGAGTATGCGGGGTTACAAAAAAGTGAAGTATTTAATGTAAGACGTTGATTGAAATTACGATATTAATTAATACAGGGGAGAGGTAGCCTATTAGATAGCGGGTAGTGACGGATTTAGAATACATAGTGTCACCTCTCATTCCATCCTGAAGGTGTCGTAAGAGCCGATAAAAGGAAATGACGAGGCATAAAACTTAGCCACAAGAAAAGAAAAACTTGAGGTTTCGTACCGGTACGAAACCTCAATTTTTCTTTCACGGGCCTCATGGAGGCAAGCGTAGCATAGTAGGCTAATTTCCTTCCATGTATACGGAGGAGGTTCGACTCAGCAGTGGGTCATTTATGGGATGAATAGTTGCAGATTGCGGAGAATCCCATAGAACTGCAGATTAAATGACTAGAAATAAGTAATCAATAATAAAACAATAACAACATAAATATAATAACATAAACACAATATTTTTATATTACACAGCTTGGTTTAGTCCCATTTCTTGTCAACCAGGTCTGCATTTCTTACTTATTTTGGAAGAGGCATTGGAAGATGTTTAGGCCTTTCTAAACAAAAGTTCCAAAACTTGTTAGCGTTACATTTTTACAATAAATTGGGACTTTGAGTGTGTTCAAAAGTGTTTCAAATAACAACCCATTTGAGTCTTCTTTCCCTTTTCCCAATCTCGTTGGGGTTGACGTCAGTCTCACCTAATTTGGGTAATTACCGGCATTTACACAGAGTGCTTCCCCGAGAGCAATCTAGTGTAATTATTTGGTTAGATCAGCTGTCAGTGTGGCTGACTTCGTGTCATCGTTTCAGCCCATAAATGACCCACTACTGAGTCGGGTCTCCTCCATATTCATGGAGGGTAATTATCCTACTGTGCTACGCTGGCCAGATGAGTTGGCACAGGCTTTGTATCAAGATTTCCATCTCTCTAAGCGGCTAGGTAATCTGCCATTTGCGTTCCTTTAGTCGCCTCTTACGATACCCTCAGGATAGCATGGGATGGTGACATTGTGTATTCTAAATACGTCACCACACGGAATTTGTTTTCATCATCATCATCATCAGCCCACATTAGTCCACTGCTGGACATAGGCCTCCCCTAAAGAGCGCCATAGCGTCCTGTCTTCAGCTTGACGCATCCAGCTGCTGCCCGCAACCTTTCGCAGATCGTCGCTGAATTTGTTTTAGTTTGTTAAAATCCTGTCTATTACAGGGGGTTTGCATTTAAAATACACCTTGGGTAGGTAAACAAATTATTGACCTATAATGAGTCGATTTTACAAAAATACATAGTCCGGGATCCCCGGTACATTGTTTTCACTTGATTACTATCAAGCTAATTTTTCGTGAGTAGCTTCATTTTCATGAGACGCCCAACATTTTCTTGTCGACAACTCTTGATTGTGGTAGCTAACAGAGGTAGCAAGGGTGAAATATGTTGATTTTATGATTCAAAAAAATTTATTACTAACCGGGTGCTTTTTGGTATATCTGATGATAATTATCTAAATTATTCGAAAATGTATTTGTCCTACAAAATGTATGGTTTGATCAAAGAGTCCTCCACCTCCAATATGTATGGATAACGAGGTCATAAAAAATGATTACTAACCAGCTGGTTTTTTTTTATTTACTTAGTAAATATTTATATTATTTAACCGTCATATATTGTCCTACAAGTTGCGTGGTACGTTCTCCCGGTCCTACGCTCAAAAGTTGTTAAAACCACAAGACCCATTTTGTCATCACTAACTGTAGGACAATAATTTTACATGTTATGTTAGTGTATTCTCTGCCCAAATGATACAATGTCCTACAAGAAAACAGGTATGTAACACGAGTCCGACAAAAATTGTAATTTTTTCGTTTTCCTACTTATAACTTACTAGCGACCCGAACCGGCTTCGCACGGGTGCATGTATTATACATATAAACCTTCATCTTGAATCACTCTATCTATTAAAGAAAACCGCTTCAAAATCCGTTGCGTAGTTTTCAAGTTTTAAGCATACATAGGGACGGACAGACGACAGCGACTTTGTTTTATACTATGTAGTGAAAATACAGTGAAAACGTCTTTTTTTTTATTTAAATAAATTATTTTTCTTAAGTAGTACAAAAAAATTATTATTTACATATAAAAAAATAATATTCATCAGATTCATCTGATAAATTTTCAGTATCATCACTGTCATTTTCATCTATTTCATTTTCCTCGTCTTCTGTCTCTGTAATGACGTAAAAAATTAAGTATTATTTAACATAAAATGAATCCACTTCGTTTTATAGTGTGCAAAACTTTTTATATAGTACATTATACGGATTCCGCTATACAACGACATTCACCGTTATGTTTAATGGATGAAAATTATTTTATTAGAAATTTAGTATGTTAAAAATAATTTAAAAAAATGGATTGCCTGAAAAAGTCCTAAATTTCTAATAAAATAATTTTCATCCATTAAACATATCGGTGGTCGTTGTATAGTGGGATCCGTATAATGTACTATATAAAAAGTTTGGGAGGGTATAGTTATTCGCGTCCGTAGGAATTACCTAACCACGACCCTACACGTGCCCTCTGGGTGGTGCCAAATGAATAACAACGCCGGTTATCGGGCGGCGGTTAATTAACCCGACCAAACCAGCCTAACCAGCTTGGTCTAACAGTGAGAGTAGGAAATAACTCCCACAAACCGCAACCCTGTGAACGCTGCCTGCAGGATCGGTAGTCTTGGCTTAATTGCCCGGACTATGAAGAAGACAACTTCTATAAAAATTACCCTAAGTCTACGGTGAGATTCGTGCCAAGGGACTGCATGGCTGGTGGGAGACCAGTCGCAAACGATCCACATCGACGGACCTGGCAAACGTCGTTGTATTAGCCTTCTAGGGAGAATAGGCGTCACCTTCCTAGCGACCTGTTATATCGGCCTTACTCGTGGGAACCAAATGAACCAACCAAATATAATTAATCAACAAACCCTACCAAAACCTAAAAAACCGACTAACCCTAACAGCATGATCCAACAAACTTTGCATGACAGCATGTTTACTCGAGAAAGAAGCAACTCGACATCGTCTCTGCCAACAAAACTTAATGACTATAACTCCAACCAACAAAACAAGGAGAAGACTGGATCTGAAGATCTGGATTCACAGACTGAGACTCAATCTACCAGTGACAACATAACCTCAGACCATGAAGAATGGCAAAGAGATGAAATCCCCACCAGTAGAAAGAAAAGGAAAGAAACAAGTCCAATTCACAACGACGGGAATAAAAAACAGAAAAATTCCCCAGACTTTGTGATCCCTACACGCAATAGTTTCGAACTACTAGATATGGAGCCTACGGATAAAACCAACCATACAGATAAAGTATATGTACCAAAACCAGAACCAATCTTTGTTACTGGCGTAATTAATGTAAATTCTCTTAAGGATATACTAAACAAATTTGTAAAAAACGATATTTACCTCATGACCACACTTAGATCCGGACACGTTATAAAAATAATTCCTAAAGACATCCAGACATACAAAACGATTCGAGAGAACTTCATTTCCAATAATATCGCACACTATACTTACCAGCTTAAAAGCGAGAGAGCATACAGAGTAGTACTACGCGGACTCCATGCATCAGAAAATCCCACAGAAATTTCAAAGGAATTGTATAACATTGGACATGAAGTGAGACAAATAGTCAACATCAGACATCGAGCTACCAAGGAACCGTTGCCTGTATTTTATGTGGATTTAGAACCAAAGCCAAACAATAAAGCTATTTTCGATGTAAAATACTTAAATAACCAGAAGATTACTTTTGAAGCACCATATAAGAAAAAGGAAATCATTCAATGCAAGAGATGTCAAAGATTTGGGCATACCAAGAACCAATGTTTTAGGCCCCATCGCTGCGTCAAATGCGGTAGCGCCCACCCTACAACAACATGTACTAAAAAACCAGACACTGAGGCTACTTGCGCGAACTGTGACGAAAAACACCCCGCTAGCTACAAAGGATGCAAAGTGTACAAACAGTATAGAGAAAGAATTCTTAAAATAGACTCCAAGCCAAAAGAAAAACCAATGCCTAACAATATAGAAATCAAAAACCCGTATCCCCACCCGGGTTCTAAGTCTAACCGCACAGATAATCAAAACATAATTAAAACTTATGCAGAAGCAACGAAAACGAAAGAACAATATACTCAACAACATACAAAGAACGACTTGGCTGACCTTACGGACTTAATGGACATAATGTTTGAAAAACTACAACATTCTATGTTGACAATGATGGAAAAAATCATGGACAAAATGATGGACCGCATAGTCCAGCTAGTCAGCAGCTTGGTAAAAAAATGACCCGCAACCTCCAAGTAGTCACTTGGAACGCCAACGGCTTGACGGAACGACGTCAAGAACTAGAAACCTTCCTCAGAACAGAGATGATTGATATAGCACTAATCTCTGAAACAAGGTTCACACCGAAGACACACATAAACTTTAATAATTATACAGTGTACACAACCAATCACCCAACTGGGAACAGCCATGGAGGAACCGCAGTAATTGTTAAAAACAATATTAAACACTACCCTATAGAGAATTACCAAACAGAAAAAATACAGGCAACATCTATTAAACTTGTAGACAGCAAACTAGAAACTGTGTTCTCCGCTGTGTATTGTCCTCCAAAACATACTATATCTACCAACGACTTCGAAAAATATTTTTCTACACTAGGTAACAGATTCATATGTGCTGGCGACTGGAATTCGAAGCATTTAAATTGGGGATCTAGGCTGACCAATACCAGAGGAAGACAACTTTTTAAAGCCACAGAAGTCATGAAGTTAGAATGTCATTCCGGCAGAAAACCTACCTATTGGCCTACCGACAGACAAAGAATCCCAGACCTATTAGATTTTTTTATTGTTAAGGACATAGATAGTAACTATTTAAACATAGAACCACGGATAGATCTCACATCTGACCACACACCAGTTATATTGAATGTTGCTACAACAGTTAATTTGGTAGCACCGCCCCAAAGAATATACAACTTAAACACTACAGACTGGACAACATATAAAAATATAATCACGACAGAGACAGAAATAAAACAAATTACTACATAGAAGAACTTGAAAGACAACTGGAACAATTTAATATGACTATCCACAATGCTGCCAATTCTGCAACTCCAAAAAGGATAAGTAAGGGACAACCTCTGAAACATAACTCATATCCAAAGGATATTAAAGAGAAAATACAAGAACGCCGTCGTTTAAGAAAAATCTGGCATACTACAAGATATCCAAGTGATAAATCTGCATTCAATAGATTCTCAAACGAGCTCAAAGCCCTTATCAGCACCCTAGAAAATGATAAAATTCAACACTATCTCTCAAATCTAGATCCAACGAGAGACACAAACTACTCGCTGTGGAAGGCTACCAAGAATCTGAAGCGCCCGAAAATTCACATATCACCTATCAATGATAAAAAAGGAGGATGGGCTAGATCAGATAACGAAAAGGCAACAATCTTTGCGGAACATCTGAAAACAGTTTTCCAACCACTCCCTGAAAACAATCCCGAACATACCAGGGAAATCAAAGAATACCTTGATTCAGCGAATCAAATGAGTCTTCCACTAAAAAGTACCAGCCCAAAAGAAATTATGAAAGAAATAGGGAACCTCAAAGAAGGTAAAGCACCCGGCTATGACCTTATTGATGCCACATTACTTAAAAACCTGCCTTATAAAGGTGTAATGAAACTAGTTAACATCTTTAATGCCAGCTTAAGACTTGAGCACTTCCCTGGGCAATGGAAAATTGCACATGTAGTTATGGTACCGAAACCCGGTAAACCCCCACACGAAGCTACATCATACAGACCTATCAGCCTGCTACCAGTTATTGGCAAACTGTTTGAGAGGATATTGCTTAACAGAATGAAAGAACATCTAAATACAGTACTACCGAACCACCAATTTGGATTCCGGGAAAAACACGGGACAATCGAACAGGTACACCGTATAGTTGACACCATTAGCAGATGCTTTGAAAACAAACTATATTGCTCCGCAGTCTTTTTGGATATCAGCCAAGCGTTTGATAAGGTATGGCATGACGGCCTCCTGTTCAAACTAAAGAAGCATCTCCCCCACTGTCTATTCCGAACACTTAAATCCTACTTACATAAAAGATGCTACCAAGTTAAGTACAGCGATGATCTCTCAGAACTACATGAAATAAAATCAGGTGTCCCTCAGGGCAGTATCCTGGGCCCTATACTCTACCTCATTTTTACAGCAGATATCCCAACAACTGACTATACCACGACTGCGACGTACGCTGATGATACGGCGCTACTATCGGCTCATAGCAACCCAGAAACGGCATCATCACAGTTGCAAAACCACCTGAGAGAAGTTGAGATGTGGCTAAATCGTTGGAGAATAAAAGCCAATGAGAGCAAATCGGTACATGTAACATTTACACTAAGGAGAGAAACGTGTCCACCGGTGACTCTAAACTGCAAAGTTATCCCTCAAGATAATAACGCAAAATACTTGGGCATGCACCTAGATAGGAAACTTACATGGCAAAAACATATTTGGACAAAGCGCAAACAGCTAGATGGAAAACTACGGTCACTGAACTGGTTATTGGGGCGTCAATCTCAATTAAATCCCAACAACAAGATGCTAGTGTACAAAACTATTATAAAACCAATCTGGACTTACGGAATACAACTGTGGGGAACGGCCAGCAACAGTAATATAGATATCCTGGAGAGATTCCAGACCAAAGCTCTGAGAACAATGTTTGGTATCCCTCACTGTATAAGCAATAGATACATATACCTCGACCTCGGCTTAGAAACAATTCGGCAGGAAATAGCCCAAAACAGCTTGAAACACCAGGAGAAACTGACCGTCCATGTAAACAAACTGGCACTCGCTCTGAGTGGAGACGGCGCTCTTCACCATACCCGTCTAAAAAGAAGCGACATACCGAGCCTAACTACAAGATTTAACACTTGACATCGAGAGAGTCGTGTGAAATGTATTTTCATACAATTATGACTCTCGACGAAAACATAAACTGAGCAATCAACAAAGAAATGGCTTATTGTTGAAAAACAGATTGCCACGTAGCAGAAACATCAAAAAAAAAAAAAAAAAAAAACGAAGTGGATTCATTTTATGTTAAAAATACTTAATTTTTTACGTTATTACAGAGTCAGAAGACGAGGAAAATGAAATAGATGAAAATGACAGTGATGATACTGAAAATGTATCAGATGAATCTGATGAATATACATTTTTTTTTAAGTAAATAATTATTTTTTTGTACTACTTTAGTAAAAAAATCGCTAGTAAGTTATAAGTAGGAAAACGAAAAAATTACAATTTTTGTCGGACTCGTGTTACATACCTGTTTTCTTGTAGGACATTGTATCATTTGGGCAGAGAATACACTAACCTATCATGTAAAATTGGTGTCCTACAGTTAGTGATGACAAAATGGGTCTTGTGGTATTACCAATTTCTGAGTGTAGGACCGGGATAACGTACCACGCAACTTGTAGAACAATATGACGGTTAAATAATATAAATATTTACTAAGTAAATAAAAAAAAACCAGCTGGTTAGTAATAATTTTTGATGACCTCGTTATCGATACATATTGGAAGTGGAGGACTCTTTGATCAAACCATACATTTTGTAGGACAAATACATTTTCGAATAATTTAGATAATTCTCATCAGATATACCAAAAATCACCCGGTTAGTAATAATTTTTTTAGAATCAATAAATCAACATATTTAACCTTTGCTACCTCTGTTAGCTACCACAATCAAGAGATGTCGACAAGAAAATGTTGGGCGTCTCATCAAAACAAAGCTATTCACAAAGATTCAGCTTGATAGTAATAATTTTTTTTCTATGATCTGTAGAACAACTTTTGAGTGTAGGACCGGGATAACGTACCACGCAACTTGTAGGACAATATGACGGTTAAATAATATACATATTTATTAAGTAAATAAAAAAAAACCAGCTGGATAGTAATCATTTTTGATGACCTCGTTATCGATACATATTGGAAGTGGAGGACTCTTTGATCAAACCATACATTTTGTAGGACAAATACATTTTCGAATAATTTAGATAATTATCATCAGATATACCAAAAAGCACCCGGTTAGTAATAATTTTTTTAGAATCATAAAATCAACATATTTCACCCTTGCTACCTCTGTTAGCTACCACAGTCATGAGTTGTCGACAAGAAAATGTTGGGCGTCTCATGAAAATGAAGCTACTCACGAAAAATTAGCTTGATAGTAATCAAGTGAAATCAATGTACGGGGGACCCCGGACTAACATAATATACGAACATCAGAGAAACATTCGCTTTAGAATTACTTACAAAAAGAAAAAAAGAACACCTGAATTTAGAACCCACGTCAGCATTATCTTTCTTTACACACGAAAAAACTCCTTTGAAAGGGCACGAAATAATTTCAATAAATTTTAATACGGAGCCCTCACGAAATGGAAAAGGCAATCATGCTGATGGCCTCCAAGTGTCGGGGACGCAGCTGTGCTTACGTGTAATACAAGTACTTATAGTACACGGTTACACAGTTTAGGTAGAGCTTAGTTCAGCTCAATGAAGTGGTTCACCCGCCAAGATAAATCATTTATCAAGCTCATTTGACAAGTCAAAATTAAATTTACGATTTGCCACCAGTTCGTAATTCTGCTCTACAGATAATACGCAAAAGAAAATGACGGTTGATAACCTAGCCTGGGCAGCGTTCGATAAACCTGGGCAGCGTTCGGGAAGCTACGTCATATCTTCTCATCCAATATTCCTCAGTGCCTGAAGACAAAAGTCTTCGAACAGTGCGTGTTGCCAGCGATGACATACGGATCCGAGACGTGGGCGTTCACAATGGGGCTTATTAGGCGGCTGAGAGTCACTCAACGTGCGATGGAGAGAGCTATGCTCGGGGTTAGTCTACGTGATCGAATCAGAAATGAGGAAATCCGTAGACGAACTAAAGTTACCGACATAGCTAGAAGGATTGCACAGTTGAAGTGGCAATGGGCAGGCCACGTGGCCCGAAGAACGGATGGCCGTTGGGGCATGAAAGTCTTGGAGTGGCGCCCACGTATGGGAAAGAGAAGCGTGGGAAGACCCCCGACTAGGTGGACGGACGATCTTGGGAAGGTCGCTGGGAGTCGGTGGATGCGGTCAGCACGAGATCGTGCATTGTGGAAATCTATGGGGGAGGCCTATGTTCAGCAGTGGACTTCTGTGGCTGATAGATAGATAGATAGATAACCTAGCCGCAAGAGAAGGAAAACTTGATACGAAAACCTGTACCAATCCGTCTGGCCAGCGTGGCACCGTAGATCACCCTCCACGTTACTAGGTAGGCTAAGTAGTGGTAGTAGTATATCCTAGAGTTAAGGGACATAAAGCAACAGGCTTGTAACATCACTACATAGTATAAAACAAAGTCGCTGTCGTCTGTCCGTCCCTATGTATGCATAAATCTTTGAAACTATGCAACGAATTTTGAAGCGGTTTCTTTTTATAAATAGAGTGATTCAAGAGGAAGGTATTTAAGTATAATTCATGCATAATTGCACCCGAGCGAAGCCGGGGCGGGCGCTAGTTATGAATAAAATGGTTTTAGGTTCGCTTCCCGAGTGGGTCTTCCCCGAGGGATATAATCTGGGTGTCTTTAAATCACGAGTGAATCGGTTTCTTCTAGGCAAGCGTGCTCCATCTTAGGTCGCCGTGTCGCTTAACATCAGGTGAACTGGCGATCAAGCGTAAGCCTATCAAGAACAAAAAAAAGGTTTCAATCTTATAATGACAAATCAAGATATTCCGCAGCAATACGATACATTAATGGAACAGATATTAATCTGACGAAGTATTAGGTCTGGATTCCAATTACTTACCTAAAAACGCGGAGCCATTCAATTTGGGCCCCTAGGCTCGAGACGGGTACCTACTGGCTATGATGTATAGATATAAACCTATAAATGGAAACTCGCTGATAGGATCTGAGATTACAGGCTGATTGGAAATAATTCTGCTAGCATTTTATTGAAGCTTGTATTTAATGCTTATCAAGCAGAAGACAGGGCGCTATGGCGCTCTTTAGGGGAGGCCTATGTCCAGCAGTGGACTAATGTGGGCTGATGATGATGATTTAGTTTTTATTTCATTGTACAAGACTACGGGAAAATATTATTATAACATTTTTAAATTTAGATTTAGCTTTTACTCATGATAAAAATTTACGTAACAACTTCAAAGTATCGATAAGTGACGAACAATCGATTTTCGCAGTTGTCACTCCAGTTGATTGCCTTTGTTACTACAAAACACGAGCCATTCAATTTAGACCCTTACGCAAGGAAATTGTTACTGTCACATACTTACATATGTGTGAAGGTAATGTGAAATTTGTTAAAGCTTGTTATTTCCCTCAATTTATTTAGGTTCAATGCTTAATTGATTTTAACTTCAACTATTATTGTTGAACTATGACACTCGATACACGTAAGCAATAACGTGAAAATAGTGTAAACGGTGCATTTTTAATGTCCATCGGGCCCACTACTAAATTCTTGGAGAAAATTAGCCTAAAGTGAACCGCGGCTTGCACAGGTTTTTAGCATGTTTTCCTTCTCTTACGGCTAGGTGACGAGATCTTCGGGATGGTATTGATTAGTGACATTGTGTACTCTAAATCCTAATTTTAGTAGTAATATCACACAATTTAAACCAAGTACTAAAACTCATAGTCTTTAAGAAAATCTCAGAAAGTGGCCCGGCAAATTTAACTGGAACACACCTAATCACTAATTCGCAATTAGTATTCCTTACTCGGAATTCGCTTCTCCGTCACATTAGAATGCAAAGCTCGGACAATTCTGTCCATCCAATTTAGTTATAACAAAACGGCAGTAAGACGCACATCTTACTGGGCATAGGGTGGCCGATTTATGGGTATAAATATAGACATTAATATCACGATCAGTATAATTTTAGCCAAAATACGCCGACTGCTGATAGGCCAAGGATTTCCGCAGATGGGAGCCCTGAGCCGTCACGTATCCATTCCGGCGAACTTTACCAGGTCGTTCCACCGTACGGGAGGGCTACCAGCACTGCACTTTCCGGTAAATAGAAATAATACGAGAATATTTTTCATAGCAGTAACTCGGAAGTAATGCAAATGTATATAGTAAAATTTGAAAAAAAAATGCCTAAGTTTACTCACCTCAAAAGCTTCAGCCGGGTGTAAGGTCCAAGTTAAATATAAATTGTCACATATTGACTCGTTTTTCTGTGATATACAAATCTGCTTTATATTGCTAATGTCCTGTTTCAGACAAATATCGACACCTCTGGCAAATTTCACAGATTTACTGTATCCATTTGTAAGGTTCTTTAGTCATTTTAATTTTTAAACTGATGGGCATGGCATGCGAATACAATTTGATCAATAAAAATATGCAACCAAGGCGTGACATTCAATCACACGTCAATTTCAATTTTTAAAGAAGAATTATTGTGACATGTGACACAATATAATAAGATTTTAGTTTCATTTCGATCTTATGAAACTTATTTAAACCATACACTATACCTACTCATATTTATTAAAAAATTAATTGTTATAGCAGCAATTCTACGTGGTAAAATACCCAGAAATATGCAATTGATATCACTTATAAATGATATTTTGATAAAAAAAACAATGGAAAATAAGTAAATCCGACCAAATTTGAAATACTGGTGAACCTACCTGAGATTAATTAGAATTGTAAATGATCTAGTCCAAGACCCAACCGATCCTTCCAGTTAACTTGGAATCAAAATGTTTATTGTAAACATTTTGATTTCAAAATAACAATCCTTTGGAAGATTTATCTGTACAAAGTACCAGGCCTGAAAATTTCATGAGAAATATTAAAGGTGTCGTTCAACTGAAGTGTTACACGGCGTATTCGGTAGTAAGATAGACAATTTACAAAACTAAAAAAAAACTGGGGCATTAGACTTAGTAAGTAAACTTAGACATTATTAAGAACTTAAACTAGTTTGTTATATGTATATGGTCATTGTAATATGGCGTTTAAAAAAAAGACAAGCCCACTGAGCTTCTTCTGCTACTCGGTCTACTCGGTTGGTGCGGGTGACCTGGCAGTGTCATCCCCGATGTCGGCGGAAGCCAGTTAAAAGGGTTATCCAGTCAAAAAAAAGTTGACCGAAGGCAGAAGTGTTATAAAAATTACAAAAAAGTATTTTTCTGTTCTATTAAAAAAAACATGAAGGTAAATCAGCCTACTGGCGAGATGGGTGAGCACAAGGTTTGTTCAGTTCCTCTTACCCTTAGGGTGGTATTAGGTTAGTGACCTTGCTTATTCAAAATCCGACTCGATAAATGTCACAACCGTTTCTGTTGATTCAAGGTAACTTATCGTTTATGACTTAGATCTGATCGTACTGGCTCTGACTATGCTGTTAAGTGCTTTTTGTAAACAAGACCAATGATTTGAAAAAAGCTACTACAGAGTTTCTAACCTGCTCTTCTCTGTAGAGCAGCATTCCAAACCGGTGGTAGTTTCAGCATGAAAGTTGGCGGACGCAAGGGTTGTGGGAGATCAAAGAGATGGATGGATTGTAAGAATGAGGAATTGTATATGAAAGGTGTGACTTTAAATATGACGACTGACAGGTGTGTATGGTGATTACCACCTAGCGTGGGCAAGGGTCGTAAGATGATAACAGTAATTTTAAATTTGACGATTTATAAGAGTTTTGTGATAAAACCTACGTAAATAAAGTTCCTTTTGAGTTTGAGTTTGATCTAACACTTCTTAAACCATATCATCGCCTTAGGGTACAAACGCGTTGCGAGAGCTGCACTTAACTGTTGCCATATAGGTTATAAAAATCACCTCCCCTTTCAAAGCCTCCCTGTAGTAATAGATTTAGTGATGAACGTGGAAAACAAACAAAAATATTACGCATTCCTTACACAGAGAGGTCTTCAACAAAATATTTCGTTAATTGTTCAAAGCAAGGTACATTGTTGCGATACAATTTAATAGGCGAATTCCATAACCTAAAAGTCGGCCGCCATTTGACTTAATGCTTCACGAACGAGAAAATAATTTCGGCATTTTTGCGTGAAAGGATCGGGAATCTGCTTATTGTTTCCGAGTTTGGCTTCCAGCGATATTTCGAGATCAGCGATTTTGGGAATTACTTTTACTTTGCGTACGAAACGTTTGCCATTTGAGAAGATAAGAAGTATTTTGAGACTCGCTTCCTAGGACCAAGGTAGATACAAATATTGAGCCGTCCAATTGTAATTCATATTATTTTAATATAAGACTTCTCCTGGGTATGCTTATTGATACAAGTAAAGGGTAGTGACGGATTTAGAATAGGTAGTGCCACCAACCCATTCCATTTTGAGGGTGTCGTAAGGCCGAAAATCTAGCTGCAAGAGAAGGAAACTCCGACTCAGTAGTGGGTCAAGTTTCCTTCTCTTGTGCCTAGGTTAAAGGCCTTGGCATTGCCTTTTGTCAACTCCTGAAACACCCTCGGGATGGAATAGGGTGGGGACACTATGTATAGTCACCACATGGACAGTGTGAGCCGTGTGAGAGTGAATATAATTTTTTTTTTTTTACTTCTATGCACTTGGTAGTGTTTCTTTTTACTACTTCTTTTTCTTTTTCAATCAATGTAAATGCTTTCTAGGCTATTTTATTCTTCTTTGTCGCTCAAAATACCCCTAAGACAGAAAGTCTTATTGTTCCATTTTAATCCACAACTCAATAGATACATGAATCATCTTGTACGGACTGTACAGTATACACTCTTTTTGTCAGTTGATGTAAAACCCGCGAAGTGTCAAATGTAGATACGAGGGCAAATATTGGGGCTGTGTCTCAAGAGCTTTACAAACTCACGCCAGACAGTTTTATGTCTATATCTAGCATAGACGCTTTACATGTGTAGATACAGTAGGGTCGTTGGTTATGAAATCCCCAGTAACTGAGGAATATTTAAAAGACATGCTTACATATTTTTAACCCCGGACGCAAAAAGAGGGGTGTTATAAGTTTCACGTGTCTGTCTGTCTGTCTGTCGGTCTGTCTGTCTATCTGTCTGTGGCACCGTAGCTCGCGAACGGATGAAGCGATTTCAATAAAGTTTTTTTTGTATGAAAGGTGAGTTACGGGTGAGTTACGGGTTATGTTCTTAGACATGTTTGATGAAAATCGGATGAGCCGTTTAAAAGTTATGACGGGTGAAAGTGGGGAAGAATAACCGAATGTCTGCAAATATAATCGAGTGGGGTCTCAAATGAAAGCGCATCACGTGCAATTTAACAAAATCTACATTATAATAAGTATGTACCTATAAAAAGTATAAAATAAAAATTAAATTAAAAATTTTAATAAACCCCCGACACAATAACCTTTAAAAAGTGAAAAATAAAAATAAATACTTCGCGTTGGGGGACCAGGGGTCAGGTAATAAATAAGTGGGAGTAAGAGAATTTTTATACGTCTTTTTCTTGGAAGTATGTAAGTTCCTAATAACCTTAAAAATGTTTTAGTAGGTACATATAATGTGTTAACAGTAGGCTAATTACCCTCCATGTGATTGGAGGAGGCCTGACTCAGCAGTGGGTGTTCTAAGGGCTGAGTAGAAAAAAAAACATAAAAATAAACCTTAACTATACTACTATAATAACTATACCAAATTAGCGAATTCCCTAATTTTAACACAATAATAAAATTTAAAAAAAATAAGGTCGCGTTGAAACATATTTTTGTCGTACCATAATTTTCTTTTCTTATTTTCTGCAATACGATATTACAAAAATTATAAACTCTGAAAAGCGACCAGTGTATTCAAAGTGCCACGTCAATAGACATACAATCGATGAATATAAAATGCATACCCCTTTGATGCCAGTTATTATAGAATTGTCTAATTGACACGTTCTGGCATGAAACGAATTAAAATACGGAATGGACTGTTAAACTCCCACTATGAATATGGAATCGTGTGAAGGGAACATGTGGTTAATATTTCTTATTCTGTTTGTCTAAGCTAATATTATGGCATAAAATACCCACTATTGAGTCTCCGTGTTCTTCTATTCCAAAATAGTCCAGATCCAGATTTCTGTATGGTGGCGGATTTCAAATTCTACAAATAAATACAAAAAATAAAAATTAAATAACAAAATTTTCAAAGGGATATTTTACATCGAAAATCATCTCGGATTTGAAATACATTTGCAATTTCACATGCCAAAGTTTTATTTTTGCCATTTATAGCATGTTCATCTAGGATACATCTATCCCTGTTTAAAATAAATAATAATCAGAAGTTTAAACAGTGAATCTATTTAACAAAATAAACAAAAAAAAATCTATGCGATACTTAATATTTATATTATTAACACGTCTAGTGGTTAGATGTGCCGCCTTTGGATCAACGGGTCCCGGGTTCGATTCCGGGGTCGGGCGAGTGTCTTTGTCTAAACCAGAGGCACTGGCTCGGAGTCTGGGTGTCATTTCTATCTATAATATGTATGTATTTACAAAAAAAAATGTATATATGTAGTTTATCATCCATCTCGTTACCATAACACAAGCATTAAGTTGCTTAGCTTGGGACGCGATGGCGTTGTGTGAAATGTCCAAGGATATTTATATTTATATTATATTTATTTACAAAAAAAAATGGTATATAAGTAGTTTATCATCCATCTCGTTACCATAACACAAGCATTAAGTTGCTTAGCTTGGGACGAGATGGCGTTGTGTAAAATGTCCAAGGATATTTATTTATTATTATTTATTAATTGAAAATACGATAAAATTTGACAGACAGTACCTACAGTCATTTAAAGACAAGGAAAGAATCGGAGGTAGTATACTGGTTGATATCCCTGAGAAGGATACTTCACACCTCATAGAATGTTAACACTATTAGCACTTGCCTATTAGTGCGGGCCGCGTGCTTTTAACCGCATATCCGAACTTACAAAATATCCAAATGCATTGTTTACCCTCGCCACTGAGGATATACGTCACTGAACCTGTCTCATTATCGCATGTTTCGACTATTTCCTTGCTCTACGGCTAGGGACGATCGTATAATATTACGGTCCGTGTGGTGACGGATTTAGAATACATAGTGTCACCACCGCGTTCCATCCTGATGGTGCCGACAGAAGGAAATGACAAGCCGGAAAAATAGCTACAAGAGAAGGAAAACTTAACTTGATACGAAACCCTGCGCCAACCTGTTTGGCCAGCGTGGCACAGTAGGCTAGTTAGGTAGTAGCAGTAGGCAGACCTGACTAAGCAGTGGATTCTCTAGTGGTAGTAGTATAATCTATCTATATACAAAATCAATGCCACCTTTCGTTGTAATTTTATAACTCAAGAACGGCTTGAACCGATTTGAATGTTTTTTTTTGTATTCGTCATCGCGCGTCATGCCTGCGAGCTTTATGCCCTGCCCACTGCCACTTAAGTTTGGCGATCTTGTGAGATATGTCGGTAACTCTGGTTCTCCTGCGTGTCTCCTCATTTCTGATTCGACCTCGCAAGGACTCGCCCAAAGGGCAATGGAGAGGCCATATATATATATTTGACCTCCTCCTCCTTACATGATACCAAGCCAAAACCCACACAGAAAAATTGATACTATGAATATATGAATTACTACACTACTACTAAGCCAATAAATAACCCACTGCTAAGTCGGGCCTCCTCTCATCACAGGGAGGGTACTAGTTCACGCAGGCTAGACAAGTTGGCACCGGGTTTTGTTTTAAGTTTTCCTTCTCTCGCGGCTAGGTTTTCGGCCTTGTCGGCGCCTACGACACCCTCAGGATGAAATGGGGTGGTGACACTTTGTATTTTAAATCCGTCACCACACGGAATGAATTACTAATATTATGTTAATTATATTTTTCTACACTATTAAAAAGAGAAAAATATTTCTTTGTTTGTTTGCATTGAATAGGATATGGAATTACTGGACAGATTCGAAAAAAAATTTCTACATTATGATTTTGTTATTATACTAGTGGCCCGCCCCGGCTTCGCCCGTGCAAATCGGGGGTGGGTTATAGATATAAACCTTCCTCTTGAATCACTCTATCTATTAAAAAAAACGAATCAATATCAGTTGCGTAGTTTTAAAGATTTAAGCATACATAGGGACGGACAGAGGACAGCCATTTTGTTTTATACTATGTAAAGAGTAAAGATAAAGAAGATACCCGTGCGAAGCCGCGGTGTCCCACTTTATAATATATATACCATTCATAATTCGTTCGGACATACTAAAGCCACTTAAATATACAACATGGCATGACAACCCTAATTCCATTGTGGGCACAGGAACTATGCAACTATTGTATTGAATTTTAACACGTTCTAAAATAAATTTAGTTACTTTGTTGACTATAATTTGACACTTTGCTTTGTTGCTCGTATAGCTAATGAGCTTAACGAACGAAAGGATATACTCGTACTTCTGTAGGCTGTATGTTTATTTTTATCCAGTTTCAAAAAACAACTCTAAAGTTATGTTATTAAGTAAGGTATTCAAGTAAAGCAAATGTGTTTCTAGCTCTATTGATTTAGAATACAAAATTATCCATGTGGTGACGGATTTAGAATACATAGTGTCACCACGCCATTTCGTCCTGAGCGTGTCGTAGGAGCCGACAAAAGGAAATGACAATGCCGAAATTTAGCCGCAAGAGAAGCAAAACTTGAAACGAAACCAGGTGCCAACTTGTCTGGCCAGCGTGGTACAGTAGGCTAGTTACCCTCCCTGTGATGGGTGGGAGGAGGCTCGCCTCAGCAGTAGGTCATTTATAGGCTGAGTAGTAGTAGTAGTACACAATGTCACCAAGCCATTATAACCTGAGGGTGTCGTACAAAGCCGAAAACCTAGCCGCAAAAGAAGGAAACCTAGAATCGAACCCTGTGCCAACCCGTCTGACCAACGTGGCACAGAAGGCTGACTACACTCCATGCACTAGGTAATTTATGGGTAGTGATAGTATAAATATATTTGTCACCTCACACCCTCAGGATGATGAGTTGGTGATAATATATTCGAACAATAATTTTACACATAAGACCCGTTAACTCGTATTTTAATACTTGCGAGTAAAGTACAGATAAATTTGCATTAAAGTTTATTTTCAATATCACATCGATATAAAAGCAACAAACGTTATCTGGAAATCTTGGCGATGTAAATTCAAGTGAAGGGAACCAGAATTTTATTGCTTTGGTAATGTGAAAAATAATTGCATTATTAACTATTTTCATTGTAAAAATGTCGTGGTCTCATCTTACCATAATAATCTGGAAAAGACTAAGTCATGAGAGGTAGCGTTTGTAAATACAAATAACAACTGAAAACACATATCTAAGAGCTAGATAATAAACTAGCCTGAAATATAAAAAAACACCAGGGAGCGATTTTTTTTAAACGTCGGGGTAGAATCCCTGTAGAGGGTTCGCCGCCATCTTTTTTAAAGTTCTTTTTTTTTCGTTAATCTGAAATAACTCGTTAATTATCAACTTTAGAGCAAAAATGACAGTATCCAAAGTTGTTGGAAATTTAATTTGTCACAAGTTTGGTAATTATCATTTTTACGCTAGGATCAATACGAACACCAAAAACAAGACCCCCTTCATCGATCAACTAAACAGCCCTCGAGAAGTCCAATATCACAGTTCAGCAGGCACCAGCAGATGCAGATCCGTTGCATGATGCATCTTGCAAACTTGATAGTATAACTCTACAAATATTTAAAAATAATTTTATAACAAGATGGCGGCGATCCCTCTACCGGGATTAGTTCGAAAATCGAGATTTATACTTCCAAACAGCCCCCGACGTTTAAAAAAAATCGCTCTCCTGATTTTTTTCTATTTAAATGGCTACCCCGACTGGACTATCTATATCTATACAAATAAATAAAATTGGAGAATTGGAAAATTGTCCTACTAATATTATAAACGTGAAAGTTTGTAAGTATGTATGGATGGATGGATGGATGGATGGATGGATGGATGGATGGATGTTTGTTACTCTTTCACGTAAAAACGACTGAATGGATTTCAATGAAACTTTATAATAATATAGCTTATACATCAGAATAACACATAGGCTACAATTTATAAAGATATTGTGTGTAAATTAATAGAGATATTAAGTAAAATTTTAATTTCTAATTGTCAAATTTTCAGCCATATTTAAATAATAGACAACATAAGATTTTGCTGTCAGTTGCACCACGTAGGTATTATATCACATTCTACGGGAACGAGATAAAAATCTTAGGTATCCTATGTCCGACTTTCTTTTATATATATAGATGTTGGACAATTCACAAAATCATACTAAATATTATAAACGTGAAAGTGTAAATGTGTGTAATCCCGTTCCGTGATATAAAACATCGTTTATCAAAATGCAACTGCTGGAATAACAAAACGTCACCGACAGCTAAACTTTATGTTGTCTATAGTTTGACAAATTTGACAATTAGAAATTTTGAAGTTGACCGGTTGATGTATTTATTTCGAGTAAATATTAGCTTATTGTGCCGAACAATGAAGAAGAACTAAATAATGCAGGTGAAGATCGCCGCATTAGTATGGCTTGAATCCGTGCTTCTCAATCACAAGAGCAAATCGAGGCTGCCCGTGAAACGGATCGATTGGGAATGCAAAATCGTCGAGCAAATTTAAGAAATCAACAACTAGATATTTCGAGGCACAAGAATAATTTTATAAAGTAGGTACTACATAATTTGGATCGAGCAACGTTTCGATACGGTGGCAGCACTAATTACTGCTTACATACTTGCGTCCGCATTGGACCAATAGATGCCATGTAATATTACAAAACACTCCTCAGCGGCTAAAGTTTTATTAACATGGAAAATCGTCACCTGGGACGAATGTACAATAGCGTATACACGTGCATTGGAAGCACTTATCCGATCCGACCGAACACCTACGCAATGACTTGAGACGTTTTGGAGGCGCAATGATTTTACTGTCTGGCTATTTCTGCCAAACACTGCCACTAATTCCAAGATCGACTGCTACCGCCGAAATAAGCACTTGCCTCCAATCATCGAAATATGTGGATTGATTTTATTTTCTCAGAATTTCTGTTCATCGAAGGACGAATTCACAAACACAAAAATAATGAATGGTTGACTAAGCGAGCTGTTTTGGCGGCTAAGAATAAATATGAAGATGATATAAAGTAACTAACATAATTCAGAATGAAATCATTGGTGCACTGCATTAATTCAAATATAATAACTGTGTAAAAAAAGACTCCTTGGATGTGTCTGGCTTACCACCGCACAATTTACGACTAAAGGTTGGCTAAGTACTAAGTTTGCTTCCAAATATAAACCAAAACCACCAAACCTGTGCAACGGAACGCGTTTGGTGGTAAGTGAATTGATGAACAATGGAATATACTCAAAGTAAAGTTGGAAGGTGAGGAAGTTCTCATCCGAGGATCCCGACGATATCAACTGATATACCGTTTTAAATTAATGATTTCCGATCCGTCGTGCATTCGCCGTGACCATTAATAAATCACAGGGCCAATCCTGGAAAGTTTGTGGCCTAAATCTAGAAAATTCATGTATTTCCTAAGATCAATTATATGTGGCATGTTCCGGGTCAGAAGACCATCTGCGTTATTTGTTCATGCGCCTGATAATAAACCGAAAAATGTCGTCTGTCACAAGGTGATTCCCTGAAAAGTGCAGTTACTAAAATAGATGGCCAATAAAGTATAATTAAAATCATAGATTTTTTATTTATATTCATCTTGATAAAAAAATTGAAGTTAATAAAATCAAAAATCTGCTCATTTATTGCCTTTAAGGCGAAACAAAGTTCGCCGGGTCAGCTAGTTTATAATAATAAAATAACCACTTTTTACTTAATAGCGTAACCGTAGGGTATGTATGTATGTATACACAGTACATAAACAAAAATAACAATTATTTTTGTCTATCTGTCTGTCTGTTTCCGGCTAATCTCTGGAACGGCCGGACCGATTTTGACAGGAGTTTCACTGATAGGTAGCTGATGATAGAAGAAATAACTTAGGCTACTTTTTTAAATATCTTAATTTCCCAATAAAGCAGAACATTGGAGGCCTACTAAAGAGAATTGCCATAAATGTATTTTATTTATTAAGTAAGGCTATGTGAACTTCGTCCCACGCACTCGTTTGCCTCTGTGTACTTGTTTGTGTTCTGAATATACGTTTATAGAGTGATTTCCGCTATGCTTATGTTTTGGGCCATACTACATAACACCCACAAACAAGTCCTTTGCAACCTCAAGAAATGTCTTATTTAAAGGTACATAGCAGTTGAGTCGTTTATTGCTTTTCTTATAGCTTTGTTTTCAGTCGTAGTTCTTAGGTTATTGTTACTCTATTTTAACGGCTTTAAAATACTTAGGTCACGAACTGTCATAATTTATTTAAATGTAAAGTACATAAATAAATTACATACATTATAATTATGAAAAAGACCAATTTAATCAGTCATATTTGGCATTGCATACATAAAGATATCCGTAGTCTAACGACTATAAAACTTCACGCATGCATCTTATATATTAATTATCTTTCTTTTCAATAAATCTGTTTATTTTCCAAGTTACATCTAGAGTTAATAAATCTTTTCATTGTTAAATATAGCGCCTCAGAAATTTCATTGCATCAATGTTCATTACTTTCTGTGAGTTTTATATTGTTAATTATTAGAAATAATTAAAAATTTGTTTTATATGTAAATAAAAAGGTATCATAATGAATAAATAACCAAGACATATTAATTGATGGACTACCTATTTATCTTAATTAATTACATACTTCGATCGAATTTTGTTTATTTTATATACCTTAAAGTATTTGATGACATGAGAAGTAGATTTTCGGCATGACACAAATTGCTTCATTCTGTGTAAATTAATTAATTAAACGTAACGTAACAATATCTCAAAAAGTACGACTAAGTTGTTAGTGGCTGGATTATTAATCAGATCTGTGATATGCAAATCGAACAATTTATTTACCTGATTCGCATTGTACAATTAAAAACGTACAGTAAAACAATTACGATGCAAATACTTGCCTTATTAAGTCGACGGATAAACAGAGAGCAAGAGGGAGGTCTAAGGCATAAGTGGAAAGCGGGAGGTATTAAAAACGGCATGAATTAAATTCTAACAGATTTTTTTTAACGAAACCGCTGCACTGTAGTTAGTATAACCTGTATCTTGGGAACTGTTTACAAACATGCTATCGACGAACACAATTTTGATTTCTTTTTCTAGCGACCTGATTCACGCGGGTACTAGATAATTAAAATAACATTTTAAATACAATATGTGCACTACACTACACTACACTTCTAATAAAAATCAGTATTTATCATATAATCATTCATTCATATTTATCATTCATCATCATTCATGGATGAGGTTTAACACAACCTAATCACTCGCCTCTCATACCGCTACCTCGTTTAAATTGCACCCGCGTAATGTGATTTGTTCAGTTTTAAAAGCGGCACTTTACAATCTGCGCGCAACACTGACATTTATTGCAGAGGGTTGAAAATGCGCTACAAATTGTATCCCAGTGGTCTTCATTTGTACAAGATGGTTTTATGCTCTAAATAAATAAATGCCTTGGAGCTTTTTTTATTATCATATTTACCATTTACCGGACGTGGTACCTATAATATTTTCCGTTCGTGACAGTTTTACAATACATTCTGTCTCCACTCCATTCCATCCCGAGGGTGTTGTAAGAGCCAACAATATGAAATTACAAGGCCGAAAACCTAGCCCCAACAGAGGAGAAAATTGATACGAAACCTTCCGCAGATGGTCGCTCCATAAAGCAGAGGGGCGTCCACCAATACGCTTGCCGCGGTCTCGACTCGTCTAACCTAACGAGGCGCCTTTGGATCACAGGTCTCCGGTTCGATTCCGGCGTTGGGCAAGTAGCTTTGTGTATATGAGATGCATTTTCAGTTTGCATGTTATTTGTTTAAGTGACAATAAAGGGGCTTCGTTTTAAAAAAAATACCATCCTTTTGCCACTTCACTTTGCCAATTATCTGGTTCTGCACAATATTTGCTGAGACTGTTATATGTACATCTCATTTGTCTCTAACTTACGGCTGCCATAAGCACATTAAAAATTTAAAAAAAAGTTTGCCGCATATTTTACAGTAGGTATCTAACAAGCTGCTAGCAATTCCGACCGTTTATTCCAAGGCTACATTCCGAACCGCAAAATTATCTCTCAGATATCGGCTACCAACAACGCTCATTAGAGTTGATCAATCTTTGTAGATAGATAGAGTTTAGCACGCGAAGTATTTTATCATTGCATACCGTGGCTTTACACGCGATCACTTGTTCGCGATAAATGGTTACCCAATTTACATATTGAGTTTTATGTTATAGCCTCAATGTATTTTATTAGTAAGCATGAATGGGAATTAGATTTCATCTTCGTAGATTTCCCCGTGCGTTATGCCTTCCTGTAGGATTCTATGTTCAAATGTTATTAGTTTCCTAGGTCCTTTCTGACGTAACTGCTGTGTCTATGTTAACTATTGATTAACATGGTGCTAACAACTACTCATATATACTACTTATCCACTATATCTTATAAAAGAGTCGTTTTTTTTTGCATTTTACCTTAAGAAAGACCTTCTCGTCCACAATACAAGTCTTTGAAGACAAAGACGAAGTCTTCAACCAAGGTGTGTTTCCAGTGATGACGTATGGTATACAGGCGTGAGTGCTCTATTAAAAGGCAGAAAGTCTCCCAACGGGCAATCGAGAGGGTTATGCTCGGAGTTTGACTGCGAGATCGAATCCAGTGAGGAGATACACAGGAGAACCAGTGTTACCGACATGGCCCACAAGATTGCCAAACTTACGAGTAAGTGGCAGTGGGCAGGGCACATAACTCGCAGACTGACGCTGGGACAGAAAAGTCCTAGTGGCGTCCGAGTTTCAGAATGCGCAGGGCTGACGACCTAGTTAAGGTCGCCGGAAAACGATGGATGCAGGCGTCTCAGGACAGGCCTTCGTTGAAATCCTTGAGGGAGGCCCATGTCAAGCAGTGTACGTCTTTCGGCTGAAATTATGATGATGATGTTTTACTTTTTAATTACGTTCGCTGGTAGATTAAATTTTATTGTTCAAATTGATTTCTCATTCAATATTGAATGTCTTTAGCTGCTAACATCGTACTTCCACCGATAGAACTTCGGCGACTTGAATACTACTACTACTCAACCCATAAATGACCCACCGCTGAGTCGGGCCTCCTCCAATTACATGGAGGGTTATTAGCCTTCTTTGCAACGGTGGCAAGGCGGGTTGGCACAGGGTTTCGTATCAAGTTTTCCTTCTCTTGCGGCTAGGTTATCGGCCTTATCATTTCCTCAAGACGGAAAGGGGTGGTGACACGATTTATTCTAAATCCGTCACAACACGAACACAATACCAGCCAAAGGTGATTTAATTCAACTCCGGTGTTCCCTATTCAGCAGCACAAACGAGCGGGTAGAATCATACATACATACGTTAGCCCAGATATGTTTTGGGTTATTTACGTTGAACCTCGGCGAGAACGAATCAGAAATGAGGAGATACGCAGGCAATCCATGGTCACCGACATAGCCCAAAAGATTGCCAAACTTAAGTGGCAGTGGGCAGGGCACATAGCGTGCAGGATCGACTCCTGATGGGGCAGGAAAGTCCTCGAGTGGCGACCGAGTTCTGGAATTCGCAGGGCTGACGACCTGGTTAAGGTCGCCGGAAAACGATGGATACGGGCGTCTCAGCATAGGCTCTCATTGAAAACCTCAGGCAAAAGTGATGTAATAGAAAAAAATATATCTATAAACAATGGTTTAGCGCAGATATGTTTGGGTTATTTACGTTGAACCTTTCGTTATTCAAATAACAACACATTCCATAACTCGCTGCACAATCTACTCCAAAACTAATTATAAATTATTCAAAACCGTTATAATACTCGGTTCACACTAATTCAATTAATCCAATTAATATCTATGCCTTGCTGGCCAGCGATATAATTACTGATTGCGTGAATAGCGCCGCCGTTCCTAATGTTCTGTAAAGCATTATACGCCTCATAAATCATATTTCTATAGCTTTATCATGAAATTTATTGAATGCCATACAACAAATCAAGATTCTCGTATTTTCTACAATATCTTTAGCATTTATTCTAAAGTATACGTTAGGATGTCCAGACGTTTGCAAAACTAAATTCTGGGATTTTTCACGCTTTCTTTTGGAATCATGAGTCATTGTTTATAGGAACGGTTCTATATAGTTTTTCTATCATCATCATCTACTACTAATACTATTCAGCCCATTACTGACCCACTGCTGAATCGCCCCTCCTCCAGTTACATGGAGCCTACTAAACCAAGGTGGCCAGGCATAGGGCATAGGGTTTTGTATCAAGTTTGCCCTCTCTTGGGGTTAGGTTAGTCTTGTGATTTCCTTTTGCTAGCACTATATATTATATAGTGCTAGCAAAAGGAAAACTATATATTATATAGTGCTACGGGTGACACTATATATTATAAATCCATCACAATACGAACCAAGCCTCTAGCTACTATTAAACCTCGTTATCCTAATAATTTCAAATCAGCAAGTTATAATATCAACATTATAACTCAGTTATGATAGGAAACTACAGATAGCTAGCGCACGGCGCCATCGATCAAAATTAGATATTATTAGCAACTCGGAACTAGTTTCGACATTACGGCACCCTTTGGATTAAGGGCAAACATTTGCAAACTTCCATTCCACGTGGTGTAGAATGTAGAATACACAATGTCACCAACTTATACCATTCTGAAGGTAACAGGCGACTTAAAGAACGCATGAGGCTGAATCTAGCCGCAAGAGAAGGAAAACTTGATACAAAACCCTTTTTTTTATTGTCGCTGGGGAAATGCTTTATGCATACCACCGACCCCCGGGGGAGAGGTCGGTGATTATGTGGGACTCCGACAAGGGTCGTCTACCCAAGAGTCGTCTACCCACTAAAAGCCCAGCGGTATACCCTCACACGGCGCGCTTGGGGCGCCACAAGTTCGCGTAAACGCATTCTACTGTGACGCCCCGGCGTGGTGCCCGCAACGGGCAAGCGACTGTCAGAGAGGGCGTCCCGGTACACTGGGACGCCCTCAGTCATCGAGGCTTTCGTCGGTGGCGGTTCCCCCGACACACCACCAGCCTCTCAGGCGAGGGCAGAAGGGGTTCGCATCGTCACGACCCCCTCCACCCCTGCCTCCGTCCGCGGCCCGGGTCAGCCGGAGCTCCCTCCTTTGCGACCCGCCCCGCATTGATACAAAACCCTGTGCTAACTCGATTCGCTAATTTCCCTCCATGTGTTTTGAGGAGGCCCAACTCATTCATTGGTTCAAACGACGATGTCTCCCACTTGCAAACTATAAGAAACGTTATCTTTGCTTTCGAGTGGCGATAAGTTTTGAATAGCGTCAGAACCGTATTTGGCAGAATCATATCATCCCGGCTGCAGTAGGCTAATTACCCTCCTTGTGACGGGAGGAGGTCCGACTCAGCAGAGGGTCATTTATGGGCTGAGTAGTAGTAGTAGTATTAGAATAAATGACCATAAATGAGCCACACTGGCCAGACGGTTAGACACGGGTTTGTATCAAGATTTCCTTTTCTGGTGCTTTGGTTGTCTGCCTTTTTCGTTTCCTTAGCCGCCTTTTGATACACCCTCAAGATGATAAGTGCTGGAGTGTATTCTAAATATAATTTGGCATATTCTTATATTATTCTTCCTTAAGAGGCACCTTCAAAGCAAACGTGTACCACTTTAAGTCTAACCTTCCATCAAGCGATATTGAAGTCAAATAAATAAGCCTATTTTATAATAAACTAGCGACCCGCCCCGGCTTCGCACGGGTGCAGTGATGAACATGTAAATTTATGCATGTATCACTACATAGTATAAAACAAAGTCGCATTCTTCTGTCCGTCCCTATGTATGCATAAATCTTTAAAACTACGCAACGGATTTTGAAGCGGTTTTTTTTAATAGATAGAGTGATTCAAGAGGAAGGTTTATATGTATAACCTACCCCCGCTTTGCACGGGCGAAGCCGGGGCGGGCCACTAGTTATACATATAAACCTTCCTTTTGAATCACTCTATCTATTAAAACAAACCGCTTCAAAATCCGTTGCGTAGTTTTAAAGATTTAAGCATACATAGGGACGGACAGACGACAGCCACTTTGTTTTATACTATGTAGTGATAGTGATAGTGAAATAACAATCTTAGTAATATATACGTCGTCGTTCGTCGTTTCAGCTCATTCATGACCCACTACTGAGTCGGGCCTCCTCCAAATTCACGGAGGGGAACTAGCCTACTGTGTCACGCTGGCAAGACGGGTTGGCACAGGGTTTGTATCAAGTTTTCCTTCTCTCGCGGCTAGGTGATCTGCCTCTTGCGTTCCCATAGTCGCCTCTTACGACACCCTCGGGATAGTATGGGTTGGTGACACTTGTATTCTAAATCCGTCACTACGCTGATAATATATACGGTAATATATACGTACATTATATTATTCTTAAATTCACTTGGATGGAATGAATGGATTTATGGATGGATGGAAGTAAAACCGTTTAAGAGAAGGAAAACTCGTGCCAACTTGCCTAGCCAATACTGATAAGTATCGAAATATATCTTCTACGCACCAGAGAAGACTTTACTAACAATGGGTTGTGGGTTGAAATGAATTTAGCGATTTTTATAAAAGCAGGAGCATAGATACATGACGTAGAATATTTTAAGACTATTATGTAAGTCAGTCGAAAAACACACCTTTAATTGTACCAATAATTGATTTCCAACTTTAATACAAGCTCCGTAAGAGAGAATTTAACAAAATATATTCTCAATACACCAAAGTCGATGACGATAAATTAATGTGTCAATTTCATTCGAGCAGAGATATTGGTTTAATTGAATTTTAACTTTACAACGTTGAGTTGCACAATTACGCATTCCATTTAGCCAATTAGATACAGGCACGCGTCCAACATGTTACAGTCCACTAGTATCACTTATTTACTCTCTAACACGAGTCAGATTGCAAATAGTCGTCTAGTCCGGTTTCTTATATCAATTGGCCCCATGACAGAATCCAATGAAAGCAACAATGTTTATTAAGAATTTACAGAACTTAGAACTTGAATAGGTGCCGCTGTTTGGGTTTGGTTGGCTCACTGGATCCAAGACCTGTAATTTCATTTTTAATTATTTTTCTATATTTTTTATTATAAAACTAGCGACCCGCCCCGGCTTTGCACGGGTGCAATGATGACCATCTAAATGTATCAGTGTTTCTCTACAATATTATGCACGTATTATACATTAAAACCTTCCTCGTGAATCACTCTATCTATTAAAGAAATCCACTTCAAAATCCGTTGCGTAGTTTTAAGTTTAAGTTTAAAGATATAAGCATACATAGATAGGGACGGACAGACGACAGCGATTGGAGTGTCTGTTTTTGTAATAATAAAATCACCACTTTTTACTAAAGTGGTATGTATGGCGTAAGTATGTATACACAGTACTAGACCAAAATAACGTATTTTTTAATTTTTGTCTGTCTGGCTGTCTGTCTGTTTGTTCCGGCTAATCTCTGGAAAGGCTGGACCGATTTTTCCGGGACATTCACTGATAGGTAGCGAATGATATAAGAAGTAACTTAGACTACTTTTTTTGACTAGCTTCGCCCCGCGGCGTCGCCCGCGGGTAACATCGCACCCTTGCGAAGCCGGGACGTGCCGCTAGTGTATTCTAAAACCGTCAACCACACGGACGATTTTTACATTTTATTTATACATACAAATAAAATTGGAGTGTCTGTTTGTTATAATAAAATCACCACTTTTTACTAAATGCGTAAGTATGTATATATACACAGAACATAGACCAAAATAACTTTTTATTTTTATTTTTGTCTGTCTGTCTTTCTGTTTGTTCCGGCTAATCTCTGGAACGGCTGGACCGATTTCACGAGACTTTCACTGATATGTAGCTGATGATATAAGGAGTAACTTAGGCTGATGGTATAAGGAGTACTTTTTTTGACTAGCTTCGCCCCGCGGCGTCACCCGCGGTTAACATCTCGCCCGTGCGACACCGGGACGCTAGTACAGAATAAAGTCACTAAGCCTGAGCATTGAGGATTGAATCACCTCTTCTAAAGGCCTGGTACATGGTACTGATATTAGTACACATTGGCTTCCTATCAAGTTATTAACATTACCCAAACTAAAATGACGTGCTTAACAGCCACGTTATGATTTATTCATCATCATCATTTAAGCCAAAAGACGTCCACTGTTGGACATAGGCCTCCCCCAAGGATTTCCACAAAGGCCGGTCCTGGGCCGCCCGCATCCACTGCTTTCCGGCGACCTTAACCAGGTCGTCGGTCTACCGTGTGGGAGGCCTACCTTCCGGAACGATTATGATTAATATGATTTATTATTCAAAGCAAATTTCCTTAAGATAATATAGGCACGAACATGATAATTTCTTATTGAGTTATTGATATTAAACCAATAGCCGCAATAAACCTTCACATTTATTAAAGGTACATACCAAACGTATGTTTCGATGCTCAATAGCCGATACGGTATAACGAGGCGTACAGGTAAAAGGCGGGGCTCGATTCAATCGTGTATGCCTGGTATAGACGTTCCAAAAGCAGGTACAGGCTTGATAAATTGTACCCGATTTAAAAAATAAAACCTTTAGGTAACCCATCGATTACTAGTGGCATCGGTTATTTACAGGTACCAGGTAATTTATATTATACTGGGTGATTTTTTGACCACCCGCCAAATTTAAATAGGTGGTTCAGACCATAAAAGTTAACAACATTCCCAAGGAAAAATGGGTCGAAAAGTGAAAAAAAAATTCGACCGTCCATAGATAACTGCTCGATCACGGTCTGAATTTATTTGGGAAAGTTGTTTTCTTTGATGGTCTGAACTACGGGTGATCCAAAAATCACACTATAAATTATATTAAGTAATTGCTTATTTTTTATACTGTGGCGCTAGTAGTGGTGCTAAAGCATACAGCCCGCCTAATTATAGGGTATGCTGTGAAAAGTGAAGTCCTGCTATTGCCAATATTATGTTTTCCTAGGTACAGTTATCTATACCCACTGCTGAGTCAGGTTTCTTACCATTTATATGGGGTAAATTACCTTTTTGTGCCATTCTGGATTGGTACCGGGTTTTATATCTTTTGTAACTTGGCTTCTCTTGCAAATTGTCTGTCTCTTCTGTTTCTTTATATGTACGAGTATATTCCGACAGCGTCAAGCTGAAATAAATAGCGGCATAGTCCGATTGCTGATGGATTTAAAAAAGCATAGTGTGACCACACCATTCCATCCTGAAGGTGTCGTAAGAACCGAAAAAAAAAGGTCAAGCCCAAAAACCTAGCTGCAAGAAAAGGGAAACGATAGGAAACCCTGTGCCAACACATCTGGCCAGCGTGACACAGTAGCCTAATCCCTGTGGTTGGAAGAGGCTTGACACAGTAGTGGGTCATCTGGTATTGTCAGTAGTAGCATTGTGTATTTTAATTCCAGTACAGATTCATATATTCATAAGACATGTTCTAAACTCATTTATCTCCATATTTCTTTATATTTGATAGATGATATCTCCAATTGAATTATAAACTGACTTATCATTAACCAACACATAACATAAATCCCATAATGGATTTGTTAATAGAAAAAATCGATAAGAAGACACTTAAATATTCAAAACTCAATCGCAATCTAACAATGGCTATTCTGGTAAAGAAAGACCGTCACAAACCAAAGGCTACTGTAGAGGCGTGAATTTTTTATGGCATGGGGCGCCATGGCCCCTTAGAAAAACACCGCCTTGCTGGGGAAAAGACTAATAAACGTCCGCTGTTGTCGTGGATTCTGATTTGAGAAACTCTTGGATGCGGTATTTTCGAAACTGTAGAAGACATTTTCGTGTAGCATTTACATTAGTTGAAAGTATACGGATTTAGAATTTACAATATCACCAACTCAAAGCATCCGGAAGGTGTCGTTAGAAGCAATTAAAGGAACGCAAGAGGCAGATTACCTAGCAGTTAGAGTAGGAAACCTTGATAGAAACCTTCAAGTAGAAGGTGTGACGATAAAAATATGAAACACTAACGATAAATGTTGGGAAGGCCAAAATTTTTATCATCTGGGTGATATTTTTGGTTGAAAGTTAAACTAAAGTGAAAAAAATTAAGCTCATTCTAAAAATTGGTCCCATTCTCTTAATTAAATAGTGTGCAGCTGACTATAGAATTTAACAAATTGAAAACATGAGGAATGTAATAGTCGTAATATATATCTTCGTAATAGGAAGAATAAGCAATAATAATAATAACAAAATTGTACAAAACTTAAAATGGAACTTGATACAGGAAAAAAGTTAATGACATCTTAGATTTTCGCAACCAATAATCAAAACAAAAATCTTCTTTTTTTTTTCAAACATATTAAATTAATTATTTTCTAATTGTCTTATAATATGCTCCTACTACCCATTCTTTCTCTCCAAATACCTACAACGAAAAAGATTTTATGCATATTACATAACTTTTCCACGTGGTGCCGGATTTAGAAGTTCCAAGTTCCATGTAGTTGGAGTAGACTCAGAAGTGGGTATTTATGGACTGAGAAGTAGAAGTAAAACTCGTTACACCGTTGAATTCAGTAAATCTGAAGATGCCACATCAAACTTAAATCTTCCACCTTCGACGCTACCACAACCATCTGTTCGTTCTCAAGGGCCCACGTCGTGTAAACGAAATGTTAAACTGGCTCCAATTGTACTACCAGTTGGAAATACCCCGAAGCCTTTAATTTGTATGAAATTGAATTATTTACTCGGGTAATGATAGTGGAAACACTATTGTTGTCAATCAATTCCGTGCTAAATTTTGAAAGGGATTTAAATTCCTTTCTGAACATCTAATATTGTGAATTAGGATATTAAGTTTAATTTAAACAACTTTGAATTGTTGTAAATATTGTATGCTTACAGGAAAATATAACATAGTTTGAATTAAATACGGAATAAGACGGAACTAATCTAGTGAGTACCTTGACCTACTTATGTGCCTTGACACGTAAAATAGTAGCGATTCTTTTTACTTTTAATAAATGACTCCGTTATTTAAATACATTCGGTTCATTGGAATAAAGTATAAAATTTACTTAGGATTCTTGTTTTTTCTGCGCCATTTACTTCTTGATGTGAAGATTTCTATAATTTATTCGGATTGGAAATAGTTCTATAATAAGTAAGCAATGCTTTTGCGATAATATTATTTTGTCGAATTGTCTTCTGCGATATTCGTTGATTAAAATCTTTGTTACTCTATGTTGCCTAAATACATTGACACAATAAATTTTAGTGTAACTAGATATTAATTTTATGGTGACAAAATTGTTTACATTTAAGGAAAATTTTAGTCAAATTATTGTCAAGAATATCATAGAAAATTTTATTGGATTTTCATCCTTATTCCAATATGATTAAAGTTCAAAAAATATTTTAATTTTGCGTCTCCGGAGTTAGGGGTAATACTATGCATCATCAATCAAACAGCTTGGCATATCAATACAGGGCATAAATACTTGGTGTAACTCGTTTTAGCAACAAATCGATTTTAATCCTCTAGGATTTATTGGTTGGTATAATTTATAGCCACTTGCGTTTGCCTGCACTTTCGTGCTGACGGCTTTGTGTGAAATTTCCTTGTGATTAATATTTTCTCATGCTAACATGGTTACCATTTTTACCCATTTGTACACGGGATTGTCCTCACAGACTTATGACATATGACAAAACATTTATCTTGAGATGGAGAGACTCTGTGTAATACAAAAGGAAGACGTGAGACAAATAAATAACTCAAAGGATTGCAAATTTCCTAGTAGCATGTCACTGAGAAAGCTGTGATGCCTGACAAAGTCTTGAAGACAGGTGTCAGGCCTGGGAAATCAATGCGGAATGCAAAGGATCCAACTTATGATATCCTTGTCGATACTTTTGTTCAGCTGTAGTTGTCATCAGCTACTAGGTAAATACCACTATTTCTGTTAACGAGTATAATCCAGAAGATATAATTAATGCAAGATTAATCTCCTCATTGTGACTGTTTGTGTAAGCATCTAATTTGGTATTCAACATTGTGACAATAACTCATTAGCTATTAGTCAACACACAAGGCGGATCAATTAATTAATCCTTGTCATTAGATCAGAGTAAAGATACATTATGTTACCTGTCTGACCCACCCGACTTTAGTGTAACAATTTTATATCATGATAGCTGGCTCGACCGGTTAATCTACTAATATATAAAGAGCTTATTTGTTTGAACGAAGTTTGAAAACCACAATTATTATGTTATCGAGTCTAGGAGAATTATAAAATTTATTACGTTTTATGAGACATTTTAAAGCAGTACAAGAGACATTTTGTATTATTTTATTATTAGCTTATTTGTTGGAACAAAGTTTGTACAACATGATTATTAGATTGGGTATATGAGAATTATAGCTCTCACCCATAGTTTATTAGACACACTAAACCCCTAATTTTTGTGTAGTCGAGTCGTCGTCTTTTCAAGTCGTTCGAAATGGGGTGGTGACACTAAGTATTCTAAATACGTCACCACACGTTTTGTAAACCACTAGCTTGGCGCTTAAGTTTACAGCCCGCCTTTGTAAGTGGTTTATTAATATATTTTTAACCAGCTCTATGTCTAACCTGTGTCGCGGGGGCAGTCTACAAACATGTAATTCACGAGCACAAATGACACCCAGACTCAGTCAGTGCCTCTGGTGGGTTAGACAAAGACACTTGCCCGACCCCGGAATAAGTGATCCAATACTGAGTGGGGCCTCCTCCAAGTTTATGGAGGCTAATTAGCCTACTATACAGTAAATAATTTATACAAAGTGTTAATTGCCTACATGGAATGCCTATTACTTGCATATTTGTATAGCAAAATACACTTTTATGTTGTAATAAATAGGTCATAATTCACTTTTACAGCACATAAACGTAGTAAAACACTGAAACATGAGTTCGGTAACACAATATTTGCATTAAGACCCAGCCTTAAATACAGAGGATCCAAGTTCCTGAATTCGAGATTCAAGACATGTTCCATCAAGGATCATCATCGTCATCAACCCACTGTAGTCCACTGCTGGATAGACGAGGTCTCCCATAAAGAGTGTCAAAGCGCCCTATCTTCAACCGACGCATCCAGCTGCTGCCCGCAACCTTACGCAAATCGTGGCTCCATCTAGCAGAGGGCCGTCCTACACTACGCTTGCCGATTTGCGGTCTCCACTCAAGAACTGATCTAATCCAGTGGTGGTCGATTCTTCAAGGATACTGTAGGTATATTGGACTAAGAAATACGTAGTATTTTCTCAATTTTTTAATCCCCAATACCCATCAGTGTTTTCGCTTACATCATTGTCTTCCTTGATAAGATTCCCTCTTCAATCTTCCTTAGCAGACTTTAATTCCGTAAGTAGGCTGGCGTCATCGCCGTAATAGCTAAAGGTCCACAAAAAAACTGATACAACGTTGTCTCTTTCTAACTTACTTTTATGAGTCCTGCTAGAGTGAGAGGGTCGCGCACGTGCAAGGTTCCCAGATTAAAATTGATTGCGCGGACATAGCCTTTATCTGCGGGACATGCCTCGATTGATTCTTCATCAATCTTTATTCGCGTGTTTAAGTTTTTTTCTTCCTTATCCTGCGTGCGAGTTTCGGGCCTTTTTTCATCATTTTGTTGTTCAACTTTTTCAATAAACTGTGCTACATTTAATGGATACTTATTGAGGTCTTAAAAGATTGTTTATATCTTTTTTATTTCAAGAACGGAATTTGATAGGATTTGTTCGCGGGAATGGTGTATGGTGACGGATTTAAAATACACAACCACCAACCTATCCATCCTGAGGGTTTCGTAAGATGGGAATAAAGAAATGCAAGAGGCAGATCACCAAACCGCAAAAGAAGGAAAACTTTTTTAATTGAAGAATCATTGGGCCGCCTTGCCAGCGTAACACAGTACGCTAATGTCCCTCCTTGTATTTGAAGGAGGCCCGACTCAGTAGTGGATCATTTATGGGTTGAAATGATGATGATGATGTCTTTGATTGGGTTTGATATGAATAAGGATGAACACATAAGCCCAGTGTCAACCCGTCTGGCCAGCGTGGCACATTAGGCGAATTACCCTCCATGTACTTGGGGGCCCGACTTGGGGTACCGGAGCAATGGGTAATTTATAGGCTGAGAAGTAATAATATAATTATATTTAAACATTTTATAAATAGATATAACTATATATATATATATATATTTTGTATATTTTGACTGCCTCGTTGGTCTAGTGGTCAGATGTGCCGCCTTTGGATCAACGGGTCCCGGGTTCGATTCCGGGGTCGGGCCAGTGTCTTTGTCTAAACCAGAGGCACTGGCTCGGAGTCTGGGTGTCATTTCTATCTATAATATGCATGTATTTACAAAAAAAAATGTATATAAGTAGTTTATCATCCATCTCGTTACCATAACACAAGCATTAAGTTGCTTAACTTGGGACGAGATGGCGTTGTGTGAAATGTCCAAGGATATTTATTATTATTATTATTTATTTATATAAATTAAAATTCAGAGAACCCAAATTATTATGTTCAACTTCTTAAGGAGATTTATTTTTAAATTCATCATGTTCCTGAAATGCCGCATTGTTTGTGCCTCAAAAATTCCTTAGCAGACCCAGACACTGTCAACGAAAGATAGTAATCTTTTAATTAAAAACTCCCATCTCTTAGATTGTCACCGAATCAAGAGTCGTAACTTAAAATATATAAGGGTGTTTTTTCAACAGCGGTACATAGTTAATATTATCAATTTTGTTACAATTCTCTTAAATAAAAAAAGGTGCAATAATATTATGTATGTAGCAATACAAAAAAATGGCGACAAAATTAAGATAGACTGGATCATTTCTGTTTCTATACAATGTACGTTTACTAACAGAACAAACTTATAAAAAAAACAGCAGGAAAGACAATAGGCTGCTGATACGTAAGACTGATTTTCCTCTAACGGCTGTAAAAAATTGTAAGATACGAGAAATTATATAATCGGAGCCTATAATATCACTATTACTACTACTCCTATTTATCCCAAAAATTACCCACTGCCGAGTCGGGCTTCCCCTTATTACCCTATTAGCTGTGCTGTGCTACTGTTTTGGCTGACACACGATAATCATCTCTGAAAGCACAAAATATATTCTGCCCGAGACACACTTTAATTCATCATTATAAAGATACGCAACACTTGTATAGCGGTGCTTATGGAAAAGAACCAGAAAGGTGACTTAACAATGTGTAATAAATTTAAAAACTACACGTTGTCGTTGAAACTATATCAGTTTGTAAAGGGCCACCGTGCGCGTTATCACCTACAAATTTATTACTTTCATAAATTTATAAAAGTTGCGCGTACTGCCTGTTGTTTTTCGTAGAGCGCTGTAGAAATTAAGTTTACTATGGATAGAAAGAGATCTAATCAAAATTATTAAAGGACTAGCTGTTACCCGCGACTCAGTAACAACGGGCTCCTGAAAAGCGGGGGGTGTCAATAATGATGATGATGATGATGATGAAAAAGTTACTCCTTCTTACATCAGACATCTGCCAGTGAAAGTCCTGTCAAAATCGGTGTATTTAGATTAGCCCAAACAAAAAGACATTAAAATTGTAAAAAATAAATTGAGTAAAAAGCGGTTATTTTAATATTACAAACAAACACTCCAATTTTATTAGTTTGTTTGTTTGTATATTTGGAACCAATTATATAAATATACCCTTGTTATTATTTTGTTTTAAAACTGTTTTATATGTCCTTCCTTCTATATACTAGAGCGAATACTTATGTATTTACAAGCAAGCCAAAATGCGTATTACAAGTTTATCTTCTCGTGGTCATAGATTTAATGTAGATGTTGTTCCTGAATACTCTACCATACCAAAACAATAGGAATAGTCATAAGTGTTATTTGACCCAAGTTTAAGCAGCGAATTAATTATTTAAGCCAGAATTTTAACCAACAATTCGTTTATCGTCATTTCTTGAGTTATGCCTTATAATTGAGAATTTATGACATGAAATGGTAATGCAGACAAAGTAACTGCACGATACCCAGAAAACGTTATACAATTTAACTCATTAACACAACTTTATGTTCTACTAAAGTCTGACTGCAAACAAATAAATCGTGAGCTTAAGTGGCTGAGCTTGAAAGTTTAACGCTTCGACAACGTCAGTACTCAGCTGTCGCGGTAATGAGACAACAGCTTTACAACTTTAAGATTTATTAGTGTGGAATAAGGATGGAACTTGTCCGGTTAAGGACTTGTTTTTTGATCATTATGAATAATTATTTTTTCAAAGTTATCTATTGCTATAAGAACTATTGTTTGTTAATTCACTGCAGCATTGTACAAGGATTAACAAATAATTTGACAAATAATCGAGTAATATTATAGTGTACCAATTCATTTCGTTTACACGATACATGCGTAAATCCCGAACTTTAGACACGAATAGAGCAGTTGGGGACTGCTCTATTCGTGTCTAAAGTCGATCCTTAAAGGGTTTTTAATTTTTTAAATAAAAAATCGTTAGATCCACGCCCATTCAGCATAAACCCATCCGTAAGCTCCTTGACAGTCATCGTCTCAAATGGTAAACGACCTTAAGTTAAGTTGGGCTTCCCTCAAATCAACCAACGCACATTCAAAATCAAAATCAAAATCAAAATGTTTTTTATTCGAATAAATTCTTGCGAATGCTTTCAAATAGTCAAAAGAAAAAAAAAAAGTATTAAATTTAAGAGAAATATAAAAAAAAACTAATCATCTAGTTTTTACCACCGGTTCGGAACGCCATTCCACAGAGAAGAGCCGGCAAGAAACTCTGTGGTTGCTCTTTTAAATAAAAGGATTACAATGATGGTGGTACAAACAAGTCTTACAGATTTGTGAAAGCAATAACACGCATAATCATGTAGCCTATTAAAAATTTAAAATAAAAAATAGTGAAATTACACACAAATTACATGGTGCGTGCTGAAACTGCACTCACATACTGTTTACAAACTTCACTAATAAAATGGCTGAAAGATCAGAGCTAGACCATAACACAGCCGACGTTACTCCCATGCGTCATTATCTGATAGATAATCATTAACTTGATAGTACGCTTTTTTAATTAGACGGGACTTAATGTAACCTTTAAATTTCTCGAACGACCAATCCAAGACAGTTTCCGGTAATTTATTGAACAGGCGAATTCCGAGACCTACAAAAGAACCATGTGCTTTTTGTAGCCGGTGGAATGGTGTAACTAGCTTACGCCTATTTCTGGTCTGGATATTGGAGGACGAGACGTCACTATTTTTTTTAAAGCTATTATAATTTTGTTTAACAAAAATGAGATTTGAGAAAATGTACTGTGACGCTACAGTTAAAATGCCTATCTCTTTAAAGCGTTCTCTCAGCGATTCCCTAGGTCCTAAATTATAGATTGAACGTAACGCGCGCTTCTGTAGAACAAATATGTTTTGTATATCGGCAGCATTACCCCAGAGTAAGATCCCATACGACATAACGCTATGGAAGTAACCAAAGTAAACTAGTCTTGCCGTATCTTCGTCAGTGAGTCTCCTAACCTGTCTAACAGCATAGGCGGCTGAACTAAGCTTTCCCGTAAGAGTGGCAATGTGAGGCTTCCACTGCAGCTTACGATCTAGAGTGATGCCTAGAAACTTGGTTGAATCTACTATGTCTACTTGTTTATCATCCAAAACTAGTTTTGTATCTTTAATCTTGGTATTCGGTGTTACAAATCGAATACATTTAGTTTTCACAGAATTTAGTAGCAGATTGTTTGTTGTGAACCAGTATGATACCTGACTAAGCGCGCTATTCACGTCGTCGTAATTAACGTTTTTTCGGTCAACTTTAAATACAAGAGATGTATCATCAGCGAAAAGCACGATATCGCAGATGTCATTAATAAAAAATGCAAGGTCATTAATATATACAAGAAATAAGAAGGGACCAAGGATGGACCCTTGTGGCACGCCCATTGACACAGGCGATCCAGCAGACTTAACTCCGTTAATGTCGACGAACTGAATTCTATCACTCAGGTACGATGCTAATAAATTGAGAGCATTGTTTTTAACGCCATAGTGTTGAAGCTTTCTAATCAGGGTTTCGTGATGCACACAGTCGAAAGCTTTCGATAGGTCACAAAAAATACCTATAGCATCTTGCGCGTTCTCCCAAGCATCATAAATATGTTTTAAGAGCGCAGCACCTGCATTGGTCGTAGAACGACCTTTAGTGAAACCGTATTGCTCACTATGCAATAATTTATGTATATCGAAATGATGAAGTAATTGTTTTAGAATCAGTTTTTCAAAGATTTTACTTAGAACTGGCAGAATAGAAATTGGACGGTAATTGCCGGGCTCTTTTTTGTTGCCAGCTTTGAATAATGGTGTAATTTTACTAAGTTTCATCAAATTAGGAAAAGTACCCACGTCTATACATTCATTAAAAATAACTGTAAGGTACGGGGCAATCTCATAAATAATGCTTTTAATTGCTAGTGTTGACATACCCCACAAATCCCCAGTTTTCTTTGAATTAATGGTAGTAAAAGTATTGACAATATCTATGGCTGTAACGTGAGTGAAACTGAACATGTCTGAACACTCCTTAACATTTTTTCTGAGTAATTCTTCGGCAACGTCAGGAGAAGAATTCAACGAAGCAGTGATTTGAGTAGGTATAGAGGCAAAAAATTTATTAAAGGTTTGAGCCACTTCATAATTATTAATTATTAATTTGTCATTTACATTTAATTGGAACATGGAATCTTGTGGCTTTGATTTCCCAATTTCAGCATTAATAATATTCCAAGTTGTTTTTATTTTGTCCTCGGAATTTCTTATTTTACGGCTTATGTGTAAGGATTTAGCTGTATTGCAAACTTTCCTAAAAACTTTTGAGTAATTACCTTACCTTAATACCTACTGTATGAAGATGACCGGAGGAAATTTCACTTAGCCTTGAATCTAAATTAAGATAATTAGCCTCATATTCCCCACTATAGTCATTCCTCATAGTACCCTGCATAGAATCATCACTTGCCAACATTGTGTGTTAGATCAAACATCACACGGACCAAATCTTGATAGTGCTGCAAACAAAAACCAACACGTTCCCACATAGCCCCGACTCGAAGCCCGAGTATGTTGATTGACATTTTTAATTACGAAATCCCGTTCAGAATCTGGCACAGACAAAGTACGAGTACGTGCACCCAGTTCTTATAATGGGCCCGAATGATCGATGGTGGCACTTTAAGACCAGATTTGGCGACATCTACGTACGGCACCGGTTGCTGTTATATATTGCTACCACTTTCGGTAAGTGTTCAAAGGCCCGTTGCTGGAAATGACAGAACATTTGCATTGGGCAACGGACCTAGTATATAAATGAGTATCAGTAGTTTAACTCAGAGCATTTGTGCAAAAAGAGTCTTAGGGTTGTTGGAAACAGGAGAAGCCTTAGTATTGTGAATCTATGCCGGAGGATGGAGTCAATTTGTTGGTTGGTGGCAGTCGTTTGGTTCTGCTAGATGGAATATCTGACCACCTCAGTGCTTCCGAACATACCGACAGTCTGATTGAAACATTTATTGCCATTGATGGTAGAATGGAAGCACAGCCCATACTGTACACTGAGGGGATCAGCTGACACAAATGAAGGACATTCATCCCACATCTAGCAGACCCAGACGTTACTTAACCTGCTGATCGATTGCATTCCGCCATGTCCCCTAAGCTTTCTTACGAAATAACGTCATATTAATGTACTCTAGTCCAACTTAAAATCTACATAGTAAATATTACTTCTAACTAAAATAATTGTGCGTATATTTTATACGTCAGGAAATCGTGACCAGCGCATTACGGGACCTCTAAATATGTATGAAGGAATTAAAATATACGGAAAGGGATCTTCTTAGCAATGCTATAGCTATCAAAGTTATTTAGATTTACATTGCTGAGTTTGTACAGGGAAAAGTGTGACCAATCGCTAAAGTGTCGCAATGGACATGATATGCGATCAAACGTATCGATTTGTCGCGTTTGAATATAGGTCCAGACAGATCAATGGGGTTATTTAAATAAAACACGAAGGGACCTTCCGAACACGCCTCCATTACCATAGTACACGAGATCTGTTCATTCTTAGCCCATTTTTATATTGTACCAATTTGTCTTTGGAAGAAGGGAAAGCTTGAGAACGGTAATTTTAACAATGTTTTATGTTCAACACAAAAACATATGTTACAATCAATAAAAGTTTACATGATATCTATATCAGCTTTCTCTCTGAGCTCGTAAGCACGCTGTTGTGTTCGAATGTTTGTCCAAAAGACAAAAGAGATGGAAGGATTGTAAGAATGAGGAATTTTGTGTGAAAGGTGTGAATGTAGATTATGACGACTGATAGGTGTGTATGTAGACTACCACCTAGCGTGGGACAGGTGCCGTAAGATGATGATATGATTTGCGTATGTTTGTTATAAAACCTACGCAAATAAAGTTCCATTTGAGTTTCAGTTACACTTAGTCAGTAGAGTAAAAACTAACAGTTGGTCTAACCATATAATTATAAGTGTTCCCAGTATATAAGCCACGGAGGGCAAATGACAATCGCACCGTATATGGGTAGGTTACGACACAGCAGTAACTAGTAGTAGTATTATACTAACAAAAAAGTTTCAACTTTGTGGAGTCGATCGTTGAACCACTATAATGTACAACCAATCCACTGAAAATCTGTGGTTATGTCCAACAGTGAACGTCTTTTGGCTGGAATGAACAAAATATCACCATCTCATTTTACAATGTGCGTGTCCCAAATTAGTTTAAATCCTAGCGGAAATAAACCTAAAACAAAATTCTAGTGCATAGTGTAATCTCTTCCAGAAGTACCAAAATCTTCCTCGGCTACCTAGCAGGTTCGCTAATTTTAAACAGACACAATTATTGACTGTCACCGTGCCCTTAATTTTATAGGTACTACTACTATTCAGCCCATAGATCACCCATTGTAGAGTCGGGGCTACTCCATGTAGTAATGGCCAGCATGGTACTCTAAGTTGGCAGAGGGTTTTGTTTTAAGTTTATTATTCTTAGTAGTTTTCTTTATTAATTTTTTTTAGTCGGCCCTTACTAAACCCTCAAGAATCCGTCTCCATATGGCAAATAATGGTTGGATAATGAGGAATTAGCCCTTTATAGGTTTATTTTCTGTTGGGTTTTTTATCATCTGTTTCTTGAGATTATTCCGAATAACAGAGTTCTCGGAATTCTCGGCGTATTAGGCTAAAATTTAGAAGTTCTTTAAGTTATAAATATATAAAATACTAGCGACTCGCCCCGGCTTCGCACGGGTGCAATGATGAACCTCTAAATTTATCATGGTTTCTCGACAATATTATGGATGTATTATACTTAAAACCCTTCCTCTTGAATCACTCTATCTATTAAACCGCTTCAAAATCCGTTGCGTAGTTTTAAAGATTTAAGCATACATAGGGACGGACAGACGACAGTGACTTTGTTTTATAATATGTAGTGATGAAAAATATTATATATATTTTCAAATTAAAATTAAAGCGTAAGGTTGTTCAATCAAAAGACAGGCGGATAACGGCAATCGAGGCGGATGACCTAGCCACAAGAGAAGGAAAACTTGATAAGAAAATCATGGCATAGTAGGCCTATTTCCCCTCCATATAATTGGAGGAAGCCCGACTCAGCAGTGGGTAATTTATGGGCTGAATAGTGGTAGTAGTAGCTACTAAAAGCTGACTACAATTATTACAGGCTATTGAAAAATAATAATTGCTTAATAACCTTAACCCATATACCTACAAGTGGCAGATACGTTACACGAAATGTATCAAGAATGTTTTCATTGCGTGTTATAAACTATTAGCTAGCTTTTTTGTCATCGATTCGACATGCACAATATAATTTTTGTCTATCGTCTTCTGGGCGAGCGGAACGAAGTGCTTTTTTCTTGGAGTGTTTTTTCTCGGAGTCGCTTATAATTTAATGCGCGAATTTGCCAAAGAAATATGTAACATTATCAGAGCTAAATATAGTTAAACACTTTCGAAGTAACTTAGGCTTACATAAAAAAGGTTTCAGTCAGTTGAACCCACTTAGTCTCGGAGCCTTTTATTTATGATAATCATTACAAGATTATTTAAATAAAAACGTAAATCATAACCTTACGGTTATTCAAAATTAATATTATTATGTAGCAGTAAAATTGTATAATAATTCAAAATGAAAATATTATGTAATCAAAAAAAGGATTTATCTGTATTAATTTATTGGATATCATTAAAAATTGTTATGTATACTTATCGTAACATACAATTTTACTTATGTCTAATAACAAAGGTCTCAAGTTAAATCTTCAGTCTTACTTTACCAAGGCTGTTCTGTCAGACTCATGTCGAATTTAATAACATAGCACGTCTCCTTGTTAGTGTTTAGCCGAGAACATTTTCTGACAAAACTCCACATCAAAAAAGCCGCACTCATTTTGTTGCAGAAAAAAGTAGCAAACTCGATTCAAATTTTAATTTAAGCCTTCGTTTTTGTCCTGCGCCTCTGCAGCTTTGTAATTCTGTTGCCAGCCTGCGGGTGGCCATTAAACATTGGGCGATCTAAAAATATTAGTTTTTGCAGTGCATTTACAAAGTTTCTTCCTTTAATGGTGATTAACCTCCTATTTTGGGCAGTTGCAAAACAAAACAGCTTGATGGAAAGAAAGCCACCGAAATACCAGTAACTAAAATACAATGCAACTTTGATGATGAAGTGTTTGTTACTATGTTAGTTGATTTCAACACTTTAGTTGTATACCAATTATTGTCGTCTAAAATGCAGTAGAGATATGTTTACAAAGTCTGCTAAACAGCTATGGACTTTTCCTGCTAGATGAAATCGGAAATGTGGAAATCTCCAGATGAACTACGGGTCAAAATACGTCGTGTGGGCAAAGGAGAGGGTCACTGCCCGCCAGCCGCCATAAATTAGACCTTTAGGCTAAAGACCTGGGAAGTTTGTAACCCACGCAATATAGGTCCGGGTGAGAGTCCTCTACTACTAATCAGCCCATATATGACCCAATGCTGAGTCAGGGCCTCTCAGCTGCATGGAGGGTAATTGGCCTACAGTGCCAGGCTGACTCCTGTGTTCTCCGTGTGTGCTCCGTCCCTCTCTTACAGCTAGGTTATCGGCCTTTTCTCTTACGACACCCTCAAGATCAATTGGGTTGGTGACATTATGTTTTCTAAGTCCGTCACCACACGGAAAGTGTGAGTAAAATACTTAGCTCTGGTTCGGGCTGTCGAAGATCGTCATTGGTTTTAGTGGGTAGGTCGGGGTGCGTATTTTCATCACTCCGGAATCCCATATTACCCGGCTACCCCCCATAACCGGTTATCCATGAGGCGGAAAAAAGGGTCAAAATAAATCCCACAAGTTTACTAAACATAAGTTATAGTCGTCGGGGCTTATGAGCACAAGACTGACGCACCTGCCTTCAGTCAAGAGTCCTAAACGACCATTGCATAAGACACTGCTAGTATACCTTCTACTATATGGAGAACCAAACCTAGTTAAGGTCGCTAGAGAGTCTTATGGATGCAAACGGTCTAAACACAGCGGTGGTCGTTCTTAGGCTGAAATTATGACGATGAATGAATTAACAATGGACGAATGAAGAAAAAAAACATGTATGAGGTGGTCCAAGTTTGTTTGCGTTCTTATCTCGGTGTTTAAAAGCTACAGTTATCGTGCGGAACCTGTAATCCTCTTTAAACCTACAGTGTGGCCTTTCCGGCTGCGCAGCGCTTTGATAGTACACTAACTGCCTGAGGTGTAAGTAGTACTATTAAATGCGCAGATAGTCTAGTTTCAAAGGTTTTGAGATGTTAACTGAATAAGTTTTATGCCGAGATTCCTTCCTATCTGTCCGTTTGGTGACGGATTTAGATAACATACACCATTCCATTCTGAGGGCGTCGTAAAAGACGACAACCTAGCCGCAAGAGAAGGAAAACTTGATACAAAACCCAGTGCTCACCCGTCTGCCCAGCCAGGCATAGTAGACTAATTACCCACAATGTAATTGGAGCTGAGCAATGGGTCATGTATGGGCTTAGTAGTAGTAGTTTTAGCCGCAAATTTTTTAACAGTTTCAACCAATTATTTTCAGTTATAATAACTATTACACAACAAATAAAGACTACTTTTAATCGACTTAAAAAAAGGAGTGTCTCAATTCGTTCGTTTCTCAAATCAGATGGAGTTAAAATAGCCTACTCGTAACACCACCAGTCCAGTTGGTGTTCTGTGTCTTCTGCCTTGTTAACCTTAAGACGGCTCTTTCTACATCCTACGATAAAAGGTATGACACTATATTCTTAATCCCACACGGACATACAATACAAAGTGTTAATGAAAATGTATCTTTCAAACTAAACATCCTACCAGATCATCGAGCAAGGGATCGTCAAACAAGTGCTAAGTCCAACAATACTTGCCCCAACAATAACAGATCAAGATATCTCCCATCTGCGAGTCCCCCATTACCGCGAGTAAACCCATGCTATGCCGGCTGGGGGCCCGAAATCAAATTTATTCAACGTTTACACAGGACGGGATCGCAAATAGGACGCGCCATTGTCCCCCAATATCCCCACAATCGCGTCTTAACGTGTGTTTAATGTATTAATGAGAGACTTTAGATGGTTAGACGGCGCAGTGGTGTTGTCGCACTCTAAATATTAAATCTCGAAATATTACTATTTAGTAACGGTTCTAATTTTAATTATTAAAAAAAATACTTCAGGTAAATGTGGTTCCATAAAAAAGATTTTTTAATCCAGCGTAAACAACGATTCGTTAGGCTGCAGATAACTGCCATATAAGGCATGGTTGAACCTTTTGTTTTCCGTGTGGTGACGTATTTAGAATACCTAGTGTCACCACCTCATTTCATCCTGAGGGACACCCTGACAATAGTAACCTAACTTAGTAGAAGAGAAACTTGAAACGAAACCCTATGCCAACCCGTGTGACCAACATGGTACAGTAGGCTAATTACCCGTCATGTAACTGGAGGAGGCCCGACTCAGTAGCAGGCCATTTATGGGCTGAACATTTCTTGACTATTTAATATTTATTTGGTATAATTAAGTTCTAATTTCATTTTAAAATAATGAAAAAATATAAATACGAAGAGGTACAAAAATTTGCCATAACATGATAATAAATTATTTTTTCATCCCCCCATCTCGGAAAGAGTATTTTTGCTCTTCGATATCTGAGTGCAAAAGCCGTTTTTATTCGCTAGAGAATAAAGTAAAGATTATTCTGTAATACTTACCTGTCATAATGTAGTAATTAATACCTAAACTGAAATAAAAGTGTACCTATCTTGTGATTGTAAACGTTTTTTTTTTGCATTTAGTCATTTCCTCGCTGAGGTGGAATGAAAAGTTACGTGTTGCACTCGAGTGCAAATATTTTTCACCTCGTGCTCTTTTGAATCCCTCGCTAACGTTCAGGATTCTAATTTTGAATCCTTCGCTTGCTCGGTCATCAAAATTGAACACGCGGTTAAAAAGCAACTTTGCACTCTTGTATAACAAATAACTATTATGGAATTTAATCCAGTTTTATACCAAAATTTATCAAAATTTGGCAACACAGGGAAGAAAGGATCCAGTTACAGCCGTGAATTCAAACACAGAACTTGTGTTTCACAAGTAAAATATGTTTAGTTCGCGCTTAATCGACTAAAACAAATATTGACACGCTGTCCTGAATAAGTAAGCAACTGTCTTTGCTCACTGTGTGGAACTTAAGCTCTATTTACAATGATCAAACAGCTTGTGTCACACTTATATGAGAATATAATTGTCTATAGAATGATGGGAACCTAGTCTAAGGCAGTTCTAGTACCTATATTTTGTTTATTTAAACTTCGAAATAATCATTTTAAATTTAAGTAGGACACAATGATACATAGCTGCTGCATATTTCTTAAGAAAACTCTTTCAGCAGAATTCAAGTTTTGACTTTGAGACTTTGAGCCTTCTGATGGAACTCATAGTGTGCGACCACTACTCTGTGCCATATGTCATCACTGGTAACACACATTGGTTGTAGACTTTCGTCTGAATAAAAAGAATGCATAGCCTAAACAAAACGCAAATAATTAAGGTAGTTGTCCACTGACGTCAATTAGTGGTCACGATTCGTCGAAAAACGCGTGTGGCTCTTACGGACTATAGAAGTGTAGGTTCGTATTCAGTCTATTAACAGTTTCCACAAAGCGTCGACATTTCAATAAAATGACAGGCGAACTTCCGTCACGTTTATCACGACGGCGGTGGTCATGGCCAAAGAGTAGGTAAATAATGACAGAGGGTTCAGTACTAACAACTGTAAAATATTTTACCTTAATAGAAAAAGAGATATAAAAAAACTTGAGAGGTGTCAAGGGACACCCGGATGGAACGAAGTTCCTTTCGATTAATTAGTGAAGGAATTGTAATAAAATTTTATTTAATATAATATAAAATAACGTAAACTTTTATTAACTTCAATAAATAGCTTTATTCATAATAAACATAAAAAACATAACACTTGTAGGTATTACAATAACAAATTCATGTTTATTTAGTGGTTTTGTTAAATCCGAGCCGCGCGGCGCGACGCGAAGAAAAAGTGTCGTGACAACTTTTCGTAAGATTTTTTTCCGTCTAGCCCCCTTTCACAACGCGCGATAAGGAACTTCGTTCCAAAAGGTTTGAGTGTATGAAATGAATTATTGAAATTCATTTCATTTCATACAATTATTTTTATTATTTATTCTGTTACATGAGAATTATACCTCTAACGTGCTGTCTGCATTTCAATTCAAAACGAAATCAATTTCCTTAAACTATAATATGGATGGATGGATGTTTGTTACTCTTTCTCGCAAAAACTACTATGGATTTTAATGAAACTTTCCTGTAATATAGCTTATACATCAGAATAACACATAGGCTATAATAAATAATTTATAACGATATTGTGTAAATTGTCCAAAATATAACAGTAAATGTAAAGTCCATCACCACGCGGGAAATACCGCGGGGCGCAGCTAGTAGAGAATATTTGTCGGATATTATTTTTCAGCGCTCTAAATTGATATTTATGCAGTTAACACAACATGAACCACTTGGGTTTGTGTGTGGCATTTAATATTTACAAATGGTAAAACAAGTTTAAACATAATTTTATATGATAACTATCGATCTAAAAATTATAATAAATTAAAAAAAAAGAGTTTACTGTCCTACCTATTTATAGGTTTTACATTGGGTTAATAAATAAAATAAATAAATAATAAATAAATAAATATCCTTGGACATTTCACACAACGCCATCTCGTCCCAAGCTAAGCAACTTTATGCTTGTGTTATGGTAACGAGATGGATGATAAACTACTTATATACATTTTTTTTGTAAATACATACATATTATAGATAGAAATGACACCCAGACTCCGAGCCAGTGCCTCTGGTTTAGACAAAGACACTTGCCCTACCCCGGAATCGAACCCGGGACCCGTTGATCCAAAGACGGCACATCTAACCACTAATTACTCAGCTCTGAGTCATGTATAAGCTGAGTAGTAGTGGCATACCAGAAAGAGGCATTGAATACATGTATTGCATGCTTTTTGGATCCGAACTATAAAAATATTATATTTATTGTCATATTCTATGTATTTATCGTATTCTTAAAATTACTGTTTTTGGGTATTACATTCGCCTTCTGTCTTCTTTAATATTTCTCTAATCTATGCTCTTGTCGCCGTACCGTCATCAATGCAGAACGCCGCTTCTTTTGATGTCGAGTCTGGCGCGTGCGCACGGAAACTCTTAACAAAATATTAACTCACAGTTTATTCCGAATTCAAATCGGTTTCTTTTTTGGAAATTCGAATACAATGAGTTCGTTACTCATTTGTTTTAAATAGATTTTTTTATGGCATAGTGGAAGTAGCGTTCAACAAATAATCACGTTTTGTAATAAGTTATCGTAATTTAGTTTAACTTTTTTTAAATATGGGTTCTTATTTTTTTTCTTACACTATTGAAATAGCCAAATGAACTCAACGATAATAACGATATACAACCAACCTACAAAGCATCTACAACGTTTATTACCAGTTTTTTTCGCGGGGAACAACCTTATATACTAATGGTAAATTTCCTGACGTGTCGAAAGAAATAATATCTATATCTATATCTATACTAATCTATAAAGCTGCAGAGTTTGTTTGTTTGTGTGTTTGTTTGTTTGTTTGTTTGAACGCGGTAATCTCGGGAACTACTGGTCCGATTTCAAAAAATCTTTCAGTGTTAGATAGTCCATTTATCGAGGAAGGTTATAGGCTATATTTTATTTTCAAAAGAATTAGGGATCCGTATGAAAATTGCGATTTTGTAAACCAAGGTGTAAAATCGAAAACCTATTTATGCGTGCGCTGCAAAAACTATTGACAATAGAACAAAATGATGTACTACGGGTTTGTAGGTCTTATAAAGATCTACAAAAAAGTCCGCGAGAGCACATATCTAACTATCATAGTTTAGTCACAATAACCGATTTTAGTTTCAAAAAAAATATGCACGGGTTCGAAGCCCACGTGGGCGAAGCCGCGCACAAAAGCTAGTCAGCCTCCATTTTGAAAAAATAAATAAGAGTAGGCTGGTAAACTGGTGGACATATTTTATCGTGATTATTACTAGAAAGTATTCGAAGCGTCCAGAATCAAATAATGTAATTTAAATGCGACAATAGTATTTTTTATTATTAAGTTTCTCAAGTAAATTAAGAGGGAATATATAATTTAATTGGCTGCAAAATATTTGTCGGTGCAGTCCTTTTATTCCCACACATGTATAAAACGGTGCGCTCCCAACGGATGCATTGGGCAACTTAATCCATTTAATTGTTAAACAGTGCGTTAATAGCCGATGACATTTCGTAATACGCCTGTCCGCCCCCATGCGGGCGAAGCGTCATTATACTAGTAGTATTTTATGTTTACGTGAGAAAAGTATATCTATAATGTTTTAATAGCTGTTGCCTGTCGCTCTATCTATGTTGATGAGGATAAACTAAATAACTCCATAAAACATCTTTACTTGACTCCGTGCGTTGATTGACACCTCTCCCGGTTTTCAAAATATATTTACTCAGTTTCCCTCATTTGTGGAAAACTTTGCTAGTCGCTAACTGCTAGTTAAACTCCCGGCAAAATTCGAGCAAATGGATAGATAGAAGATTTATCTAATTAATTTTGCCTATGTAAATAAAGTACAATCCTTATCTTTAATTTGATTTATGACATGTCCACGGTATTGACAATTATGACATGAGCATTATTTTTTCATGTCTAAGGGCCTCCGCGCATTATGCGGCCAAGTCGCTGCGGCCAACTAATTCTTCTACGATGTATATAGCTGCGCGCATTACGCGGCCAGGCCGCGCGGCCAAGTTTTGGTCGCGCGGCCAACGAAAAACATCGCGTCACATACGCCGCCTATTGGCCGCCGCGACCAATGGGGTTAAGATCGGGACTGCGTGCCGGCCATGGTAAAACTTGAATCCCGACCTCATTAAGGTATTCAGTCACGAGTCTAGCGGTATGGCAACGTGCATTGTCATGCATTAATCTAAAGTTGTCTCCAATGAAGGGTGCAAAAGGTACGACATGGTCTTGGACAACTTCTTCCACGTATCTTTGAGCGTTTATACTGCCTCTATCGAACACAACAAGATTGGTACGAGCCTCGTAAGAGATACCTCCCCAAACCATTACGGACCCTCCCTGGTAACCAACTGTTTCGGTAAGAGCGCATGGAGCAAACCTTTCATTTTGGCGCCTGTAGACACGCTGACGTCCATCTGGACCTCTTAAGGCTATTCTGCTTTCATCTGAGAACAGTACGCCCTTCCATTCCTCCACAGTCCAGTGAGCATATTCTCGCGCAAAAGCAAGTCTAGCTCTACGGTGTTGTGGGAGCAGTTGTGGAGCGCGAGCTGGACGAAAAGCTCTCAGATTTCTTTCTGCCAGTCTTCTTCTAATGGTACGTTCAGTCACACTGACATTTCTCACCTCAAAAAGGCGCGTACGAGCTTCAGTAGCGGTGCAGAAGCGATTTCTCAACACGTTGCTGACAACGAAGCGGTCGTCTCGAGTTGAAATGCATCGATTTCGGCCTTGACCTATCCTGCGGGTGTATGAACCTGTCTCCCGAAATCGTCTGATGGCATCCCGTACCGTGGTTCGAGGTACACCGAGTGTACGAGCGATGCGACGTTGGCTGTACCCAGCGTCAGCTAAAGCCACTGCCCTAGCTGCACCAGTCGCATCGAGTGGCATTTTTTACAGTCACAAACAATAAGTGAACACTACAAACTCAAATTAAACAATATTCACACACTATGGTAGAAAAGAGAAAGAAATGTTAGCAAGGTAATGCAACGGCAACCATATCAAAAAACGACTAAATTCAGAAAATCCTTCGGTAACACAAATTTATGAAACCGAATAAGTTTAATTTATTGCTAGAGTACCCACTTAACAAAAAATAAAACAGTAGATAAGCCATAGTTAACGTAAACCAACAGGACGACGAATTATATAGGTGGGCGGTTAATTGTGCCTGTGAGTGTATTTACATATAATTATTATATAAAATATATTATGTTATTTTTCACTTCAGTAGCTCAAACATGTAGGTTTTGCTCACTGAAAACAGTGGACAAAATGCGATTTTGCCCACTGAGTGAGACAAAGTAACTTTTTAATTCTAATTCGAGACATTGACACTATCTCTTTCCCGCCAATAGAAAAGAGAGAGAGACAAAGACCAAGTGGCCAGTACCAACAGCTCCGATTTTTCTTCTTCTTCATTTAGGTTTTGGCTTCCATCGTTATACCGATGATTTTGCCAATGACAAGTGTGTTGTGTTAGAAATTTCGTGTGATTATGAAAGTTAAATTAATTGGTTATAAGTTGCGTTAGAGTTATGAAGTTAAATGTTAGCAGGTAGCGCTATAGAAAACAATACAAAGCATTAAAGTACAGATTATAAATATTAAATTGATAGAGCAATATTATGGGAACTATATTTGATTAAATACAAACTAGACGTACTTTTAACAGTTCGATTGGATGAAAGGAGTTCGTTACTCCGAACTGGGGTTACTCCGATTTTTAATTCGACCTCAAAGACAAATACGTTCGGAATTTCGTACTAACTAAAGAAATTTAGCAAAAATGATAATTATATCTTTTGTAATTCATTGAATTTTTAACTTATTGTTGTATTTAAACTAAAATAAGTATTTACTGCTTAAAAAACTGATATTTAACTTAAAAATATTTAATTAGTTTCAAAATGTTACGTAATATATTTCATTTCCTATAGTGTTCTCGCTACTGAAGTGAAAAGTTATGTGTGTTACACGAGAGCAAATTTTTTCGCATCTCGTGCCTTTGAATCCCTCGCAGCACTCAGGAATCAACTTTAGAATCACTCGCTACGCTCGTGATTCAATCATTGATTCCTTCGCTTACTCGGGATTCAATATCAGCACTCGCAGCAAAAAACGACTTTGCTCTCTTGTTGCACAAATAACTATTTACATACGTAGAGATATCATTGTAAGATTGTAAAATGAGAGAAAACATTTCTAAATTAATTCTTATATTTTTGCTTATAGCAATATCGAGTTGTGTCCTATAATTCGACGTGGTATGATATAATACAATTTAATAGGTAGGTATATGTAGTTTAAATAAAATAAAGTCATCGCAAGTTTTTGTCCTCCAAGAAGTATTTATTGTAATTTATTGTCATTGATGAAGCCATTAACGAAGATAGTTTGCGTAAACATCCCGTTACTTTGCAATAAACGACACGATACTGAGAAACAATTTGGATGGTACAAAAAATGACTCCTAGATTTATTTATGAGTCCCAAATTATATTTGTTGATTGGAACTTAGTCTCATAACAACAAAAATAAGGTCATAAAAAGACAAGAAACATGGTGAAATCCAGATAATAAAGCTTTTAAAAATAATAATCACGATAATCCATCACACATATCGTGATTAAAAACTGGGTAAGGTAGACGTCAATTCCTGTCTTATACTTCAAAATCAAAAATATATATATATAAAATTTCTCTAATCGAATTTCTCCTTTCGATGGGCTCAAGAACTTCAGATAACTATAGGGTTTGTGTTGCACACTGTATACGTTATTTTTTATCCGGTAAATAAACCGCGCCTATTATATATATCACAGAGCATCTTTATTGCATCACAAGTACATAAAAATCCCTTGTGTTGTACAAAACAACTAAAGAAAATTTATACTATAATATACAGACTGGGGCGGCCTTTGCTAAAAACAATCTCTTCTAGAAAAACAAGCCACTGGCAGTACCTATATCTAATTATTAATATAAATTTAAATCATTATTCGAATAGTGAATGTACGAATAACAAATAAATACTTCTTTATAATACCGATATAATTCTTTATTTTATCGTACGACAGAAGTCGTTGTCGTGATGTCTCATATAAAAAGCTATCCTCTGAGGTTATCAACATCACAATAACCACTCAATTACTGTCACAATGTCCAACGCGCTTTCCATTTTTTTATCAATCGATTTATGTTTACCGAGAATATCGTATGATTGATCGACGTCAAAGTACCGCGACAATATCGGGTATAATAAATCGATTTATTTTGTGTAATCGATTATGGAGTACAAAGTATTCATATCGATAAAAAGATCGATTATTGTGGCATGATTGTTTTTTTATGATTTGTAATTGGAAATACGACAATGAATCAATGAATATTATTCGTGGATAATTTGGTGAGAACAGTTGCAAGTAGAAGAAGAATAATATCTTATATCTTTAAATGAGCAATTCTTGTATATTTATATATATAATTGGAATCTCAGAATCGGCTCCAACGATTTTCATGAAATTTAGTTTATAGGGGGTTTCGGGGGCGATAAATCGATCTAGCTAGGAATCATTTTTAGAAAATGTCATTTTATTCGGATTTCACGGGGAATAAATCGATCTAGCTAGGAATCCTGACATCTATTGGCGAATAATGGCAACAGCAGATGGCGTTGTTAAGTAATACGAAGTCAATGAGTGTTTGCTTTCCTGACATCTATTGGAATAATAATACTACTTTTTTGTGAGCACAACAGCAGATGGCGTTGTTAAGTAACACGAAGTCAATGAGTGTTTGCGTAATTCGTACTTAAATATAATTTCCAAAAAACACAATTTAAAAAAAAAAACTACCGAGCAAAGCTCGGTCATCCAGATATTATACCAAACGCGTGGCGTGGCAAACTCCTTGGACTTGGAGGAGGCCCAACTTAGTAGTGGGTAATTTAAGAGCTGAAATGATGATGATGAGTAGGTAATGTATTTTTTGATAATACACGTACAATCCCATCCTGTCATGTGCATTGTTTTTTGCAAGACTCATTTTATTATCATACCATCGTATGAATACAAAATGTCACTAACCTATTCCATTCTCAATAATAAATATAAATATAAAGTTATTGCTAAATTATTAGAATCGACTTCAAATGGTTCTATTTTTTTTTTATTTGAATTGCGATAAAATTTCTAGTATTTTTTTTTTGCCAAATTACTGAAACCCATTTCGATAAACTTAATGTGGGCACAATGTGATAATACAAATAAAATAAAAATACATAATCTGTTTATATATTCTTCCCTATGTATGAATACGTATGAATACAAAATGTCACTAACCTATTCCATTCTCAGGGTGTCCTAAGAGGCGACTAAGGAACGCAATAGGTAGATCCACTAGCCGCAAGAGAAAAAAAAACATCCTGTGTTAATCTGTCTTGACAGCGTGGTACAGCAGGCCAATTTTCCTCCTTGACTTCGTAGTTAAGTGAGGCTTAAGTGATGATGATGATTATACTCGTAAGGAGCCTAGTCAGGCAATTATTGAAAGAAAAAAACAAGATCGATAGATAATGCTCGCCATTTTCTAAACGACTATCTTGATATTAAAGTATCATAACATTATTACTAACAATCAGACATGGTATGCAAGATATCTTAGATCGGTTTACAACCAGCCTTCGAATGGTCTGTTATGGACCAAGATGTTAACCTTAATTTAAAATGTCATAATCAATTATATTTTTATTAGATGTAATTTGCGTCCATCTTGTTGTTTAATTTTTGCCACTTATACTACTTTATAACATTAACTCAGCATGCATCAAGTATTGCTGCCTTACTTAATATGAATCTTTAAGCCCTTACATGAACAAGGCACAAGGTCGATGAATTTAATCATAAATATCATAATATTATGTGTACTGAAGAAGAGAAAATATTTGCATTTCTTTCAATTATTATCTCACCCAATAAATTACGATATTTTTAAATTAGTATTTTCCAACTCAAAGGAAGGACCTCTATAGGGCACTTGTAGAATCTCAACATTGAATGGGAGGAGATTTAGAGATTCGTTTTCCAGAATAAATGGCCTCCTTACTGACATTTCAGCCATCCAGAACTACTGACGTCCAATTATTTTTAATGACATAATATTTTCCGCCTTTGGATTTTGGACTATAATAATTGAAAGCATAACTGGACATCGTACGTTGTAAGCCGACAAAAACAAATCATAGTGCGACAGATCTTAGATAACCGATTTTGTACGCGCGGTAAATCTGTGCGCGTTACAATTAAAATGTATGGCATGTTAAGGAATGTTTACATTATACAAACCTTTATATAGAAAGTGGAAAATATTATGTTCTAACTACATATTAAGCTCCATTGTGAAAAAATAAAAACAAGTGTTATTACATGTTTGTAAACAGCCCTTGCGATACAGGTACGCATAGGGCAGAGCTTTTGTTTAAAGAACAAAAAAAAGAAGAGCGTGTAAAAAATATTATGTAAAATAAAATAAAAATTAATTCCGATAAAAAGTTGGAGACGCAATCCACTGACAGCCCTCATATTCTTAACATTTCGTTAAGTAGTTCTTTGTTTTAAAAGGTAATGTATCAGTTTTTATATTACTAGTTGTTAAGGAAAAACTATAGATGAGGCGTCTCGGGTACGGTGTGAGTCCATGTGGTAACGGATTTAGAATACATAGAGTTACGACCCCCATTCTACCCTGAGGGTGTCGTAAGAGCCGACAAGGCCATCGTGGCACAGTAACCTAATTACCCTCCATGTAATGGGAGGAGGCCAGGCTCACCAGTGAGGCATGGTTACTGGCGCCTAAGGACGTTAGGTAAGGTTACCATAAGGTGGATAGTATGCTTGAGTTCTACCCTGGAAGTATAGAGAAGCGCCATTCCACCCTAAAGGTTACGGAAGAGCCGACGAAAGGCAATGTCAAGGCCGATAACCTATTCACAAGAGAAGTGCCAACCCGTGAGGCCAGCGTGGAACAGTAGGCTAATTACCCTCCATGTAACTAGAACAGGCCCGACTCAACACAGGGCCATTTATGGGCCGAGTAGTAGTAGTATAAAGTAGGCCGAACTTGGCAGCGAATCGTTGCACTGCTTCGAAATTTAAAAATTTCTTATATTTGAATTTCGAAGCAGTCACCGGCAAATGTGATTAGCCCTTAACATCTAGATCACGATTCATACTTGTTTGATATAATTGGAACGTCACTGGATATCGATCGGAATTTATCTCGATCGAATCGGTTCAATCGAATGTGGTACAGCAATTCATTCGAATACAAATCCCGTAGACATGTCAGTTTTCAATTACAGTGTCTGTAAGGCTTTTGATAATCAAATTGTAAAATCGAATTCAATTTTTTTTGTCTACTTTATTTGGAATAGTGAAAACTCGCTAAAACATTTCACGCTAGCGACCCATTTCACATTAATGGACACAAGAGGAGACTCGACTCGTCAGTGGCAAATACTGGTGGTAGAATTAGAAAAAAATGTGTTACCCCAGTCCGGCCTGAGGGTATCGTAAGAGACGACAAAAGGAAATGATAAGAACGATAACCCAGGTGCAAGCGAAGGAGAACATAATACGAAACCCTGTGCCAATCCGTCTGGCCAGCGTAGCACAGTAGTCTAATTACCCTCCATGTAAAGTGAGGCCCAATAGCCCACTGCTGAAGTGGGCTATCTATAGGTAGAGTAGTATGCTCCTATTCACCGTAGCCCATAGCCCATATATTTCTTAATATTGAGTCAAACCTGCCCCAATGTAATGGAGGGATTTTAGTGTTCCTTTTGATGCACCTAGGTCTTGTCCTCGATCAGTTAGCTACTATAAGAGAAAACTTACACGGACTACTCACAACCTCTCAATAAATTTATCCTTTTTATTGCCAACTTGTCGATTTGCTTAATGCAAAGATCTTGTCGGTGGAGTTTTGATTATGCTCAAAGCGTGACTTTAGTATTCTATATGTTATCTCTTGCCATTTAAGTGTTCATAGCTGTTTAAAAGAGTTTAATCTATTTTATTCGGTATTTTTCATCAAGTAGCTAATAGATAATATTTTATAAATCAACGAGGTAAAATTTATTTCAAAATTTAGAAAACCCTGTCTCAACAGTATTTACGTTTTTGCAAACGCGCAAACCGATCTTTTACTATAACATACCCTTAAAAAATACGTCTGCATATCACAGACCTTGATTCACGTTTGCTCGCATCCTTTCTTCTAACCCCTTTCATTTGCAAAGACTCCCTCTAAAGCCAACGGGCGTGAAAGAGAGAACCAAGTTCATCTGGCGACCCCACTTTGTAACATAAATGAAAGTCCCTGGCGCTTTTGTGAGCACTGGAGCATTAAATAACTGGTGCACAAGCACCTGCCTTCTTAGTGCGATTTTTGAACGGGGAAAACGGTAATTACTGTTCATATACGTGTAAGAGTTTTGGGGAGATGTCGTTGCTTTGATACAATGTATGGTTGAGAAGTTTGCGATATGATTTCAAGAGATACGTACGTACGTACTTTGATCGTTTTCAGTTTTATAATTAACATCTTTTACCTCTGTCTGTGGGTGTGTCTGTGATGAAAGGCTGTTCCGGTTATTTATGTTTTATTTACTTGAAAGGTATGAGCATCGTGTCTATAGTTACTTGTTCAAAGTCCAAGAAGAGTCTGTTTGTAGAAATTGGAAGGTGCAACTCAAGCCAATACATCACGAAAAAATACACTACAAATTTCTATCACTATTTAGCCTGTGGTATTACTTTGAAATTGTATTTTTCTAATAATTTTGAAGTTATTGTTTGGCTTAGGGCATTCTTGGTAAGCGCAAAATAGACAGAAAATTATTTTTGATGTGCAAAAAAATTTGTAAATTAATGTTTTTAGACATACGCTATTTCTACACATCTAAACAAATAGATTTAATTGAAGTAAAATAAAATAAAATTGTAATATTAAAATAACAGCTTTTTATTAAGTGCTAATTTGTATGTATACACAGTACATATACAACAAACATTACATTACATTACAAACACTAAACAACATTTTTTTACAATTATTACAAATTTGTCTGTTTGTAATTGTAAAAATTAATCTCTGACATGGCTGGATCGATTTTGATGGGACTTCCGCTGGCAGATAGCTGATGTAACAAGGCGTAAATTTTCAGGAGTCCATAGTTACTGAGTTTTCCACATTGTTAAATTCCACGCGGACGAGGTCGCAGGTAACAGCTAGTTTTATATATTTATGACACCGGTCTCGATGGCGGTTGTGACCGATGGCTAGTGTAATAAACGCCGACCCGCCAGACATGCAGAGGTACATCGCTTTACAATATTTCCGCGATGCTAATTCGTGTCATAAATATATACGTAAATATATACGTGTCATAATAATAATATAGCGACCCGCCCCTGCTTCGCACGGGTGCAATGATGAACATCTAAATTTATCAGTGTTTCTCTACAATACTATGCATGTATTATACATATAAACATTCCTCTTGAATCACTCTATCTACTAAAAAAACTCGCTTCAAAATCCGTTGCGTAGTTTTATAGATTTAAGCATACATAGGAACAGACAGACGACAGTGACTTTGTTTTATACTATGTAGTGAAAAATAAAGGTTCTTTAGGATAATTTAAAAACATTAAGGTAAAGTTATACAAAAAGTGGCCTCGTTTATATCAATATCACAGTATATTTTTACCATGACATTACGAATTAAAACCTGCACATTTTACATGGTTGAAAATGTCCCAAACATATTTTGAGTAACTGTTTTGACCATTTGCTTGTCACTTGATCTGTTTATTAATCCAACTAAGAATATTTAGTGTAACGTCAAAGGAAGACAATTTATGGCACTGCGTATAAATCAATCTTATTCCCTGTTATATTGCAAATAAGATGTCTCTGACTTTATAAACCCAGCTAAGGGAAATTCCTAAAACAAACAAACACGCCACTTGCCAGGAAGTATTTTACGGTATAGTGATGTTAAGTTTTTCCGATATTTCAGTAAAATATCGGTGGAAGGTGATATTAAATTATTCTTTTAATTTTGTTTTTTTTTAATAATGTTAATTTAATTAAATATTATTATTATTAAATACATAACAAAATTATAAATTGCCTAAATACTCGAGTCATAATGATACTATTCACTAATAATGTAAGAAGGTCTTATAGATTGTATCCTTCTATATTTAAATCTATCATGTACTCGTATTTTCATTCTCAAATCAAATTTCAAACTTTTTATTATTTGAATCTCTTGCTAGCCATTCTCCAATTCATTTTAGTATTTTCCATCCCAAGGTTGTCTATAAAAAACATATTTAGTAATAAGACCGTTCCTTGTACAATTTTTTTTTAATTTTATAGTTGTGTTTTATAACAAAGAGTTATTAATAATATATTTATATTTTGCGCGGTGGTCGATTTAGAAGCTATAGTTTAAACATATTATACCGTCCTAAGAGTGTCATACGAGGCAAATAGAGGGAATTAAAATACAACTAGACATAATTATATTGAAACCGTAAATAAATACTTAAAGAGTTCAAATCTTTTTTCTTATTATATTCCCAATTTCATTTTCCAGCCTGGTACAGAAGGAAATTAAATTATTTCCTATACTCAAACTGAAGTAGGCCTGCCTCAACAGTAAATAATTAATAGACTGACTTATACTTTTAGTTATAACAACCAATCGTTAGCCAGTATGAAAACATGAATTAAATAAATATCGATAAAACTATCGATACATTTTCTACCGATATATTTACTAGCGCGCATCCTTATTGCCTCGTCTTGTAGCGTTTTAGTTAACAAGGAGAACAACTGAATGCAGACATATTTCACTGGAACCCAGACGTCTCTCTGTCGAGAGCTAAGCCCACTATGTAGTTAAATCAGGCAAAACTTTAAGTGAAAACTGAAAGGAAATTCCGAGATGTTTAAATAACTACCAACTAAGCAATTACAGGCTGAAGCTACATCGCAAAGTTATATAAAACTTTTTATGTGTCAACTTGGATGCTTCATTATAAAATATTACTTCAACCTTAGGATTTCGCGGTTATTTATTTATTTCTTCCTTTTGCATAAAAAATGAGCAACACCCATATCTTTCAAATAGTAAAATAATAATTGAGAAAAAAAACTAAAGTTATAAGAAATAATCAAAATAATGAATTATTCAGCCCATAAATGACCCACTGCAGAGTCGGGCCTCCCCCGTTACATGGAGGGTATTTAGCCTACTGTGCTACGCTGGCCAGACGGGTTGGCACAGGGTTTTGTAACAAGTTTTCCTTCTCTTGCGGTTAGGTTTTTCTCCTTGTCGTTTCCTTTTGTCGGTTCTTACGACACCCTTAGGATGGAATGGGGTGGTGACACTATTTATTCTCAATTCGTCACCACACGCTTACCACTCACTTTTACCATCGGCACTAATTGCCATTCCACAGAGAAGAGCCGGCAAAAAACTCCACGGTTACTGTTTTATATAAAAGGGTTACAATGGTGGTGGTACAAACTAGTCTGACCGATTAGAGAAAGCAATTACAAGCATAAGCATGTAGCGTAGTATTAAACGATTGTCATGGAAGGTGCAATTGCAGCCGAGACCAACGGCTTTACAAGGTCCCGACCATGGAGAAGGTCATAAATGACATATCATTGACACACATCCTACATCCTGCAAAGAGAGACGTTGCTTCACCTATAGGTCGATTCTTCTCCAACCAGTCGCGTAGTAGTAAATCTTACACTAATTTAACCCTTATGTACAAAAGTATTATGTATCCCCTAAGTGAAACATCTCAGAGGGCCCGGCGGCTCGGCAGTCGTTCTAAAGCTACTGACGGTTCTACTCGCTCGGCCGAGTTTTTGCCCAACCCACGTGTCGATATTTTTGTTTTCGATGTAATCGTGTGTTGAACAAATAGTTCTAGCTGCAGTGTTTGTGTTGTGCTTATTGCGATTAAAAGGTTGAGAATTGCTGGTCAAACCGTAAGTCATCTTTATTTGGAACGGATGTTTTAAATATTTTGTTTTCGAATATAGTGCTTACAATAGTAAACACTACATTCGAAAACAAAATGTAGTGTTTACAATAGTAAACACTACAGAAACACAGAATTTATTACGGCACTACATTAGTTTTACTTCGAAAGAAACAGCACGTTATTCCTGTAGTAGAAGAAGACACACTTCTATGTTACAAGACAGTGGGAGTATCTTGACTTTGAATACAACTCAGTCTGTTTAAACAAGTTCTGGTTTAAATGTTAGTGCATGATACCATAAAATGAGGCCGATAGGTATTCGCATATTATAATCAAAATAAGATATGGCTTGTGTCTGTGGTAGGCTCCATGACTCACTACCGCCCTCTGGGGTGAGGGCAGAAAGTGCGTGTAACGTCACGTACTTAGTTTAACGACCATAAAGGTTGACCGCCAACACAAGGACACATTGCAACTCTAAGGACAGAGCAGTCCCCGGGGCCCGAACTGTTCTCGTGGGGACACCCTGAATACCGAGCTTTAAATCCTCGCATTAAGGGTCATTTTTCCCACACCGAATTGCAGGAAGTGCCGACTGCAGTGAATCCTTCATAGGCTGAAATAATTTACCAAACTGTTAACACACAGGCATGTAACAGATTATAATATTGTAGAATGACAATGAGTACATTACCTTAACGTTAATACCGGAAAACATCAAAGCGCGATTCACAATATCGTATTATAACTAATGCTTTTTTATTACACGCATTTCAATACGCATTTGGCAATTAAAACATTCATACACCATTATTTGAGAGATCCGCAGTGAAATATCTTAAATTCTTGTATTTTTTTTGCCGAAACCGGCCAAATTCAGCACAGTCATATTCGACAATCATTGTGTCTTTGATTAAGGTGAATGTTCCAGGGTAGCCCGCGAAATTCAAATTTTCTTACGTTTTTTGCAATTTGCAGGCCAGTGCTAGGTTGTATGATGATTAACATTTGATTCGTGGCTTTATGACGTATGTAGTTACAGAGTTATAATCATCAAAGTCATCAATACAACCCTCCAAGCTCATAAAGGTGCAAGAATGACTTTCTTGCACCTTTATGAGCTTGTAGGGTTGTATTGATGATTTTGATGAATAAAATTCTATAACTACATACGTCTTACAGCCGCGAATAACATTTTAATCGACATACAACCTAGCACTGACCTGCAAATTGCAAAAAACGTACGAAAATTTGAATTTCGCGGGCTACCCTGGAACATTCACCTTAACGATTTTACCAGTTTTGATATAGTACAGCGTTTTGATATTGCTATTTATGTAGCGTCGGATCGGGACATGGATAGGTTATACCACACGCTTTGGACACAAGAACAAGAATCGTATTGGCATACCATGAACATTGGCCTCCCTGATGACAAGCAGCTGACGATCAATTGCAACAGCAGATAACTAGGTGATACTAAAAGTAAAAAGGATAAACGGGTTCCTTCCGTCGTTTCTGGTTCGCTGGGAAAAAGCTGAAGGCATACTGCTGCCCTTCGGGGGTGGACCCATTAAAACCTCAGCAGTATACCCTCGTCTGGGAAGCCACAGGTCCGCGAGGACGCATTCTACTGTAGCGCTCCGACGATTGAAAATAAACTAAATAGCTCGACAGATGGACAAACTCAAAAGGAACTTTATTTACTTAGGTTTTATCACAAAACTCTAATAAATCGTCAAATTAAAAATTACTAATATTATCGTTGGGCCTTTATCCTACCCTCCTCTCGGTCGTCATCTCTACATTTATACCTTTCATACACATTTCCTCATTCTCACAATCCATCCATTTCTTTTCTCTCCCACCCTTGAGTTCACCTACATTCATACTGAAACTACCACCGGTGCGGAATGCTGCTATACGTACAGAGGAGAGCAAAAGAGACTATGTAGTAGCTTTATAAAAAAAACAACTACATTACAATTATTTTATTTCGACAGAATTCCGTGTGGTGACGGATTCAAATTGCATAGTGTCACCACCCCATTCCATCCTGAGAGTGTCGCAAGAGCCGACAAAAGGAAATTACAAGGCCTATAACCTAGCCGCAAGAGAAGAAAAACTTGATATAAAGCCCTGTGCCAACCCGTCTGGCCAGCGTGGCTCAGTAGGCTCATTACCGTCCCTGTTATGGGAGGAGGCTCGACTCAGCAGTGGGTCATCTATTGGCTAATTAGTAGTAACCAAATCACTACCATATTCAATGGAACCCTCGCTAAATCGGTACCGCTCAAGCTGCCCGTAAACTTTTTACCGCAGCCTCTTGTATCACTAATTACATCTATAATTCCTACAGTTAGAAATTTGCCAGTCATACGTCCTATTGTTCCGACTTATCTGATGTGTCGGTGTGACAGCAGGGTAAAGATTAATTATGTGTTTGGACCTTAGCAGATTTGTTCGCGAGACTTGCGTCATTAGGGTAAGTGAAACTAGCTGTGACCGCGGGTTTGTGACCTTTCTATTGTAATATGCGTCTAATACTAAAGAAGATGTGAATGTGTTTAGCACGAGACCTTAACGCTTAATCATTTATGCACAAGAAGTAACAGCTTCAAGAAATACCATATAAACGATTCAATTCGGGGATATTCTACATTGCGAAGCTTGTAGAAAAATGCACACTGTTAAAAAATATTTGACAATCAATTATTGAGGTCACCTCTGGATGGATGACCATCCTTGTGCCCTTATATAGGTGTAAAAATTATCTATTTCGGTTTCAATTCTATTGCTTTTTTTTATAGATATGATGACATTTATGCAGGATATATTTGCGTATTATTATTATATAGCATACGTTATACTAATTTAGTACATATAAATCTTTTTAACAAAACATGTACTGACTTTAAAATATGCACTAAAATGCGAAAAATAAACAACTATTTAAAGTCGGTACCTCAGACATACAATATTAATAACGGCGTTGTCAACTTAAGTTGGTCAGTTGTAGGAGTGGATTTGCTACAAAATTGCCGAAATACACCTTCGTTAATAGATGTCATTTCTATAAAAAAAAACAACCAAATTGCGGACCCCCGCCTTTTAAGAGTCGGTATCATCCTGATAGAGTGATTAGCCGCATGTCCCAAGCAGGTAAGAAGGGCACGGTGTTCGTATAAAATCTTCATTGTCTTTTAGTTAGAGTTTCTGATACAATGTATCTTTATCTTTATTAATCTAAATCGGTCACCACACGGATTGCGTCACACAATGAAAACATATCGCGCCATACTCTATTATCGATATCTAAATTTTAAAACGTAACGGTATTTGATGGTAAATGAAAAAACTTAAAAGGTCAAATTTAAAAGCATTTATAATATTCTTATCTCGTATCGATTAGATGGTATCGATTGGATCTACAACGATTACAAGTATAGCTCCCATTGTGCCAGTTTTAAACCTATGCATCTATTATGTCTTTGTTTTAACGCGCAATCGATAAAGTAAAAGTCAATGTACTCTCACACCTTTTATTTAAGTATCGTTAATGAAAATATGAATTATCTTACACTCAAAAATGTTGTCAACATTTTTATGAATGATGAAACAACAATAGTATTGTCTTTATAGTGAGTCAAGTCAACTTACTAAAATCAACAGAACTTTGTTATTTTTTGTATCTTGAACTAGTTATGATGGGAATTCAACGTAATTCACAACAAAACAAAATTGTATAAAAACAAGATATGTGGAACGTCGCAGGTTTTTAATCAGATAACATCCGTTTTATGAAAATATTGTTTAAGTTTATTCCTACCTAGAACTTAAATATGGGTATGTAGGTTTTGTTTAGTATTAAATTTAAGTTCATTTAACTATATGTATCGTAAAATAAAAATAAATCTGTAGGCAGCATACGTCGTAGGTGTAAACAAATTACATCAATATTTTTTGTAAGAGAAGACTTTATGTGTGATAATAAATCTAAAGAACTTTGAAATATTGGTACAAGATATATTCATCTACTTATATCAATAAGAACATTGCATCTTACGTTGCCTATCGATGAAGCGAGCGAAATATGATTTTTATATAAAATGTAAACCTAGCCTCACACAAGCCTGCAAATCACCGAATTTCTTTACATATCAAAACTTTTAGAGATTCCATGAAGTTTCCATTTATATCATCACCCTTCGACATATACGCAAAAACAGCAGAAGAGTTTAAAGCAGTAAATGACAAATGTAGCACTTTGTGGAGTTGTGGTAAGCTCGTCCTCCGTCGCAGGTACTCATAGCCAAAACCAATCAATCTCAGTCACCAATAACGAAATCAACTAATTCTAAACTTTTCTCCGACGAAGTTGTCGTCGTCAAGTCTTTACCGCGCGCTCGTTACCGAGTTCTGAACATTATTCAACTATTCACTAATGATCGAAGGAAATTAATTTTGGCAAGTTTTGAGTGCTGTTTTGTGCATTTGCGATGTTATGTTCCGTGTGGTAACGAGTTTAGAATGCGTAATGTCACCAACACATTCCAGCGTGATCAGGATTCTTCATAAAATATAAAGAGTTTTGTCAAGTATTGAATAATTTATGGAGTGAGATTATGATGCTGTTACTAATGTTTGTAATACATGTATTAAAACAATGTGCATTTGGAATTAAACACTTGGATGTACAGTTCGTTACAAATGTTAAAAATGATTGCGGCCTGCAATTACAATTTAGATAGTACATAATATGTCCAAAAGTAAATCTCCTATAAATGTTTCATCCACATTATAATCAGATGTATTTACATACTGTATTTTGCGGTATGCACTCCACATCGAGACATACTACATATAAAGAAATTATCTTGCCATTCAAAAATCCTATCTAGTTTCCACTAATTTCTCAATCCTTACTCCAGAAGCCTTGGCCGCAACTCGCTGATCAAATCACTACCTACTGTTAGAACAAAGAGGCATTGTGGCCGAAGGGCGATGACGCCATGCGCTAATGTGTTACTGACCCAATTGGTTACGGTGGAAAGATACTAACGTTATGGGTTTTAATTTAAACTAAAGCACGATATTTTTCTTATACTTGTACACTATTTAACAATTGTTGAATTTTTCGTGTGAATACACAATCTTATTCAGGATCTATGTAGGCAGAAAATATATTCATAAGAAAAGGGAATTAGTCCAATAAGTTTGGTACAGTTCATTCCTTTACAAGTGGTTGAGCTCCCACTCTTTGTAAGTCTGTCGATCTGTAAGTACAGATACCCAAATAAGATTGTATATAGTAATACAAAATCATTATCACTCTAAAGAAACGATTCAAATTTAAAAACAAGAGAAAAAGAAAAAAAAAATATTTAGAAATTATGACCAGTCTTATATAACATGAGACGGTATGCTTAATTTTCATGGAGAAGTCCCGACTAAATAGTGGATTGCCTAAAGTTTTAGATAATTATTTTTTTTTTTTTTTTTTTTTTTTTTTTTATTTATTTATACATAGAGGATACAGGTTTTTTTAATTTAAAGATATCGCCAAACTGCTGTACAGTTTGTTGGCGACATAGCGCTCTCTTATAAAATATGTAATCTAATATGTATAGTATGGAAACCGTTTAACAGTATTATACAATTACAGTATTACAACCATATACCTAACAATGTTATATAAAACTATTGTTGCAAGAGTGTATCTAATAAATACTTTTTCAATTTAGTTTTAAAATCATTTCTACCAGTACATTGATCTTCCGAAAATATTTTATTAAAAATTTTTGGTATTAAATACTTTCTTGTTCGTTGTCCATAATAGTTGATTATTGTGTGTTCTTTGAATCTATTTCTTAAGTCTACCCTTAGTTTATCCATTATTATGTTCTTTATTTTAAACTTGTGACATTGAAATTGGTCTACTGCTAATAAATACTCGACTTTTTCGTGTACAGGTAACATATTACATTTGGCAAATAACAGAGCATAATTATTATCTTTAAAAGTTGATTTACTTTGTTTGTCTACAAGAATCTTTAGTAGCCTTATCTGTATTTTCCGAATTTTATCTAAATATGTCCGAAAGGTTCTGCCATAAGCACATAAACCATAACTGAGAATAGCATCCGCCAGCGCATGATATAACATAAGCAAAACTCCTCTACTCACTACGTGTTTAAGATTTTTAAATTTGTATAAGACGTATCTTAGCTTGTCACACACAATATTGACGTGTAATTTCCAGTCTAAACCACAATCTATGGTTAACCCAAGGTATTTATACTGTTTTACAAATTCCAATGCTTTACATTTACATGCAAATTTATTATTATGTAGACATTCATAAGTATGACCAACAATATTAATCCTTTCAGGATCTTTCATATAAGGTGACTTAATGACCATACATTTAGTTTTCGATACGTTAAGTATTATACCATTATCGTGTGACCACTTCAATACGTTTTCGAAGTCTTTTTGGATGGCTTGCTCGATCCTCTTAATGTCCCTATCCGAGTACATAAGGCATGTATCATCTGCGTACATATACATGGAACATTCTTTGATTATGTTGGACATACTATTCACATGCATTATGTACCCGATAGGGCCGAATACCGAGCCGGTTGGTACACCGTATTTCACGTGTACCTCCTGCCCCATAGTACTTTTAATCTTTGTAGTAAGCGAGCGATTGTACAAGTAATTTTGGAAAAATATATTTACTGGACCACGGATGCCGCACTCTTCCATAGCTTGAAGAAGGAGTCGATGGTCAAGCGTATCAAAAGCTTTTTTAAAGTCTATAAATAGGGTTACGACATAGTGTCTTTTGTTTAGGCTTTCGTTTAGATCATCCACAAATTGGTTAAGTGCCGTACTGGTACTTCTTGATTTTCTGAAACCGTGTTGAACTGAAGATATAATACTATTTTGCTCCAAGAAGGTACTTATTTTTCCTACTAATATTTTCTCTGTTATCTTATTTATTACAGGAAGGATTGCGATTGGCCGATAGTTTGAGAAATTGGTATGATCACCTTGCTTGTATATAGGCCTAATTATAGACTTTTTAAGGTCATCGGGGTATACACCTTTTTTTATACTCAGATTGACAAATTTCGCTAAAATTGGACTGATCTCGCGCTTGATATATTTTAAATCTTGGTTTCTAATACCATCAATGCCTGGTGATTTTTTACAGCTTAATGTATCTATAATTTTTTCCACTTCGCCTTTAGTCACGTTTTTGTATCTAAACGAAACATCAGATGGTTTTGTGTATTCCTCTCGGCTAAAAAATATTTTATTACATTTGTGTTTTATTTGATCAATTTCATCCGTAAATGTTTTAGAGAAATTTGTGCATAAGTCACTTAAGCTGTTAGTTTTTCCAAAGTACTTAATTATAACATCATCCAAACTACTTCTCTCATTCCCTGTCCATTTATTTATAATATGCCATATTTTCCTAATATCACCTTCACAATTTTCTAGTTGTTGTTTATTGTACTTATTTTTTGCTTTAATTATCAATTTATTTGTTATATTTCTGTGCTTGTTATAATTCAGTCTATAATTCTTATTATATGGCTTCGATTTCCATAATCTAAACAGTTCATCCCTATATTCAATCATTGCAAGTAGTTTTTTATCTATCCAAGGTTGTTTGTCTCTACTATGACTAATAATTTTATTACAGCTTGTTTGCTCATACACATTTTGAAATATGTTACATATTTTTTTGTATAATAATACAGGACAATCAATATTAAGCAACGAACACCAGTCTACATTTGATAACTTTTCACGCACCAATCTATTATTCACAACACATACCTGCTTAGGCGGAGAATCGCGCGAATGCGATATATCTGTTACTGGCAAGTTTACGCCTATCATGTAGTGATCCGACAGCTTGCAAGTAAGTTTGTGTGCAGCGGCCCGGGCGCGTGTACGCACCCAGACATGGTCAATACATGACGTCACCAGGCGACCCGCTATTATCTCTTCTCTCGTACACTCATTAACCAGACTTCGCAGGCCGTTGCTACACAAGGTGTTTTTATAATGGTCAACCACATTACCTGACTCTAGAATGTTAATGTTAACGTCCCCTATAAAATATATGTCTTGCCTATTGGGTATTTTTTTGAGAAGATTATTGATTTCTTCTATAAACTTGACGATGTTTGAGCTGGGAGGCCGGTAAATTGCAATGATATGTTCAATTTTATTACAGCTTATTATCCTTCCATACACCATTTCTGTCGAAATTCCTTCAATATTTGTTATTTCAAAGCATAGTGTATTTTTCACATACAGCAAAATTCCTCCTCCACGTCTATCTTCTCGCGTATAGTCGTATACATTATATTCTTTTATATGGTACGCTCCCAGTTCATATTGTTTAATATTTACTTCGCTGAGAATTATTATATCTATACAATATCCGCACTGTTCCAACATTATTTGTAGTTCATTGTAATTTTTTCTAATCGATCTGATATTCAAATGCAAAATTTGCAGTTCATTTGATGTGTTTTTTATGTATGAACACCACTTATTTATATCATTAAACGAAACAAATTCATCATCAGTGTCGATGTTTGAAAGTATGTCGCTGAATTTTACAATCTGTGAGAAATCAGGTAGTGTGTATACGCACCCAGCTGGTAACGTTTTTATTTTATTTAAGTATCAGTGTAGTTGCATAAGTTTTTTATATCAGAATCGGTCTTAATCTTGAGGATCTTTTCATTGTCGTTTTTCCTAACTAAGATTGTAAGATTCTGGACCCATATATACTTATATTGATCTTTGAGCATGGTTTTAGCCCGCCATAATAATTGTTTCTGTTGTTGGGTTAGGCATTCGTTGATATATATCCGTTGTTTGTTATTATTTGAAAGCAGATCATTATTCGTTATTTCTGTTTTCCTTTTCTTTATCCACTCATTTCGCTCCTGCTTACTGCGGAATGTTACGACGATCGGCCGGTGCCGCTTTTTATCAGCTTTTTCTTTGCCTACCCTCTTTGCTTCTATGATATTAGAAGAGAGATTCAATTTATTCCCAATATCATTAACTGTTTTTATCGTATTTTCGTTTTCAGTTTCTTCCACATTAATCAACTCGATGCATTTTTCATTTTCTTTTAGTTCCAAGTGGGCTATTCTTTCTTCCAACGCTTCATTCATAGTTAGTAAGTTTTTGTTATTGTTTTCCAGGGATTTAATTTTTTTCTCAGCCGTGTCTTTAAAGTCCAGCATCTTTTGGTATTGTTCTGCGTAGAAATCCACAGTTTCAGCCATATCATCGATCTTTTTCTGCATTTGATATAAGATCGCTAATTTACTGTTAACTTCCGCCAATACTGCCTCACCAGTGGCTTTATTTACGTCAATATTTATTCTTGATGTTTGTGCGCTAGGACTATTCTCTTTGCTTGATTTTAAACAATATTCACACATTTCATTCTGTAAGAATTGTTTGACATTTCGAACACATTTTTTGTGGAATACAGCTTCACAAGATCCTTTACACTTAAGAACATCATCTTTAGTCAGTGATAAAAAAAGTTTGCACTTTTTACACTGCACCATATTTTTCGTAATGAATTCGACTTCTAAAGTAATTATAATAGGTAAACACAAACACTGCCACGATAAACACGTCCGTACGCAGAGCCTTTATTTACCAGTGAATACCAGTGGCCGATAGATATCCAGGTAGCGATAATTCCAAACAGCAGCTTCTACAACGATAGCCAAGTAGATCGAATTAACGTTCCCACGTCAAGTTTGTCATAACAACAATGCGGTCGATCGCTCAATAGACCAGCAAAAAACGCCTCAATTAATACGATATCACAGATAAGAGGCTATACAATACCTATCATCGATCTAAAATGTCGCACAAAAAATCGCCTCCGCCCATTGAGGTGAAACAAAGGAATCCTGTTAGTTAAAATATTGGTCCACATTTTTGTGCCCATGTTTATTTGGTGTGAGTCAATGTTTTCGGAAAAGTGAAGTAAACTTATACACATGATTGAAGCTAAATACTTGATGCTAAAACAAATAATTGTAATAGCATAAAGTGTTTGTCTTAAATGTAGTAAGCTTCGAGATTCGATTAAAGTAAGTGGCCTCCGTGTTTTGATGGGTGCGTAAAGCTATCAGTGCTCATTACCATCTAGACCCTCTGTTGGTGTAAACTGATAGGTGGTCTAAACAAATGTGCTCGGTGACCGGTAATGACTGCTGGACTCACTTCATGGATCTGTGAATGTAGAAGGCAATCGCTTCGTGCAAATGCTGGTAGTTAGCCAAACTTAAGCTGCCAATCCCAAGATAATAAGGCAAAGGAAAGGGAAACAAAAAAACCCCATTCACTTCTAATCTACAAACAAACCAATGCTCAGTAAAGCTTCCTCCAATTTTATATGGAAAACCGCGCTGTGTTCCGCTACGTTTCACGCTGCTGACAACGTAAACTATTAAAATAGTTACACGATATTGTTTGAACCTAACCTTCTCATATCACGGAGAATAAAAAAGAGTCTCAAGAACTACATTAGCTACACAAACATCCATTGTCTACTGCATACTGTCCAACTTTGCATTGGCGCCGACCATTAATAATGCGTATTACCATGCACCACACATGCTGCCAGCCATCGAACTCCGATCAATAGTATAGTGACATGACTTCCCATGGCGGTAATCAACTACTTTACAGGTAATTAACGGTGACAGGAAGAGGCCGTGTGAAATATGGAGCTGGGAAAGAAGTTCTTACTTTTTACGGCTATACAAACGCAATTAGTATTTGAATTTGGATGCGTGTATCGTTTTTCTGGCGTACATAAAGATAATGACAAGGAACTAGATTAACCCTTGAAATATACGGATTTTTTAAAAATTGGTCCAGTCCATTTTGCCTATTTATTACAAACATACGTACAAATCTTTCCTCTTTATAATATTACTAGCTTTTGCGCGCGGCTTCGCCCGCGTGGGCTTCGAACCCGTGCATATTTTTTATGAACATAAAATCGGTTATTGTGGCTAAACTATGATAGTTAGATATGTGCTCTCGCTCGGACTTTTTTGTAGATCTTCATAAGACCTACAAACCCGTAGTACATAATTTTGTTCTATTGTCAATAGTTTTTGCAGCGCACGCATAAATAGGTTTTCGATTTTACACCTTGGTTTACAAAATCGCAATTTTCATACGGATCCCTAATTCTTTTGAAAATAAAATATAGCCTATAACCTTCCTCGATAAATGGACTATCTAACACTGAAAGATTTTTTGGAATCGGACCAGTAGTTCCTGAGATTAGCGCGTTCAAACAAACAAACAAACCAACAAACAAACAAACAAACAAACAAACTCTGCAGCTTTATATATTAGTAAAGATAGGTTAGATGAAAAAAAACTCATTTTTCCGGAGAGATTGTGTAATATTTGAATATCTCGTAATATTAATTAAAACAATAAAGATCAAAATATGAAGTAAAGAAACAATTTAACAAAATCTAATGGGAATTATAATTTAAAAAAGAGTCTAATAAAGAATTCAAATGAAAACAAACAACATATAAAAAGACCAAAAATAAGAAATTGATCCAACGACGATACGGCGGTTCCGAAAGCAAGTAAATACCAAATTAAATTTAAACAATTCGTACGTGCTATCGTTGCAGTGAACTATTACTAACAAGGCTGAGCTATCATGTATAGTTATAAGTTATTGGAAAACGATCTATATCTTATGACGTATTTTGAAGAAAGAGTAGAGATAATTCAATGTATTGACATATGTCTCTACTCATAGACATTTGTTATGCGACCAACGGCATTGAGTATAATTTTAAGTGGGGGAGGGATATACAAAGAAATACGCAATGGTTTTATTGGACATCGTTATAGCACAGCATAAGATTTCATAAATTATGACCATCTAAACACAATATTAAGATTTTACTCTTTAATATAACTCAGAACGCGACTACGTTATTTCAAATCTTAAAAAAATGAGCATAAAGTATTCGAAACACAGTCAACGTTTTTACATGTGGTTATTACTAGAAATTACTGCCAAATATTGCAAAATAAATCAAATCCATGACGTTTCTAATTCCCGTCATGTCATTTGTTATATATGGACATTGAATTGAATACATTGAAACAGAAAATAATATTAATGATTTCATTCAAACCAATGAATAGGCTATTGAGCAAGCCGCTTTCTATCTTGTTTATTAGTAAGCTACAGTATATTAAAGCTAATTTATAATTTAGGCTTTGGATTGCAATTTATTGTTGGCCATCATTATATATTTTTTGTGATTACCAAAAAAACACAGATGTCTAAGTTTTTAGAGAGTTGTTTAATTTATTGAAGATCTGATTTAAGGTCCGTGAGTCTTAAAAAATGACGGAAACGATTACAAATTGGCAAAATGATAAACGTAGTAGTTGGTTTTGATGCGAAACTTAAACTGAAAGGTAGTAACTTTCCAGGTTATTTTTTAGGATCATAATAGGTTCAAACCTGCTTTGTATGCCTAACATAGAACACGAAAACGTAGATTTTCCTTCTCTTGGGACTCAAATTTCTACATAACCGGATCTGCTGCCTCATTATCTGGCCCATGAAAATATGGCAAACAGTTTTCCTTAATGAAAATAACCCTTTGACGGGTCCAAAAGCGCAGCGTGGGTTAAAAACTCTCCATGTAGTTGAAAGACACCTGACTCAGCAGTGTGGTGAGGGGGCTTGGCTGGGACCCAACCGGGTAGGCCCACGGGGAGGCTAGAGGAAGAGCAGCACACGGTGTCGTAGCGGGGTTTGGCTCCTCTTTCCTCAAAGATGCCTAAACCGCTGTGGTGCACCAGTGTCCTCGGGTTGGCGGTCAACCTGGTTGGTCGCTAAGCCGAGGGCTGGCGTGGCTTCCTTTCGCGAGGCCATTATGTCGGGGGCGGCGGGGTGGTTCGCAACGCAGGGAGCTCCAGCTGAAAACATTCAATTATCCTTTGCAATGGGAATACCTACGTCTAGTACATACAACATTACCACCCACAAACAACCTCGTATGCGTTGATTTTAAATTGGGTTAATTCTGTTGTTATTTGCAAATATATGTCATTGCTTAAATTTTGACCGCACCAAAAGTATTAACAAATTGCACCATGAGACAGAATGAACGGTTGTTCTGCCATTTTCTGATTTATAATATTAGTAGGAAGCTATGAATGCTATTCCCTTCGACTTAAATAAAATATTTAGAGTATACTAAATAAATAAATCAAGTTACTGATTGGCTTATTTAAGCCTGTAATGCAAGCATACCCTGTAACTATTTTATAACTGTTTAGATAGGGTCCACTATAACAGCACAAATACAATATAGGTTCGCTGACCTTATCGATATACGTGAGTAAAATAACTATGAATAGCCAACATATAAACTATTGAAGCGGTGACCATGACCAATGGTACAAGAGCTTACGACCAACCAATAAAACCTATTTAAACTGAAGTATCGGCGACAAAGGAAGCTCAAATTAAACTGGTACTAGGAATGCCCCTAGATTTATACGTTCCTGTGTAAGCGACATGTTCTTAGTAACAATATAGCGTTGAATGTTGTCGAACTGTGTCATAAAGAAATCTTACTTAAAACAAATTACCTACTACTACTCTTAAACATTGAACTGATATGGGGGATTTAAGAATAAACGGTTTAAGATTTAATATGTGTTGTCCTCTTTTAAATTTCAAATGTGTTTGCATTGGGAGATTGGATTAGTGATTTTATTCATGATTTTCAAATCCAATGCTTTAATGCATTAAATAAATTTATTCACTGGTACTTCGATTTATTAACAATGAGTCTAAACTATACGGTATCAACATTTTTACTAATTTCAACGGTCATGTCTAATATCCAGATATCTGGATTATATCAATCTTTATTTATTTATTTATTTATTTATTTACGTACACACATAGAACAAATCAAGTAACAATTTTAGGAAAATTATGTACAAAGGTACTACTTATTTCTAAAGAAATCTCTTCCAGTAGACCCGCAAAAGGAGATGGTGAAGAAGTATAATAGGCTTAGGGTGTGTAAATAACAATACTGATAGATTAATGAATAATAAGACGAACAAATTTTAATATTACAAATGTATAAAATAAATACAATGCAGATATTAATATGATAGAATAGATACATAAATTAATCCGCAATATAAATACATACTTACTACATATATATAACATAAATACAACAACTATGTCTAGCAACAGGATAGATAATATTCTTTGACTCTTCGCTTGAAAGTAAAAAGGCAATCAGAGCTCCGAATACCAGCGGGAAGTGAATTCCATAACCGAACGGCGTGTACAGAAAAGGAGTAGGAGTAAAAATCTGATGAATGAGAAGGAAATTGAAGGATGGAGCGTAGGTGGGATCTGCAAGGAGCATCAGTTAAATGAGCAAAGGAGAAACGTTCGCGCAGATAGGATGGAGAGGCAGGATTGTGAAGGATATTATATAGAACACACAATATTCGAGAGTTTCTGCGAAGACGGATTGGGAGCCACTTGAGACGTTTGCGAAACTCGGTGACATGATCATATTTTCTCAGGGAAAATATAAATCGTATACATAAATTTTGTAGACGCTCAAGTTTATTTAGAAGCTCCTCAGTGGCATCCAACAAGCAACTGTCAGCGTAGTCGATAAAGGGCTGAATGAGAGTTTGAGCGAGCAGGATTTTAGTCTCGACAGGTAGGAAATTTTGGAGACATTTCAGCGAGTGGAACGTGAAGAACACCTTATTGCTGACGCTACTAACATGATCGACCCAAGACAGATTGGAATCAATCAATATTCCCAAGTTTTTCACCGTATTAGTGAGCGCTATGTCAGACCCAGCCAGACTGATTGCAGGCAAGGAAGTGAAGTCTAAACTCGAAGTAAAATACCTACTGCCAATTATAATAGCCTGTGACTTTGCAGGATTTAGTTTTAGCCCAAAGCTTGTAGCCCATGAACTGATGCGGCATAGATCCTTGTTCATCGCATAAATGGCATGTGCAATGTCACTCCTAGCAAAATGTCTGTATAGTTGTAGATCGTCTGCGTATAGATGGAAATGAGATGAGATGACTCGAGTGACAGAGTTAATATAAATTGAAAAGAGAAGAGGAGATAAAACGCCACCTTGAGGCACACCCGCAAGCAGAGGGCGCCAATCAGAGAGTAATTCGTCATGGCGGACGCATTGTGAGCGGCCCCGAATATATGAATCAAACCATTTGACACAAGAATAAGGTATATTAAGAGATGTGAGGGTGCCAAGAAGAATATCAAAGTCTACCGAATTGAACGCACTGCTAAAGTCAAGTAGTACAAGTAAAGTGAGGGATTTATTTTCCATAGCCCAACGTATGTCATCAGTGACCTTAAGAAGAGCCGTGACAGTGCTATGCCCAGCACGGAATCCAGACTGTAGTGGACTAAGCAGATCATTGTTTAGTAGGTATGATGAAAGCTGGCGATGGACAATGTGCTCTAGTACTTTGGAGAGAAAAGGCAGAATGGAGATAGGTCGAAAATGAGAAGGGGAAGATGGGTTGGAAGTTTTAGGTAGGGGGATGATATGAGCCTTTTTCCACAGATGTGGGAAAGACCCGGAAGTCAACGAAAAATTAAAGATGTGGACAAGAGCAGGAAATATTTCAGTGAGGATAGGGGTGAACATTTTGGAGCACATGTTGTCGCTGCCTATAGCCGTGGAAGCAATAGCTGACAAAGACTTTTTAACATCATCGATGGTGATGAGGCTAAAGCTGAATGGAGGACAGCGAGGGAGTGGAGCATTAGAAATAACTGCCAAGGTTCGAGACCTAACATCAGTGTCAAGAGACACCGGGGGATGTGAAAAAAACTGGTTTAAGGCGTTCAGATCGGTACTTGAATCCAGGGCAAGATGAGAAGAGGATTTCCCGATTCCTACTGATCTCAGGAACTTCCAGACATCGGTAGCACTTCGATTTGTTAGAGAGTTGTGAAAGTAGCGTTTCTTAGCATCCCTACACAGACGACTACAACGATTGCGAAGAATTTTAAATTTTAATAGGTTTATTTCCGACGGATTTCGTCTCCAACGTTTCTTAGCCCTGTCTCTACGTGCCATGAACTCTTTTATTGAAGGAGAAAGCCACGGAGCCGGAGCATGCTTGAGTTTAACTCTACGTACACGCATGGTGATCAAAGAGCTGGGTTAGTTTACTGTTAAAAAAATACAACTTGTCATCAATGGATGAGAGACTGCTTAATGTTTCCCACTCAATAGCAGCAGCATCTCGCTGCAATGTCTCCAGTTTAATTGCATTATAATTACGCAGAAAAAGGGATTTAACCTGCTGCTTGGGAGGGCGTAAAACATAGGAGATATAAATCAGGTCATGATACGAAAATGGGGCTAGGAGTTGTCCATGAGAGCGCACGCGGTCAGGGCTCGAGACTATGATAAGGTCCAAGAGAGAGGGTGTACAGCCAGGGGACTGATGAGTTGCGGAAAGAGTTAAAAGGTGGAGATTAAAAGATGTTATGATTGAATTTAGTTTGCGGGAACGTGAGTCAGCTTTTAAAAGGCAGGTATTGAAATCACCCATAATCACGATATTGCTGTAAATAGGACAAAGGTCATTTAATAGAGACTCGAAAGAGTCGAAATAATTGATCGTAAGGTTAGGAATGTAAAAGACTCCTAGTAACAACTTAGAGTGGCTAATTGTAAGTTCCAAGAATAAGTACTCGGACGTAGCCGAGTACTGGGAGGGAGAAGAAGTAATAATTTTGAAAGGTATTTCGGTGCGCAAATATATTGCTACACCGCCACCACCTTTACCTATGCGGTCATTGCGTATGAGAGTAAAACCGGGAAGGGAATAATTCCCAGAAAGCAGGGAAGGCTTAAGAAACGACTCTGAAATGAGAATAGCGTCTACGTGACTATTGCCGAAGAATGCCAGAAGTTCATGATAATGTGCAGGAACACTTTGAGCATTGATGTGAACTATATTAAGGTTATCGAGGAAGCTGGTGAAGATGGTCGACAAGTTGTCGACTGAGGTCAAGTTACAGGAGTCACTCCCCACACTGACGAAACTCTCGGACGAAGTACATGACAAAAAGCTATCATCCAGTTTACATAGATCATTCATAGTTGCAGAAAATATAAATACATATTATTATAAAAATTAATATATATATATATATAACAAAAAATATAAACTTATATTATCTAAAACTTAAATATATACTAAGATAGTATCGAAATACTACTATACTCTCACCAACTCGCCATGCAAAAGAATTGGTCGACACGGTAAAATAAAATACAATAATGTGGCAAAACATAAGCATAATTGACACTGCAGACATTAAGATATAATTAACAAACAAAAGAAAAGGAAGTTTGACAGACTGATGGCTGAAATGATAGGATGACAAGGACTATTTATCAAATGTCAAACGTCAGAAAACCAAAAGTGACACAAGAGGTACAAAAACACCTACAAATACAAATTATAAATTAAAGAATAATAAACACGTAGAGGGAAAACTAGCGGCGAGTCTTGCGAAGATTTTTGGCCGCAGGTTTTGCAGGGGACACTGCCTGTGTGTTTCCAGCCTGTGGAGGGTTGTTGCCGGGATTCACAACTGGCGGGAATCGACCGATGATGGAATCCAGTTCGTTCTTAGAAACAATCTTATGCCGTGATTTGTCTGGCGCGGCGATTATGATACGACCTTCGGACGTCCAGCAGTTTTTTAAACCAAAGTGGTCTCGCGCTGTCATGAATACACGGTGTCTGGGTCGGGTCAGAAACTCAGAAAGTGTGAAGCCTGTTCCTTTAAGCGTCGATTTATTGTCCCAAACTGAATGGCGAACTTCCATGTCATGAAACCTGACAAGAATGGGGCGGGATTTTCCCTGTGAGCTGCCCAGGCGGTGGCAGACATCGATACAATTTGGAGGAATATCATCCAGCTTCATTTTGTCAGCGAATAATTTATTGACCAGGTCATTAACCCTCTCATTATTCTTCTCGGGAACACCATGTAGCAATAGGACCTTACGCCTCAGAGCCATTTCGTGCCTGTCCAGACCCAGTACCAAAAGCTCAACTTGTTCCTTAAGTGCGGTCAGTGTCTGCCACATGAATGATTTAAACTCTGCAAAGTCATGAGCTAGCGACGGAAGATCTGCCCTGCTGGATGAAGTGGCAGTTTGAAGCTTGTGATCATACTCACTCATGCGGGCGACGAATAACTTTTGCAAGTTTTGCAGACTGGCTTCCAGTTTACCATCCATGATTCGTGAATTATAAACAGTGTCCAAGTGAAAGTGATATAGAATATAGAGAGTTGGTGAGATGGAGGTAATAATTAAAACATTAATATATGTAATTTACTTTAGATATTATTATATAATAAATTTTAATAACAGCACAAAACTTTTATGTTTTACTCCAAGCCTACCCTCAAAGAAAAAGATATTTATTTCTCATAAAGACATTTAATCACACAAATAACAACTTAAAATAAAATATTTTAAACTATGTCTAAAACTAGTAGAAAAAAGAAACTTAAATATATATCTAAAAGAAAAGAGAAAGATAGATTAAACACTAAATAAATCTAAATTAAAATAGGCACCGCATCCTCAGCGCTGCAGGGGTTTGCAAAAATGGCTGGCAGCTATGCCACGCTGGATGGCAATGCTTATTCGCTCAGCAAAATAAAAGTCGAACAGCCACTTCGCCAGGTTCTTATAGAAAGACTAAATGATTTTAAAAAAATATATGAAATTATTAAAATAATTTCATGGTTTTTTGATTTCAAGAACGAACAGCATTTTTTTTTTTACAATCTAGTCTTTTCCTTACCTAGGATGTTCTCTGTAGAGTAGCATTCGAAACTCATAATAGTTTCATACCTCACAATTCCGAAGACATTCCTCCAGTAAACCCATTTGAATAAAGTCCCATTTGAAGTAAACAAAACTAATAAAAGTCTTGTGCCACCTTAATAGTTTCCTGCAGTATTTTTACGGCTATTCTTTATACCATCTTCATTGAGTCTCGACGTCGTAAATTCTACCTATTGTCCAACAAATTGCTATTAATTTTCACGCTCTTATCACTTTCTTAGCGTTAAAAGCGTTATTTATTTTCTATACATCGGACACTATCTATACATTTGACATCTGACATCGCTATCTCCGTGGAAGTGTCTTACAAGTGGTTGTTCATCGTTATCTGTGAAGAAATTGCAATTACTGCTGTGTCATTAAATGTGAACGGTTCATTCTTCGCAGTGATTTAAATATTCTCAGCTATAGTTTGTATTATTTGTAGTTCAAGAGTCAAAGTATAACCGTAGGAAAGGTGCCATTAAAATTTAATGATTAAATAATAGTCATCTTTCTGTTGTCATCATTATTCTTATGGAACTAGAAGTTTTTTTACACTTTGTTCTTCTCAGACTTAGCAATAATATTTAGTAATTTTATTGTGGTCCTACCATCGAAGTTACCATCCACTTTCTGACCTAATAATTGTTACTTCAGTAGATTCTTATCAAAACGTAAATCAAAATGATATTTATTCGAATAAATTCTTACGAATACTTTCTAATAGTCAAAAAATAATAACACAATAATTATATTTATAATTAAAAATAATTATTTATTTAGTCTTTACTACCGGTTCGGAATACCATTTCACAGAGAAGGGCCGGGAAGAAACACCATGGTTGCTCTTTTAAATCAAAGCTTTACAATAATGGTGGTACAAACAAGTCTGACAGTTTAGTGAAAGCAATAAGCAATACACGTATAATAATGAAGCATAGCCAAAACCTAGTTACTTAATAATTTTGGGACAATTAATCAATTCTCAACATCATTGGGATTCCGGAATACCAGTGTTTTTGCTGCCAGTCTCGCCATATAGTTTGTCAAATGTAATTTGGTGGAAATAATTATGATGATGTTACCATTACATGGAGTAATGATTATTTCTTTCTACCAAATTCCAGTATAGATTAGGATTTTACTGAGTCAAATTATTTTAATCTTCAAGATAAAATTGTAGACAAGTGACACCTAGAAAATGACACCTAGTCGGTGTTTCGTGATTTAACATTTCTTTTTATACAGCACATTATTTTGTTATGCGGTAAACTATACAATACGCATCTGAAGGCTTGGAGAGCGTTTATAATATAACCAACTTCGATTGTTGTTAATGATTCTTTATTGTTAATTTTGTTATAGTTAAAGGACCTACCAGATAAAATAGATTCAAATAAAACTGTGCTTTATTTCCCTGTTACACTATATCTATATTTTATTTACTTCAAACAGAGAATCTTAATTAATTAAATTCGCAATCATTGTAAACGTAGGTGTTATTAACATAGTTCGTTGTGATTAATTCCTGTTCCCTTTACGTCGCGATGCTAATTATAATAAAGATATATTAGAGCAATAACTATTATTGTTCCCTGATATATTGCAATAATAATGTTAGTGTAGGCGCCGATTGGCATGTCACCAGTTAAATTAATTAGAAGTTAAAATGTCATATCAGTAATGTCCAGAAGGTGGTCTCCTGCTTGGGTTAATGCTACTTTATGTTCTAGTCCTGCGTCAGCTCTATTCAATAAGTTCAATGCATCTTAGTGAACTTAAGTTCACCGCCTAACATAACACTGAAATAACTGTTATATGTATGTGTGTACACATTATGTGTGTTGATGTACTTAGAATACACTATATCACGAACCCATTCCATCCTGAGACATAATCTAACCAACTCAAGAGGCAATCTATATAACCGCAAAAGAAGGAACCTTGTCATGAACCATGCGACAACACTTCTGGCCAGAGCGTTGCTCACTAAGCTGATTTCTCTCCATGATGGTGAGGTATCACTATCATGGATTAAAGCTAACAATCTTATTCCTGAAAGCATATCAATTTAGACTAATATAAGTAACTTATAAATTGATATGGTAAATAAGCGTAATATCGAATATCAAAAACTGGAACAAACTGATACATCATTACAACTAACAATTACCGAATCAAAAGTTCCAAAAGTCGTGACAGAACTTTCGATACATCGGACATTTCCAAAGTAAACGGCCCACTTATCTTTACAAACTCGAAGTTAACTGTTGGACGGCATTGACGGCGAGTTGACAATTTAACTGTTTAATCACTTGTTTTAGTCACGACTTAACTTCAAAAGGCGACGGCTTGAGGAGTGCTTAAAGATTAATAAGCAGGGCAAGTTTTATACTTTAATATCACCGATATTAAAGTATTGCCTGAGATGATGGTGATTACATGATTAGAACAATCATGTAATCACCATCATCTCAGGCGATAAAATACCCACTGCTGAGTCAATTCTTCCTCCAACTATTTGGAGGAAAATTGTTTGTCCAGTTTTATGAAAAATCTTAGAATTAAGTGCTCTTTAGCGTACTTTATTAATTTGGGATAGACGAATAAAATTAAACAATAATAGTAGATTTTGGATAATTCGTGAAAATACGCCAAAATGCACTTTCACAAATTACACAAATTATTCCATAGTATGAAATTGTCATAGGCTTTTACATATATCTCCCGGGATTTCATAGGTATTAAGTTTTGTATGACGTTATTGGGATCTATTATTATTGTTTCAGGAGTTAATCCACTATCACTTTCAGAACTCGACATAGAACTCTTTTTTTTTTTGCAAAATTCAATAAAGTCCGTACCGATTACAGAAACAGAGAAGCAAATCGCGCGCTTTTTTGTTTTTTAAATTGCCGCGCCTCCTCCCACCGTACAGCCAACACTTACATCCAGTAATCTAAACCCACTGCAATACTGCTTTAAAAACATTTTGAACTCTATTCTTCTAATAATAATATAATATGAAGATCAAAATGGTTTCAGATAGGCCTTTTTGTCTTCGGAACAGTCGAAACAATTTGCGTTCGATTTCAATGAACATGAAGTTCCAAATTCAAATCCCATTATTGTCCACTAAAAGTCTTGAACAGAAAAGAGCTATTTTAGGCCCGCTTAAAGAGGAACAAAACGACTTTTTTTTAATAGAAGGAATGAAAAGGAATTTGTAGAAAGATGTCTAAACGACTTATCCGTGACATTAATATTAAAATTTCTGATGACGATTGATCAAAAATAGAATGTAATAGAAAAATGCATTATTGTTTCAACCAATTTCGACGGTCGAAAATCGGGGTACATTTTTAAACGACCACCAGCTCGAAATACGGCACCAACTCAAAAGTTCTGGTGGAAGAAACTCAGATGGCTGGTCCATTATTGCGACGTTAGTATATTTTTAATTGTCTTTAAAAAAATATTGATTCAAAACTCACTAAACAATGTACAATCTACAAAATTACTCCAGAATTTCTGCCCCTTAGCCAATGCTAGTTTGTTACAGAGAAACCAAAGGCGCCAAGGGAGGCACGTTAATCTGACAAGCAACAAAACAACACGGCCAGTGGCTGACTTAACGGCCCCTGTCACTCCGCCAAGTAACTTTCAATTAGGCCTTACCCTCGTATCGGAACCGCAGCTACAACCAATGCTGTAAATCCTTCCAATCGCGTATACCATTGCTGCTTGGCAACAAAATCTAAAATCCTACTGAATAATAAACTTGGCAATGGAAATGGTATACAGGGTCAAGTAGAATTTTCGTAGTTATTTAGTGGTGTATTTTGTAACTATTCTTAGTTATCAGACAAAGGAGAAATTAGCAAACAGTAACAGAGATCGTGGGTGTAATCTGAAAATTAATTAAAGGCCGAACGAATCCGATTATCTGCTGTGGGTCTTGGATTTCTTTCGCAGATCAAAATATGGTTAATTAACTGATGTTTAGGCTTTTAGAGTATTATGTCACTATGCACACAATCATCATTCTTTCGATAGCATACCTCTGCGTATTGACAGTGCAGATATTAATTACCTCCGCCAAATAGGTTGGCAGAGGTTTTGTGTCTATTTATCTTTTCTCATGGCACATGGTTTTCTGCGGATTTAATACCTTTATTCGCCATTTACGATGCTCCAAAGATAATTGTTTGGACTATGCTTTATCTATACTATGGTATACTATTTATTTTAATAAATATTTGATACTATTAGATTACTAACCAATTTACTTTGTTCAATGTCAAGCATCTTTTCCAAGAAGTAATCACTTCCGACCAAATCGAGAGCAGATCAAATAATCTTCGCTTTGACCAAAACCAATATTTGATGTCTCATAACATTTGTGAAGGAGCCGATGTGGTACTGATGTGATTTGAATAAACATTCACACTACGCTTGGTGCAAACCCAAGATTCCTATCGATAACATTTGAATGTAGCTGATTTTTTTCGTAGATACCAGGCTGAAGTTCAGTCCATTGTTGACTTTTAAAAGGTTTTTGACTTAACTTTGCATTTCACTAATAATAATGATAAAGTTGTATCTGAACGGCTCAAGTTACTGAAAAATAATTAAGATTAGTTACTCTAATCGAATCTTCACCTCAACTCATAAATAGCTAAGTTTGGGACAACAACCACAACAGCAAGGTCACACGGAAACAGTCGCAAATTATATTATAATATTTAAATTACTTTTAGAATCATCCATAACAAAAACAGTTTAAAATTACCTTTCCAATTGATAATGTAGCGTTTGTAAACCCAGGCACCGTTACCGAAAAACATTTTCCATTAACAAAATTATTTACGTAACAAACAAGATTATTATATTTACCTCCAAACAAAAACAAACGAAGTCTCTTTATATTCCGTCAGTGTTCTATCGACATACACCAGAATCGATATTAATATAAGCCGTTCGGTTATTTGATCTTATACCGTCTTTTTTGTAAACAGTTTCTCGACTGTTTGGTTTCAGCTCACGATCAAAAGACAGGTGGCGGGAACCAGCCAACTTGTATCTATCTTAACTTTCATTGCTTTCACGTTCCTTTACAAAGGGTTGAATTATTTTTATATCAATGATAACAACAAAATTGCGTTTTTTCCTGCTCTTTGGGATCACGTTTCACGAATTGAAATCTTTGTGTTTTTCGGTTATATCCTATTTCAAGACCTTTACGCTGTCGTTTGGATAACTGCTATTTTAAGCCCCAGTCACGACGACTGTGTATTTGTCTATATTATCATTTCTACAAAACACTTTCTACAAAAAAATCGAACGCTGTTTCTTATTTTTTATTATATCTATTAGTAAAATTCCTACTTCTTTTTCGTCGATACCATAATTCCTCGTCAGAATTTTAGACAGTTAAACACAAGTTGAGTATGATCGCTGAGTATAACGCTTCTATCTGATTCACCCATGGAACGGAGTAAAAGGCTTTATGTTGGTATTATGTATGTTAAAAAGATAAAAAGAGCCAAGTCTGTAAAATTACACAGACGTTGCTTTCTGTGACTAATGATCTATCGACCTTTGACCAAGTTGCACAGGCCAAACTGCTTGAACGTTAATACAAAGCTAATTCCCGTCACATTTAGTACTGTGGTCCCAATAAATAAGTCAATCAACCCGTCCTTTAGCATCAGCAAGACAAATGATAACTGACATGACGGAATTACGGGACGACTTTATTTGGACTTGGTACAATTGTTAATTTCCTCCGATGGGCTAATGGGCTAAATCCTCTTTGTTGAGTTTATAATTGGTTGATTGGATGCTGTACCGCGGTGAAAGCGGGGCCTTGTTTTGTTCAATCATCCTAGACTTTTCTAGTCATGGTGATGTTCGAAAATGAGTTTGTTTTCAGCTCAAAAATGGTTCAATTCTTTGACTCTCAAAGACCTTATCTATATACGAAAGATATGTATTGCTATGGGATCTGAACGGCAACAATTCCTGAGTTGTTATCACGATAACTACAAAAATACGTTAAACTTAGTTTTTATCCTCATAATGCGCTTTTTAAGTTATTATAACACAAACCAAAATTAATATGTTACATTTTAAGGAAACTCAGTCATAACTAGAAAAGTGCTGATGACCGAGTAACGACTGAATTGATTTAAAAAAAATATTTAAAGTATATCAAAACTAGATAATTTGCTTTGAAATAAAATAACCACTTATATTTCAGTCCATTCGTTTAGGAGCTACGATTCCAGTTTGATGTCTCACACTCCTCTTTTTGTAGGAGGTTGAAAATATGGCCCATTTTAGAATGTTTTCTTTTCAATTTACAGTTTATCTTTACCATATCTGATCGGCTGTTTCAGCTTGTACACCAATCGAAGATAGGAGCTTGCATAAAAACATGATTTTGAAATTAGCCAAAGCTATCCAGATAATATACTTTAGTTAGTACCTGAGAAAACACTGCTTGTCTTTGGAAGCCTTTTAACAGTTCCAGAATATTCTTACCAAAAAGTGTATGTAAACAGATTGTCAATGGTACACTACACATTGATTAGACGGGGAAGCTTTAGCCTCATTAAATCTATCGAGAATTAACAGTTCGGAAACCAGTTTTGTTCGGTTCAAAGATTCCTTTTATCTGCCGCTCGTCGCTTCTTTTACGATGTCTTTAGGGCAACCGTGCTTTTGGCTTAGGAAGTCCTTAGAAAATATCTTGAGGAATATTATGTTAAAGATCTTCAGCTTTATTCGTATCTTTATAAAGCTTGGTCATTTATTATAATTATACAACGCTAATGATTGATGTCTTTTGAAATGAATTTATGCTACTAAAGTAGACTTCTATAAATAAGTTCATTTGAATTATATCTTGTTAGTCTTTAATTCATTTTTACATGTGTCTTTGTAGTTATTTATTTCGTTTGTGCTTGAATTTATGCACCAAATGCCTTAGTTTGCTATGACAGTGTCTTTGAAGCGAAACTTTCCGAACGACTTGACAGTTTCACGGTTAAATAACAGAAATTAGCGAAACTTTATCGTTTCCAAACATAGTGGTATGACGTTAAGTACGAAACTGTTAAACAACTCTGAAGATCGTTAAAGTATTTGCACCGAAAACAACAGGGCAAAGTGGAGGAAATACTTACAGAAGGTACATTTTATTTAGCCCTATTAGATATTATTAGAGATCTTTAGTGCCAAGTGATGCTAAAGTCCGTGTGTTGACGCATTTAGAATACATGATGTGCACACCCCATTTCACCCTGAGGGTGTTGTAAGAGCCGACTAAGGGAAATGACAAGGCCGAAACCCTAGCCGCAGGAGAAGGAGAACTTGAATCGAAACCCTGTACCAACCCGTCCGGCCAGCGTGGCACAGTAGGTTAATTACCCTCCCTGTGACGGGAGGAGGCCCGACCCAGCAGTGGGTCATTTATGGGCTGAGAAGTAATAGTAGATGCTAAATTGCATTCAGTGTAGGAGTAGAATAAAAAAAATTAATTGTTGCTCAGATAGTATTAGTATATTAGTAGTATTATCTAAACTCCTTTGAAAGTGACTGAAAAATCAACTTGTCTATATTATTCAGCTATAAGTAATCCTTTGCTGATGGTTGTGTTTATAGGGAATATGGTATGGTTAGTTTTACATCTTTTACTCTATCAAGTTCAGAAATCCAGATTGGTGAGCGAAAACCTGTGCAGTAAATGGGTGTACAATAAATAGATAAGTAACAACGAAGTAAAACTGGCTAAAAATATAGCAGTCACTCTAAAAGTATCAGATAGGTCCTACCAGCTACAAGTACAAGTAAAAACATCACATAGAAGACGGCTTGGAGTTTTTTTTTGTGACTGATTATGCTTATGAATCTTTGGGATATTTTTTAAACCTAAAATTTACCTAGAGTTGAAATCTTCGTTTCAGCCCATAAATGTACTAGTATATATACTACTAAGTCAAACATCCTTTAAAGTAATGGAGGGCAAGAAGCCTACTGTGGCAAGACGCGTTGGCACAGGATTTGTGTCAAGCTTGGTGAACTGCGTCTTGCATTCCTTCGCCTCTTACGGCACCCTCAGGATGGTATGGGTTTGTGACGTTGTGTTTTGTCAAAATCAAAATGTTATTTAATCGAATTAATTCTTACAAATGCTGTCAAATGGTCATTAATTATTATAATACAATAATTAAAATGTAAAAAGAATTAATTACACCGATTTATAATTTCATCTTTAGCACCGGTTCGGAATACCGCTGGTAAAGATGAAATGATAAATTATTTTTTCCCCCCTTTCTCCATTCTACAGAGAAGAGCCGGCAAGAAACTCTGTCACACGAATAAAAAAATCACTATCACTATCACTACTCACTACTTAGTATAAAACAAAGTTGCTGTCATCTGTCCGTCCCTATGTATGCTTAAATCTTTAAAACTACGCAACGGATTTTGATACGGTTTTTTTTAATAGATAGCGGGATTCAAGAGGAAGGTTTATATGTATAACCCACCCCCACTTTGCACGGGCGAAGCCGGGCCGGGCCACTAGTATAATATAAAATCTTATCTGAATGTAACATGTATACCCGTAAGGTCAGCCAAAAATATTATTAAAATGAATGGGTCAGCAGAAATTTGAACAATGAGCCACCAACAGATTAACTTGGCTTTCTGTATTCTTCGCAATTGCCGAGGTTTGCAGTTGTTTAATGAATAAACATTGAAGCTCGAGAAACTTTAGCGCGATGCGCTTATTATGCAACAAACAACTGCAGTACAACTGCGAAAGAGCTGTCACGATTGTCAATAATCTTCTCTCAGTCTTCCTTATTCCTCTTTAGTGGGTCACGGTATTTACAGTTGGATAAGTTCTTTTAGTTAGGGTTGTGGATAATCAGTTCTCGATCACAATTTTTACATGATTTTGATTAAGAATAACATTATAAATGCATTTTTGTGTATCCCTATAATTTTAAATTAAGTGTTACACATCATTTTAGTCTATACATGACCCCCTACTGAGTTATAGTTCATTCATCATCATTTCAGCCAAAAGACGTCCACTGCTGGACATAGGCCTCCCCAAAGGATCTCCACAAAGGCCGGTCCTGGGCCGCCCCCATCCACTGCTTTCCGGCGACCTTAACCAGGTCGTCGGTCCACCGTGTGGGAGGCCTACCAGCACTGCGCCTTCCGGAACGCGGTCGCCACTCGACGACTTTTCTGCCCCATCGGGCGTCGGTCCTGTGAGCTTTGTGCCCTGCCCACTGCCACTTAAGTTTGGCAATCCGGAGTTATAGTTACTTAAAGCAAATACATGGAAGGAAATTATCTTACTGTTTTCTCGCTGACAAGATGGGTTGGCACGTGGGGTTAGTTTGAGTTAGTGACAGAGTATTCTAAACCCGTCACTTAATTTAAAAAACAATATTACACAAATAATACATATATTGTATTTAAATTTACTACTACTACTACTCAGGCCATAAATGAACCTCCCATCACAGGGAGAATCATTAGCCTACTGTGCCACGCTGGCCAAACGGGTTGGCACAGGGTTTCGTATTCCCCTCGACTGTGCTGCCACCTTGTCGTGGTGAAGGGGCTTGAGTGCCTCAATGATCCGTGGGGCCATACCGGCCAGGGCCTCCCATGCCGGGCGGGCCCACGGGGAGAGGTGAGACGAAGAGCAGCACCCAGCGCCGCAGTGGACTTGGGCTCCAGGGACTCCTCTGTCCTCAGAGTTGTCCTGCGAGTCCTGGACCGCTGCGGTGCACTAACGCCCACGGGTTGTCGCTAACCCGAGGGCTGACGGGCCTCCTTCTGCGAGGCCGTTATGTCGCAGAAGGGGGCTGCGGGGCGGGTCGCAAAGGAGGGAGCTCCGGCTGAACCGCGCCGCGGACGGAGGCAGGGGTGGAGGGGGGTCGTGACGATGCGAACCCCTTCTGCCCTCGCCTGAGAGGCCGGTGGTGGGTCGGGGGAACCGCCACCGACGAACGCCTCGATGACTGAGGGCGTCCCAGTGTACCGGGACGCCCTCTCTGACAGTCGCTTGCCCGTTGCGGGCACCACGCCGGGGCGTCACAGTAGAATGCGTTTATGCGAACTTGAGGCGCCCCAAGCTCGCCGTGTGAGGGTATACCGCTGGGGTTTTAGTGGGTATACGGGTTCTGTCCCGGGAGTCCAGAGGTCCAGGGAGTCTAGACGACCCTTGTCGGAGTCCCACATAATCACAGACCTCTCCCCCGGGGGGCGGTGGTATGTATAAAGCATTTCCCCAGCGATAACAAATAAAAAAGGGTTTCGTATCAAGTTTTCCTTCTCTTGCGGCTGAGTATTCGGCCTTGTCATTTCCTTTTGTCGGCTCTTACGACGCCTACAGAATGGAATAGGGTGGTGACACTAAATATTCCAAATCCGTCACCACACGGAAGCACACAACAACAACACATTGAATATCACTCGCTAGAGCTTTTAAACTTGTGTACAATTACTTTTTTAATTTCACTAAGTATGATCTTATTCCAGAAGGCGCAGTGCTGGTCGACCTCCCACACGGTCGACCGACAACCTGGTTAAGGTCGCCGGAAAGCAATGGATGCGGGCGGCCCAGGACTGGCCTTTGTGGAGATCCTTGGTGGAGGCCTATTTCCAGCAGTTGACGTCTTTTGGCTAAAATAATGTGTATATAATGATCATATTCGGAAATGGCATAAACCATTGGAAACCAATAACGTCCAAAACACTTGAATCTTAAGCAAATATCACACCTTCACTACACCGACCTCTCCACTTGTAGTTCTATCAACTACTAGAAATTCCATCGCAAGAATTTCAACATCCGTACAATAGTTACAAATTGTGTACAGGTTAAATGCATGCAAATTTTCGGAGCATTGCCGTTACTGTAGATAGAAATTCTGCAAATAATGGGCATGAAATGGTGTTCGTATAATTTTGGGATTACTTATGCAAAATGCTTTTTACATTCCTACGGCCTAAAAAAACATAAGACATTCGAAAAGTTATATTTTTTAAGATTTACTAATACTATTCAGCCCATAATTATGGCCGATTTCCACCAAAGCAGAGAGGAGAGGAGACGAGAGGATATGTGTTTTGAATAACCAATCATGTTTAATTATTCTATTTCCACCCAAGCTAACCGGAGAGGAGATGTGGAACTAACGAAACCTCTCTCCTCTGCTTTGGTGGAAACAGGGCCTTAGCCTACTGTACCAGGCCGTCCAGTCGGGCTGGCACAGGGTTTCGTTACAAGGTTTTCCTCTCTTGTGGCTAGATTTTCAGCCTAATAATTTCCTTTTGACGGATATTACGACACCCTCAGGAAGGAATGGGGTGGTAACACTGTGTATTCTAAAACCGTCATCACACGGTCAAATAATACAGCTAATTAATATAGGACTTCATTAATGAAGGGAAATAACTATAGCATGGGAAGAGTATAAATAAATGACATTAAATATTTATTTTCAAATACTTACTCAATTTATTCATAACATTACAGAGCATATATAATATTGTCCGATGGATGCAGGTGGCTCAGGACTAGTCAATATAGAAATCTTTTGGAGAGGCATATGTCTAAAAGTTGTTATTAGTTGCCTAAAATGATGTTTTATGATGATATCATTTATAGTACGGACAAACTCATTGATAAGAGTTAAAATTTTCCATTTTTTAACGTAGCACATTACCACTCCTTACCTTGCTTGCCAAATAATTTACTCCATCTATTAAAGCCATTAGATATCCTGTACACGCGAAACAACCATTGAGAACTGAAACTCCACAAAACGGATGTCCATTAATGTTTTAAAGCGCTCATATGTTACAGCTATCTAGAATAAGAAAGCAATGTAATTTGCACACTCTGGTGTGTGTTACGAACGCGATTTATATAAATTAGTAGGATGGTAACACATATGATTGTGAAAACATAGGATCCGAATCTGATACTTTCCTTATACTAAGAATTCATATAAAGTTAATAATAATAAAAAGTTTTCTTTAACTATTTCTCAGCTCATGATCTACCAATGAGTCGGGCCTCCTCCAACTTTTTAAAGGGGAATTAGTCTACCGTGTACACGCTGGCCAAACGGCTCGGCATAGGGTTTTGTATTTAGAAATGAATTATCATTTTGTCAGCTCTTACGATACCCTTAGGGTGAAATAGGGTTACAGAGAATATACTTATTTTTTCCGTTAATTTTGTATGTATTAATAATTTTGTCTTCTATCTAAATTTTGTTTACTTCTATAACTTAGACAGTAGCGGAGATGGTACCTTTAATCACTACATGGTTAGTAATAGGCAAGTCTAAAACTTATTTAGACAATCGTTGCACTATTTTGTTATTAGTCTCTTTTTGCTGAATTTTATCAACCAAATCAACAAGCAATACATAAGACGTTATACAATAAAATTTAATTTACTAAAAAAATTCATCTATGGTATAATCGTAACTTAAACAAAGGACAAAATCTTAACAAACACGTACAGTTTGATATAGTTTTCTCGATAATTTCTATAATAATCACATGCGCCACGCAATCAAATGCTTTAGCCAGTTCGAAATTTTACTCTCGTGTGTTTCCATGCAAAACGTTATCGGAGCCTTATCTCCCGCTTACACACGCACCATGGAGCACATTCGCTAATCGCCTCATCGCTTTACTCCCCATAGATGCCAACACTGATAATAACGTAAGGGTTTTATGTGGATTCGAAGGGAGGTGCAGATTAGGCGCAATTTGCCATGGCCTAAAATAAGATGAGTGCATTGAATAGGCTCAGCGCCAATGGGATTGGTTTGGATATTGCAATTGTTATGTCTATCGATTTGTTGTTGACATCAAAATTTTAAAGCCATTTTTTAAATGCTGTCCATATTTTATATTTTAAATTATGGCCTAGAAGCAATGTACGCGCAATTGATCTAGTCCAACAACATTTCTATTATAATAGAAACAGATTCCTTTGAATTACTTATTACTATGTGATAAGTCATTCGTATTTGTTTTTCATTAGCTCATCATCTGGTTTTAAAATATATAACAAAAACTTTACATGTGTTATACTTGTCAACTGGTGCTGCTGTGTGAGTTTGGTCGGCTCACTTGGCCAAGGACGTTATAATCTAGATTTTTTACTGTTTGTACATCACGTTTCAGTTGATGCTCCCCGGATCCAATAGAACAGTTTGTTAAGCGTAATTGATTGGTACAATTAATATTGACTATATTGTAATTACTTAAAATAGAACCGCAAAGTAATAAAAAAATACAAGCCCTCTGAGTTTCTTATCAGTTCTACTCAACAGCGGTCGCGTCCCGACCGTTATCCATTCGTGTATCCATTGTATCTTAAACAAAATAAATGATTTTACTTTGCATTGACAATAACAGATGTATTCATCTAATCGTTGATCGTACGATGTATATTTATTTACAGAGTCGTAACTTTTAGTAGACCAGAAACTGAATTCAATTATCCCCAACCCATCAAAAGCAGCAACCTCATTACACAGGCGTATTTCGTCCGGGCATTACGCCAAACATTCCTGGATTGATTCAGATACCAGGGCAGGTCAGAGCAAATGCATAATACATGTGACCTTACGATCACCGGGTCGCGTATAACAAAAGTATATCTGTGTTACAGTAGCGTCTGTAAGTTGAAAATATTCTGCAAATTCTGCCACTGACACCAAAGAAACGTTTTATCCCAGAAATTAAAATTACTCACACGGTACCAAATATTTACACGGCTTTACTAAGCACTAAGGATTCATTAAAAACGTAATGCTGCGCCTCAATTATTGAGAAATAGGTATTGTGTCTAAAATCCCGATGAGGATCGCTGACCAAAATATAAATCGGACTTATGCGGAGCAAACATTTGTCTCGCATAGATGTCACCTCCCACAAATAAAACACTCCGACGACGCTCTTGAATTGCAATTGAAAGAAATTATTAGGAGGCATTATTGAAAAAATATACGATAGGTTCATATATGTAAAACATATATAAGTAAAATTTGTGACAAGTCCAATCAAAAGCATCTTACAGAACTGGTCAAGTCTTTTGCCTTTACGCCGCAAGATGCTTGAATATGTTAGCTTGCTCCGTTTTGTGGCCTGAAGGGTTTTGACAGAGTCTGTTCTATTATCCTTCCCACAATTCGCATGGAAATTCAGCCAACATTTCTGTACTTGGGCACCAAATAAAATATTCGTGTGTTTCGTGAGAAGGTTTCCAGTGACGTATTTCCATATTGGTGTGTCTTTGATGAGGACGATATCGGGGCACGTATGGAGTCAGGGTGTCTTCGTTCTGTTTTATGCCCGACCGTTAGAGATTCCAGTGTGTTTTTGTATAAGAAACACGTACAAATTGTGAGGTATTTTTACAATTATTCTGATTTTCTAAATTTAGTATGTCTTCTCATTACTTAAATAGCCGATGAGCCTTTAATTCTATGACGGGAACTCTACTGTCCCACAATGGCTCGAAGGTTCATATATCGAGTTTTCCTTCTCTTAAGACTGTGTTTTCCGAATAGATGTTGCATTAGTGACTGAAACGCCACCATTAAGACGAAATGGGTTAGTTTAATAGCTTATAATAATTGAGTTAGGATATCAGATGGTTTCAAAACTCTTGTTATCCTAGAAATATCACCGAGCAATTGCAAATTTTAGGCAAAACTTTGTTTTAAAATTTGAGTAGCTTAACATATTATACTATATACTCGAGGTATCGGCTATCCACTGAAAACCTCGTCAATAAAGGCGGGATTTGAAAATTACCAAGAACAAATACACAAACAAGACAGGTTTTTATAGGCATTTATAGATATCGTTACATAGTAAAACGTGATCATCAATATCCAATCTACAATTAATCGTTTATATGAATCACCTGCCCATAACGAGTGTTATCCTGCCTGTCACCTTTACTGCGAAACTAATTGCGTGAAGTGCATTCTCATGGAACCATTCAATGTTGATTGCAAAACAATAAGTTTAAGGTTTATTGTTCTAAAGCTTATATTATTTTTATTGCACAAAGCAAAGCTCATTGTTTTAGCGAGTTATAGCGATGGTGCAAGTGATAAACGTGAAGCGTTAGTTAGTTTTTATTATAGTTGGAAATAAGTTCATCGATTACATTAGTCGACACTGACACAATGCTTTTCCCTTTCGAGAGTAATGCTCATTGCAAGCTGGGTTGAGTACCTATTTGAAGCCACCAAATTCTTATGTTTTGAAGCCTATGACCGATTGGGTTTTCAACCTAAAACCTACCTACAAAGATATCTATCTGCTATTGGTTCTAAATTTATAATAATCTTTAAGCCCAAAATGCTTACGTAAATAAAGTATATAAAACACACACACACATCAAAAATTAAGGGGATTACAATAATTTAAATAAATAATAAAAATTACAGAGTGCGGCGCGTGTATTTAAATTTTCAAAATGTTGTAATTATATCGTTTATTAAAAGTGGATTTTTATTTTCCAGATTATTCAGAATTACATTGGAGGAACGTCGCAGTTATAAGGTGATAAGGTATTTTTTTGTATACACATATTAATATTCCTTTACTAATTTATTAGCCTGGGTGAGATATTTTTTAAGACCAAACCATATTTATAATTTCATTTAATTGTTTAAAATTATCGTTGTTTATTCAAAGCGTTTTATTTTTATTTTGCTTTTCTATTAGATCTTCCGCATTTCACACAAAAATCTTTTCATATTGTTTTCCTTTTTTGTGCTTGTGTTCCTGTTGCGCTCAATTGACGTCTTCTTATCTACTGTGCCTCGCTAGCCAGACAGCGTAGGCCACGCTGTAGGATTAGAAGACGCTTTTGCCCAAGGTTTCCTGTCAGATTTCCTTCTATTGCAGTTGTGTGCCTTTAACTAGCTTTAACTAGTTCGTCACTCAAGACGGAATTTGGTGGTGACATTATTATAATATACACTGCTGTAAGTATTCTTAATTCGTCACCACAGAGACAATCAAATATAACCCGACGCAACTCGCTTTTATCGTATTCCTTGCAGATTTCACAGCGGACGCTTTTGTTATAGCGATTTTCATTGTTATCGACTCAATGAATATAGTTTTTTGACTCGTTTCGTTTCCGAGTGTTGAGTGTTATGAATGATTTATTTAGTCCCGTTGTGCTTCGGCTAGTTTATTGAATTCTCTTCAACAATCTGTACGGCTTTGTCACAACTTTTTAGATTTAGATTTATGTATTCTGGTCAATCTTATAATTTGTCCTCTATTCGATGTATTTTATTGCATAGCGACCAGGCCCGGCTTCGCACGGGTGCAATGATGAACCTCTAAATTTAATAGTGTTTCTCTACTGTATTATACCTATAAACCTTCCTCTTGAATCACTCTATCTATTTAAAAACCGCTTCAAAATCCTTTGCGTAGTTTTAAAGATTTAGGCTTATATGGGGACGGACAGACGATAGCAACTTTGTTTTATAATATGTAGCGATAAATCTACGGCTGTAAAGGTGTACACAACGTGTCTTAAAGCATACTATGCAGCCGATTAAGTTTAAGTTGCGCGCTATCTAACAGTTATATCATTGTGTTATTTATTCCTTAATTTGTATTTTTTTTGTGGGTAACCTTCTCGGTCGTAGTGATATTATGTGGGAGTCCAAAGCGCCTATGGAGGATATGAAGGGCTCCCCGTGCTACCAAATATAACTCCTCGGCATTCCTTGGTCTGCCCCGTCTAGTGCCGCGGTTATGCTTACAGACTTAATTAGTGCTTCTAGTTTGATCCTTATTATTTCTGTCGTTGTTCTTGGACTCAGCGTAAAATTAAATCACAGAGCTTAAGAAAACTCATGGGTAATGGAATATCAGTTCTTTAAGTACAATAACTAACAGAATTAACTTACCCGCCAATCGTGAGCTTGTTACAGACGAGGCTTAGTGAGAATTGATCAAGTGATCAAACGTGGATTATAAGAATACCATGATTTCGGCAAATAAGGGACAAATCTGTAATATTTACTTTCTTCATTGTGATCTTAATAAACTTAAGTACAAATCATTACCGAATGTTCACCATCTCAGTGTACAGAGGAGTCCTGGTGTTGAGGTGAGCATTCTCCGATACCTTACATGAAGGGTAGCTTACGGTGCCATGCTGGCCAGACCAGGCTGTCACATGGTTTTGCATCAAGTTTTCCCTCTCTTGCGGATTGTTTAGATAGGACTTTTCATTTCCTTTAGTCGGCTCTTACAACACCCTCATGATGGAAAAAGTGATGACACTATGTATGGACACACATAGTGTAACATTAATTATTTAATATATAACAACTACTTAAAATAATAATAGTTATTTGATATTTATTATTTTCGGAGATTATTGTAGGATAAAAATTACCAAGAGACACTTTGTTATATTTATTGTTAAAATATATAAATATATTTGACTAACAAATTTCGTTGTCATAGTCACCGTAAAGGATTTTACCATCATATAAATCACGTGATGTGAGCAGGTCACTGAATAACAAATTGTCCTAATATTATAGTCAGCATGGTTACCCTACTCTAAGACTATTATCGTGGTACTAATCGATTTGAACCCAGCATTGTGCGGGATCGAGCTATTCAACCGTTTTATTTTATTGTACTAAACCCACACGTTCATATCGACCCTAGTATGACACTACAATAAGCTAACAAAGCATTTAATACACTCTTATTGCAATGGAACAGAGCTCAAAGTATGGGTATGTTTTTTTAGAATTAATGTAAAAAGGGGTCTGATTATGTCACTTAGTTTATTTACAAATGAAGTCGTTACAATCGCGTTCAATGTTTGTTTCCCATGACCATGAAGTGTACAATTTTAAATAACACAACTAATAATGTATCAGGCTTAAAACTTAGTTATGAAAGAAAGACATTGAAAATGCCGTAGGAGGTGATATAAGGTATATGGTAGAAAGTCTAATTGGAAGGGTAGGTAACGTTTTTAGAGTCCTATGCCAGTCCAGCTGGCCAAGGTGAAACTGAATTACTGAACTTCTGACTATTGCACCATCTAGGATAAAGTCGCCGAAAAGCAATGGATGCGGGTGGCTCAGGAAATCCCTGAAGGAGGCCTATTCAGCAGTGAAAGTGGCTGAAATTATGACGATGATCGTTATCTCCCTCTTTTCCCGAATCGACAACAATGATGGGCATGATGGACACCCATCCAAAATCTAGCAGTGTCAAATGTTGCTTAACCCGCAGACAATTACGAACAGTCTACTACGACCTCTTCTAAAATATCTTTAATAATATCGTTTGTTAAAATATCGGAAAGCGACGAGGACCTTCCTCTTCTTTTTCTCAATTTCGTTGGGATTGATAGCAGTCTAACCTGATTTGGCTAACTGGCAGTATTTACCCAGAACGCGTGCTATCTGACCTCCAAGACATTGTGGGACCACCGGTAGTCAGAAAGTCAGACCAGCTACAGTTGTCAATTTTCACGCTACTGGCTTCGAACAACAACTGCCATAGCCGTTATACTATTTAAAAACTATTTAAAATGACTTCGAAAGCATCTCTAGGCTTTGGCTGAGAATATTCAATAAAATTTCAATGAAAAGCCCATGAAATTTAAATCGCCCAAAATTTAATCACTGAGTCCCCATAACTTTGAAACAGATCGACAATTACGAACACTCGAAGTTTAATGTCGCCATTACACGTCGGGCCATTAAAATAGACCCCCACCAAGCCTCTCCCCGAAACTAACGCTATTATTTTTATTCCAATGAGAATGACGCGTCAGTTTCAGTAGGTGGGGAGAAAAAGTCACCAATAATAAAATTATTGGAACACCGGGAGAGCTATTAAATGCAGCTAGTGAAATATCAGCGCCCTGGTGCGCCACATTATTATGCAGATTTGTACCTACCGTGGTACAATTCAGTTCAGGATACATTTATTTTAGTGATTGTTGGTCAAAAATAGTAAGATACCCAAATTAATTACGAATTCTGCCATAATATTAGAAGACCTAATTTTTGAGACACATATTTCATTAAACAATATGACATTGTTTGTTCTCTTTTAACAGTACTTGTACCACAGCATGTTGGGGTTTGGTTTTGAATATTGACTTTAGTTAATATAACATAATTCATAATCATCATCATTTTAGACAAAAGACGTCCACTGCTGGACATAGACCGCCTCAAAGGATTGCCTCAAAGGCCGTACTCCTGAGCCACCAGCATGCATCGTTTTCCGGCGACCTTAACTAGGTCATCGGTCCACCGTGTGGGAGGCCTACCAGTACTGCGCTTTACGGAACACGGTCGCCACTTGAGGACTTTTCTGACCCATCGGGCGTTACATAATTAAATTAACTTATTTAATAGGTGTGCATTTTTTAAATACTGCCTTGGTCTAGGTTGCATGTGCAAGTGTGGGTAGGGCAAATATCTTTGTATTAACCAGGGGCACTTGCTGCAAGTCTGGGAGTCATTTGTGTTCTAGAATTAAATGTTTGTAAATGCAGCCTCGCGATACACGTTATTACACGGTGCAGGGGTATGGATATTTAAATTGAAATAATGGATTCAGTGCAGTAGTTAAAACATTTCATATATCACTTATAAAACGTAAATATACTTTTTTCTACCGTAAGAATATTACCGTAAAGAGCATTTTCGCAAATGCTGATACTCGCTAATATTATTAAAGAGCTTTGACAACATTATTTTTGGTGCAACTATTTACACATTGCCTATAAAACTTACAAGGTGTTGCACTTTTTGAATTAATTATAATGTAGCTTATTGCTATTTCATAAATTACTCAATAGCATTACAATTCTAAAGAGTAGTAATGGTAAAAAATTGTTTACAGTTTAAACACAAACATTCTATTTCAGTTACTGGTTTATAACACTGAACCTTGCTTTACAAATTTTTGAGTCGATTTTTCCATAACTCACTTTAGTTAAGTGAAGAACTTATCTAAAGTGAACACATAATAAATTCCAAAAATATAAAACAACCACGGATTAGACGAGACTAGAAGTCCTCAAAATATGCAATGCGAGATAAATTTTGCACAAAACTAAAGTCCGTATAGAATATGAAATTTCACGATGAATGCGATTATATGAATGGAACTGCGCATTGGAAAATGTTATCCTGAAATAAACGGATTCTGTTTAAGGGAATATGAGAATAAATGTATCGAAGAGAATTCAATAGTGTCCCATTAATTACCTACCAATGAATTTTGTCTTGATTTTAAGTACATAATAACAGTAGGTCGTAAGTTACGATCTACATAATACAATAGACCATCAGGATAAGCAAGATTGGAAGATGCCAACCGATGGATGAGTATCCATCATACTCCTAACTAGTGTAAGTCCCACTAGATTAATATGTAAGGAAATAGCAATTACTCCGTATACATACCGTTTCGTATGAGATCACAATGATATTACAACGGAAAATTTCAAAAATCTTTCATATTCATAAACTCATGTCCAAAAATATCACATTACCGCATCGAATAAGCCAAAAGGTTTAAAAATCAAACAAATATAACTCCACGGGGTGAATTGCGCCACCCGCGTGCACAACACCCTAATGCACCAGGGCTTACGAATCGTTGGCACGTTTATTGGAAATCATTTGTATCTAATAGTTGTATCATTGTAATATTTAGTATCTACTTCATCAGTCTTTTAACACTATCAAAAAGGAAAATAGCCAACTGTATTACCAAAGCAAGGATGTGTGCTGTTTGCGTTCATTAATTTTGCGATCCTCTATGTGTCCTCTATGTACCGATTAGTTATCGGTGTGTGAAATTATGTTTTCTAAATACTAGTTATATAGTTAAATTAGTAAAATATTATAAATGTAAAAGTTTGTGAGAATATATGTATGATTGTTACTATTTGAAGCAAGACCTACTGAACGGATTTTGATGAAACTATACAATAACTTACACATTAGAATAATACATAAGCTATAATTTAAAAACATATGTATACATTCCTACCAAGTAAGTAAAAATCAGCCATTTGCCAGCTATTCTGGCGTGCGTCGCAAAACCCGTTGCAGTTACACGTGTATAATGGAAATGTTTATCTTAAGTAGTCCTACAAAAAAGCTGGTGACTGCACATATTATAGCCAAAATAGCGAACCATATTGTATTTAACAATAAAATTTCATACTGAGAGATACTCACTATAATCATTATCACAATTCTCCATGAGCGGGTGAATCCGCGGGTCGCAGCTAGTCTGTCATACATCGGTAGGTCTGTTGATAGATTTAGAACTATATATTATGAAATCATCTTCACTACATCACTTTCACTACATAGTATAAAACAAAGTCGCATTCTTCTGTCCGTCCCTATGTATGCATAAATCTTTAAAACTACGCAACGGATTTTGAAGCGGTTTTTTTTAATAGATAGAGTGATTCAAGGGAAAGGTTTATATGTATAACCCATCCCCGCTTTGAACGGGCGAAGCCGGGGCGGGTTAATAATAAATAACAAATGTCTTTATATTAAGACAATGTTTTCTTACCCCTGCACTGAAAGGTGACCTATGCAATAACGGTTTGGTCGGTAAACGAAAAAATCGCCTCCAATTAATTAGCAATGGGAACCCCGCCGTGAGAACCGACTCCCATTCTGTGAGAACTCACATTGAACTTCACTCTAATTTTGCGGCTAAAAAAAACGTTTTGTGGAAGTGAATTTGTGGTTTGAGCTTGTTGTCATCATTTAGTGTCGTTTTGAGACATACTGATGAAAGGAATCTTAAGATTAACTCCTTTTTGAAAAGTGCTATCTTAAATTAAAAGGCACATAAACATATAATGTAAAAATAACAAAATGTAAACATCAATGTGTCTTCATTCATTATTCAAAACTAGCGACCCGCCCCGGTTTCGCCCGGGTGGAATGATTAACATCTAAAATTATGAGTGTTTCGTTACAATATTATACATGTATTATACACATAAACCTGCCTCTTGAATCACACTATCTATAACAAAAAACCGCTTCAAAATTCGTTGCGTAGATTTAAAGATTTAAGCATACATAGGGACGGACAGACGACAGCGACTTCTATGTAGTGATAGTGAAAGAGACATTTGTAAATTACTGCTTTTCGTGATCTTTTGGACACGAAAATAATAATACGAGTAATAATAACATGTGCATAAATTAAATATTAGACAACTCTGTAAGTGTATTTGGATACATAATGTCAGTGACTTTATTCTGCTTTATTCTTCTGAGAGTGTAAGATGGTGGTAATGTATTTACACCTCCTTGGTGTAAGAGCCGTGTAAATGAAACAACAGGTCTGTAACCCTAAGAGAAGTACCCGCCTTGCTATGTGTCAATTCCCCCAGGTTGGACATCACATTCGCAATCAAAACGGTTATAATTTCCTAAAAGAAAGTGCGACCTTAACGTATTCCTGGATATTACTGATGCAAAATTTAAACAGTTCCCTTGCTTCACACCCTAATTGAAGCGTGTTCACATTTTGCACCAAGAGGGAGCTTCGTTAAGGCACCGTCACACTGTGTCGTGTGCCCTAATGGTATGCCACGTGCCTTTCCCCGTAGACTTGACAAGTTTTGAGTGGGACGCTCTTAGAGATCCGTAGAAATTAATTAACAAATTTAAAAGGTACTAAAACGTGCTATGCTACGCAACAAGTATATTTAGTCGATTTATTTGCTCGAGAGGTAAGTACGGTTTTAAGAAGTCACTTTAAAACATTACTAGTTTCTGTCCGCGGCTTCACATGAGGGGATTTGTAACCTGTACTCATCTCGGTTTTCTTGAGATTCGTTTATTACACTTCTCCTCTGGGAAGCAACGTGATGATACAAAGCCTTCTTTAATAAACAGGCAAGCCTTTTTATGAATATTTATTTATTCATTTAGGACAACCAGTAATTGTTACATTATTATTAACAAAAAGATAGATCTTAATCATATAGGGTAAATGCACAATAATTTAAGGTGCCACAACAAGCTCTTATAATGGAACGGTAACTTAAGCAAACTATAGGTAGTACAATACTTAGTAAAACAAAATAAACCAAACAAACAAAAAAAACAAAATTGTGTACTAATTTGGAATACGGAAACTGGTTCTATTGTCAGCGCAGTAACGATAGAACCAGCCTTCTATATTTCGGCAGTGAATCATTAAATAGATCCACTTTTGCAGACACTGAGTTATAGGTTGAAGATAGCCTAGACATTGAGAAGAACTGTTTAAGGTTTGTTCTAGCTGGGGGTTTATAAAGTAAACCTTTAGTGCGACACGCACGAACAGGCAACCGGCGGGGAACACTAAACTTAACTTTTTCTAAAAGAGCGGGACAATCAATAAGGTTTCTGACTAATTTGTACAAGAATATCATGTCAAGAAAATTTCTACGTACCATTAGGCTGTGAAGCTTGAAATGAGCTAATTTAGCATTGTAAGAAGGCAGTTGCTTGTGCAATCTATCAGAGAAGGCTAGATGTCTCAAAAATCGCTTCTGGATGCGTTCAATTCTCAATTGATGAGTGTTATAATAAGGCGACCAAACTACACTGCAGTACTCCAAATGGCTTCTAACAAAAGCGTTATATATCACTATTTTTGTAGCTGAGTAACGAAAGAATTTACTGTTGCGGATTATAAATCCTAGAATTTTGCTCGATTTAGTGACAATGTTGTCAATCTGCGGAACAAATGTAAGTTTGGAATCGAATAAAACGCCAAGATCCCTTATTACTGAAAGTTCATTAATGTTAACGCCATTTATTTGAAAGGTCGTTTTTATAATATTGCGATTACGCGTGAAAGTAATAGAGTTACATTTTTTAGAGTTTAAAGACATGTCGTTCTCAATGCACCAATTATTTATAGAATCTAAGTCGCTCTGGAGTAAAACAGCGTCAGAAAGCTGGTTGATAGGTTTACATATTTTCAAATCATCTGCGAAAAGATATGCACTGCTATGATTGATACAAGAAACAACATCGTTAATGAAAATATTAAAAAGCCATGGTCCCAGATGGGAACCTTGGGGAACACCGGACATTGCAGAATAAGTGTAAGACTGAAATCCTTTAATAACAACATACTGATTTCTGTCTTGCAAGTACGATTTGAACCATTTCAAAATGACGCCGCTGATACCAGATGAAGCTAGCTTCCCCACTAGGATCTTATGATTAACTCTGTCGAAGGCTTTTGAAAAATCCATATATACTGCATCTACTTGTTCACCCGCGTCAACTGCATCGACAACCTCATTTAAATAAGCTGCTAGATTGGTACTAGTAGATCGATTATTCACAAAACCATGCTGTTCGTTAATTAAAAAATGACTAAGATGATATTTCAAGTAAGGGTGAATTAAAGCTTCAAAAATTTTAGCAAATGTGGACAATATCGATATGGGTCGGTAATTTGATATATCTCCAATTTCCCCGTCTTTATGTATAGGGACTACTTTAGCAGTCTTCCAGATAGAAGGGAATCGCTCTTCATAAAACCAGTGATTCTTTAGTTTTAAGAATATTTTTGTTATAAAAACTGTAATATGAATGGGCACTATGTTTCCAGTCTGTGGCGAATAAATTACTCACAAGTTGGCTTATTATGCAAATAGCACTAAATTTTACTTCATTCTGAAAAATGATGTGAAGAACACCAAGCGTGCTCTTCACCAACCACACATTGCTTTGTTCCGACGAATCCATTCAGGGTGGATGTATCAATTATATTTGATTTCCAATGTATTCGAAGCTGTGAAAATTGAGCAATTTTAGTCAATGAGAATAATGATATTGATAATTTTGTATATAATTATATGATTTGTTTTTTAAAACCTAAAGTTTTAGTTCTTGTAACTGTTGAAGTATCACCTTCATGGATTCAACACAGCACAGGCTGTTTGTAATTATATTATTGTTTGAATATTTGTCAAGTTTATTCTATTGTCTTGTGTACTCCATTATCTTGTTAAGTCGTGTTGTTCTACCATTTTATATATTTTATTTATTATACTTACTACCAAGCTTCCACCGTGTTTTGCATACTCTGCCATGACCCCCTAACAAGGGTTATGGCCCAGAAGACACTCATTGAATACTGGTAGTGTAATGTATAATAAATAAAAGTACAATCGGCGAAAAAATGTCTAATCTACGTATAGAACTATTGTTGGGAGATAATTACGATAGTTGGAAAATACAGGTAGAGGCATTGTTAACAAGATACGATTACTGGGAGTATGTAAGTGGAGAAAAGCCAAAGCCGAAGGATGATGATGCTGCAAAATTATCATGGGATATTGCGGATAGAAAAGCAAAATCTGAGTTGATATTGGCATTGGATCCGAGCGTAGTTCGTCATGTTAAAAAGGTGACAACGGCACGAGATGTTTGGCTGAAGTTAGAGAGTTTGTTCGCATCACGAGGCCCTGCGAAGAAAGCAACCTTGATGAAAAGGCTCATGTTGCAGAAAATGAGCGAAAATCAAAAGGTGGGCGAACATCTCGATTATTTTTTCGAAGCTGTCGACAAACTCGAGGACATGGGCATTGTAATTCATGACGATTTACTAGCGATAATGCTATTATATAGTCTGCCGGCTAGTTATGAAAATTTTAGATGCGCCATTGAGTCTAGGGACGAGCTTCCGAAGCCTGAACAACTGAGGGTAAAAATCTTGGAAGAGTACAATTCAAGAGGAAATACCGATGTTGAAAGTAAAGAAGGCGTTATGTATATCAATAAACATCAGAAGAAGGGGCATAAAGCTGGAGATGGCAAAAATGTTAAATATAAATGTTTTAAATGCCATACATATGGACATAAGGCTTCAGAATGTAAGAAGAAGAAGGGAAGTACTGTCGAAACCGGGTGTGTAGAGTCATACGATCGTGAAAAGTGTGAATATTCTGAAACTTTAACCAGTGTTGAAATTTCAGATAGCCGTGCTGTTGATATCAAAAGTCGACATGAGTGGATTTTTGATAGCGGCTGCACTTCTCATATGTGCAATGACGAGGCAAGGTTTGATGAGGTACTACCATCGAGTCAAAAGTTAAAATTAGCCACCGAATCTATGACGACCGTGCAAGGTAAGGGTACAGTTAAGATATTAGCATGCAATGATGAGGGTACGCGTAACATTCAATTTGCAGATACGTTATTAGTTCCCGATTTACGTAATAGTCTCATTTCGATCGCCAAACTCACTGAAATAGGCTGTAAGGTCATTTTTGAACGTGACGTTGCGTATGCCATCAAAAATGGTGAGGTAAAGCTAACCGCTGATCGGCGAGGAGATTTATATTATTTGAGGGAGGCCGATGTTTCAGCATCAGCAGTAACTGCGAATAATGTGGATCTGTATGGATGGCACGAGCGTATGGGTCATTTGAATGCTAGGGATCTTATGAAAGTACTGAAGAAATCGGGCATAGGCCCATCTAAGGCCAAGATTGACTTGCGTGATTGTGACGTGTGTGCTAAGGGAAAAATGATTTCGTTGCCTTTTGTGAAGTCCAGAAAACCCTGTAATGATAAACTAGAAATAGTTTATTCCGATGTTGTCGGGCCAATGAGAGCTCAATCGAACGGAGGCAACAAATATTTTGTCACTTTTATAGACGACTGTACTCGTTGGTGTGAAGTATTTATGATACGAAATAAAAGTGACGTATTGTCAAAATTCAAAATTTATAAATGTCATGTCGAAAACTTGACAGGCAGGAAAATAAAAACATTTCAAACGGATAACGGTACGGAATACAAAAATAAAATTTTTGATGAATTTTTACTAACCAATGGAATTCAAAGGCGTTTTACAACTCCGTACACGCCGCAAAGTAATGGTGTTGCGGAGCGGATGAACCGTACTTTACTCGAAACAGCAAGATGCATGATTTTATCGTCAGGAATGCCAGCAAGCTTTTGGGCAGAATCAGTAGCCACTGCATGTTATTTACGTAACAGATGTCCAACAAGCAGTTTAAATGGGGGGATTCCTTATGAGAAATGGTTCGAAAAACCTATGAACGTAAGTTACTTGAAAGTTTTTGGTACCAAAGTTCATGTTTTAAATAAAGAACCAGGAAAAGATAAATTTGCTTCACGAAGTGTTGTTGGTTATTTTGTAGGATATCCAGCCGAATCTAACGGTTACAAGATATGGATACCAGAGAGTAAAAAGTTCATCGTGTCAAGGGATGTCAGATTTCAAGAAGGCAAGAAATATCTTGACAGTGAAAGCAAGACATCGTATCAGCCGCTTCTTGAGTCACAGTGTGATAAGGATATTGTGAGGAAGACTGTTGAATTTCCATTGGAGGTAAAGTCAGATGTACCATTAAATCCAACTGAATTCATTCAAAGAGATGTGTCATTGAGTCAAGAACCTTCGACTACACCAATTGTAGAGCCGTGGACATTGCGTGAGGTGCCAAGTACACCAGTGACATCCAATGAGCTACCGACGACACCAAGTACAGAAGGTATGGAAGATACAGAGATTGGTGAAAGGAGGGTAACTCTGAAACGTGGTCCTGGAAGACCTAAGATTGAGAGAGGACACATAGGACGACCTCGAAAAATCTACAATATGGTCGAAGTATCAGAAAATAGCGAGGGTGAATCTTCAGTGGACGAATTCGTGGATACTGATGATTTTGCTGGGGCTATTGAAACCTCGTTGAAGGATGCTTTATCAAGTGACGAGAAGAGTCAGTGGGAGGAAGCAATTCTGTCCGAAATACGGAGCTTGGTGAAAAATGACACGTGGAAAATCGTTAAGAAACCATTTGACCGCAATGTTGTGGGATGTCGGTATGTACTGACGACGAAGCTTAATGTCGACAAAACTGAGAAAAAGAAGGCGAGACTTGTCGCAAAAGGATATAGTCAACAACCTGGCCTTGATTATCACAGGACATTCGCACCAGTTGCAAGGATAGCAACAGTACGTTTGTTGGTCGCATTAGCTGTTGAAATGGACATGGACATCGATCAATTAGACATTAGTACGGCATATTTGAATGGTGATCTGAACGAAGATATTTATATGAAAGTCCCAGAGCTGCTAAAAGAAAGTTTAGAAAAACTTGTAAAAGTTGACGGTCGTAACAGTACGACCGGTAAGAGAGCAGCGAAGATGCTTGAAGAAATGAGAGAAGGTGGAAACACCTGTCTTTTAAAAAAATCTCTGTACGGCCTAAAGCAAGCCGGACGACAGTGGAATGTGAAACTAGACTCGAAACTGAAAGAGTTAGGTTTAAAACCAACTGTAAATGAGCCCTGCTTATACCACAGGCGAAATAAGGATGGATCTGATATTTTTGTAGTCATTTACGTAGATGATATATTAATAGCTTCACAAAAGAGATTTTATATTGACAATTTCAAGCATGAACTAGCAAAAAGGTTTGAGTTGAAAGATTTTGGCCGTGCAACTTTTTGCCTTGGGATTGATATTAAGAGAAATAATGGGCGTTATTATCTGTCACAAGAGAAATATATCAATGATATATTGAAGAAATTTGGCATGGAGAATTGTAAATGTGTCAAGACTCCTATGGAAACAGGAAGACCAGTTCTGAGCGAGAATAAAAAAGTGGAGGGGAAGATATTTCCCTATAGAGAGCTTATAGGATCGCTCATGTACTTAAGCGTGGCAACAAGGCCAGACATAGCAAACGCTACGGCTAAACTGGCACAGTTTGCCGAGAATCCTAACGAAACGCATTGGAGAGCCGCTAAGAGGATTCTACGCTATTTAAAAGGTACTATAAGTTATAGTTTGGTATATAAACAAACTGGGTTATGCATTCATGGCTATGCGGATGCGGACTGGGGAAGTTGTACATATGATCGTCGATCATTTACGGGATATGTATTCGTTTTAGGGGGTGCGGGTATCTCGTGGGCTTCACAAAAGCAACGCATCGTAGCAACATCGACTTGTGAGGCTGAGTTCGTGAGTTTGGCTGAGGCCATGAAAGAGGCTATGTACCTAAATAGTCTGTTGAACGAATTAGGTCTACAGAATTTTTCTAAGGTAAGAATGCATGCTGATAACTTAAGTGCCATTTGCCTAGCCGAAGATAACGGTGTTTATCATGCGAAGAGCAAGCACATTGATATACGTCACTTCTTCGTTAGAGATGTGCTGCGAGAAAATAAAGCGATAACTTTGGAACATTTGGCAACTGATAAGATGTTGGCAGATATTCTCACCAAGCCTTTGCCCCGCGTGAGACACGAATCTTTGTCGAATGAATTAGGTTTGTGTGTGCGGACTTAATTAGTTTTTAAGGCGTTGAGTCCATGAGTTGAAGGGGGTGTGTTGAAGTATCACCTTCATGGATTCAACACAGCACAGGCTGTTTGTAAATATATTGTTTGAATATTTGTCAAGTTTATTCTATTGTCTTGTGTACTCCATTATCTTGTTATGTCGTGTTGTTTTACCATTTTATATATTTTATTTATTATACTCCTACGAAGCTTCCACCGTGTTTTGCATACTCTGCCATGACCCCCCAACAGTAACATATTCGAAAGTAAACGTATTTGAAAATTATGCTTCGAATTTCTGCACTGGATTTAGCTCACTCAAGAATTGATACAATGGTCACAGGAATATGAACCTATTATAGATGGAGAGATTTGAATAAGAATTGCAGAAAATGTGCTGATGGGCTGTGTCTTATTACATTTTTTAGACTTCAGTCCAATAGAAATGGGTGAGGATAATTAGTTATTTGAACAGCAGGGGGTGCCGCTAATCCTACTAATTCATATATTCTGAATGTGACAGAAAACAATATTCATTGCGTCTGCAACAGATTCGAAATAACCATAGGACCTTGACATTGTAGCAACGATATCTATTTGCAAAAAAGTATATAACCCAATTTAAATGTCGCCAGTGATGTACTAAAAATACACCATAATTATTTTTCTAAAGTGTCTGTTGAAAATTCGAATTTTATTTTGTTGTTTCCCATTACGAAGTTATATTTTGTAAAATGACTGTCAAATTAATTAGAAACATAGATGCGAGTATATAACACAAAAGCTTGTTGTATTTGTAACCTGACAACGGTACTACATTTATTCAAGTGTTTTATGGACGTTTGTGAATTTGTCTTTTAGGACATGGGATATTACCAACTGATACTTTTTAAATTCTAGCAACGGTATATATTTGCAAAAAAGTATCTAACCAAATATTTGCTTATCATCGACCAAATATTAATTGTGCCACATGCAGTTTTTTATCACGAAAAACTAATGAAAGATTTTATCTAGTCCACAGCTGTTATCTTTCCAATTATGTTGTTTGGCTGTTATAATTTCAAAATGGGGTGCTAATATCAGTTTTGCGCGTGGTTTGTTATCAGTTTCAATCAACGCTCGCACTACTAATTCTGTTGATTATACCCTTGCAACGTTCTGGTGTTATGTTGTAAACCTGATTTAGTACTTGATATCAAGCGTGCGATTATAGTTGACCAGGATTTCATAATGACAACTTGATGGCGTGAACTCTAATATGTCTTCCGTACGATAAAGCACATACTAATGAAATAGTGGTTACTTTTTCTAGCAGCTCGGCAGTCGCCGCGCTGTGAACACTAGACCTGGTGACTACAGTCCCCTTAATTGGTGTTCAAAGGGGATTTCTCCGTATAAATATTGTACGTTCGTCAAACAGGATACGACTCAATGAAAATACACATAAAAGACAAGCTATTAAGTCAGTCTGGATGAAGATATGTTCTTAATCCTTGTTCTTGCAGAAATATCTAGAGTTTCCCAAAGTTTGTAGTTTGTGTTTCTTCTTCGCCAATTTTATTGGGGTCGGCACCAGTCTAGCCTCATTTTCCTAACCACCACCAGTATTTACACAGAATTATTGCCATCTTCCCACCGAAGCCAGTCACTGAATCAATTAGAACAGCTGTCAGTTTTCACGCATCTAACGACTGATCTACATATAGGTATGGTAGAACGGCAGCTGGAACTGACGGCTTACGTGCCCCTTAGAAGCTTGGAGGAGGTCAAATGTAGAACACCTATCTAACACTCAGCAGAGCGAGATGTTGCTTAATATGCTAATGCTTAACCCTTCTTGGAAGTCAACTAATGTGAGCTACAATTTATATTTTTGAGAAGAACTCGAGCCATTTTATCAAGATCAAGACTTCGAGCAAAATAACCTTTACTTGTATTTAAGTTTTCTACCTATCTCTCCTAACAATGAAAAACTCACCAACCTTAACGCGCTCCTTAAATTCGAAGGTAATCAGCGACGTGTCACGCCTTGTCACGTCTGTCACAGTACGTATCAACGCCAGGACGTGCAGCAATTTGGGCGATATGTATTTTTGTGACACAATTTTGACGCACATTGAAAATATTTTAGGCGAAGGGTTAACTTGGGAATGCCGCAGAAAGAACGCTGCGGTGAATTTCGTGGATTTGTACTAGAAACACACTAGAAAGATACTCTTATTATGTCGCTTCTCAATTGGTTCGATCTTTCAGCTCGAGCTGAAAATTCAGTTCGGGATCGAGCTTTCACGGATCTACGCAATAAACGGTGAACCGTACTCATCTATCTATTGCTATAACCTTAACCATGGTTTACCGTTCCGGACGACAGGACTGTGATCGCAAGACTTGTTTCAAACATAAACTATCTATAGGCCGTTAGTAGGTTTTTACCAATCCTACTAATATTATAAATCTAAAAATGGCTCTCTATAATTCTCAATATGCATCATTTTTTTATTAGTTCATGATTTTTATTTTATATCTTCATTACAGCCCAAACAATATTTACTACTGAGTCGGGCCTCTAATTTCATGGACGGAAATTAGCCTACTGTGGTACGCTTTAGGCTTTTGGGTTGGCACAGGGTTTGTATCAAGTTTTTCTTATCTTACAGCTAGGTGGTCTTGCGTTGCTTTAAATTAGGTACAAAATTAAAGCTGCAACTATCTGACAAAAAGGATCCCTTTTTTATCATTTTTTATATAGGATCGACGTAGACGAAAACTGCGGGTAACAGCTATTTTACTAATAAAGTGTAAGTAATGTTATGTCAAATTATTTATTTTATTTTATTTGAATCCATTCGGCATATAATATGTCGGTTCAGGTGTTTATAGAAGTTGTTAGAATACCTATAATAAGGTGATCTGTTTAAACGCGTCTTATATATAGATTTTGGATTAATTTGAAATGTAATTACTCTTATCTTTTCATTAACCGCAAAATAAATGTATTGGTTTGATTTATGGAGTAGGGAATAAAGCAATATTTTCAATTCCATGAAAGTTTAATTCTAGTGCAACCGTGATTCAGGCATGCAGAATCGAGGTTGTCACTTCTACTCGCAACAAAATGTAAAATTCTGCTAAACGAAGGTGTCACGCTTGTGACATCTGATTTGATGCGACGCGTGACAGCTTATTTCTGGCGTGTCAGCCCTAACTGGATCCTGCGCCGTCGGGACCAAACGAACAAATAATTATTTTTCTAAAATGTCGGTTGTTAATTCGAATTTTCTTTTGTTGTTTCCCGTTACGAAGATGTCTTTTGTAAAATGACTGTCATATTAATTAGAAACATAGATGCGAGTCTAAAACACAAAAGCAAGTTATAATATTAGTAGCCTGATAACGGTACTACATTTGTATATGTATCATATTGACGATTGTAAATATGATACATACGTTAATACAACGTACATACAACATAAATTTGTCTTTTAGGACATGGGACACATACATACCTACTGATACTTTTTGGTTAGAATAATTAAATAGATTTTTTTGATTACGCCGTGCATGAGATGAATTTTTCTTTAAATTTAGATTAGAGGTCACCTTTTAAGAGCCATAAAATGTCAGTGTATGTCAAAAAGGCATATGACAATATAGGCGTAATACATAACTTCTATAGAACTTATGTATACAGCAAAGTGCATAGCCTGGTCCAAAAATCGACAACTCTTAAAAGCTAGGGGTGACAACTGTTTTGCATATGGAAAAGGGCCACATGTGACACGACGCAGTGCAAAAATTTCACTCGGCGATCAATAACACTGCCCATTACTGTGAAAGCTAAACAGTAATATTACTTTTTATGTTATTTTTAGGATTGTTGTCGTTATCAACTTACCCTTGACCTAATGTAGTTACGGGCCGCTTTCAATTTTGCGAAGTGAATTATGCGATAAGAGTATATTTTGGTAGTTTTTTCACCTTTTCAGATACCCTCAGAAATGGTGTTGAGGATACTACTATAAACAATATATACTGAATTATTCACAACACAGCTATACGTCACTGCATAATCAAAACCCGTAATTCAAAGATAGGGCCACAAACTTGCTAATTCCATCAAATCTAAATCGACAATCACCGTGCCTTTGACTGCAATTTGACAGTTTTGGTAACCTATCTATACTTATACTTATTACTTATACTTATCTATACTCTATACTAATATATAAAGCTGCAGAGTTTGTTTGTTTGTTTGTTTGAACGCGCTAATCTCAGGAACTACTGGTCCGATTTCAAAAATTTTTTCAGTGTTAGATAGTCCATTTATCGAGGAAGGTTATAGGCTATATTTTATTTTCAAAGGAATTAGGGAACCGTATGAAAATTGCGATTTTGTAACACAAGGTGTAAAATCGAAAACCTATTTACGCGTGCGCTGCAAAAACTATTGACAATAGAACAAAATGAAGTACTACGAGTTTGTAGGTCTTATTAAAATCTACAAAAAAGTCCGCGAGAGCACATATCTAACTATCATAGTTTAGTCACAATAACCACTTAAATATTCATAAAAAAAAATGCATCGAGATAAGCACGGGTTAGAAGCCCACGCGAGCGAAGCCGCGCCCAAAAGCTAGTAATATATAAAGCTGCAGAGTTTGTTTGTTTGAACGCGCTAATCTCAAGAACTACTGGTCCGAATTCAAAAATTCTTTCAGTGTTAGATAGTCCATTTATCGAGGAAGGTTATAGGCTATATTTTATTTTCAAAGGAATTAGGGATCCGTATGAAAATTGCGATTTTGTAACCCAAGGTGTAAAATCGAAAACCTATTTCTGCGTGCGCTGCAAAAACTATTGACAATAGAACAAATTGAAGTACTACGAGTTTGTAGGTCTTATTAAAATCTACAGAAGAGCACATATCTAACTATCATAGTTTAGTCACAATAACCACTTTTATATTCATAAAAAAAAATGCATAGAGATAAGCACGGGTTCGAAGTCCACGCGAGCGAAGCCGCGCCCCAAAGCTAGTTAATAATATCGTGTCAAATCAGGACGTATGCCATGTGCTTTTGACACAAGCAAGAATTTTGAATTTAGGAGATTAAGGCTAGCAATTGCATCGCATCGGATAGGTACTTCAATAGAAAATAGCAGGTTTGAGGCCCTAGTTATTCAAAATACTATAACGCCAATCCTACAAATGTAGACATTAATTGGTATTAGTTTTTTTGATGAAGAACTTGTAATTAAAATCATCTTCATATTATGGTAATTGGTTTGTAAGGCATTGCCAAATTATGCAACGTATAATAATTATGTATATAACGGGTGGCTAAAACATTAAAATGACTGATGATGTCTGGCTTTGGACTTTTCTGTCAAACTTTTACTGTAGTATGTTTTGGTTGAAATCCATAGGGGATGGTAACATTATGGGTGAGTAGAACACCCTCGGCTACTTAATGCGGCAAATAGATAAAATATACTGAATTCATATGACAAAAATGCGAAAGGTGTAATAAAACTATCATGTTCTTAATAGTTTGAGGCAAGACCTTCATTACAGTATTTTAAAACTAAAATATTAAAATGACATGGTTAAAGTCTTTCACAGTCGTTATACAAATCAATATGTTTAGCTTTTTTTAAAATTAATAATTGTTCAGCAGATAATAATGCTGATTTACGTATTACTAAAATACTGTGATAAAGTTAGTTTTCCTTAGCATCTGTTCAGCAGATATGATGGTGAATTACATATTACTAACATACTGTAATTAAGTGCAGTGGAACGTCGCGTAATTTTGTCGTATGCGTTATTGCGGTGTGCTTGTCAAATTATAATAAACATTCAATCCAAGCAGCAATTTAACGGTCGAATTGATCATAATACATCAAGGATACAAATTCAACCATATCTATAATTACTTAAAACTGTAACTCTCCTAAATCAATTCGTTATGCCGAAGTCAAAATGAGTGGGGTACAGCATAAAAGCGACACTTCAAATTTGTTATTACCAGCCTGCGCGGGAGGGTGCCTATTCATATTCAAATCACTTTCAAATCTACAACTATTATTATGCTCCGAGCATTGTGTTGGTCCTTTGAGACCTACATTATACAGAGTCCTCCAAATCATGCCCCATGTAAAAGTATTGTTACAATGATATCGAACTGTAGGGCCGCGTGGGCCAAAATATTGTTTAGAGTCCACTATAACACAATTTAAAACGTATTCTCCATTCACAACGTCACCACAGCGCGGTTTACGATTGTCACAATAAAAATCAAATTACCAATAGGTTAATAAATTTCTGGAATATCATGCAGTCTACGGTCGTCATCCGCTGGGTGATAAAACATTTTCGGTATCTGTGAGACGGACGGCTCCTTTGTAGGATAATTTATGTGACGCTAAACATTTTATGTTTGGTTAATGCTGAATACGATTCCAATATCGGATTGTCTAATGCGAGCGGCGCCTAGATTCCGGCGTAGGCGGACGTCCCTGATCGTAAAATTTTGTCCCGAACAAACATCAACTTTTAGCACCCTCCCCTCCGCTTAATTTTGTTTTTTAACTAAAGATATTCTGTTTCTGTCAGATTAACGAACGGTGGTTGCTCGAAATGTTTATTTATGAATATTCAATATTTGTTCCCCGCGATGAATAACACTAAAATAATTCCTTTGTTACTGCCCCAAATTTGGTTGTTTACATGACAGCTATAAGAGCTGTGGAAGCATTGTAACGATCACGTTCTGTGGCGCTTGCTTTTTATCCCCAAAAGGAATATAAAAACTGAGTAGGCAGCACGTAGGTGTTCTTAATAGAATATTATTTTCCAAATTAAGCATATTGCTCTCCATTCGTCGAAATAATAGCTCCATAAATATGTGAGATATGTTCCAATCTAAATTAATATTAAATTCTACCTGTGTTTTGATTTTTTAAATGATATTATGCTCTATAGGTTTCCAACGTCAGATATTAATTCCAGTTATACATATTATTTTGATTGCTTATGAAATTATGCTTATCAGAGACGTCTTAATTAAAAGTAACTACAAAGATAAAATCTCATATAGACCACACCAGGACAATGAGAACAGGCATATCAGTATTCATGCCATGCGTAAGAGAGTAAGTCGCTTACATCATTCTTATGGCTCATACAAACATTTATGGAGTAAAATAGCCATGATTCCATATTATAAACGCATAACTATCGTTTCCGTCGATGGTGTTAGAATGATAAATTCCGGATATGACAATACCCTCGCCATTGTTTCAGAGCTAACAATGATCGCAGACAAACAAAAAAGAGGACAGACGAAGATGAATAAATGTAAATCGCACCGAGACGCTCAAAAACTGGTCTAAGCGCATTATTCTGTCGTGTGCGCTGGCTTCGAAATGCTGATGAAGCCTATTCCTTGTCGGTGGTCTTTTTAAGCTCTTTATATGAAATCAAATTACTAATGGCAAAAGAACTTCAAACATTATTTAATAGTAAAGATGGCTTAGTAGAAACGGGGGTTTGTGATACAGTATGATATAAATGCAGTACTTAGAAATATACCGTCGACAGGATTACAAAATTCAATATTTTAAAATCCCATTTACTGCATGTAATAAATTCCTTAATAAAGCAATTAGCGAAAAAGTACAGGTTAAATAAATATCGTCGTTACGTCGTTACAGCCCACAAATGACCCACTACTGGGTCGGGCCTCCTCCAAATTCATGGAGAGAAATTAGCCTACTGTGCTACACTGGCAATACGGGTTGGCACAGGGTTTGTATCAAGTTTTCCTTCTCTCGGGGCTAGGTGATCTGCCTCTTGCATTCTTTTAGCCGCCTCTTACGACACCCTGAAGACGGTATGGGTTGGTGACATTGTGTATTCTAAATCCGTCACCACACGGACAATATACCTTGTCATAAGGATCATATTAGCTAAATTCCATCAACTTTTATATACAACTAGAGAAATAATATTGTTTACTTTATAATTCAATTAACACACTCATAATCATGCGTTCCTTTTTTCGATTTTAATTAAATCAGCACAACACAAGCAGTGTTATTTTAGCACCCTTTTACTCGAACGTGCCTTATCAAAGGAAATGTCAAAAGTGACTGTATCGGCTGGAAGCTGTCGGCGCAAATGCGTCCAATTAAGTCGCCTGCATTATAAAGGCTCAGCCGCTCTCGCAGTAAATGTTTCTCTCCTGGTTAAAGAGTGTGTAATGGATTCTGTTTTGTGGCGGGCGATTTTATGTAGGTTTAAGCATAGTTTCATTTGAAATTAGGCTTTGTGAATATTAACTTTATGTTCTCCTCTTGCCAATATAAATATAATATACACACATCAAAAGCTTTAATGTACATTTTGGAGTATCGCCGCATTTGGAGATAATTAATTAAACTTTTTGGATCGTTATTGATTATTTTTAGTGATTTTAAGAGTTTTGTTTTACTTTGGCGCGGTCGTATCAAGGCAGCGTGGCCGATCGACATGGAGGACGATCTCGTATCACCAGTACCTATATCAGTACCGCGCGAACACAGAAATATGAAGGCGAAAGAATATTATAGTTGTGTTTGTTTGTGATGAATCTTGTTTTGGTCTGACGCCGTTTGAAGACCACTAAATGTTAAGATCGTTTGAAATTTTGTCTGTAAGAACATTAATATAAAGGGCAATAATAATGGTCAGGTATTATTATCTCATTTGGATCTTTAATATGACTATTAACGTTTTATGTGGAGAGTAGTTTTAGATGTGAAAAAGTGATTATTTGGGCTAATGGATGCCAATGCTCGTCTACACACGACTAGAGTCGTAACACGTTCTCTTAGAGATGCTCGAATCAAAGTTCTGCTGTGGCCTGCTGAAGAATCCTCATTTGTGCATATTTTAAGCAATTTCATGGACAACATAAAATTATGGTGAATTTCCAACAGACTTCCAGCATTTTTTCTTAATTTATACTACATCTATATGTGTATTTATATATATTTTTGGGCAAGTCGTTAAATAGTTACTAAATATTAATTGTATATTTTTTATAACTAAAAATTTCCTTGATACCTAGTAACTTTTGAGCTGTGTAGATTAATGCTTAAACCGGAATTAGCGATGTCAAAAATAAACTGTCTGGCTTCCAAATAAAAATGAATATATCGACGTAGGAAAACGTATTTGCTGTAAGCATCAAAAAATCGAAAATTCGTTTTTTACATCATTTTGATCAGAAAAAAAATTCTACGTCGATTGGTGAGACTCTCATAATTCTAACTACGAAAATAAATCGCTTACGCCGTAAGTTTTTTGAAAATTTTTGATGTGGTCTTGGCTGTAAGTCTATCAAAAACCAGTATATTTGATGCAATTGTTGCTTACGCTATTCTTCAAACAGACTTACGCTATTTTGGCAGGATGAGTTTTTTTAATACCAAAACTTACATCATGTTATCCAGTTTTGCGAAGCCTTCATCTGATGAGTTTTCGGCGGTGTATAAAATAAATCTTTGTCAGACATTAAGCCTCGTGATCAATTTCCTTCTCAATGGCCAACTATCGTGGAAATGGCTAGAAATAAACCCGTTTCCCTAAGAAGTTCAAGTACGAGATGTTAACTTTTGGGTTTTAATGACGTCGTAAATAAATCATTTAAAAAGAATCTAAATCTGCACATTTCTACTATAGCTAAGTTGTAATTTTTTTAAAGAACAAGCCAAACGTGATCTATAGAAAAAGATCTATGGCAGTTGATGCTGAAAGTTCAGAAATTCCACTAGGAAATATGGGTAACACCAAACCAAAGGAACATTTGTATAGAGTGAAATTAATTGCCGATTTTATCCCAAAAATACAAGGACCTGAAAAATCTTGTTAAAATTTTTTTTCATATAACTGTGCAAAAGAATTTTTGGACCTAGAACATAATAATAAAACAGTAGACCGCCTACCAGATACCGATCCTCTTCATCGGTTCTCATTGAGTATTTTAGAAGACTACTTTCTTTTAAATACATGCTTAAATGATGAAAATTTTCGTTATGTTAATGTCAAGTTTTAGGTTTTCTTTATAATAAACTTTTTTTTAAATTTCATCTTATATAATATATCAAACTACTAATTACGTTCCGGGTTCAGTGGCGAGCCATGGGGGAGGCCTACGTCCAGCAGTGGACTGAAATAGGCTGACGATGATGATGAATTACGTTTGTTGCACAAAACAGTGTATAATGTAATTACGTTTTGAAAGTTTACAATGAATAAATATACCAAACTTACTGTCTTTTAATTGTATAAAACTATATTTTAATACTATATTTTCCCCACTCCATTCACTTAAAACAATAACATCAAATCAAAAAAAATCTTCACTGTGGCTCACATCTATTTAGTTTTACTTAAAAAAATATGTATGCCACTTACAGCATTTAAAAGTTATAAACATAATAGAATGTTTTGTTGCCATAGAAAATTCTTCATGGTTACAGCATTTTATAGATTTGTAAAAAAAAACTTGTTTGCTGTAAGCCACAAAAACACTGGTATTAATTGACTCAGAAGGATATCTATTTAAGTAACATGTAAAACAAGAAAAAATAAAAATACGTTTTTTTGATACGAGTTTTTGAGTAATGATTTTTTTTCTAATTTTAGAATAGTTTTTTGGCTCTGCTGAACATTTCGTGTTTTGAGGCTTACAGCAAATACGTTTTCCTACGTCGATATTTAAATTCATAAAGTTCATTTATTTTTGTAAAAACAAAGAATCATCTAGATCAGTAGTTTTCAAAATTCATAAATAAATAAAATAAAAAAAATAAAAAATAAAAAAGCCTTTTATTCCATGCAATTACACAATTATTTTACAGAATTCAATTTCAAATTTCAAGTTCGAATAATAAGATTTTCTCATAAAATAAATTTAAAAAATTGTATAAACATTAGAAATCACTGAGTATAAAATAATAATAAAAAATATACAAAAAGATTCAGTTATATGTAGATATCTATTGGAAAATAGAATACTCAAATCAAATATAACATAATATAGGTAAATTATTATTAAATTATTTTTTACATTATTATTATTTATTTTTATTATTTTTATTAATTCCTTTTTTCATGCATGGACCCCTCTCAGGTGAAGGCCTCCTCCAAAGATTTCCATTTGTCTCTGTCTGTGGCGGTATAAATCCAGTGCGGTCCAGCGACATTTCTAATGTCGTCCTCCCAGCGCGCGTTCGGTCTACCGACGCGCCGCTTGCCCTGTGGACCGCCCCATGTAGTTACTTTATATGTCCATCTCTTATCTTTAAGTCGTGCTACGTGGCCAGCCCACTTGAATTTCAATCTTTGAGCATATTTGACCGCATCTAATGTTTTAGTTATGCTTCTTATCTTTGTATGACGGATTCTGTGTGTTTTTCTTATATTGAGCATGCTACGCTCCATCCCCCTCTGGCACGTTATTATTTTATTTTTGATGTTATTAGTAAATTTCCACGTCTGGCAAGCGTATGTAAGACATGGTAAGATGCAAGTGTCCATCATTTTCTTTTTCACTTCTGTTGGCATGTTACTTTTCATTACTTCTCTGTAACTCCAGAACTTATTCCACGTAATTCTTGTTCTGCGCTCCACCTCAAGTTCATTGCTATTGCTGGCCATTTTTATTTGCTTCCCCAAGTAGATATAATGTTCTGCATACTGTAATGGTTTGTGTTCTAGTGAGATGATTCTTTTAAAGCTGTTTGTCATGATGTTTGTTTTTGTCAAGTTTATTTCTAATCCGACTTGTCTGCTAGCTTCATGTAGTGACCATATCATGCGCTCCAAGGTGCCGCCGCTTTCAGATAGCAGTACCAAGTCATCTGCGAACCTTAAGTGATTCAGGTATTCCCCTTTGATAAATAAGCCGTACTTTTTCCAGTCTAATTGATTTATAATTGATTCCAATACCGCAATAAATAATTTTGGAGATAGTGGGTCCCCTTGTCTCACCCCTCTATTGATGTTAAAATCAGGGCCAGTTGATTCCAGTTTGATTCTACCGACGCTATTGTTGTAAATATTTTTTATTACTTGTATGTACTCATTTTCTACTCCTTGTTTACTTAATGCTTCCCATATACTTGAATGTGAAATTGTGTCAAAAGCCTTCTGGTAATCTATGAAGGCTATGTAGAGCGGTCTTCGATTCTCTTGGTATTTTTCAATAATAAGTTCCAGAGTGTGTATGTGGTCTATGGTTGAATTCAAAATTCATACTAATTGTTAATTAAAACGCCAGCTCCAAAGTGAACGGACTAATTGCTTCAAGCTTCAATACAAAATAATTTACAAATGTTGTAATTTAGATCACGGCTCCCAATTAACTCTTGGCACTAATTACACAACCCGACCATCCCCACATCGCCCTCACAGTGACCCAGCCAACGTTGACGAATACACCAATACATCATCTAGATACGCGATACCAACAATTAGTGTTCGAGTTTGTCCGGAAGTAATTACCCCATAAAGTGTCAACTCAACCCAACATTGTGGCCATAAAACAGACAGACAATGTTTGATTAGGGCCCGGATGATGATAAAGAGCTTCCCCTGAGAAAGTTTTGATGTATCATCATGTGATCTTGTTCTAACGAGTGATTTTTCAAATTGAGATCATTTTTGCAATAGTAAGTATACTGATTCAGGAACATTAGATACACTTTAGGTTATATCTTATTTATGACAATTTATACATATGTTCCAAAACATATCATTTGAAACACTCATTATAATTTGCTTGTAAAATACTGACTTGAAGCTTAATAGATAATATATTTGATTGATTCAAATTACGGTATCCAGTGCCTGAACCAATAATTTGTCAGTAACCCAATAAGTATTGGTATCCTAAGTTTTCTCGAATATTACAAATAAAAATCAAAATACTTTTTATTCGAATAAATTCTTGAGAATGCTTTCAAATAGTCAAAAAAAAATATAAAACAGAAATTAAAATTTAAAAGCAATATAAAAATAATGAATAATTTAGTTTGTACACACTAAAGGCTAAAACTTTTTACCCAATTTTTTAACTTAAAGCATCTATTTAACTTTATTTAAATTCCTGGGCGTCTTGAAGAATGCGTCCACCGGAGTCTCGGGAGAGAGAATCCTCTCATTATTGATCACTTTTTTTCCAAGTAATAATAAGTAGTACGAAGTTCCGAACAACTAAGTAAAACAATTATCAGCTTTTATAGCTGATAATTGTTTTACAGGCGAATCAAACTTTATATTGAAACAACTGTCCTATGAGGTAGTATAAAGTTGGCTACAAAAGCTCGGCGCCTGTATTGCGATGATGCGATAACAAAATCATAAGAAGATATTCGGAACGAATTCGAAATACAAATGCCAACACACCTTATGTTTTTTGTTTCAAATATAGAATGAGCATATGATAAGAGATCAAGATTTGACCTACGATAACGTGAAGATGTTCAGCAGTTTTTTTTTTAATATAGGTTTATCGTGGCTTACTACTGTCATAACAATAGGTACAAAGGTTACAATCTTAAAGTCTACATATACTAAGGAGGCTTAAAACATTTGGACTCCAGAACCATATACTAATCACGATAGACGATAATATTGTGCAGGTATATCCAGAAGAACGTGGTTTCTTTTTTAATATATGAAGGTTAACAATCTTAATATCCCTTTAAATTGTTGTCATCATAATAAACTTAGACACCAGAATTATTTTTATAAAAGAGAAAGACCTTACACATACCTACTAAGCTTACATATTAAGTTTCTTATGATTTCAAAAGATAGGTTAATTTCCAGCGGTCGGGCAATTTAATGTTTACTAGTGGCCCGCCCCGGCTTCGCCCGTGCAAAGCGGGGGTGGGTTATACATATACATATAAACCTTCCCCTTGAATCACTCTATCTATTAAAAAAAACCGCTTCAAAATCCGTTGCGTAGTTTTAAATATTTATGCATACATAGGGACGGACAGAAGAATGCGACTTTGTTTTATACTATGTAGTGATAGTGATAGTGATATGAATGGGTAATAAAGAACTGGAATGGGCGAATATAAAACCTATGAATATCAATAATTTTGTTCAAAATCAATCATTCAACTCAATTTAAATGTATACGGTTTGATTTCGCCAGCCCTCGAAATTGACAAGATAAACAAGAAATCGTCAGTATAATGACGTTGAGCCAAAGGCCGTGCCGTTTGCGAGAACTTGAGTATTTGAAAGTATAATGCACGAAAAATATCCCGGCTTTGCCTTATACGGTGGCTTGGAGTCTACACACGAATCCTAATTTATACCTCCTAATGAAACCGCTCGCTTTTTTGGCCAGCCATCCTTGGCGCTGCAGGTACAAAATGATGGGTCCAAAAACGATAAAAATGTTTCCCCGACTGTTATAAATATTCATTCTTTCTGAGGATCACAGTGCACATCAGGAAAGGGGTGCTAAGTGCTTGAAATATGGGGTTTGTCAAAGTGGAGAGTAATCATAATTTTTATGAGGAATCTTGGGCGTATGTGAAATGCGCCAAAATTTACATCCGAGACAGTCTCTGATGAATGTTTCAGGGAACGTACGAGATTACGGAGATAAATAATGCGGAGAATTTTTAACGAATGCTTCTGTTTTGGAGCTATATGAATGTAATATTTCATGCTCCACGCTGTATCCCGGTAAGATGTTTCATCATTCTGAATTGTATAGTAATGTGTGTGCTCTATTGCAATTGAATAATATACATTTTATTACATTACTAATAAGTTCGAATTATGTAATGAAATACATAGTTTATGTTAAATCTGGAAAATAACAATAATGTTAAAAGGATATTCTTTATTGCAGATTTACACAGTATACACACTATAGTGCCTACCATTTACTTTAAACTACCTAAATCATGTTAGATTTGGAGCCGACCACAAGGAAAATGAAAAAGGCAACAGAAAAATATATCTGTAGTAAATTACATATCTTTCCTTCACGACGAAACATTATAACTATTATTATAAATTATAATATTAATTATAAAATGGTCGTATGAAGGTAATTACTAAAAGAGGATAGGGAAAGGTCCATTTTTAAACTTAAAATTTATATCCATAGTTCAAGAAATACATCAAAAATGTATACCTTATACTTGCCGCAATGGTATTCCAAAAATTTGTAAGTCAGAAATAAACATCTCATTTGAAACAGAAATAGATTCCAACCCACATCCCTATTAGGGCGTCAGAAACAATTCTCAACCTCGGGGTCGACCAACAAAAAAATATACAAGTTAAAGTTTTTTCAATCCCCTAACTTTCCGTGGGTCGAGTTCGAACGCACCTTTTTTATTTCTAAGGACATTGATTGATCGAACCTTGTGCTACAACTATGAGAAACATAGCTTGGGGTATTGTTTTTTGCTGTGTAAATGTTGCTTTTTATGGATTCACGGTTTTAAAATGGTTTTAAGTTTATTGTATCTCCATTTAGATAATACTGTCGACGTTTCGTGGGCTTGAGACTTTTAATTAATTTTCCTTTTTTGTATTGGACTTTTGTTTCATTTGACACAGTGATTAGTTTCTTCGTTCAAGATTAAAATCTATTTCAAATTTATGAGTGAACATTCATTTTACTCTTATTTAATTTGTGTGTTGATATTTTTTGGGATGTTTTATATTTATTAATATATTTTACCACTCATCCCAGGACAGTTTTCAGCCCCAGGACACCCGTCTTTAGAAGAGTTTTTAAACATGTCAATGTATAGCAAGGGCAAGGGGTAAATCACAATCACATATTGATATCAAGAAATGTATCATAAATATGTATACATTTCGTTAAAAGAGATATATCGGATGCATCGACAGTAGCATTTCAGATTTGAATTTAAAAAACAACTATATGTCTCTATGTCTCTACCATGTCTCATCTGATATTTTATTTATAGAGTTAATTTAGATATGTATTTATAAAAATTAAAGTGACCTCACCCGGTTCTCAGATTTACTGCGTAGTAATAGTACCTATGTAATAATGTAATAATAATATTATTTAATAAATAATAAGCGCAGTGCTGGTAGGCCTCCCACACGGTGGACCGATGACCTGATTAAGGTCGCCGGAAAACCATGGATGCGGGCGGCCCAGTACCGGCCTTTGTGGAAATCTTTGGGGGAGGCCTATGTCCAGCAGTGGACGTCTTTTGGCTGAAATGATGATGATGATGATGATGAATAATGGAAAAAAGCTCTGATCAAAAGGTCCATTCTGACCAAGATATTTTACTATGTACCCAAACAAAATATAACAAACTTATAAAAATATTTATTTTGAACGCAGAACCGACTGCAAACAGAATGCTGTAAGACAGTTTTTTATTGCAAGATAGGGTCAAAGGGTTGATTTATTTGCCCGTAGCCTCGGGCTTTTATGTTTATGTTTTTTTAGTATAAAACATTTATGAATGGTATGTTTGAATAAAGGTATTACAAAAAATAACTAATTTAAGTCTTATCTAATATATAAAATTCTTGTGTCACTTGTGTTTTAGTGTTTATACTCCAACGAAACGGCTTGACCGATTTTGATGAAATTTCATATATATATTCAGTAGGTATGAGAATATCTTTATAACTAATTTTTACACCCTGAGAGTTAAGGGTGGTTCACGCCAAAAATCTTTTTTTTTATGATAAAACATACAAAAGTACATACAACCCTAAATTTTCATCCCCTTACAATCAACCCCTATTTAATTAAATGGCAAACAACGTTTGCGGGGTCAGTTAGTACTAATATAATAATCCTATAAATTTATCTATAGTAATATTTAAAGACGAAAGATCTTTATTATGTTTGTGATAAACTCGAACACCACATGACCGTTTTCAAAAATTCTTTTACCATCCGAATGTTACATTGAGTAACCAGGTATTGAAACAAACAAAGCACAGGTTTGAAGCCCATGCAGGAAATGTTTCACACACAATCATATCATTATATCAAAACTCGTTTAATGAAGTTGGCTCATTAGAGCTCTTTCGACAAGTCAAACAATAAAATAAAATTTAAAATTTACCATTTAACATTAATTATTTAACATCTACCACCGGTTCAGAATGCACCTTTACAGATAAGAGCCGGCAAGAAACTCTGTAGTTGCTCTTTTTAGATCGCCATTTTTGGGTACAAGACTGGATTTATGACAGATTTGTGAGTGGTGAAGACAAAATTTTCGTTTGATTGAATAAATGATAAGAGAAATGATCATTACACCGCTTACGTATTTCACGCAAATAGAACACAAGTGCCCACGTACCGAGTTCAAAGACTAATGTCCACTGTCAAGGGCGAAAAATTGGGACATAACGGCGCCCTACGTGACCCACAGCCGAGTCCCGCAGGGCGAGCAGCCGAATAGGACATTCGTTCACGACACGCCTCGATAATTTTGTTGTTACGAATAATTCACCGCTTTGTCTTTTTTAAGGAATCTTTAAGAAAATGTGTTTTTTCTAGCTCAATGCGGTTTTTTATTCAGAATACAAATGTTTTGACAACTTATTTAAGTTCAATTTAATATTATCTTACAGAAATAATGATACACGTAACATAACATTGATTTGTATTTTACTAATTCTCCTCGGACTCTCGGCTATGCTCGGAGTTTCCCTGCGAGATCGAATCAGAAATGAGGAGATACGTACGATAAGGCGCAGTGCTGGTAGGCCTCCCACACGGTGGACGGACGACCTGGTTAAGGTCGCCGGAAAGCAGTAGATGCGGGCGGCCCAGGACCGGCCTTTGTGGAGATCCTTGGGGGAGGCCTATGCCCAGCAGTGGACGTCTTTTGGCTGAAATGATGATGATGATGAGTTCTCCTAAATTACACACTGCTGAGCCTACTATGTCACGCTGGCCAGACGGGCTGGCACAAGATTTCTTATAAAGTTCTCTTGCAACTAGGTTATCGGCCTTGTCAGCTCTTATGATGCCCTCATGATGGAATAGGGTGGTGACACTATGAATTATAAATCCGTCACCAAACGGAATTTGTATTTTGCAAGCAAAGTAGGTAGTCGTTTAGAAACAGTGTCTAGGTTATTTTGAAGATACGCCGAAAGGGCAGGAATGTAATTGTACCAAAAGTTCTGCAGACGATATTATATTCTGCAAACATTAAGAGTTGCCTATTTTGTAAATACTAATAAAATTATGGACACTTTTGTTTACATTAAATAGATCGTATTTCTATACTCTTGCCTAGTTATACCTATACCATGGTATTCTATATAAGCGTGTAATTCTTGGAAACACGAACACTCACATTCAGATTTAGACAAAGTATTTATGGCTTATGCAAAGAAACTTACTCAACATCGAAGGAAGATGTGTGATCCACAGGAGGCGCTTTCCATCTCTGAAGCAAGGAGTCGATTCAGTCAACCTATCTTACCACCCTCGGTAGTCCACGTTGGTCCGCTTTTATTGGTCCACATTTATCTGACAATATATTTCCAAACCTTAATCCGACAAATTCAAAGAGTACCAGACAAAAGTATTACAAATAGTGGGGACGTGCACCGCACAAATCTGGCCGGGTTACAAATTCACATCGTGTAATGCTGCACTAAAACATTTTTATCTTCGCGCTCATTGCGTGAAAAATGATTGTTTGCCGTCAAATAAAAGTGCGATGGTAGGGCCATGAAAATAGCGCCATTAAAATATTTATTTATACATACTATTAAAAACGAGAAACATTTGTGTGTAAGTAACGAATAAAATCAAAAAGAGATTAAAAAAAATATTCGTCAGCCCATCAAACGCCCACGTGCTAGATTTTTTATTAGATAAAAATTGTTATGTTTTTCAACTCCAACTCGGCTGGGCAGCGTTCGGGAAGCTGCGAAAGATCTTCTCGTCCACAATACCGCAGTGTCTGAAGACAAAAGTCTTCAACCAATGTGTGTTGCCAGTGATGACATATAGAACAGAGACGTGGTCGCTCACTATGGGCTCCATCAGAAGGCTCAAAGTCACCCAAAGGGCAATGGAGAGGGCTATGCTCGGAGTTTCCCTGCGAGATCGAATCAGAAATGAGGAGATACGCAGGCAAACCAGGGTCACCGACATAGCCCACCGGATTGCCAAACTTAAGTGGCAGTGGGCAGGGCACATAGCTCGCAGGACCGACGCCCGATGGGGCAAAAAAGTCCTCGAGTGGCGACCGCGTTCCGGAAGGCGCAGTGCTGGTAGGCCTCCCACACGGTGGACCGACGACCTGGTTAAGGTCGCCGGAAAGCAGTGGATGCGGGCGGCCCAGGACCGGCCTTTGTGGAGATCCTTGGGGGAGGCCTATGTCCAGCAGTGGACGTCTTTTGGCTGAAATGATGATGATGAAGTTTTTGTTTTGTATAGCTATGATATCATAACTCCATGTAATTGGAGGAGGTCCGACTCGACATTGGGCTATGTATTGGCCGAGTAGTAGCAGTAGTATTAACATTAATAAATAACCTAGTTTCACTAGTAATATCTTTGAACTTCTTTAAGTAAAAAATCATGTTCCTTTATTGTTATGCATTTCAAAGATAACTTGCAAATCTCGTGGCCCAAGGGATCCCAGCATCCCTCCGGACGGCCATGTATCATGATTCATAAGCTTTTGACGCTTGCCCCGTAAGCGCTTAAGTATGCGCGGTAATAATTCAAGATGAGCCGCGTTGCACGGACGCCAATTACAAAATTCATAAATTACAAGTGTTTGCATTTCATTTGTTTATGAAATCATTCGCAGTTTTTGCGTTTTACTTACTTCTCAGCCCATAAATGACCAACTGATGAGTCGGGCCTCCTCCAACTACATGGAGGGTAATAAGCCTACTGTGCCACGCTAGATTGGCATAGGGTCTCGTGTCAAGTTTTCCTTCTCTAGAGGCCAGGGTTTCGGCCTTATCATTTCTTTTTGTCGGCTCTTACGACACCCTCAGGACAAAATGGGGTGGTGACACTATGTATTCTAAATCCGTCACCACACGGGCAAGCTTTTTACTTATTACTACTGAATAGGTTATCTGAATAGGCCATAGATAAACGATTGATATTTGTCTAAACAATAGAAGGTCATATCGATGCAAATACAATAGGGCCTAAATATTTAAAAATAATACATTTTACTTAAGAAATTGGTTTTGAATAATTAAATAAAAACGACGACGAAAACGTAAAGCTACTTATTACGTTTTTTACGCCCAGAAACAAAATTTGTAAGAGTATTACCCACGAATGGTGAATGCTTTGCAGAAGCCGTGGTAACGCAGGACTAGATGACAGTTTTCATCAAATGTAGAAAGAAACGGCATTAGACTATAATTTTATATATACTAGATTTTTATTATAATTATGTTTTATTGATAATTAAACAATGTAAAATACAAGCGATGTATCCGATTTATCGTGTGTAATAAGTATTTTCAGTTTCTCCTGATTTAAAGATTTATAAAGTATCCAACTCAACTAGTACATACGTATAATTGAAATATAAGAAAAGGTATAGAATATATTTATGCTTATATACAATTCATTTTCCGAGTAAAAGTCGCCAAGGATACGGCGTGCAATGGAGCGTTAAGTGAAATTGCCGTGTGAAATATAGTTCTAAGGCTACGTTTAACGTATTTTCCTTAAACAAAATTTCAAAATAGTTCTTTACACACACACACACATTACACAACTTTTTCTTAAAAGACCGAATTACTCTCGTTGATATTGGCCTTGGATTTCACCCGACTTCAAAAAGGGATGAAGGAGGTTCGTAATTCGACCGAGTTACGGGGTAAAAACCCCGTAACTCAGATTTCGACATTGTTTTTTATTTGTTTTGGCCCATATTTTTATTGCCCATAGAAATTTGGTCGAAATCGGTTTAGTAGTTTGCTTTAAAACTTGAGAAAACACATTTGATGAAAGGCACATTTGGGTATTTTTGGACAACTATTTAGTAAATAATTTAAAACGACTTCATGAACAATAAACAATCATTTGCATTCGGAACCAAATTTTCACCGATGCTAGTTAGGATATATGACGTTGCTTAACCTGCAGTTGGATTGCGTTACTCACAGTCCACTGTCCGTTGTGCTGTTCTTTAGTAACACGGAAAATAAATGTAACCACGTATATTAGTAATGAACTCAAATGTTCCAAAATAGTATGAATAAATGTCACTATGAACGCGCCTCACGCAGCATTAAAATTATTATGAATTTTAATGTCATTCTATTTGTACATAGCGTAACGCTGACGGAGACATTTTCATAGAGTAGACAGGAAGGAGATGCGACAATCTGTGCCTAAATTACGAATTAAATATGTTTTTTGTCAGTATTAAACGAAATTTTAGTTTTTTTTAATTTGGTGGCGATACACAATTTGTAAACTAACACAGTGTGAAATTCACCTTTATATTTTAAATTTCACTCTCAGGTCAAAGGTCAAATATTGATACTAAAAGTAAAGATGACCAAGAACAAATAGCCTATATCCATCCCAAAATAATGAAAACTACTTCAATGTATGAGATTAAAATAGACTATGAAATCTGGCAAGTTGAAAATAGAGAATCGAATTGATATTTAGAACGAGTTCAAAATCAATACGGCTGAAACTAAGATTAGAAGATTGTATTAATAAAGAGTGGATGCAAGTCCAGATGGGCGGAGTTGGTAGTGCTACTGTTTTCGTCAAATGTGTTTGTAAGTTTCATTACTATGTTAAGATTTTGTGGAACGTTATTTCAATAGATACAAGAATATCAGAATAGTTTTTGGCCAAGCTACTAATAATTGAAATTTAATCACTATTTCATATCACTACATAGTATAAAACAAAGTCCTGTCGTCTGTCCGTCCCTATGTATGCTTAAATCTTTAAAACTACGCAACGGATTTTGAAGCTGTTTTTTAGTAGATCGAGTGATTAATAAGGAAGGTTTATATGTATAATACATGTATAATTGCACCCCTGCAAAGCCGGGGCGGATCGCTAGTCTGTTATAAGCATCAAGCACTTGTTACCAATATACCAATTACTTCACTGACTTAATATCAAAATCAATAACTTAGAAGTATACCTTAGAAACTTTGATTTTACTGTATAAAAAAATGGTTATATAATTTAATTTATTTGTATGTACTCGTATGTAAATTTCTGTCTATTATTATAATCTCTGGTACCTCTCTCTGCAGGTCGCATTTGGCTGACTCGTCGTCTAGTCTTTTTACGAGCAATTCACTGAAATGATGGCTATCTAGTACGTCACACGAACCCGTATCAAAATGCTTAATTAAGACTCAGTCGATAGTAGATTCTTTATTTTACGATTATAGTCAAACAGTTAATCCTATGTTTTAGTGTTATGAATTTATATTGGTTTAAACACTAATAAAATGGTTCTTAGACGGGCGAATTTCTTTGCGGTTTAATGTAGTGGTACTTTGTATGAAAATGGAGCAGAGTAAAACAAAAACCCTAAGGACGTAACGGAAAGATTGGCAGTACAGTTTTTGAAGATACTGTGTGCAAAATTACAGGAAAAAAATATATAATTTCACCAAGTGGTGAAGAAAGTGTCATAAGTTGAGAAATAAGCACAAATAAAATGTATGGAACTCAGATCACTATGCTTGTAAGATAATAACAATAGCATGATTTTAACTTGAACCCAATAGTTGTAATAAATATCTGGTTCAGAAAAACGTTGTGTCCCTCATCCTTTAAAATACAAAAACATTTTATACACAGAACTATTAATTTCATAATAACTTCACGGCTGGTTTTAGGGTGTAGATCCTGTATTTGGTTAAATTGATGCAACTTTGTTGACTTATTAAAGCCTAAGGTATTTTAACTGGATTGATGAAGAAGTACTATTTTGTTACATGTTGGCACATTTTGCTTACACAGGTTGTTACATTTTGGCACTAAAAAGTGTACAGATTTTTTTAAAAGTATACATAAAAGTAACAATTTGTTTACTGTAATTAATTTGAATCTCCCAATAATGAACATTTTGTGCTAGTCATTTACAACAATCCTACGAAAATAGGTCAGAGAGACACATTAATAAAATATTTGATTTTATAATTTAAATTATACATATTATTTTAGGTATATCATTCATCGTATGTCATATAAGTGCTGCTATAGCACTAATTGGAATATTCTTACAATCTAGATGGCATCAATATTCTAAAACGGGAAATGGTTAGTAAAAACAGCTCTTTATTCATCTCCACATTTCTAGCAACGTGAGTGCTGAACCATACTTCATTGTTAAATAAAACCGTACTTAAGCCAAGTTAAAGTAACTTAAAATTGGAACAGCAAAGTTTGGAGCAAACCTCTTGGGGTGCTGCAGCATTTAATAGAAGTTCACGTTGAAATAGTATCCGTGTTCCAACGTGTATTGCACACGTTTAAAATTTATGGCTAAACGTGAGGGTACGGTATTCACTACCCACGAAAGCCGATTTACTAATGTAAAGGCTTGAACTCGGAACTTCTTGATTGCCAATACGTAATTCAGCGATATACATGGTTTTTTGATAGAATACTCTTTATTGTACACCAATAAAATAAAAGGTTAACATAGCATCAGGGAAATATATAAAAAAAAATTACAATTGGCGGTCTTATGGCACTAGGTGATTTCTTCAAGACAACCTTTGCATGGACAGGAATTATACTATTCTGATAATTAATTGCTCAGCTCATACACAAGGGTGACTTGGCGCGTAAGGTCGCCAGAGGTCTATCAGCAGAATCATGGTGTTGCCAGTATACTTTAACTTTTTACAGAGTGGATGCATACACAGAGATACAGAGAGGCGCAAGGGATATTGTCAACACCGTCGAGCCTCTTTCTATTATAAAGAGGGCAAGTAGCCTGCTGTGCCACGCTTGATTGGCATTGGGTTTCTTATCTTGTACTCCTTTCCTTGCGGCTAGGTGTTTGGCCGTGTCATTTCCTTTGTCGGTTTAAACTCCACCCTCAGGATGGAATGGGGTGGTGCTACCATCATCATCGTCATCATCATCAGCCCACATTAGTCCACTGCTGGACATAGGCCTCCCCTAAAGAGCGCCATAGCGCCCTGTCTTCAGCTTGACGCATCCAGCTACTGCCCGCAGCCTTTCGCAGATCGACGCTTGCCGATTCGTGGTCTCCACTCAAGAACTCGTCTGCCCCAGCGGTTGTCGGTTCTTCTACAGATTTGACCAGCCCACTGCCACTTCAGTCTGCTAATTCTCTGAGCTATGTCGGTAACTTTGGTTCTCTGTCGGATAATCTCATTACGGAGCCTATCCTTCAGAGAAACTCCAAGCATACCTAACTTTCAAAGTACCTTCTACAGAACGCAAAAGCGTAGAATCATTAGATAAATAAACTAGATGGTGCCACCATAATATATTCTAAATCCGTCACCACACGGACCATCTGCTTTATGCCCTAATTATAAGAATATATAATTATTATAAGAATAATTATAAGAATTATCACAACGTCTGCTTTAAGATTACTTTTTCATAACCACTGCTAAAGTCCATCGCAACCCCACCCTTACCATAGATCATTTTGGGTTTTAAACATTTTTTATCATTTTCAGGGATAGGTACACTACTGAACATTCTGTTTTCAAAATTATTTTAATCTGGATTCTAAATAAAACCCAATTTAGTGAAGAAAACTTTCAAAGTACCTACTACAGAATGCAAAAGCGTAGAATCATTAGATAAATAAATTACTCGATGAACAAAAATGTAAACAATCCACCAAAGTATCATCAACGTAAATATCTCCTGTGCAAGTCTAAACATTATCCCCAGGCAGGCTCGCGTCGTGGGCTACCGGTGCGGTCGGGACACGACGCCGCCCGTCTATCCCTCCAGGCTCGTGCAATTTGCATCCACCGACCACGCCTCACTGCTTCCACACCGCATTATGCCATTGTTCCTCTGGAAATGCCTTATCTCCACAATCGAGGATTTTTAGCGCAACTAATACACTTTTGAATATTCATCGCGAGTTTCGACGCGGTTTTAAACATTGTTACGTGAAATACTAAATATTTAACATATTTAAAATGTTGACATTAAAACTATTTTGGAATCTACGTGTTATTATAGGAAAGCCTTTCTAAACTAAGATAGTAATCATTACCGTCACCAATTTAACCATGGCAATATTTGCTTGTGACTAGTATAATATTCATATATGAGAATATAATAATTAGTCTAGACAAATCGCGCACCAAAGAAAACATTTGCAACCTAAAATATAACAGAGAACAAGCTTATAATGTAACATGCAAATTGTTTGGACCGCAAGACAAATTACATCGTGAGGTTGTGGGGGCTCAACTCAAAGAAACCACAAGGAAAATGTACCTACAGCTACGTTATGGTATAATTCTGAACTCTGTGACGGAGAATACTGGCACTGATTTAATATGGTAACCTTTAGCTACTGGTTAGATATTTAAGCGCAGCCCAGTAGAATAAGTACCATTGACTCAATTTTATTACATATTTGCCTTCACAGTTTCACAGAATTGGTATTGATGTATTCTGTTTGCGTATTTAATAAGGTAAATTAGTAGGGCAATATACCTATAGACATTTTGGACTCCTAAAATCTATTTTAAAAATTCTACGCCTTCGCATGACGGATAGTAAATAGTAGGTTTTCCATATTTTGCAATAGATGTGCAAAATATTGAAAATGAATAATAAGTGCCATCAAAAACGATATCATGTAAAAAGATTTTATAATTTCAAGCCAACTTAACTAATTTTAGTAGTATTTTAGAGAAACAACATTTTAACATACACACTTTATTGACAAAACAATGTTAAAATTTATAACAGTAAATTTACCAACAGTCTTCATTGTTACCTGCGACATTGTCTTGCATTTCTTTAACATTGCACCGTCAAACGATTTATAATTCAAACATGCTCCTGTATTGGAGCTCGGGAGATTTTATTAGGTACAATAAAATAGCTAGCAGGTCTTGTGCCACTTTTATATCCTTATCGGAAAGCCGCAGGAGAAACGCTTATTTAATGGATTCCAGGCTTTATTTATTAGTATCTAAAGAACACATTGTTTTGTGATTGTATCGGATACTAGTTTTATAGATTATTGTGGTGTAATGGAAATATATACAATTGTTGTGAGCATAATATCGACAAAGTGGTTGTTTTTAAAAGTTGATGTGCTTAGAAGAATATCACGGTTTGCCAAAGTAAAAATTTCAGAAGCTCAATTTTTTTTTTCAATGTCAGGATAATCGGATTGATAATCGGGGTCAGTCAGGAAATTTAGAAGATAAAATTAAGAAGCAGAGCTTGTGGTTGTATAATTATACTTTATGTACAGCACATTTATAAACGTCTAACTTTGGTAATCGTGATATGTAATAGAAAATATGTTACTTTTTTAATTTAGGATCGGATCATCTTTTTTTCAACGAAACTCCTCCTCTTCCTATAACCTACAACGCGAGGGCTGTTTAAAAACATGTAATTCACGAACACAAATGGTACCCAGATTCAGAGCAAGTGCCACCGCTTTACACAAAGACTCTTGCCTGACCCGGAATCGAACCAGTGCCCGTGATCTAAAGGCGACTTATCAAACCCCTAAACCAACAAGGCATTGATTGATATTTTGTGGAATGCTTTGCTAGAATACATATGGAGAACCAATCAACGAACAGTTATTCAGTTCAAACCAGTGAATAAAGAAAGTTTTACATAAGTAATTTGTTGCACAGAAAGTGGATCTGTAAGGGTCATGACTGGAGATAAAGAAAAGATAAGACAGTGATGCAATATACCGAAATATAAAATGAAAATAGCTCGTGGAACTATGACCCAAATACTCGAACAATAATAGTCGGTGATTAAACAACTGTTTATTACTTCTTAGTACGCATAAATTGCGATAATCACTACTATTATTTGCAATGTAGTGGATAGATTGAGAACAATTTGTTATAGATTATCAATGTTACAATGGTTTCTGAAAGATTTCAATCGTTTTTGATACTCAAATGGATTTATAATTTCTTGACTATTTACGGCTTGGTAGCAGTAGCTATACTGCTTTTTTTAAATTAGATGTTGAAGTAGGCGAATTCGTCAGTACTGTTATGCAGTGCTTATAATAAATAATAATAAATATCCTTGGACATTTCACACAACGCCATCTCGTCCCAAGTTAAGCAACTTAATGCTTGTGTTATGGTAACGAGATGGATGATAAACTACTTATATACATTTTTTTTTGTAAATACATACATGACACCCAGACTCCGAGCCAGTGCCTCTGGTTTAGACAAAGACACTGGCCCGACCCCGGAATCGAACCCGGGATCCGTTGATCGAAAAGCGGCACATCTGACCACTACACCAACGAGGCAGTCGACTACCTAATTACATCTTGAGGCTGTCGTAGGAGTCGACAAAAGGAAACCAAAAGCCGGAAACCTTGATGATTACCCCATATGTAGTGGAGGGGTAATTTATGTGCTGAGCAGTTGTAGTAGAATAACTGTAGCACTGTCCACTACTACTACTACTCAGCCCATAAATAGCCCACTGCCGAGTCGGGTCTCCTCCTGTTAGAGGGGGGGAAATTTGCCTATTGCGCCACGCTGGCCAGACGGGTGGGCACTGGGTTTCATTTCAAGATTTCCTTCTCTTGTGGCTAGGTTTTCGGCCTTGTCATTTCCTTCTGTCGGCACTTACGACTCCCACAGGGTGGAATAAGGTGGCGGCGCTATGTATTCTAAACCCGTCACGACACGGAATACTGTCCACTACCAACACCAAAACTCCCCTGGTAAAGGTCCGATATTACTTACGCGCAGGAACGTACGCCTTTGAGTACTGATATTTGGTTCCGGTATTCTGTTAAGATGTTCTTCCCATTAGCAACTGATTAACCGATATGCCATATAACTCTTGAAGATAACAGAAATTGTAACTAGGTATCTAAAGTAATATTACAAACGTTTGTCTGTTTGTTTGATTTAACACGCAAATCTATGGACTTACAGGTTCTAATTGAACAAATGTTTTTGTGTTCATCAAGCTACGACCAATAAAAGCGGAGAATGAATGAAAAATGCGTCAAAAACGGGGAAAAACTATATTTGAAAGCTTTCGTTGCATGCGCTGCGCTGCGTACGGTTAAAATTACACAAAAATTATGTATGACGGAATTACTTCCCATTAAAATGTCTAAATATTATTGGTAACAGTATAAGTCTGTCGAATAAGTTTAGCTCACTATGCTATTTTTTATGGTGACCAAATTTGTTCTAAAATTTTCTAAAATTATTTGCAGAAGTTTTTTTTATAAACAGGTTATTGATCCTTATCCAAATAAATACGTTATTAAACAAAAGTACAAAACTTTAAAAAGAATTGCCCATCCAAAAATACCGAGAATTGCCATCATTTGATTTCCACGAATATCTTAGGATATGTTATCACCATACGCCCATATCCGTATTGTGCAAGGGCGATCATCGGCGATTCCGCATTAAGGTCTGAAACTACCAATACGATTTTGTTTTTACACTATAACCTATTTATTGAAGAATGTTATAGTTTTTATAACATCAGGCTACGACAGAGTAATCTTAAGAGCTGGCCACAGCTAGTACAATATAAAGCTTGCCACAAACGAAAATATACTTAAGGGGCTGATACATTTTAAGCATTTAACTGTTGGCAAAAATTATTCGACAGTATTTCTGCCACAATTCTAAATAGGAAACTATTTTTGAAAATAGGCAAAACTTCCAGTACGAACTGTGAAAATTATTAGAATACCGTTGTAAATGCTAATATATGTCGGTTGCCGTCAGGCAGTCAATGTAATAACATTCTACTAGTTTGAAATTATATCCCTAGCCAATACTGCGGTACTGCCGCTAGCGTCCATCGTTCATTTCTCGCAAATAGAGTAAATTGATACGGAGTTTGCACTCCATTTTAAACTTTATTTGACTTATATTCTACTTTATTTGATGCTTTTAATAAGGTGTATCGGAATTCTGTAGATTGTTTACAGTTTCTTAAGTGTATTTGCTATCCTAAATAAATGTCTTGTACAGTTTGTGGTTCACCAATTAGGATTTATTTATAGCTGAGTAGTCCCCACAAAGGAGTCTCCTTAAACTCAAAATGAGAGTGGTTGTCAAGACTTTATGTGGCATCAAAAATTAAGTTAAGAAGCACTTTGATTGGTATTTTTGTATGATTTTATCGTGTTTTGCTCAAAAGTCGTGTTACCCATATTTTAAGTATGAAATTACTACATAAATCAAGCACTACACAAATGAGGCGCTACAAAGCAAGCCTGTATCCAATAATTGTGAAAGAAGATAACCTTAACCAATGTCTTGTTACTGAGGACGCCCGCGTTTATATGATAGATGGGAAAGAAACCTACTGCGCCAGACGGAGTTACGTCTAAAGATTTCCTGCTATTGCGACTAGATTTCCAACCTTAGTCACATCTGGGTGTACAATAAGTGTACACAGAGTCAACAGTATATTAAATATGACTGTTCAATGAAAGAATGGCAGGTAATATTCCTGCATTTGCATCATTTTGAAGCCATGCATACACATTAAGAACTACAATAGCCCCTTTTGAATTCACATCTCCCAAGATCGTGTTTCGGGATCGAACCAGAGCGGATGGCTTCTAATATTCTACGTGACTTCTTCGTGCAATAGATCGACTTGTAAAGATTCCATTAAGCTTTCCCTTGCGTTTTTTTTAATCGTATCTTGTGCTTCGTTGCTATTGTTAGAGAGAAATGGTTCGTAACGGTTATGCTTTTCCGCATTTTCTTCGTTCTTATTGCCCGTTCGAAACGTTTTTGCGCTGCGTTTGTAATTCAAAACATGTTACTTTTTGTTTGAGGCAAATACGCATTTCGTGGGTGACATAACAGGCCACTTTTGTTGGTTTCTTTTTCGGTTATTTAAATGTTATTATTAAAGTTAATTTCATGGAGAGAATTTATCCCGCTGTGCCATGCTGGCAAGACGGGTTGGCACAGGGTTTTTATCAAGATATCCTTCTCTTCTGGCTAAGTGATTTCTTGTTCTCTTTCGCTCCTTTTGCTGCCATTTACGCTACCTTCAGGATAGTATGGGTTGGTGACATTGTGTATTCCTAATCCATCACCATACGGAATGCTTATTCAGTAACTAATTATTATTTTATTACATAAATTCATCTATTATTTTGTTTTGTAGTAAAATTACAGTAATGTGATATAATTACTGTCTGTCTGGATTGTGAATAATTTTTGTTTTCAATGTTTTGGAGTTATTGTACAGAAAATGCATGATCGTTTGAAACATACAAATTAGTGGGTTTAATTTAAAGTGTCTTATTTCAATACCTGGTCTATTTTTTGTTATAAATGATATATTTTAATACTTAAATATAACAGGTTTTACTACTGCACTCTATTTTTGCACGCTAAAAGTTGCAAGTGCACATTTGATCTGTGCATAAAATGCATAGAGCGCACGACGCGACGGATTGGCGGGAAAACGCAAGCGTCGACAGAATAACAACGACTTTGCACCGAGACCGTAGACACTTCTAAAATATTTTTCTGTGCGGGTAAAGTTTTATTGGATAAAAAGTGTAACTAACATTAAAACCAAACGCTTCTAAAAATGAATTTTTTTTTCAAGTCGCGTATATTTTCATTGTTTACTTATGCAAAATGATTGAAAATAAAATTTTGGGTAGCGTGTGTAAAAATTTTAAAGTATTTTCTTAATTATGATTGGTGGTTTAAAATATAGAGTATGTTCTCTTTTATAGGAGACATTGATTAATTATTTTTTTCGTGAATCATATATTTGTAAGTAGCCTTTGCGATACAGTTTAGACCTAGACAAAAAAATAAAAAGAAAGCTCCTTCGTTTTCATATTTTTTATCAAAATTATGAGAATCCATATATTAAATACTTATTACTATGCACAAAAAAATGTGTTCTATATAGGATTTTAATAACCTTTTCTTTTTACAAAATATCACAGAAACGCATGCCTATATTTATCTCTCAGATAAGTTTCGTTGATAAATATTCCAACTGAGGCCGGTCTCTTAATTGTGTAAGCAAGTAGAGTCTTTAGCAATCAGTATTGTGGTTAATCCCTACAGACAATTTGCGCAGCTTAATTAGTGAGGGAAGATGAAAAATCACCCAGCAGCCTTAATCTCGCGAATTTTGAACACCGAATTTAAATAAATAGGCTATTTGTATGAGAACAATGCCTTTTAATAAAAGGAATGGCCTCTAAACTGTTCCATTTTTAAAGTAATGAAAGATGTTCACTTGTTTTTGAGTCTCGATTTTTTCAAATCGAGGCCGAATTAGTTTACGATTATGGTACTATGATATATGATATTATACCCCCCATGTAATTGGAGGAGACCCGACGCAGCAGTGGGTCATGTATGGGTTGAGTAGTAGTAGTAAGATACTAAGTTACTAACTCCCTACTAGATACACTAAAGTACGACATTAAAGGTGTACAAATTAGGTTAAATTCTAAGACTAATTAAAAATAGGTATATCTTCTAACATATGGTTCTTATCCGCCAGGTGGCATTCCGAAAAAAGTGGTTTGACTATTTGAAAGCCCTCTAACAAGTTCATTCGAATAAAATATTTCAATTTGATTTCTGCAGTAGAAAATGTACCCAATAGATTAAAAAAAACATCTATGAAAGCCTATGCCACACTAAGCAGCATGTTTGATTTGACGGTGCCTAGAGTTACGCTCACTTTATCTACTAGTTAAACTTATTACCTTTGCTCGACCTAGATCGAACCGGGACTGCGGACACTGGATATAGGTCGCAGGTCGCTTTCATAGAAGTTTTAGTTAGTTGACCAGAGTCCAAATAAAAAAAAACATTTTTTCTTTACAAGTTGGAAATCCTCATGACCGTGGGAGCCAGCGAGGTTATTATGTGACTAAAAAAAATATGGTAATTAGCACCCCGACCTTCCCATAAAAACCAACGCTGTCCCTCGATTGCTCGAATGAGGTATACGTACTTCTTTCAGGCGCTGTAAGCTTTAGTCCCTGATCTGGTGCATCGATCATAGCGGCTGCAGCTCCACGCCTGGCCTCCCCACAGCGTCTGCTATTGGTGGGTCCGTGTGGTGTGCATTAACACTAATTCTGTCACGAAACACGCTATTGAATTACTTAATGGTATTTTTTACTGTACTTAATTATGATGTATTTGTTAATACGTGAAGTGAAAACTTCGTAAAATCTTTTTACAAAAATTGCACCCAGTATAAAATTTGGTGCAGTTCTCTAATTATGGAAAATACAAATTATCCGTGTGGTTGATTATGAACACATAGTGTTATTTCATCTTGTCGTAAATATTGCCAAAAAGAAATGACAAAGTCGAAACCCAAGCTGCGAGGGAAGAAAAACTTAATTCAAACCCTGTGCCCACCGGTTTGATCAGCGTGGCACAGTAGACGATTACCCTCCATGTAACTGGAAGTGGGCCGACTCAGCATCTATGGGCTGACTATAAATAATCATCATCATCATCATTTCAGCCAAAAGACGTCCACTGCTGGTTATAGGCCTCCCCCAAGGATCTCCACAAAGGCCGATCCTGGGCCGCCTGACTATTAGTAGTATGGGAAAAATATTATTCGGTGTAAGCTTGAAGGTGAGCTGGATTATCTACATGTCTAATTCAATTAGCGTCTCCTTTAAATACCCTCAGATAGCAAGCAATGAGTTGAAGTTCTCTTGTATTGAAAATGCATTATCACTAGCATCATATCATCGATAGGACGTTAGAATTTGGGTGTGCTTAGTAACGTAACTGCAATCATCATCTTTTCTGAAATTGGTAATAAGTCGAGCCACCAACTTCCATATGGTATACAGTTGTTTGCAGTCCTGTTGTAAAAGTTATGTCCCAAAACCAAGATGGCGTCGCATCGTAAAATCGACGCATCTATATTTTAAGGGCGCGTATTGTCAATTTTATGGCGATACTTTCATCAGCCTTGCTTACGATTCCGATAATTTTATATTGTTGAATCTCGGGAATAAAATACAGATGAGCTTGAGGCGATGATCTGCGTCTGCGCGGTTTTTTATGAGATGGTGAAAGAAATCACTATGGGCTCCATCAGAAGGCTCAAAGTCACCCAAAGGGCAGTGGAGAGGGCTATGCTCGGAGTTTCCCTGCGAGATTGAATCAGAAATGAGGAGATACACAGGCGAACCAGGGTCACCGACATAGCCCACAGGATTGCCAAACTTAAGTGACAGTGGGCAGGGCACATAGCGCGCAGGACCGATGGGGCAGAAAAGTCCTCGAGTGGCGACCACGTTCCGGAAAGCGCAGTGCTGGTAGGCCTCCCACTCGGTGGACCGATGACCTAGTTAAGGTTGCCAGATAACAAGGGATGCGGGTGGCCCAGGACCGGCCTTTGTGGAAATCCTTGGGGGAGGCCTATGTCCCAGCAGTGAACGTCTTTTGGCTGAAATGATGATGATGAAAGAAATCAGGTAATGGAAAGCCTGTGTGCCATGTGATTTAGTACATTATTGTCGTTATTAGAATATAGAAGAAAATGATTAAAGGAGTGAAGGGGACTCAGATGTTCGTAAGACAAAATAATTTAGGAGCGATAGTCGCTTGTTTTTTCATTATTTATATATCAATTTAAAGTCAAGAAAGAAAATATCGTCACCAAACCGCAGCTCAATTTGCGAAGAGACGCCCCGAACCGATATCCATCAACCTCATCGTTTTCCAATTCTACTTTACTAAAGTCACTTTTTACCGCACTCCAAAGTTCCATTTTTTTGCCATTTCACACACACTTCACACCGACTCAACTAGCACGAGTATCTACGCCACTGGTTTCCAAACTTTGTGCTACGAGCCAACTTTGACATGCAAAAATGAGCTAGTGTGATTACAATCTACCAACTGGTGAAACCGTCGACGAGTATATCACATTTTTTTATCAAACGCAATAAGACCTTTATTAATTTCGGTTCTTTTACTTTACTACTGTTACGACTACTACTCAGCCAACAGATGGCCCACTGTTGAGTTGGGCCTCCTCCAGTTACATGTAGGGTCATTAATGCTGTATGCCACGCTGGCCATACGGGTTGGCATACGGTTTCGTATCAAGTTTAACTTCTCTTTCAGCTAGGTCATTTCCTTTTGTCGGCACTTACCACACCCTCAGAATGGAATGAGGTTTTTCACAAAACTTTAATAATTTACCCCACGCAAGGTGACTACCACCTTACATAACTACGTATCGGCATTCATAACAATATTCGCATCATTCATACGAATGTCCTTATTCACAATCCATCCATATCTTTTTGGGCCTTACGTTCATCCACATTTTGTATAGAAAATGCCACCAGTTCGGAATGCTGCTCTACAAAGAAGTATCGGGAAGCAACTCGGTAGTATCTTTTTTCAAATCTTATAAGGATTTAAAGGTACTGCGGAGTAAAAATGTCTCGTTTACAAAAACTATACAACATAGGGAGAGCGAGTTCAATAAGTCTGTGTATCTTTGATCAACTAATGTACGATAGTATGACTGAAGAATTATTTTATTCGGATAATTTATTTTTAATTAGGGTGGTTTATCACTATCACTACATAGTATAAAACAAAGTCGCATTCTTCTGTCCGTCCCTATGTATGCATAAATCTTTAAAACTACGCAACGGATTTTGAAGCGGTTTTTTTTAATAGATAGAGTGATTCAAGGGGAAGGTTTTTAAGTATAACCCACCCCCGCTTTGCACGGGCGCAGCCGGGGCGGGCCACTAGTATTTGATAAAACACGCCATGTGTAGATGGGATATTTGGGAAACAATAGTAAATAGCGACCACGGATTGCCAAGCTAGGCACCAGCAATAGATTTATCCTTTCTCAGTAAGTTTTATGAGTAAGCAATTTTTTTGTTAATGCCTGGATTTCTTCTAAGAAAGCAAATTGAAAATTTTAGTAGTTTCACACATTCTAGTGAGAAAAAATCACTATCGAACCACTTTATTCAAATTGTAGGTCTACACGTCAGATAAGGGACGAATTGGACGATTTCGAAAGTAATAGATGATAATTAGCTTCTTAGTATATTTTGTGATTTGTCTCCAGATACCTTTTTCATATAGACTTAATATTTAGTTCAGATTATTGACTCAAAAAACGTGATATTTATAGATCTTGTGAGGGTGAACCGAAAATATGATAAAAAGAGTGTCCATGGAGTTTCTTGCCTGTTCTTCTCCATAGGATCTACTTTTTGGAACATGCAACTAGATTCCTAACTTCACTTTTGACTTTTCAAAAACACCAGTAAATAGGTTCAATTGAAATAAATGATTTGAGTTTGAGTTTGACGTGATGACGTAAGATTCGTAGATTACTGTATTCTTAATAATATACGGATCCTTACTCCTAAAACAAAGATATCGCAAGTAGTCATAATTAACACACATTGCGTCGAGTATGCTCCAATTTCATAGAGGGAAATTATATAAATAATAATAAATAAATAAATATCCTTGGACATTTCACACAACGCCATCTCGTCCCAAGCTAAGCAACTTAATGCTTGTGTTATGGTAACGAGATGGATGATAAACTACTTATATACTTTTTTTTTTGTAAATACATACATATTATAGATAGAAATGACACCCAGACTTCGAGCCAGTGCCTCTGGTTTAGACAAAGACACTTGCCCGACCCCGGAATCGAACCCGGGACCCGTTGATCCAAAGGCGGCACATCTAATTACACTATAGTGCCACGCTGGCTAGACGGATGCCACAGAATAACTTGCTAATAGCTTTCCAATGGCTTCAAAATCGACTATTAACGTGTCTTTGACTGTCGACTTTGACAGTTTTGGTAACCTAATAATACTAGTGTCTGTTCAGGATGACACACACTTAAGACATATACTTGGCAAGAACGTTTGAATTTAGTAGATTAAAGATAGCAATTGCTCGGATAGGCACTTCAACAGAAAAATAGCAAGTTTAACGCATAATCAGATGGTAAGCGTTTACTATGAACGTTTCTGGATACTCGGGTGTCACTGACCCAGCAAGATAATGTGGAAATATGACGCTTGTTGCGGAGTTATTGTGGGTTCTTTCAGCTGCCAATACCATGTTTGCCAAATAGAGCTTGCAACATATAACTGCATCAATTCTCCTCATTCTATATCACGATCCATTTTATCATGTAAACGATAATTACAAACCTTCACTCCTTTCGACTTTTAGTCTCGCCACTGTCTGTGAAGAGAATCCATCTGAACAGAAACCTGACTGAACTAAGGCCACAGACGGTACCAAGACGACGACAGATGACGGCTAAACTGCGGGGCGTCGTGAGTAATGAACGCCGAACCATTACTCATTACAGTCCGTGACTTGCTGTGTGATGCGGCCTTTATTTCAACGCCACACTACTGTTTTCAAGATGATTTATGCGCCTCAGTTTTTTAGTTCTTTTTATCGAATAATGGATATTATTTCTTTAATTTCAGATTTATGAAAATGTAAGCTAAAGTTAGCTAAAGTTAGCTAATGTAAGCTAAGTTCATCACTTTTGTAACGTGGCTTCTTAACTTTTACAAACTGAAAAATACCTAAATTTCTTTTTATTCTTATGAACAAATATTATTCCTGTAAAGTTCCTTCTAAAGTTATATCCCTGTTTAATATTACCTGGAACTAAGAAACTCGCAAGCCAAAGCTTTTTTCAGTAGCAATATACTAAATATTCGTAAAGCATTTAGCAAAAAGGTTATATTACATAAAGGCATACTTTGCACTTGCATCTTACTTTCTTCTTTGCAAGCTAAAATATCTTAGTAAGTATTGCCAATTACAATATCATTTTCTCACCAACAAGGATGCAACGGGTAACATTAATGTAACAGGTTGTATAAACGGCATATCCATTCTACCTCATAATCTGCAGGTGAAATCGCTGCCTAGAAATGTTATAACCCCTGATTAAAATTCTCGCTTAGCATTAAATTACATCATCGGACTACGTTAAATAGATAAACGAATAAAAATTCAACATGGCACGAACAGCGGAAGTACGAACCACTTAGTACAGAGACGTCAAGAATAGTTTATGAATAGATTTGGGCAGTTATACCGTATCGGAAAATGATTAGCTCCCAACACATTATTATTGACAAGGTTCAATATGAGAAGCTTTTGTGAATCAGGCTTTTGAAATCTTGGAACTCGTGAAAAAAAATGAGAATAATGAGGATTATACATATTTGTATGCTAACGGTACGCCTCCCAAACATCTGTATGGACAGAAAAAAAATAAGATCCGAATCCATAATGTTACTCGTAATACTTGAGAAGTGAGAGAAATCAGTACTCAGATAAACGATAAGGGAATAACAGGAGGCAATCCTATTCTCCGTTCGCTATTGTTACACGAGCAATACAATGCAGTTGTAAATTTTTGGGTTCTTAACTCCACAATGTTCCCGTCATTAATCTATGAGGCCGCTGTAACATGAAGCGGGGTTGGGATCTTTTGTACCTGCTTCGCTCCTCGCCCCTTTGTACCCTGACATGTGCGGGGCAGGGACAAAAACCTTACGCAATATTGTCTGCGCCAAGACTTCGAATGATGTGAAAATAATACCGTGGAGTATAAAACCAGATATTCGATCAAGACGTGCTTCTTGAAATTTCGTGCGATCTGATCTTAATCTTGAGTGGAGAAGTTTTATTGCTCCGATCTGAAGTTTGTCTATCGGTGCTATTTTTAAAAATGTCACCCGCGGCCACTTCGATGTTTTTTCTATCACCTCGTTTCCACTAAGTTCTTGACATGCATTAACGCTTAACATCGACGCGCACTTTTTCTGTCAAATCTCCAGATGTGAGTGCATCATTAAAATCTTCTATGGCACCAAAAAGATCAAAAGTTATCTCCTCGGTTGGAGAGTCCCCCCCGAGCCCCGGTGTCCCTTTCCCTCAATCGGTCCCGTGTTGCAGGCAAGGCAACGGCAGTTTATATCGGGCAGTCACGGGTGCCGCTTGTCGTGCCCGAGCTTTCAACGTTGTTCGGAAATACATCGCGTCTGTGGAAACTGTTTCGTCGGTGCCATTTACATACGTGAAGTGAAACTGAATTTTGGAAACTGTGATGTAATTTCAGTTTGTACGTTTATCAATTTCGTGGATGTGACAAATTGTATATTCGTAGTGAAGTTATTGTGGATTGTTTTTTTTTGTTTAATTGAGTGCTGATGATTTTTACTTTGATTGTTTACGGGTAAATATTGAAGACCTTTTTAAAGTTTCTTTCAACGAGATATATGAAATAAAAACAAACAATTTCATGATTTGACGATGATGGTTAATCTGAAATGGAAACATAAGTATGTTATACGTTTATATTTCATTACTAATTTATGAATAGGTATTTTTAAAGGTTTCTCAGTAATAGTGAACTTATGAGTTATGACACTTTAAGGAAATATTTGTGAACTTAGCCATAAGCGATAATTGCCAAAACCTAAGCTCCTAATACTTCAATAATATATGGCATAATTACTAGCTCATGTTTAGCGATAACAAAAGAACGCCACATTAAGCATCATCAACTTTTCCTCTAACAGTATGACAGATACTGCTGATAAAAATAAGATTTACGACATGAACCGAGTCTACGATATGGAAGTTGGTCACGAACTTATCAGAATCTCACCAAGTGACAGCACCAAACAATAATGTAGCTTTTTTACGGGTTTCAACGGTAAAAGCGGCAGCAATTGTGTCGGTAGGAGAGGCTGGATCAGATAAATTCTAACAACATAAATAGGCTAATGTCAATTCCCATTACGATGCTTTGTGACGTGTTGAAGATGATTTCGGCAGATTACCTAAGGAAAAGCTTGTAATGATCTTTACGAGGCGACTTTGATTCTCTGATAAGAATAATTGTGAGATGATTGCGGTTAAGCAATAGTTGAAATTTTGATGTAAGTATATTTTTATGGGAAAAGATAGTTTTCAATCTCGTTAACAGTATACAGTACCTTAAAGAAATATAATGTTTAGACAAGAACGCCTCATATTCAAACATTTTAATATCTTTAAAGTAAGTTTATTTTTCGTTTTAACTGAAAATATTGTCTTATAAAGTAATAAATTAGTATGGAAAACAGAAGAAAGCAGTCTTTCTATAAATAACAATACTTCCTGTATTATTTAATAGAAAATAAATCCTGTATTTGGTTAGAAAATAATAAATACAACCATTACAATAAATTTATAACTTTTTTAAACATGGAAATTTCTTTAATAATACTTATTTGAATGGGATATTGGTTGTTAAGCCTAACTTGTATGAGATAGTATTGATTTGATATGCATACAAGATAAACCATCTCATGAATTTGTAGATACTATCGTACATTTAATTCATATGTATGAAGACGTTTCATATTTTAATTTACGCGTACCGAATATTTGTGTGTTAATCGATTGTTACTATCGGTGCCTTCACATGTGGCTATAACAAAAACTATTTCATGACGTGAATGACCTTTTTGTGAGACCTTCGGAGCTTCGGCGATACAGGAATTTATCGTAGATAATTTGTAGGTAGGAACCCTTTTAGGCCAAGGCTATCAATTAAAGTTTAGTGCTGGTTGTTAAAGATTAATATCCTAAAAGCATTTTCACGCTTGTCATCCTAAGCTGAGAAGTAGTGTTGTATTGTGAGGATGGTTGGCCACTGAATTAAGAAGAAAATGAAAATAATATATATATTATAAATGTATGTGTAAATCCTATGATATTGTCATCAACTTTATGTTGATGACAATTGAAGCACAGTTTTCTGATGAGAAACAAAACAACGGACGAGATTCTATAGTTTTATGGATAAGGCGGTTGGCCCAGTAATTATTACTACTTACTAGTATTAATCTGCTACTAATGTGTACATTTGTGTAATACTATACGTTTTCATTGATATTAAAAAATCCGCGAACATTTAAACAGGCAAGAGAGCTGACTAATCTACTGCGAGATTAATCTTTAACAATGTCACACGGGTAATATTTTAAAGAAAATAAATCAGTTGATTAATCAGGCGTTTATCTATTTTTTTTAATTTATCAGTATATTCATTATCTTTTTTCATTTCAGTCAATAAATTACCCACTACTGAGTCAAGGCTCCTGCAAATTCCTGGAGAGAATTAGCCTAGTGTGCAACGCTGGCGAGACGGGTTGTCACAGGGTCTGTATCAAGTTTTCCATCTTTTGTGGCTAGGTTACGACACGTCAGTAAAGTACAGATTATTATACAGCTGAAAGTAAACCATAATAGCTTCAAAGAAAATATACGCTTTGTCGTATGACTACTAAGGAAAAAAGTACATTCGCTGTTCCCTAAGTACGCTTTTTATATTCCAAATGTAATAAAAGCGCGATCGATGTAATGTGAGCACTCATTAAACATGCAAAAGTTGTGAGTGTTTACGAAGTCGATAACGTTGGATGCGCCTCTTATCTCTCGCGAAAGGGAATTACGTAAGTAACTTACTGGTTTCAAGAGACTCAACTAAAAGGCGAAATGTGCTTGCCAAGAGGTCGTAGCGCTGACATAAAATTTTGCCCAATTTGCTCTTATTTGTAATGGCAATTCTTTTCTTATAAAAATAGTGATTTTAAATTAATATTACGGTGTGTTATTTTCCTTATTGTAGTACTTTGATATCAGATATTTTATTTTCAACGGGTTTAGACATGTTTATAGTGCGATATACCTTTTCTTCTTCTTAACTTAGGAAATCTATACCTATTAGAAGAAGAAGATTATTATTATATTAGAAGATGTTAAATCAAAAGCTGCTTCTAATAGTTCGGAAAACTTTGGTATGAAACTATTATTTTTACAAGCTTCTACAGACATTCGACTAACATTCATACATATTATGTACTTATTTCCCAGTAGGTAGGTGAAACATTTGACAGCTATTTCAAATTTAAATTAAACACTTTTTAACGGATTTATTGCGTCTTTATTAGACACACAAAACCTAAGAATCAATTTAAATGTTTCCTATCACAACCCAAAGCATCACAACCCAAACCAGGACAATAGTCAGTTAAAAATGAAGACAAACTCGAAATGGTAATTCCTTCAACGTGCAAAACCTTTCAATGTTTACTTACAAAACGGATAAGATATACAACGGAAGCATGCTTATCAGTAGAGCATTGCAACTGATCTATGAAGCCGTGAAGTAATAAAGTTGATGGCAAGCTTGCGATTGCGTCGGCAACTACCATCGAGATATTCGCAAGTCCGCAATCGCCTTCCAGTTTTATTAGGTGAATCGATAGTGATAATAATCGGTTATATTGCATATATTTCATGGTTGTTGCGGCTGCATGAAGTCTTGGTGTTGCTTTGCATTCGATTTGTGTTGATGTGGATTGTATATTCTATACTATCTGTACTAGTATCTGTACAACTTTGAGGTTATTAAATAATTTTTGTTTTATGGCAAATCTTGCTGCACTTACTTTCTCATCCATACAAATTGAGGTATCAACAGTAGAGCTCAGATATCCTACGTACGAGCCTTGATGACAAACTACCCAAACTTTCCGAGTAAACCAATTAACGGAACTTTACCAATTTTCTTTGGTCACGTACCTTAAGAAAGACACGTGTCCCAGATAAGCATCTTCACCATCTCCGTACCTTTGAACCTCCCATAACTCCGCCGACTCCCAAAACACGAAAATAATGTCGCAATAGAAATTAGGTCACTACCTAATCTGGAGTTGGGATCACGCGCACGTACGCGCTCAGACTCTCCTAATAACCAACGTTAGGTGGTGCCGCAACGTAACCTAAGTTGGGTTCTGATGTAGCTTGGTTAATTGGGTGTAACTAGGAGGACAACATTACACTTCTTTGGAAAGTCTTTTAAACTAGGTAGTTCAAAATAATGACATAATTCCCTTCGAGACCAATTGGAACTATCTTCAATGACTTATTCGGGCAACCTCAATTGTGGACTATCCTTCATTAAATATAATAGTTTCCATAAATTAGCATAGTGTGATACTGTTTATTTAAAATCTATCAGTATCATTTTGAGCCAAAAGAAATCCACTGCTGGACCCATGAACCACCCGCATCCTTGATCCCGGTGACTTTAAGGACCAAGGGAATTGGGACACCACCACCTAATCTATCATCATAAGACTATTTTCGACTAGATTTAAAACATTGTATAACAATAATAAAATATGAAATATTGATATCAACTGAAACCGAAATCATCTTAACGCTGTGGGACTACACAGCATTGTTTTACTATGTACCTAATACCCTTAACTAGGATTAACAGCATTAAGTAATGCGGATCCTTGGCTCACGTTTCGTATTCTCATCTCATTGCCCTAATGATCGGAAGTTACACAAATAGTTTACTGTTAACTTGCTTTCGGTGGAATTCTGTTTGCTGTATTCATTCGGGTTTTCGAGAAGGGTGGGGTCCTACTGTCGGGTGGAGATATTATTTTTATTACTTTTAGATTAGTATAGTAGTAGCCAGTCTTAAAGTTCAAGAGCTTTCCCATGAAATTTGTTGTTAAATTCTTTGGAAGTTAATTGCGTAATTCAATTATCATGTTACACAGCGATGACTGGTGAAGAGGGATCGATCAAATGGTACGGCCAACTAGTATTTTGTTAAATGTTGAGTATTTTAATAATATTTGAAGATAAAATCACGGACTGAAAAGCATTTGATTCAGAATCAGTATTCATTGTTTTTATGCGAGTATTGACTATGTACGACATCACTTTCTCTTTCAACATTATGCGGTCGTTATTGTTTAGCAATTGATTGTCTAATTTACATATTTAATACGCTCGGAAATAAAGTAGGGTTTATTATTCTTTACCGCTTTCAAAGGAACCATATCAAACCTCGACTAGCTTATTATTATTCGGTAATCCCTCCACATATTTGCCGTATCATTATGGAACAACATGCCTAAATACACCCCGTAATATCATTTGGACTATTAGATAATTTTCCTTATTTGCAGTTTCATTATCATTACTGAAATTGTAGTATTTACGAATGTGAACTCTTATTGTAATATAAATTATCCTAAACAACATTTAGTTAATATATGTAAAATATATTATATTAAAATACATATAATAAACAGAATAATACTTCAAAACTTTAAAAACTGTACTACGTACTTACTACAGTGCAACCTTAATATAAGTTAGTACCTCAAAATAACGACTTCCTCGATTTAACAAATTTTTCGCAATCCCCTTGAATTGTCCATAAGAGTCAATGTAAAATATACCTTTACATTGCGAAGATTTTTTGCGAACAACCTGTTTATAACTATTTTCAACTAAAAAGTGTTAATACCTCTAATTAACGAATTTTATCAATCCAAACCCTTTAATTAACGATGATGAACGATGAGTATGTAATGTTGAGGTGAATACTTTTTTTTATCTTATCAAATTGTAGACCAATCTAACCTTAATAAAACAAACCTTTAACGAATTACTTGATATAACGAATATTTAATTATTCCCTACCTATTTGTTATATCAAGGTTGCACTGTATAACCAAAGCTTAAATAAAAAAACCCGTGTAATGTCTATTCGTATTCAAATAAAAAATTTGTCAGCTTTCGTCAGTCAGGTCTATTAAATTAAATAAATCGCTGTAGTAATAAGAGTTTTATATCAAATGCATAATTTATTTGCTGCCAATACGTAAAGCAAGTCTCCAAATAATTGTCATCGATTACATCAAGACTTTATCTCTTGTTAAGTAACATTGTATTATTTCCTCTTTCCTGAAATGCGTTTATCTCGCACCATAAAAGTTGTAAAACAACAAGAGGACTTTTTATTGGTTTGTTTTCGCACCTCTGCGCAACTAATGTTACTTTGTAGAGCACAACGGAGAAATAACGTCGCAAACGTCTTTATAATCCTATACAGCACTTCGGAATGTCGTCTAGTACAATGTAACTTTATAGAACAGTAACATTACTTTTAGGTCCGATATTGCATTGCGCAATTCTTGGTAATATTATTGGAATGTAAACAATAAAGTTGATCGAGTTACTTTTGCATAAACAAATGCTATTCCAAACGCTTTACGGGGGTTAAGTTACCTGCAATTAAAGAATTTCAAAATATGTTGTAATGCATATTTTGCTATGTACAGAAATATATACCCAGGCTTATTATAACATCTCACAGTGTGTTCACGCAACAAAAATGATGAAACGAAACGCAATGGAAAATTTCACTTAAATCTTCCTATTCGTTTCATTTTTCGACCGCTAACTTTTGTCATGTTCATCATATTGTAAAAATTATTTAGAATCTGTATTAACTACCTGGATTAAACACACAGTCAAAAAAACTGCACCTTATAATTTATCGACCTCAGTCGAGATATCAACACGGTAGATTGGAAGCTTAAACAATATCTAATGTTATGTTATCAATTTGTTACCTTGTCAGTCAATAAATTACCCACTGTGGAGACGGGCGTCCTCCTCATTTATGTAAGGAATTTAGTCTACTATGGCATACTGGACACTACAACACAGCCTCAGTAGCTCCGGTTCCTTCTCATAATTCTTTCAGAATATTGAAATTATTTTAGATGGAAAGAAAGGTTATTGTATACAGTTTTTATGATTATATTTTGACATATTCAGTAGCATTACTTTTCTGCACACTTTGTTCTTAATTTACATTTAAACTGCCATTTAAAATTAAAATGCCCGTTTCATCAGCTTAATTAAATGATAGGGACTTTTATGTTTCCAAATTACGCTTAACTTGTTCAAAATCTGTTGACGCACACTATCTGTTGTGTTCATCATTAAACTCTGTCGCTACTGTTTGAGTATCATGCTTTTAAGCTATTCAATGACCGTGTTTGGGATTTTTAAGATTAAATTCATTAGCATTATATCTTCTAATATTCACGTTCACAGCTAAAGCAGGGTAATGTTTTATTCTTCTAGTTTGTGAAGATTAATGTTATCTTTTTCTTTCTACAAACGATTCTCACTGACTCGGTTTTGATATTATAAAAAAACAATAAATTTCACATTGCAGGAAATGATGTCTTCACGGTTATGATCGTTTTATTTTGATTTATTCCCAACGTTTCAGACACTTTGCAGTGTCCGTGGTCGCGGGACGATCATTTCCTGCAATGTGCAAAGATCGTGAAAACCTAAGACATCATTAATAAATTTTACTTCAAAGGTATCATCAAATATGCATTGTTGTCCTTGTCGAGTAATTCCATTTGTGTCTTTGTCATAGTACATATTGACATGACATTAACCAGCAATAACCAAATCCTCAGTGTATCTTTCACGAGGTAATTTAAAATATTGCTAATTGTTGTTTGTATGACCTACTTATTTTAACCAAACATTATAAACGTTTACGTTTTCTGTTACATTGTGGTTTTCACAGATACCTTGTTTGCGGTTTTCTTCAAAAGCTCAAACATGTCCAATGTCTATAAAATCTCTTTCGTCACAGAAAATCGGTTCCTCGCCACAGGCTTCTACTCACCAGTCTGTAATAGGCCCATTAATTTTTTTTCCCCAAAACGACCCTAAAGGGCCAAATTAGATACGGTACAGTGCCATACAAAAGTGCTCTGTTCTACACCGCCTAATGACGTGGTGGGCTTGCACTGTAGAAATATGATAGAAGCTTCGGCAGTTCAAAGATATTTTTTTGATTTCATAAGTAATGTCAGTCATTTTCGTTTTTCAATTTCTGTCTCTATGATTTGTGAGATTAATTTTTTTAGAGTATAATGCACCATGTGATGGTCTAGTTGCTTTTTTCTATATTTGTCTGACAAATGTCTATCGGCTTCTTATAAGCTTGGAGAAGTCTATATTTCAACGCTTTTAGTAAGTAATCAATGTAAGTTTAAATTAATTGTATTGATTACAACAATTTGTCTGGTGACATTATTTTAACGAATTTATAGTTCACTAACCGATATTTGCGCACAATATTGCTAAACATATTATAAACTATACCAATACTTTGAAATATGAATTCCAATCTCAAGACTCACTCAAGAACAAGATATATAGACAGAGAGAGAGAGAGAGAGAGAGGACATAGAGTTATTCAATAGCACTAACTATTTTATTGTTAAAGTTATAACCGAAATTTTTCTGACCGATCTAAATCACCTAGTTGTCGTAAACTCTATCCGTGTGGCGACGAAATTAGAACACATATACATTCATCCCATTCCTTCCTAAGGGTGCCGTAAGAGCCGGCAAAAGGAAATGACAAGGTCGATAAGCTAGCCTGTACCAACCCGTCCGGCCAGCGTGGCAAGATAGGCTAATTGCCCTCCATCTAACTGGAGGAAGCCCGACTCAGCAGTGGGTCGTCTATGGGCTGAGTAGTAGTAGTAGTAGTAATAATTTTAATAAAAAGTAGAAGTTATATAAAATCACAATCATCACTATCACTATCACTACATAGTATAAAACAAAGTCGCTGTCGTCTGTCCGTCCCTATGTATGCTTAAATCTTTAAAACTACGCAACGGATTTTGAAGCGGTTTTCTTTAATAGATAGAGTGATTTAAGAGGAAGGTTTATATGTATAATGTATGCATAATTACACCCGAGCAACGTCGGGCGGGTCGCTAGTAAAAAATAAAATATAAAATTACAAAATCCAGAATTATAATAGTAGATATATTTTGTGACACTCTGTACAGTGTTGTAGAACCTTATATCGCCTCCATAACGCTCCATACCAAATGGTCTGACAGCAAATATTGTCCAGCTTTCATGTACTTAAAGGTGGCTTATTGTTTTAGGTGATGCGTGTGCGCAAGTGAAGATGGCGCGGGGGGGTGTCGTGCTCCTCGTGCTATGGGTGGTCGCCGTCACCGCCGATGGCAAACATGGTGAGTTTGACTTTTTTTCTACCAATGAGACAGCAGCAAATGTATTTTTTTTTGTTTTATAAAGGTTGTTGGCTGTGTTCGCAAGTAAATAATTTGCAACGCTATGATGATATTATTTTATTTATTTTTTTATTGTAGAAGCTCGTATTGATAATATTCAAGAATCGCTGCGTTATTTTGGCCAAAGCTTTTGCATTTTATCATATGCTGCTGTTAACATTTTCGTATAGGTAAATATTTACATAGTATTTTATGTAAATCAAAAGAAGAAGAATTTTTAGCATTTGCCAAAATAACATAACGAAAATGTGTTGCATTTTAAGAATGCATCTAAAATCTTTTTTATTATTTAATTTTGTATCACAACTTAGATTGCATGTCCAAACACCGCTTCCATAACATATAATACGCAATAAACATATTATGCTAGAGCTCAAATAACTTAGTCAATAAAATACAAGTAACATAGTGAACCGTTTATAACCAGTATTTAAGGACAAGGAGACCAGTTTACAAAGCACCATGCCATTACAGAAATGTTGAACCATAAAATTTCCTATAAAGTTTTAGAGATAAAGGGACCGTGAAGTTTCAAGTTGTTATTAATCAAAATTGAATGAAAAATAAAACCTAATTCTGGGTAAATATCGTTATGAATTCTGGTATCATAATAAATATAGGCAGATAAACTTGACGGAAATCTACAAATATATTTATAATTTTCAGTCAGTTTGTGATGGTGCTAAGGAATAGTATTTAACTTTAAAGCGCTCTATTTATTAATAACTTTAGAATTTAGAAGAACTTTAAATAATTAACTTTAGAACATGTTTAAATCCGACGAAGATATTGCATAAAGTGTATGTTCCCTTATTATCTTCAAGGAGTTAAAGTTTTGTTTTAATAGTAAAATATTTTTTGTTTGTTTAGTACAGTACATATTTTAATACTAAAAGCTATCTTTAATATTAATAATATAATATTAATTTATCTTTAAAACTATCAGCTTACTTTTACATTGAAAATTGCGATTAATTATAGAACCAAATATTTCCCCCCATGTATTTGGAGAAGGCTGGGCTCAGCAGTAGGTACGTCACTTAGGAGCTGATGGCAATGATCATAACGATGCACGTTTTACACGGAGGCAATTTTATTTACAATAAGCTATTTTTCTTGAGTAGCTTAAAAGCTACTGTCAAGAATCAAATATTTGTGTCAGAATTTTGCAACCTATATGCAAAATATAGGTTGCAAAATTCTGACATAAATATTTGATTCTTGACAGTAGCTTTTAAGCTACTGTCAAGAAGCCTTCTGATTTCAGAATGGAAAAGAATGGAAAATGGAATGGAAAAGTACAAATGTACAAAAAGCCTTTTCCATAAGCCAAATTAGGGCAAAACGTGTCTTAGTATCCACGATCAAAAAAGTACCGTGACGGATTTAGAATCCATCCACCACCCCATTTCATTCTGAGGGTGCTGTAAGAGCTGACAACAGGAAATAAAAACGGGCTGAGTAGTAGTAGATCAAACATATTAACAATATTGTCTTACCTACTGAAATATTTTCAGACATTTAATAAAATCAAACAGCTCTTTAAAGAATTATTAATTGCAAATTTAATTGTCGCAGTCCCGAAATTGGGCCGACGTTGAACATTTAATTTAAGAACTCTTAACTTTTATCTCGGCGTCTAATTACCATCGGTAATTTACGACTGCGACAATTTTCCACTGAAAGTAAAGGGTATAACAAAAACTACATAGATATTATGAAGTTAGCGAGAGCTACCTTAAAGGCTTCTTAAAAGTTTCTTCTTTGGATTGTGGGTGATTAAAAGAGATGGAGAAAGAGATTAATAGCTCGCAGGACCGACGCCCAATGGGGCAAAAAAGTCCTCGAGTGGCGACCGCGTTCTGGAAGGCGCAGCGCTGGTAGGCCTCCCACACGGTGGACCGACGACCTGGTTAAGGTCGCCGGAAAGCAGTGGATGCGGGCGGCCCAGGACCGGCCTTTGTGGAGATCCTTGGGGGAGGCCTATATCCAGCAGTGGACGTCTTTTGGCTGAAATGATGATGATATTGATGAAAAGAGATGGATGGATTGTAAGAATGAGGAATTGTGTATGAAAAGTGTGAATGTACGAGTATGCATGACGACTGATGGGTTTGTATACCACAAAGCGTGGTACTACGTACGTAATTTTAAATAAGACGATTTATAAGAGCTGTGTCATAAAACCTACTTAAATAAAGTTCCTTTTGAGTTTGACGTTTATTAGAACCAGATTTTTAATATCAAGACGTGTGTTAAAAAAATAACCTGGTAGCTTAATATTTTATGAACCATTGTTTTCTTTTTAAGCATTTATTATTATTTTTACCCTAATTACTTACTTATACTTTGAAAAAGAAACACAATTTATACATGAAACTGCTCCTTATTTACTTACTTATTTTACTTCGCAGCCTACAGATAACCCACTGCTGAGTCGGACCTCCTCCAGTTACATGGAGGGTAATGTGCCACGCTGGCCCGACGGCACAGGGTTTCATATCAAGTTTTCCTTCTATTGCGGCTAGGTGTTCGATCATATGATTTCTTTTTATCGGCTCTTACACCCTCAGGATGGAATGAGGAGGCGACATTATACATTCGAAATCCATCACGGCACGGCTTATTACGGCATACCCTGAATTATGGGTGTATCTGCTCTTTTTGTTATCTTTTATCTGCATTCCTAAAAAGTTGAGTAACTCAGTTGAAAAAAGCTAAGAAAAAACTTAAGAGCTTGCACCTAATCTCCAATCAGATAAGTGACAAAAAATTGTAACTGTCATCGACTTGTCCTAAAAAAGAGGCGATGTTCACAGTCGCAAAAAATAGTTTGTCTTCACGACTCGGCGATACAACTAACAAACACGACTTATCTAGGCGTAATGCGGGCGTCAGATCTTGAGCAACTTGGAGTAATAAAAAACTATAAGTGTGAACTTGTTTAAGTGTCGAGAGTTCCGTATTAGGACTAATATCCCATGGATTATTATCCCATGAACCTTTGTGGCACCGCAGGTGTCATTGACGTATTTACGCCAATCGTGTAGAAAGTCCCGATGGTGACCAATTTAGAAAACATATTGTCACCACCCCATTCCATTCTGAGGGTGTCGTAAGGTGCTATAAACCTAGTCAGCTGAAGTAAAAAGTTGAAGTTGAAGCATTCTTTTGCTTTTTGTAATGTTCTTTTAGATTTGTTGGTATAGATTTTAAAGTCTTAGGTTTTCACGATCTTTGCGCATTGCGGTAAAATGATGTCTTAACGGTTCTGTCTGTGTTCTTATAAAGAAATACCAACGTATTGAAAAAATTATGAGTTGAAGCGCTACTCCTGAAGTCCAATTAAATCACACAACAACTGTATTACGCCACATTATCTTCCTAATCAGTCTAATGCTCATCTAAATGCGTATAATGGCCCCGTTGCGTCCAAATACGAAATTCGTGACGGAACAGCACATAACATTGTCTTGCTAAGCGTCTCTCAGAAATAATGTTCGACTAAAAACTAGGGCAGCGTGATCTGAACGTGTGAAAATTATCGCCTCTTAATGAGGGGCAGAAACATAGTGTACTTGTACTCTATAGCAAGAAAAAAGTTCTAAGAACAAATCAAAATAATATTTTTAAAAAGGACGTGGTACCTACATTGTAAGCACTTTTAAAGACAATAATTGAAACTGTTAATAGAAAGCTAATAATGAAATTATAGACACAATATACTTCCCTTGTTTATAATATACTTTTTCATCCCCCCATCTCGGAAAGAGTATTTTTGCTCTTTGATATCTGAGTGCAAAAGCCGTTTTTATTCGCTAGAGAATAAAGTAAAGATTATTCTGTAATACTTACCTGTCATAATGTAGTAATTAATACCTAAACTGAAATAAAAGTGTACCTATCTTGTGATTGTAAACGTTTTTTTTTTTTTGCATATAGTCATTTCCTCGCTGAGGTGGAATGAAAAGTTACGTGTTGCACTCGAGTGCAAAGATTTTTCACCTCGTGCTCTTTTGATTCCCTCGCTAACGTTCAGGATTCTAATTTTGAATCCTTCGCTTGCTCGGTCATCAAAATTGAACACGCGGTTAAAAAGCAACTTTGCACTCTTGTATAACAAATAACTATTATTCGTTGAATGAAAAAGAGTGACGTGTAACGTATTTGCAAATATCAAAGTGCATAGTATCTTGTTTTTAGTTGTGACGTCACCAGTTTAGAAAGAGTTACTTTTTTAATATACGTAATTTGAATGATTTTAAGATTATAGCACTAAAGTGTTCAAATTCAATGCATATATCTTAGTGCTGTATTTGCAGACATATGATTGCAGTGTAGTGTACCGAAAAGGATAGTGAAGTTTTAGGACATCTGCACTTTAATTTAAGCAGATATAAGGTTACTGAAACTGGATGAACACAAAATGTAAAAGATTGAAGAGATACTGCGCACAGCCATTAACAATACTGCCGAAAGTATATACTAATGCAAAAAAAAACACAGTTTGTCCATTATCGTTGAAATCGGAAACGAGCACTCGAACACACCTCACATCTGCTCGCTTGAATGAAACAGAAAATAATAGCGAAAGACTCCCGCGAGACGCCATTATAACCCGACTAACAAAGGGATTATCTTGTTTGGGAACCTCTTGACTGGCACTCGTGTAGTCTTTGTACTATCATGTTACATTTCTACCGGTGACTCTAGGGATGGGAAAGTGAATGTTGTTCGACTTTTCTAAAGACTATGGAAAAGGGACTTGAAGTTTTAAATAGAGATCCTATTTAATATGAAAACTTTTATAAAAAAAATCCCGTATCACATACAACGAGACGTAAAAACAGCTGAATTTGTATTTTATTGGTAGCTCTACATTGTTACTATCTGATGGTTCTGCATAAAATTTAAGGGTAAATTTAATTTAATTTATCTAAATACTTAAGTAAAAAACCTAACTCGTGAGGACTACTTTCAAAATATATCAAACAATTTTAATTTGTTTTTTTAATCAGATACAAATATAACTTTATTTGTAAACTATCGATATATGAAAACCTCCTTACAACCCTAATTATACGTTGGCCATTGAAGCTGTTTTTGTGGGTGTGGTCACACTTTGTTCCTTTAGGGGTGAGAATTTGTCGGTTGTTTTCAAAAGGACCAAACTTTTTGCACCTTTTAAATGCATTGTGTAAATAGATTTTTACAGTTGACTACATTCTGTTTGGTAATTTGAAATTCATTTTGCTACATTTATTTTCATTCGAGATTTGAAAATGTATTTTGTTAGATAGTTCTTTTATTTGAGTTTCAGCTACTTCGAATACTTTTAAAAACTGTACAAGTCTCTTATTCAGGGGGAACAGTTCACTGTTTACTGCAAGTACAATAAAAATGTTCAAAATTCAGGAATCGTATAAACCCAATTTCATTGATTGAAATCTATACTGGATGAAACTGATATTCTATCTAACCTTGCGCTGCTAATCAATATTTAAATTTTAAATACTCCCTTTTAAAATTGGTGGTGGGAAATTACCGGTGGTGTAAAATACCCAGACTAATATGCCGAAAATTATTTATTACATATTTAAACTATTATAGTATAGTATAGATTGGGCTTGTGACACCGTGTATTCTAGATCCGATAACATAAAAAATTTATGATCTCCCAGCTTGGTATATTCCGCTTTGTGCGAATTTATAATGTTCAGTTTCTATTCTAAATTTATTCAACCTATGTTTCATTCGCCTAGCCCTCGTCTCATTCCCTATTCCTTCTTCATATAAATGTGTTTCGCGCCATATGTCTCCGGTTTAAGCGGACGCCCACTTCACCATTAAACTGATCGAGTGCATCTTTTTGCGTCTCGGGCGCTAAGTGCATTTGTGAGTACTGAGAGATCGTCTTCTACGACACGAAGTGAGAATTTGTTATCAGAATTAACTGCAATTTCTTGTAAATGAACACCACAGTTCGTGCGGTGACGGATTTAGAATATGTAATGTCACCATCTCATTCTATCGTGGTACCAAGATTATATTTTATGGTAAGAGGTTATTAAAGAAGCAGACACGTAGAAAATATATCCACAAAAGGATAGCTCGGCATGGAGATTCGTGCCATCTGGCCTTATTTGCATAAATCAGATTGAACCATTCCTTAGTTTCGCTTGTTAAATTAATCATAAATCTGTGATCCCAATGGAATCTAAAATCTAAAATGTTTATAAATCTTCAGATTAACCCACAGGGATCATGGAAAATGCCCATTTATACACCGCGTGTAGCTCTAATCTTTTACAAATAGAACATGAAAATATATAAAACGTCGTAAAATGTAGTGTCATTGAACTCTCTTGATAATAATTTTATTGAATCACAAACTTTATTAATGAACTCGTATGTAAATATATATATTAGATAACGTAACTTTCTTGATTTACAGCCGCTCTTATAAACACATAAAAGTTCCTGTTATCGCGCTCTCTCTATAAGATCGAGCGTTGGTCGCAATATTAGCGTCGAACCTGTGGAAATATAAAAACTCATACATACTTACACAACGTATACAGACTTACACAACTTATAGAGACTTATTAATATTTTCTGTGTACTCCAGATATTGATTTAAAATTCTAGAGGAAAATTTGTGTAGTCCTTTTTAACTGAGATATTATGTCATGCATAAATATGGTGACAATAATATCATTAATTGTTGATATTTTTATTCTATTCCGAAGGAAAGAAAGAAATAAAATTATAATATCTATTAAAAATGAAATTTCAATTAAATAATAAAGTGACTAAACCATTTTGACAAATTATTTCATAACATCAATCATCCCGAGAATATTTAGGCCACTAGCAATGCACTGAAGTAGAATTAAAGTACGTTTACCTATCGCATCTAGTTTAATTTTTTTGTTTAAATGCGTGCAGAACACACCGGTATTGAAGCCTTAGTCTCAGTAAATATACTAACAAAGCAAGGGATCAAAAATAATATTTACCATGTGGCGTTCAGTATTTCATAAGCGAAAGCGAATCCTTGCTCACGCGTTAATCGCTGTCAGCTTGACGCGGCCTTATCATAATATTAGGTGCAGTGTCCACATTTAAACGTTTTGTGAATCACTTAACGTCCGACTACATCTGTAAAGTATCAACTATGAAGAGTATCCCTCAATAAAGTTAATAGGAATCTCTAGTTTATTTTTATATACTATAGAGTGCTTTAATTTAGGCTGGAGATAACGAAATGTTGGGATGGTTTGAATATGGGTGGTATTATTTTAGTGATACAGATGGACAACGTAACTAATGTTAAAGGGTTCTTTGTACTTTATCTGGCTATTAGAGATATTTTTCTTGAGTCTTTTTAATTTGTATTTTTTTTGTATTCTTCATGTGATGAATTGATCTTGTTTCTTATGATATGTCACAATTTACAGTCAACAAAAAAGTTCTCAAGCCAAACTTACTTGTAATTCTCTCTTGGTCTCCGTTGGCCGGGTTTGTCATTTACAATAAAAGTACCATTAAAGTTTTACTTACACGTATTACAACCGAAAGAATTCTTTAGTGAACTGGTGAAACAAAAATTGTTTTCTCTTAAATCTCACTAAACTTCAAATGTTTCGTGACTTCTTTAAAGACTTCTGTTCTAGAAAAATCCCAGATAAAATGCATTATTCTTAATTTCCCTGCGCGAATGATGTTTGAGCTTTATAATTTTTTTAAATACACGGAATTCAACCTCCCTGTCTCAGAGCGTGTGTCTCTGACTTACACAAAGACTCTTGCCCGACTCGGAAATCGAACCGTGGACCCATGATCTAAACGTGACACGACACATCCAACCACTAAACCAACAAGTTTCTCGAAGCCAGAACTAAATAAGGATATTTTTTTAAATATAAAACTTGCTCTTTTGCTCGTTCTTCTGATTCTAAAACTTGATTCTTAATACCTAAGCTAAGTCTGTATGATTTACCTAGCACATCACAAGTGTATTGGTAGCGATTTTATAGACCGGTCAACTTATACTGGTCTTATCTTATCTGGACCATCAATTTATTACTTGCTTAATGGCATTCGACCAGGTTATAAAAGCCTGCTCACCTATGTTTATTCGCGTAAGTACAAATATTTGTATGCAAAACTATGCTGAGACCTGTTTTTATAGATTTTTAAATGGGTTTCCTTTTACTATGGAAATATCGCACTAAATATACTACCTATTACCTAAGTAAGCAAACGTAAACAGGGTTCAATAAAAATTTGTACCCTACACTTAAAGTAAAGGTTGACCTGAGTAATGATCGCGAGGGTTTCCACAAACTACTAGGTACTACGCAGCCCGTAAATGGCCCACTGCTGAGTCGGGCCTCCTCCATTTATAGGGAGGGTCATTAGCCTACTGTACCACGTCGGCCAGACGGGTTGGCACAGGGTTTCGTATCAAGTTTTCCTTCTCTTGCGGCTAGGTTTTCGAACTTGTCATTACATTTTCTCGGCTCTCACACCCTCAGGATGGTATAGGGTGGAGACAATATGTATTCTTAATTCGTCACCACACGGAATACTACTTAAATTCATGTTAAATTGTATTTCTATGCAAGTACGCCGTCTAGTGCTATCTAACAGCCCCAGATGTCTCCCATCTCTATAACATTATCGCACTCGATTGTTACGACACTGTAGGATGGAATGGGGTGGTGACACTATGTATTTTAAAGTCATCACTGCACGGATTCTGTTTCTTAACCTTCATTGGAAGTAATCTTTAACTGGTCACCTGGTAAAGGTCATCGTAACCTAATGGATCCATCACAGGACCTACCTTTGTGGAAATTCTTGGAGGAGGCCTATGGCCAACAGCGGCCTTCTTTTGGCTCAAAAAAAATTGATGATGAAATCAATTATAATATTCCTATATCTTTTTTTATTTCTTTTTTTTTAACGAAACCCCTGCTATAACCTTTGTCGCGGGGGCAGTTTACCAACATGTAATTAACGAGCACAAATGACACCCAGACTCCGAGCCAGTGCCTCTGGTTTAGACAAAGACACTTGCCTGACTCCGGAATCGAACCCGGGACCCGTTGATTCAAAGGCGGCACATCTAAGCACTCGACCAACGAGGCAGTCAAATCTAAATATCTAGTATGTTAAAATATTGACTTTACCTTCACAAATTTATAATTAAACGAGCCGGAAAATGCTCAACTTTATTAAATTAAGATTCGTAAAAGCCGTTCAAATATTTACAGCAAACTCTTTAAAACTGTTTAATGATTCATCCCCACTTAAAACTCAAAGTTATAAACAAACAACCGATGGAATATTCTTAATGCATCATTTCAACTGAAATTACCCACTAATGAGACGGGCCTCCTCCAATTTCTTGATACATAATAAATTACCCTAAAAGCTAAACTTGAAATTAGAAATACGCAAAAAGCTCAGTTTATCTGCAGCCTTATCATCATAAGTTAAATCCATAAAGGACCCACTACTGAGTCGGGACTCCTCCAAATTCATGGAGGGAAGTTTTCCTATTGCACATCGCTGACGCAAGACGGGTTGGCACAGGGTTTGTATCAAGATTTCCTTCTCTTGCGGCTATGTGATCTGCTTCTTACGTTATCTTACGACACTCTCAGGAGTGTGTGTTAGTGACATTGTGTGTGTATAAGTAAATAGTAGCTGGATTTAACATAGGTAGCCGTCATCCAACCAATTTTTATGGTCAGCCTATTTAAATAACTTGAAAGGTTTTTTTTGGTGGACGTTGACAAAGTGGAGGCCATCTATAACCTGCTGCGCATCTAGAATGCTATATATCGGCAGTAATTAATCCCTACTATCATGTAATATGGCAATGGAGAGGGCTATGCTCGGAGTTTCCCTGCGAGATCGAATCAGAAATGAGGAGATACGCAGGCAAAGCAGGGTCACTGACATAGCCCACAAGATTGCCAAACTTAAGTGGCAGTGGGCAGGGCACATAGCGCACAGGACCGACGCCCGATGGGGCAGAAAAGTCCTCGACTGGCGACCGCGTTCCGGAAAGCGCAGTGCTGGTAGGCCTCCCACACGGTGGACCGATGACCTGATTAAGGTCGCCGGAAAACGATGGATGCGGGTGGCCCAGGACCGGCCTTTGTGGAAATCCTTGGCCTTCCGCCTATGTCCAGCAGTGGACGTCTTTTTGCTGAAATGATGATGATCGTGTATTAGGGGACTACTTGACGGATCGACATTATTATTAGCTAGTTGCGTACGTACGTAGTCATTGCGTAATAAATGCATTTTTTTTTCATTATTCTATCCCAAAAATTGGAGCCTTTTATTTAGATCGTTTCTCATTCGTTGGCTTAAATGATTTTTTGTTTTGTTTAGAACGCTGTGTAATAAATAAAATTGGAGTGTCTGTTTGTAATAATAAAATAAGCACATTTTACTAAATGCGTAAGTATGTATGCACAGTATATAACCAATATATCATTTTTTAACAGTTTGTTTGTCTGTTCGTTCCGGCTAATCTCTGGAACGGCTGGACCGACTTTAACGGGATTTTCACTGATAGGTAGCTGATGATATAAGGAGTAACTTAGGCTACTTCTTTTTACTAGCTTCGCCCCGCGGGTATCATCGCACCCGTGCGAAGCCGGGACGGGTCGCTCGTAATATATACAAACTTATGACTGGTGACAAATTGATTTAATTTTTTTAAGTTGATAGTTGTGTTATTCTATTCTTTGAAATAAATCTGCTTCGATATTTGAAAATCTGTTTTGTAGTTTTATTAGCGGTTTTTCAGAATATTGTTTTTAACATTTGTAGTACTTAATTTAAGGATGTAATTTGAACATTATATCGTACAAGCAAAATATGCCCACAAAAAGACTTATAGCAAAGAACACGAATAGGGTTTAAAAATTCATTTGTAATCTGGCAACGGTAACCCAATCAGAATAGAATTTCGATCCATTTAGAACGCCATGATTTTAAACTTCCAAGGAATTTTAAAACAAAGAAAACAGGCCATCTATTATGGAATGGAGTTCCATAATGGAATTTGAAGAACGATAAGTGTTTGTTTATAGGTTGGAATGGAAATAAGTAAGATAATATTTCGTAGCTTTTGGAGTAATTTGTCCGTATGGTGACGGATTTAGAATAAATAAAGTCACCACCCCATTCCACCCTAAGGGTCTCTTAAGGGTAACTTGATACAAAGCCCTGTGCCAACCCGTCTGGCCAGCGTGGCACAGTAGGCTTATTACACTCGATGTCACTGGAGGAGGCCAAACTCAACAGTGGGTCATTTATGGGTAGAATACTTTTATTCACAACAAACATTTTATTGACCTCTGTGTGTTGTTCTCTCTTTAAATTCTTGTGAAGAATTAAATGCTAACAAAAAATGTAATCCAACTTAAAAAAAGAAAAGTGAAGAATTTGTGTAAAGTTATCCCTAATTGGGAACATTAACATCGGTTTCAATTTTATTCGGAATCGTCTTATGTTTATTTTATTAAAAAGATTTTATTGTATTATATTTGGTGCATTGTAAGTCTAGACTGGAAGACTTGGATGTGTCGCCTTTGAATCACTGGTCCCCGGTCAGATTTCAGGGTCTGACAAGTGTCTGTGTAAACTAGAGGCACTTGCTTCTGGAGTTCGGGTGTCATTTGTATTCGTTAATGTCATATTTATAAACAGCAAACGCGATGCAAGTTATACAAAGAGCAGGAGCCTTATTTAAAAAAAAATATTTGTTGTCACCTTTGGAATTGCAACGCAATCATAATAGACGGAATTGGAAAGCTCACATCAACGATTGGCATCGACCACAATGTATGAGTTCTTAAGCCCTGAGTACACACGCATAAACATGTCAAGTATATTTTGAAAACGTCACGTGAATGCTCCTGACAAGACATTTTATATAACCAATACGACTGTATTAAATACAATGATTGCAAGAAGTAACACCGTTCCTTACTTTTCCGTGGCTTCCATAGAAGGTTTTTAACTCAGTGTATCCTAAGCTTAACTCACTTTTATATTCATTGTTTATTTTAAATAATATATGTTTCTATCTTTATTATTCCAAGTGAATTGAAGTAAAATTTATCCACTGCTTCTATTTCAACTATTAAAGATATTCACCAGTTTGACGGCAAAACTAGAATACTTGTTGGCCAAAAATAGAAGAAGGAATAGAAATAGAACTCTATTTCGAGGTTTCCTCGTGCGATTCTTTACTTATTTGGCTTAAAACTAATAATACAATATCTTTTAGGATGCTATCGTAATAAAAATTCCGACCGCATATTAATTCGTACAAATATCATCGTGATTATTCCTTATTATGCCAGATTTAATATTACTTCAATCAAAAACGATATAACCTCTCATTTAATATAACTTTATTTATAACAATTGAAGGTTATCATGAATATTCCTAAAAGTTTTTTTCTTTAAGAGACACAGTTCCATGCAGATGTAGCTTGTCAACAATAATTGTGGTTATAGCACTTCTGAATAGAAATAAATAATTAATATGCAAGTTGCTGAGCTCTCATGCTATTAGCGGCACGTGTACCTCAAGCTTAAATTACAAATATCGTGACGGCCCATCGGTTTAGTTACGCTTCTTGTAACAGCACGTTCAAATGGAGTTTCGTCACTTGAACCGATAACACTTGTAGGAATCGTGAACAAGAGTTATGAAGGAAGTTAGGGCTGCAACTTCCATTTTGAGACATGGAATAATTTACACAAGCTTATGTGATAATAATGAGATAGTTGAAAGGTGGAAACGTTACATAGAAGATTTATATAAAGGCGATGGTTTGTTGGCGAACGATATAGAAATAATAGATCAAGTTGAGAAAGACGAACTGGGCCCTACCATTCTTAGAGAAGAGTTTGACAGTGCCATTAAAAGTATACCAAATGGAAAGGCAGCAGGAAATGACCAAATCTACATAGAGATGTTAAAGTACAATGATAGCGAAATATTGATGACCGAGCTATATCAATTAATTCAGAACATGTATTTAACGGGACAAGTCCCCAATGATTTTAAAGTGAGCAAAACTGTAACTCTACCGAAAAAATTAAACACACTTAAATGTGAAGAACATAGAACTATAAGCTTAATATCACATGCCTCTAAAATACTTCTTAAAATTATTCAAAATAGAATTCGACAAAAAGCGGAATGCTTCGTAGCAGATGAACAATATGGTTTTCAGAGGAACAAAGGTACGAGGGAAGCAATATTAGCATTAAAATTAATTACCGGCAGAAGAATGGATTTGGGCCTAGACACTCACATAGCTTTCATAGACCTAGAGAAAGCGTTTGATAGGGTAGACTGGAAATTAATGATGGAAGCTCTCAAGCACGCTGGATTGGATTACAGAGACAGAAAGGTTATCCTAGAATTATACAAAGAACAACAGACGATCATAGAAATTGGCGAACATCAAGGAAGAGCAGAAATAAGAAAAGGAGTAAGACAGGGTTGTCCACTCTCACCGCTAATATTTAACATTTTTATAGAATGCGCTATTAATAAGATTAAAATCAAGTCAGAGGGAGGTGTCAAAATTAACGGCGAAAAGATACACTTCATAAGATTCGCGGATGATATAGCAGCTTTAGCAGAAAGTAGAGACCAATTACAAAAACTTTTGGAGTCCATGAACAAAATTTTCAGAGAATTCAGCCTAAAAATAAACGAAACAAAAACAAAAATTTTAGTAACATCCAAAAATACACGCTTACACACACCAATTATTCTAAATTCCAAACCAATCCAACAAGTAGACAATTTTAAATATTTAGGCAGCTCCATAACTCATGAAGCCAGATGTACGGCAGATATAATTACTCGAATAGCAATAGCAAAAGCAGCATTTAACAACAAAAAACACTTATTCGGCTCTAAAATAGCAAAGAACATAAGAAAACGCTTAATTAAAACGTACATCTGGAGCATAGCACTGTACGGATCAGAGACGTGGACAATGACACAAAGAGACAGAGAAAGATTGGAAGCATTTGAAATGTGGTGCTGGAGGAGGATGGAAAGAATAAGCTGGATGGAAAAACTAACAAACCAAGAAGTATTAGAAAGAGTAGAAGAAAGGAGAAGCCTGTTGACCTGCATAGACAACAGAAGAGGAAAGATGATTGGGCATTTGATACGACACGACACACTTATGACAACTATCATAGAAGGGAAGGTAGAAGGGAAGAGAGGACGAGGAAGACCTAGGAGAAGCTTTTTCGATCAAATTAAGGAAAAAGTGAATGTCGGTTCGTATCAAATGGTCAAGGAGCTAGCAGAAGATCGAGATGCTTGGAAGAAACTCCACCGACAAGAGCATGGCTCTTAAATTTAAGAAGATGTGATCACATTTGCATATTACATATACAGTTTAATTATTAGCTCTTTCGAAAATCTGTAAAATAGAATAGAATAGTATAAACTGAGGCCTGACTCAGCAGTGGTGCATTTATGGACTGAGTAGAAGTAGTAATAGTATACTCTGTGTAGTACACACATACAGTAGATTGATAACATGGCGACAGAATAAAACATTTTTTTTTATTAATTACACTAAGTGCGGTCTTATCGCAGTAGGCCTCTTTTACAGAGAACAACCAACCCCAAATTATGTAGATGACTTGTTATTGTTTGTTTATCGTCATTATCTTGTTTACTATATATCACAACAATAACCGACCATTATACATAGCAACAATGTCCTAATAAGAAACAGTCAACAAAGCAAGTAAAAAGTGCTCCAAAATGAAGATTATTCAAATAATGTTTTACAAATTTCTTACATTAACCACAACTAACAGAAAATCTAGTTGTAAAAAAGGGTTTTGGAACTAATCTGTAATATTTTGTAACTACAAACACGCCACATACTTATATTTTCATAGAAAATACATGCAGCCCTAACCCTAACATCGGCCTACATCGTAAAGCATTGATTGAAACCAGTCACCAGTAAATGCACGTATCAATAGAAAATGCGATAACAACTGTAGTTGGATCAGTAACATTAATTAAAATTCTGATAAAAGCATCGAACGAATCATCGGAACACTCGCTTACGAAACAACTTAGTGGCAATAAAGCCGTTAATCAAATTGTGAGTGCTAAAAACCAATTAATACTGACAAGAGTCTTGCACAATCGGGACGGAGAAAGAGTACAAATCAAACGCCTGTCCGGACAATAAAATAGAATATTATAATTGAGTTCACCTTCGTCAGAATAAATGAGCATGTGACAAGATGATTGTTTTCGTTGATGAGAAAGCCCCCAATTAAGTGGTCCGGGAATAGGCTGGTTTATTTTGTAATTAAACATTTCTTTAATAGTTTTTACGTATCAATGCGAGCGTGACCAACTAAGTAGATCGTGTTGCCTTTGGTTTTATGAGTAAACTTATTTCTTTTAATGAAATACTTAAGACAACATGTTACGATTTATGGAGTTCTATACAAAATTATAAACTTGTTTATTAGTATCAACGTGTGAACTAATCTTACTAATAAATGATTCACTATGGCTCCATAAAGTTTATGGAGAGATATACTATGCAATTATGCCCAGACGGGCGGGTGAGTTTTTTAGTCCCAGACTGATATCCTATTTTTCTTGTTTGGTGGCCGCATTAACAAAGATATTATATATTCATTGTTGATGTCATTATATCATCTGTGCTCAATCCCAAATCAATACAAATAAATCCGTATTTAGGTCAAGCAGACACCTGAAAATCCAAACACTAAATAGGTATTTTAATCATTTACGTATAATTGAATTCTGTCAAGCGAAAAACGTTTTCCGAAACAAATATATTAAGGAAAATAGATTTCAAGAAGGAAATATCGTCCGGTCCCCACGAAAACGGAAATAGAAATAAGCTGAACGGAAGTAAAACTAATTAAGTTATCCACGCTTCGTTCGGGTTGCGGTTTATTTTCGTACAATTCCCTAGTTCAAATAATGGTAATACTGTCAACATTGTAGACGTAACATACTCCGATGTGCTGATAGCAATTTTAGGCGCAAATTTTAGTTAGGGTAGAAATTAGTGGTGGTGCTACACCAGAATGAGTTTTATGATTACACATTAAAGTAGATTTTGGTTTCAACAAAGATGCGTTCATGGAATGGAGTGAACGGTATCAAAACATCTATGTTTTGCGTGTAAATAGGCGCGAGTGAAGCTTCAAACCAGGTGCTGGGTTGGAGTGAAATCGATGGCAATCTTGGAGGGTACATGTTATTATGACAGTTGCTATTTATCTCAGACGACACGACGTATATTTTACAACTCCGCAATTAGAATATGTCTGAATTTAAGTGGGAGCTATTAGCTATATTAGCGCTTGTGTTCAATAAAGTTTTAATTGGTCTTTACATTTTGATGTTTAGAAGATCATATAAAGGTCTGAATTTCATTGTTTTTGATGTACAATTTAGAACTTTATTGATATCATATTTTATATCTTATCATATATCTTGTAAAAAAGTGTTCCCAGTAACGTTGTAATATTATTTTTCTTTGTTACAGATTTATCAAACTCAACAGAGTCGGAACATACCACGTCAGTGCCAACACCGCCTATACCTTTGCGACCAGAATACGCCCATCCTGCTGGGGTTGAAGCTTTAGATCCTTATAATTCAGAGAAAGCCTACCAAGCTGCACATCACAAAGATTACTTAGACAAAGACTATGACCAAGAGTCTCCAAAAGAAGATGAAGATGACAATAGAGATAACGCAGATGAACTACCATCTTTATCCGGAGATCATCTATTACAGAGCTCAACTGATAATTTGCCGCTGTTTCTTTTAGAACCTCAGCATGCGTTTGTTGTTAGAAACAAGCCAGCGTTGCTGAAGTGTCGAGCTGCTAATGCTTTACAAGTGTATTTCCAATGTAATGATATTAGGTCAGTGGCGAGTACACAGTTTGAGTTCGTGGATCCACAAAATGGCATCAGGATTGTTGAAGCAGAATGCAATGTGACAAGAGATCAGCTAGATGAATATTTTGGAGAAGATAGATTCACGTGTACGTGTAATGCCTGGAGTAGTAGAGGGGATATTCGGAGTCAACCTGCTATCGTCGAATTGGCTTGTGAGTATCTATTTATTTTTAATGAATTGTGTGTAAAAAACATGAATTTTACAGAAAATTTTTATATCATTGTTGAAGATTTCCATATAGACATCCACTGACTGAAACTTTATACCATTATTCATAAAAAATACTAGGAACGGTTATAAAAATATATTGTTTCCTGTCGAATTGGGCCGTAGAGCGTAGTACATTTCATCAAAACTCATAATTCGTGGCCAGTTTCCGCGGACGGTTTTAGAACAACCCAGTTGTGCACGTTCTCCTATCTTCGGTCAAAGACATTTTCCTTATACCTTAAAATGCAGTTCTTTATAATAAAAACTTAAGTAATATTTTTACAAAAAAAACTTGTTTTTTTTTTTCAAACTTAATCGTTCTATTTACATCTCTGTACTATTTGTTATATCGCTGTAGATGTTCATACGTGATGAAAATGTTACGTACAGATCGTCAAATTTTACGAGTAAACCTATAAAATCTATAGTAGCCGAGTTCTAGTCACGAAAAACGTGATCCACTCAAATGTAAAAGGATTGTAACTAAGATAGATGTAGTTGAATTTAATATTAAATACTTGAATTCTATTAACTTTGCTTCGTGTAAAAGTCAAATTATACTTACTTACTTGACAGTGTGTCAAGCCATTCCAATAAGAACTGAACTAAAAACACAAATTTTATCACATAATATAAGTCCTGTTTTACATAAGACATTGAATAAATTTATTCAGATTTATGTAGGGTTATGTGCTATTATTGTCGGTGAATAAGTTTCTTAATTCGGTTATTTCGGCTCTAAACACTTTCCATAAGTCTTATAGCAAATTTCTTCATTTCAATTAAATATAATAATTTAAGAACGGGTTATCGAAGATAGGTTAAAAATAATCATAATAATAGATTTAAAAATGGTTAAAGAATTAAGGCTGAGAGTATAACAGCTTTTGAATATATATGCACAAATGAGCAGTTTGACAACTGCTCATTTGTGCATCATGGATTACTCACACGGCAACACTGTACATTCACAAAGTTAGTATTGATCTATTTTACACATATTCAGTAAACCCATTCATTAGTAGCTGGTTGTAAATAAATCAATTAGAACAAACCAGAGCTTTTAACTTATTAAACTTAGCCAGAGTGTATTGTGCGGTCTTAAAATAACACAGCACTTGACCGCCAGTGTTGGCCAACACACATAAATCGAGCCAACGGTCAGGCAGACGTTTATTTAATATGCATAGAAGATTTACCACGAATGGGTATTGAATTTAATCGGGCAACCGTCCGTAATACACTTTATGGACAAAATTAATGGCAGTCATGCATCATGGCCAAGAATTTGATGGCAGCAACGGCAGTGCGTTCATTTGTCTTGTCAAAACACCCGTCTTTTTGTGAACAGCGCTGAATGATGTCTTGTGAAACTGATATTGTTTTTGTGTTTGACACCGAATATCTTGCGGTATATTATGAGGAGAACATAAAAAAGTTAAACACGACTGCGAGTGGCTCGAACGATTTCACAATGATCAAAACACGGATTTTACGATACTTTAACTGCATCTTCAATTTTATGATATAGACGTAGGCAACGGTATGGGTAACGAATAACGTATATTGTTCGCATATACTCGTATATAAGAGAAAATATTATGATCGTATATCATAAAATATCATATTATAGTTATTATTATAATTGATAACATAAAATATGATGGTTCTAAAATAAACTACTTTCCTACTGTGTGACATATAAAGAAACAAATATATAGAGGTACGTATTTAGCTAAAAACTATTTATGTTAATGTTTGATTGGATTCTGTACTTTAGATATGGGAATGGTAATAATTTTGATACTAAGATTGAAAATGTAATAAGAATTTAACTAGAATAAAATGATGTAAGTATCCATATTTAATAAGAGTTACATATTAAACAAACTGTAACCCAAATTTCTATACGAATCTTTAACATTAATTTATTCATAACAAACTTGCACTATGTTTGATCTTTTAAATGTAAAGTTCATTGTATCCGAAGCTTATCGACACAGTCGCAAGTAGGACAGCAGTTAGACGCCGGCTATGTAATAAATCGTCAATTTAGAAATTGTTTGATATCGGTTATTGCCGACTGGCCTTTTAGTTTAGATGATGCAATCATATCAATAGAATATTTTGCGTAGTAACTGCAGCTCGAAGAACAAACTAATAATGGTTGTTTTATTTACGTTAAAAAATTTAATTTTGAAATTGTTTTTAATTTCTATAAGTTATTTATCCACCTCTCCACCTTATTCATTTGAAATTCGTGAATACTCACAATATTTAATATATAAGGAGAGAATGATTAAAACTATTATTTAACTTGCACTATTATAATTCAAGTTCAAAGTGACAGGAAAAGAAACTGAAAGGAATAGAAAGACAAATACCCGAGAGTACCACTCAGTTCACAATAGTCATCATTTCACAAATGTGAATGATATACTTCAAAGCAATGTGGCAGTTAAACCGAACAAAACCGTACGTCCTTAAACAGTAGAAACTCATAAATGTCTAAATATACTCGGGAGCAGAATCAGGAGAGACAACTGTGGCTCCTAATTGTGCGAACTCACAATGCGCAATAAATCCTCGACTTTACTGTTTTAATTATATATGAAGTTTAAACATGAAGAGTGGAAAGCGAATGTGAAGGATTGATTAGACATGTATGTGAACAATTAAATAAAGGTGTACATGATGATATTCTAATATCGTTTATAGGTAATTAAGATTTGAATTTTAAGAAACTTCTGTAGAACAAAGTCACTCAGAATTTAACATTTTAGAATTATGGGAACCATTATTTTGACCTGTTATTTTAAAAGTAGTTTGTTACACTTTCAACACCTATCATGAAACTCATAACCGAAAAATTATTAAGACAAATAAATCTAATGATTTGCGTATTTGGTACGAAATTCTAAACTACAACCCTCAAAATAAGTTCCATCCTAATAATACTGGCAGTAAAAGCACACACGTCTTATCCTAATAGACCATAAAACTATACATAGAAAACACTTGAGTGCATAATCCTACTGCACGTAAGACAACCCTATTTAACAGTAAAACAGCATCTAAGAAGCTATTAACAGTAATAGATGGAGAATGGTAAGTGCGCGTAAAAGTGTCAGTACTAATTCTCCCACTACGATTTACTATGGGCAAGTCGAAAACTGATGTTTTCATGTTAACACTCCCAGAAACTTCTAATGGAACAGCAAACATCTTGATATCTAAATTTAAAGTCATCGGAAGAAATAGTGCTTCACATCTCAAGCGTCGTAATGTTTTACATTTACATGGTTTCCAGAATCTTTAAGATCATCAATGTGTCTCACCATTTTATTATAGAATTAAAGCATAAGTTTATTGTATTTTAATTAGTGTGAAATTCTTTCATTAATATCATATTGCTCAATTGAGTATATGATCTTGGGGCAATAATATAACCTTATACTTGCATATTCAACTTTCAAATAAACAAAGGTAGTCTAGTCTAGTTGCGTCTCTCTGAGTTTTATTCACGATAATCTTAAAAGATTCTGCACCGATCCATTCATTTCACATCTTATTAGATTGCTCGGATCAACAAGCGTCTGGGAGATTGTAATATATTAGATTATAATACGCAATGTCACCAATCTACACTATCCTGCGTCTATCGTAAGAGCTGACTAAAGGAACGCAAGAGCCAGACCACCTAGATCTAAGAGAAAGAAAACAGTAGGCTGATTCCCTGCATGAATTTGGAGGAGGCCAGACTGAGTAGTTGATCATTTAGGACCTGAAACAACGATGATAGCTCTGAAAAAGAGACAAAGAGTATATTATGTATTCTTTAAGACCCGTACGAAACCAACGCTCTAATTTTTCTATAATGTTATAATAATTATAACAATTTTCAATGGTTGATATCATCAATATGTTAGCGCCTGTGTTTACCTAACCCATGTTTATTTGTCATTGTAATGTAGTATCATTATGAACTAGTGCGTGTTAATCAAACTGTCAGTGTTAAGTCCCCTTACTACAATTTACTGTACCCAATTCCGTATCTTACACTATGTTTACCGTGTATAGGGATTTTAATGGATCAATGAACGTTTGTCGTGTGTCTTTATATAACGTTATTAATTTAAAAGTGAAATGTGTATTGAGAAGTTTTGAAAGCATAATGTTTCGATTAATGTTATAATTATAAAGTTTTAAACATTCGTACATAAAGTTTTTTTTTTTTTAAAACGACTTGAATGGCCATATTTTTTTGAAATTAGACTATTTTCGTCCAGTTATATTGTGCGCAATTTATCACACACGTAAGACATCCTCATCATAGTATGGGTTGGTGGCATTATCTATTCTTAATCTGTGCCTACGCGTATATCTGTAAGATATAATTTAATGCCCAACTCTACTATGTGCACCGAATAAATTACAAAGATACTGATTTACTAGATTTTTAGCTTAAACCGTTCGTTATGATCATCTGACTGACTGACATGTCTGAGAAATGTCTGACTGTTAGAGCAGGCATAAAGTTGTATAAGGGTAAAAAGCTTACGAAAACGTAAACAATTTATTGAGCCGAAACTTTACAACAGTCACTTCTACATCTCTAGATCTACGTTCATAAGTACGAATCTTGTTGAGGAAATGAAAACGCGCCTCGTTATTTATGATTCTACACGCTTCTCGCCGGATCCGCCTAACACTTATCACTTACGCCCATCTGTTGAAGAGTTTAAAAATGTTTAGACGCTCTATTTTTATTTTGGATGTTTTGACATTTCCATCTGAAGTGAACGTCGAGATGATTTTTGTTTTGATCTTAAGCTGTCTATCGTAAGAAGCACTTCACTTGTTTTGTATTTGTGTACTTCCGTATTTGACAAATAACCTTAATCTGTAGACAATTACAAAAATATGATTTAGAATTTATTAATTTTTTTATTTATTTTATTGTTTTGGAAAACTTACAGCTTGAATAAACATAGAAGTATTCACTAAATAGTACACATAAATCAGGCTAAATACATATATATGCACAATTAGCATTATATATCAAATATTTTTACAAAACCGCATGTTTTTAAATTACAACATGAATAGTCATGTTATGTACGAGAATTTTATCATAAAAAGGCCTTCATATAGGTACCACAAAGTACTGACCAAACTTCCCGTCGCCTAACCCAAAATTTGCTCCAATCACATTCGTCATAGATTCTACAGACCTTAATTATTAGTTACTGTGTACACTAGTTTATGATCAAATCAAGCTTTCTCCAATCCAATAGAGAAAATTACTCGGTCGTGCCATGTTGGCCATATAAACTCACACCAATTAAGACTTCATGTCAAGTTTCCTACTGTTATGGCTAGAATTTTTGCACATTTATTCACATCGTACAACACCCTCACAATAGAATAGGTGTTGACACACTAGTATACACCATCAAACAAAATAAGATATATAAATCACCATGCCATACCAAACACTGTATCGTCGGCACCTACACGGAAAATTCTCGAGTTTTCACCTCCCGTACACCCACGCGACATCTTAGCGAGTGCGTGTAATGGAGCGTACACTCAACAGATTTATGGGGTCTCCGCGTTAACCCTAACACTGTGGCGTAACTGAAATTTCGTTATACGTGTAGAGGTTTTGTGAGTCTTGACGATTAGGTTTATCGGAATTAGTAAGCATATATTCTAGGTACTAAGTTTATCTTCGTTATAACTCCCGACGACAGACAAGGATTAGCAAGTTTGACGAGTCTGTCTGTGTCGCGGCATGATAACCCAAGGACCAACGAACTCACATACCAAGTTTGATTGAACGTCTTTTTACCTACTAACAACACATTTCGTCTTAAGATTACCAAGAAATATTGATAACTAGCTGACCCGGCGAACTTTGTTTCACCTTAAAGGCAATAAATGAGCAGATTTTATATCGGCAAAATAAGCTAATATTTACTCGAAATAAATACATCAACCGGACAACTTCAAAATTTCTAATTGTCAAATTTGTCAAACTATAGACAAAATAACGTTTAGCTGTTAGTGACGTTTTGTTATTCCAGCAATTGCATTTTGATAAACGATGTTTTATATCACGGAACGGGATTACACACATTTAAACTTTCACGTTTATAATATTAAGTATGATTTTGTGAATTGTCCAACATCTTTTTAAATAAATGAAAGTCGGACATAGGATACCTAAGATTTTTATCCCGTTCCCGTAGAATGTGATATAGTACCTACGTGGTATAACAAAGCGCAACTGACAGCGAAACCTTATGTTGTCTATATTTAAATATGGCTGATAATTTGACAATTAGATATTTAAATTTAACTTATTATCTCTATAAATTTACACACAATATCTTTATAAATTGTAGCCTATGTGTTATTCTGATGTATAAGCTATATTATTATAAAGTTTAATTAAAATCCATTCAGTCGTTTTTACGTGAAAGAGTAACAAACATCCATCCATCCATCCATACATCCATCCATCCATCCATCCATCCATACTTACAAACTTTCACGTTTATAATATTAGTAGGATATTAACACTTAATATTATATTTATTTTGTGGTTTACATAATATCTCTATCAAACACTAAATCTATGATTAAAGTTCAGAGTTGAATATTCCGTGTGGTGACGGATTTAAAATACATGGTGTCACCACCCCATTCCATGCTGAAGGTGTCGTAAGAGCTGACAAAATAAAATGAAAAGAACCTAGCCGTAAGAGAAGGAATATTTGATATGGAACCTGTGCAAACGTGGCTGGCCAGCGTGGCACAGTAATTACCCTCCATGTAAGTGGAGGAGGTCCAACTCAGCAGTGGGTCACATATGGATTGAGTAGTAGTTGAGGATAGTCTCCCTCATACAATATCGCCATAAAATACGATAGTGTGCACAGCTATGGTTCAAGTATGAATTGAAATGATAATAGACAAGAGTGATAATAAAAAAAAATGCGTAATGAATTTATTATTGTTCTTTTATTGCGAGTTGCCAGTACTCAAAAATAAAATTCAAGTCACGAATGTTCGCGCCGAGTTTTTGTAATGTTAGCTATTTGTTAGATTCTGTGTGAAAGGGTGCTTCTGTGTTTGACATGGGTCGCTGTTGGAAATAGTTATGGCGACGCCATTTTGTTTGAGTACTCCCATAACTAATAGATTTGGGTAATATAGTGAAGAAACATTCAATTTTTCTTTATTATTTTGTATTTGGAGATTGTTTTGACATTTCAACATCGATGCCTTGTTTTAATGAAATATATTGAAAGGGATTTATTCAAAACTAGCTTCACCCCGCGGCGTCACCCGCGGTACGACAATAACCGCGGGTAACATCGCACCCGTGCGAAGCCGGGTCGGGCCGGTAGTTTAAATTATTAATGATTTATTTAGAAAATGTTTGTATGGAATGTATGAAAGAAAAATGCTGTTTTTAGGGTTTTTCCGGCAATTATTTGAGGTTTTCTACCACTACCATGCTTGAACTTCAACGAACATTTAAAAAAAAGAATTGGTAAAATTGGTTTAGGCGTTGTTGAGTTATGCGCTTACCAACATATTTTGCGATTCATTTTTATATTATAGCTTTGTTATCAATAAAATTTACAAACACTTATTACCAGTGGGGCCCAACCTAAGTTAAACTTGTATTTTGGGCCCATATAAAAGACTTTAAGTAGCAAAGAAAAAGTAGTGAGTGTGCGTTTGTGTGTGTGTGTGTGTGTGTGTGTGTGTATGTATGTGTGAAAATGAAACATTATACCATCTAACTTGACCAAAATTATAATGATAATTGAAACATGATGAATAGCTTAACTTAACTTTGTGACCGGATATATCAAAAATACTTTTAACCGGTCTAAAACACATGTAGTACAAAAAAACTGATACAATCATCAGGCGGAACTAGTGTCATTAAATACTCCGAATCGTGTTATGGCACAGAAGCAAACAATTATATGGTGTGAAGACACAAAAACTGCGTTTAATTGTTTAATGAGCGACAATTATCACGGGCCGGAGTGTCCACGCTGTAATCCGCCAACTGGTCACGTTTTTATATTGAGATTGATATGAGAAGATTCTAATGAAGTTGTATTGAGGTTTCAGTACTTTATACTTTATTTATGGACTAACTAGCTGTTGCCCTCTGCTGCACTCGTGTGGATCCAGATATGGATTTTCAAACTACTACTCAACCAATAAATGACTCACTGCTAAGTCAGGCCTCCTCCAGTTACATAGAAGGTAATTAGCCTAATGTGCCATACTAGCCAGACGGGTTGGCATAGAGTATCGTATCAAGTTTCCTTCTCTTGCGGCTAGGTATTCGGTCTTGTAATTTCCTATTGTCGACTCTTAGGACATCCTCAGAATGGAATGGGGTGTTCCAGCGCGTGAGTATGGTCGCCAGACCTGGTAAAGCACGGTGCTGATAGCAGAAGCTAATTTTTGTATCAGCGTCTTGGTTCTCTTTTTATTTACAGGTCCTCTGATGGTGCAGCTGTACATAGGCAGTGGTACTCACGTCCCACCAGGGTATCAACTTGCTCAGATCAACTTGCTCTACCTGTTTTATAAAAAATATGCCATATATTATGCCACAACCTTTGATTTTCAAACCCTGATATTTAGGCGGAAGGACGGTTGAGAGCATGCTATGCATTTCCATACGCCACGAAAGATCCCATATTTATTGGACTATATAGACTATGGTTAGGACTGGGTTTAAAATTACGCGAACAAAAACTACTAGTACAATTAAATAACAGTAAGCTGCCGTTTGAATAGCTGAAGCTAACTGTAAGTATCACATAAAACTGAATCGATTCTCAAAGTGATGCAATTCGCCGTCAGTATACAATTATTTAATTAGTCCAACGCTTTCAGCATCTTGTACTATTAATTGTTATGGACGTTTGATTGTTATGTTATTAAAGTCCCAGTTGTTGCATAACATTGTGCTGTCAATAACAATTGGTATAATATAATTAATCGAATATGCGGGTTGATTGATGTTTGAATTATTTTGATAACTGGCTTCTGCGCGGCTTACCCCGTGTTTCAAACAATTTTTTATTTTATTCTAAAATAGGTTTACTTTTGACATCAATCTCGCTTGATGGAAGGCGAAGATGAGGCCTGAGATGGCACACGTTTACCTAGGTGTCTGTTCACTTTGGCCTTAACAAATATCCCAACAAAATCTTTTTTTTTTACCATTATATCGTAAAAGCACATTTCCAGAATATAAATCTATTCAGTCACTAAAAAAGTGTGATTGAATTTCTGAATCTTTCAAAAATTCTAGCCGTTAGGGAAACAAAGCTCTTAACTAGACACTTTCCGCTTTAAATGTTAACAAAAAAAAAACTTTGTCCCCAGATCTAAAGAAGCCATTTGCAATTACACCATCTCCTACATCGGTGGAGGCTGGATCTTCTGCTTCTCTTCGCTGCTCTCCCCCTTCTGCGGCGCCTTCTCCCAGAGTCTCCTGGCTGAAACATGGCCTACCTTTGCAACAAGACCAAAATGTAATCATTTCTGCTGAGGGAAACTTGCTTATATCGAGAGCTACTCTGCAGGTAAGTCTTTCAGCCAACAATTCTGCTACTACAATGTGACATCTCATTATGTCCATTCTGCCTCCTTTTTCAATTTATCTTCCTAAGATTCCTTTATCTATATAATTTACTACATTGATGTATTTTCTATAATGTTCATCAGTATCAGCTAATAGAATGATTTAAATACCATTTCGATATCGATGGTTATTATTTTTACGATACCTTGATTTCGTGATTATTACACATTGAGATTGAATATTGAACTGTTTTAACACTTAACTGTTTTATCGCGTGTATCTTGACCGCTTCAATGCTTTGCAGCAATCGTGGTTACGAAAAAACAGTATTGGTGTATTTTTAAAAGTAAATCACTTCATGCTCAAAATGACGTGCACGAAGATATATAAAACATCAAATTTGAACTTTGGCGTGACTGTTTTATCGACAAAAACATCACAAGTGTAATTTTTGCCCAGGAAGTGCCAATTACAGACAGTCTAATATTAAATTATATTCTGCTTTTAAATTCAGTGCACTAATAAATTAGGGGAGAAACGCAACCAAAATACAATTTATCATATTGCGCATGAGTGGGCACTATAAATTTTATTCACTGAATCTCGAAACGATCCCAGATCGTTACAAAATTCCGTGCGCACTTGCGCATACTCATATTTTATATTGATCCTCACATTTGCGGCGGAAGCCAATGCGTTCGGCCACCATGCTACCAGATGCTCATTATTTAATGATCCATAAATTAAAGCTATAACAGTAAAAGCTTAATAAATGAGACCACAAATCTAAACAGTATCATGGAACTACTTACGATCACGTTCTAAGCATGTGTCAGTTGCTAGCTTTTAGCAATTAAACTCTACGGTTTAAATGAAACTTGTTATTTTTTTATCGCATTTCTTTTTACTCTTACATTTTCTGCAGATTATGATTTATACAGCTTGTTTATTATATCCCATAACACTTGGGCATGAATAGGAATATCAAAGAATCGGAACAATATGAATAATGTGACAATTATGATCTTTGTTGTTTTAATTTTTCGTTCAAAATATCTCTTTCGCCTTTTTCCCAATTTCGTTGGGGTTAGCACTGGTCTAACCTGATTTGTCTCACTACTAGTCTACCCTCTGCGGCTCATCTGGTGGAACCATCGGTTCCATCAGCTGTCAATTTTCACGCTACTGATTAAGTGTAACCATTAGATGGTAGATTGGCAGCCGGCACACACATATACTCACACACACACACACATTATGGACATGAGGGATATTTATCCAACATCCAGCCGAACCAGACGTTGCTTAACCAACCTCAAAATAATGTCATTGTCTCTATATCTTATACGATTCCACTGTAGTGTCATAATGTTTTCCTGCGAAATGCTATGTCTCGTGATGTTCATGACCATCTTCGCCATGACATGTATGAATAAATCTGAAGGTTTGCATCTATGATGTCATTAAAGGACATCGCTATAACGTGAATAAGTTATCGGTAGGAATCTTACGAGCACTTCTTATTATAATATTGTAATGAATTAAAAAGAGCCTTCTAGCTGTACATGGTACCGCTATTATTTATACCTGCCTGATCTAGTACATTCATGTTATAACGTTTTCCCTGTCCTCGACTTAATATACAGTCCCCCAAGCCTTTCGTAGATTGTCATTTAACTTAATACGTCTTATAATATTGGTTAGCCAACGACGACTTCAACCTTCTTTCTTAAGATTTAACGATTTAAATCCATCGGATACAAACTTTATTCTTTTTGAGAGCAATTTTTCGAAACTTTTGCTACTTACGAATATTTGCAAAATGAGAGACGGAATTGGTCCTTCCAGGAAAGTTGAAAATACTTTGTGTAGCGATCGGTTTCAGAACTACCTAAAATAAACCAAAGAAGCCCAACCAAACAAAATTGCAGTAGGCATCAGAAACTCGACTCCTAATAATTTGTGCGTGTTTATCGTGAAGTAGGATCTCGGTCGTAATTTAGACCTTACGACTTCATTGATCACTGCTAACTGAAATGTCAATTAAAACAATTTTATAACTTATTTTAAGTGCCCAAAGCTGTAATATTATTATCTCAAATATTATCTTGTTGTATATTTAATGTCATATCATATTCCCATACAATATTTTTGTTAAGTGACCTTTGGAAAATAATATTTATATCTCCAACCGGTTTACCAAATTCAAACAAAGATAGAAATAAGAATACTCTCTATTAGTACACTTTTAAACTTAAATCTACATAGAATCGATTCTTTTGTTTATAAGCTATAATGCCTATCTAACACATCCAACATCTAGGAAGACTAGGTGGGCGAATGGGTTTCGCGTTATAATAGTGACAAAAATAGGTTAACAATACCGCTCCACAGACATTTCTAACTATAACTGAAGTGAAAGCATCTCATTAAAATCCCCATCTGAAGCGTTAGGGCGCACAATCACATCATCTTGTCGCACGATTGCAAATTATTTATTTTATCTGGTAGTCGCTGCAACCAATTAGACGGACGCGACTGACGTTTATTAATTGCAACACAAGTCGCTGTCGACCGTGTGTTTTTGTCTTCTTCCTTCTTCGTTTTGTGGCTTAGTGTAGCCTTTCAAAGCTGCTGGATGTCCGGTAATAAAAATTCAAAGTCTACGCTAATCCAGTTAAATGTTTCACGGAAAGCCCGTTTATCTTTCAAGGATGGTTTAAAGTCGTTTTTCTGCAGAGAATTTCATACTGAATTTGCTTGTACAAAAACTGAATTGAGTTTGTAGTTTAATTCTCACTTCTGTGTCATTATTTCTGTTCCTGAGAGTTTTTAAAAGAGATAATCTTTTATCATTATGTGTACTGTATTCTGGTTATAATCTCGTTTTACATAGCATTCAATTAAATATTCATTTATGATTTAACCAGAATGCAAGTCCTTATCCCATGATCGCAATTGTGTTTAAAATCCATAAGGTACGGAATCGAATGCCCTTAAAATGGCACAGAAACAAAAATCCCTATACCATATATGTCAATCAAATCACCTAACATCGTTACAATCGCAAATAGCTCATTCCATCTCCGGTTTCCGCTACGCAGCTCTCCCTAATTAGGCTCTGAGAGCAGACATGTATTAATTGCTGCCACTGTCATTCGGTCCTCTCTCATTCTAGCTCAGTGTGTAACATTATCCTTCACAAAGGTGTCTACGTTCTCTTAATTAATATAATCGTAATACACGTTGCGTACGTCTTTTAAATTAATGGCTCTGTCCTTTGTAATTTTAACACGTTCAGATGCACGGTTCTAATAATTTATTATGGCTGCTAAGTAATGAATTTGGTCTGTACGATTTGAATTTGTGATACGGGTGCCAATTTTGGGTGTTTAACTTGATTGGATTTTTTTTTAATTATTTAAACTTGAAGTCGGTATCTCAGACATGCGTATATCTTACTCAACGTCAGTGTTAATGGATTTCAAATAGTTGTTTATTTTTTATGTTTTAAATCTTTTTGATCACATATGTACATATTTTAAGGTTCCTGCCAAATTAATGATTGGTTATAGATAAAATGTATATGGACCATATACATTTTATTTATTATATATATATATATTATATAGATTGCACTATATTATTATTTCTCACATTAGTTAAAAAAATAAGGAGTAATGCGGTAATAAATATTAAAAAACATACAACCGAATTGAGGACTACCTCCTTATATAAGATATTTGAAAAGAAAAAATCCCTCAGAAGATATTTATTACTGGAAAATATTACTGCCAGTGTTTTCCGCATTGCATATTTTGCGTATTACTTTTTTCCTCGGTAAATTGGGAATCAATAAATAACAATTTGGTGAGCTACTTGTATTATGACAAATGAATTGCATTCAAAATCACCCAAATACTCTGAACATACTATTTACAAAATTTGGCCTATTCAAATTGCATACGAAAGACCGAAATATTTTAATTTACTTTTGTTAGATACAAAAGGTACTCAAAGTATAAGTAATGAATATATTGTTCCTTAGAAAAAAAAACATTGATATATCGAACAACATAGTTCATCAATTATTACACAGAACTTTAATCGAGTTGGTCTGCAATAAAAACATTTTAATATACATGTAAACTGACTTCAAAAATGGACAAAAATAACGAATCCAGTTCCAATGGACAACGACGTCAATAAAGACATAAGAAAGTCTAACATTTGGGCTTCACATAGTTGTTTAATTAGGTTATTTTTCGTTAATGAAGTTGGTTCACATATTATGTTGAAGCCATTTCATTTTCGATTTTTAATTAAAATAAAGTAGTTTGTAAATGCGTCCATTTGCAATCAAATCATCTAAGATAGAAATTTACTCTTAAGTAATATGTCGTTGTTCTGCACTTATTTCATATTTAATACTAAACTATCCGGGTGGTGGCGAATTTAGAATATCTAATTTAACCAAGCCACACCATCCCGAGGGTATAATAAAAGACGACTAAAGAACCGCACAGTATGCTACGTACCCTCCGTGAATTTGGAGGACGACTAGATAGTAGTCATTTATGGGCCAAAATGAAAAATAACATTAATTCGAATCCAATAAAAAAACTGCATTTTAACTAAATATCAGGTGAGATAGTGGTCAAATGCTCACCAATCTATACTAATATTATAAAGAGTAAAGATTTGTATGTAAGTATGACGTGTGTAACAAATTGGCTCAAAAAGTACTGTACCGATATTAAAGATTATTTCACCATTTGAGTGCTATTAATATAGGCTTTTGGTTTATGCAAGAAAATATAAAAAAATAAATGTCCACCTGTGCGAAGCCGGGATGGGTCGCTAGTCTGCGATAAAAAAAACATACGACCGAATAGAGAACGTCATTCTACATGAAGTGTGTTGAAAATGTTAAAGTATTTTGTTACTTTGAAGAAGTATATTTTTTCATGACAAAATCGTTTCTTTATTAATGTTGAGATACCGTAAACACGTGAATTTACTCTCAATATTTCATTTGACAACTTTCCTCCTAATGTTATTGAAGCTACTGGCAGAAACAATTTCGTATCTGCTTATATTCAAATTAAATTTTCCGCCTTCATATATGCAAATTGCGTAATAATGTATCGCAAATAATTTCAACAATATTGTGCTTTGGCGTATAAAATTACGTTTCGTTTCGATCTAACTCGGCACACTTCATTTCCTTCATGTTTAGATATGAGTTCCTGGTACTTCTTTCAGAATGTGTATTTCCAATTTACATTAAATGAATATCTAATGATTCTGTTTATCTTCAGGACATGGCGAACTACAGTTGCGTCGCCGAGAATATTGCTGGGAAAAGAGTCTCGGAGCCCGCTTTGCTGACCGTTTACGGTAAGTCATCACTATACAATAGCCTTCTATTTATTTCTTTAACATCAGTTGGCTACCTTTGGGTTTAATCCTTAATATGTCTTATAATAAGCACTTTGACATTTGTAAGAGATCGTCTTTCTCTAGTACTGCTTGCATCACTAGACGCTAGATTAGTAAGTAAGTAGACTTGTTTTCGTCTTTGATGTGTTTAAATTGGTTTTGTACCGGCATCAAAGAGTCAGCCTAGATATAAGTGTAACAAAGCAAGTACTACTACTACTGAGCCCATAAAATAATGGATGCAAATTAGCCTAATGTCTCACGCTGGCCAGCTAGGTAGGCACAGGATTTCATTTCAAGTTTTCCTTCTCTTGCACCTAGGATTTCGGCCCTGTCATTTCCTTTTGTCGGCTCTTACGATACCCTCAGGTTGGAATGGGGTGGTGACACTATGTATTATAAATCCGTCACCATGCGGATCGTCACCACACACACTTATATCCTTCATTCCTAGGATCTCTTTATTCCTAGAAACCGTCTACAATATGTAAGTCAACGATGCATCAATTGACAAGAATTTATTTTTGTTACTTTTAACAATATTGACAATATAACTCATGGCACAACCAAAGCTCATTAAAATAAAATTATCCTCTAGGAAGTGTTACAAGTAATGTATGCATTTAAAATTTATGTATCCTTATAGAATTTATCACCTTAACTAGTGAGCATCGTAACGATTACAGCTTACAGAGCGTTAGACAATTTAATGACTACGCCTTCTTGGCTCTCGGTACTTCTGATATTATTGAATATCTTTTTTATCTTGTCTCTTGTAGTTTAGCCACTACCGTTGGGGAATCATAGTTATTTGTTATACAAGAGTGCAAAGTTGCTTTTTAACCGCGTGTTCAATTTTGATGACCGAGCAAGCGAAGGATTCTAATTTTGAACGTTAGCGAGGGAATCAAAAGAGCACGAGGTGAAAAATCTTTGCACTCGAGTGCAACACGTAACTTTTCATTCCACCTCAGCGAGGAAATGACTAAATGCAAAAAAAAAAAACGTTTACAATCACAAGATAGGTACACTTTTATTTCAGTTTAGGTATTAATTACTACATTATGACAGGTAAGTATTACAGAATAATCTTTACTTTATTCTCTAGCGAATAAAAACGGCTTTTGCACTCAGATATCGAAGAGCAAAAATACTTTATTCTCTAGCGAATAAAAACGGCTTTTGCACTCAGATATCGAAGAGCAAAACTACTCTTTCCGAGATGGGGGGATGAAAAATCTATTTAATCGTCATATTATTTAAGGTTTCATTACAGTCCATAAATTACTCACCTCTGAAGCCCTCCTCCAAATTTATAGAAAAAAATTGGCCTACTGTGCCACAGGGTTTTTATTAACTTTTCTTTCTCAAGCGTGACCTCCCTCTTGCATTCCTTTATTTGCCTCTTAAGATACTCTTAAGGGTTGTGACCTTGTGTACTCTACATCTGTCGTTTAGTCACAGCAAATTTTGTCTATTTTTGTCTATTTTAAATTGCTTCACATTCAAGATTTTCTGTAACTGTTTCCAATTTTCCTATTTCGTGCCAATTCAATGATTACTTACTTAACTCTATAAATTAACAACGCAAAATAGACCCAATTAACCTATTACTTATCGGTTTTATAACTTAATGGTAAAAAGTAGTAGCACTTAAAACACCACGACCAATAATATCATCCCTAACAATGAAACAATTTGAAGTAGTCGGCAGTTTCATTATACGCCTATGTAGAAGATGGATATAATTTATCCGACAACCGTGGTTGGATGTTTAACGCTCATCTCACCCTCACTAGTTCGTAATAACTGTCTTTAGTTCTGTGAGATCAAAGGGCATGCGCCGATAGGTTGCAATTATAGCGAAGCGCTAGCGCATGGGAGAGTCATTAGGGACGTGTGGTTCGCCCACGCCTTGCCAATATAAGGGCAGAAATACATAACTGAGAAAATATATCTAATTAACAAAGCTTGCTAACTATTTAGTATACTATACTATTATTGGTGAATTACCAATACATTGATTAATATTAAATACAAGGCTTTCAAGATTTATTTGACGTGATTTAAATTTTTTGGCTTTCGTCAAAACAATATGTTTCCTTTTTTTTTAAAAGCCAATATAGTTACGGCCTGCTTAAGGTATTATGATTTTCTAACGGCCCACTCCGGCTACGCACGGGTATTTAACAAAAATATAAAAATCTGATATAGTTACACACCTAGAGTTTCTAAAATATGTAGATTTATAAATTATAGCGTATGTGTTCTGATGTATAAGCTTATATATTATTTTAAAGTTTCATTAAAATCGATTCTGTAGTTTTTGGGTTTAAGAGTAACAAACATACATTCTTTCAAACATTCACGTTTATAATATTCATAGAATTGTCGCGTAATTCGTACTTTGTGAACTAGTACCACACCCATAACAGACTGATCATTAAATTTGTTTTGATTCTCATTTTCACAAATTAATATCATGTGTCTTTGCCCTAGTTGTAATAGTCGTCATCTTTGACTTTGCACGTCCTAAAACTTAGTAGTTAGCAGCTTGTTCCCATGTCATACGTGTTTGTCTGATATGATTCATCACTAATTTTAGATTTTGTGAATAATTTCGAAGGATTCATCCTTCCTTGCGTAAGATATAAGTTACTCTGTAATGTTTCTATCTTATTTATATTTATTATGTTGATGAATGGTAATCACATTCTGGAGTGAACCATAATGCAATTCAAATCTGAGTTAATTTAAAAACGTTTGAATATTTAGTAGGGAAACGACTTGCAAACGTACCCTTTAATTTACAAATCCGTGACTGGATACCACGTGTTCCTCCTTTATTTAATGGTAAATTAAATTTTGGATTATTACTACTTTACGAATAATCTAATACATATATAAATATCTCGTGTCACGGTGTTTGTTATTGAACTCTTCTGAAATGGTTCGACTGGTATTCGTGAAATTTTGTGAGGTCTGCGAATCTAACAACATCTATTTTTCATTCCCCCAAACAACGTTTGCCGGGTCACCTGGTTAATTATATAAAATCTTAAAGTCGGAGTAAGAGCTAATTACATTTTTTCAGTGTACTGACCACATGTTATTGTTGGCAATCATTTGTTTCATTTTTTTTTAGTTTGTCTTTACTATGAGCAACATCTAAGCGAGCTGAGTTGGGCCCAAATAAACAGCACATCGGGACAGTTGTCAAGACAAACCAAACCGGTACCATTTACCACCTCAATACAACTTCGTATTGTACTTGCACCAACTCAAACCTCCCGAAAAACAAACACACAACCAATTTCGTCCATTCTAATTGCTGTTCCAACTCCCACCAATTAAGTTTATTAGAAGGGTTTAAAGCCCTTTGTCGGATGTTACGTGCTCGCAAATTGGGCGATATATTGTCGTTATCGTGTCGAGAATTGTGCTGTGCGTGGGCGATTGTCGTCGCCACAACAGTTTTTATTGCTGAACACAATTATATAATGATGTGGTGTCTGTGTCTTGAAGTTATCATTGAGTCTGAAGTGATATGATGTTCTTTATCTCAAACGGTTGAAGTTTTGGGATGTAATTTGAATGAAAATGTGCTAGTGGATTTTAGATAGATAAAAATTGACCCTAAATCCAAATACCAAATAATTGTGGTAAATCATTAGCCGGTCCGTGTGTCCTGGTGTCGTAAGAAAGACAATGATAAGGCCGAAAACGTAACCGCAAGAGAAGAAAAACATGATACAAAACCCTATACAAAATCATGTATGGGCCGGGTAGTAATAGTAGTAGTAATAGTCCAAGCCTGCCAAAATAGTGCATTTCGCTTTTGTTGTTATTGCGATACACTTGATTTCTCACATAGCCCCACTAGCCCCTGACCCCCAACTTGTAGCTTTAACTAAACATAAACTTTAACCTACTTTGTATCAGAAAACAAAGAAAGAAACATGACTGGACCACACGATTCAACACGACCCAAAATGGGGAATGCAGCTCACATTGTTTTGTTCCTCTCAAACGTGTTTACAACACTATTAGAACTCGCTAACACGAAAATTGTTTTGAGGCAAAGTCAAATTCGATTATAAATAACTTTATACGACATATAAATCTAAAATTTTATCGTCGAGCCCCGCTATCAGTATTTGAGGCACTTTATTAATATTAACAGTATTTTAATAGTTTAATAACTAACCGGAGATGCGATGGGGCAATCAATTTTTATTGAGAGAAAAGTACAGAAATTATACACCACGGGTGGCCGAAATGAAGATCGTATGCATAAGTATTATCATTTAAATGTTAATTATTTTGTACGAAACTGTTAATAGTTATAGAAATTTTGTTAATAGTCAAATACTGACAGGTTATAATTCAACCAGATGTTTTAATTCTGGCGTTTGATACGTGTGTCTAATTCATAAAATCACATTAAAAAGATGCTGGAAACCGACTAATTAAATTAATAATTTAAGTAACCATTCTTTAATTTAATTTGAAATGTATATTGATTACCTCCAATCATTGCCAATAAATCAAGCAGATGTTTTAATCTTCATGCTGTAAAAGGCATGATTTTAATTTCCAATCTCCTCTTAATCGTTTTTAGTTTTATTTCTTTTTTATGCCATATATTTCATAGAATCATTGTTTTTTTTTTTACTTTAACTGATAATCTAATAAAATAGCTATTAAAGAAATTTGCTTCAATTCTATATCTTGTATCATCATTTGAATTTCTGCTAACCTCGTTGTTAGTTGGAATTGACTTTACTGGCCTACTTATATATGACTGGGCGTGCTAAATGCTTTTACTTATTATATGACAGGTGTTGTCTCAGATTACTCTTTCTCTGTAGGATCGATGAATTTTGTTAAAGCCTTTTGCCTATTATTTACTGGTTTTGTCTCAAATGAATATATCTCTGTAGGATCGATGAATTTTGTTAAAGCTTTTTGCCTATTATTTACTGGTTTTGTCTCAAATGAATATATCTCTGTAGGATCGATGAATTTTGTTAAAGCCTTTTGCCTATTATTTACTGGTTTTGTCTCAAATGAATATATCTCTGTAGGATCGATGAATTTTGTTAAAGCTTTTTGCCTATTATTTACTGGTTTTGTCTCAAATGAATATATCTCTGTAGGATCGATGAATTTTGTTTAAGCCTTTTGCCTATTATTTACTGGTTTTGTCTCAAATGAATATATCTCTGTAGGATTGATGAATTTTGTTAAAGCCTTTTGCCTATTATTTACTGGTTTTGTCTCAAATTAATATATCTCTGTAGGATCGATGAATTTTGTTAAAGCCTTTGCCTATTATTTACTGGTTTTGTCTCAAATTAATATATCTCTGTAGGATCGATGAATTTTGTTAAGTCCTTTTGCTTATTATAAATGTCAGGTTTTGTCTCAGATTAATCTAAATAATGAATCAAGTTGCCGTCAATTTCTGCTAAAATATGTCCAAATATGTTTTGGGGAATATGTAAATTGAACGTGTCCACGTAAGTTAATGCACTTCCATTACAAGCGCTTCTCTAAATTATGTATAATAACCGGCTATAATGCTAAGTTGGGTTGGATGTAAACCGCATCAAAACACACGGTTAAGCCGACTTACAACCAAATTATGTTAAGAGCCGTAACATTATGTGATCGTTCAACATTATTACACGGATTTATATTTTTCGGGATTGAACACTTTATAAGTTTGGGAATTAAGGCATAAACGTCAAGGCCAAGATTCTATAGGGCCATCATCTTAGTAAAAATTGTATCTCGCTAAGCCCACAATTTCATTAGGATCGGAACCAGTCTAGCCTTATTTGGCTAACTACCGGTATTTACACGGAGTATTTTTTTTAATATGTTTATTCACAAGTAATACATGCATGTATTACTTTTCTACCCTTCGCGGCAGCCTTGTTGGTCTACGGGCTAGATGTGCCGCCTTCAGATTACAGGTACCCGGTTTGGTTCCGGGGCCGGGCAAGTGTCTTTGATTAAACCAGAGGCAATTACTCTGAGTGTGGGTGTCATTTGTGTTCGTGTGAATTTGTAAACTGCTCCCGCGATACGGGTTACACTGTGTACCCCTTTCGTTTAAAAAAATAAAGACCAGCAGGCAGTTTTAGACTGCCTACGTGCAACGACTGTCATAGGTGGTAGATATTTTTTTTAATCTCTTTTTTTTTCTTGCGGTTTGTCTATGACTGGATGTTATGAATTTACACTGATGGCTTGCATGGTATGCACTATATACTTTTATACGCTAGTCCTTCAGCCAGTCTGATATCTCGGTTAGGCCCTTCTGAAACATTTCTGAGTCTTTTTTGGGATCTTCATGTGATGCTAGAATAGCTGAATCAACAGCGTAGGTGCCGATAGTGAAACCATTAGTGGTTGAGAGATCCGAAGTGTAAATCAAGTATAATATGGGGCCCATAATGCTACCCTGGGGAACTCCAGTTTTCATTGCACGCAGATTGGATCTATCTTCTCCGTGTTTGATTTAAAAGTGTCGATTGGAGAGGTAACATTGTATGAGAAGACAGCCGGTGCTCTCCAAAGGCTGGAGGAGGTATATTATACACAAATGATGAACATCATGGAAATACAGCAGACTCAGACGTTAAGAAGATAAACTCTGACTTAACATAGATAGATTAATTGCCAATAACATCTAAAATGTTATGTATCACCAGATCAGCCCATAAATTACACATTACTTAGTCAGTGCGTGTGATGGTTTCATGTGGTGACGTATTTAGAATACATAGTGTCACCGCCCCATTAATTAAATAAATTCCGGAAGTTGTCGTAAGATCGGCGAAAAAGAAATGTTAAGGCCGGAAACCTAGCCACATGAAAAGGAAAACTTGATACGAAACCCTATGCTAACCCGTCTGGCCAGCGAGGCGCAGTAAGCTAATTTCCCTCTATGTAGTTAGTAGAAGCCCGTCTCGGCAGTGGGTCTTTTATGGGCTGAGAAGTAACAGTAGTTATTCAATCCATATCCTAAGTTTTCCACCAAGGAAGAGAATTTGGGTTTTTTATAGGGTTTAGTATTAAGTTATCCTTCTCATGTGGCTACGTTATCGGCCTTATCGGCTCATACGGCACCCTCAAGATGAAGTGGGGTGGCGAGACTATGTTGTATTCTAACACTAACACCTATTATCACACATTATTATCTATTAAGATTTCCGTCTCTTACGGTTATGTGATCTGTGTCTGGCGTTTCTTTAGTCGTCTCTTACCACACCTTCATGTATGGGTATGGGTTGGTGACATTGTGTATTCTAAATCCGTCACCACACGCTAATACTAAGTCATAAAATAGCTCAAAGGGTAATATTTTCCTCGGCCTAAACACATAAACAGAGGGCATCACGCCGCAGTATTATTAGCCTAAAGTAAGTTCTAGGTAGGTTAGGTCCGCCGCACGCTACCTCGCGTGCAGCCAGCCTAGCACGCGGGCTGATCCTTAGCCAAGATAAAGCGCACAAGGTATCGCCTTATGTTCTGCCTGTTTTGTTTCATCTAGATTGAAGTTTGGAAATACATTGTTTCGTAGATTCAGCAATAGTAATTCAACTCTTAAACCTTCTACTATGGAGCCGAGCTTTCTCCACTTTAGTGGAAGGAGATTGTTAACTTATATCCCCTGGTTTGATGGATCGTTTGGTTTCGCTTGTTGCTGACATATTCCTATCCAACTAATATTAGAAGCGCGAAAGTTTGCAGCGATGTGTGGATTCTGACCCTTTGAAACAAATACTACTAAACGGATTTTCATGGAACTTTACAATAATATAGCTCAGCATCAGCATCATCTAGCATCAGGACAACATATAAGTTATTTGTACAAAAGAGGAAACGAAAGTTTTGTGTGTATGTATGTTTTTAATAGACACAAAAAAAAACCAATACAAAGTTAACTTTTCTTTCAGAATCAAAATAATTATATGTATCTACTAGCTTCTGCCCGGGATTTCGTCTCCGCTGTATTTGTATATTGCCAATGGACACAATATCTTTATAAATTACTAACTACTTTTTGCTCATTTCGGCATTTATCCTATGTGACATAAGAATAATATAGCGTTCTAATGGTGATAAATTTTTTTTGTGGAGGAGTTGTGTGTCAAAGTTGTGAATGTAGGTATGACGACTGATAGGTGTGTGTGGAGACTACCACCTAGTGTGGGACAGGGGCCGTAAGATGATAATGGTGTTTATAAATATGACGATTTATAAGAGTTTTGTGATGAAACCTACGTAAATAAAGTTCCTTTTGAGTTTTGAGTTTTTTTTTAGTGCCACGCTGGCCAGACGGGATGGCTCTTGTAGCTAGTTTATCGGCCTTTTGTCGGATATTACGACACCCTCAGGATTAAACGGGTTGGTGACCTATGTATTCTAAATCCGTCACTATACTGAACACTTATTATCACACATTATAATCATTGTATTTGTTAAACAGTTACAATTCCTGTACAAACATTCGTGAAACAAATATGGCGTGTCAAAATAAAATATAATACGTAGGTACACGATAATTTCGTGACGTTGACAACAGCGGAACATTACTTAAATAGGCTGTATTAACCAACACACGAAACGTTGTAAACAAGACTATGATTTATTAAACGTTTATGACCTTATTTCGTCGCTACATGAAAAAAGAAACACATCTATTTTATTAATTGGGTATTCAAATATGTACAATTCAAATTCAATACATTTATTTTGTTTAAGTCACGATGAACACTTACAAATTGTCAACATATTATTGATAACATTTATATAGTTAAACATTCGACTCGTCGAGAGAAAAACTAGCAAGAAACTCGGATTTCTTGTCACTTATTTTTCTTGCGGTCTTATTTCATGTAATGTACAATAATATAATAACGTAACAAATATAGCACGTTAACTTATAACAGACTTCATTGAAAAGCGAATTTGGTAAAAAGGAGTATAGAGAAAGATTTGCCCTTTTTTATAGATTGGTATTCATACTGTGCCTATACTGCACTAAATTACCGCAAAGTGATGTCTTAGTTCTTGGGAATTATTACACATTGATTTTTTTATTCACACATAAATAGAGTAATAAAAATACATTGCAAGAATTAAAACCTAAAAAAAAAATTATATGTATACATATTAATATGTATACATATAATGTTAAAAGTATGTATATATATATATGTATACATATAATGTTAAAAATATATGCATATTAATATGTAAAAAAAAAAATATTAAGCCTATGCGGTAATGTCTCTAAATACTGGCATCATTTTCCCTTTGAATGCCCAAGGTTATCCGCTAGCCGAGAAGCTGCCAGCCCTTGGGTCGCCTGACACCTCTATATGACACTGAAATAAAACACGGATTTAATATCCGAAGTTTCGAATGCTCTGCAACAGTCATGGTCACGGGAGGGAATAATGTGAATTATACGTCATAAATCCGTTAAGCGTTCAATTTCAATATTGCAAAGATTTTGCCCAAATATTTCCACTGTATCTTTTTTCTCGAGCAAACTTAAGTGCCTCTCATTATCATCAGTCTGGGTCTTGGTTATGTTAAAAAACTACAGGAGCAAATAAAATAGCCCTGAACTAAAAGTGGAACTCATTCTTTAAATAGTATTCATATTTTAAATTTGCCTACACAGTAAACGGCGGTTGGAGCTCTTGGGGTCCTTGGACTCAATGCCGCTGCAATGGACGTATCACAGGAGGGCAGCGGCGTACGCGCACGTGTACTGAACCTCATCCATTAAATGGGGGTGCCCCCTGCCAGGGCCAGGCGGTGCAAAGGACGTCGGACTGCGTACCATGTCAAAGTGGTGAGTGGGAAAATTAAAAATATTTCAATATAAAATGTTCCTTATAGTAAGTGTTGCTAATTAATGACAAAACAGGAAAACATTCGTTTTAATGAGAACTATAAATTGTAACGAAAGAATAATAAGTACATTTTTACTGCTACTAGATGGTATTCCGTACATAATTGACAAAACTGGTACAAAAGTTGTTTAAAGGCCTAATTTACCAAGTATTTCCGAAATTAAATTTCAATTGGATAGAAAATAATGTAAAAATTATCAGCTTCTACGCTAGTGAAGTTGAAGTTAGCATGACAAGGCATTCTATATAATTTAAAAAAAATTACAAGTATATACATCTAATAAATACTTGTTAAACCTAGATTTTACACATCATAATCTTGTGTACACAAAGCATTGATAAGATTGAGAATAATAAACAAAAGATAAAATTCAATAAAACAAACATATTCTTTTTTGATGCTATCAATGGAGACGGATATATGGATTTGCAAGGATACGACAATACGCAGCAATTGTTGATTGGTAAGTACATTACACATACAAAAAGGACACTAGTTAAACATCAAGTATATTAAAATGTTTAAATATCTTTGCCATTACATACCGAGTCTCGCACGAGGTTTGCCCACCTATTAACTGGTGTAGAATAGGTTTGATCACTAATGTAAAATAGTCTTATCTTCCTAATAAGGAAGCTAAAAGGGCCGCAAGATGATATTGGTAGATTTAATTAAAACGATTTTTCGAAAAAGAAACTTTATTTACGTAGGTCTTATCACAATACTCTTAGTATTGTGATAAGACCTACGTAAATAAAGATTCTTTTATGTTTGATAAAAGATTGGCTTTACTGCTAGTAAATCGAGCCATAACAGAACAAAACTTTGCTATGAACCTCGGAAGCTTACATCTTCAATCAATTGCTGAAGCTGGTCTAAACGGTGGGTCATTAATAAGGTGGCATAATGAAACCAACAAAGAAAACATATATATTTATAACAAAGGTATCCTTTGTCATTTCAGCATCAAAACATTTTAAACTATACAATACAAAATAGCAAACCAACCAAAATTTCGTCCTTCCTATACATTTAACAGCACCAGTAAACATCAAACGTTTGTGCCTCAAACAGCCGCCGAAAAATTTCAGACCCAATTAAAAACACCTATTCAAACCGAAAACAAAAAGAGCGTTCATACAATGCGTTGTAAAACAAAAAAAACAGTGGCACGGCACGAGCCAAAGCTTGCGTTGACCCGTTCAATTAAACAATGCTCAAGTGGTACATTAAAGAAATGTGGGCATAAAACACACGTGGCCGCAGAACCGCACACAAAACGTTTTAATGTCATATCTGTAGCATCTCAGTCGTAAAAATCCCTTGGTTTAATTCTGTATGGTCGTAAAAGTACTGAGTTCACATCAAAGCGGCGGAGACGATAGCAAGATCACCAATACGATGCTTGTTTGATAATGGTTGCCACACATGTACTGTAGGTTAAAGATGCATTTACACTTTAGAAAGAAAACGTAGGTACTACCCGCACTATTACTAACAGAGCTCTTTGGAAAGTTCGTCTGGTTTGTTACAAAGTATTAGGTCAAAGTATATGAAATTAGCGTTTTTTCTGACTGATCATTTTGATCTGAAATATCTATCTGCTCTTTGGTTAAAAATAAAGAAATCCAAATTCAAGTTAATACTCGTAAATTGATTTAGCTGGTACATTTGAGTTTTGAAAACAGTCATTCATTGTTTTTTCCTCATTATTTTTTCTTTGGCGCCGCTTATTACCGCACAATGGAAAACAAGAAATATCGGTATATTTATGAGTATGAGTTATACCGTGGCACCAGTGCTGCAAAAACAGCTCGAAGGATTAATGATGTATACGGCGTTGGTGTTGCAAAAGAAAGCACGGTACGTTTTTGTTTCAACGTTTTCGTTCTGGAAATTTCAAACTCCAGAGCCAACCCCGTGGATGACAGCTTCACAAATCACACATACAATATCTCTCAACATAAAAATGCTAGTTTCAATCTATGAAACTCAATAATTTGATCATTTGTTGACTAAGTGAATTTGAAATGCAAAAGGAATTCTATTGAATGAATCAAGATCATAGTCTGCCATATTATAATGATTCAGTAACGATTACAATCCGACGCAGCTATCCACAATAAGTCTAACTCGCTAGACCAACCATGTAGACAATAAAATTCAATCAAGAGGCGGTTTGTTCAAACTGTGGAACGGCGGAACATTGTACTCTCTAATTAGTAACACATGTACGTCCTGGCGTCGTTGATAGGACAACTGCAGAAGTTCCATGGTCTTACACCGCTGACCCTTTTCTAGTTACATAACATTGCGCAAATAAAAATATCTGCAAAATTCTAAAGGTATTCTGAACTTAACTGTAACAATATTTTTAACGTCGTGGTGTTTCATCCATCACTTTAAGAATTACATAATTAACATAACACTGACGTGACGGATAATCAACTATTTTATTATCCTTAAGAAAAAATAAATCACAAGAATATCTTTGATATTCCGATTACGTTAAACGTACTTAAAATAAAATAGTCTTTATCGATCTTGATTGAATGAATACACGACTAAACTCTTTCGTAACATGATACGATTATTGTACCGTAGTTTGCAGTGCGTTATACACACCGTTCGTATTTAATCATCCAATAAATTGTGAACTATTTAAATGCAGTCACATATTTAACATACTTAGTAGGATTATCCCGCGGATTACTGTTGACAAAAATTACCTGACAAAATGTTATTTATACATTATCTAGTATGCAGTGATAATTTTTCTTTCTGTCTCTGTTCTTGCATTTGTGTGTCACTCTGGCTGCAGCTGAAAATCAGCTCTACAGGAGACTGTAGTGTGATGCTGAGATGCAGCCTTTTAGACACATTAAAGTATATATTGCCATCTGTTTTTATTCGCTTTTTTTTATTTTGTTGTGTCTAATAAACATTTTCTTACTTTCTTTCTTTCTAAATGTGGCAAATTTATTGACTAAAAACCATTACTTAATCACCACATAATGGTGGCTAATAAGTAATGGTTTTTAGTCAATCTGGACCTTCTGTTTTTAATTATAAATTAGAATCCGCTGCCGGGTCACTTAATGAAGAACAAGCTTTGTGTATTTATTAAAAATTATGTTAACGTGAATTGCTAGCTGTATTTATTTGTTTCAATTTATTTTCCTTTGTTCGAACTTGTTTGTTGTGTTTTGTTTTGATGATATAGGTTTTCTTGCATTTTTCCTTTTTTTGGCGTAAAAAGCTATAGAACTCTATAATTATTAATACAAAAGGGACAGACCTGGAACTTTTTTTTATACATAATAATGGGTCAGGATTTCGTATCAAGTTTTCCTTCTCTCGCGGCAAAATTTTCGACCTTGTCGTTACCTTTTGTCGGTTCTTACGATACCCTCGGGAAGGAATGGGGTATTGATACTATCTATTCTAACATGATGATGACATAATTTTATCGCTTGGAAAAAAATATATCGTTCACTTATTCACATATAACTTTAACAATAACGAAACACTGTATAAAAATAATATTATTTAGTAGTAGTGGAAAATCAAATACATCCCATTTAAGTGTTTATATAGGAATTTTCCAAGTATAAATTTACTTCATCAAAAACAATTATTCTGAGCAAATTCAAAATTGATTTTGCAAGAAAGTTATTATTCATGTGTAATTATTCGCAATTTGCTAACACGATTAAGGAATTATTCTGCATGACTGAAGTAATATGTTTAAAGATTATTATGAATAATAATGCTATCTTCTCAGCCAGACAGGTGGTCATAGGGTTTCGTTTCAAGTTTTCCTTCTCTTGCGGTTAGGTTTCTCTCGGCCTTATAATTTCCTTTTGTCTATTGGAGGCAAAACTATGTATCCTAAATCCATCATCACATGGAACAATTTATTAAGAACTAGTGACCCGCCCCTGCCTCGCACGGGTGCAATGATGAACATCTAAATTCATGCATATATTATACTTATTAACCTTCCTCTTGAGTCACTCTATCTATTAAAAAACCGCTTCAAAATCCGTTGCGTAGTTTTAAAGATTTAAGCATTCATAGGGATGTACGGACGACAGTGACTTTGTTTTATACTGTGTAATGAATTCATGATTTAGATTTTATTTCCATTAATAAAATGAAAACCATCTCCCTCATCTTTTCCTGATTTCTATATTGATATTTGATCATGAACACATACATGTTTTTACTACACCTGGCCTATTACCATAAACAATTTTTATTCGGAAAATTAAAAAACGTGTGATCTAAATGTAAATGTGTCCCTATGTTGTTGTTCCTCTAACGAACCGTGAGAGATTTATGTGTGTGTGTATTAATTAATAAGAAATGTTGCACACTGTTGTACTTTAATGTATGTGTACTCCCACACGGGAAAGGGGAACGCGGGGATTGGTCCAAGTCATAATTTGTGGCTCCGAAAAGATAGCTGACATTTTCAAATATCTTTACCGATATTTGAAAAAACCCGTTCATATTATATGTAATTTTTCTACGAGTACAGTGTTCTTATGGTGAAAAAACCAAGTTATCTAAATTTCTTAGCACATGGCTAGCAGAATTTAGTTGCTAATATTTTAATACTTGCTTTACGTATTCGCGTAAACACTTTGACAACAAGCATGGCGCTCTGTCAGAGAAACGGCGCGAAAATAAGTAGCGAACACGTTTGGCAAGTGCCAGCATTAGTAAATTAAAATAAGTTTCATTTGAACTCACAGTATATCAACTGTCAATCAGACATAAAAAAAATATTACAACACAGACACCGCACTTGTTTATATTCGATCAATAAATCGCTACCCGCAGAGTACTTCCCGCCGAATTCTCTGCTTTAAACCATACACCATCCCAGTATGAACACGGGCTCTATTATTTCTTTTGTGAAAAAAAAACACATCGTGATTTATGTCCTCCTCGCATGTAAGGCCTGTTACGGCCATCCCGCAATGTATTTTAATTTCAATTTATAGGACGATACGTCTACGTGTCGCCAGTATTATTAGATACGCGATTAATAATCGTAAATGGAGCGGTAATTGATGTGTGTTGCGAAACAAGGCTTGAGAGATCATTGGCTTTAAACGTAAGCCACTGGCATAATAGACAACTTAGTGGTGTTGATTAAAAGGCAAGATACTGGTGTGAATTTTTCTATCCATTTGTAAGTCCAACCAAGTTATAGTGCGATATTTGGTAGTGGATTAAATAATCTGAAGTGAAGGCATGGGATATCAATGGCATTTGATGAAAGACTTTGGCACTTTGGGAATAATAGATATTTATATGAATAATAGATGTCTATTTGAATAATAGATATCTATAAGAGAAGGAAAACTTGATACGAAACTCCGTGCCCATCCATCTGGCCAGTGTGGCACAGTGTGCTTATTTCCGTCCATGTAACTGGAGGAGGTCATACTCAACAGTGGCTTCTGTATAGGCTGATTAGTAGTAGTAGTATATCAGATTGTAGGCAGTGTTGGTAGCCTCCAATGACCTTGTTAAGGTCGCCGGCCATGGATGCACGCTGCTCAGGAACAGCATTTAAAGATACTTTCGAAAGTCTATATCCAGCAGATTGCGAAATTTGGTTAACTTGCCGTGTTTTATACTATTTAAAATTGTTGTCTAAATTAATAATTTGTTATAATACTTTTAGTCACTCCGCACGATACACTCAGGATGGAATAGGTTGTGGAGATTTTTTTTAGTTCTTTACTACACCGTTATGTGAATACACGGACCTTTATAAATTGATTCATTCGTAATAAAAGTTAACGTAATACTTTACTTCACATTTGTTTCTTAAGCTGTTTTTTATCCAACCAAAAATATTTACTCGCCTTATTTATATAAACATTTTATTGTTATTATCGCTTTATTGCATCCGCATGTGCTCTCCCCGTTTTAAACACACTAATATGATAGAAATAAAATGTTTTCGAAGAAAATGTTTCCCGCTATTGAAGTGTTTATTATAATGTTCCACAAATTATTTAGATCATCTCAGCGGGATCTCGTATTATTTTTATCAAATTCCGAAATGTATAAAGTAAATAAAGTAAATATTGTGACATTTTATTCTGAGTTTAAAAACTTGACCGTGTTTATCATTCTGTGGTCACCCGATTCCTTCGTTTTTGCCCGACGTCATCATGACGTAAATTTGTATGAAAATAAAAGAACGCCATCTATTGCCAAATAGATTCATTTTTTTTCTTTAGCAACTTTAAATTGACGTTGTGTTAACGTAATCGAGCAGCAAAATAAAACTTGCACATATATTTAGTTACGCCAAAGGTGTTGAGAATTATATAAAAGGAATTCAGACAAGATTGGCAAAAACCGTGAGTGGAAGAATAAAAATATACAAACCTCTGTAATTGCATGAAGCCGGTTTCAGCATTAGGTATTTTACGGGTTGAGAAGGGAAGAGAGAAATGATGATGATTTAAAAAAAATGAAATGTTGAGAATTTTTGTTTACAATATCAGAACGATAGGCAGCGAACGTGAGTCAACTAAAAATCTGATACAAAAATTGTGACTGACACGAAATATCAATTTGATTAAGAGATTGTAAAAATAAAATGGAATATGGGAGAGATTTTGCAGGCTACTCGACAAATTGGTTTTTGGGCATCAAATTCTGAATGATAAATGCTATAACATATAGAATTTTATCATCATTATGTTCGTAAAGCTGCAATTTATGCCATTTATTTTTAGAAAGATCGTAGGAGTACCAAGTTGACATTGTAACTGGTTTTATAAAACAATAACAAATATTTTACTGTGAGGTGACCAATTTATAAAACTTACTATTATCGTCAATCGGAATGGATTCCTGGTTCATGATACTAATGGTCCGTAGAGGTACCTAAAGACTAAAGATATTGTTACATCTTTACCATCAAAAGCAAAAAATCTATCCGCGAGAGAAGCAATATACTACATACATCATCATCAGCCCATATATGACCCACTACTGACGGGCATCCTTCAAATTTAAAGAAGGAAATTTGCCTACTGTGCCACGCTGGCAAGACGGTTTGGCACAGGGTTTGTAACAAGATTTCCATTTCTTGCGGCTAGGCTCTTGCGTTCCTTTAGTCGCCTCTTACGACACCCACAGGATGATTTGGGTTGGTGACATTGTGTATTCTAAGTCCGGCACCACTCGGAATATCCGTCACCTATTAGGTACTAGCGACTCGCCCCGGCTTCGCACGGGTGCAATAATGAACCTCTAAATTTATCAGTGTTTCTCTAAAATATGATGCATGTATTATAGATATAAATCATTCCACTTGTATCCACTCTATCTACTAAAAAAACCCGTTCAAAATTCGTTGCGTAGTTCTGAACTTATTGAGATAATATTAAGAAGAATATAATAATAATCAAATGCAGTAGCGATCTCTACAAAAGAGAGAAGAGAATTGAACATTATTCCAGCTGTTAAACCTCGATTTTGCTCCGGGGCTCATTAATATTTCTTTCACAGCTTTGCCTGGCCGTTGGGATGCCTGGTCGGAATGGTCAGTCTGCGGTGCTGACTGCCGGCAAACCAGACGTCGATCATGTTCTGGGGACACCCCTTGCTCCGGAGCTCATGTGCAACACGCCGATTGCGTGGGAGACTACTGCGGAGTTCATGGAGGTAAGGGATACCATTACTCGAAATCTACTTCAGTTTTGAAAAATAAACTGAATGCAATCGTAGGTTTTGGTAGTCATTTTGGAATTACATCAGGTATATTTATCAGCATCAGAGCCAGCTATGCTGAAAAAGAATTAAGACATTAGTTAACAACGAACGATTTACCAAGATATTAAAAAAATACCAATTTGTAAAGGGTATAACAATAAACACAAAACCTATTGTGCAAAATCAAATATAATTTTAATATAGTAAAGTTTATTCCATTTATTTGAAAAGAAACGCACACATTGTTTACTCTTAATAAAAAGAATTTAATAAAATAACAAAAATCATTCGGATAATATTATTTTATTTTAAAAGTTGTCCCGTTTAAATAGATACTATAACCGTATAGTTGGAAGTGGTAAAATAAAACAACCAGATATCCGGGAATATAGGAACGAACCACTTTTTTATTATAACGACACACACGAACGTCTTTGACTAATCATAATAAAACATTTTTCACAACCTTTCCGCATTTAAACATTTTTTTTACCGCTACTTGTCACCATATCTCAAATTTTAATACTGTCGACCCAATTAGGTGACACGAGACACGAGTCAAGAATTTAAACATTTTCAGTTATAAGTTTATGATCCCCCGTCAGGAGAGAATTACAAATTACGAAAACGATTCCTCGTGGGACATGTTAATTAATATTTCTGTGAAATACACGCCTTACCAGATGCCGTTCAACTAAATATATACTTCCTTTCCGTTCGCGCCCATAACTATGAAATGTTACACTGTTCGGTCGCCTAATAACAGGCTATTGACTGTAACCGTAACCTTCCAAATCATCTCGATCTTCTTTACCTACAACAACCTTATCAATATAGATAACGTTAAAGGTGAAAATAAGGTAAGCCAGAGGTCTACCTAAATTGGTTACTCTATGACATTCAAGAGATACTAAAATCGGGTAGCATGACCATCTGGGCCGTATCATATCCTCTAAATTTAGACAAGGGAGTAAATTTTTATGGAGATCTTACGAAAAAGTAGATAATGATAGCGCTCTTGTACTAAGTTGGATACGAGTATTGTTTTGAAGTATCCTTTTAAGGCAAAGATTAAGTTAACTGAACTAGATAGACTTCAATTATTCCAAAGTGTGTATTCGAAACCTATTCTTCTGGTTTCAGATTTTGTAAGAAATCGCATTCAGCGATAAGATCGTCCCTTGTACAAATTGTTGCATAATACCGTGGTCTGTCTATTTCTCTCGTGTACAATAAAGAGTTTATATATCTATCTTCTTCCTATTCAGCTGTAATTAACAAATTTCTATCAATTTATTGTTAATCTGCACAATTACAACTTTCATTATATGCCTAATCAAAAATTAGTCTATTATAAACTCACTCGCCATATCCTTGCTCAGCAATCTATACCAAAACAAGCAACATTTAACCCCAAAAATTGCACACCCATTGTTTCCATTCAGAATATTTAGCACAAAACAAAAGCTGGTTACGGACACAACAGATTTCCATATTCATAGATACGTGACCTGAAACAAAAAACCATAATATCACAACGCAATATTTAGAACGAGCAAACAGGAATCCTCCAAAAGTACGCAGTGAATGTTTGGAATGTTGAATATTCCGTTTGAGAGAGCATTTACCGATCCAAATTTGGGGGCATTATTTAGTTAAGCAGTAAGCTCAGGTACGCTATAAAATATAAATATTTATGCTTTTCAATGTCTTTATCTATTAGCACTCAGTCACCTTGCGCACCTCAACTCATAAAAAAATCCACTGCTTAAACTTCCTCCAGTATCATATAGGGAAATTAGCCCATTGTATCACACAAGAATTTTAAAAGTTTTTCCTTCTTGCACCTGCATGTTTCTTATTTCTTTACTCGACTTTTACGCCACGCTTTGGATAAAACGGGGTGGCCTTATGCCCGAGTTCGATTCCGGGGTCGGGCAAGTGTCTTTGTCTAAACCAGAGGCACTGGCTCGGAGTCCGGATGTCATTTATATCCATAATATGTATGTATTTACAAAAAAAAAAGTATATAAGTAGTTTATCATCCATCTCGTTACCATAACACAAGCATTAAGTTGCTTAGCTTGAGACGAGATGGCGTTGTGTGAAATGTCCAAGGCTATTTATATATTTATTTTATTTTATATCCGTCACCGCTCATTGTATTTTTTTTTGTATTTGTCTCTTGCCCTGTTAACCTTTTTATTAGGTATATGTGTACAAAAAAGAATATTAAATTCCATTATTGACATCAATTTATCTAAATGACACCTCTAGATCAATCAACATTTATTTGAAAGTGAAAGAATAATCCATGTAAGGGCTTTCAATATATCATTAAGTAACTGGAGGCGGGCCAAATTACTTTAGCATCGACAAGCCATTAAGACCGGAATTAAAATACATTTTAACAACATACCCTCGAAATCGAAGCCTCCCCTGGCGGTCTCAATTCAATCACGAAATTGAAAATGATCAGTCCATATTTTGTTTATAATGGCAATAAATCATTTTGCTAGTCCCTGTTGACTCGGTTTCAATTTCCCATTTCTGTTTATCGTACGTTTTGATAAATAGCTTCAGGGTCTTTCGCAGATTTGGTTGATTCATCTGTTTCTTTACAAACCTTTTCACACTAAATAAATCCAACGTAAGATTTGTATCTATATATTTTTTTATCAGTTATTTGAATGCCTTTGACCCTAGGCTTGCGTGGTGGAAACAACGCCAGGGTGTAAGATGAAGCAGGTAATTCAAGGAAATGCCCTGTCGGGCACCGGTTCTCACATACAGACGACGAAACACAGTAAAACTGCTTGGCGCCGGACTTCGATTTGAGGGTCGTAGCTAGCCGGGTGGATCATTAGATCCTACCACCAAGCGTGCTGGGTTTTGTGGACTTTTAGAACACTCGTTTAATAAATTAGTTTAATAAAGTAAAACTGCAATTTTCCAAAAAGTCTAATAAAGTAAAACCATTCTACAGATTTCTATTTTTGTTGCTATATATGATATTTAATATACAGTAAAACATCTGTGGTTCATACATTTTTTAAACGTGATGTATATGAAATAGAGGTCATTGCTTTAAAAGATTATTTTTTAACTTTAGAGCATTTACCTAATGTTCCGTAAGATTATTTTTAGTTTCAAGTGAATCTGTGGAAAGTAGACCATCAGTGAATTGCCCACATGAAAGCTTTGAATACGAGGCACGCGGGGCGTGGCATCCATTCGCGCTCCCAGAGCCACTTCATTAGCCTAATTGCACATACAAAGGGGAGAAAGGTGAAATTTTATAGTACTCTTTCATCTTATGTTGCCTAATCAGTGAAATTGAAGTTCTCTGGTTTATAAACTTCATGTTAGTGTTTCGGGAGATAATGCTTTTGAGATTTCTAATAAATTAAACAAACAACCTAACATATTATAAAATTCTTTGCAATAATTATTTATTCATTTGGACACTCGCTTAGCTAACAGGGAGAAGTTGAGGCGTTGTGTAAAATTTTGATAATATTAGATTTTGTGCTATATACTTAACTGGTTATAAATAAGCACTGATATACACTATATGAATATTGACTTTTATATTATTTGGATTTTATTTCACCATTTTGTGTTTTCGCGTGTTTTCTATACAGTCGGGCGTAAAGAATGATGATAAATAAAGTTCAATATTATTTAATGTTATGCCTTTGAAATATGTTAATATTCACATATAACATCTAAATGAACCTGATACACGCACCACGCTGGTGTAATAATTCTCCCTAATGAGTTAATATTTTTCCCAAGCATTCGCTTGATGCTACCGCTCTTCATGCTTCGAATGTATTCTCAGCTTGTTTAATCTGGATTTTAATTAGGAAGAACCGTTTTTGACAAAAATTAAGTAGCACCGCCATTATCATTAGTGTCATTTAACTTTCTATTTGGCAGATTTATCGGATATTTACCAATAGAGTATTTATATTTTACATCATGAGTAAAAGTACAAATTATGACTATATTATTATGGTAATGAAATGTTGAATCTTCGTGTGAATTAAGTGTCGCGCTGTTTTCCAAAGAATTGGGCACAAAACATAAATTGTCATTAGTGAGCTGTTATTTAGGAGGTAGAATTAGAGATATCGAATGAAATGAAATACGATCAGACAATTTATAGCTCCGCGATTACTTTTAAATATTTATATATTTTTTTATAAATAACCAACACCTGCAACAGACTATTCAGTTGAGAGATTTTATCCATTTAATAAATTATAATAAATGATAAAGGCTGATTAGTTGTCGACTTTTATAAGACTTAATTTTAATTTGTTATAATACTCGAAAAAATTGACTTGGTGGAGAACTCGGTGTCAGTGAATTTTTCAATTATAGACTTTTTAATACCTAAATAACCTTAATCATAGTTATTTTTCGATGTTAACAATATTCTTATTTTTACTTTAAATTATACGATTTTGAAATATTAAAGACCAGAACCGGTAGGCCTGGTGGTGTAAATCTTTAGCTTATGTACAGCAGGTGACTACTTTTGCCAGAAATGATGATGGTAATGTTTTGTTTGTTTTGGAGAAAATCGCGTTATCATACACAATTAAATATTGACTGCAAATGAAATTAAATCGTACGAAAGTTTTTGATGAAACATTTAATACGTAAACAAACAACAGTAAAATCCAATTTATATGCGATGCGGCCATCATTACTGAAGGTGGGTCCCGTGAATGATTTGTTGTGATTCCGTCGAGTGAGCGCAGCGGGTGATCGCAAACTGCATTCACATATCCTGCCAACCATTCAAGCAGTTATGACCTTTATATATAATGATATTAGTGCGTATCTCCCGTACTTGCTGAAAGTCGAGAATTAAATTCTGCTAGCCCTCCTACCACGTTATGGGCACAGCGACAAGGGTTTGTAAATTTCGATTGGATTTTCTATCTGAAATCTGCAATGGACAAGGCAACTCTGACAAATGTTTGTGCGGTGCACAAATTTTGAAATTAATCCGATAAGCGAGGTCTAATCGTACGCATATTCATTTTGACAAGTATGATATCGAAGCGGGTAATTTTAATATTTATGGATGGGACGTTGGACTGGAAAGACTTACTATTAAATAGTTGTGCTTCCATGGTTGTGTGAATTTCAGAAGCCATGTTAGGGGCTGTCCACTAATCACGTGAGCTTCGAGGGGGGGGGGGGGGTGCGGAAAACATCACAAGGGGTAGGGATATAGTAAGATGATGATGATGTGATTAATGGACAGCCCCTTAGCTACTTCACATATTAATTTTAAACAGGTATGCTTTTCTACAGTGCTCTCAACGTTGTGTGTATCGTTATTAAATATGAAATCATAGTCAATTTCATCCTCAATTTTTTTTATATCATGGCTATGTGTCAATTTATTCTTTTAACGTGTGGTTTGATTTTTTATGTTTTAAGTAGCGGATGCTATGATTTATCGAATATCAAACATTGACAGGCAGTAAACTACGTGGCGACTTGGAACTTGTTTATGAAGGAGATTTATAGATATGAAGTACGTTTTACTGCAGTATTGCGCCATTGCGTACTCCGACGTACAGTCGATTGCGGAAGTGGTTTCATAGATTTTATGTGCAATACCTGATGAATATAGGACTTCGTGGTGTGGTTGTGGGAAATTTGAAGATACGGTTTACCTTGTTTAAATTGCTACTGCAGTGCAGCACTGCTTGCAATACATCGCACTAAACCTCTAATTGCTCACAGTTTCGTACATTACAAAAAATATATAGAGAAATATATATTTGGCGCACAGCTAAGTGACATACAATTGATAATACGATCGAAAGCAAAATTATTTATTTATTTATTAATATAGGTCCTCTTGATATTAGCACAGGATTTTACAATAATCGTACATTGTACAATACGGGGTCAACTCGCAATATTATGTTTATAAAATATTTGGGACATTTGTGGAAAACAAATAAATCTAATCACAATATGAATGTGTTAAATAAATGAAAATCATTTGCATTCTACTTAATAGCTAATAATTATCTTAATATATTTTAAATATTTTATTGCTTATTAGCTCTTTCCTTAATATATTATTTTCTTTCCCAACTCTGAGCTAAAATCACACGTCAATTTATAAATCTATTACACTTTGCTATCACTTGTACTTGACTCACATGCTTCAAACCTGGCACCAATGGCTTTTGAGTCATCAATGTGTTCAACTGGAAGTGCTTGTAAATTATTTATTACTTTCAATAGAAAAACATTATGGGTCTATTGATTGCCAGCACCTATCAAATTGCTGTTTGTAAAACTAGCGAGAATGCTTTCTCTTACATCAATTGTATTTTATTCACATTTTTCTATTGAGGATTTTTATTGGTTTTGGCGTATCATTTAACATACTATTATCGAATAGAAATATCATCTAGCCAACTTCTTTGAATGTAATAAATAAAATTCCAACTTGTTTGTATTCTATTTATGGTATTTCGACATCATAGTCGTTTTAGTAATCAAAGTATCAAAGAACAGTACTGTGACTTGTCTCGTGTTGTAATTTAGTAAAACTATTTATGAATTGTTGAGATTGCAATGACAAATTATGAGAATTTCATATTATTAATTCTAGTTGAATGTGTCCGTGGAATACCCAATATCACCAACCCATTTCGTATAGAGGGTATCGTAAGAGACGTTGATAGGAATGCAAGAGCTGCAAGAAAACTTGTTACAAATCTTGTAAAACTTGTCTGGCCAGCGTGCTACTGTGCCACGCATTGATATATATCCAAAGCATCGGAAGCGACCCTGGAGGGTCAACTCAACAGTGTGTGGACCGAGATAACGATAACAATCATGATTCCATTCTGGTAAATACTAATGCGGGCGGCCCAGGACCGGCCTTTGTGGAGATCCTTGGGGGAGGCCTATGTCCAGCAGTGGACGTCTTTTGGCTGAAATGATGAAATACCTTCTTACGATCATTAACAAATTGATCCGATGATGATTTCATAACACCGCATCCGCTAGTTGCATCCTCATTCAACTCCTAAACATTAATGTTACTACATCCGACGTTTCGCATAAGACGTATCTGTATGATTGCGTTCATTACTCTGACGTGTCCTAATTTTTCTAAATAATTTCTTGTTAAATTAGCCTTTTGAACTCTGTAATATTTATAAACTTAGGCGTTGGTTTAAACTTAAAACCAGCAACAAAGTAATTTTCTGCTTTATTGTACTGATTCTTTATTGACGTTGTCGTGATATTCGAATTCAACTTGCGCTTGTTTTTTAACGAAACCACAATTGCCCTAAATTCCTCCGTTAAGTTAGTTATTGCATGCACGCCAAATTGCCGGTGGGTTTAAATTACCATCAGTCTCTCACCAATATGTTCATTGGCTAATTTATTGAATTTGTATCGGATATTAGTGCTGTTTGATACGGCGCACGATTTTAATGGTTGTGTAAGTGATATGACGCCATAATACTAGCGTTTGGAATTTGTGCTTATGAATTTATGTCCGAACTGTTGATGAGTAATTGAAGTTTGTATTGAGACGTGTTAAGCAATGCCGTTATGCTGCATATTACTTTTTTATTTGTTAGATTACATTTGAACGGGAGGAGATAATATTCAGCCATCTACATTTTTACACACAATTTAGTTGCTGTAGAAAATGTGACACATGTTACACATTTTTTACTTGAATTGTTTGTGAGCTTTTATCGAAATATAAACTAGCTAACTTATTTCAACCTTTGTAGTGACTGAAGGAGTCAGAGGTTCCTTAATTGTATTTAATTATTATAAAGTGAAAAAAATAATTTTGCTTACTGTGCGATGCTAGTCAGGTCGGTTTCCATGTAAATATCTTCTACGATACTATCAAAAGTAGTACTACGTTTCTTTAAGTCCATTACCCCGTGAATAGAACGCGTAAACAAGGCTCTGAGGCCTATGGAATCCTGTTTGACTTTGTCGGTTGACTTATTCAATCAGGTACAGATATCTGTACACTTATATATGTTCATAGAATTCAATATATTCCACTAATAATACAATTTTTTTAAAGGCGACCACACCATGCTTTAACAATAAAAGGCACTTCGTGGGGTGTCAGCGTTAAAATGAACATTAAATTGTGTATTCCCAACGCGATTGCCACCACGTGCAAAGCTATAGCAATGGGCTTCATCGATGTCGTGTAATGATATTTCGTTTGGCCCATCTACTTCAAAATTTGTATACAGAGTTGATGGTCGATCCTGCAGTTTTTTTTTTTGTAAAAGGTGATAGGTATCTACGTATTCCTGAATTTTTCTTAATTATGTTGTTTTAGAAGTCTGAAATATCTTTGAAATCGATATTGGGGATTATATTTTTACGGTGCATGTAGCTTGATACTGTTAGGGTTATTAAATACAAAACAGTGTCTAACTTGTAGTAGTTTAATAAGTAGAACATGCTTACCGTGTGATGACGAATTGAGGATATACAGTGTTACCACCTTATTTAATGCGGAGGGTGTCGTAAGTGCCAACAAAGGAAATAACAAAGCCGTAAACCTTGGCGGTTCCCCTGACCCACCACCGGTCTTTTAGGCAAGGGCAAAAGGGGTCCGCATCGTCACGAACCCCGCTCCACCCCTGCCTCCGTCCGCGGCGCGGGTCACCTGGCCCGGGCTGGTATGGCCCCACAGATCATTGAGGCACTCAGGCCCCCTCACCATGACAAGGTGGAAGCACAGTAGAGGGGAATGAAACGAAACCCTGTGCCAAGCGTGGCCTGCGTGGCACAGTATCCTTAACTCCCTGAGATGGTAGGAGTCCCAACTTAGCAGTGGGTCATTTGTCGGCTGTATTTGTAGTATTAGAACATGTACAACAGTAAAATTGTGCTTGACGCGAAGTAAGGTGCAATGTGAAACAAACACTCTAGTCGCACCATGTTTTAAATTAAACGTATGTCGAGATCGATATAATCGAATACCGATAGAACGATGACTTAATTCATTCACTCCTCCCGTGCCATCATGCAGTTAGTTACAGAAAAGTTTCAAGTCTTATAGAGGCTGAAGCCTCTATCTAGCCTGGGTTAATAAAAAAGTACACGGAAGAATGATTTATCACGCCTTTGTTTCATGATGTTGTTGATTTCATGTGCGTGAATAGTATCAAAAAATTTAATTGTTGAGTTATTTTTCCTCAGTTGCACATCGCATCGTAAGAAGAATTTTTGTAAGAGATTTCCTTTGTGGCGAAGGTTTAAGCTTAATTAGATTTTTTGTAAGCCCTATATTATACGATTGTATCAAATAGAAGTTATTATAAATCTGTTATGATACGGATAAAATGACTATGAAGATTCATCAGACTTTCACAGACCAAGCACAATTTCAAAAATTGTCAAGGATCAGTCACAAATCAGAAAAATTGCTACATACAATTGTAGAAGTGTTACTGGCTGCTACACCCAGTTAACAAAACTTAATTACCTGTTCCCTGATAAAGACTAATAAGTTTTTTATTATTTAACAGTGGCAGCCCACAGTGATATACCACTATACATCGGAATAGCAGTGGCTGTGGTGGTATTTTTGGCTGGCGCTGCAGTAGTCTATAAATTACTACAGAGGAAGACTCGTGATCACTCCTTATACACCATGACCAGGACTGGTAAGGGTCACCATCAGATCATTTAATTTCATACAATTATATGTATACGAATATTTGTTGTAGTTTTAACATTCAGATACTTTTCTAAAATCAGAACAATTTTCAGATTTCCAACCAGAAATATATCCGACGGTAGAGAAGCAATCTTTGTCGTTAGCTCCGGACCTAATGCAACATCGACCACCACGATACGAACACCCACAACCGGATACTAGAGCTGAACATCATTATGACGTTCCACATTTAACGAATAGGTAATGTGAATACCTCCAAGACTATAATTTAAGCTTGCTTTATTAACTAACGTAAATATTGGGCGTGGTATTTTATATGCTAGTAACAAAAAATTAAGCAACATGGTATAAATTAGATAAGCAGATCCTTTATCAATAATTATTTTAATCTAATGATAATTAACATAATTTCAAGTCAAGGCAAAGTAATTTTAATATATGTATACCTATCATGTATCATGTTGTTTATCAAAATTTAATGTTTGAAATATCATAAATTCTAAAACGTGTTTTGCAGACAGTTCATCAATTTATTTTATTTAGCTACTAACAAGTACACGATACATGTTGCATTACAAATATTGTAGACCTTGGTAAAATCGATTCTATGAAAGATATAATGGGTTGAAATAAAACTTTACTGAGGAAAATACCTAATAGCTCTATTTGTTGCAGCTATGCGTCTCCAGTAGACCATCAGGTCACGCCCTGCGCCTCAAGCAAGGGACAGAGCGATGATTACGATAGCAAACCTTACAGCGAGTCCGAACACTCCGCTTCTAGTTGCTTCACAAGTTGTAAGTACTTTTTTTAGTACACGATTATGTTCCTAGACCTAGTTCTTAGACTAAACCAGAAACGTTTGGTGTTCTAATGATTTTCGCCCACAAATGGAAAGTATAAATTTTGATAATCTGGCTTCTTAAACTGTAACTTTCTCATTTAGTCTATCTGAACTGAGATCTCATCATACTTTACTATTCCTTACATGCATATTTTATGTAGCATTTAATCAGATTTCTCATTCATTTTTATTTGAAGATGATGTTGCAACGTCACTAAGTTGACTTTCTCTTTCAGCGGGTTCTATGTACGATGCTGCTAACGAGTCAGTGACACTTCAACTGGCTGAACTAGTATCCAACTCCCCTACTTCACAATCTTTGTCAGTGTCAAGTGCTGGTACAAGATTGGCATTACCTGCTGCAGGTGTGGCTTTGTCTATACCTGAAGCTGCGCTCAGTAGAGGAAGAAGAGAACAAATTTACGTAGCAGTCGTTAAAGATGACAGATATCGACCAAGGCTCGGCAAAGGTAAACATCTGAACTTAAAAACTTACTTTTTTTAAATTCACCAAGCGATCTTGAACTTTGTTGACGTTAAACCAAAATTAATTTTGATAGATTAATTTTCTTGCTCCAGTTTTGTATTTATTATACCCTAAATCATCAAACTGCTATGAATATTTATGAGCTTAAAACTGAATAACTTAACATCGTACAAGTCTAATAAAAATAAATTGATTTCGCGATTCGATAGAGAACAATTTTCAAAGGCAATTTTAAACGATATGTAATTACGCTATGATATCGGCGAACTATAATTTTGCTTGGGAAAAAATGCTAGCCTTAGGCAAACTGGACTTGAACTTATCAGTATGAAGTGTTCTCAAACAAATTCCGCCCCGCAGGTATCACGCAACTGAGCCCAGTAGTTAAATGCGGCCCTCCGCGTCTTCAATTAAACAAGTCGGTCATCCTTCAAATCCCGCACTGCGCGAGCCTTAAGCATGGCTTCTGGAACCTTTCTATATACGCCATCGACCACAATAATACTAAACCTGATAATACCCAACCTTTGTGGAAGAAAGTCGTTGGACTCGGACAAGAGACAATCAACACACCTGTGTTCACTCAGCTAGATGGCGATAAAATATACTTGGTGACCGATATGTTGTCGACATTTGTATTGGTTGGTGAAAGTTTTAATGGAAAAGCCGTGAAGGCACTTCAATTGGCGACATACGCACCGGCCGCACTTAACGAAACAAGTCCAGAGTACAACATTAGACTTTATATGTTCGAGGATACACCATGCGCCGCCTACTATTGTCAGGAACAAGAAAAGAAACTCGGCGGAGTTTTGCTTGAGCGCCCTAAAACTTTACTTTTCCAAGACGGTGGTTCAAATCTTTGTTTGAATTTGGAACACGTGAGTCCCGGGTGGAAAGTTAAACCCGGGATTGGATACCAGGAGATCCCTTTCAACCACGTCTGGAGCTCAAACTATAATGCACTCCACTGTAGTTTCGTCTTAGAGAGGACTCATGACTGCGACAATATTGATTTCAGTCTGTCCGCCTGTCAGAGGACCAATCCATCATACAAGCAGACATTCCGAATATCCCTCGACGATGTGCGCAGCCGATCACCCCGGGGGCGTTCACCCCGCGCCGAGTCTCAGCGCAGTTTCAACATAACAGAGAATCTTTTAGAGGCTCGCATGTGCCGAAGCGAAGACGGGAGCGACGGTAGCGTTAAAAGGAACGTAACAGTGAGCGAGGCGGGAGTGAATGAATGTGCTGGCGAGGGCCCATTCAAACTGAGTGCAAGGGTTAAAAGGCAGCTATGCGCTATATTGGACCCACCGAATGCACGGGGAAACGATTGGCGCGCACTTGCAGCTAGACTTGGCGTAGATCGGTATACTACGTGGTTTGCGACGAAAAGTTCGCCAACTGAGGCTATTTTGGAGCTGTGGGAGTGTAGAGAACGTGGAGCCGGTGCTCTTGCCGCTTTGGCTGCAGCTTTACGGCAAATGGACCGCCACGATGCAGCCGATCTGCTCCACGGCAGACCCTCCTGGTTATGAATTCCTAGTACGCTCTCACTCGGCACTAATGAAAGATTTCAATTACACAGCAAACCTTGTGCACTGTAATGAGAGTATTGTGCGTCTCAATGGACGTGGAAGTAGAGGCCTACACGAATGAATGTATATGAACGATTTGTTGGTAAACTAATAATTAGTTTAAATGTTACGTTAGAGAAAGTATAGTTTCGTAGGCCGACGGCCTAAGTTTGTAAAACCTTCGTAGTATATTTTGTATAGAATATTCTATGCTGTAGATAAGCGATTGACGAATAAATTATATTATATTAGCAATAATAGTGCCTACAATGTCTTTTAAAGAAACTAAATTGGTCGTCTTTAGACAGTCGACGTCGGTTAGTTATTTTGTTGATTTTTATATAGAATTTGAGTGTTTTAGTATTCCAAAAGTGATCGTTTTGTTTCAAACTCATTTGCTTATGATTTGGTTCAACTTAATCATCAATTTCAACACTGTGCCAAATATGTACTGCCACATCTAAATTTTGGCAAAAATCGAAAAGAAAATGTTATACGCATCTAACTCTGAGCTTATGTAGCTACACTATTCTGTGTATATTAATTTGTAGCTTGATTCTATACAGGGTGTAACAGAACCCAATACCTATCCGAAGTAATCGGGCATTTGGACATATAGCCTGCCCAACGGAGTAGTTGCACAAAATGCGTGTTCCATAGGTACTATGTCGAATAACTATCATAAATACTAAAGCTCAATAATATGTATTCCAAAATCTGCAATCGTGTTTCTGAATTTAAAAAAAATGTACATAGTATCTATATCAGCAGGACTAGGGATTGTTTCATTATGGCTATGAGGTTTTTGTTACACTCTATACTAGATGATTAGTATAAATAAATGTTAAATACTCTACACGGTAAATCACCTTAATTAGTGTATGTAGGAGTATTTTCTACTTTAAAGACTATGACTGCATTTACAACTATTAATCACTTTTAAAATCTAACGGAGCGTCATTCCATTGGTATAGGATGATTTCTTTTGCAACCAGTGATTTCTCTGCACGGAAACTTGTAACGTTTCGCCGTGTTGTTTACACTAGTGATGTTCTTAATTCACAATGCAACACTGCCACTTACTTTGTATTGAATCACTTTAAAACGCAAAAAGAAACATAATATATTCATCTTCTCGGGACGACGGATGTGGATTTTCTTAATTAATATTTTTAATGTATGCTATACTAGAACAGCGACATATAATATTTCGTCGTTGCAAGATTCCTTAACCGCGTTCCTTAAGTCTTAAATATACGCCGTGTGTGTATACGCTTTTATATTGTATGAAAGATGCTTTTAGGTTTCAATTTTTTAATATCGTAAGGCAAACAGAAATCGTATCGACTGAAAAGGTATTGTGAAACCTACAATGAAAATAAATAGAATAGGTACGGTAAATTACCTACTACTTTTAATTTTGTTTGACAATTGCCATTTGACCAAAAATAAGAACTTTATACAAATGTTTTTTTTTTGACATTTGGAAAATGTGTTTAGGCGTTTTATTAGAATCGTTTTTTTGGGGATGTCTTAAATGTTACTTTTACTACAATTATGTTAACAGGCATAGCCGTGGCAATATTTCTAGTCGAGCTTATACTCGTTAGTAATATAACTACAATATTCCAGTTTAATATTACAAAGTTATCAAAAGACAAAAATACTCTTTCGTTTAAAATAAAATAAAAAATATTTAAAACCACAGACAAATTCCAGACGCTGTTTTACGACCACAATCGTAAAGATATCCGGTGAATGGACTAGTGATGTTTTAATGATTATCTCCATATACTAATGGGAGTAAAACGAGTGATTCTAGGATTTTATTACAAGTTATATTTGAACGACTCACTTTATACTGGCGAGCCATGGGGGAGGCCTACGTCCAGCAGTGGACTGAAATAGGCTGATGATGATTATGATGACTTTATACTCGACTACCAATTCTACCACGGCAATATGCCTGTCATTTTATTTGATCAAGTGTTAGTCAACTATTGGAGATATTGTTTAAAAAGTTTGCGTTCTCCTTAATCAGTTCCCCAAACTTTTACCCAAAGCTTATCATGTATCGAAAATAATTTGCAAAAAAATATCACAATTAATATTTTTTTCTACAGTTTATAATCTCGTGTGATACTTTATAAACAGAAGGCACATAATACGAAATGCACTTTATTTTAAAAATGCTCTAATGATTGTATACCTTTAGTAAGCTTAGTTCCGATAAGACAGAATATTTTATGTTGTGTACATAAAGTGATAGAATGTAAATAATATGTATCGCAGTTAAAATGTAGTTGATCTTTGACAATGGCGTACTGTGGTGTCATCACCGTCTGTAGACTATATATTTTTGTTAACGTGATGAATATTAAAATAAATGGATCTGTGATACTTAAATAATATGAAATAAATTATGTTTAACTGTGCATATGGTACATCTAGTTTTATTTAAAGTCCTTTTACTACTACTTACTACTACCAAACCCACTGCCGGGTCGGGCCTGCTCCATGGAAGGTAATTAGCCTATTGTGCCACGCTAGCCAGACGGGTTGGCACAGGGTTTCATATCAAGTCGGTCTTGTTATTTAGTTTTATCGGCTATTACAACACTCTCAGGATGGGTAGATAAATTCGTCGTTTTAGCCTTTTTAAAAGATATATTTGTGAAGGTCTTACGCACACTGCGTCATATCAAGTTCCATCTTTTGTGTCTTAGTTATCGGTCTTCTTATTTAGTTTAATCGACTATTACAACACTCGCAGGATGGAATGGGGTGGTGACACTGTGTATTCTGAATTCGTCGTTTTAGCCTTTTTTTAAAGATATATTTGTGAAGGTCCTACGCACACTGCGTTTTATGGTAACAATATTATTATTATCATATCCCATAAGTTGCCTACTACTGAGCCGGCCTCCTCCATTTTCACAGAGGGAAATTAACATACTGTGCCAGTCAGTACAGACAGATCGGCAAAAGGTTTGTATCGGATTGCATGTTTTTCTTCTTTTGCAGCAAGGTATGTGTGGGAGACACACCCTGAAGGACCCACAGCAGGTTGGCGTCACTATGTATTGTAAATAATTAAACAAATTTATATGGAAATAGAACACTATAATATTTTATACCCTGGCTCAATAATCAACTACCAATTTCATTAAAAGACAAACACAAAAAGACATTAAAAATAATCTAAAACAAAATACTCTATTTACTAAAAATCGTCAGCTTAGTTTACTACATAGTCAGCTTGACATTTTAGAGCAACTTGTATTCTTTTTATTACACATAAATTCGCACGACACAAGACAACAATACGAAGATCGAAACTAATACACTAACTACCATTTATTTACGAATATAATATTTTGTCAATCTGTTTATAGTTCGTTCGTCTATGTACCTTTTTTATCAGTTACTTGAATACCTTTGACCCTAGGCTTGCGTGATGGAAAGCAACGCCAGGGTCTAAGATGGAGCAGGCAATTCAAGGAAATGCCCTGTCGGGTACTGGCTCTCACATACAAGACGGATCACAGTAAAACTGCTTGGCGCCGGACTTAGATCCTACCATCAAGGGTGCTGGGTTTTGTTGACTTTTACAACACGCGTTATTTCCCAGCGTGCGGTGGGGAAGTTTTATATTCTGACCCGTGCCCACACGGGGAATAACCTTCACATAAAAAAACTATTTTGTGTCTACTTAGTTGGACAATCTAGGTATGCCTTTGTAAAAACGACAATACTAGCGCGCAGAAAAGCTCGAATGAGTTTATGTTGCGCTATTCCACCCAATGTAACTAACCTATGTATTTGCTATGAATAAATAAATATAAATAAATCTGACCCCACAGAGACAAGTGTGGTTTTCGGATAAATGTTTTATGAAAACCGGTTCAGCCGTGCCTATAGTTTGTGCTTTGTAGCGTGGTGCGGGTGACAGTTTCGGTAACATTTCGTTTCACTCTTGAAAGTTGCCGCCATTTACAAATTAAGACTTTCATATTATGACATTCGTATTTCAGCTGTACCACATTCGTATTCGTGATATATTTAATCATTAATAATTGTAGAAAATTAAATGAAACCAACCATAATGTTCAAGTTTAAAATAAAATCAAATTGAATGAAAAATTAAGCAAAGTGTTATGTGTATAACGTAACGCCATAGACGTATCTAGTGATGGAATGTACTGCTTCGATGGATAGTCGATATTTTTCATAATAAGAAACGTATATTGTGCGTAGGTCAATTTTTATTTTTAAAACTGATCTATAATTATACAACAGAACATTTATAGGGTAAGTTTGCTTATAATGTTGCTACGAAAAAACAACGTAAACCCGATTTTGATTATTTTATATAAGTACAAACATAATTATTTAGCCATAAAACATTTATATTGACAAGTTTATACACGTAGTTACACTAGACAACTGAATAACACACTAATTTCTATAACAATATTAAAGAGGACCAGATTGCTTATGCTGCGAGTATCGTTAGCGATAAAAATGAATTGTATATCGTCACATCCCTAGTTCTGTCATAATGGCAACTGTCACCCGCACCATGCTACAGCGCAAATAGTATAGGTCGGTTTGCTGTTGTATCAGAATGTTCAATATTGATTATTAATATAGACAACTTATCCCTACCTCAAATTGGAGGAGCCAATCGGCAGTGAGTCATTTAATTGCATTAAATAATGACAATGATTCCAAGTTATATTGAATCAAACAATTCTGCCTTTGTTTTAAATGTAAATGGAGCAATCATTTTGTCCCCAAACGATAATTGTCGTACTTAGTTGCCAAGACCATTGTTGCTGAAGCTAAGGCGTTAATGTTTAATTAAACATTTAAATATTAATTTAGTCACAATGCCTATTGTGTAGCATTACAACAATTCCTATGAGGGCCAGAAAATTGTGTTTATACACTAAACACAATTTTCTTAGTCACAGTAGTTAGTATTAGTGTTAGTTGACTTGTTGGTTGTAGGGGCTAGATGTGCTGTCTTTGGAGCAGGTGTCCCCGGTTCGGTACCAGGGTCGGGCAAGTGTCTTTGTGTAAACCACATGCACTTGCTCCAAGTCTGGAGGTCCTTCGTCGTTTCATCCTGTAAATGACCCACTACTGAGTCGGGCCTCCGCCAAATTCATGGAGGGTAATTAGCCTGCTGTGCCACGCTGGCAAAAAGGGTTGACAAAGGGTTTGTATCAGGTTTTCCTTCTCTTGTGGCTAGGTGGTCTGCCTCTTGCGTTCTTGTAGTCTTACGACACCCTCAAGATGGTATGGTTTGGTGACATTATGTATTCTTATTCCGTCACCACACAGACAATGGATGGATGTCATTAGTGTTCGTGAATTTGGTGTTCATAAACTGCCCCCACGATACAGGTTATAACCTCATGTAGGGGTTTCGTTTCCAAAAAAAGTAAAGGTGAATCATTGGTCACTGTATTGTATGACCATGTTTAGCAGTAGACTTCTTTAGGCTGTAATGATCTTGAATCTGAATCTTGTGAGAGGCTTTTTCATTAAACTCTTTAGATATTATATAACTATGTATCCACCACTACCGAATGTAAGCGTGCCACAGGATGGTTCACAAATTGAATTAACTCCCAAAAAAATACTTCCATCTTAGGCAATTACTTTAAAGAATACTCTACGGTTTCTCTTAAGATGGTAGCTACATCAATTCAAAGAGGCAATCTAAGACGTTGGTTATTTTACTTATTCTATATAATTCTTCACCCAAGTGCAAATATCCCGAACATAATCTAATTGAGACCCAAAGGAATATAGCTCGTAAGATTTCACGCTTGAAATGGCAGTGGGCAGACTAAGTAGGCCAACGAATAGATGGGCCAAATTCCCGGAGTTGCGAAGTATAGGTGTGTAGGTAAACTAAGCGTAGGACGACCCCCGACTAGGTCGACTGAGAACCTTATAAACGTCGCTGGGATGTGGCCTAAACATGTCATGATCGTGATTTGTAGTGATCTATGGAATAGGCCTATGTTCAGTAGGTGGAGGTATGTGACTGATAGATAGAGAACACCCTTAACGTTGAGTGACTCTCAGCTACCACAGAAAGGATTGTAATGCACGATTACTCTTCGACTTCAAATGAAGCGAAGCTAATTGACTAACTCTAGTCGCGTTCAGCAAAAGGAACATTCCATAATTTCATTGTCACTGAAGACAATGCAACTTAGAGAATAGAAGTTCCAGATTCAAACTCAATCCGTGACAAAACACGAACTACAAAACAAGAAACAACAATAACCAAGAATTTCAGTTATTTATTGTATTAGTACAAGAGGTCTACGTGGAACATTATCTGTCATTAAACAAGGTGTAACAAAATTAATTATTCAGGATTAATATATTTTTCTAATAAAAAAAACCTATAGCATACAAAGTGAGAGCTTATCAAGAATAGCAGTTATGTGTTCCAAATGGATTTATATTTTGAAATATGAGTGAGATTTAAGAACATTTATGAACCTACTTTATATAAAAAAAACAGAATGTTCTTATAAAATCTGGTTCATCCTGGTCTTAGTAGAAAAGTTATCGTTATTATTACACTATAAGCTTAAACAATCCTACTTGCATAATGTTGCTTGAGTTTTATTTGCTCATTTCTCGAGATACACCGACTAGTGACCATCGTTAAAGAACAAAATAGGTATATCTATCCTGAAATTCTTTGCTTAGCGTTACTCAAGATTCTGATGTTGTGACTATAGGTTTTTTGTTACATCCTGTATAAAAAGTTATGAATTTATCTACCATTGTTAATTTAAGATCTTTAACGTGAGACAGGGGCCGTAAAATGATAATGGTTAATTAAAATATGACGATTTATAAGAGTTTTGTGATAAAACCTACGGAAATACAGTTCCTTTTGGGTTTTTGTTTGTATTAATCATCTTAAAAAGAGAAAAGGTAAAGAAACACCAAGTTATTTGTAACTACTACTACTCAACCTTCTGCCGGCTCTTACGAAATTGGTGACATGGGGTGATGACACTATGTATTCTAAACCCATCACCACTCGAATATATTAGGTATGCAAGGAATCAGATATTTCTGAAAATTATGTGAATATGAGTAACTCAGTTTAATTATGGAGATTTGTTAAGATATTATTGCAGGTTGTCGTGCAAAAGAAGCATGCTATCTGCTTCTACAATTATAAGATAAAGTGTTCCTCAGTTTAGTACTGACACTATTTTTTAAATTTGTGATACAAAACTTATTCGTAATATTTTAAAATGAAGATAGTGGTCGTAATGAAGTCTTTGTTCCGGATTTCCAATCTTTTGAAAAATAAACATAATTATAAATCCTCCAAATTCCTACAGATATATTTAGCTTAGACCTCTTAGCCTAGCCAGTATTCAAAACTAGCAGAGTGACAGGCGAGAAAAGTTAAAAATAAATTAAGTTTGTGTCACAATGGCGGTGCTCAGTAATACATGTAAATAAGTAAAAGGGCTTTGTCGAGGGTATCATACGGCGTAATATGGCAGGTGCGCGCTTGACTACTGACGGTTTAACGTGTTTTACGGTCTATGAAGCATAGACATAATGCTCAAAGACATGCACGTTACGAAACCTATCTGCCAAATGTATGAGGAATATGGTATAAAGTTGGGTAAAAAGCCGTGTAGCTAATTCTATGGAAACCATGGATTTATTACTGTAGACAGTTACTTATTCATTAATAACTGTCTCCTGATTTTCATATTCTATTTTAGGGTCTAGTCTTTTCTCTTTTATTTTTAACTAGCGACCCGCCCCGGTTTCGCACGGGTGCAATGATGAACCTCTAAATTTGTAAGTGTTTGTCTACCATATTATGCATATATCATGTAATATTATCATACATATAAACCTTCCTCTTAAATCACTCTATCTATTAAAAAACCGTTTCAAAATCCGTTGCGTAGTTTTAAAGATTTAAGCATACATAGGGACGGACAGATGACAGCGACTTTATTTTATACTATGTAGTGATAGTGATAGTCATATGTGTAATTTACTGCACTCTTCTCACAACCTAATCTCTCTCATTTGAATGCCTGCTACTACTATCAAATTAGAGTAAAGTGATATTTTTTTACTTCAAGCTATATAAGTTGATAAAAGATGACTAGATATTTTATTTCCGCAGAATAACAATAGGTAGTCCTTAGGATACTGGGTCCTGGTAATGACCAATTGGTTAGTGTGTGGTGCCACTGATAGCGAGAAGCATGTACGTGGGGGTCTGTTTGCAGACAGGTGTGAGCCTAACTTACATAATGATAATGGGTGTCAACCCTTAACTTGATACGGTCCTATGGATAATGTGTTGTGGGCACTGACAGCGGCCTGAATGGAAATGATTAGCTTTTTAAGCAATACCTTATTTTGCATTAACAAGGATAGCTACTTCTACTTCTACTTCTCAGTCCATAAAGGACCCACTGCTGAGTCGGGCCTCCTCCCATAACAGGGCGGGTAATTAGCCTACTGTGCCTTCCTTGCCAGATGGGTTGGCACAGGGTTTCATACCGAGTTTTCCTTCTCTTAAGGCTAGGTTTTATTCGCTTTTAGTTGTGTAAAGACTACAAATGTTTCATAATAGCTGTTAGTCTTCCAAAGTTTTGTATAATATACCTGATCTTGTTATTGGACAGTCAAAGGAATACGATACGAAAGTCTATGAAACGACAATGAATAAAACCGTAAGAATAAACGAGGTGAAGACTAATTTCTCAATTGTTTTTTGGCAAACATTAAAAGTCAAAGATACCTTTGGGAATAGTTTTCTCAGGAATAATTTATTTGGTGGATGTCTAATTTATAGATAAACACTTCACTATCACTATCACTACATATTATAAAACAAAGTCGCTGTCGTCTGTCCGTCCCTATGTATGCTTAAATCTTTAAAACTACGCAACGGATTTTGAAGCGGTTTTTTTAATAGATAAAGTGATTCAAGAGGAAGGTTTATAAGTATAATACATGCATAATTCCACACGTGCGAAGCCGGGACGGGTCGCTAGTTAATTAATAAAACCAATTCATGCCAAAACATAAATAGAGAAAACTTAAAACTGTCGAAATCATTGATAATATCTAAAAAGATGTTTGTAACTAGCCTTCTGTGCCATGCTGGCCAGACGGCTTGGAATAGAGTTTTTCGGCCTTATCGTTTCCTTTTGTCGGCTCTCACGACACCCTCCGGATGAAATGTGCTAGCGGCACTATGTATTCTAAATCAATCACCAAACGGAATGAAGTATATTTAGATTTGAATAATTATACACGTATAAAAACATTTTAACAAATACACCAATATGAAAATTGCCCTAAAAGCATTTAATGCATATTTTGAGATTGGTAACACACAATTTTGTCTTCAAATGGTTTTATTTTTTTGTTTTAGGCATTCTTTGAAAAGGACTGAAGTTTATTTAAATAATTTCGATAAAATTTATATGAGACCGATCTGGAACCAATTCTAATCAAAAACATATTTTTCGAATCAATTTACAAATAACTGAGTTATGCGGTAACAAACAGAAAAAGTCATACAGCGAATCTAAAATATCCTTTTTAAAGTCTGTCAAAAATTGTGTTCAATATGCTGTTCGCTAGATGTAAAACCTTACCCGCTGCTGCACACATTTTGGGAATACATTTAAATACATTATAATACCCTATAGAAAGGGTCCTATAAAAAGGCAGGTGCAGTAATAAAATAAAAAATACTGGCCAGCTACCGTCACTTTTTTTCTATCCTACCAAAAAGCAAGGTGTTAAAATGTTTTGAAGGCGCACAGTCCCTGTATCCATGCACATCCTGGTATTAACTATAAATAACCATGGCGTTAAAAATATGATAAAAACATTGATATTTAGTTTACTTCTTTCTTAATGGCATAGGCCGTTCACATTTATTTTACCTCTGACATTTGTCAATTTTATGCCCCCTTTTCGTTGAGTACTATTTTCGTTCGGTACTAAGGTTAGGCTCATATAATATTTCACCCAATTTAGTGGAAACTACAATGTTTAATTGTAATTATTAAATTACAAATAACTTTAATCAACCTAAGTTTTAGGTAAAATAACTGTGAACATACAATATTACAGATTTCTTCCGTGAATTCTTTATTTGAAATCGACTAACCTACGAAAAGTGACACCTGTCAGACTCACCGTTATGACAGGGTGAAAAAAAAACTTTTATGGTCGTTAGGTTAAGCCCCTCGCTTTTTAAGTAGTGGCTCATACAGTTGGGTGGTAACTACATCTCTACGTTCTCAGCTCTTTGAAGCAATACTCCTGACATTTTGTACCATACCAAGATCATTATCTCGCCAACTCAATTAATCTTCGATCAGCTTTTAACTAACGGATCTATCCAATCAAAATAACATATCCATTGGCGGTTGATTATAATCTTGTCAATTAAATTAACCCACATACTCTTGAATCGCTCAGTCTTAAGTAAGAAGCCCTACATTGCAATTTCTAAGCAAACTGAAATATATACGTTGCATATCAATGAAGATCCCTCTATATGCAGTTAGTTAGTAGGCTTAATATCTTCCATGTAACTGGAGGCGGCTCGACTCAGCAGTAGGTCATCTATCGGCTGAAGAGTAGTAGTTTTAGTAGAGGATTTTATCATGACAGAAGAAGGTGTTGCGTAGTATATTATATATAAATATTATACTTCTTCTCTGTGACATAGTATGCATTAAACTACTGTGCAATTATTAAGGCCAAGTGACCGTAGAAGAATCGGAAATCAGGAGATACGCAGGAAAACCGGGGGAATCGGCATAGCCCACCGGATTGCCAAACTTAAGTGGCTGGGGGCAGGGCACATAGCTCGCAGGACCGACGTCCGATGGCGCAGAAACGTTCTCGAGTGGCAAACGCGTTTCGGAAGGCGCAGTGCTGGTAGGCCTCCCACACGGTGGACCGACCACCTGGTTAAAGTCTTGGGGGACCACCAGTACTTTACCATTGTTATTATAGTTTCCATTGTTGTGAGGATCGTGATTTCATGTGTTTCCGATTTATAATCATACTAGCGACCCACCCCGGCTTGGCACGGGTGCAACGATGAACCTCTAAATTTATCAGTGTTTCTCTACAATATTATGGATGTATTATACATATAAACTTTCCTCTTGAACCACTCTATCTATTAAAAAAACCGCTTCAAAATCAGTTGCGTAATTTTAAAGATTTAAGCATACATATGGATGGACAGACGACAGCGACTTTGTTTTATAATATGTAGTGATAGTGATTTTCAATTTCATATCTTTCATAGTAGTAAAAACAACAAGAGCTTCACAATATGGGCAGTCTATAGTTTCAAAGACAGATGAACTGTAGTTCCCTCAATGCAGCTTTCAATAGTGAGCCCTAATTCAGAGCGCCCTCCGTTTGTGTGGCTTCTCCGAAGACGCCCTACGAGTGACGCTGAAATGTCGACTAATCAATCGCAAAGGGCAGCACTGTAGACGGCGACAAAGGGCTTGTGTAGGGCCTCCAACATTTGAGATATTTAGGGATATTTCCAACATCTAAATTAAGTCAATAATAAAAATATATATTTTTTCTAGTTTTTATATTTCAAACCGGTGCTTGTCTGGAGTACCTTCTCGTTGTTGACATTTATAGTTTCAGTTATTCATATGAATCATAGAGGGCATTGTCGTAAATGACAAAAAGCTCTTGTATTTAAACCATCTCCTAGGCGGAGTAAATCTCACATACACTTCACCATAATTTCAGCCAAAAGCACATACCCTAGTTTCCTTAATATTATGCATCTGTTTCAATAATTTCTTACTACTAATAAGAATAAAATTATACGAATCGAACAAAACAATGTTTTTATTTATTAATTTAATTTATTTAAATATATTATCTAACATCACTGAATTGGTACTGTAACGGGTCTGGTTACAAAATAGGAAGTCTGTTGAATGAAAGTAGTCTCCTACGAAAAATTCGAATCCCGAAAATTTTATTATATTTAATTAAATTAAAAATATTTATTAACTAGCATTGATTTTATACCATTTTCTAGGTTTGGAGCTAGCTCGGGTCATTCTCATTGCGACATCTATAATCTTTTCTTTTCTATTTTATTATTTTACGAGCGCAATGCGCGCATGAATGTCAAAGTTATCATCCAAAAAACTTTCTGTCAAGCGCGTACGGCCCAAATTAGGCATATTTATTTCAACCAATTAAATAATAAAAACCGACACGACTATCACAACACTAAAGAATATTCCACATTGAAGTAATGTTATGTGATGGTGAAGTGTAGGTATTTTGGAATGATCCTCGGTACACTATAGATGTGGTTACCCTACACGGTAGGGCGTCAATTCATCAACCGATGTAAGGTCACAAGCGGAAGGGTTCCGAACTATTTCCTTTCACGGCTAAGGACCCTTTTTGTACGATAAATTAATTTTGGCGTTGAATGTCGCCTGCTGCTAAGTATCATATTAATCTTTAAGGTAGCGGTGACATGGTAACTATAGTCATGGCATTATATTTACATTGACAGCTTTCTTTAGCATTTTTAGAGGGGCTTGTCAAAACATTTATTGTTGGTATCGTAAAGCAAGGCGATATTGAATTATAGGACCGCGTCGTAACGACGTTGCTTTGACAAGCGTCGTGCTTAGAACGGTGTTTTATAAAGTTTGGGAATTTAAAATGTTGGTAAACTTGTAGTAAACACATTTCCCCCAATACGCACAAGAATTCATATCACATTTTCTTTACATTATAGCTAATGTCCCAGACATTTATTTTTCTATTCTACTAAAGCTAGCGTCATTTGCTAGGCAAATGACAAATGACGTCCCATTGACCTCCATGTGAATGGAGGAGGCCCAACTCAGCGGTGGGTCTTAAATGATATGGGCTGAGTAGTGGTAGTATTTCTAATCTATTTCTATTTAGCCTGTGCATATATTGAACTTTGAAAACCGCATTGACAAGTCAACTGAAATTCATATAAATATCATTTAATTTTTCGTAATCGATGGAACTTTTAAACGATACAGTTGTCATTGGCAAAGTTATGGGTATAACGATAGAAGCCAAAACCTGAATAAAGAAGGAAAACATTAACTATAAGGGCCTCCGCGCATTAGGCGGCCAGGCCGCGTGGCCAAGTCGCCGCGGCCAACTAATTCTTCGAAAAACATCGCGACACATACGCGGCCAAGTGGCCAACCCGCGCATTATGCGGCCAGATCGCGCGACTGGCCGCGTGGCCTGGCCGCCATAATGCGCGGGGGCCCTTAGATGCTCTTTACGTCACCATATGTATATACTACTACTAATACTTAGACCATAAATTACCCATTGCTAAGTCGGGCCTCCTCCTATTATATGGAGGGTTATTAGCCTACTGTGCCACAATAGCCCGACGGGTTGGCACATCGATCCGTGTCAAGCTTTTCTTCTCTTACGGCTAGGTTTTCGGCTTTATCATTTCCTTTTGTCGCGTCTTACGACACCTTCAGTGTGAAATGGTGTGAGACACCATAAATGCAAAGTTTTTGACCTATATGTGAAATGTATGTCAATATGGTGAACACCCTAAAGCCAGTACCCAAATCCACCATTTACAAGTCAATGCGGTAGACAGACCGCGTTCGAGGTCCGCGGGTCAGACGGGTTGGGGTACGATTTTATCTAATGTCGCTTTTGGCTTGGTGGCCGGTCGTGACTTACCTTACATGTCTCATTGGGGGACTAATCAGGAGCGATAGCGGAATGGCCATCGTGAATTGAATAACTTTGTAATTTCAAATTAAGACCGTTTTTTGGTTTTTCACAAATTTCTTAATATTTTTTTCATTCAACTCGAGTGGGCTGGCAGATATAGCGCGGAGAGCCAAGTGGCTTTTGAACTACATGCTTTGGTAGAATCGACGTTTCAGCCCACTACTGAGTGCGTTAAAGTGCAGAGTGAGTTAAGTTAAGTTACAGAAACAATGAAATACTGATTGCACTTGATCTGATTGCCTGATTGACTGCAAGCAAAGAAATCCACGCTTAACTAAAATACATGGGACCTACCCAAATGGCTATCGAAACGCACGTTTTAGTAGAATAGAAAAATAAATGTATAGGATTGACACGACCTGTCAGTGTCAATCCCATACGCAACTAAAGGAACGCAAGAGACATATAGCCTAGGCGCGGAAAATTTTAAACGAAACCCTGTGCCAACCCATCTAGCGTGGCACGGTAGACTCATTACCCTCGACGAAGTTGGAGGAGGCCCGACTCGGCACTGGGTCATTTATGGGGCGAGTTGTAGTGGTGGTGGTGGAAGGCCAGTCATCATCATCATCATCATTTCAGCCAAAAGACGTCCACTGCTGGACATAGGCCTCCCCCAAGGATTTCCACAAAGGCCGGTCCTGGGCCGCCCGCATCCACTGCTTTCCGGCGATCTTAACCAGGTCGTCGGTCCACCGTGTGGGAGGCCTACCAGCACTGCGCCTTCCGGAACGCGGTCGCCACTCGAGGACTTTTCTGCCCCATCGGACGTCGGTCCTGCGAGCTATGTGCCCTGCCCACTGCCACTTAAGTTTGACAATCCGGTGGGCTATGTCGGTGACCCAGGTTTTCCTGCGTATCTCCTCATTTCTGATTCGATCTCGCAGGGAAACTCCGAGCATAGCCCTCTCCATTGCCCTTTGGGTGACTTTGAGCCTTCTGATGGAGCCCATAGTGAGCGACCACGTCTCAGTTCCATATGTCATCACTGGCAACACACATTGGTTGAAGACTTTTGTCTTCAGACACTGCGGTATTGTGGACGAGAATATCTTTCGCAGCTTCCCGAACGCTGCCCAGCCGAGTTGGATCCGACGATTGACCTCTTTCTCGAAGTTGGACTTACCTAACTGGACAGTGTGTCCCAGGTAAATGTAATGGTCAACAACTTCGAGGGTAGAACCTCCGATGTTAACAGGAGTGGCTTGAACATGGATATTAGACATGATCTTCGTCTTCTCCATGTTCATCTTAAGGCCGACTCGTTCGGAGGCTCCACAGAGGCCATCGAGCATCGTAGTGAGGCCCTCCATGGTCTCAGCCATTACGACTATGTCGTCAGCGAATCGAAGGCTTCCAGGAAGGAAGGCCAGTAAGTAGACAGAATTCAGTCACGTTGCAAATCATCATCTTATAAGGAAACAATAATAGAAGTTCAGGATAAAGAGCTTTAAAAAAAAACAATGAAAATCCCTCATGAATTGGGCCACCGCCTAAATAGCTCGGACAAAGGAGTGGGCGACACTAGTATGACACGAATGCACTTACGACGCTTTCATTAAGAGCTCTCTTTGCTTTTAAGTTTAATGAGTCATTAGATACAGATCGCGATTGGAAACTCATTTATATAGACTATATATCAATCCTTTGAGTGGCACGACTTAAAATTAATGGCTTAAAATGGAAACGTAAAAGGATTTTTTATACATACTTAACCGATAAAGCTGTTGATTGGTTTCCAAAGCGATGTATTTGTCTATTAACCAGTTGAGTATATTTTCCTCGGGTATCATAACATTTTATTACGAAATATTATCCAAATCGTGTATGGTGTTCATAACTAAATAACTTTTCAAAATCCAATTACCTATGGCTTTTTGTTTTATCAAAATCGTTTTTTTCGAGATTGCTTACAATTCCGATTATGGCCAACCACGCAATTTTTTAAAAAGGCCATTGTGTATTTAATGCTAGGTTCAATAGGTTTGGCCTTTGCCTTATTTGTTACACACTGCTAAAACTGTAGTAGTTAATTGCCGTTTGTTCTTTCGTAGGTACAATAAGCTTACAATTGTAATATCCTTGTTAGTGACACAAAATTAAACCACAAAGTCGCTTGTCAATATTATTATGACAGAAACTTTATCGAGTTAAAGACCTTTCTATCAGTCAAAATCTAAAAAAACGATCGTAACAGGTCTAGTCAATAATATTTCCCCTAATAAAACATGTAAAAGATAAAAGAGTTATCTTCCTTTTCAATTCCTACAACCGTCGGCCCATCACTAATGGAGTATCTCAACAGTATATCAAACACTTCCAACAGCACTCTCTAGGTGGTCATCAGATTGCGGTGCTGTTCGTTGATTAATTACTAACAGATTATAGTCGACTGGTGACTATCAACGTTATCATTTGACATCGTCATCTGAACGTCCTCTGAGATCGCCAGGGTTTGTTACAAGATAAGGTTTTCCGTGCTTTAGTTGTTTCTTGTGATGAAAAGATATTGTATGACGGGTTTAGAATTTCACCAATTTATTTCATCCTGTAAGTATCATAATGAAGTAAATAAAATATGACTTTGTAAGAATAATAAATTATATCTGCTTAAGATATAATTTATTATACTACAGGTAGTGCAATACAATTCTGCAGTAAATACGAGTAGAACCACACGTTACATTAGTATAGTAATAAAAACTATGTTAGGTTAGGGAAAAACCCACTAAAATCTCTTCTATTTCAACCCTTCAACCCATTTTAATTCCCGAACGTTCAGATTACGATGTCCATACTTAGTTATCCACAAGATTGAGGATAAAGAAAAAATGTCCACAGCGTCAGGAATGATCGTAAACAGAGTTACTGTGGGTGGGCTGCCTTGTGATTGTCTAATAGACTCGATTGGACTCCGAGATAACTCTTGATGTCGGCTGATTAGGGAAAATAATCAAAACAAACAATATTTAAAATAATAAATAAATAAATATCCTTGGACATTTCACACAACGCCATCTCGTCCCAAGCTAAGCAACTTAATGCTTGTGTTATGGTAACGAGATGGATGATAAACTACTTATATACATTTTTTTTTGTAAATACATACATATTATAGATAGAAATGACACCCAGACTCCGAGCCAGTGCCTCTGGTTTAGACAAAGACACTTGCCCGACCCGGGAATCGAACCCGGGACCCGTTGATCCAAAGGCGGCACATCTTGTACCTATGAATGATGATTAATGAGAAACGCTTCGTCATTTATCAAGTTTCAAAATGTTCATGACAAAAAGATTACATAAAATAAAAGCAATATAGAAAGAAGCGTGAAACGCGTTTTCGCCTCTTTACCCTCAAAGGTTTGAAGACCTTTTATAGATACCTACACAATTTTGTATTGCGCCTCCATTATAAATATACAGAAAGTAACTATCCAATTGCAATAACGAAACGATCGATACTAATTTAGGCGCAAAGGGATGATCTTTCAGCAAGATGAAGTGGTATGTCTGGCAGGGGGCAGCGCCGCTTATCCTCCGATAACTGAATTCGGAGACCGTGCGAATTGTTCTGTTACCTTCGCTACCGCGATGTACGACTCTTTGATATCTCGCATATATACCTAGGCGATATTTCTGGATGTTGATAGTTCCGATTTTTGTGGGTATTGACTGCCTCGTTGGTCTAGTGGTTAGATGTGCCGCCTTTGGATCAACGGGTCCCGGGTTCGATTCCGGGATCGGGCAAGTGTCTTTGTCTAAACCAGAGGCACTGGCTCGGACTCTGGGTGTCATTTCTATCTATAATATGTATGTATTTACGAAAAAATAATGTATATAAGTAGTTTATCATCCATCTCGTTACCATAACACAAGCATTAAGTTGCTTAGCTTGGGACGAGATGGCGTTGTGTGAAATGTCCAAGGATATTTATTTATTTATTTAAGTGTGTGCACAATTTCAGGCAAAAATAAGCAACACTTTTCTCTTAAACTGTTGGTCTCTAGAATAAGAAAATTGTCATAGCTTGAGAAATAAGCACATCGAACCGAAGAAACTACAAAAGTGTATGATAATAATAACGAATGCTAGTTGATTGGTTTTCACTTGAACTCCTGTCCTCTAATAAAATATTGGTTCAGATAAACGTCGATTGTACGTTTGAAGGAACGTCAAGATAGATTTACTATAGCCAAAGTTAATATTGTTTACGGAAAGATGGTAATAAGCGCCTAAATGTGACCTAAGGTTCCGTTTACATATATCCATCGGAACATTTTTTTTATATGTTTCCATGTGAAATAACAGAAAATACAGATTATTTTCGCATGCATATTTTTAGCTAAGACATGTCATCAGTTAGCCTGTTTGCTAATTCCATAACTTGTAAAATTAAAGGAGCTTGAAAACGTTCTCGCTGTTTCTTTTACAAAATAAAAGCTTCATTTAAATTATTAGGAACAAAAACATTTCACTCAAAGTATTGTCCATCACTAGCGACCACTTTCTCCCATCTCTCTGATAGTATATGAATTTCACATCGGAAAACGACATGTCTGTTGAGGATATCCAAGAATTGATCCAATCTTTAGCTTCTTCGTAAGAATGAACGCGCTGCTCAGCTAGGCCATGTGCCAGCGAACGGAATAGGTGAAAATCAGAAGAGGCTACATCAGGTGAATACGGCAAGTGGTGTATAACTTCCCATTAACTTACATGCATCAAATGAAGTCGATAGCAATTCCCCGTGATAGTCTCATTCGGTTTGAGCAGCTCATAATAATGTGCACCCTGCTCATCTTACTAAATACAGAGAAGAAGCTTCGATCCGTGGATATTCGGTTTTACATACGATGTTCATGCATGGCCGGGCTTATACGACGATTTTCTACGGTTTGGATTATCGTAGTGTATGTTTCCATCGCCAGGCACGATGCACCTTTTCTTTTCTTCCGTTGAAGCAGTGATCACACGTGACAAAACGCCGTTCGACGTCTCTCAGCTTCAATTCATATTCATACGATAGCCAATGTTTCTGCTTCAACTTCAACTTGCTTCTGGATCAATCCTAAAACTTTTCAACGTTTTGAAAGAGATGACTCCTCTACTTGTAATGTTTTCCCAAGTTCTGCTTGCGATTGACATCGGTATTGATCGAGTAAATCCTCCAACTTTTTGTTCCAACAATTTTTTTCGGTGTGCCAGACGTTCTTTATCCTCAAGTTCAAAATCATTGTTTTTGAAGCGTCGAAACCAGTCCCTACGTCTCGTAACAGAACATATCTTCGAACTTAATAAATTGCTAAGCAATATAACATATGTTTTGGGGCCTATATTTGGTTTCCAATGACAATGACTAATTGAACTCAAAAAAAACAAAAATGTTTCCCTATCCAAGTCATCGATTTTTCAATATTAAGCTCTAAGCCACGCAAACTAAAGTTGAATATATCATAACATATGTATTGTTTGTTGATGGCTTCTTGTGAAACTGTCGAATTTAGGGTGGATTGGCGCCGACGTCTGATTCACAATGCGTCTTTATCTTTCGGGATTCTTGGGAAGAAATAATTGCAAGATATCGATGTGGAGGGAAGTCTGATAAGTATCAGATTTTATCTGCCCAATTTACGGATAATATCTGCACCAAATAATGGATACTTTCGTTGGTGAATTCAAATTGATAGAAATATAATTAAAATCTATGTCGCCAAAAACGATTTGGTGGAATATTATTTTTAACATGTGATCCAATAAAACCTCACTTCTGAGTGAATTCTTACTGCCCTCCGCTGAAAACGGAATAGCCCAGGGTTTTATAACATGGTATCCTTTTGCATAACGGAATGCTACCCAAGAAATGGGAAAAGGAAACCAGGTAACTTGACTAGTTAAGAGGTGGTCAGACGACCTGCCAGTTTGGCAGGAGAGTTTGGTTTCGGATGGGCACTTTAAGAGGCACTCTAAGAGGCCTTTATTATTAGTTTGATTACTAATAATTATGGCACGTATTTCTGTTTATTATTACACTTGCTCATGTGCGCGGCATTGTCCGCGTTGGTTTTAAGCCCGTGCTTATCTCGGTTTTGTATATAGCCTATCTTAGACAGTGATAACATACTATACTATTCCAATTATGAAATATTTTTCAATTTGATTTATTATGATTATGTATTTGAGTGTATTCGTTAGAAACATGCAAAGATTCGTCTTTAAAATATTTTTAACTTAACTTTTATAACAACCTACTGAACCGATGTCGATAAATATTATATAGTATCAATGTGAACGCAATACTGAATAAAAGAAATTCAAATCGGTTTATAAACGACAAAGCTATGCGGAAAACCATTCATTTAAGCTTTTACACATACAAAAACGCAAGTAAATAAAAAGTTAATACTTTCAACATATACGTTTAAGTTATTCGTTATTACTGGTATTTAAAAAACGAAACCCGAGCTAATTTATTCAAAAACCATAAAATGTTCAATTAAAAATAAATTCTATAACAAGATACACGTCGCAAATCAACATGGCTACCCTCGTCATAATAAAAGCGAATTATCCGATAAGTGACACGGCTTTTAAGTCAGACGTATTATCTTGCGTTCCTGTCGGCGTATTCTCATCTGATGGACAAAGTCGTAAAGAAAAAGGCTCTGGCTACGCGGAATTCGATCTCGCTCTGATCTCGATGGTATGCCTAGAACCGTAATTCTTTTCCTAAACAATAAAAGTATTTACTTGTCCGTGTCAGGATGGATTTAGAATATGTCATCACCACATTTCATCTGGAGGGTGCCTTAAGCTGACTAACAGAAATGAGAGGACCGAAGAACTAGCCGAAAGATATGGGAAACTTGATACGAAACTCTGGTGACACAGTAGGCCAGTTGCCCCGTAGTTGGAGGAGGCCTGACTTAGTACTAGGGCTTACAACTAGGTAGTGGTACGACCCAGCAGGGCCCAGCCTTATTTACGAAGCTAATATTTTGGGCGATCGCTAGAAGCAGTATATGTTGTACGGTACAATATCGTCTATCTATGCGTATATGACCCAAATTCAAATTCAATCTGATTTACTATATATCTGTTTGATGCGTGATCTATTTTTTCATAGAAACTTTTGGAGACAGTTTGAGGTAAACGCCTCTTGTAGATCAGAAGTCATCAGTTTGAATCTGAGGTCGACCAAGAGTTTTAAAGTAAGGGGCAAGTCTAATTGAAACAGTCCGTGTGGTGATGGTTTTATAATATTATATATTTAACTAGCGACCCGCCCCGGCTTCGCACGGGTGCAATGATGTACCTCTAAATTTCTCAGAGTTTCTCTACAATATAATGCATATATTATACATATAAACCTTCCTCTTGAATCACTCTATCTATTAAAAAACCGCTTCAAAATCCGTTGCGTAGTTTTAAAGATTTAAGCATACATAGGGACGGACAGACGACACCGACTTTGTTTTATACTATGTAGTGATTATTTTATTAAAATTCAAACATATACATTATCATATATCACTATCACTATCACTACATATTATAAAACAAAGTCGCTGTCATTTGTCCGTCCCAATGTATGCTTAAATCTTCAGAACTACGCAACGGATTTTGAAGCGGTTTGTTCTAATACATAGAGTAATTCAATTCAATTATTTCTTTTAGTAATAAAAGAGAAAGGTTTATATGTATAATACGTCCATAATATAGTGCGAAGCCGGGGCAGGTCGCTAGTTTAAATATAATGTATAGTGTCACTACCCTAATCTACATTTTTTAAGGTGGAAAAGAAGGTTATGAGGGACTCCATGAAATATCTTTCTTATTAAAAAAAACCTCAACCTTCCGAATGACTCCAACGGTTTTTTATTAACATAGTTTGCAAATACTCATAAAAATACTATGAATTCGATATTACGCACTTTATGACTCATGAATAACGCGTTGTGCAATATAAATTTTATGTATTTTGACTCTCAAAAATTGACTTGCATAATCATGTAGACGTGGTTTAAGACTTGTGAATATGTCAGAACTATAAAGCTGCATTTTATGACTGCTACGAGCAAATACGCATATACGATTGAGTTTGTCAGTCTTAAAAATAAAATAAATATTCCGAGAAACTGACATTTGAAATATTTATTTATTTCCTTTCTATTATAGTCCAAATTAGACTATATCGAATAATTAGTGCGTCGTGTTTGAAGTGACTACCGGTGACTAGTATAGTTAGCTACTTGTTTTTTTATAACGAAACTCTTGCACTGGGTATAGCAATGTATCACGGGGCATTTGCGATCGTGAATTACATGTTGTTATCAAGATTTCATTGTCTTGTGGACTAGGTGGTCAACCTCTTGCAGAACTTAAGTTACCTCTTACAGCATTCTCAGGCATGGGTTGGTGATATTGTGTCTTCTAAATCCGTCACTACTCAGTCATAAGTACCAACAATTTCCGTGTTTGTAAAGTCAAAGGCTTATTTCGGACCCCGTTCTTTCGCATTAAAACTATTAAATTGATATGTGCATATTAAAATAATTGCATGGCGCTATCTCACACGCCGATAGACTTCCGACTTCAACTTTAAAAACAATATTTATATGAAACTGTCGATGTTTTATTACTCTAAGCTTAGATGATAATTATATTAGGGCGGCTAGTGCGTTATAAAATAAAAATCTGTTCTATTCCAAAGGTAATAAAACAAACGCGACGTATAATTAAAATTCGATTTATTTGAATCGAAGACGTTATTACGACGATAAATAAAACGCGGGAAGCGATCGAATTATACGATTAGAATGAAAAGTATGCTCGCGCTTGATATACTAGGCATGCGACGTAGCTTTGCTTGAGTTAACATACATTATTTTGGATATACAATATTATGTTTTATTTCAATCTTTTGTTAACTTCGCTAATAGGACATACATAGAGGCAACATAATAGTTGTTGGTTCATTGTTGGCTTATTTTTTAATTCTGCTGTAAAAACAAATCACCGTTGAAAGTTAGAAATGCTACTTGCTAAGATTTTTTAAGGGAATTCATTCTCTAAGACTGAGCTCGTACTGATCTCTTAAGTATTTCTCTTAGATGACCCACAGTGGGTCATATAAGAGAAATAGGTACTTAAGAGATCAGTAAATTTATTTCAACACATGACACGACAGTGACTGTCGTGTCATGTGTTTAAATAAATTTATATAAATATTTTACTCAATCCTTGAGTTCTTAAATTAACATTTTCATAAGTCAAAATAAATGGTTATTATAACCGTAGAGACAGGTCTTTCCGTTTATGATTAAACTTTTATTGTTTCATCTCTCCCGCTCTCTCTCTCTCTCAGTAATAGAGTCATAAAAATCGACCGGATTAAATATTGCGCAATAAATTTCATATTAATTTATAATAGTCTGTAGTGTGTTGAAGCATTATGTTCAATTTGTATGTTTATGTGTTAAATTATTTGTAGAATATTCAATTGCTATATGTTTAAAGAAGGTATTTCTACTACATACTTTCAATTAGCGACCTTGGATTTTTTACAAAACAATAATCTCAAATATTGTTTTCGTTAACACTGATATCGAATTAAACAGATCTATATAAGACAGTGCTAACTGCCTTATATTGTCAATATTCCATCCTTTATTAAAAATGCCTAAAGATAATGTAAATCTGCTATAAAACAAAACAGCAACTAGCGGTGTGTTGCGACTCCACCCGTGCAGATTCTGTTGAAAGTAAAGAAATATATGCCATGAGAACCGTATATTTTACGCGACCGAAAGTTCCAGACTTAACGCTATCAGTGCCATCCATCCATCTAAATGATCGCAGTTAGAACACAGACAACACCAGTTAAATGTTATGATAGTACATAATTACATTAGTGCATACACGTCATGAAGTGTATTTGTATAGAGTAACTCTAGAAAGAAATAGAAAAATATTATTTCAATATGTGGCTTAAGAAACATTTTAAACCCTTTTTTTAAATCCCATCAAGATGGAACACTGCCTGCACTAATTGAAAAACCCTAGTGGATGAAAGACAGTGTTGTGTATTGTCTTTCTATCTCAGTTGTGGGGTATGGTCAATATTTAATTATAGAAATAATAGTATATAGTAAACACTGTCGATTTCATTGAAGAAATAATTTGTTGCATAAAATCTATTCTAAATACTATTTAGTAGCAGTTAGGTTTCGACCTAGGCTAAACTGCAGGCTATACTTAATGGCAATTATAAACTTGTTTACTTTACATGGGTAATTTATTTATTCTATTTTATACTTTCTATACTAATGTCTATACCTTTTTATACTAATACTAATATTAAATAAAATTGGAGTCATCGGTCTCATCAGATCATCATCAGTCTCTTTGTTCCGGCTAATGTCTGGAACGGCTGGACCGATTTTGACGGGACTTTCACTGATAGGTAGTTGAAGATATAAGGATTACCTTTTTTAGACTAGCTTCGCTCCGCAGCGTCACCCGCGGTACGACAATAACCGCGGGTAACATACTTAAATATATTGAGATTTTTTACGTTACAGTTGTAATGAAATTGTAGCAAAAAATATCGAAGTTCTTATCTTAAAGCGGCTATAATCTTTTATACTCGAAAGTCATTTGCATCTGTTTTTAATATTGATATTTAATTTTTACTGAAGCTGTTTACTTGATAATTAGCAATCCCAATGAGCTGCATAAAATGGTTAATAAACTGGATTTTATGCACGCTTACTACTTAACAGACCAAAGATAACGAAATTGCCATAAAAGTTTATCAGATTCAAGAAACTGTAATCAACTTACTTTTCTGATATTTTTGGAGCTCACTTGTATTAAGTTTTTCAAGAGACATTATAATTTAAGATATCTTGAATGAATATGATAAATTGAAATAAGCAATCCTTCAAATATTATTTTAGATACTTTTATATTCAAATAATGTATTTTGGTTTACAAGTAGTTTTAGACAGACAATAATTACAACTTGCACGGGTGCAATGATGAAACTCTAAATTTATCAGTGTTTCTCTACTGTATTATGGATGTATTATACATATATACCTTCCTCTTGAATCACGCTATCTATTAAATATATCCGTTTCAATATACGTTGCGTAGTTTTAAAGATTTAAGCATGCACGGACATGCGACAGTGACTATGTTTTTAATATGTAGTGATAGTGGTGATAGTGATAGTGATGATAGTGATAGTGATGATGGTGATAGTTATAGTGATGATAGTGATAGTGATAGTGATGATAGTGAAGTATTCTCCGTAACCTAATGTAACTTGGAAAACCTCTAAGCCTTGTGCCAACCAATCTCGCCAGCGTGGCACCGTAGATTACCCTCCATGTTATGTATCATCTATGGGCTAAATAGTAGTGGTAGGTCAACAGAAATTTATGTTATTTACGTTGTTACTACTACTACTCAGCCCATAATAGATCCACTGCCGAGTCGGGCCTCCTCCAATCACACGGAGGGTAATTAGCCTACTGTTCCACGCTGGCCAGACTGGTTGGCCCAGGGTTTGTGGCAAGTTTTCCTTCTCTTGAGACGAGGTGATCTGCCTCTTACGTTCCATTAGTCGCCTCTTACGACACCCTCAGGATGAAATGGGGTGGTAATACAATGTATTCTAAATCCATCACCACACGCAACGTTACGTTTACGTTGTTAATACATGTTATTTAATTTGAACAAAATTCAATGTTTGTGTAATTGTTTCTTTCAACTTCTGTCAAAGATAAGTTTCGATATTGTAAGTTATATTTTATTTTTATAGGTCTAGTGCTAAGATCGTAATTTTCTTTTTTAGTACATATTTTATTTCATAAATAATATATACTTTTAAAATAAAATGTATTATTTTAACTCAAAACTTTCAATTTAACTAACATTTCGTTAAGGTTAGCATAATATAAACAGATTAATACCTAAATATAAAACATACCTCACATCTTTGAATTAATATTCCCCGAACCTTATCCATAATACCTGAACAGAATGCAAGCAATGCTAAATTAAAATGCTCAAAGCCCGGTAGGCAAGAATTGGCTGAGATCTCCACAGATAAAATATCCCAATGCACCGTAAGGGTCAATTTAAATACTTAATTGTACGTAGGTGGCAACATTAAGTGAGATCAGAGTTAACAATGTGTATTTATTCGAGGTTTTAACGAGTCGACGGCTGCTTCGAGATTTTTTATTGCAAGCAAATGATGCTGTCAAGGTAGGCTCACACCTTGACGAAAATAATAATGAACGTTATGGCATAGTAACTTCGGCCATCATGTGAATCCATAATAAAAAAAATGTTCTAGACTTTGCTCTCAATTAAAAATATAATAATTTGCCTTTTATTTAAAAAAAATGGCCATTTCTCAAGATTTTCTGTTAAGTTTACCGTCTTACAGTTAGTTTTGTTTACTGGTTCCCTGATGTTTCTTCATATGGCTTTTAAAAAAAAGACAAGCCCACTGAGTTTCTTCCGCCAGGTCTGCACGGCCGACTGAAGAAGGCCGAAGCTCAGTAGGGTCGAGGAGTAATATAACTGAGAAGGCGTGAATCATACGTTCCTAATAATTAAGGAGGTAAGCCACGAGAGTTTTATATGTGGGGCATCTCACGCAATGCGTTAATCATATCAATTTATTATAATAAACGTTTGTCTTTCTTTCAATGCGGTCGTGTAAATTAATTTGTATTGCAAATTCTTGCATATAATAATTCAACATGGTGTGTCTAAACTTTAATAAGATTCGTTTGCCGATCGGTAGCCCGTGCATGTAACACGACCGGTTAATGTGTAGTGGCTTTAATATAGTTTAGGAGAATATTCTTGTCTCGCCTTTCTAAGAATTGTGTTAATTTTACGACATTTTTTAAGCATCTGGCATTGTATAGATTTCTTTTATTATGTGCTATTAAATTTGTAGGGCATTCGTGGAATTAGATCACTTTTAGAAAGGCGACATCTGATAGACATATACACTATCAGCTTTAACAATTTTATTTTAGGATAGACATACCTATACATTTTTTTCCAAACTTAGTTAAGAACTATCTAGATTTTTATCATTCAAATCAAAAATAGCGTTCACATTAAACCTAATATATGTAATAGTAAATGGTGTAACATATAAAGATTTATTTTGCGATAATATTTTTCGCAAGCTTGCACTCTAATAATGTTTGTTTGTTACAGAAAGTAACTTCAGACTTTCTTGCCAAATTATCTCCATAAATGTAGTTTAGTATCAAAAAGCTCACATACTACTTCTACTATTCAGCCTATAAACGAGAACCTGCACCTGAAGTGATTAAAACCTTTCTTTATTTTTGTAGTTTAGTACAAATGAATTGCTCAAATTACAATGCAACTGGAATGCAGTGAGGCCATTGTCTGACATCACATTATTAATATTTAGTCAAACATTCACAATATTAAATCCACATCCGGGCGCACTGACCGAGGACCGCAAACCGCTCTAGTGGTAATTCCGTTAATTCCATACTGATACAAATTAAATAACACGAAATTAGATTCATTATGTTGTTACCATGCTGGTTGTAGTGTGAGAAATACTTAGTAGTGTAAATCATCTTTATAACTGACTGCCTCGTTGGTCTAGGGGTTTGATTCCGAGGTCAGGCAAGTGTGTTTGTATTAAACAGAGGTATTTGATCCAAGTCTAAGTGTCGTTTGTGTTCGTGACACCCAGAACTAGAACCAATATAACAAAAAAAGATGTCATATCAAGCATACCCGAGACTACTACTACGCAGCCCATAAATGACCCACTGCTGAGCCGGGCCTCCCGACCAAATTCGACCGTCGTCCCATAGATAACTGCTCGATCACGTGGTCGATTTCATATGAAGGTCTGGAATGTTTTTTACCACCTATTTAAATTTGGCGGGTGGTCCAAAAATCAACAATATGACTGAAGGCCACTCTAGTGATATACAAAAACGGACAACATTACCGGTCTGCATTATATATATAAAATAAATTAACAGAATTTATTGACTATTCAAATCCAGGTAATCTAGTCCACCTTCACGCAGAACAATTGCCATTGTCTTTAAATTCTGTATCGGTGCGAAACAAATTGTGTGAAACAGGGTTTAACTAAAACAAAACAAACAGACTCCGAAGACTCAATCACAGACCACACGCCGCCCAATCAGATGATTCCTCGAACCGCAGATTGTGTGAAGTTCAATAATATAAAGTCTTAGTGCAAGAGGTCCACTATATTTTGCAAGTTTTATCAAACACTGACTTATCTCAAAAACTTAACTTTAAGGATATAACTTCTTGAAGGTCCTGATCGTTTTATTTTATTTAATCCCCAACGTTTCAGACACTTTGCCGCGTCCGTGGTCACGGAACTACTCGCGACCACAGACGTCCCGCGACTACGGACACTGCAATGTAATAAAAGTATCAATAAATGAAAACACTCCAAATTAAAGTCAGTTAATCAATAGACTATCTTGCATATAACCCAATCGGCTGACTCATGACGACCTTACAAGAACCAAACATACTATGAGTCAGCCTGATATATTAGTAGGGTTTGTTGGTTATTCATCAGCATCATTTCAGCCAAAAGACGCCTACTGCTGGACGTAGGCCTCCCGCAAGGATCTCCACCATCGTTTTCCGACGACCTTAACCAGCACTGCCCCTTTGGGTGACTCAGACGCCACTCGAGGACTTTTTTGCCTCATCAGGCATCGGTACTGTGAACTGTGTGCAATGCCCACTCCCATTTAAGTTTGGCAATCCTATGGGCTATGTCCGACAGTGGACGTCTTTTGGCTGAAATGATGATGATGGGCTATGTCAGTAACTCTGATTTCCCAGCGCATCTCCTCATTTCAGATTCGATCTCGCAGGGAAACTCTGAGCATAGCCCTCTCCATTGCCCTTTCGTTGACTTTGAGCCTTCTGATAGAGCCCATAGTGAGTGACTCTGTACCAGTTGTACTCTGTTATTACGTATATTATATTACTACGGATTCGCTAAAGTGATTTCACAGTTATTAATAAAAAACAAAAATATTTATTTAATAGTAATTGCGTACATTATACATACTTAAACTTGATTTTAAACATACATTATTTATATTTTACAAAAGGTAATGAAGACTTCCTCATTATTTTATTTAGCCAAACTATCAACAAGCCCCAAAAATAAAACTTTCCCCGATCCCCCGAAAATTCAAGTACAATATAGTCACAATATCTTAGCCTATACATGTCTCTCACAATAAACCCGTGCAGAGGTTGGTATGAGAACGATAAATCTCTTGCAAGCTGTAATTACAAGCGAGATCATTAATAATGCATAACTCGATCAAATGTGCGACCCGCACCTCAAATTTAAAGCTAGGATGCGTCCATACATATTGTTTATTGTATTGACGAGGAAGGACAACTTAATATTATTAAGAAAACCCATTGCCAATCTATCCGACTTACCTGACAGAGTAGACTTATTTCCTTCCAATGAATCGAAGAAGGTCTAGTAGTGAAACAACTAAGTCAAACATAATAGTGACTCATTTATGAACTGACCATAATAAGTAGAAAACAATACTAAAGAATTTCATTATATTGACATCTCGCATCCTTTTAGTAACTGTTGTGTTAGTATCTAGATAGTAGCCCTATTTCTCTGTGAAGGTTTTCATGGATTATTTAATATTACTTCGAGACTCCTATGTATTCATACAAAAATAACGATTATGTGTAAAGGTATTGAAATATACTATTACTTACTGCTACATAACGCTATTTCTTCAGATGTGTATGTACAACTTTTTATACCATTTGTATAAAATTCTAAATAGAAAAATAAACAAATAGAAAGTTTGCTGATTACGCTTGTTAAAGACAAAACAACTTGTAATATAGTCTCTTTAACTTGTACTTATACAACGATGTTGAGTTGTACCGCGAAAATTAAAGGTCAGTTTAGATTAAAACATGATTGAGACAATATATTCATAGCGTTCACTCGTGTGTGTAATGCTTTACAGATCGAACACGCCGCGGTGTTATTCTGTAAATTAAAACCCACCTCCTCACGCATAAACTCATGAATAAACCAGAGTACTATTGGATCTCGATCAATTCTCGATTATTTCTCGACAGATTTACGATGAGTATCTCTTAAAAATAATAAAAATATATTTTAAACAGAGTACTGCACTATGCTGATAAGTATTTGCCCACAGCAAACACTTATCCGAGTATCAATTTAGAATAGATAGTAACTACCACAAGCACTGACTAACAAAAGTAAATGAACGTAAAGGAATATCATACAGTCCGTGCCAATCTTTATGGCCGGTCTGATTTTAGCCGCATTACGCTGCGTACAACACAAAATCAGGTATTAGCGGGACGTACACGGGGCGGAGAGGCAGCCGCCAGCGCCCTCGCTACCCGCATGTTAGTGTGAGTGAGCTACGTTCGTATTGGTTATGAAATGTACGATGCACAAGTTCGTACCCACGGCTACATTCAGACCGGCCTTAAAGATTGGCGCTGACTGTACTTCATATGAAACACTTTGGCGGCGTTGCACGGTACACTTTTCGGTTCGCTCCATGATATAATATGTATGTATGTACTTAAAACTGCAAGACGACCACCAAAAACATTGTTTGATTATAACACTAACATTGTACCCTATCATAAAGGTATGAAATTATTTGGTAGTACCAAGCGTACTCATACGCAAATTGATTAGCATTTAAAATGCAAATCATATTCCCACAACGCGAGCTAGATACACGTAGCCAACATTCCTGCTCAGAACAATAGGGACTTGTCGATTTTATCTAATGAACTGCTTAAATGTTAAAACATCGGTTCCGTGACTGTTGACAAAAACAAGCACTTTTATGTTGCTGTTTTATAAAAAGCGTTGTATATCTTTTTTTTTACTGTATAATTATAAGATTTTTCTTCTTATAGCTTTAGACATATATGACGATACCCACTTTTTTTCATGATGATGATGACGAATCACTCCTAAGAGTGGCGTTCGGGGTTACAACTTTAGAGAAATTTCTTCATATTTATATATCAGACAATGAACATTTCCAGTCTATTTTTACATATAGACGCATGTAGATATAGCCTTTATTTATTTTTATTAAATTCACATATTTTATAATAGTGTTGCTTACCGTGTTTAAGTGCATGCTGTGGCTCCATAATAAGTTTTAAGTTTAACATTTTACAATTAATAAAGTCTTGTGCCGAGATCTTGGTGATGTATTTGATAGTGATTTACTGTAACTTTATTACTGTGATATTGGGGAGATGGAGGGATTGCAGGAATGAGGAGTTGTGTGTGAAAGGTGTGAATGTAGGTATGACGACTGATAGGTGTGTGTGGAGACTACCACCTAGTGTGGGACAGGGGCCGTAAGATGATAATGGTGTTTGTAAATATGACGATTTATAAGAGTTTTGTGATGAAACCTACGTAAATAAAGTTCCTTTTGAGTTTGAGTTTATTATAGATAATTATTATTACTTACATAGTTAACTATGTTTCGAAAACAGATAACAGAATAATATGATTCTAGAACACCATTTATGTATATTATAATATTTTCCTATAATCATATTAACTACGACATGCGCTAACATATCTGACAATATCCTTCTAAATATCGGAAAAGTTACACTTAATACACAAAATATCCCTAACGTAATCCCCTTCTTGAAAATGTGACTTTAATACTTCACGGATTCGTGGACGCATAAAATTTCAATATTCGCAACACTATCGAATGGAGCGGAAACTGGCTAAAGATAGGGACCCGTGTAGAAGAAAATTTGTGAATAGGAATTTGGAGAATTTATATTTATCAATATAAATAGCGAAGGATGTTATATTTCTAAACAGCATATTCTTTTTGGGTATAGCTTTCAATATATCTAAAAAGAATATCGTAAAATCTATGGCAATTAACTAAGCCAACTAAAATTATAAAAAAGTAATTATGTTTTATTTGGTTTAGAAAATACAATACATACAGATTCTATTTTCTAAACGACTACTACACTACTAAAATTGATACATCGAAGTTACGATCGGGGAACTTTGTGCGAAGGCCTTTCTTTCCTTCCAATTAAAACTTTTTCAAGCACGTTCCAGGTACTACGTCTTTCTATTAACAAGTCTTATCTCCGTATCTCACAAACTTTTTCTTTTTATTTGATTTAATTACAAAATCTAAGCAATTAAAACAGCTGTGACGTAAATTTTGTTGGTTCACTCTCTTTACATGCAATATAGATAAATTTAATTTGTTTGGAAAACACAACGTTCTGATCGTCTGCTAATAGACTAAGACACGTAACATAATTTCAATGCAATCTTGATGGGTATATCAATAACCATCGAACTGAATTGAGTGAGAGTGAGTTGCTTTAGACTGCCTAACCGAATTCACGTAGTTACTCATCCCAAGGAGGTTACGTCCAAACTGCAGACAATGTCCAAGACAAACGTCTTGAACTTTAAGCTTAGTTAATAGCGTATTAATACCAGATACCAATATCTTGATATTTCAAATGTTTAATTGCTGGTACTTTTACATACGTTAACTTATGGAATACATTAACTTTTTTTAATTCAAAGATACTTGTGGTATAAGCGAGTTTTTAGAAACCTCATACAAATTTTGCATTTAAAATTGTGAACAATGGTTTGTACGGTCAGGTGGGCCATTCACTTAAATGTCCCAGATTAGGGGTATAGGGATGAGCGATTTAGTCAAATGTTTTTTTCGGATACAAATTATATTACCTAGATACAAATCCGAGCCATGTTGTTATTTTATTGCTATTTTAGTCTCTTACTACTTACTCGCTTAAAGCCAGGACTAAATTTCCTGTTGAATTTCGACCCATGATCGCCATGATGTTATCAAGTATTCTTTCTGTTGCGGCTAAGTTATCGGCCTTGTCATTTCATTTTGTCGGCTCTTACAAGGTTTTGACAACCTCAAGACGGAATGGATGGGTGGACTTCTAACAAAAGGGTACCGAAATTTCTAATTTTACCAATATGAATTAAAAAGTAAAAGTTATTGTACTCGTCCTTTTAAAATATCCATACATAATTAATGAATGTATTAAACATGGTTTTCTATCAATATTTATTTATAACTGTTTAATTCGACTTCATAATTTAAATAGCAATCAAATACTGATGAACCTACAACCAATAAAGCCTTAAAAATATAATATTATTAATGAACTAATAATTCTTTTGTAAACTTACTAAACTAGTAAACAGTAAACTTCAGTAAGCTCAATCAATAAATGTATGTTGACGGTCTCCTGACTCATATAATTTAAACACAAACAGAAGATCTGGATCAGAATCTTCTGATCACTGAAATCTCGCGCAGCAATACATCCCTATTTTATCGATAATACTCCGATTTAATTGTAAAGGTTTTAGTACTTCCGAATTCGGAGACCGGGATTTGGACCCGGATTATAGACTTTATATCGAATGAATACGTAATCGATGTAAAGCGATTTGTTTCACAGTATTGGCCAATTCTGGTGTTAATCGGTTCACCTAAAATTTATTTGGGCCGTAATGTACCCTTTTGCACAAAAACATCTATGAAATCACCCAATTCAGAGACTTAACAGGATTAACTTTGTTTTTATTAATAAAGAAATAAATAAAGACCCGATCATCCAACTATTAATTATTCGAATTTTAAATTTCCGTGTATAAATTAGACAAGGCAGAAAAGAAAATAAGGATGTGTTCAAATAATGCAATTCCTTCAATCTAATACAATATAGACACGAATAACTATAGAAACGCCAATCTGTCCTCGCCTTACAGTCGCCCACATAAACATCTTAACAACGATAGCTAACAGTTCCAGTACGACATGGCATTCCGAACTATTCTTATTGCCCCCACTGGGGCTTTTGTGATAAAATTAATTGCAATTTCCCGGTGCACCCTCTCCGCTCATATTATGGCGGGCTGGCAAAACATCGCCACAGATAAGAAAGAATGTCAAAGCATAGACTAATGCGATTCGGATTTGCGGTTCGTAATTTGAATATACAATGATTAAAAAAAATGGTCTGGTAGAGACAATATTTTATATCCGACCGGGTGGTGACGGATTCAGATACACAGTGTCACCACCCCATTCCATCCTGAGGACTCGATAAAAGGAAATGACAAAGTCGATGACCTAGCCGCCAGAGAAGGAAAACTGACGAAACCCTGTTCCACAATAGGCTAAATTACCCTCCATATAACGAGGAGAGGAGGCCCGACTCAGCAGTGGTCATCTATGGCCTGAGTAGTAGTACTAGTAGTATTAAGGAGTTTAAATAACATAAACGATGTAAGTGCAGCTACTGTCAGACTTTAAAGCGTAGAGTTAAATTTAAAGCAAGACTGCCTCGTTGGTCTAGTGGTTAGATGTGCCGCCTTTGGATCAACGGGTCCCGGGTTCGATTCCGGGGTCGGGCAAGTGTCTTTGTCTAAACCACAGGCACTTGCTTGGAGTCTGGGTGTCATTTCTATCTATAATATGTATGTATTTACAAAAAAAAATGTATATAAGTAGTTTATCATCCATCTCGTTACCATCGCACAAGCATTAAGTTGCTTAGCTTGGGACGAGATGGCGTTGTGTGAAATGTCCAAGGATATTTATTTATTTATTTTATTATTATTAATTTATTTGTCTGTATATCCCAAAATTTTCGCATATTGGTAGCACACATAGAGAAACACAGTTTAACATTCAAAGCTGACCCTTCTTTTCACGAAACAAAGTCTTGATAAAGACTGTTTAAAAAGGGGCATTGCTTTCAATTATTTTGTAATAATTTGCCGTAAAATATAACCATGTGGTTAATACCATCACATGGACCATACTCTCATTCAAATTTAGATTCTTGTTATGAAGCAATATGACATGTTTTGGCCTGTATCTGTATTCCAAATACCATTCCTAGGACTATTTTATCTTGCAGTTTATCTAGTTTTAGTACAGTGATCATAAGGTTGCTTTTTGTAAGAAATGGCTAATAAGGTTTCTATGTAAAAATGTCTGGTGGCAGATGTCGTAATCGATTCCAAACGTACGAAGGGCACTAGAAAATTGATTATCATGCGGTATGAAGATCCTGAGCCCTTAAGAGGATTTCTTTTTAATAGTTTTCCTTTGGGCCTCGCAGGGCCGGTCAATGGTAGCTTATGATTGAATTTTCATACTGATTGATGAGGGAAAGTAAATTATAAATCTATTGTATTTTATTATATTGGTGATAAGCTTGTGTTTATCTAATATATAAAATTCTCGTGTCACAGTTTTAGATGCCAAACTCCTCCGAAACGGCTTGACCGATTTTGATGAAATTTTGTGAGCATATTGGGTAGGTATGAGAATAGGACAAAATCTATTTTTCATCCCCCTAAATTTTAAGGGGGGGGGGGGCGTTTTTTTTTTTATTTTTTAGAGAAAATTTTTTGCTTTTATTTTTTTAAGGTTCAGCATAAAAAAATACAAACAACCCTAAATTTTCACCACTCTACGATCAACCCCTATTTAATTTTACATGGCAAAACAACGTTTGCGATAGGAGATGTTGTATAGATAGATTGAGTCATCACGATATCTCTGGAACCATAAGACCTAGAGGGTAGCGCGGGGGTTGCGCGGGGTGGGGTTGCGCGGGGTGGGGGTTGCGCGGGGGATGGTTAATTATTTGGCAAAACAACGTTTGCCGGGACAACTAGTTTGAATATATTATTTGCATCTAAATCTCCGTCGATACCGTGTGGTGGGATTTCAAATACATAGAGTCGCTACCCCATTTCATCTTGAGGGTGACGTTAGAGCCGACATATGAGAAGCCGCGAGAGAAGGAAAAACCCTGTCAGACCAGCGGGGCAAAGTATGCTAATTACCCTGGATGTAGCTGGAGGAGGTCCAACACCGGTCATTTATGGGCTGAAAAGTAGTAAACGAATCTTTCTTTTGCACTGTTTTTTTTTATTTTAATACTAGCGACCCGCCCCGGCTTCTGACGTGTGCAATTATGACATATAAACCTTCCTCTTGAATCACTCTATCTATTAAAAAAACCGCTTCAAAATCCGTTGCGTAGTTTTGAAGATTTAAGCATACATAGGGACGGACAGACGACAGTGACTTTGTTTTATACTATGTAGTGATACAATTCGCACAATATGTTAACAGATTGAGAGGACAGTCTAAGAATTTATTTGACCCTAATTAAATTGATGGGATGATGACATAGCTCACATTGCAGGGAAAGTTTGGAGTAGAGTAGCACATGAGAGGCACAAATGGACAGAGTTGGAGGAGGCTTTTACCGCTTTAGGTTCCTTACATCTAATTTAATTAGTTAGTTTTAATTTTAAATGCATGCAGTCTTTATGGTTTTTTTTACGATAATGTGATACATACATATTAGTTAAGAGAAGTTTCTCATGTAAGGAATCAAATAAAAGCCTTTTTATTTATTTAATTAAATGGATCAAAATAAAATAAGAAAATTATACAACATTTGACTAATTTGTAACATGTTGTATAATTATTACGAGTATAGATATTATTACGAGATATTATTATTTATATTTTACTAGTGGCCCGCCCCGGCTTCGCCTGTGCATAGCGGGGGTGGGTTATACTTATAAACCTTCCCCTTGAATCACTCTATCTATTAAAAAAAACCGCTTCAAAATCCGTTGCGTAGTTTTAAAGATTTATGCATACATAGGGACGGACAGAAGAATGCGACTTTGTTTTATACTATGTAGTGATTAGTTGCTTTAGCCAGAAATATTGTTGCATCGAATTATTGGTACCAGATACATTTATTAATAAAAATAAAGGACAATACCAGATTCTGATTGGACATGTCAACACAAACAGCTGACAATCGAAGTGTCACCAAATGCACGTTCAAAATTCAAAAATCAATTCGTAATCCAATCGTGCCATTTTACACTTTACGTCTTTTAGAATTAAATTGTAAATTATTTTAACACCCTCCGAACTTGAAATGAAGGGCATCAAGATACAAAAGTATGTCTTATCCCATAGGTATAGAGTTGAATTGACTTTGCACATAATTGAAGTAAATTATCTAAGCACAAATATAGTTCCAAATCTGACTGTTTATCCGAAAGCTATTTTTATTCGTCACCTTTTGATGTGACATGCGATATTGTTTATTTTGACTTTAAATGTGTTTAAAATATCATCAACTGGAATAGTTTTGACGGGTCCAAGTTAATTTTAGTTTGCTAAAGTCTTTGTATGGTGGTATGCTAGTTCCACAGCTGTGTAGGTGTTGCTAGATGAAACCAATTTAATAAAAATCCTTGGACATAAATATCCTTGGACATTTCACACAACGCCATCTCGTCCCAAGCTAAGCAACTTAATGCTTGTGTTATGGTAACGAGATGGATGATAAACTACTTATATACATTTTTTTTTTGTAAATACATACATATTATAGATTGAAAATGACAACCAGACTCCGAGCCAGTGCCTCTGGTTTAGACAAAGACACTTGCCCGACCCCGGAATCGAACCGGGGACCCGTTGATCCAAGGCGGCACATCTAACCACTAGACCAACGAGGCAGTCAGGTTTATTTTAAGTAAACCTTACTTCGCAACTCTGTTGAGTCGAGCCACCTCCAATTACATGGAGAGTAATCAGCCCACTGTGCCCCGACGGGATGGCACAGATTTTCGTATTAAGTTTTCCTTCTTTTGTGGCTAGGTTATCGGTCATGATATTTTCTTTTGTCGGCTCTTAAGACACGCTCAGGATGGAATGGGGTAGTGACATTATATATTCTAAATTGACAATTGGTCAATTTTCTATATACAAATAATAGAATTTGCATTTACTCAATTCCTTGTTGTTATCCTCGATTGTGTGAAATATCGATGGGTGAAATAAGAATGTGTTTACAAACATTTGCTACTTTGTTTAAGAAAGACAATGTTTATGGTATAATAAAGATATTCAAGCCAAAATTAATTAAGGTCACGAATAATCCTCGATGGAAATATACGACGGCGTATTGTGTTAACTTTAGTTTCCACGTATACCCATACCCTGAATATCCAGTGTAGAGTTATTACTAATCTTGACACCATTATGTATGCAAAAGTATGAACAGATTGATGTTTTTTTCTTGGTCTCGCAAAAGAAATTAAAGTCAATTTAAACTATGGTGTAGTTATCTTCTATTTTCATTATTATTCTCATTCTCAGGGAATTTTGCATACTTTGCTAAGCTGGCCACACAGGTTAACACAAGGTTTCGTGTCGAGTATTCCGTCTCTTGTGGCTAGGCTTTCTCTCTTGTCATTTCCTTTTTCTAGGATGGAATGGGGTGGTGACACTTTATACGAGTTCTAATTCCGTCACTAAACGTTAAGTAGTTACATAAAGCTATTGATTAAAGAATTCATGTTGTTAGCTTACAACCAGATTGGAACTCTACCACTGCTGCGAAGAACTGGCACGAAACACGGAGAGTTCGCCTCAACGTCTGGCTACACTGATTGTTGGATGGGTGTCTATCATGTCCATCATTTGTGTATAATATCTGAACTCTTAAGGTAGTTCAGTCGTCGGTCCCGGCCGCCATTCTCCCGGTTGTTACACGTAGTCAGTAGTGATATAATATTTACACGGGTTCGATTCTGGGGTCAGGCAAGTGTCTTTGTCTAATCCAGAGGCACTTTCTCTGAGTTTAGGTGTCATTTTTGTTGATAAATTACTTGTTTCTAAGCTGCCCCAATGGCGCAGATACAGCAATTAAAAAAAAACAACAAAAAAAAAATATATTATCTGTATTCTCCAGATGCGCCGCGGAGGGCAGACGGAAATAGCTTCGTGCAAATACCGGTAGTTAGCCTAATCAGGTTAGACCGGTGCAAAACCCCGAAAAACGGATGCAAAGCTTTCCCGTATTCTCTCGCTTATTGTTCCCCATAATTTCACCAAATCCCTATTAATTCGCTTAATCCGCACTCACATAATCCAATCTGACTTACTTATTTCGACATTAATTATGTTTTATTAATGAACTGAGTCGGAGACTTGAGGAATGACGTTGCCCGAAAAAACTAAAGTCAAAATGAGTTAAATTTTGTAAAACAATTTTGAAGTTTCGCTGAAATGTTTTGACAGTCCTGATTATATTGTTCTGACCTTGCCCGAGTTCTTCTGAAAGAGAAACAGTCTTAACTTTATAATCACAGTGTTAAAAAGTGTCAGGTTAAGTATTAGAATTATAAGTTAACTAGCGACCCGCCCCGGCTTGGCACGGGTGCAATGATGAACATCTAAATTTATCAGTGTTTCTCTACAATATTATGCATGTATTATACATATAAACCTTCTCCTGGAATCACTGTATCTATTAAAACAACCGCATCTAAATCCGTTACGTAGTTTTAAATATTTAAGTATACATAGGGACGGACAGACGAGAACGACTTTGTTTTATACTATGTAGTGATAGTGATTAACTATTTTTGACAAACCCAAGGGACTCCAATGGAAAATGGCGAATAGCAAGCGAGGGTAAGCATGCAGACTCGAGCCTCACGAAGACGACACTGAGCTACTCCCACCAGTCCGCCTGTGACCACCCACTGCTGACCACACACCTACAGTGCCACGCTGGCCAGACGGGTCGGCCCAGGGTTTTGTGTCGAGTTATCCTTCTCTTGCGGCAAAGTTTTCGGCGTTGTCGTTGAGTTTTGTCGGCCCGTACTCTTAGACAAAGATACTTGCCCGACCCGGAACCGAACCGGGGCCTGGGATTCAAAGGCTCCAAAGGGTGCAAGTGTAAACAAAAAAATATTTATCATCATCAGTAGCCGCGTACTGACTGAGCGAGCAGCCGCGCGAGGCAAATCCTGTCAATGCTGGCTTTGTCTGTCAGGACGTGACTCGCCCGAGGCAAACGCACGCGCTGCCTCATCCGTGCGTGCCTCGGCCCGAGCCGCGCGTTGTCGGTTTTTGTCCATGCTCAAGGATTTCTTAAAATAAATAAAATAAATAAATACATAAATGATAGATAGAAGATAAATATAATGACGGGTTCGTGGAGACTGTCCGCAAAGTTGGGTCGAAGTTCTGCGAGACCCAACGCCTGAAAACGGCCAAAAAGCTCTCGGACCTCACTCTAAATCTCATGGACGAGCGACGGAAAATGGTTCTGCAGTATACAGATGATGCGACGCAGCTTCGGATGCTCAATAGACAGATATCAAAGTCCCTGAAGCGTGATATACGCCGATTCAACACGAATCGTGTTGAAGAGGCTATTGAACGCAACAGGGGCTCCAAGGTTTTCGCCAGGGATCTGTCTATTGGGCAAAGCCAGCTCGTCAGGCTGAAGACTGATGACGGCAGGATCGTCACGTCGAAATCCGAGATTTTGGGTGAGGTCGAGAGTTTCTATGGACAACTGTACACGTCTACACAGGAACCCGTCATAAATCTAGCAAACGACCCACGAGCTAGATTAACCCGGCACTTCACAGAAGACCTTCCGGACGTCAGCCTGTGTGAGATCGGGATGGCTCTCGAGCAACTTAAGAACAACAAGGCGGCGGGTGATGACGGAATTACCGCAGAACTTCTGAAGGCGGGTGGAGAACCGATCCTTAGGGCCCTTCAGAAGTTATTCAATTCCGTCATACTCGAAGGACGAACGCCAAAGGCATGGAACAGAGGTGTGGTGGTGCTGTTCTTCAAGAAGGGAGATAACACCTTATTGAAGAACTACAGACCCATCTCACTTCTGAGCCATGTCTACAAGTTGTTCTCGAGGGTCATCACGAATCGTCTCGCATGCAGGCTCGACGCTTCCCAGCCTCCCGAACAAGCCGGTTTCCGAAAAGGCTTCAGTACCGTAGACCATATTTTAACGCTACGGCAGGTTATACAGAAGACCGAGGAGTATAACCTGCCCCTTTGTCTGGCGTTCGTGGACTACGAGAAAGCCTTCGATTCGATCGAGACGTGGGCAGTATTGCAGGCTCTCCAGAGGTGCCAAGTCGACTATCGGTACATCGAAGTGTTGAAGTGCTTGTATGAAAACGCCACCATGTCAGTCAGATTCCAGGACCAGATCTCGAAACCGATCCAGTTGCAGCGAGGTGTTAGACAGGGAGACGTTATCTCTCCGAAACTGTTCTCCGCTGCACTGGAAGATGTTTTCAAGGTTCTGGACTGGAAAGGGCTGGGCATTAACGTGAACGGCGAGTACATCACTCACCTTCGATTCGCTGACGACATAGTCGTAATGGCTGAGACCATAGAGGGCCTCACTACGATGCTCGATGGCCTCTGTGGAGCCTCCGAACGAGTCGGCCTTAAGATGAACATGGAGAAGACGAAGATCATGTCTAATATCCATGTTCAAGCCACTCCTGTTAACATCGGAGGTTCTACCCTCGAAGTTGTTGACCATTACATTTACATTGGTTGAAGACAAAAGTCTTCAACCAATGTGTGTTGCCAGTGATGACATATGGAACAGAGACGTGGTCGCTCACTATGGGCTCCATCAGAAGGCTCAAAGTCACCCAAAGGGCAATGGAGAGGGCTATGCTCGGAGTTTCCCTGCGAGATCGAATCAGAAATGAGGAGATACGCAGGCAAACCAGGGTCACCGACATAGCCCACCGGATTGCCAAACTTAAGTGGCAGTGGGCAGGGCACATAGCTCGCAGGACCGACGCCAGATGGGGCAAAAAAGTCCTCGAGTGGCGACCGCGTTCCGGAAGGCGCAGTGCTGGTAGGCCTCCCACACGGTGGACCGACGACCTGGTTAAGGTCGCCGGAAAGCAGTGGATGCGGGCGGCCCAGGACCGGCCTTTGTGGAGATCCTTGGGGGAGGCCTATGTCCAGCAGTGGACGTCTTTTGGCTGAAATGATGATGATGACTTCATTTCATTTCCGCTACCACACGAGAAATGAAGTAACGTAACAAAAATATGGAGTCTTTGTTAGGATCATATAGGAGCAGAACTAACTATGCGCTACGCTCGCGTATCCTCTGTACGAGTTGTGAGTAACTGAACGTTCGAATCATTCGACTCTGGCTCAGCCTCGCTCCTGGTCGGCTTTACCGCGCGAAGCAGCCTCGGTCTGTATTAATGCAGATCGAGGCTGCCTCGCGCAGCATACGTTGCGAAGCAAACGTCCGAGGTTGCCTCGCGAGGCTGCTCGCTCAGTCAGTACGCGGCTATTGACTGATGGGTTGGGCCTGCTCCGATTTATCAAGCTACTATATCTATTTTCGGGGTGGAGACGGATTTAGAATATACAATGCCACCAACCCATACCCTCCGGAGGATATCGTAACAGAGCGACTAAAGGAACGCAAGACGCAGATCACCTACCCACAATAGTAGGAGAATCTAGATAGAAACCCAGTTCGAACCCATTTTGCCATCGTGGGATAATAGCCTAATTTCCCTCCAGGAATTTGGAGGAGGCCTGACTCAGTTGCAGGTCATTTATGGACTGAAACTATGATGATACCAGCATGGACAAAAACTTTCTTTCTCTGGTGATAACATCTACATATCTAGTCACTGTACACTTCAGGACCACACAGTTCAGAATATATGCGGACAAAACCGCATGCATAACGCCGCATATCATATTTTCCACTCTATCGAATATACAAGTAAAGCTATCTTGCAGAAATAGTGCTTCGGCAAAGCGAGTATTGCAACACAAGCTGTGGCTACTGAATTTTATATCTACCATTATATCATTGATCTGTCGCTATATATTTTCGCATTGACACCAAAAGGGAACAAATAATATCTGGTACATTACGGCGTGCGCTTGCTATCACCAGATAGTTTACTTGCGTATTTCAAACAAGGTTTTGACCGCGGCTTCGGTCGCGTGGATTGCGAACCCATGCTAAGTATTATTTGCATTTATTTCCGTCACAGTGGACAGTCACATTTAGAATACACAATGTCACTAACCCATACCGTCTTGAGGGTGTCGTAAGAGGTGACTAAAGGAACGCAAGAGGCAGATCACCTAGCCAAAAGAGAAGGAAACCTTGATACAAACCCTATGCCAACCCGTCATGCCAGCGTGGTACAGTAGGCTAATTTCCCTCCATGAATTTGGAGGAGGCCCGACTCAGTAGTCAGTAGTCAGAAACGACGATCCACCCAACCTGCATCTATTTTGCCAGTACATCAACCTGTTCGTGCTAAGATTACCATTTACTGCCCGAAATAGGCACGAGTTAGCGCAGTGGTTGAGCGATCGACTGCTGCGCAGCATGTCGCGGGTTCGATCCCCGCACGGAAGAAATATTTGTACGACCTACAAGTATTTGTTCCGGGTCTGAGTGTTTTCTATCTATAATATGTATGTATTTATAAAAAAAAATGTATATAAATAGTTTATCATCCATCTCGTTACCATAACACAAGCATTAAGTTGCTTAGCTTGGGACGAGATGGCGTTGTGTGAAATGTCCAAGGATATTTATTATTTATTTATTATATTTATAATCATCATAATTTTTGTCAGTTAGGTTTATACTACTACTCTTCCCATAAATGACCCACTGCGGAGACGGTCCTCCTCCCAACATGGGGAAGGTGATTAGCCTACTGTGCCACGCTGGCCAGACGGGTTGGCACAGGGTTTCACTTCAAGTTTTTCTTCTCTTGCGGCTAGTTTTCGCCTTGTTATTTTCTTTATTATCTCCAGGTATTCTGAATATATATATACGTGTGTGACGGATTTTCAATACATAATGCCACCGCCCCATTCTATACTGAGGATGTTGAAATGTCGTGGCAAAAAACTTAGCTGCAAGCGAAGGAAAATTTGATACAAAACCTTGTACCAACGCGTCTTTTTCTCCTATTCCACGGTTGAAAACAGCATCACTCAACCAAGAGTGATACGTATATTAAAAAAAATGGTTGACACCTCATTTTTGTCGTCGGCAGTTCAAAGAAGGGCTGCGAAGGTACATCCCCTTTGTCGCAACAAACACACCCACACAGAAACCGTGTAACCTTTTGTAGCAAAGATTCCGGACATGTCCGGGAACATCGCTAACAATGCATGTCACAGTCAAAGTGTTCCGGTCGGGCGTTTTCGACAGTGCCTTGTGTACGTACGATTTTGTATACGTACATGCATGACTGCAACGTGTTACGCGTGGCGCACATTCGACAGTTTGGGTTGACGACAAGTTTTGTAAGTCGCTTGTCAGTTTATGGAATATTAAACTTATTAAGAATTGTATTTATAAGCGATTTGTTAACTTTTTGTATTCATATGACATTCTAAAGATTATTCAACTGTCTAATTATTCTATCGAAACAAATGCAAAAGATCAGTAAAATATCCAGTACAATTCTTATTATTATATCTTTTTGTTAGCCGGTGCTAGCCGGGTTATGTGGGACACCGGGGCGTGCTAAGATTACCATTTACTGCCACAACCTATCCACTAAAACGGCGTCTCTTAACTGCCCCAAATAGGAACGAGTTTCACTTGCCAAAGGGGGGACATGCACAGCGATCCTAATGAGCCTTAGGTCGCCTGTCAACGTTTTGATGTGAAGCTCTGGACGAGGGGCGCCTACCACCCCACAGAGAGGCACGTACGAGATGTTGCACATGCCTTCATCAGGTGCCGGATGTAGTGGCGCCCGATCCACGTAGCACTCAGTTGCGGCGGCAGCTCGGACTCCCCGCCTGGCCGACTTTCTACTGCTGCTGGCGGCGGTCCATACATCGGCCAATCGCTGTTAGGTAAGTCAAGTTCCCTACATATTATTTGGAGGAGACCGAATTCGAATATCTATACTCTATACTAATATATAAAGCTGCAGTTTGTTTGTTTGTTTGTTTGAACGCGCTAATCTCAGGAACTACTGGTCCGATTTCAAAAAATCTTTCAGTGTTAGATAGTCCATTTATCGAGGAAGGTTATAGGCTATATTTTATTTTCAAAAGAATTAGGGATCCGTATGAAAATTGCGATTTTGTAAACCAAGGTGTAAAATCGAAAACCTATTTATGCGTGCGCCGCAAAAACTATTGACAATAGAACAAAATGATGTACTACGGGTTTGTAGGTCTTATAAAGATCTACAAAAAAGTCCGCGAGAGCACATATCTAACTATCATAGTTTAGTCACAATAACCGATTTTATGTTCATAAAAAATATGCACGGGTTTGCTCCGGATTGCTGATTCAACGTAGGTACTATGTGCACACGGCTTTTCGTCTATTGTACGTAGCTGTCATATTTGCGAGAAAATATTGTACATATTTTCTGAGCCCGTGTCGGGATCTTTTGAGAAACATCCGTTGCTGAACCTTAAACTATGCGTGTACCGTTTGGAAGGTTAACATTCCTGGTCCAAATGCTCTTAATGATACTCTAATATTGCCACTCATAATATGAATAGTATATTTGTTATATTAGGAATATTGTCGTTTCAGCCTATAAATTACCCACAACTGTGTATTGCCTTCTCCAAATTCACCGAGGGAAATTAGCCTAGGAGGCTAGGAGATTTCGTTGTCTTGCGCCTAGGTGATCTGTCTCGTACGTTCTTTTAGTCGCCTCTTACGACACCCTCAAGATACGGTACGTGTTGCTGACATTGTGTCCGTCACCACACGGAAAGGCCAAACTTTTATGCAGTCTTATCCTGTTAATTAATTTCAGTATATATGCTGTATCCCACATTGTAGTAACTTTTGAGGGGCCTGGTTTTGGCAGTTGACGGTCGTAGTTGGGTTTAGAGAGTAGGTCGGGGCGCTAATCATCATGTTTCCGCGCCCCGAAGTACATATCCCAGTTAGCTCCCGTAAAAACTTATGGGAGATTATAGAGTTGCAAAGTTCATGGGGAAATGCTTTATCGCTGTATGGTTGTTTGTGTACCCTGTTCATTACAGATACGGTGAAATATATATATTTTGTCTGACTTACCATTTAATTGGGGAATTTGTATGCGAAACTCCTGAACTAGGTATGACCCGTATCGCGGACGCTGTTTGCAAACATTTCAAATAATAATGACACCCAGAAAACATTTCCCCGACAGTGAAATTAATCGGGGACACTTCCAACACCAACAGTGTAACCAGATTTGACTTTCTGCCAGCATGTATACGGAGCAATTTATATGTTTTGAGGGATTTAGACCAAACTATGCCGGCGGTCTCTCCAGAGTCTGAGCTAACTCGTCTTACCAGTTTGGTACAGTAGGTTAATGTCCGTCCTTGAAGTTCGAGAAACCCTGACTCAGTAGTAGGTCATTTAAGGGACCTTTAGTCTAACTGCACCATTCTACCAACTAAGGCAACGTGTAACTCGTGCCCTCCGATACATAGAGGATATCGGAACAAAGTTACATGGGCCGACTTCAACGAAATTGGAAAAAGTGGAATTTTAGAATTGATTTATTTTTAAATTACATCTGTTCTATTCTGAACGCTTTTAAAGCCGCACAGTATTCACCCTAAATCTTTATGTTCCACATTCAAAATGCCAAAGTGACGACCGGATTTGTTCCGCTTATTTCCGGAACAGCACCGGAAACGCTTGGCTAGATGCCTGCCCGAAATATCCGGAATTACCGACGCTGCAATTTGAATTCAATCTTGAAATGTTCAGAAACTGTTGAATTCATAATGCACTACAGAACAGACCATTTCGCCAATATTGTACATTTAGAATTTGTAGTGGAAGTTATGTAATGATGATGGTGGAAACTAGACTCAATTTGTCTGGTACTGGAATTAACGGAACTATACCAATACAACTACTATTCAACCCATAAAAAACACACTACTGATCAGACCTCCTCCGGTTACATGGAGGGTAATTAGCCTACTGTGCAATGCTGCCCTGATGGGTTGGCACACGGTTTAGGTTAACGGCTTTGTCATTTCATTTGTCGTCTCTAACGACACCCTCAGAATGGGTGGTGTATTCTAAATCTGTCACCGCACGGACCAGCAGACCAATGGATTTCAATGTCTCTTTCATTATGTCCATTAAAGAACTTCGTAGAATGTCATCAAACAATATCATCAACATTATTTCAGTATCAACTAAACCAAATGCTGAGTCGGGCCTTCTCGGCCACGGGTTTGCACATTTGGATCTAGATTTCCGTCTATTAAGGCTAAGTCGTTTCCGTTATCATCCCCATGTTCTAATCTTCATTCTAAAACCGTCATTATGCGGAGTATAATAAAAGACTTGTACTCTCAACAACACTGCACACTTAGGCAACCGAATCGGTCTAAGATCCTTTTTAATTGGTTTCTATGACTAGCGACGGTATTCTCCTCTACTAAATAAAAAAATAGTTGTTTATGTCAATTTTATGGCTGACATATTAGGCAGTTTGTTAACTTATTATTTCGTGCTGCAAGCTGCAGTGACATTTAAAATCATCATCATCTCAGTTCATAACTGATCCACTATTGAGTTAGGCCTCCTCCATAAGTATCCCTCTAAACCACCCTGGGCGGTAGAACCTTTTCCCTCAACATATGATGTTGTTTATTATATCAGTCTATTTATGTGCTGGTTTTGGTAAGTTTCTTGCAATAATCTATACCGATACTATGTAAGTAAATATGACTAAGGTTCAGGTTTGTTATTATTCTGGTCCAAATTCCGGCAACGACTCTTGTCCACTCCTGGCCACTCTCGTCCATTACACGAGTGTCGTCCAAATGGACGAAGCGTGTTCCGCTCAACGACTAATGAATCTCGTTATGGACGAAATATCGGCAGTGTATTGTTTATATTATTTATACTTAGACCTCTACTGCATCGGCTCTTTGTCAACTGCCCCCGTGATACAGGTTATATTTAGTGAAGGCGTTCCGTTAAAAAAAAAATAGCTACAAGAAAAAGAAGCTTTGACATTAGTACTTTTTTTGGTAAATGCGAAAATGCTTGATGTATGCCGCCGCATGGTAACCCTCTACAACACCAGTGGTATAACCTCACACGTCGCGTTTCAGGCGTCTGATGAAAATGGAACCCGGGTCCCGTTAATCTAAAGGCGGCACATGCAACCCCTAGACCAACGAGGTAGTTGTGATTGAGCTATCTGGTACCCACAGGATAGAATTGGTTGGTGAGCATATATATGTGTAATTCATCACCACACAGATTTTGGCTGACACATTATAAACTAGATTTTTGTTTCATTGACGCTAATTGAAAAGTGTACCATATCTATCTACACTGGTTTTATAAATAATTATCTTAATGGTATCTTAACAATAATTTAAAGGTTTCTTGCCAATGAGCAAACTCTTCATTCTATTATACACACAATTTTCCCTTTAATGCGCAACTTATTAACGAGTTTATTGTAAACAATAAAATTTATTACTTCCTCTGACACTTTCTTGAAGTCAATATGTACCTAACCGCTGGATAAATAGAACTGAATTTCAATTGGAAACGAAGCCTATTGTAGTCGATTCCTACGCTCAACAAAACAGCTAATTGGGTACACGCAACGTGAAATAGAAATGAGAGATTCGTCACAGATAGTGTTGTAAGTAAAGGTTAGTCTACAGTGATTGAACAATGGCTACGAAGAACGCGAATACACCTCACTGATATTACTTCCACTCGTTCCGTGAATAGCAGTTTTGTGCAGACCGCAAACCGCTGTGTGCTTTGCACGTGTTGTCTACAGAATCAATATATTATAATTGCTACTAATCTCTGTATCTGTAATCTGTAATCTCTCTATATCTCTATATCTGTAAGGCAGAAGGCAGTACCCTTCTTAATCCAGGGGTTGGATTGGCTGCTTTTGATTTAGGCAAGTGACTTTGGGTAAACCAGAGGCACTCGCTGTGAGTCTGAATGTCATTTTTGTTCGTGAGTCCGTAACACAGGTTATACCTAGTGCAGGAGTTTGGTTTAAAAAAAGGAAGGTGAGCAAGAATGTTGATGATGATGATTTGTATAGTATTGTGCTTCGTAATGTTTGTTTCTCACATAACGTCTTACGCAAACCAGAATGAAAGCCATGTCGCACGTTCTTCCGGTATTTTACGGTATTCCATAGAACGATTCAAGTTTCTAGAACTGATTTACGACCAACCGTCACATAATGCTTAAGCAATATTTGGATTATTGTTGCGTCGCTGGTTCAGATGAAACAGATGATTTTTGACTACCTGTACATGTAGGGGTTGGTCGTGTCAGCTTTAGATCAAGGTTTGATTCCAAGGTCGGGCACTTGCTCTGAGTTCCTGAATTACATATTTGTAACCATACTCCGCTATACAGGTTTCAAGTAATTTAACACGGGTTTCTTTTTTAAAAAAAAACATTGATACAGTTTTTTTAATAATAATATCAATCTGAACTTATAATTAAATTTTTTGCCAACACTGTCCGTTACTGTTCCGGTTCTTCTTTGACACTGGAAAGTATATGTACCTTTAACACTTTCTCTGAGCTAGAGATTGCCATTTGTGTCCGATAAAATAAAGTTGGTTAATCCTCTGTGTCATTTTTCCTCGTATAAACGCCGTTATGTCAGCCCGTACACTATCAAGTCAAGCCTCCTCCGAATTCGTGGAGGGAAATTAAACTATTATGCCACACTGGCAAGACGGTTGTCACACGGTATCAAGTTATTTTTCCTATTGCATTGCTTTTGCTGCCTCTGGTGACATTGTGGATTCTAAATCCGTCACCACATGAAACGTAAACCTTTTAACTAGTAACATACCTTCATTTATTTTCTCCATACTGCTTTCTCCCCTCATTATAATATAACAACTGTCACAGTGAGCGCGTAAAATTTTAATGTCTTCTTCAAAGGCGTTCCTAAGGTTTCTGTTATCGATACTTCGATTCGATTATGGCTATCGAGTTGCGGCTGGTTAACGAGGAAAATAATATTCGACACTGGCAGGTGGTGTCGCGTGACAAGAATTAGAAAAAATATAATCTGTAATGTATACTGGGTGTGCGGTGCGGTCAGTGTACGGTCCAAGTCAAAAGCAACTGTTCCAAATTCAAAAGTATTATTGTTGCACAAATCTGATGGAACTGACGCAAAAAAAATTACGAATCAATAAAAACACGTCGTACTCGTAAGTAGCAGGGAAGTGTAAGCCCCTGCACGGGGGTAAAGCTACAAACAGTAGATTAAACCTATACAATTAACAGACATTAAGACAGTGTGCCACTCGATTTTTCTTTAAAAACGAGGCCATCGCATTAATATTTTTATTTCAAAAGCTGTTATTGTGCTGTTAGTTTTGCTATTTAAGCTACTAGAGAACAAATCTTAACCTTTTGAGGTTGAACTTTTAGAGCGGAACTACTGTCAAAGTCGAATCATTTATTTTGTATAGCACACAATGGACACTTACTAATTGTTAACACGTTGATAAACATTTACAATGCAAAGTAATATAGTTTACTACCAGTTCGGAATTCCGCCGCTCCTGAGAAGAACTGGCAAGAAACTCAGAAGGCTTGTCGTAGATTTTTTCACCCCAACTGACTGTCCCATCAATATAGTAGCCAAAATTTATAGCGGTCAGAACTTGGAATACAGGGGATGTAAAAAACACTTAGACCTGGAGCTAGTATCTCTCTCTATCATACGGATGCATACTAGACCTTGGAATCTAACTGGAATTAATGAGGTTCGTTAAAGAAAAGTTGATCGCTAATCTCATTTATTTTGCACCATCCACCCAACTCATTTTTCTATGAACAAGGCTCAGACACGGTATCAGGTGTTTGATGGACTCTTCCAATAGCATTACGGGTTTTTGCTTGGTATCATATTTTTTGTGGAAAGTGAATACAATCGGATTAGAGAGGCGCTGCCAATATAAATGTGTCCGCGTAAAAACTATTACACGGATTTCGAAATAATTTTAGAACTCAAGGCTTTTCGGCAACTATTGTTAAAGTATTTTGACCTGGCTTAAAGAATGGATAAACGTGGTCATTGTTAGAAAACTACACTTGAAATGTATCTAAAATATTTGAGTGAGTCACTTAATAGAGATTAAATAGTGTAAAATTAATGTCATAAGTACAAAAGCAGTTGTGTGTACCGTTTTTTTAATCTAAATCACTGATATGAATAAATAAATTTAGATATTGAGTTGCACGTACTTTTGATAATACTTTTTATCCAGGAAATTGAATACAATTTTATGATAGAGCTTTAATGAAAGACGGAATATAGCACGGATTTAAATTAAACTCAATCACGCTTTCTTTGTGCAACCCTCAATTACGCATACAAGCATTAATTGCTTCAGATGTTTTTAATAATACGGTTCTAAAAAGCAATCCCTGGCTTAGTACGTATAGAATTTTAGTCGTTTCTTTTTCATTTTAAATTCACACATCACGTAGCTTTCGAATATGTAACACCTAACTTGGTCTTTAAATGACATTACGAATTCTTGTGCAAATTTTCGTAACATTATGTCAGACATAATATGTCGCAGTGTATTTATCTTTGAAGAAATTGTTCTCTGTTTTAAAGTAGATAAGATGGTTCTTAAGCCTCTGCTTTGATTTATTGTATTACTAGTGGCCCGCCCCGGCTTCGCCCGTGCAAAGCGGGGGTGGGTTATACATATAAACCTTCCCTTTGAATCACTCTATCTATTAAAAAAAACCGCTTCAAAATCCATTGCGTAGTTTTAAAGATTTATGCATACATAGGGACGGACAGAAGAATGCGACTTTGTTTTATACTATGTAGTGATATCTAACAACAAAACGGAATGTTATCTACGTATCTCTCTCAGTACAGTTTAGGAATAAGTAAGCATTTCCTTTGGATCACGAAGTTCGGAAGTTTGTGTAAGGCTTATTCAGACTTACGTGTAATTTGGGTTTCGTTCATGTTTGTAAGGAGACCCTTAATGTACAAAAACAGCGAGTTTCCTTTATTTACCTGTGAGTTTATGATTTCTTAATCTTCAATCTTAATCTAGTCCAATTTCCCATAGGTCATTCCTAATCTAAAATACATGTCAGTGTCAAAAATACTTCATAGTATAAAGTTTTGTTTTCATCACTAGGTTTATTATCTACCTAATTCTTTACGATACAATATTATGAAACCATTAGTCAACAACCCCTAAGCAATCACACTGAAACATTAACTTTACCCTTCATAGTTTATCTAACGCCTAACAAAATACTAATGTTCTGCACTGCTTTCAAAGCGCGCAGGTCAAAAGATTAAACCCAAACAGTGACCGAAACCAGATAAAGCTGGTTAAAGCCGGACTCTAAATCAATGACGCAAGGGAAGGACAACAATGCATGGTGTAACCACAGCCACGTTCCCTCGTTCCTGTAACATATATTGGAAAAGTTCCACTTTAAAATGCGGGTGCAAGTTGAGAGATTTGGGCGTTAGTACGGTTAAAAAAATAAAATACTATTGCTACTCGAGAGTTTACTCATTCATCTGCAATAAGAAATTTCCTGTATGTGTAATAAGACTAGAATAGAGAATGTCGCGGTGCAGAACATCTTTCAAAATTTTTTTCACGATAGGGCTGATACAAGCAGCCCTAGCAGACTATATTTGGCTAATTGTCCTCCTATCATTTTTTTATAGAATATTTCAAGGCTTTACCAGCCCATAATGACCCACTGCTGATTCGGGCCTCCTCCAGTTACATGGAGGGTAATTCATGTCAAGTTTGTCTTCTCTTGCAGCTTCAGGATGGAATGGGGTGGTGACACTATGTATTCTTAATCCATCACCACACGGACGTTCTACTCACCAGTGATTTACCAGCTGAAGCTTACATTAAACGTTTCGAAAACGGTTACTGTCATCTTGTCCCACAGCTGGGCAAAGGCCTGCCATCTCTTCTTATACTTACTTTGCTAAGTCTCACCAATCCGTATCAATGTGTCTAGGTTGCCTGGTCGTTCTGCCATCTCCTTTTTAGTCTGCCCGTTTGCGATCTCGGCGATGCCAGCCTGTGAGAACCTTGGCCCATCTGTCATCTTGTGTATGGTAGACATGACCAGCCCAGACCTATTTCACTCTGGGAGTCGTGATCCCAGGTTTTGGAATAATTTATATAATTTATTCACACGACTCGCCCGCTAACCTTGTGACTTGCACTGTCGTACCAGAAATGCACGGAATGCATCGCGTCCATAGTAAACTTCACAGGAATATTTTCGACCACGAGGGGAAGTCACAAGCACTGTTACCACAATCTACGTTACCAAAAAGTACTGCTTTTTTCATCTCAACTCTCGGTAACAGTTGACACTGAGAGAAATAACTTGCACCAGAATTACTGCCACTGGGATATTAATGGGTAATCAGGACGAGTCGAGTATTATCATTTTATCATCTCGGGTCATAAACGCCACACTACTGAGTACTATGCCTCTTCCAATTCCATGGAAGGAAATTAGCCTACTTCGACAGTGGGTAACCTTCTGTAGCTAGCATTTTCTTAAGTCGACTTAGTTTTTAATGGGGTGATGAGATCTGGTATTCCAAACCCGCCACCTAATGGACATATGAAGTATCTTACAATAATGTTATTTCCACAACAATACGATAAAACAAATAAAACATAAAAGTTCTCATACTTTCAAACTTTTTTCTATCAGTTACTTGAATGCCTTTGACCCTAGGCTTGAGTGTGAAAAGCAACGCCAGGGTCTAAGATGGAGCAGGCAATTCAAGGAAATGCTCTGTCGGGCACAGGCTCTCCCATACACACGACGAAACACAGTATAACTACTTGCTTAGATGTGAGGGTGGTAGCGAACCGGGCGGATTATTAGATCCTTCCACCAAGCGTGCTGGGTTTTGTTGACTTTTATAACACACAATTTTTCCCAGCGTGCGGTGGGGAAATGTAATATTTTTTGGGTTAAAACTGCACGTATTGATAGTCTCAAATCAGATCTGATAGAGAAACTAATATTCAAAATCAAGTAAAATTAACAAACTCTAGCAAATGTCCGAGGAAAATCGACAAGTCTTTACACTACAGAAGCTCGCCAAAGTTAAATAATAAGAAATAATGAGTCGCTGCCTTAATTAACACACTTTTGAGGGAATTTCTGAACAGACGGCGGATTTTATTTCCGATTTGCGGGAACTTTTTAATTATGGGACGTACATGTTCGGAGTTTGAAATATTGTCTAAATGGTTATATTTAAGGCTGTATTTTATAAAAGGTCTCTTCTAATCTATTTGCAAGGAGAGGTTTCTGTATGCAGTGAAATCTTGCATCATCATCATCTGCCAAAAAAACGTCCACTGCTATACATAGCGTGCAGTTGCGGAACGCCGGTGGTTTTAGTGGGTAGACTGGAGCGCTAATTACCTTTTGTTGCGCCTTTTTTTTCTGCGCCCCGTGGTCTCACATACTCGGGCAAGTCCCGGACGGTCGGGTATCCATAAGGATTTCTAACGAAAAAGAAGGTCTCCCGCTTTAGCGGGTGGTGACCATAACGAGTCTTACGGTTAGATAAAATCAATAGATCCATTGAACAACGCATACAGGCGGCATACTTCACACAGTTTGACCGACACATTCCCTGTCAATTAACAATTAAAAAACTACACACTCCGTATGCCGTGAAGTTTTGAGCCAATTCCAATAACATTAAATATTCATAGTTTCCAAGAACACAATTCGTAGAAACTATGAATAGGTATTTATATCTTATACAATTTATGCATTTATATTGAAATTTTCATTTACAGAGAATGTTTACAAAGGTACTGCTTATCTCTTGTCGACCCGTACTCCCCTTTTCCATATGTGGTTGCCATCCTCGGAGTTTTTCGCTCTAACGGCCATCCGTTCTTCAGGTTCCGTAGCCTGCTGACTGCTATTTACACTGGGCAATACTTCGAGCTTTTTTTTCAATAGACGGCGTTAATATGCAAACTATTAGTAAAGTTAGGCCATTTATTTAGCCATCGTTAATACTCTTACGCTCTTAATCAGGATACTTTAAATGTTCTAAAAACTTTGAATTTCGTGATACTCTTTTAGTTTAAATCGTGCATAAAATATGTTGACAAAATTTACATTTACTTACTTAACTAATTTACTTTCACTGCGGGAGAACTCCTAAGGCGTGGAGCAGGAGTTTGGTGGTACTGTTTTTTAAGAAAGGTGATTCCACCCTTCTTAAAAATTACAGGCCCATCTCACTCCTGAGCCACGTCTTTAAGTTGTTTACAAGAGTCAAGAGAATTTCAGCCTCCGGAACAGGCCGGGTGTCGTAGGGGTTATAGCACCATAGAACACATCCACACAGTGAGGAAAATTATACAGAAGTCAGAAGAGTAAAATCGGCCCCTGTGTCTAGCTTTTGTGGACTGTGAGAAAGCTTTTGACTCCGTCGAAGCCTGGGCTGTTCTTAAATCCCTTCAGCGATGCCAAGTGGACTATCGTTACATCCAAGTGTTGAGATGTCTGTACGATGACGCCTCTATGTGTGTCCAAGTACAGGACCAGCGTAGTAAACCTATCCAACTGTGCCGAGGATTGAGACAGGGGGATGTCATATCCCCGAAACTGTTCGCAAGCGCTTTGGAGGATATGTTTAAGACGCTGGACTGGAAAGATAAGGGCATTAATATAAATGGCCAGTACTTCTCACACTTGTTTAAAGTCGCTCACCAGTTTAAAGTCGCTCAGCGTGCTATGGCTATGCTTGGAGTTTCTCTGAAAGATAGGCTACGTAATGAGATTATCCGACAGAGAACCAAAGTCACCGACATAGCTAAGAGAATTAGCAGACTGAAGTGGCAGTGGTCTGGTCATATGTGTAGAAGAACCGAAAAAACCGCTGGGGTAGACGAGTTGCAGGCAGCAGCTGGATGCGTCAAGCTGAAGACAGGGCGCTATGGCGCTCTTTAGGGGAGGCCTATGTCCAGCAGTGGACTAATGTGGTCTGATGATGATGATGATGATGTTGACATTTACTTATACAGGGTATTTTTTTCAAACCTTCCTAATTCGTAAAGCTACTTTTAGGTCAAACAAATCAAATTGCTTTGAAGTAAACATTCACTAGTAAATTAAAAAAAAATCATAGCGTGACCCCGACATATTTCGGATTTCGTTGTTTAAGTGTTTCTTTTTGTCATGTTTATTTTACAAGTGTGTTGTGTTTGAAAATCTTTGTATCCTTTTTTGTACTGCAAGTCAAACTAATTTTTTTTCTAAAATTATAAATGTTTTTGACACATGTTTTTCTGTCACATATATTAAGTATTATTCTAAATTATCTGTATCAATTTGGCAAAAAATTAAAAAAATACCGTTGTTCGTTCTTAAATTACTATAAGTAAACTTTAATAGCACCCCTAGATAACGATATTTCAACAATATACATTTTCACGAGTAACTTGATATCGATTTTGCATAATCGATAAACGTCCCTAGTCACTGCTTGAGTGTCTCGACGCTTTCCTTTCAAACGACGTGTTCTCACCATCGTGACATTGTTTTGCTTTTAGATCATAATCTTTTGAAAAGTTATTTAAGCTAAAATGCTGTAGCGCTCATGGAACTATGAATATATTTGAAGAGATTAGATTGAAAATTCAACACATAAATGGATTTGTCTAATTTATTGATGGGATATCCATAACATTTTTTATGTTAAGGTAAATTTAATAATGTGAAAGTGGTAATTAATTAGTGTTAGTCATGAAATATTATCAAATATTTCTATGATTCCAAGAGACAGTAATTAAAACCAAATCGAGTTAAACTGGTGGCTAACCCGAATGTTATTGGAAAAAAGTCAAGGCAGATCTTACTGCCCATTCCCACAAGTGAAACTTATATTATTATTTAAGTCTGAAAATGAAGAAATGATCGGAACTAGCAACTTATGACTGCTGATATACAACACGCATCTTGGCCACCAAATCGATAGAAAATATTACAGTCTGGAGATATTTTAAGCAAACGTATTATTATTTGCAAAACTTTAGTTTTTTTTTCCATCAGAAATTGTCCCCTCCTCAAAATTCTCGACGCTACGAGCAACAAGCTCTGTGTACACTGTTTTGCTTTTAGTTAATAATCTTGCGATGCAGCTTCTTGCCATCTGCCCTGCGTCGTGTTTCAAGCCCGAGCAAATTTACATAGTCTGAGACATTATTAATCAACTGAGAATTCGTTAAGTTCTCAAAGTTAATTTTAACTAAATAAAGTTACAATCAAATTTGTTAAACTATTAGTTAGACTAATAAGTTAGACCTTTCCTTTCTTTTCTTTCATTTTTAGTTGGTGTGTATCCAGCATTTACCTACTACTTCTCTGCTTCGCTCTAAGCTGCAGCGAGTAAATAAGGCATTAAGTCCAGTTATTTAGTTCAGTGCATGAACTAGTTAAATAAATAAACAAAATAAATCGAATGATTTCACGGTCGTAGAAGATAAACATAATTTTGGAATTTGTTGCGAGTTACAATTTATCTCTTAAAATTGGGTCCAAAACTTCGCAGATTTAATTCACCTCCTGAAATTTCCCAACTTGCATAAAAGTGCTAAATAATTTCCCTTTAACAACAAAACGATCTTAATCCCTTCTTACGTTTAATAACTTCACTGAAACTTGAAGTCTTCAATTAACGTATCTCGAGATCCGACAATAAAATCCCGGATCCCGAAAGTTACAATTTCGGTTCTCCATCGATCTGGAAGTTTCCGAGGGTCCCGGAGTTTCGACAATACTCTGAGATGATTGATAGCGAGTTGTTCAACCTCTTTGAGAGTGTCCGTTTTCTGAACGAGTTTTGAAATGGGAATGGAAGTTGGAGAAGTCACTTCTTGGGAGCAGTATGTTTTGTTTTTGTTGGGTTTCATTTAAGCTTATTTGCTTTTTGTATAATGCAAAATATTTTAACGTTATTTTGTATTTTAAGTAGACGGGCTGTGGTTTAATGGTGAACGAATCTTCACGTATCCTGAAAAAGGTAAGTTTTAAAAAGTTTCTTTTTTGCGTTGGGAATCCTCATGAATACCTGGCCTGAGACTCCGGGCTGCGGAAAAATGGTAATTTGCGAACTAAAACCAACAGTGTCCCTCATCTGGCCGAAAAAGGGCCACGGGTTTCCCAATAGGAGAACATGGTCCACGACCCGCACAAGCCTTGGCTCGCCTTTAGCGGACTCCTTCCCAACTCCTCAGAGAGGCCTAGCGCGACATTGCACGATTTGCACGTGCCTCCAAGAAGCGCTCAAATGCGATGGTAGCCCTGGTCTCCATACCTGGCTGCCCCTACGCTGCTAGTGGCGGCAACCCTGGTCTGCACGCCAGGCCACCCCTCCGCTTCTAGGGGCGGCTGCCTTGGCCTCAATACCTGACAACCCGCTTTCACCGCCGCGCTGTGTGTTGCGGCAGTTTAAGGCTCCCGAGGCCACTATGAAGATAGAAGAGCCCTTGAAGTCACAATTTACCACGACACAGTGTGTCTCTCTTCGTCTGGCCTCTCCCCGCAACCCCGCTCAGCATGGGTGACTCTGAACCGGTATGGCTCAGCGGATCCTAAAGGCATAGCATGGTCTAGCGGAATGTTTTCAAAAGTCCTGCCAGATTTTTTCTCTTGTATGTATTTACAAAAAAAAATGCATTTAAATAGTTTATCATCCATCTCGTTACCATAACACAAGCATTAAGTTTCTTAGCTTGACACGAGATGGCGTTGTGTGAAAATGTCCAAGGATATTTATTTATTTATTTATTATGTTGGTAGGCCTTTAAACGCATAATTAACGGATTAAGCTTTCCTCGTTTTCCTAAAAAGTGTTATTGTCCATATTGAAGAATTTGATAAAAATAAGACCTTCAATAGTTTCTTCCTGATAAATCATTAACGTAAAAAATCATCAAATCTTTTGGATATAATTTGTAGGGTTGTACAAATGTATGTTTGTTACTCGTTCACGCAAAAAATACTGTATGGATTTTGATAAAACTTTACACTAATATAGCTTATACATCTGAATAACATATAGGCTATAATTTATAAAAAGAGCAAAGCAATGCCGGGTAGGGCCGCTAGAGTACTACGAGCTTATACTTTTTGTTTTAATTGTCTTGAGGCATTATGGTTGCCCTGACAGTATTTGGCTAGTTTCCAAAATATCATCTCGAGTTATAGATAATGATGACAATGGCAAGTAAATACCTCCCCAGACAGGCGACGACAGTAAATACCAATGCAACATAAATCCAAACTTATAGAAGACATTACTATGCACCGCCATGAGTTAGGGCATCCGAACAGCCAAGTTGTGGCGTATTTAATGTACTGTGAATAACGAATTAACATCTACGGTTATCTTAATGCGTTCATTTCCTACGGTTGGGGTTTTACGTTTTAGGTTAACCCTTTATTATTTTTCAGCCCTGGCAAAAAGAGGGGTTTTGTAGATTTGACGTGACATCGCAACTCCGAAACAGATGAAGTCATTTTATGTATGTTCGAAGAATTTTGTTGGGTACTTTCACCATCATCATCATAATTTCAGCTGTAAGATGTCCACTGCTGATTAAAGGCCTCCCACAAGGATTTCTACAAAGGCCGGTTCTGTGCCTACGGATTCTAGCAACCTTAAGCGGGTCGTCGGTCCACCAGGGGCCTATCAGTTCTGCGCTTTACGGTACGTAGTCGCCACTCGAGGGCCTTTCCGTCCCATTGGCCGTCAGGCCTGCGAGCTATGAGCCCTGCCGACTGCCACTTAAGTTCGGCAATCAGTGGTATTATCCTTCATATCTCCTCATTTCTGATTCGATGTCGCTGAGAACCTCCGAGAGCTTAAAGTGAGCATAGCCCTCTCAATTGCCCTGGCTCGTTTCATGGTCCCATAGAACCGACCACGTGTCTGCACCATATGTCATCACTGGAAACACACATTGATCGACAAATGGACTCCTCTAAATTGATAGTAAATGCATAGACTAGACTGTTAATGCTTTGGTAGAGATGGCTAGTTTCCTTCAAGTAAACGGAGAAGGCTAATTCCAGCGGGTCTTTAAGAAGCTGAAATGATGAGATATTATCATATATGTTACGTTTGTGTAAACGTACGATCGACGATCATGCCGACGGAACACTCCGCTAAGACGCCTCTCGTGGTAGAGCTTTACGCACGTGCAGAAACAATACTCTATATGGGTGCTATTTGTATTCTGAAACGCGGAGCTCGTTTCTAAGTTAGACAGCTGCAACAAGCAGATAATCAGTAATACCCCATGGTTAATATCTAAAAAATGCGTTGCTACTACCCCATATTTTGATATTCCGGAAATTGAATCGAATTCCTTTGAGTTTCGAACACTACACACGTGCTTATGGCTTTGCGAGTTTGAGTGGGGTCAATAAGAACAAACTGCTGGCTATTTTAGATATATCAACTTTGGAACTTACCATGTACCGTCGGATCCAACTCGGCTGAGCAGCCTTCGGGAAGCTGCGAAAGATCTCTTCGTCCAAAATACCGCAGTGTTTGAAGACAAAATTATTCGATCATTGTGTGTTGCCAGTGATGACATATGGTACATAATAGTTGCTATCTATAGACTTCATGAAAAGGCTCAAAATCATGCAAAAGACAATGGAGAGGGCAATGCTGGGAGATTCCCTGCGAAATCAAAAATGAGGAGATACGCAGTAAAACGAGAGTTACCGACATAGCCCACAGGATCGCCAAACTCGAGAGGCTATGGCCCTACCCATTGCCTCTCATAGCTCGCAGGACTGTTGCCTGATGTGGCAGAAAAGTCCTATCTGTAAAAATGGGGAGGGCGTTCTGGAGAGCACAGTGCTGGTAAGCCTCCCACACGGTTGACCGATGACCTGGATAAGGTCGCTGGTAAGCGATGGATGCGGGCAGGTCGGGACCGGCCTTCGTGGAAATACTTGGCGGAGGCCTTTGTCCAGCAGTGGACGTCATTTTGCTGAAATGATGTATATATTTGACTTATTATTTCTACCAACAATCCGCAAATTAAACTCAAATCAATGAATACATATCGCACAGTTATCGCGTTCAAACTGTAATTTACTGGCATTCAACTACGCAGACTAGTTACGCATGTATAAGCTTGTTGCTCAAATTTGGGCCCGTCCCTGCAAATCACAAACTACCACTAAGCAATAATCCGAGCAATTCCTAAACGTTTCTACTTGGGTTTACGTCACACCTTAGTCCGAGAGGTTTCGAGCAATATCTATGCTGGTTTCGTGCTTTGGTGTTCTATCAATGTAATTTTTTACACTTATTGTCATTGCATAACCATAAACAAAATTGAAAATGTAAAGTGCTTGTTCAATTGCAATGGGAGGCTACTAATGGGAGGTATTTTTCAACCATCTTTTATGTTTTCTAAACATAGCTTAGAACACACGCTTAAATAGTAGAAACCCGATCCAAAATAAATCAACCTGTTTAATAGCTATAATGCCATAGTCAGAAACACAGACATGATCTTGAGGAAAAAGAATTAAGGAAATGTTTTTTCATATGAGATATTGTTATTGACTTCTTTTGACCTTTCCTTGGCATCCATTGGATCGACTTGAAATATTATCAAACCAATGTCTGTCATGATGTGTATGGTTATTTTCTTTTGCATTAAGACTAGGACTGAGATTTAATTATACTACTACTATTCAGCCTTTAAATGACTTACAAGTGAGTCGGGACTCCTCCAGTTACATGGAGGGTAATTACCCCACTATGCCACGCTGGCCAGATGGGTTGGCACCGGGTTTTGTATCAAGTTTCACGGCTAGGGTATAGGCCTTGTTATTTCATTATTCGGCTCTTACGACACCCTCAGAATGGAATGGAGTGGTGACACTATGTACCTATTCTAAATTGTATATTGTTTTAAATTCAAAGGACGAGGCCATAAGACCATAAGAAGGCTTTTCATTTATATTTTATTTCAGAATCAGCAAAATAATCGTTGTGCAATCCAGGCGAATTAAAATAGACAGAGAATCCATTCCAAATCTCATGAAGAAGCCTAACCACCTTGTCTATATGGCGTAGGCCTCTTGAACTACAAGACCGCCCGAGTAAAGCTGGTATATTTGAAACGGCCCTGTAAAGTTAGCTCGTAATTCGTCGCACGCCGTCCCCTTTAGGTCACGTACGGTGCCCTAAATTTAAAGGAAAACACTCCAATAAGTTGCGCGCCCACTTTTAGAAACACACGTCTTAAAATTTCGTACGTGATCGTTGCACGTTTTGAGCACCTTATCTTCGCGGAGTTTGCTGATGTTCACAGTGCTCCGCTACAAGTAAAAAATCAGAAAGGTTTTAGTGAGAATGTGATGTCTCGTCAAGAGCTTGAAAAAAGCAAATGTGCAATACTGGTGCCATCTACTCGTAGAACAAATAAACTGTCCTGTTGACATGTTATGTGCTTGTATTGAAGAAGTGCTTGGTTTACGGACTCATTTTAGTTAGCTGGAGAGATGCAATACCAAATACAAATATTTAAAATCAGCCAGTATCCACATCGGGGTCCCACATTAATGGATTTTGAGCCTCCTACTGGTACAGTACAATTAATAAAAAGTTTGGTATACTATACCCTGTCTCACGGTTACTTATCAGAAATAGCGTCGTATGTTTTCTAATTTTATTAGATCCTTGCTTTCAGCATGTACCATATTGTACGGTAGCTTGACTAGGGTAAAGTGAGCTCTAAGACTGGGCGTATGCGACTGTAAGCATTGAATATATTGGAAACTACATTAGAATGAATTGAGTCGTTTATAAACTTTTAATTTACTCTACAGGTTCCGGAGAAAAGCGGAGCCCTTTACTACATCAAGACTACGAACTACTACTACTTCTCAGCCCATGAATTACCCACTGCTGAGTCGGGCCTACTACATGAAGGATAAATTTAATGGCATCCTGTACCACGGGTTCGATATAATAAAAAAATAGATTATCTTATATGCAACTATCTTTAAGTAGGCTTATGGGAGCACCCACTCGACCTTGTTGTGGTGAGAACCAGCTCAGGGTCACCCATGCCGGGGAGAAGCCAGATGAAGCTGTACACAGTGGCGTGGTGGTTTTTGGCTCCGGGGACTGCTCTGTCCTCTGAGATGCCTCGAGAGCCTTAAACTGCCGCGACAAAGGCGAGCCAAGGCTGCCGCTGATAGCAGTGGAGGCTTGGCTAGGCTGACGGGCCAGGGCTGCCGCCGATAGCTACGAAGTGGCGGCCAGGCAGGCGGGCACATGCAATGGCCCGCCTGCCTCTCGGTGGGTTGGGGAGTGTTCAGAGATCCCCATCAAAGCGCGGGACCCGCTTGTAAAAGCGGGCCAAAGCCCCATCAGGGTCGCGGAGCATGCTTCCCACCAGGGAGTGAAACCCGTGGCCCTGTTTCGGGCAGTCGAGAGACACCGTTGGTTTTAGTGGGTAGGTTGGGGCACAATTACCATCTTTACGCGCCTCGGAGTCCTCGTCCGCGCCTCGTGTTATGTGAGCCTGGCTGGCGTCTAGCGGTCGGGTATCCATGAGGATTACCAACGTAAAAAGAAAGGCTTATGGGAGCAGCTGGATAGGACCATCTGAAGACAGTAATCCACGGCTAGCCGTAGCCGTAGATCAAGGTCAGTTCATGATGATGTTCAGTAAGTAGGCTGGAATTTTGACCGCATTTCACTGATATTTGTAAAGACTTATGATAGGAAATACCCCTAACAAAACAACTCGCAGTAATAAAGATCAAAGCGGCGGCATCGCGGTTGCAGAATTAGTCAAAGAGCGCGTTTAATACCTGTAAATAAAGAGCTGGACTACACCTGCGCGATTATGTTACATTAGCTGCGCCCCGCGGTTTCACCCGTGTGGTCATGGAATATTGTGATAATGATGATAGAAATATTTTACATTTTCGTCAGATTTTTTGCAACATACTTGACACTTATGGTTTTCTTTGGTATAACTAACACTATATCTATGTGTTATTCTAAAGCGCAAGCTATATAATTGTAAAGTTTCATTAAAATCCATTCTGTAGTTTTTACGTGAAGTACAAACATAGATTCTTACAAACTTTCGCGTTTATAATATATGTAAGATAGAAATAATTACGATGCACTACTCTCCTTTTTATCCTGCAACGCTTAGCAGGTTTGGTTAAGATTTATCTAAAATGTTGAACTCTTTGATTGCATAATATGTTTATTTTTTCTTTTTCACAAAGCATTCTTTGAAAATTACGATAGTAATACCTTCGTCTGTTTTAAGCGTACACGTCCATCTGTAATCTCTGCCAGGCAACGTAAATAAATATGTTTGCTTCGTTCTGGTGTGTCACAAACTTTCCGCCACCTTTTATTGTGGGCTAGCGCAACCACAGCCCTTTGAGTGCGGGGTCAAACGTTTCGTTTCGTTATTCCCTTCTGTTTGATTTGCGCCAGAAGAAAGTTTAGCTGTTTACGAATTGAAACCGCGAAGTGCCCTTTCATTTTGGAATGACTGCCACTTAAAAATAAAACTGTTTATTTTTAATTTTTGAGTTATTCACATTTTGCAGTTCTGTAGATCGAGTTGAAGCAACATTAGTAAATAGTATTACTTTTTCTTTTAAAAACAAAGCGTCGTAATTTGCATATAAGAATCATAGAGACTAGCTACAAATATGTAATTCACAACAATCAGCAAATATGTTTGACTCAAAAATGAAACAGCGGATGACAGAAGGGAGATATAAAAATACTTGGTGCATTATATGATAAAGATTACGAGAATCCCTCTTTATCACTACATAGTATAAAATAAAGTCGCATTCTTCTGTCCGTCCCTATGTATGCATAAATCTTTTAAACTACGCAACGGATTTTGAAGCGGTTTTTTTAATAGATAGAGTGATTCAAGGGGAAGGTTTATATGTATAACCCACCCCCGCTTTGCACGGGCGAAGCCGGGGCGGGCCACTAGTTTTATGATAAAATTAATCACTCGGTTAGAATGAGAAAGAAACTTTAACAATCAAATTATTCCCTGCACCAAGAACCACTTCGTTGCTTTCAAAATTTCCTAATATAAATATGACTCAACAAGCTCTGCTCAAATACCAAAATGGTTACAAGAAAATTAGTATGCGCCAGCAAAAACTGCCAAATTATAACAAGAACACGTAATTTTCGTTCCTAATCAATCTCAAAGGCGGTTTCTTATTAATTCCTCCGCTAAATCACCTCCACGATGGGCGCAAAAAGATTTCTCCCATCAAGCAACGTTGCAATTTTACTCGCCCCTACCACATGTTTCATGTATAAGATAAAAGTAAATAAATGACATGTTTATAGAACATTCGATATTTTTAGTTTGTTTGAATCAAATTGATATTTGGGAGTAAGGCTTCTTGTAAGGCATTTGATTTGAAATTAATTATCTTAATTTTATTTATACTACTTGTTATAATTTTTATAATTTTCTGAAAAAAAAACAAGAGAATTGTTTTTCCAAAAATGAAAATGCATTGTTGATAAGTGTATAAAACATCTATCGTAAAACCATGGTACGGTTCCCTTAATCCCTCGTCAGCTAGCGGTCGAGCTGGGGAACTCATTAACGTGGAATAAAAAAGTTTTATTACATATTTTTATTTTATTACCAACTTTTGCCTGCGGCTCTGGCCGCGTGGATGTACCTATCGCATAATTCGGCTTCTAGACACGGCATTAAAATAGACAGGCTGCAATGCAGCTATGGGTTTCAATAACTATGCTGTCAAGTTTTCTTTGCAGTTCAAAAGTACTCATTACAAAATCCGTCGAAAAAATGAAATGGTAACTTAGTCGAGTCAATTTATTTTATAATCCTAAAGATGAACTAGTATTACAAGGATTCTGTGCGCATTACATTTGTACGAAATCTACGATTCTCATCAAAAGTTTATGAATGCGAATTATTGGATTAGGACGAGTGCATACACAAAGATTTTCCGGTACCGTTTTTCTTGTGTAATGTACTATATGCAGTATTCAAAACAAAGAAAAAAAATATTCAATTCTGTAAAATTCAATTAACATGACACACTTTGTAATGGATTTATCACGTCTAATTTACAATATTTAATTCCCGACGTTTCGAATGCTTTGTAGGCGTCATAGTCACGGGAGAGATTCTCCGTTAAAAGTGTTAAATTTCTATGTGTAATAATCGCGTAAAAGGACAATAGTACCTTTGTCATAATTACGGGTCCCCGGTTCGACACCAGGGTCGGGAAAGTATACAAGGACAAGGCAGATACTTGATCAGAGTTTGGGTCATTTGTGTACGTGGATTATGTGTTTCTACGGTGCGGGGAAATAAAACCTAAAATAAAAGAAAAATAAAACCTTGTGCGGAGGCTTCGCCTTTTTATGACAAAAAAAAACTTATTAAATAAAATAAAAATTTTATTCCCAACGTTTGAATATTTTGACATCGTACGTAGTTTTACTCTTTAGTATAAGGCAATAAGGTTTCAATAAGGATTTACGTTGTTTAGCTGTCATTCCTCATCACTGGCATGTTGTTTAACACCAACGTGGCAGTTTTTATTAAACAAAGTTTTCTGGTCTTCCAAACACAAATCATCAATCAAAATTTTAAAGAGAATGAATATGTCCAAAATACTTTGCCCGTGGACACGACCCAACCCAAATTAGAGACGAGGGCATCCGCCCTTTCCGATTCCGGAGTCGTTGGGCGGAACTCATTTACCTAAAATTGCTCCCAATTTATTAGGATTCCCAGAATAATTCCGTTCTGACTGTGGACAAATTCGCAAACCATGTTTTGTTTGCCCACGCTATCGAAAGGGCGTGGGTGACATATTATGAAATTCTGTATGGTGACGGATATACATAGTGTTACCACCCCATTCCGTCCTGAGGGTGTCGTGAGAGCCAATAAAGGAAATAACTAGGCTGAAAACCAAGCCGTAAGGGGCCCCCCGCGCACTTAGGCGGCCTGGCCGCATAATGCGCGTATTGGTCGCGGCGGCCAATAGGCCGCGTATGTGACGCGATGTTTTTCGTTGGCCGCGCGACCAAGACTTGGCCGCGCGGCCTGGCCGCGTAATGCGCGCAGCTATATACATCGTAGAAGAATTAGTTGGCCGCAGCGACTTGACCGCGCGGCCTGGCCGCATAATGCGCGGAGGCCCTAAGAGAAAGAAAACTTGATATAAAACCTTGTGCCAACCTGTCTGGCCGGGGTGGCACAGTAGGCTGTAACTGGAGGAACTCTTACTCAGAATGAAATGGTATCCTAAATTTGTCACCACACGGATATAGCACGCTTACTTAGAATGCCTCGTTGGTCTAGTGGTTAGATATGACGCCTTTGGATCAACGGGTCCCGGGTTCGATTCCGGGGTCGGGCAAGTGACTTTGTCTAAACCAGAGGCACTGGCTCGGAGTCTGGGTGTCATTTCTATATATAATATGTATGTGTTTACAAAAAAAAAATGTATACCTATAAGTAGTTTATCATCCATCTCGTTGCCATAACACAAGCATTAAGTTGCTTAGCTTGGGACGAGATGGCGTTGTGTGGAATGTCCAAGGATATTTATTTATTTATAGATGTTCTACTTGAAAACAGATATTAAAACTGGTTTAATATATTTCTGTTTACCTTTCTACCAGTTTCTGGCGTTACAGGTTGGTCAGTCTTTTCAAAAAAGTACCGACTTATACTAATACTACAGCTTAGTATCACTTGCACGATTCTTGCTGACCCTGGAATTGAACCAGAAAATCGGGATCGAAAGGCATACCAACATATCTAGTGGCAACCGATAACAAATGTAATTAAAAAAGTGAAACATGATTGAGAGCGATATCATGTTTCGTCAAGCCTCAAACTTATTACCCCGCTATCAAAGTGTTAGTCAAAGTTAGCACTGGGCAAAGCACTAGCTTAGATGTACTTACCGCTACACGTGTTCATGACACTTGCTCTAAGTACTTGTTCAATAACTTGGACAAGTCTTGGCCAACTTGGTAGAACTAAACAACTCAGATGAGTTTACTGATAACATAGCGTAAATTTCATTAGAAGAAGTCACATATATTATTTTAATATGCTCTTTTTAACTCCCGTGTGGTGACGGATTTAGAATAGATTATGTCACCACCCAATTCCATGCTGAGGGTGTCATAAGCGCTGACAAAAATAGATGACAAGGCCTATAAGCTACCCGCCAAAGAAGGAAAACTTTATACGAATCCCTTTGCCAACACGTCTGGCCAGCATGGCACAGTAGGATAATTACCTTAAATGTAATTGGAGTAGGCCTGACTTAGCAGTGGGTCATGTATGAGCTGAGTAGTATTAGTAAGTACCGGATATATATATCAAGATAAGCCTTCGCCCCAAGATATTCACCCCAATAACATAGAACTTAACCCCATCTTGCGTACAGTTTATGTAGCTCCGTGACACAACGGGTTTTGAACCCAGGTCATTTGTAACGAAACCTTGTGCGGCGATCACGTAACAAAGAAAATAAGCCCAAACAACATTAAAACTTGAGTATAACACGTGTACCTGTATATTGGACAAATACCATTAGAGTTACGAGGATTCGTATAAGGAGCCTTATATCTTGGGACTAGGGTAGGTAATTCTATGAAAGTATTGTGAATTAAGGTTATGTTTCTTGTCTATACACACGGGCACAACCATTTTTCCACAAATAGGTGCAATATACGTAGCCATAATCAGTATTAAGGCTATGCATATATTAATCAGGAGGTATCCTCTTTAAGTCGGTTAATAAAACATTGTATTATGTATCATCATCACTATCATTATCACTATCACTACATAGTATAAAACAAAGTCGCTGTCGTCTATCCGTCCCTATGTATGCTTAAATCTTTAAAACTACGCAACGGATTTTGAATCGTTTTTTTTTTTTAATAGATAGAGTGATTCAAGAGGAAGGTTTATATGTATAATATACATGGATAATACTGAAGAGAAACACTGATAAATTTAGAGGTTCACCGGGGCGAGTCGCTAGTATTGAATAAGTTGAAGAAATAGGTATCGATTCTATACATTACATTTGATACATACATGGATTCATTTGGTGACATAGTACATACTACTACTATTCAGCCCATAAATGACCCACCGCTGAGTCGGGCCTCATCCCATTACAAGGAAGGAAGACAGGTTGGTTTTCGGCCTTCTTATTTCCTTTATCGGCTCTTACAACACCCTTAGGTTGGAATGTGGTGGTGACACTATGTATTCTAAATCTATCATTTATTGACACTAATTCAACTAAGTTAACAAGAAATATAAAATCAAAATAAGTATTAGCGCCAAAGGGTCACCAGCTCAGCATTATGTTAGGTATTGGCACAAGTACAAATACCCAACGCTGATTTTCAGCTGTGACCACCAGTGCCATACGCTCCAAACTGACAATTATTGTACACAATAAATACATTTATTGAATATCAGATTAATGATCAAATATCTAATTGCATACCTACTACTTATTAATATATAAAATTCAAATATATCTAATAAAATACCATCTTTATAATAATTTGATTTGATTCATAAACAAAAATAAAAAATAAATGGTTTGTATTTCCTATTTTCCAGTCATATAATTACAATATATAATTGCAGTAAAATTTATATAGTATTGATTTACATTAATAAAAATTTATATAGTATTAAGTAACATTATAATAGAAATTACATTATTATTATTCTGAAAACTAAATTAAATTATCCAAATAATTAATTTATCAAATAAATAGTGCAGCTTAGACATTTAGATGGCGGAAATAGTACCTTGAATGCTCTCATATTCCTTTTGATGCTTCAATAAAAAATCCTTTAGTTTTATCTTGAAAGTTGAGTGACTTGTACATTTTTTTATTGAGGGAGGAATATTGTTCCTTATTCCTCCCCCAGGAATATTGTTTCACCATACGGATAAATACTTGTCAACATCTCATTCAATCTTTAGGTATCTTTTTTTATTCATCCGGGGTAAAATCCTTTTTGGACTACCTCCGTCGGTCGCGGGGACTACCGACGAGGGGAGTGTGGGACTCTTCCACCAGAACGGGGACATACCCACTAAACATCCCCGGAGTGCTCCTCACTGGCGTCCACGTTGTGGCATCATGGGGACGTTGCTCATAAAGCTGATCCACGAAGCCACAGACTGGAGGCTCGCGTTCTCCTCCGACTCTCGCATCTTTAGGTATCGTATGCCAACTTCAACCAAATTGGAACTCCTCAGAATCACCGATGGATAATTCACGGGACACAAAGTTTTCACATTCGACATGAAAATTCCGACACCAGATTGCCTATTCGCCAAGACCATGTGTCCCCGCCCAAGACACGGCTAATTTGGCTTTATGAGCGCGGCTCAAGGCAGCCCCGCGTAATGTACGAGTGAACTAACCTTGCGCGCCCAATATACATACGTTACGGTTTCCCAGAACACAATAGCTTACAATTTTTAGGGTGTACTCCCTGTCTTTTGGTAAATGACGTGTGGTCTCAACTATCTTGTTTCGTGATGAGGAAGAAAATAAGGCATTAATATCCGCCTATTTTTAACTAGAATAAATCTATATCGTCTATCTTCATCTTCTTATAAATAAAAATGAATTGCTGTTTGTTAGTCTCGCTAAAACTAGAGAACGACTGGACCGATTTGGATAATTTTGGTCTTGAAATATTCGTGAAGTCCAGGGAAGGTTTAAAAGGTGAAACATTCTGGGACTATCATTCAGGTTTTTTATTTATTGATTCTGAGGCGGTACGAAGTTTTCCGGGTCAGCTGGTAAATAAATAAAAGAAGGAATCGTCAATTAGAAGATCCTAACTAGTACCACTACGAATACTCAGCCCATACCATGACCCATGCTGAGTCGGGCCTCCTCCAATTACATGGAAGGTAATTGCCCTTACGGGCGCTAGCCATACATAGGGTTGGTACAGGGTTACGCAACAAGTTTTCCTTCCCTTGCGGACAGGTCTTCGGCCTTATCATTTCCATTCGTCGACTCTTAGGACACCCCCAGGATGGAATGGGGTGATGCCTAAATGTATTATAAATCTGTGTCACGTACGGAAAATCCTATCGAATAGTGACTGTGGAGAAATGTGTATGAAAGGTGTGAATGTAGATATGGCGACTATAATAGGAGTGTATGAGGACTACCACCTAGCGTGGAACGAGGGCCAAAATGTGATATTGGTAATAATTTTAAATGTGAAATTTCCTACGCCGTGAGGGACTTTTAGAAATTATGGCAACACCAATACGTCAATGAATCGTCTATAAGTACGTGCACAAACACCTTCATCTGATATGGATGCTCTCTACAAAATGTCATGAAAATCTAGTCGCTCCAGCTGTACTGAGGATTAGGTGGAATAAACAGAACATTTTTAGGCCCTATGGTGACTTATTTAGAATTCAAAATGTCAATAACCCACACAATCCTGAGGGCTTCGTAAGAGTGGTATGAGCAACAGCTCAGTAAAACAGCTTATGCGGCAACAAGTTTATTTTATTTAATAAAAGAATAGAATAGACTTTATTAAACGGCACTTATAAAAGAGACAACTTCACAGTCTCACTTGTCTTGCCAGCGTAGCACAGTAGGCTAATTACCCGCCACCCATGTAACATAGTGGACGCCTAACTCAATAGTGGGTCATTTGTGGGTTGAAATTATGTTGAGACCTGCCTGCTGCCTCGTTGGTCTAGTGGTTAGATGTGCCGCCGTTGGATCAACGGGTCCCGGGTTCGATTCCGGGGTCGGGCAAGTGTCTTTGTCTAAACCAGAGGCACTGGCTCGGAGTCTGGGTGTCATTTCTATCTATAATATGTATGTATTTACAAAAGAAAATGTATATAGGTAGTTTATCATCCATCTCGTTACCATAACACAAGCATTAAGTTGCTTAACTTGGGACGAGATGGCGTTGTGTGAAATGTCCAAGGATATTTATCTATTTAATATTGTAATTGTGTTTTTATTACAGTACCAAATATACACTGTATAGACTGTTAAGTTACCCAGCATTATATATTTACAGTACAATCACGCCATAAATTTAGTTACTTTCGTTTCCAACCCCCAAATATTCCTCCCCTACCTGTTCCCATAGGTACGAGAGAAACCATGTGCACAATTAAAACGGTATACTAAAGGATTCATTTATCCTTCACGCGGTGACAGCCTGTACACCCTACACCCGACGTGTCGTCGGCTCCTTTGGCGTGACAGTGACGTGTAGGGTGACAACGCGTCGACTTGGCGATGGTATGAGTTCTCGCGTGACACATTTTGTCTTATTAAAAGGGACATTTTGTGGCTTCTCTTAATAATTCCGAGATTGCTTTTGGATTGTGGCTTTTATTTCGTAATTACTTTATTTCTAACCTTTGAAGTCTAACGACAATACAATTTGTATGTTGGTCGTTGGTGTAGGGTCGTTTGTCTGCCTCGTTGGTCTAGGGGATATATGAGCCGCCTTTGGATCAACAGGTCCCGGGTTCGATTCCGGGGTCAGACAAGTGTCTTTGTCTAAACCAGGGGCACTTACTCTGTAGTCTAGAGGCTGGGTGTCATTTGTGTTTGTGAATTACATGTTTGTAAACTGCCCCCGCGATACAGGTTATATATAGTGCAGGGGTTTCTTTAAAAAAAAAAAAAACAAAAACAGTATAACCTAGAATTTACGTATGTTTCAAAGTCAAATAACTTATTTTGTATTGGACACTTACAAATTGCGATCACATTGTTGATAATTATATAATTCAAATTAATATAGTTCGTAGTCCGACCACTGTTCAAAAGAACTGGCAAGAAACTTGTCGCAAACAAACACAAACAGCTTGTCATTTCGTTTTATTACATTGCGGTCCTATTTAACTATAACGTATATATTTTCCTACCCAATTACAGCAAATTGTTTTATTGGATCTGGAAGGCGTCATCTGAAACGTGAATATTAACCAACTTAAAAAAAAGTGCATTGTGGAAATCTATGGGGGAGGCATATGTTCAGCGGTGGATTTCTGTGGCTGATAGATAGATAGAATAACAACCTTACCATCTTATATATCATACTACTACTATTAAGCCCATAAATGACCAACTGCTGAGTCGGGGCGCCTCTCATCACGAGGAAGCCTATTGTGGCACGCTGGCCAGACGGGCTGGCATAAGGTTTCGTATGAAGTTTTCCTTCTCTTGCGGCTAGGTTTTAAGATTTGTCACTTCCTTTTGGCGGCTCTTACGACACCCCATGGGTGGAATAGGGTGGTGCCACCTTTGGATCAACGGGTCCCGGGTTCGATTCCGGGGTCGGGCAAGTGTCTTTGTCTAAACCAGAGGCACTGGCTCGGAGTCTGGGTGTCATTTCTATCTATAATATGTATGTATTTACAAAAAAAAATGTATAAAAGTAGTTTATCATCCATCTCGTTACCATAACACAAGCATTAAGTTGCTTAGCTTGGGACGAGATGGCGTTGTGTGAAATGTCCAAGCACATTTATTTATTTATATTTTTAAATTATAAATATTTTCATTTTTCTTTTGTCAGTTTCAGAATCTAAATCACTTGTGAAAAACAAAATTCAGTATACAAACAACATTTGGAAAATCACAAAGGCGCACCGAAATGAAACCACAAAGGTTCGTGAATTTATGTTACACAAGGAAAAGCGAGACAAATTTATGTCAAGTGTAATTTGCATAGTAAATTACTGAGCATCGTAGTGAGTCATAATTGGTGGGAAAATAGAGCGAGTGACATTGATAAAGTTGCGACTTTGGAGATGCAAGGAGACCACGAACAATGAATACTAACACCGCTTCTTCTTACATCATTTGAGCCCATAAATGACCCACTACTGGGTCGGGCCTCCTCCAAATTCTCGGAGGGAAATTTGCCTACTGTGCCACGTTAGCAAGACGGGTTGGCACAGGGTTTGTTTCAAGTTTTCCTTATTTTGCGGCTAGGTGATCTGCCTCTTAAGTCGCCTCTTACGACACCCTCAGGATGGTATGGGTTGGTGACATTTTCTATTCTAAATCCGTCACCACTACTTTTAAATACATACATTAAATTGAACTGGCGACTTAAGCACACGAATAGTAATAATAGCAATTTAAGGTCGCAGCAGGCGCTTGTTGCCGAGATCCTTGGGACACCTATGCCCGGTGTAATACTCAGCCCATAGACGACCCACTGTTCAGTCTGGCCTCCTTTAGTTACATGGAAGGTAATTAGCCTACTCCGCCACGCTGGCCAGACGGATTAGCAAAGAGTTTCGTATGAAGGTTTATTTCTCTTGCAGCTAGGTTATCAGCTTCGTCATTGTCGCATCCTTTTTTTTTTTGTTGTCGCTGGGGAAATGTGATTATGTCGCCGGTGATTCTGTGGGATTCCGAGAAGGGTCGTCGACCCAAGAGTCGTCTACCCACTAAAACCCCAGCGGTATACCCTCACACGGCGCGCTTGGGGCGCCACAAGTTCGCGTAAACGCATTCTACTGTGATGCCCCGGCGTGGTGCCCGCAACGCGGGCAAGCGACTGTCAGAGAGGGCGTCCCGGTACACTGAAACGCCCTCAGTCATCGAGGCTTTCGTCGGTGGCGGTTCCCCAACCCACCACCGGCCTCTCAGGCAAGGGCAGAATGGGTTCGCATCGTCATGCCCACTCCTGCCTCCGTCCGCGGCGCGAGTCAGCCGGAGCTCCCTCCTTTGCGACCCACCCCGCAGCCCCCTTCTTTGACATAACGGCCTCGCAGAAGGAGGCCTGTCAGCCCTTGGGTTAGCGACAACCCGAGGGCGTTGGTGCACCGCAGTGGTCCAGGACTCGCAGGGCAACTCTCAGGACAGAGGAGTCCCTGGAGCCCAAGTCCACTGCGGCGCTGGGTGCTGCTCTTCGTCTCACCTCTCCCCGTGGGCCCGCCCGGCATGGGAGGCCCTGGCCGGTATGGCCCCACGGATCATTGAGGCACTCAAGCCCCTTCACCACGACAAAAGGTGGCAGCTCAGTCGAGGGGGTCATAGTCGGCTCCTATGACGACTGCAGCTAGGTTTACGGCCTTGTCATTTCCTTCTGTCGGCTCACGATACCCTCAGGATGAAATAGGGTGGTGACACTAAGTATTCAAAATTCGTCACCATAATGACACGGTTGGTAAATGAGGTATCTATGTTTTTATAAAATACGAGTAGTAAGTCCAACAGTATATTCTAGAACACAAAGCAACTCGTCAATAGCATTTTCCAATATGAAAATAACAATACTCCAATAACGAGTATCGTCAACAACAGAATTAACAATAACACCGTTGTATCAGTTTTGTTGACGCTACAAAGCTTCGGTGGACTGAAAAAAACACGCACATCGAACATTCATTGTGCATTCATGAGCAAACTGATACTCCAATATTATCAACTAAGATTAGTGAAAGATAGTTAGATAGTTGAAGATTCGGTGTGGTGACGGATTTAGAATACATAGTGACACCACCCCATTCCATCCTTGAAATGACAAGGCTAAAAACCTAGACGGAAAAGAAAGAAAACTTGATACGAAACCCTGTGGGGTTATTTGGGGTTGGTCGGCTCACTGGATTCAAGACTTGTAATTTCAATTTTTAATTATTCTATAAATTATATATATTTTTTTCTTATTATAAAATTCATATTTCAGTTGAGCGCCTTTCGGAACCGAAAGAAACTAGTTAGTTTTATGAACAAGGTTATTGTAATATGGCGTTTAAAAAAAAGACAAGCCCTCCGAGTTTCTTCCGCCAGGTCTTCTCGGTTGGTGTCGCGTTCCGACCTGGTAGTAGTGTTATAAAACTGATGTATCCGTTGACAATTGTGAACGCCATAATCACTACATAGTATAAAACAAAGTCGCTGTCGTCTGTCCGTCCCTATGTATGCATAAATCTTTAAAACTACGCAACGGATTTTGAAGCGGTTTTTTTTAAAGATAGAGAGATTCAAGAGGAAGGTTTATATGTATAATACATGTATAATTGTACCCGTGCGAAGCCGGGGCGGGTCGCTAGTTGGTTTATACAATAAAGCATTTTTCTTTTCTATTTATTCTGTGCCACCCTCGATTTAACTAGAGGAGGCCTGACTTAGCACTGGGCTATGTATTAGTAGAAGTCAAACCATTATTTATGGTCTACCCTTCATTAAGAGTAAGCTTGATGGTTGGAGTAGAAAGAAAACCAATTATTTCCTCTGTCAGCACTATGTTTTTCTTGGTAGAGCACTGGCTACCTTGTTTTCACGCACTGTTATGTATTGACAAGACAAAAGTCAGTTGACAACTAATTTATTCATAAACAAACCTAACCAGTACATCTTCCCTTTTAAATGACAAATTATAAAATTATTAAAATAAACTTAACACAGACTAAAACTAACTAGTTACATTTATTTCGGTAACTTTTACTCCTCGTCACAGGAGGAGAATATGATTCACGAGGAGAATATGATTCACTCGTGTCATACTCTTCACTTTCTTCTCCAAACTGTTGTGTAGCATCTTTCAATAAATGTCGACGATTACGCCGATAAACCCCCTTTCTGTTTTTCAACAAATATGATCTAGGAGTTTCAGCCTTCCCTATAATAGTACCACGAATCCTACTTTTTGAATTTTCTAACGTAATTACGTCATCCCCTATATTCAATTCTTTGAGTGGCTTCGAGTGTTGATCATAGTACATTTTGCTCTTTAATTGATTATCTAACAACTTTTTATGTTGTGAGTGGTCAAAACTTGGTTCCAATAAATCGTAATGTACCGGTAATCTACAATTCAATCTACGTCCCATCAATAGTTGTGCAGGAGAATTCAAATTTTCCCTTTGTGTATTTCTATAAGCTAGCAAATTTAAATAGAAATCAGTATTGCTAGATATCGACTTAATCAATATTTTTTTAACAGTTTGAACTGCTCTTTCGCTTTTACCATTAGATTGAGCATAATATGGAGATGAAGTTATGTGACTAAAACACCACTCATCAGCAAAAATTTTAAAACTACGACATGAAAACTGCGGGCCATTATCACTAATCACTGTCTCTGGAATGCCATAACGAGAAAAATTTTCTTTCATAATGTTAATAATTGTAGCTGAGTAAGTATTCTCTAAATATGCTACTTCAACGAAACCCGAGTAGTAGTCTACTAAAATTAAATAACTTTTTCTTCCATACTCAAATATATCTGTACCTACTTTGTTCCAAGGCAAGTGTGGTATAGGGACAGGTATCATGGGCTCTTTGCCTGGCCTATTCAAATTCTCCCGACAAGTTTCACATTTTCTAATAAATATCTCAATGTCCTTTGACATTCCTGGCCAAAATAGTACCTCACGAGCACGCCTCTTACAACGATCAATTCCTAAATGGCCATCATGAATTATTTTTAACATGTCGTTTCTTAAAGAAAATGGAATTAAAACTTGTCTATCTTTAAAAATAACACCATCAACACAGTACAACTCATCCCTTATAGGCCAAAAAATCTTTAAATCACTCTCAATCAAAGATTTATGCTCGGGCCAACCTTCATTGATATACACTAATAATCTACTGAACAGTACATCTCCACGAGTCGCCTTTTTCACAACAGTCAGTTTCTTTAATGACATTGGTATATTATTTATAACCATTTTAAGTTGATACAATATTGCATTACTAATTTTATCATCACATAAATCAGGCAAAGGTGCGCGTGATAATGTATCAGGTATATACATAAATTTTCCTGGTTTATATGTTATTGATAAATCATAGCCTTGTAATCTCAATACCATCCGCTGCAAGCGTGCTGGGATTGAATTTATCGGTTTCTTAAACACGCTTTCTAATGGCTTGTGATCGGTTTCTACAATTATATTTCTTTTGCCAAAAATATATTGATGAAACTTCTCACAAGCAAAAACGATAGCTAAAAGCTCTTTTTCAATCTGAGCATATCTTATCTGAGTTTCCGTGAGCGTACGTGAAGCATATTCAACTGGCTTATTATTCTGCATTAGAACTGCACCTAATGCTACGCTGCTTGCATCAACTGATATTAATACGTCACTATTGACGTCATATAATGACAAAACTGGCGCCTCACATATCATTTTCTTAAGGCTTTCAAATGCCTGTTTATGTCCATCTTCCCAACACCACAGCATGTCTTTTTTTAATAATCTCGTAAACGGAATGATGTGTTGAGAATAATTAGGAATAAACTTCGACAAATAATTAACCGCTCCTAAAAATCTTTCTAAACTCTTTCGATCAGTCGGATCAGGCATACTGGTTATAGCCCTTACTTTCTCAGTATCTACCTTCATACCATCTTTGTTAAATATATGACCTAAATATGTTACTTCAGTCACACATATTTTACATTTTTGTTTATTAAATTTTAAGTTGATTTCTCTCGCTCGATTTAATAACTCATTCAAACGTCGATCGTGCTCTTGTTTAGTAGATCCCCAGCATATAATATCATCAATAAAAGACTCTACACCCTCTAGGCCCTCCAATAGCTGTTTAATCTTTGCATGAAAAACTTCAGATGCACAATTTAATCCGAATGGCAATCTTAAGTATTGAAAACGCCCAAACGGTGTAATAAATGTACAAAGGTCTGCACTTGCATTATCTAACTTAACACACCAAAAACCAGAACTCGCGTCAAGTACAGAGAAATATTGAGCACCATTCATTTTTGAAGCTAGTTCATTAACTGTTGGCAACTGAAAGTGGGCACGTCTAATGGCCTTGTTGAGTGGCCTGGGGTCTAAACAAACGCGCAAACTACCATTCTTCTTCGCCACAACAACCAAAGAATTGACCCACGGTGTTGGATGAGTCACCTTCCTTATAACACCCAAACTAATCATACGCTCCAATTCTTCATTCAATTTATCTCTTAATCCTAATGGCACTTTTCTTGGAGCACACACTACCGGAGTCACACTCTCATCCACAACGATATGATACTCACCAGGCAAACATCCTAAGCCAGTAAATAAGTCTTCATTTTCCCCTAAATTCAAATTATGAATTCTTTTAATAAGGCCCAAATTTAAACAAGCCTGCAGTCCAAGCACACTTTGACAATCCATATCGGCAATTGCAAACTTTAAATTATATTCAATATCTTTATACCACCACCTTAAAAAACAAATACCTTTTACAGGAATACATTCGCCACTATATGACTGTAGTTTAATTCTATTATTTATACTAATAACGCTTGAGTCATAACCCAATTGACAAAATCTTTTATATGATAATACATTAATATCAGCACCGGAATCTTATTTAAATCTTTCAAACCCCCGTTCCCCGCGGAGTGTCTCGTACCAGTCCGCAGACAACGAATGAATTTTGGAAACATTATACGATATTGTTGAAATATAAAATACCTCCGATTCTTCTTCTTCTTCAGAGTCCTCTTGAATGCCTACATTATACACATTTTTGACATTTTGTTTAATTTTACATAATTTCGCATAATGGCCGTAGTTTCTGCATATAAAACACTGAACCGACACAGCCGGACAGTCATTAGATTCATTGCACTGACCTCCGCATCTGGGGCAAATACCAGATGATGATGATGCCTTCATTTGACCTTCATTCGATTTCCATGGTGGAGGTAGAGACCTTCGGAGTCCACCGCCTCGCCATGAACGCTGTATGACGCTCCGCGGCCCGCTGTTACTGCTGGCGCCTCTCCGAGCGCGAACTGTGTCCACGTGGGCTGGTCCTAAACCCGCTCTACTTGTCTCCAACACACGGCTACTGTCATTAGAATTTCATCAACTTGACCTATTTTTAACGCTTTTTCCAACGTCAAATCATCTGTTCTGAGTAAGCGATCACGTACCACCGTATTCCTTATTCCACAAACTATACGGTCGCGAATGAGTTCCTCCTCTATGGACCCAAACTGGCAAATCTTACTCAATATTTTTAGAGCTGTGACATATTGATTAATCGACTCACCCGACTCTTGGTTTCTCATGAAAAAATTATACCTCGCTAATGTAACATTCGGCTTCACTCCAAAATGTTCGTCAAATTTTTCAACAACAATGCGACATCGTCTTTTTCTTTTTCGCTCTGAAACGTGAATGTTTCAAACACATCGAATCCTTCCGATCCGATCAGATTAATCAACCTTCCTCCTTGTGCACCCCTGATGCTTTGAGGAACAATATAAACTGCGTCCTCCAACGCTTCCATTCGTCAGCCCGGCTGACGGAGTTGCCTTCTAACTTAAGTTCTGGCGGTGGTCGGGCGTGTTCCATTTTGAATCAAATGGAAATAATTAATATTATTATAATATTTTTTACGCTGTCACCATGTTATGTATTGACAAGACAAAAGTCAGTTGACAACTAATTTATTCATAAACAAACCTAACCAGTACACGCAGGATCACATCGCTACACTTAGGTATTTGGATGTGGTATTATTTTAGCATTTTTTGAACGAATCCTCTGCGTTAGCAATAAACAGTATCGCGGGGGCTGTTTACAAACATGAATTTCACGAATACAATATCAAAAGTCTGTGTGGTGTGGCAACGGATTGCTTTTGTCAGCTCTTACTACACCCTCCAGAGGGAATGGGGTGGTGACAATTTGTATTCTAAATCCGTCACACTGACAACGGTTTGACTTCGGTAAGCGGCAACATCGGCTTTCCTCCAGGAAGGCTGCACAAACGTCACCTTATTGGTATAAAAAAAATACTTTTGGTTAGAATCGATTGTACCGCCTTCATTTTGTCCCGTTTTGGTCATTTACGCAGCTTCCCGAACGCTGCCCAGCCGGGTTGGATTCAAAGATTGACCTCTTTCTCGAAGTTGGAGTTACCTTACTGGACAGTGTGTCCCAGGTAAATATAGTTAATAGTCAACAACTTTGAGGGTAGAGCCTCCGATGTTAACAGCAGTGGCTTAAAATACACATAGAATTAGATTTAGACGGATTTAGAATACATAGAATCAACACCCCATTTCATCCTGGGACAAAGGAAATCATAAGGCCGAAAACCTTGGCGTAAGAGAAGAAAAACTTGATACGAAATCATGTGCCAACCCGTCTGGCCAGCGTGGCACAGTAGGCTAATTACCCTCCACGTGGGTAGAAGAGGCCCGACTCAGCAGTGGGTCCTTTATAGGCTGAGCAAGTTATCTAACATTAAAATGGAATGCACAGAACTTATGTAACAACTACCCGCTTAAGACTTTAACAGTTCAAGATAAGTATGCAGAATAAATCAGTTACCGATTTGGCGTTGGGAACTTACTTTCTCGTGGCATAAATCGCGAAGTTGGCAACCCCGGCGACATTGTAATGCGGTGTGTTGCCAACTTTTCGTAGCCCGGTTTAAATTTATTTCCGACGATCCGTAATAGATTTGTTTGTGACACTTATGAATAATGGTTTGTTACTAAGTTTGGTAACTTCCGTATACTGGTGACGGATTAAAACTACACAATGTCACCAACCTTTATGATGTAAAGGAAAGCAAGTGGCAGACAACCACAAAAGAAGGAAAACTTTTGCAAGTTTTCCTTCTTTTGTGGTTGTGACGTGACTCGGTCGGCTCGGCTGTAGTGGGATATTTATGAGTAGAAATGATGATGATGAATGCACGAAGAACATCACAGGCTAAGAAAAAGGAAACCATAGTATACTATGTATATAAATCAATACCACTTTTCGTTGTAGTTTTATAACTCAAGAACTTCTGAACCGATTTGAATGATGATTTTTTTTTGTATGCCTTTGTGTGGCACCGAGGATGGTTTAGATTCACAAATTAACCCGACAGATGGCGCTGCAGTCGGTAGACGAATATCATGCAGGACAACGGCTGCCCGGGCAGCTAGTTTTTTATAAATCAGTTCACACTCTGATATTAAATGCCTTAAGAACAAAATAGCAACTTCGAAGACAGTTTTATAATGTGACTAGTGGCCCGCCCCGGCTTCGCCCGTGCAAAGCGGGGGTGGGTTATACCTATAAACCTTCCCCTTGAATCACTCTATCTATTAAAAAAAACCGCTTCAAAATCCGTTGCGTAGTTTTAAAGATTTATGCATACATAGGGACGGACAGAAGAATGCGACTTTGTTTTATACTATGTAGTGATAGTGATACTAGGTATCGTAACGTTGCGTGTGGCACGCAACCCGAATAGACCTGTCATAGTTGAAGTCCATAGAAACAATAGTGGACACTCCATTCAACTATGTATACACACGATCAAAGTGTTCCATCGAATATTGAAACTCATTTAAATATCTCCACGGAATACAATCAGAATGCCAGCCTACCTAGGAGATGTATGTCCTTTGGATCACGGATCCCGGTTCGAGCTCCCGGGAAGAGTCTTTGTGTAAACTAGAGACACTTGGTCCGAGTCTGGGTATCATTTGTGTGTTAAAATGCCGTCGCCATACGGGTTGTACTGAAGGGGATTCGTTTATTTTTTTATAATAAAAAAAGATTACATGTTTCGATATTACTGTAGGTGTGAATAAACGTTGACCTTTAGCATTATTACACAATCGCAGTTTCCTATTTTATTTAATATTTTCGCTGTATCGCAGCTCACATAATATTAGAATTGTTTAAGGTCGAATATTCTCGAAAATTGCTACGTAAACACATTTCATCTGTTCCGAAGAATAAAGTTCTATATTATATATTGAAGATTTTTTTTTGTGTGGGAGGCCTACCAGCACTGTGCTTTCTGGAACGCGGTCGCCCCTCGAGGACTTCTCTGCCCCATCGGGCGTCCGTCCTGCGAGCTATGTGCCCTGCCCATTGCCACTTGAGGGTGATGTTGGTAACTCCGGTTCTTCTGCGTATCTCCTCATTTCATATCTCCCAATTGTTATTGTCAGTTATTAATTGATTGATACCACAAGGAAAATTGAATAACTATTCTGTGTTTCGAAACTTTTTTTTTCGAAATAAGATTTTGTTCGTCGGAAGTTGCGCGCAATGTCCGCGCTGTATTGTACACTGCTCTATAGTGATAAAGGAAGCGCCTGCGAGGAATGATTGCATTTGGCGCCGGGTCGGAATCGGATAAATTAGTTGTTGAAAGCTTTTGTAAGCCCTTTCAACACGTAGTGGTGTCAAGTTCAATATTAATGGGGCCACGTCCGTTTGTTATTTTGCTATATAGGTTAGTGAGTTATCCACAATTTAGTATGTTACAGGTACATTGGAAATAGTATCGTCACCCCATTTCATCCTGAGGGTGTCGTACGCCAAAAAAGGAAATGATAAGGCCGATGTGCTAACCCATATGGCCAGCGTGGCACAGTAGGCTAATTTCCCTCCATGTATTTGGAGGAGGCCCGACTCCGTAGTGAGTCATTTATGGGCTAGAAGTCCTAGTAGTAGTAGTACATGCGCTGTTGGTACATAACAAAAAGAATGGATAGCGTAAGATATCGTCATTCATCATCATCTTTTTTTTTTATAAAAATATTTTATTTGCTTGGTACTAGTATACGTATTTCAATACTTAGGAAAGTTTAAAGTATTTCTAATAAGATAATCGGCTGATTGCATTGTAATTAGCCTAAATTTGGAAATTAATGATGTTGTCTTTTCTTTTAAATTTAATGCCGTCTAGTCAATTTATATACTTTTCTAACAGTAACCCTTTAGTTATTTTGTCGTTGTCAACCATGCATGCCCAAATATGTGTAAGAAAAAACAAATCTGCATACAAAATACCCAATGCTCCAAGTCAATCAAGAAATCAATCCAAGTTCTTGAAGGTAAGTCAGTCTACTGTGCCACGCTGGCAAGACACCGAAGGATGCAGTGGTTAATCTATAATAGGCTCAAAAAGTACTGGACCGATTTTAAATTAAAATTATTTCACCATTTGAATGCTACATTATCACTGATTAATATAGACTATTTAGATTGCTAGAAAAAAAACTAAGTGTCCACCTGTGCGAAGCCGGGACGGGCCACTAGTCTCATTATAAATCTACACAGACTATTGACACAAGGCAATTTTTCAAGCTGTTTATTCCCCGAACAAACTTGTCCTCCAGTAAGCAGCGTCAGTATTATGCAGATCGTTTCTCCGATGCTTATAATCCATGTATTAGCGAGTTTCCTTATAAGTTGGTGCCGTGGGCCAAGTTCTTCCATATAAATGGTAATGGCGGCGGCTCCGGGAGAAATTCCGTTTTTATGGCGTGTTTTCAATTTATCCCATACTTTTGCGGTATATTATAGAAGTTTGCCTTGCTGGCGATTGTGACTGGTCTGTTACGCTGCGTTGGACGTTTACTACGAATCTGTATTGGCTGAATATGTTCTCAACCGACTTCAAAGGGCAGGAGGTTTTCAATTCAGTTCGACAACTCGATTATTTGTAAATATTTATGTGATTGGTATTAGTCACAGATTGGTCCAATATAAGGTTTTATCGAAATCGGTTCAGTAGTCTGGCAGAATAAATATAGAGGCCAACATTTGAATTAAAATATTTCGACGATATTGTTATTATAGTCCTTTACAAAGCATACGTTAACTTTCAATTAAATCGATAAATAGTAACGTTTTAACCAAATACTTTAATCGTCTTTGAAATATGCGAGCATTTGAAGTCAGTGTCAACTTAAATAGAGACCGACGTTAACCGACTTCAATTGTATGTAACTATGTTAATTTATTATTTCGAGGATTATTTCTGTGTGCAAACGAATTTGGAATACATACTGTCCTCCATCCTGAGAATGTCGTAAGAGGCGACTAAGGGAACGCAAGTGGTAAACAACCTTTTTTTGTTTTCGCTGGGGAAATGCTTTATGCATGCCCGCCGCCGGGTGGGGTCGGCGATTATGAAAGTGGTAAACAACCTGTGCCAACGTGTCTAGCAAACGTGGTCTTGAAACTGGATGAGTACTCAGAAGTGGATCATATAGTTATAAGTTGAGATAATAATTATGATAACATTGAATAAGACATGGCTAAGAATCAAAAAGAGAAAGAATCGCAGAAGAGTCGAAAAATTATCTTAATCTTCTGGCCTGTCACATTATTTCGTTACTTGTAGAACGAAACTTAAATTGATCATACAATTGTTTGTTTTGCGGTTCCTAAAGTTTGTGCGATTATTCCAGGGTCAGGTAAGCTTGACACAGATGTCCCGAGTTAGTAAATAGCCTCAACGATACAGACACCCATGGCAAAAGAAAGTCATAAAATGCAAAAGAAATAAATATGAAACTTAGATTCGAATATCGAATAAAAAGTTTTTAATAATTCATTATTACTAACCCAGCTAGTAAGAATATATTTTCTCAGGAAGGAACGCACTGTAAAAAGCAGTTTCAAACACAGTTCTGGAACTTCCCACGGAGACTGCAATTATTATGAATAAAATTCACATACACGAGCATTATTTGCTCATCTTCCATTTCGTTCTAGCTCAACAAACTTTGGTTCTACACCGAACTGCTACAAATGTTGAGGACACGGATAAGATTTAATGGAAGTGTTTTAATTTCACACAGTACCTACTATTTACATAAACATTTGGAAAGCTTAAAAAGAGGATGGATTATGTGTATGCATATGAAATGGGTGTAATATGCTGGTCTAACCATATAATTACTGTACTTAGTCTTACAATTACTGGTTGTGGAGAGCAGCCGGCAATCGCTTTGTAGCCAAATCAGGATTGACTTGTAAACCCAATGCAATTGCAAAAAAGGCGTGGAAGATCAGATCATTGTCTTACACGAGTGACCTCCAATTGAGTGTACCGAAACATGATATTGTTATACCAAATTGTGTAAGAAGGAAACACATGAAAGTAATCAAGAAATCTTAAACTGCATTATATATACTGAACTTTTATAACATCTAAGGTATTATGTAAAGTAACTGACATCCTGAGCGAATTAGTTGATGATTACACAAGTTTTCCTGCAATATCTACGTTTACAATTAAACACATATATCTATTGTTATACCAACTGTTAGTTATCAAGCTCCTGACGTCGTGTATCAACAACCTAAACCAGCTGTTGTACGAATGGATTAAATAGCGCATCCAGTATTCCAAGATCCAGACAAACCGTTACACAGGGATGAGTTTTCTAAAACTTACCCGACTGTTTGTAATTTTAAAGTAGAGAGTTACACGTACACTGGCTTTATGAGTTTTGTGGCTGGTGCTGAATGGAGGATCATTATGGCAGTCGTTGGGGGACGATTGAGTGCGTACCGCATCCACTGTTATTTATGAATTGCTGACAAATTGACTGCTTGCGTATACAGATCGTTAGGCGTTCTTATGTTAAATCATTCGCAAGGTTTGCTTGAAAGACCGTAATGAGAGACCGCTGGGGATTTGATTGGGATTGGTTCTGTGTTATGGCTAGGTTCCGAATGTGGCTTTGCCTGTGCCTCTATGATAGTCAACAATACCGTATGTCAGTTATCTGCGTTCTCGTCAGTACTAACACATGGCAATGCTGCCAGCCTTCTGGGCACTTTTGCAAGCCCTGCAGCGCTGATGATGCTGATATTTTAATTTAAATTATTTAGTTTTTAGTCCCTTTTCTTTTAAAAAATACATACATAATAATCACGCCTCTTTCCCGTAGGGGTAGGCAGAGACCACTTCTTTCCACTTGCTACGATCCTTACATACTTGTTTCGCTTCGTCCACTTTCATTATTCCCTTCATACATGCTCTTCGGTTTAGGGTGTTCTTGACCTGGCCTTCTTTCTAGACGTCCCTGATTTGGTCTTGAAACATCCGCCTAGGTCTTCCCCTTCCAACACTTTCGTTCACACTCGCCTTATATACTTTTTTCGTCAGTCGTTCTTCATTAATTCTCTCCACATGGCCAAACCATCTCAGCATACCTTTCTCAATTTTTGTCACTACATCTTCTTTCAGACCACAACCCTTCCTTATCTCACTATTTCCTATCCTGTCACTCAGTTTAACTCCTATCATACTTCTTAACGCTCTCATCTCAACTGCATTTATTCTGCTTTCATGTTAAATATAATATGTAAAGTTGTTTTTTACTAGGTTTAGACATTTATAATATTATATTACTAGTTTGTATTTGTGTCAAATAAAAGTTAATGTATTTTACATGACCATAGATGCCTTATAACTTTGCTGAAAAAATTTGCACTGTATTAAAAAAAATACGAATACATTAAGTAGCTTGAGATTAGCGTATTGAAATAAACAAAGTCCCAATATTAGTCTCCATAATTTTTATTACTACTACTACTCAGCCCATAAATGACCCAAAGTCGGAAGCGACTTCAATGAAATTGGTAAAGCAAGAAGATTATATTCCATGTTGTGATGGATTTAGAAAACATATTGTCACCACCCCATTTTATCCTGGGGGTATCGTAAGAGTTAACAATAGAAAATTACAAGATGGAAAAACGAGCTGCAAGGGGAGGAAAACTTCCGGTTATGATTCCGCGTGGTGACTAACACAAAATGCTTAATGTCACCAAACCATACCATCCTGAGGATATAGTAAGAGAGCACAAAAGGTACGCAAGAGGTGAATCACTTAGCTGCAAGAGAACGAAATCTTGACTCAAACCCTGTGCCAAACCCTTTTTGCCAGCGTGGCACTGTAAGGTTATTTCTTTTCATGAATTCAATGGAAACCGAAATGAGTAGTGGGTCATTAAAATAGTAATTACATGTATTTTGTTCATGATATGATGAATTTGGAATACTTTTTCCTACTAAGCCATTGTCAAGATTATGGGGGCCACAGAATGCAAAAAAGAAGCCTTATTTATTCAGGCAGCCCAGCATAGGGTTGTATAAGATGTTAATTATATAATAACTATGCCTTACACGTAGATAGTCTGATATAAATAACATGTGCAAGTGTGTGAACGAATGATTATGTGAGTTATGACGTGTCTCCGTAGCGCTACAACGGCGCTACGAAGTGCTACGCCAAATCTATTCTCTCATAATCTATGTTCGTAGCATCATGATGAATTGCTATAATTTATTATTACTGCACAATAAGAGATTGTTAACTACTGAGGGGTTGGAATTTCTATCTCTAATGTTTGAATTACTATTTCTGAGTATCGGCTGAAAGCGAATATAATTTAAGATACATTTTCACTTGACTTATTTGATACTTCATAAATATTTACAATAATTTGTTAGTTTTAATTAATAAATATCAACAGACTGTTGATTATTTTAGAATACGTCCAATCATCATATCATCCCGAGGCCTTCAGCCACCCTGTCTATCTTCGAAAGAACTACAGAATTTCTGCACTATTTTGATTTATTTTCACGAAGAGTTTGAAAAAAAAAACTGTTAAGCCATTTAGAGTTCTAATATTTCTGACTGTTTTACAAACATGTATTTCACGAACACAAGTGACACCAAGACTCAGAGCTAAGTGCCTCTGGCTTACACAAAGACACTTGCCCGACCAAGGAAACGAACTGGAGACTTCCTTCCATGAAATTTGAGGAGCCCTTAATTAGAAATTGGTTATCTATGTGCTCAGATGATGATTATGAGTCTCATTATAACCATATAGGAGAGAATCTGATTTGGGTTTCAACGGACGCATGCTATCTTCAATCTGCACATATCGTCGTGCGCTCCCGGCAAACAGCCCGCCGCGTCAGCCGGACATCCGGTCGGCGCCACCCCCTCCTCCACTTCCGGCGTCCTGCTTCACCCCCCCGCCAGCCAGCCGTGGGACTTCCGCCACTGACGTCACGATTAATCTTGCGGCCATCTTCCGGTCCTGTGTTTTTATGGTTTAGCTTTATGCATCCAGCTTCTATTGTATTTATTAAGACTTAAAAAGAGTTAGTTTACTTTTGGATATTTTAATACTATCCGTATGGTGACGGATTAAGAATACATAGTGTCACCACCTCATTCCATTATGCCGGAGTCGTAAGAGTCGACAGAAGGAAATGACAAGGCCAAAAAAGTCATAGAAGAAGGAGAACTTGATACAAAACCTGAGCCCGTCTTGCCAGTGTGGCACAGTAGGCTAATTGCCCTCCATAAATTTGGAGGAGGTCCGACTAACCAGTGGGTCATTTATGGGCTGAGAAATAGTATTTATCCAGCGTCTATTGTATTAATTAAAACATAGAAATAGCTGGCTTACATACGTCAAGAAAAAAAATATTTTAGCATACTCTCTGCCTAAGGTTTCGCCCGGTTTCTCATCTTATCTTGGCAGGCAGCTTCCTTGGGTAGCTATATAGGCTACTCACATTATGGGGGCTCTCCAATCAATAAATATAAAGCTTACGACTGATAGCAGTCACCGTCGCTTATCTACGCTGGAAAAAGAGAAAGCCAACAGAAGAACAGTGGATTCCTTCAGCTCCAACACCACGCTTCACTTTATGAAGCTCTGGTGACCTTATTAATGCGCAAGAATATAACAGCACCCACGTGGCTTTATTGATCTTCTGGAATTAAGGATTTAGACGGTACGCAACAAACGAATGGGCTGATTAAATATTAAGGATGTCATAGGAACGGCTGACGGAATAGATAGACAGCTGTTTGAGAAATAAACCTTTACATTAAGAATACGCAATGTCACCAACCCAAACCGTCCTGAGGGTGTCGTATGAGGCGACTAAAGGAACTCAAGATGCAGACCATCTAGCCACAAGAGAAGGAAAACTTGATGTAAACACTGTGCCAACCCGTCTTGCCAGCGTGGTACAGTAGGCTAATTTCCCTCCATTTTGGAGGAGGCCCAACTCAGTAGTGGGTCATGTATGGGCTGAAATGATGATAAAACCTAAAGCCGAATTTATATATAACTGACGTGTTGTGACGTGTCGCATCAGTGAGGTATCGATTTCTTAAATACGCTGGGATTTATACAATTCTGTTGCCATCTGTCATGTCGTATTAAATATATGAATCCGACACCTCTCTGATGCGACACGTCACAACACGTCAGACAAATATAAATCCGGCTTTATTCCAGTCCAGTGCGACATAATAGAATCGTTTCTTTTTAACATAGGCTTCTTTGATTGCCTTGTTTGCCTGTCCTTGTCTTTAGATCACGGGTCCCCGGTTGGATTCATTTGTGTTCGTGAATTACATGTTTGCGAGACAGGTTGTAGGAGACAGGTTCCAGGAGGTCCGTTAAAAAACTATAAAAAGTACCACGTGAGTGTCAAAGCTACTCAGCTCCACGACACCACAGATATTATAAGACGTTTAAAAAGGGCCTAACACTTCGACCTTATGTTGTAGTGTATCATTTGTGATATCTACATTGCAATAAGTGTAAGCTTTTCAAGATCACACGGACAAGTGGGCAGGGCAGGGCACATAGCGCGCAGGACCGACGCCCGATGGGGCAGAAAAGTCCTGGAATGGCGACCGCGTTCCGGAGAGCGCAGTGCTGGTAGGCCTCCCACACGGTGGACCGATGACCTGATTAAGGTCGCCGGAAAACGATGGATGCGGCCGGCCCAGGACCGGCCTTTGTGGAAATCTTTGGGGGAGGCCTATGTCCAGCAGTGGACGTCTTTTGGCTGAAATGATGATGATGATGATATTGCGACATCTGAAAATTAGCATGGGCTGGTGACATAGTGTACTCTAAATCCGTCACATACATACGTACATACAGGACAGATACTTAGTAGGATTGTCATTGGTTTTTCATATAAATTAAGTGATAGTGTCCTTTAAAACTCTGCATCTAATTATTATTAATATGCCATAGCATAAAAGTATACTAGCGCCACTCGGCAATATAACTCCGGTTATTTATCACATCGATCTACTTCACAACGGCCCTCCTGGCTCCAATTGATCACTCTTCAGACTATCCATCATTAATATTTTTACCATCCAAAGTTTTCGCGATACCTTTTGACAACTTAAAAGATAACTTCCATTTAGAAAATGTAGCCAGCTATAATTTTTCCTAATGATTCGTTATTTTTCAGGGCTAAACATTATTGAAAACAAGCATTGATAATTCTAATTCATTCATCAAGGTTGAGAAAAGTCGGATCACCATTGGAACTATACCAATATGTATTATTAATTTGTAATATCTACGGACCAGCTCTTTCTGCTGTTTAGATTATAAATATTTTGATTAAAATGCCGTAAGATACCTACTTATTTAATGTAAATTTCTTGACTTTACAATGCAAGTCTAGTAAGCTCTGATATTCCTTCCGACCAATAATATGAGGAGGATGTAAACAACGATACATGTTATTTTTATTTTTTATTTGTTATTTACACTTTCGCACAAATGTACAAAGGCGGACTTAATGCCTTAGGCATTTTCTGTTATCTATGATGATCTCTAAGAACTATCCCTACCAAAAATATATCATGTACTTAACCATATCACTCTATCAGAACACCCCATCATCGTCTTTATTCATATCAAAAGCAAGCAAATTAGACGAATAACTCGACAAATCTCCAACTCAAAGCGAATATCAAGTCTACCTCATTATCTTCCTCCGTGGTCATTATGGAACAAAGGAGTGGGTCCAGGTAAAAATGAGAAGAGCCGACGACACCCGAGTGGATCCGACTGGTCCCGAACAGTGCTGAGTTTATGGCATCTAATTATATGACCATTGTCGAATTTCAACGCTGCGTTAATATTTATATATAGGTACCAGATATTTAATTGTGGTCTAAGTGGAAAAAAACTATGGATTTAAAAAATACTGCCTAATCCGCCTTAACGTAAAAACTTTGAAGTACCACGAATTAATATACCACTAAAAACCGTCTAACAAAACCTAAAATACAATTGAATAGGTGTAATAATATTACACAGGAAGCGTATTCATGACTATTGTACCCGGCTTCCCATGTATGTAACCTACCCGTCTTGTTATATGATATTTTTCTGAAATGTAAGGATTCGCAAGGGTCGTAATTTAATATTAAAACTACAGTAATGGGAAATTAGTTATAGGTTATTTAAACGTTAGTCCGGTACTGTTTGTTGAAAAATATATCATGTCTACATATTAGAACTATGGATTTTGCAGATTTAATTTATTAAATGAATATTTTTGGGACGATATGACACTACTTATTTTCTTTTATACAGACCTTGTCCTGAAAATAATGAAGAGAAATAATTTGATCAAAATTGAGAGCAGTCGTTAGGATGTTAGGCACGTACTTAAATTTCGGTAACTTAATTTTCGATTTTACTTACGAGTATGTAGATATTATTGCCACAATCTTTGTTTACGTAGGTTTTATCAGAAAGTTCTTGTAAAAGTCTCCTTAAACATCTATCAGTCGTTTTATCTACATTCACACCTTTCTTACACAATTTCTCATTCTTACAATCCAACCATCTCTTTTGATCTCCCACAACTCTTACGTCCACCCACATTCATGCTGAAACTACCACCGGGTCGGAATACTGGTCTACTAACACTGCTGCTTCACAAAAAGCACTAAGCAGCAAAGTGAGGACAAGTTGGCCAGATGAGAGAACCACTCTACACGTTTACGCAATGAATGACGAATAGGCCTTGGCCTATAGGCCATTTGAACACAGCCTCACCTTCGTCTATCCTAAAAAAGCACCGCTCTCAACTCGTGACTCGTACCACACGTCAATTGTCATTTAATTTTACACGAGAGCATTGGAGTGTGCGCTGATAAATTCGTCCCTCTCACCTCTTCTTGCGATAATGTCGGGTTTTTGCGACCAAATTAATTTTAAATACACCCTGTATATTGTCGTTTAATTAAAACGCGGACGCCTGTCTCCCGTTCAAGATTTATTATGTACAGGACGATGTTTAAATCTGTTTTTTGTTGTACCGTCGTTGCGGCTTTATTTACGTGACGGGTTCAGCTTAATTCAGTTTTAGTGACACAAATAAAAGAATATTCTTAATGTGGGAGTTACCATAGAACCTAATACACTTAAAATCACAATGTGAAAATGTATTACTTTCTTAAAATTATTATAAAACTAACTAGCTTCAGACCACACTCTTCCTATCGCTACAGTGTATGATCTCGAGCCTATGTATTGTTTCTTTGTATGTTTTAATGTAAATCTAGTATTTTACTAATTCATTCATCATTCATTGATAAATTGGGGTTATCTGTTCATGGAGACGACCATACTAAAATTCATCAAAATAAATTAAGCATTTATGCACAACACAAATATATGTATAAGTTAATTTCTCTACAATCTATTTAGATTGTAATTTATTTTAGAAATATATATTTTCAGGAGTAAATGTATCGCAATTTTCAAGCGAAGCGAATAAACGATACTATGAGAAATGTCATCAACCCATACGATTAAGGGAACGCAACAGGCAAATTACCTAGCCGCAAGAAAAGAAAATCTTGATACAAACCCTGAGCAAAACCCACGTGGCATAGTAGGGTAATTTTCCTCCATAAATTAGGAGGAGGCTGGACTCAGTAGTGGGTCATTAATGGCCTGAAACGACGACGACGATGAGAAACTATTATAAACTGCTAACACTTACTACCAACGCCTTTCCGAAACTAGTTTGTAGTTAATTCGACTTCTGAACGCAACGAACTCAATTGAATTGTCCGACAAAAAGCGAGGTACAGTCAACGGAGGAACTTCAACAGTACTTGAGCGGTTCAAGTTAAAAGAGCCGGTTAAGACCCGGTGCGGCGCCGCTAGGGGAGGGCAGACAGAGCACCTGGGACACAGCGATAATGAAACTAATTTACTAGATTTAGCCTTTTCAGACAACGCAGCTGTTGTAAGAATGGAGAAGGTAATTTTTGGGTGAAATTAACAAGGTAGCCAACAATCCTACTAATATTATAAACGCGAAAGTTTGTAAGAATAAATGGATGGATGTTTGTTACTCTTTCACGTAAAAATTACTGAACGGATGTTAATGAAACTTTACAATATTCATGCTTATACATCAGAATAACACATAGGCTACAATTTATAAAGACATTGTATGAATTGACCAAAATATAACAATAAGTTACTTGGCAGTAAATAGAAAAGTAATCTGGCTAAGAAATAAATTTCATCACCACGCGGGTAAAATCGCGGAGCGCACCTAGTATTGAAATATTTACATAAGTTTATGTATTAACAGCGTTTATGTATTAAAAATACGCATCAGCTCAAGCAATACCGAGCTGATGCGTATTTTTGGGCGGTTCCACTCCTTATAGCGCTTTTTGCGGTGGCTAAAAACCTTTGTGAGCAGTTCACTCCGGCCTGGGGAGGGTTAGAGAGGCCAGTGTGGCCATGTGAGGGACTCTAGTCCGCAATTCAATAATATGAACGGTGGTGTCCCTATGCCCACTAAACATCGATGCACTTTCCTTCGCCGCCAGCGTCGCGGGTCCCAACTGTGTCTCCACGGGATCAGTGTGCGCTAGGTGAATAGACAAAACCACTCAACCTCATACTTGCTGCAGTTATCAGCATCATCCATACTCCCACTAGTCAACTATTTTCGTCCGTTTTTTCGTTGGTTCACTCGCATACCCGGACGTTGTGGACTAATCCGGGTATGTGGGACTTCCAGGCGCGAAAAGATGGCAATTAGCGCCCCGCCCTACCTACTAAAACCAAAGGCGTTCCTCGACTGCCCACTTCACGGCCGCGAGAGATATTATTAAAATTTCATGATTTATGCCACAAAATGTTTACGAAGAAAATAAATAACAACAATTATTTCCAAATTATGTTTATTTATTTTGCAGACACTGGCAAGAATAATTCTATATTCAATTTTTGAAAAAGGGTCTTTTGAATTGGTAATGGATTTGGAAAGGAATAACTTTTACCCATATTTTTTTACTAAAATTATATTCTTGGTGTCTAACAACTTCCATAGCACTTATGGCTAGAACAAAATACTTTGATCATAAATGCAATATTATCTACACTCTGGTTGACGCGTTGTAACCGCATACCAACATTTATGAATAAAAATATACAGTTGAATGCGTGATACCCGCCACCGAGCAGTCCATCAGTATGTGTCCATAAACATTATTCTATTATGATGTACAGAACATTTTTACTCTTGTAAACTTGTGTTATAACGTGTATAATGAAAATCACAAATCATTATAATTTGACATAGTGGCTATGAACTTAATAAGTTAGTGCACTTGTTCCACTGAAGCCGGCAGGGAGATTTCTAGTTAGTTGCACCTTACTGCTGAGTTGATAATAGTGAATAAACATAGAGGAAAGTTAATTCTCACAAAATACATGCATCGTGAAAAACCTAGAAAGAGATGGACGCATTGAGTGTATAAAGTCATGAGTAGGAGTGGAGTGAGTACAGATTACGATGGCTGATAAGACTGTATGGGAGAATAAAACATGTCGTCTCAACCTAACCTAGAATCGGGAGTAAGTTACGGCTAGGAATATGATGATCGTCACGAAGCTTGCTGTAAGATATTTTAATAAACATAATCGGTAAATTAATACGAAACTGCCTTGTTGGTCTAAAGGTTAGATGTGCCGCCTTTAGATCATAAGTCCAGTTCAATTCCAAAGGCACATGCTCCGAGTCTGAAGTTTGTGAATTGCATGTTTCTTAGCTGGCCCCGCCATACATAGTGCAGGGGTTTCGGTTATAAAAAAAAAATATTTTAAATACCTACATGAGTATCACCACTATCCATTACTATGTCCTCCAATTTAGTATAGACATGGCAATGGCCGCGGCATGTGAACTATAATACCTTAGAAAAAATAAAAACTTAAGAAAAGTCGCAATTTTGGGTTTTTTGGCGGCGATAGGCGGAGCTTGTGGTTTTAGATGTTTTAAGCTACTATGTAATGCTGGCATTGACTCACAATGCAAATTGTGTGCAACGTTGGGGTATTCATAAAACAACATGACCAGAACCGTCAAGTCATGATTTACCACAAGCTACAATATTCTGATTTTTTTTATGCTGGTAGGTACCGACCCCAGAAAATTGGGGAAGGACGAGGAGGATGAAATATTTTGATAGTGTGCACTCACCATGCTTACAAATCTTTTCGTACCTCGACGTTTTGAGTGAAGACTTCCAAGTCTCGTTGGATTAAATTTTCGTCTTTCATGAATGCAACTGCGATATTATCCAAACTGCATTATTTCCAGCTGAGTTTTTAAACGAAAACTACTTTTAAAATTGCCATCGTTAATTTTTAGGTAAGCTAATTTTTTTTTTTTTTTTTTTTTTTTTTTTTTTTGTTAGTATTTTTGCAATCTGTTTTCATTTAACATTCAGCAAACGGTTATAGATGTTTCTTGTCTTGGAGGGCAGTAAGTCCAGTGACATATCCCCTTTATTATAGGTGGTTTTTATAAGGTTTTGTCTTATTCAAGAGTAATGAGACCGTTGGTGATTTCCGTTTTAGTCGCTTGAAAGTCGTGTCGACATTCATCAAGCTCGCAGCTAGTATATTCGGATGTTTGTCCAGTCTGGTCTTGTAAGAACGCATTAAGTGTTTGATCTCTTCTTGAACTGTTCTGATTCGAAGGTCGTGGTGTAATTGTTGGTTCGTAATGAACCATGGGGAATTAGTGATTATCCTAAGCATTTTTGATTGGAAGCGTTGTAGGATTTCTACATTTGAGTTGGATGCGGTCCCCCAAAGTTGGATCCCGTAAGTCCAAACAGGTTTGAGTATACACTTGTATAGTAGTAACTTATTTTCCAGAGACAGTTGTGATTTTCTATTGAACAGCCAGTGCATTTTCCTGAGCTGTATACCAAGGGCTTTTCGTTTTGTAAATATATGATTTCTCCAGGTAAGACGACGATCTAAGTAGACTCCAAGGTATCTGGCATCATTTGCTTGGGCTATTTGGACTCCATTAAGCGATACGGGAGGGCACGTTTCTCGTCTCGTGGTGAAGGTTACCTGTACTGATTTTGTTTCGTTGGCCTTTATGCGCCAGGCAAACAACCAATCCGAAATATGGTTAAGGCACCGTTGGAGTATGTTACTGGCTTCCGTCGGGTCATCGTGGACTGTTAAAGCTGCTGTATCGTCCGCAAAGGTACCTATCAGAACTCCGTCGGTCATAGGTAAATCTGAAGTAAAAATAAGATACAAAGTTGGGCCGAGCACGCTACCTTGGGGCACTCCAGCATGGATCTTATGTAGTTTTGTTGTGTGTTCTCCTTGCCTTACATAGAAATATCTCTCGGCAAGATATGATTTAAGAAATATGTAATAGTTGGTTGGGAGTAGAGTCTTTATTTTGTAAAGCAAACCTTGGTGCCAAACTCGGTCAAACGCCTGTGAGATATCCAAAAACGCTGCACAACAGTATTTCTTATCTTCAAAAGCTTTATGAATTTCCTCTACCAGTCTATGGACCTGTTCTATAGTACCATGCTTTTTTCTAAATCCAAACTGATGGTCAGGTATTATATAATTTTCGGCTATAACTGGGTTTAATCGGTTAAGGAAGAGGATTTCCATTACCTTTGACAATATGGGCAGTAGGCTGATCGGCCGGTAGGAAGATACGTCTTCAGGAATTTTGCCAGGCTTGAGGATCATTTTGATTTGAGCTACCTTCCATTGGGGTGGAAAGATACCTCTGAGGAGTATAGCATTGAACAAGTGTGTCAAAAATGTGATAGCTATTTCGGGTATCTCACATAGAAGCTTTGCGGTAATCAGATCATACCCAGGCGCTTTCTTTTTATTGAGATTTCTAATAATTTCAATTACTTCCTGTTTCTTTATCCTCCTTAACGGGGGATCGAGTTGGAAAGGCTCATCCAGGCGCTTAAGGATACCTTCATTATGGGGACTTGGTATGTTATCCATTATGTTTGGTGTGAAGACATTATCTAAATGAGAGGCAAAAGCTTCACCTTTCTCTAGGTTGCTTTTAGCCCAAGAGCCATCCCGTCTGCGTATCGGAGGATTTGCGGAAGTCGTTTTTTTAAGTGTTTTGGTTACTTTCCATAAAGAGTAGTCGCTAGCTGCAGAGGTATCCAGGTTGCGTAAGTGGTTCTGTATCATATCGTTTTCTTCAGTTCTCAGTAGTCTCTTAAGCTTAGCTGTTAGACAGTTCAATCGTGTTTTATCCCTAGGAAATCTGGTAGTTTGCCACAATTTGCGCGCTTGTCTTTTTTCTGCTACAAGTTCTCGAACTGACTTTGAGCAGTTAGAATCGAGGGAATCTTTTGTGGTAGGAGTGCTGTTCCATGCAGCGTTTTGCACACTCTCATTGAAATGTTCAACCGCTATCATAATCTCCATTTCCGTTTTTAAAGGCATATCTGTGTTGATTGTGGCCTCTACCAGTGAGCGAAACAGGTTCCAGTCAGTTCTGCGACCATGTAACCATGCTGTTCGTTTCACGTGTTTGAACTTCTGGGAAACCTCCAACAGTATAACGCTATGGTCAGATGAGAGTTCTTGTGATGAAGTGCATTTGAAATAGTCTGTCGCAGTCCCTTTTATGACAAAAAAATCTACTAAGTCTGGGATTTTCTTGGGATCCGTGGGCCAGTAGGACGGTTCACCACTCGAGATTGTATGAAGATGTAAATCATTTATAGCTGCTTGTAGTTGTCGCCCTTTAGGAGATGTTAGTCGAGAGCCCCACAGGGTGTTTTTAGAGTTGTAGTCTCCACCAGCTATGAACCTGGGTCCCAGTGTTTTGAAGAACTTGATATAATCTTCCTTTTTGATTGCATGTTTTGGGGGAGAATACAATGCTGTGATAACAAGCTGACTCTGCCAGTCCTCAATTACGATACTTGTGGCTTGTATCTCCTGGGTTTTATATGACTCCGTCTCATGGTGTCTAATATTATTCCGTATGAGGATTGCTGAGCCTCCATGGGCTGTGCCATCGGGATGCATTGTTTGGTAGAACGTATAATTTGGTATATTAATGTGATGTTTTTTCGTAAAATGTGTTTCGGATATCAGTAGGATATCTATTTTGTTTTCTTTTAAGAACATCCTAACTTCTAGGACGTGGTGTGAGAGCCCATTAGCGTTCCAAAGAGCTATTTTTAATGAACGGAATTTGTAAATTTGGTCACGACTTCTATTAAAAGGTTTGTAACTGATGTTAATTGTTGCATTAGTTTGGTCATAGAGTTCATAAGTTCTTTCATATCTTCATTACTAGATGGTGTGGATTCGTTTGGGCTTGCCTTACTTGCAGATTGGTGTGATGGTTTGTTAGATTGGAGTATGTCTCTATATGATAGTCCAGTGGGTTTTCGATTGGTATTTGCTGTTCCTCTTTGGTATTCTGGGTGTAATGTTTGTTTGCGCTTAACCGGTTGTGAGGGATATTTGATTTTCTGGAGTTCCTTGTATATGGAGCAACCTTTATAGTTTGCAGGGTGGTTACCTTCGCATAGTACACATTTGACTGAGTCAGACCTCCCTTTGCGTTCGCAATTGACTGATGCATGGTCACCAGCGCACTTAATGCATTTGGGCTGTCTAAAACAATATTTTTTTGTGTGTCCGTATTGTTGGCAATTACCACATTGAGGGATCTCTCTTTTGGGTCTTGGCGGTTCAATGGTGATTCTGCAATGTTGGAGAGTTTTAATGTCGTAGATAAGTTTGTTATTAGTGTTGGCTTCTATTTCCACGAAGTATATTGGAAGGGGCTTCTTGGTGGATCTTTGTTTAACATTCCATATATTGGTGACTTTATGTCCATGTGTTTCTATTTCAATTTTGATTTCGTCAAGGTCAGTGGATGGATGAAGATTTTTGAGGACCACTTTAAAAGGTCGATCTTGCTTTGGCCTGTATGTATAAAATTCTGTATTTTTCTCTTGTAAACCTTTAACGATTTTTTTGTATAGCTCCGTTGTTGTAGGTTGTATTCTTACTTGTTCATTACTTAGAACTTTTACCTCATAATTGCCATCGGCTATTTCGTCTAGCATCTTTAGCAAAGGTTGTATATTGCCAACCTTATCTACATATAAAGGAGGAGGTGTAGTTGGCTTTTCAATGGCATCTTTATCTTTATCCTGTGTTGTTTGTGGATCATTATCTAATTCGGAGAAACTATTTGAAGTTGGTGTAGGCTGACTAAGCCAATAATTATCCAGTTTTTTTTGTTTTTGAGTAATGCTACTTTCTGGACTTTCACGTTGCCTTTTTCTTGCAGGTACTTCAGTCCATTGGTAGTTATCCGTTGAGATTGGTTCTGAATCGGTTTGCTGAAGGTTGTCGAGATTACTTAGTGATTGAGTTTTTGGTCTATTGAAAAAGGATGGGTGAAATATTTGTTGTGACAATATTTTGTTTTGAGGTTTTTCTTGGTGAAGTGTTCTTAATCTATTTTTTTCTGAATCATTCATGTTGTTCCCACGAGTAGGGTCGATTTAACAGGTCACACACAGGGTGACGCCCATTCCTGTGTGAAGGCACTTTACAACAATGTGAGCCAGGTCCATTGAGGTTGGCGCTTGAGGCTGATCTCCCATCAGTCATTCATCCTTTTGGCGCGTTTCCCACCGTAGGATTAGGGTTAATTTTTATCGAGGCTTTCTACCTCATGACCCGGGCGGCTAAGCCGAGGTCCCCGATTTAGTCTATTTGATAACTAAGTTGCGGGTTGCAGTGGTCATTTCCTACCTCTGCTGGGTGCTAGCTTCTTAGGCCGGCTGTGTCGGGTTTATTGACCGTCGCCCGATGCTCGACGTTGACCTTTTACGGTTGGTTTGGTCTGTCCTCAACCAACCCTCCTCCTTTCACATACGGGCTTGGGACCGTCAACGGCGGAGCTATTTTCACTTAAATAGTAAAGATAAAATTCACGTTATCTCCACGTGGTGTATAAAATCTATGGCAAAAGTATATCGGTCAGAGAATTATTCAAGTTCATAATATGGCAAAAATGTTTCAAAGAAAATCCGCCAAATTTTCCCCAGGCCCGGTGCTCGCACATATGAGAGTATTAGATGAGAGATTTGAGAGTATATATATATTATGAAGTATTGCTATTGCCAAATTCGGGGCTAACGTAGTTTACCTCGCGCTGCAGCATCATATGTGCTTTATGTTAAAAATGTCAATTGTCTGTGTATTATGTGTATGGTATAGATAAGTCGAAGAGAATTTAACCTTTTAGAAAAAATAATTCACCCGATTAGTTGTTAAAATAAAATAATTGATTCTCTTGCGTTTATTTACAAGAAAGACGTCTTAATAATAATTAAGTTGTAAAGTCATTGTCAAAGACTTGGTTTTAGTAAGTATTCATTATACGTTACCATTAGAGTGAACAATGTTTGCAAACGCTTGCTAAAATATAAAAAAATGTGTTGGAAAATAGTTTGAATTTTGAACATTGAATAACAGTGCGTCGAACCGTTGGGCTCGCTCGTGAAATTTTAACTACCGCCCGCGGTGCGCACTTTTATTTGCTCTGACGTGTACGGTACGATACATCGGCCGTTTCGGTAAACTTTAGTTTGCGGTGGTCCGAACCAGCCGACAAATTGTTTTTGCTTAAATTACAGTGCGTGCCAGAGTAATTGGGTAGCAAAGTGAGGCTTACCAATTAAGTTGGCTGAAATGTTGATGGGTTTGAGAGTTTTGCGGGAATGACTTTCGTTAGTTATAGTGCCATGTCATTTGGTGGACACTGTAAACCATTATTGTTAGTATTTAGAAAATATTAGGTATAAATCAAGACATTTACAGGTACCTGCACGGTTTTTGCTGTACTGGCTTGTTCGTAATGTATGAAACTGAGATTTTTGACAGTATTTAAAACTTAATATATTAATAGTATTTGTATAAAAAATATGAATTAAGCGACATCGTAAACAGTAAGTACTCCTTATTGTATTTTAACAATCTAAATAAAGGAAATATCTTCAAAACCTACCTAATCTGACGTTTGTTTCTTTTCTCAATATAATTAATGTATGTTGTATATTATTTCAATCCATATAATATTTTTCGGTTTGCAGAAGTCCTTCTTATAAATACTAAGGCACAAAACACATGAATCATAAAAGGTCCTATTCAAAATTAGCATTAAAATGATACTGGCATAATACAATAAATTGTGTTTTGAATTTAAAATCGTAGCATCACGGCACGATGCACACGGGCGATTTTCATTTGTTTAAATATAAACAAAGCGTTCGAACAATGATTTGACCGGAATGCGGACTATCCGATCGTATTATTTGACCAAATAAAATACGAAATACGTAGGTAACTAAAGCGCTGTATTGTTTTAGTTGAACAAAACTTGGATCGTTCGATTGTTTTACGATAGGTTGTGTGTTTTTAGACTAACCAGTGCCTATATGTTAAACCAGGGAATAAACTACTCGTATTTTTGTTTTCAAATTCAACCGGACCTGTTCTACAGTAATTATCGCTTCGATTTACATACATATCATAACATACAACGTCCATCCAATACTATACTACTACACCATGCATGTCTATGTGGTGATGGATTTAGAATACATAGTGTCACCACCCCATTCTATCCTGAGGGTGTCGTAAGAACCGACGAAAGGAAATGACCGTCTGCAAAGCTTGGCACACTAGAGTAATTACCCTTTCGGGTTAGGTTTTTCTCTAGGTTTCAGCTTTGTTATTTCCTTTCGTCGGTTCTTAGGACACCCTCAGGATAGAATGGGGTGGTGATAAGAGTAATAAGTCTAATGTGCCAAGCAGGCCAGACGGGCTGGAACAGTGTTTCCTATTAAGTTAATCTTCTCTTGGTTTTCTGTCTTATCATTTCCTTTAATCGGTGCTTATAACACCCTCAGTACAGATTAGGGTAGCGATAGTATTTTTATAAAATCGTCACCACAAAGAATGTTAAAAACAAACTTAATTAAATAAGGCAAGTCGATATGGAGGTTATTAAAAAAAATCTCGCAAAATATAATTTATACTTGACAGTTTAAAAACAAAATGGCGGTGAATGAGTAACAGAGAAGTTTGTCCTAAAAGCAAAGGATACCATAAATAGCTTTTCATTTCCCCAAAGCAAAGTTTCGCTTCCCGCAGCGTAACGAGCCTTATTGCTTTACCCTATAATTTATATCGCGGTCTCTAAACGATCTCACCTGAGGCAAAGAATAAATAAGTAGACAGAAATCCTTTGCTTCTTTTTAAAGGTGTATCCCGTTGTGAGTGCTTCGATGTTTTTTAGCCACACAATCAAAATATGCCTTCGTGTTCTTTTGATGCATCCAGCTGCCGCTAGCCATTTTACTACTCAGCCCATAAAAGACCCACTGCTGAGTTGCAACTCCTCCAGTTACATGGGGGGTAATTAGCCTACTGTGCCACACTGGCCAGATGGGTTGGTACAGGGTTTCGTATCAAGATTTCCTTCTCTTGCGGTTAGGTTATCTGTCTTGTTATTTCGTTTAGTCGGCTCTTACGACACCCTCAAGATGGAATATGTATTCGTAATACGTCACCATACAGACCCAAGGCAATCACAGAGGATAAATAAAATTGTTCTAAATATTTTAAAAATAAAAAATTGATAAGTAAAATCCACAGATAATAATAAAAAATGGATAATGATTTCTTAGGTTTTCGCGATTATTACACATTGAAATTAAACACTTTTTAACGGATTTATCGGGGTATATTAACAATATACACGCGATAAATCCGTTAAAAAGTGTTTAATTTAAAAAAAATTGATAAATAAAATCCACACACATAACAATGATGTTAACATTTGGGTGTGTAGACGGTTCGATTATATTTTTAGTTCATCACTACATAGTATAAAACAAAGTCGCTGTCGTCTGTCCGTCCGTATGTATGCTTAAATCTTCAAAACTACGCCACGGATTTTGAAGCGTTTTTTTTTTTTAAATTGAGTGATTCAAGAGGAAGGTTTATTTGTCAATATTGCACCCGTGCGAAGCCGGGGCGCGTCGCTGGTAAAAAATACGATTGTTTTAACAAAATGAGTAAAAAGAAGAATTCTTATAATGTCAATACAATACAACAAATATGGAAGGTTGCCCGTTCTGTACCACAGTTAATCTATTTGTTTTTCACGCGTAACGCACGCCTCTCGCCGAGATTGATGATTTAATTTCGGTAATGGCCATTTAATAACAGTTAACAGAATGAGTTGTGGCATCACTGCACAATAATGCTTTTTGAGATTGTAAATAGCTTATCTAATAGACATGATCCTGCCGAAATAGCCAATATAAATTAGCCCAGGTGTTACTGATATGTTTTGGGGATTCTGAAGTTTTTACATATGTACATATTTTTAAGCCTACCAACTCCTACTTGGCCTATAAATGACTCAGGCCTCTTCCAACTATAAGGAGGCTAACCTACTGATGCTGGCCAGACAGGATTTCGTTTCAAGTTTTCCTTCTCTTGCGGCTACGTTTTCGGCCTTGTCATTTCGTTTTGTCTGCTATTACGACACACTCAGGAGGGAATAGGGTGGTGACACTATGTATTCTAAATCCGTCACCATTTTTTCAATACAAAACACAATATAATACCTTGTTTTTCGAAAGGGGTTAAAATTATCGTTGGTATTTTCCGTTATTAGATACTGGCTCTACTAGTTGTATACGCCACATATATACGTAAAGTATTTACGCGTATCGATTGCCCTATTTGTAGTACGTGCTCCAGTCTGCGTGAAACTCGAATCCCTCTAATCTATATATATACAAATAAATTAAATTTCAGTGTCTGTATGTAATATTAAAATAACCACTTTTTACCAAGTGCATTTGGATGTACGGTACATATACTAAAACAACATTTTTTGCAATTTTTGTCTGACACTTGCCCCTCCCCCTCGCTTTTCAGGAGCCCATAGTTACTGAGTTTTCCACGGACGGACGAAGTCAGGGGTACAGCTAGTATTGAATAATCAATCATCATCGACATCGCCTGTACCCAGTCTCATTGACATCGGCAATAAGCTAACCCGATGTGACTACCAGTATTTGTTTACCATAGATGTCAGTTTACATCCTAGTTCCACTTGTATGGACTGCCATTGACGTAAGAACGGATCTCGTGCTGCGAGGCTCGGCGGAAATCAGATGTTACACAACATTTAGCACAGGAAGATAGAGTCAAAGTCAAATAATTAATTTTGTACTAGCGGCCCGTCCCAGCTTCGCACGGGTGGACATTATTTTTTCTTGTAATTAAAATAGCCCATATTAATCTGTGATAATCACTACATAGTATAAAACAAAGTCGCTGTCGTCTGTCCGTCCCTATGCATGCTTAAATCTTTAAAACTACGCAACGGATTTTGAAGCGGTTTTTTTTAGTAGATAGAGTGGTTCAAGAGGAAGGTTTATATCTATATTACATGTGGAGAAACACTGACAAGTTTAGAGGTTCATTATTACACCCGTGCGAAGCCGGGGCGGGTCGCTAGTACAATACAAATGGTAAAAGATTTATTTAAATCGGTCTAGTTCTTTTTGAGCCAATCCGTTACAAACATTCATACAAATCTTTCCTTTTTAAAATATTAGTATAGATAGGACACAATGTACAGATTCAAATTGTCAACTTTTTAATAAAAAATGTACACAGCAACGTAATATATTTTAGTTTATTACCAGTTCGCCGCGAACGCGACCACTGCTGAGAAGAACTGGCAAGAAACTCAGGCTTGTCATTATTGTTTTTATTACTTTGTGGTCCTATTTATCATTTATTTTCCTAACAATTTCAAAGCCTGTTACATGTTTTGCAGATTAATGGGTTTTGCACTATGGTCTGTCAGTAATGAACAAAAAAAACTAATCGATTAATTTTTTTCGAAATTTTCATTAATTATAAAGTAAGTAATTCATAAAGTATTGTATATTTGCGTTGCGTATATTTGCGTGTATGAAACACAGCAGTCCTTCTTTTCTAGTCTACCGTCTCGTAGTCTGAAAGCGGCTGGTAATCTGAGCGATTTGCGTCGGGAATCCCTGTGCGATCCTCAGGTAGCACAGAACTATGTAATCTTATACGTCAACTAGTGATGTCCATTGGAATGTCGATAGTAGAAATGTAATTTCAGTTTTTATTACAGCACATTTCCACAATAGGCAGGTAGGTGGGTACCTTTTTTCCATTTTTTTTTGGGAATTTCTTGGTGTGGTGGGATGGTTTTAGGAAACATAATGTCTCCACCCCGTTCCAAAGGCTGTCAAAAGAAATAAAAAGACCGAAAACGTAGCCGCGAGAGATGAACCACTTCATACGAAACCATGTGCTAACCCAACTCGCCAGCGTGGCAAAGTTTGGTACGCTTATTGCCCTCTTTGAATTTGGAGGAGGCCCGACTCAGTAGTGGGTCATATTGGCTGAAATGATGACACTGAGCGTTTGACGTTCCAAGACTCATGTAATGGGACAACCTGGAGTTATTCGGATAGACGATCTTTCAGTTTTCACGCTATTGGTGATCAAATGACAGCCGGGCCCTGCGGCCTCACGTGCCCTCCGAAGCGTCGCGACGGAGTTCAAATGTTAATATGAGGGTGACCTGTCATTAGCTAGCTTTACTTTCTCTATCTTTCACTCAGTCTGTGTCTTTAAAAATACCTAAGGTTTCATTATTGTTGTTTGTTTTTAATTAATTGACACTGTTATTCACGAAAGTTCAATTTACTGGACAACACTCAATCACGACGAACACACCACAGATGTTCATTGAAAAAAAATGGCGTCTGAACCATACTAAATACATAGAATGACGATATCGATAAATTTTATCGACAAACTATCCTACGCAATAAAGTCGATAGATGCATCGAATTTCCCGAAGGACTAGAAACGAAGGCAAATCGGTAAGACGGATTTGATCTAAGACGGGAGTTTTTGAATCGACAGACTATGTATAGTTCATCTTATATTTGGTGATGTTGGTGGTATTAATTTTTCGTCGTAGATATTCGTCATAATTTAGCCAAAAGTTTCCACTATTGTATATAGATCTTCCTTATGTATGTCCATAACAATCACCCTTGAGCCACCAGCGTCATTCGGAACCCGGTCACCTTAACCAGGTCGTCAGTCTACGGGGGAGTACGTCAGTGCTAGTAGACTGCGATTTCGGGACGGTCATCGGCGATTGGTCCTGTGGGCTATTTACTCTGCCCACTGCCACCTAATTCCGACAACCCCGTAGACTATACCGTACCCAACAGAACCCTGGCAACTTTAACCAGGTCATAAGTCCATCGTCTGGGAGTCCTACCAACACTATTCTTACCGATACATGGTCGTCATTCAAGGCAATTATTTTTCAAACATAATTAAGTGAACAAGATTTCAATTATGATAATTTTACAGCAAAAAGAAACGAAATTAAAGCCACTTACACAATTATAATGCCACAGACACAGGCAAGTCAAATTTATAACACCCCTCTTTATTTTTCGTCGGTGTTGGAAAAACTTCATCAGTATCGCTTTGTGCGTCCAAAATTACTTTGCCATAGACAGTCATACAAACACAGAGAAACTTTGCACATATAAATCCCCTTTTTCACTTCCTGGTAAAAAACGAACGTCTGCAGTTGTGGACCGAAGACAATTGTAAGTTTAAAGTTCCCCAACGCCAGATGCTCGCCGCAATTTGAAACGAATTATCGAAAATAGAGCAGTATCGATAGGGTCCAGATTCGATGCTTCATTGTAATCTTGTTTCACGGTGCCTGAGTGAGGGGCTGCGGCGGACACGATAGCGCACGTAATTTCAGATATCCGATTATTGTTATACCAATCGGATTATCGGCATCTGTTAATCGATTTCATCGACAGTCGAGTACATTCTTGTGCTTAGGCATTCTTGGTGCTTACCAAAAGAGGGGTGTTAAGAGTTTGGCGTGTCTGTCTATGGTATCAAAGAACCTGAACCTGTGAATCTGTTTATTTTTTTGTTTGAAAAGTAAGATATCTATCTTTTGAGAAAATTTGCTCAACTTTTTAAAAACCATTTTTAAAGAGCTATATTCAACATTATATCTGCCAAAAGCAGCCCACTACTGGACATATCTATCCTTCAGGCATTGGGGCACCCGCATCCACCGGGTCCAAGAGACCTTAACCAGGTCGTCGACCCACCGTGTGGGTGGTCTACTAACACTGCTCTCACCGGTACACTGTCGCCATTTGAGCACTTGCCCATTCGGCCATCCGTCTCGCAAGCTACGGTCCCTGCCACTGACACTTAAGTCTGGTAATCCTGCAGACCGAAGATTAGATTAGATGTATTAAATGAAAATTAAAAATCCACATTGCATCATAATAATTGCAATTATAATAAAATTTGCTGTACTTACATACATTGTTTAATTGTCCGTCCCGAATCCCGGGTTGTATCTTTTAACATGTGTCAATTTTACGATGGATTCAATATTTCATCGTGTTCAAACAATGTCACACCATTTTTTTATATGTGAACGTTTCATACATTTCAAAGCAATTGTGGTAAAAATATTGAAGTCCATTACTTTATTGGGTTTCCAAGTTCTGCGCGGCCAACCACTTATTGGCAGAATGCACTACCTCAAAGCTCTCTTGCTAACTTTAAATTGAAACTCGTTACAAAACGACACAGTAAATAAACTACTTACGGATCTAACGAATGTAGACGTTATATATATATATATATATATATATATCTAACGAGAATGGCGCAAACAAATTGAAGACCAATGTGCTTATAAATATTTACATAACTTTTTAAGTTTTTTTTTGTTTTAGGTTTGTTGGTATTTTTAAGTATTTCATATTTATCATTCTCTATTTATGTGTGAAGATATTCATTTAAGTGTTTAGCATGCCTGATCTTTGTACATTGCAGGAAATGATTTCCTGAGGGTTCTGATCGTGATTAAGGCGTCCCGCGGGCGCTGTGATTTCAAATAAATGAACACGATAGCGTAGCAAAGTAGGCTAATTACCCTCCATGTGGTTGGAGGAGGCCCGACTCAACAGTGGGTCTTCTATGGGCTGAGTAGTAGTAGAACACGATCAGGACTGTCAAGGAAATAATTTCCCACTAACTCTGATTTTATATTATTTCTTCTTTATTTAAATAGATAGGCTCAAAGGTATGATCATCCAGCCAGACGAGGTGCTCTGGCAAGAGGCCGCGTCGCCTATCCCCCGATACCTGCAGTCAGAGATTTCTTAACAGTGCGAATTGCTGTTTAAATTCGCGCTATCTCGATGTAGGACCTTTTGGTAATTTCCGGATTTGTAAGCGACATTTCTTGGTTTTTATGTAAGAGCAGACAGATGACTGCATTCCGCCTGATGTTAAGTGGAAATGCCGTCCAGAAGTGGGGATACCTAGTGCTAAACTGTAAGTATAGCATTAGCCATCCTCACCCTGCCAGCCCGCAAGATGCCTCTTCACGCTTCGTTTGAAAGACCCCATATTGTAGGTAGGTGGAAATACGTGCGCAGGGAGGGAGTTCCATGCTTTTAGGGTGCGACAAAGGAACGAGTTGCCAAATTTCTTCGTTCGCGATGGAATGGCGGCTACAGTGTAACGGTGGCACCGAAGGCCCGCACGCGTATTACGGCAAAGGAAAGGAGAGGAAGGGATAAGGGAGAAAAGCTCTTCTGAGCACTCCCCGTGGTACAGTCGGTAGAATGCACTCAGAGCAGCAATATCTCGACGGAGTTGTACCTAAGGGCTCGAGATTCAAGGTTACATGGTGTTGTTAGTTCAGATTTTTCGTGTAATTGTGTAAAGTATGTAGAATGCCGGTTGCTGCAGATATATGATTTTTGGAACATACATTGCTAATCCTACTGGTGCAAACATAATGTATTTGTGGTAGGCTTGCGAATCTTAGTGTGCTTCTAATATTCATGGGTCGGTGTCTTCCCATCTATTCAGATATGAACCACAACCTCCATTACTTAACATAACATCATACAACGTGGCCACTAACATAATGTATAACTCATAAAGCTGAGTCCACACTCGACTGTGGACACAAACAAAACGCTTACTTAAAAGTAAAATCCCATCTGAATCAGCTCTGTGATAAAATTACATTTTTCTTTATAAATTAGTAAAAAGTGATGAAATGAAGAGCAAATGATGTTTTTTTTGTCTTTAGCCTTCCTATGTAAATTAGCACTGCTGAGTCAGGCCTCCTCCACCCATATGGAGGGTAATTAGCCTACTGTCCCACGCTAGCCAGAGAGCGGGTTGGCATAGGGTTTCATGTCATGGCAGGAGGAGCGCGCGACTCTCGTCGCTGTAATCGGAGGAGACCTGTCTCTGCAAACGGTCCTGCGCAGAATGGCCACATCTGTGGCGGCCTGGGGACGCGGTCCGGACGTTTGCAGCGATAGTAATGAGAAAGAAGGAAAAGGATAGGGAGAGGGCGCCCGAAGCGCACCCGATGTGGCGCGCTCGCACGGGGCGCCGCAGACTGGCGCACGTGCACCTTCTGCCTCCCTAACCGGGGCCTCCGGGTGGGGGCACAGTGGATCGCCCCCCACCCAATGGAGATCAGGTCCCGAGGAGTCGCCGTCCACGCACACGGCGAAACATAGGAGATCCCGGGGTGGGGTACGGGGATGTCTCACCCCACACGGCATCTGAGGGGAAGCGACGTCCTGCCGGGTGCTCACGGCAGGACGTCGAGTGCTCGTAAGGAGCCTGAGGAGAGGAGGAGGGCCTCCTCGTCTGCGGCGTCTGTACAAAGTCGTCTGCACAAAGCTTAATAACAAGAGTCTGGCCAACGCCAATATTATATTATTTCCCTCCAGGAAAGTGGTGGAGGCACGACTTAGCACTGGGCTGAAATGATTGTGATAACTTAACACGTGTGAACCCACTACTATTCATAACATGTTATAAGCCACATTGCCCCATAGAGATACACCGCGCAGAGTTCGGTAATATCGCTCATTATTACGAGGCCCCTAGCGGGCTGTCCTTTGCTTCATTGTGCGATACTTCATATGTAGGTAATCAAGTTTTATGTGTTCCGGTTTTATTCATTACGAGAAGCAATTCACTCATAAGAGTTTGAGAAAAATATCGCCACTGGTTGAGTGGTCGAGGAAATATTTATCCGTTCTCTTTAACGGTGGTGACGGAATACATTGCGTTTTCATTCTAAGGGTGTCGTAAGATTCGACAATAGGAAATGACAAGGCCGAAAACCTTGCTGCAAGAGAAGGAAAACTTGAATCGAAACCCTTTGCCAACCCGCCTGGCCAGCGATGCACAGTAGGCTAATTACCCTCCATGTCGTGGGGAGAGGCTCGACTCATCAGTGGGTCATTTATGGGCTGAGTTGTAGTAGTAGTTCTTTTTAGTTTAGGACACATACTTACTAACTTCTTAGCCGACAACTAATAAATAAATAATAATAAATATCCTTGGACATTTCACACAACGCCATCTCGTCCCAAGCTAAGCAACTTAATGCTTGTGTTATGGTAACGAGATGGCTGATAAACTACTTATATACATTTTTTTTTGTAAATACATACATATTATAGATAGAAATGACACCCAGACTCCGAGCCAGTGCCTCTGGTTTAAACAAAGACACTCGCCCGACCCCGGAATCGAACCCGGGACCCGTTGATCCAAAGGCGGCACATCTAACCACTAGACCAACGAGGCAGTCAAAAACTGACCAACTGCAAAGCGACCTCCGCCAATTACATGAAAGACAATTATCCTACTATGCCAGGCTGGCCAGACTGGTTGCCACATTGGTTCGTATGAAGGCTTCCTTCTCTTCCAGCTAGGTTTTCGGCGTTTCAATTTACTTAAGCCGGTTCTACCGCACCCTCTGAATAGAATTTGGTGACATAGGCTGACATCATCATCACTATCACTACATAGTATAAAACAAAGTCTTCGTCGTCTGTCTGTCCCTTAAAGCTTAAATCTTTAAAACTACACAACGGATTTTGAAGCGGTCTTTTTTAATAGATAGAGTGTTTCAAGAACAAGGTTTATCTATACTAATATATAAAGCTGCAGAGTTTGTTTGTTTGTTTGTTTGAACGCGCTAATCTCAGGAACTACTGGTCCGCTTTCAAAAATTCTTTCAGTGTTAGATAGTCCATTTATCGAGGTCCATTTATCGATATAGGCTATATTTATTTTTTCAAAAGAATTAGGGATCCGTATGAAAATTGCGATTTTGTAACCCAAGGTGTAAAATCGAAAACCTATTTATGCGTGCGCTGCAAAAACGAATGACAATAGAACAAAATGAAGTACTACGAGTTTGTAGGTCTTATTAAAGTCGAGAGCACATATCTAACTATCATAGTTTAGTCACAATAACCACTTTTATATTCATAAAAAAAAATGCATAGAGATAAGCACGGGTTCGAAGTCCACGCGAGCGAAGCCGCGCCCAAAAGCTAGTATGTATAATACATGGATAATTGCACCCGTGCGTAGCCGGGCCGTTAAGTACTATAACTGCACAGACGAAGTCGAGGGCGTAAGCTACTTGAATAAAAAGAAACCCATAAAACTTCATTGCCTCACTATCGAGGAGCTTCCGCATTTGAAATCATTAGATACGATAATACCATACCGTGCCCGTACCGTATAGTGAACCGCAATACCCGTACTGAAAAGCTACGCACGAATCTAATCGGCGAATGAAGGTATATCTAGACCAAGAGTCGTGACGGAATAGTTCATGTCATACGCTGTGTTTCACATTGTGTTTTTTTTAATGAAAAAAACCTACACTGGGTATGCATGTATCGCGGGGGCAGTTTGTTCCACCCAGATTCCGAGCAAGTACTTTTGACCAAATACATGGAGGGTACTTTCTTCTCTTATAGCTAGGTTATCGGCCTCGTCAATTCCTTGTGTCTACTTTTACGACACCCTCAGACTGGTGTCGTAATAGTTAATACGTCACCACACCGACTCTCGCGATATCTCTGAGATCTAGTGGAACAGAACGAGAATCGTTTGGTCAGTTTTCATGCCACGAACTCTATCGACTGATGTGCAAATTAACACAGCACACCAAAATTATAACAAATCAATGAATCGTCTATATATTCAGCCTACAATACTACATATTTTATTAGTGTACATATAACAAAAGGATTCATGCCTCTCGCACTACTAGTACATTGTTATTTTATGCACCCCAAGAGTTTTTACTTCGCGAATAAAGAAGTATAAAGGACTCGGCAATCGCTTCCGTTTTAATAATAGATACGAAGTTTGTTGCTTCGTGGATATTGTCTGCGATATTCAGCTGCTTAGGTGAGCAAGAAACGAATAAGAGTGAACATTCGAACAAAGGATGGTACCGTAATATTTGTTCTGCCAAGCCAAAAGATTTTCAACCTTATGGTATTTTTTTTTAATCAGCCATTAGTTTCCACTGCCAAACAGCTGGCCAGTGGCTATGCATCCATGGGGCAAGGAACTTCGCAAAACACGGTCTTGCTAAGAAATACTCCCGGCAAAATAGAGCGCTAGATGACATTAAGAATGAGTGACCTTGTAAATCCAGGATGCTAGCCCCATGTGTTATTAGATTACCTAATATTTGTTGCTACATGATGACATATGGCACAGAGTCCTGGTCGCTCACTATGGGCTCCATCAGAAGGCTCAAAGTCACCCAAAGGGCAATGGAGAAGGCTATGCTTGGAGTTTCCTGCGAGATCGTATCAGAAATGAGGATACGCAGGAAAACCAGGGTCACCGACATAGCCCACAGGATTGCCAAACTTAAGTGACATAGGGCGCGGGACCGACGCCCGATGGGGTAGAAAAGTCCTCGAGTGGCGACCGCGTTCCGGAAAACGCAGTGCTGGCAGGTCTCCCACATGGTGGACCGACGACCTGGTTAAGGTCGCTGAAAAGCGGTGGATGCGGGCGGCTTAGGACCGGCCTTCCTAGAAAGCCTATGCCCAACAGTGGACGTCTTTAGGCTGAAATCATGATAATGATAAATAGGACCGCCAAAACATTATAATATGCAAGGATCGTGAAAATCCTCAGTTTCACATCACTACATGAATAAAATACCTTTCTAATATTGTGAGTTCGCCAGGCGTCATATGCAGCCCACTATTATTTCAACTATGAAATCCTACGAGCTACATCGGTCGCTTTCGGTCTTACAGAAATATGTATGTGGCCAACACAAAAAAAAACTCTGAGATAATCTGATACTCGCAGCATTCTTCAGTCGCCTAATTTCTTGCCGGCTCCCTTCTGTGGAGCTATATTCCCAACCGTGCACAACGTTTAAAATAAATAAATAAATAAAATTATATTCAAATATAGTTACTTTTGAATTTGAATGCATTCCATTGTCTATTAAATGAATATAAATAGACAATTTTAATTCCTTAAAAAATCATAAATATCGTTTATTTTTTAATTACCCTGTCTTCCTATTTTAACAATGGGAATTTGATTGAATTACCAAAATTAATAAAAACATCGCCCGACTCTCCGGGGTATCGACTAATCGAATGAAACCATCATTAATCTATATATATTTCCGGGCTTAAGCTATTTGTTTCCATTGCATTAGTAAAAATTGGACATCATTAACGTCAATAACATTTTGAGTACAAAAAATGTGTTTTATATCAGACAATAATACAATACAGCAAATAGTTTTTTTAACAAATCAAATTGTCCATGTGGTCATGGATTTAGAATACTTAATGTCACCCTCACATTCCATACTAAGGGTGTCGTATGAGAAGACAAAAGGAAATGACTATGCCGCAAGAGAAGGAAACTTTGAAAAATAATTCTGTCCCATACTACCTGGCCAGCGCAGCACAGTAGGCTAATTACCCTTCCTCCATGTAAATGGGAGGGCGCCTCACTCAGCGGTCGGTCATTTGTGGGCTTAGTAGTTTACGTGGTAAATCACTATCACTACATAGTATAAAACAAAGTCGCTTTCCGTCCCTATGTATGCTTAAATCTTTAAAACTACGCAACGGATTTTGAAGCGGTTAATTTTTTAATAGATAGTGTTTCAAGAGGAAGGTTTATAAGTATAATACATGTATAATATTGTAGAGAAACACTGATAAATTAGAGGTTTATCATTGCCCCTGTGCGAAGCCGGAGCGGGTCGCTAGTAGTATTATAAAAAATACATTTGGCCCTTGATTTTCATCAGGTGACGGATTCATATAAATCCTCTCAGGGAATGTCGAGTACTATTGAGCCCATAGATGACCCACTGTTGAGGCGGACCTCCTCCAGTTACACGGAGGGTAATTAGCCTACTGTGCCAGACTGGCTAGACGGGTTAGCACAGATTTCCGTATCAAGTTTTCCTTCTCCTGCTCCTATGTTATCGGCATTGACATTTCCTTTTGTCAGCTCTTACGACACCCCATGGATGGAATAGGGTGGTAGCACTATGTACTCTAAATCCGGTAGCACACGGACAAAATCGAACTCGAATCTATATCGGGCTGGAATCTAGTACCTATATACATATAATAATGTGTAGATGCATATTACCCTGATATTCTTATGGCAGGCCACCCCTGCATCTAAGATGGCTGACAATAGGGAGATATTGGTATTCCACGGCACATCGCCACTATTGTCAAGCGGCTAATGACGTGCTACTCAAATCTGTAAATGGGTATTGATGTCGTTTTATCGATAAATACTATAGTAAAGAGGAATTTGGGAGCTTCGTAAAACAAATTCGTCACACTCCTAGCAGTCGTCTCACACATTTCATACACAATTCCTCAATCCTACAATCCCTCCATCTCCCTTGATCGCTCACAATCTCTGCGTCCACTCACATTCATGCTGGAACTACCACCGGTTCAGAAAGCTGCTCTACAGAGAAGAACCGGCAAGAAGCTCTGTAGTTGCTTTTTTAAAAATTATTCTCATTTTTACCACAGAAAGAGTATTTAAGCATTAAGCGAAAGAATATAATATATGCTTGTGTATGTCAAATATATGGTAGTGTATGTAATGTTTTAAGTGATTTAATGTACTATTTATGCATAATTATTTTTCACTTCAGTAGCTCAAACATGTAGGTTTTGCTCACTGAGTGAGACAAAGTAACTTTTTAATTATAATTCTAAACATTGACACTCTATCTCATTCCCGCCAATAGAAAAGAGAGAGAAAAAGCCTCAGCACCAACAGCTCCGATTTTGAATTCGACCTCAAAGACAAACACGTTCGGAATTTCATTAGTTAGTAACTAAAGAAATTTAGCAAAAATGCGAGGGCTGACATTGAATTTCGAGTAAACGAAGGAATCAATGATCGAATCACGAGCGTAGCGAGCGATTCTAAAGTTGATTCCTTAATATTTGCATTCATAATACATAAAGTCCTCAACTTCACTTCTCTTTAAAAACTATAAGTATGGAAAATTTCATACGTCTCCGTACGGGCAATTTTCGTAAAAACGGTAAAATTTAATACTTAAATAAGGCAAGTCAGTTTTTTCTTGCCTATTTAATAAAAAGGGACCCAGTAACACCGACTTATTTCCAGAATCAAAGTATTCTATAAATATTCTAGACTTAAATCGAATCTCAGTACCAAATTTAATCAGGATCCGTAAGTCGCGGTGTCTTGATAAACCAAGAAACATGCAGCTGACTTTCACACATGATGACACAAAATGTATAATTCAATTTAGCGACATTAAAAGTAGGAAAGGTTTGCAAACTAAAATTGGTAAGATAAGGTACAAAACAAATACTCGTCGATAATACATTATAAAGTTTTCACGTAAAACCGCGGAAGTGGCGCATCCTCTCGTGATGGGTGATCAAACGGTCGTAAAGCATGAGCACAAAACATTTTTACTGCGGAATACTTGTTTTATGGTGTTTTTACTACAACTTATCATTTTTCCCATAAACTGCGCTTAATGGATTCATCGCGACTGTCTACCGTCGCGGAGAATTTATTATCTGTTTGAGAATGTATGAAAATGGTATAAAAATATTTTAATCCTAATAAAATCTTCTTCTTCTTCTCAGCCCATAAATTACCCACTGCTAAGTCAGGCCTCCTCCAACTAAAAGGAGGGTTAGCCTACTGTGCCATGCTGGCCAGGTGGATTAATTCTTTTTCATATTTCCCTTCTCTTGCGGCTTAGTCATTTCCTTTCGTCATACGATACCCTCAGGGTGAAATGGGGTAGTGACATTAGGTATTTCAAATCCGTGACCACACGGCCAATTTGATTTTGTAATTAGGTTTTCTGATAAGATCAAGTCTTTAACATTCACAATTTTCTATGACAGTTCGTTTTCTGAATTCAGTTTTAATCATGTGAGAATGTGGAAACCTCTTGTTACCTATTCATTATTTTAGTCCTGCACTGATAAAATATCAAGAAAATATAAATTATAACTTTATTAATCGGGCAAAATGGTTTATCACTATAGAAGAAGAGCTGTCGAGTTCATTACCTGTATCACCACTGACAAAGTTCTTTATATAAGTAGTATGTAGTAAGTGTAGCATATTATATAAGATATTATTTATAGATTTTTTGGTGGGGTGGCACGGCGTAAATAAACGAGATAGAGATATTAGATATAAATGGAGAAATAAACAACTTTAGGCGTATAAATATACCTGAAATAGCAAATAACTAGGAATTTTGAGGATAAGAGAAATGCCCACGAACTTTCGCATATTTCTGACTAATAAATAGTTACCAGCTCTTCGTCTCACCCACCGCAACGTAGGACGAAACTTCCATGTAAATAGTTGGAAAGTTACGTGGTGTTTGAGCGGGTAATCCGTAAAATGTCTTTATGTCGCTGTTGTGTGTGGATAAGATATTTCACTGCGAACGTTTAATGTATCATAAACTCGAGACCAGTACAGGGAAAGTTATGTAGTTTAAAACGGTTTAAAAGATTTCTAATCGGTTTTTCGTTAAGTTTGTGCAGAACAAATTTATAGAATTACTAGCGACCCGGCCCGGCTTCGCATGGGTGTAATTATGCATGTATTATACATATAAACCTTCCTCCAGAATCACTCTATCTATTACAAAAAACCGTTTCAAAATCCGTTGCGTAGTTTTAAAGATTTAAGCATACATAGGGACGGACAGACGACGACTTTGTTTTATACTATGTAGTGATAGTGATGATAATGATATTGGTAATGATGATGTATCAGACACATGGTATCACCTTATTCGGAAAGTTAAGAATAAGCCAGGGGCGTAGCTACCGCCGTATCAGCCGTATCAATTATACGGCGCCCCCGGGCCATGAGGGCCCCACCGTGCGTAAGCAAAAATTAGTACTTAAAAACTTCCCAAATTTTTTACTATTTCAGAGGCTGAATCATTAGAAAATCCAAAGTCATCATCAGCTATAAATAATTTAATAAATCAGTTTGCCGAAAAAAGGCAAGGAGAGTGAATATTTAATATAAATTGAATGAAAAATTTTTGGAAGTTTTTTTTTTCTTTTGTGAGAAATACCCCTCATAAGGGCCGGCAAATATTTTTTATACGGGGCCCCACCAAGGCACGCTACGCCCCTGGAATAAGCATACGTCCAGCCGTGTGGTAACGGATTTAAAATACACAATTTCACCAGCCTACACTATACTGAAGGTGTCGTAAGAGAATGAAAACTTTGTACTAACCCTATGCCAACCCGTCTTGCAGCGTGGCACAAAAGGCTAAATATTTGTAGTTTTTTTCAAGTCAGGCCTCTTTCCGTGGGTTTCGTATCAAGTTTTCCTTCTCTTAAAGCTCACTTTTCGGCCTTGTCATTTCCTTATATCAGCCCTTACAATACTGTCAGGATGGACATAAAGTTACTCACACACATAAATTAAACATCACCTGAGGATATTTAAAGCAACATGTGACGGAAAACTTGTGACATGTTGTAACTTGTATTCCAAATTAGACACTTTGTTTTGTTAATATTCATAAATTCAGAAAATATTGTCTTTATTACAACACTTTAGCACTCACGGTAATTTCTAGCAAAACTCCCTCACTTAACGTAAGTCGACAGTGTTCTGCGAGTCATATGCGACCTAAAGTTATAAACTCTATTCTATGGAACCACGAAACCAGCGTCACTCTTTTGTAGGTCTAATCATCATCATCATTTTAGCCTAAAAATTACCCAATACTGACTTAGGCCTCCTTCAAATTCATGGAAGGAAATTTGCCTACTGAGGAGTAGTAAATATCTGGTTCAACGTCTGTGTAGTGAAGGATTTATAATACACAATGTCACTAGCTGTCATACTATCCTGAGAATATCAGAAATTGATACGAAACCCTGTGCCAACCCGTCTGGCCAGCGTGGCACAGTACCCTTCGTGTAACTGGAGGAGGCCCGACTCAGCAGTCGGTCATTTATGGGCTGCAATGATGATGATGATGAAGAATCATCACTATCACTACTCACTACTTAATATAAAACAAAGTCGCTGTCGTCTGTCCGTCCCTATGTATGCTTAAATCTTTACAACTAAGCAACGGATTTTGAAGCGGGTTTTTTAATAGACAGAGTGATTCAAGAGGAAGGTTTATATGTATAATACATTGATAATTGCACCCGTGCGAAGCCAAGGCGGGTCGCTAGTGAAAAATAAAACCTCATCTTAGTGGCCCTACATTGAGCAGACGAGCTAATTCCTGTCTCGCAGTATGAATATTCCTTCATGTAGTTACTCAACTTAAGCCTCTAGACGTCTATTAAAGACATTTGACGCAACATGAATAGAGCAGGATTGAGATTACTCCAACTTTGACTTACTTAAAGTTACCAAGTAAATGCGTTGTCGTTATGAATAGTGCCTCGTGTAGGCATTTTAGGCTATGGTGGCGGTAGGCTATGGCGGCAATGTGATGTAAATAGATATTTGTTAATAGTAATAGTAGTAGTGTGGGCTAATGATGATGATGAGATTTAACGCCATAATTGGGTCAAAACTACTGGAGCAAGTCCCTAAAACTGGAATCATATAGATTCAACATCATCACTATCTTAGCCTTTAAATGACCCGCATATGAGTCCGGCCTCCTCTAAGTTTATGGAGGGAAATAACCCTCCCCTGCCACGCTGGCACATATTTTGTATCTATGTTGTGTGTCCCTTAGTCGCATCTTAGAATAGAATAGAACATGCTAACGTATAAGTTTTTTTTCCGTTTGTTGAATGATTTATAATACTGTGGCACCTTATCAAAAAGGAAATGACAAGGCCGAAAACCTAGTCGCAAGAGAAGGAAAACTATATACAAAAATCTAAACCAACCCGTCTGGCCAGATTGACACAGTAGCCAAATTACCTTCAATGTAGCTGGAGGAGGCCCGACTCAGTAGTGGGTCATTAATGTACTGAGAACTTGTAGTAGTAGAAGTTTTATCAAACCGTACTTTAAGAAGCAATTCATCTCCTAGATTTCCAGACATGTGAAAATGCGATATTCCTAAAGTGAAAATTAATATCGTTGGCACCACTCATGCGTCCGCTTGCCTTTATGAAAAATATTCCAGTTATTTATTCGTGAGGGCATGCACCCCTTTCGGCGTCACCGAGATATGTGGTGTATTCTATGACACTGACAGTTGAAGTACTTTGACCTCGTAAATCTATTATATAAAATTCTCGTTCCGCAGTGTTTGTGTTTAAAGTCCTCCGAAACGGCTCGACCGATTCCCATGAAATTTTGTGTGTATATTCAGAAGTCTGAGAATCGGACAATATAAATTTTTATTCCACTATTTTTTAGACATTTTTTTTTATAATATACATACAACCCAATATTTTCACCCCTCTACGATCAACCCCTATATTAATAACTAGCTTTTGCGCGCGGCTTCGCCCGCGTGGGCTTCGAACCCGTGCATATTTTTTATGAACATAAAATCGGTTATTGTGACTAAACTATGATAGTTAGATATGTGCTCGCGCGACTTTTTGTAGATCTTTATAAGACCTACAAATCCGTAGTACATCGTTTTGTTCTATTGTCAATAGTTTTTGCAGCGCACGTATAAATAGGTTTTCGATTTTACACTTTGGTTTACAAAATCGCAATTTTCATACGGATCCCTAATTCTTTTGAAAATAAAATATAGCCTATAACCTTCCTCGATAAATGGACTATCTAATACTGAAAGATTTTTTGAAATCGGACCAGTAGTTCCTGAGATTAGCGCGTTCAAACAAACAAACAAATAAACAAACAAACAAACTCTGCAGCTTTATATATTAGTATAGATTAATAGAGATATTTATTTAGCTAAACAACTTTTGCCGGGTCAGCTACTAAAATATAAACTTTCTTCACTTAACCTATTGCCTAGGAGTTAGAATACACAATGTCACCAATCCACACCATCCTGAGGGTGTCGTAAAATTCGACTAAAGGAACGCAAGATGCAGACCACCTAGCCATAAATAACTTGATACAAACCCTGTGCCAGCCAATCGTGCCAGCGTGGCACAGTGGACAAATTAACCTCCATAATTTGGAGGAGGCCCGATTCAGTAGTGGGTAATTTATTGGCTGTAATGATGATGATTGGTGACTATATCATCAGTGTAACAACGTCAATGGAAAGTTCAAAACTATTGACATACTGAAGCATAATTAAACTAACAATTTATGACAACACTACTTACCAGCCAAACGGTCTGGCCAGCGTGGCAAAGGCTTCCATATCAAGCTCTCCTTCTTAGCGGCTTGGTTATCCTTGCAATTTCTTATTAACAAATCTTACGACATCCTCAGAATGGAGTGGCACAATGTATTCTAAATTCGTCACCATACGGAGAATATTAACAGCAAAAACATCTGAGATGACTGACTCCCAGCAACAGCACCTGTTCACAAGCATGACACATGTGGCAGCCATATGTCACCCTCCTCGACCTTTTCAAAGAAGGAACGTCACACAGAATGATCCTGACGTAATCTTGAGTCCTGTCCCCCTGTCCACGTGATGACGGATTTAGAATACATTGTGTCACCACCCCAATCAAACCTGAGGGTGTCGTAAGAGCCGACAAAAGGAAATGACACGGCCGATAACCTAACCGCAAAAGTTGGTACAGGATTTCGTATCAAATAATCCTTTTTTTTAAACGAAACCCTGTGCCAACTCGTCTGGCCAGCGTGGTACAGTAGACTGATTACCCTCCAAGTAACTGGAGCAGGTGCGATATAGCAGTGGGTTATATATGGGCTGAGAAGTCGTAGTAACCATCTTTCCAAATCAACCTCCGCAAGCAACCAACTTCAATTAAATCAATAAATATCCTTGGACATTTCACACAACGCCATCTCGTCCCATGCTAAGCAACTTAATGCTTGTGTTATGGTAACGAGATGGATGATAAACTACTTAAATAATTTTTTTTTTCTAAATACTTACATATTATAGATAGAAAACACCCAGACCCGGAACAAATACTTGTAGGTCATACAAATATTTCTTCCGTGCGGGGATCGAACCCGCGACATTTAATTGACTACATAAATTATTTTCACTGGAAAGGTCGCGCCTACCGATTTACCTTATCTCGGAGTCATAATTTACATTCGACTCATTAAATATTCAATTTCAAATTTCTTACTCACAGCTTATATAAAAAAAGCAGCTTAAGACCAGCAGCAGGATACTTACTGGGTTGGGGAGTGAAACTCGTGGCCCTGTTTCGGGCAGTCGAGGGACAGCGTAAGTGGGTAGGTTGGGGCGCAACCCGGAGTCCCACATAACCCGGCTGGCTGTCGGTCGGGTATCCATGAGGATTTCCAACGTAAAAAAAAAATTATTACCTGGTTTCTTTAGATCTTTAGTGTTGTTTAAAAACATACAAAATCCACGGACAGCTGATACGAGTATGCAATGCAATTATTTATTATTGACTAGCTGTACCATCCGCGCGTTGCTACGCTTCTACCTAAAATAAATTTGAAGGAACGACATTACACAAAAAACAAATTGTCTTTGTTCAGAAACCTTCGTGGGCTCATGCACAACACTTTGCTGAATATCATCACATCAAATGCATAGTTTACGATTCTATAAAGGACATACAGACAAACATTCATTTGTATATACATATATGATTATAATACCTCAACTCTAATAAAACTATATGCTGTTAGACGCAACGTTGACTTTGAATTGGGCTAAATATCAATTTAGTTTTTTTACGCGACATAACTATTAACAGATCGTTGCATCTTGATTCATAACTTCGGCCAATAAATGACCCACTACTAAAGAGAAATTAGCCTACTGTGGCACGCTAGCAAGACAGGTCAGCACAGGGTTTGTATCAAGTTTTCCTTCATTTGCGGGTCTGTATCTTGTGTTCCTTTAGGCGCCTTTTACGATACTCTCAGGATGGTTTGGATTGGTTGCTTGGTGACATTTTCTATTCAAACCCCGTCAAAGTCGTCCCGTCACTTTCAAAACTATAGTTAGTAACTATAATTGTTTGATCTAATCTTATTTAAATGTAGAGGTAAAATTTACTTATAATATTTTTGGTCTAACTAAAACAAACAGACTAAAACAGATGTTGTTTTTTTAGTTTATGACATTGTAAGGTGCCTTATAAGACAGTCATCACCATCATTTCAGCCAAAAGACGTCCACTGCTGGACATAGGCGTCCCCCAAAGATTTCCACAAAGGCCGGTTCTGGGCCGCCCGCATCCATCGTTTTCCACCGGCGACCTTAACCAGGTCATCGGTCCACCGTGTGGGAGGCCTACCAGCACTGCGCTTTCCGGAACGCGGTCGCCACTCGAGGACTTTTCTGCCCCATCGGGCATCGGTCCTGCGCGCTATGTGCCCTGCCCACTGCCACTTAAGTTTGGCAATCTTGTGGGCTATTTCGGTGACCCTGGTTTGCCTGCGTATCTTCTCATTTCTGATTCGATCTAGCAGGGAAACTCCGAGCATAGCCCTCTCCATTGCCCTTTGGGTGACTTTGAGCCTTCTGATGGATATAAGACAGTGTTACACGCCCATTTATAAACATTTCTTATACTTTTTTCCACATCACATAGACAAAAATATGTTTTCAAAGTCGTTTCCACACCGCGCAGTCAACTTATTGACAAGCCATCTCGTAATATGGCCGCCGCAAGGTTGAAGTCTTTTATGCAATACGATGAAAATTGAAAATCTCTCCGTTTGAAGATCAAAAGGTCCCATAACCTTTGAGGATTTACCATACGAAGTTCCGTATCGATGCTTCGACAATATTTGATACGACAAAATAGGTCTAGATCGCGACTTCGCCTGCCTGTTTCTATCCGTTCTATTAAGTGTTACTATTGAAAATGTGTCGAAAAAGGTGACTTAATTTGCTAAATACCCTCTTTAAGAATAGAAGTAAACATAAGAACGGAAAACGGCTTTATAATTTCAATTAAACGTACCAAACCTGCTTTAAAATAAAAGCCGTAGTCATTTAGGTCAAAAATTATAGCAACTGTCTATTTTATTTTTTTAGTTAGGTGAATGAAATTTCATCATCAAAATTCATTATTTATTTCAATCATCATTATGATTATTTATTTAGCGCCGCTTATTTAAAGAAATTATCCACTGACCAAAATTTATGTAGATAAAATAATCGAACAACACAACTGCACATAAAAATATAATCATTGTTCATAACAATATTCTTTGAAAAACGTCCATATTGTTGTTGACAAACTGTTAAGCCCCCGACACGAACACTATGACAACATCAAAATATATATGAAACCGGCGCCTTATTTACCAATCAACATTCACTGGGGCGATTGATTGAATGCCGAGTAAAACAAATATACGTAACATGGTACTATGACATTCAAAATACAGCGATATTTAAAATTTAGCGCAATTCATCGACATTTCCAAAGATACGATGAATACACAGGTCTAGGGAGATATCGCGCAATGGATATTGTTTTGATTGAATAATTCTATATTTAGGTTGTATTTCTGATGAATTGGTGAAACGTCGATGTTGTTGAAGCTATCAAACTTGCATACCACGTTACTAGTTTGCAATAGTAATTTAAAGTTTGATCGAAATCAAAAAAAAATCGAACCGTCAGCACGATCGTTTCGGATGGAAATATTTCGATGTTTCGATATATTCAAAGTTCGAATAAAATTTTGTTGAGTATGCAATTCGATTTTGCGAAAATATTTGTAATACCTATTATTTCTATAGGATAATAAAAGAACGATTTATAATATTTAGAATAAAATTTTACTCCCGCCGGATTCATGGAAAGAAACTACAGGGAGTAGACTGGAATTAGCAATGCAGAACAGCTATTCCAGATGGCCAAAGATAGGACGTAATTTTTAGAAATGACGGCCAATCTGTATATGTAGAGGCACTTTATGAAGAGGAAGATAGAAAGTATGAGTTTGGTACTAGTACCAATTTTTTTAAAACTACTTTTAATCTTTTCTCCAATTGCCGTGGTAACTATCTTCTATCTTATTGAAACGATAGGGAAAATAGGTAATATTGTAAACCTAAAAGAATTATGACCCACGCGGGTCTTCAACGTTGCCGGAATTGCCTTATGAGCAAAATATTTTTACATTCTCATCAACTGACTCCAAAATTAAAAACCTAATTTACTTACAATTCTCACAGTCCCTCACATTCTCCATATATATTTTATTAATTAGGTTTGGTTTTTTTCTTTCATCCAATAATAACTCATTACTACTTCGAGCCTATTCTAATTTGAAGGAAGATATCAGCCCACTGTGCCACGCTGGGTCGACACGACAGCAGAAATGTAATTAATAAATTAGCTCAAAAACATTTCCATCCAAAAACCAAACTCAATACCTATTTAAAATATAAACACTTTACTTAATCATCAAATAAATATTGATGAAGCAACTTACATAATTTATTAGCTAACTCAACGATGCAACTCACGTTAAATATTAAAGGCGGACAGTATACTTATTTTATTATCTTCTATACATCAACTGTAACCAACAACTTCATTCGCCATCAACTGGTCGTACCGGGCTGTAACTCACCCACAATGCCACAGTGCAGTAATATCTTGATGGTATGATTTCTATTATCGTTATTACTATTTCTACTAAATTAAGCCCTTAGATGACCCACTCCTGAGTCGAGCCTCCTCCAGTTAGGTGGAGGGTAATTGTCATTGCTTTTTACATAAATATATATTAATTTATTAAATAGGACCGCAATATAATGACAAAAAGAATGACAAGCCCTCTGAGTTTCTTGCCAGTTCTTCTCAGCAGTGGTCGCGTTCCGAACTGGTGGTAAAGTAAAATAAATAAATCATAATTTATTACGTTGTTTTGTATATATGTCGGAGATAGCGACGGCTGAGCGATAGAGTCGTCATCATCTTGACTTGGTACGAGGTTTATTACTTGTAACTTTATAATTCACAATATTAACCACAGTATAAATAACAATGTTCAGTTAACACACTTAGATAGACAAACCGACAGGTTCGCAACGGAGAAGTGTCTCGGGCCGTGTCCCAACGTCGACTGACTGATCGAGCCAACCTCACTTTCCATTACGACTCTGTCCACGTGCCGCCATTGCAAAACAACTGACGTCACCGCGTTTGCCGCACTACTGTGTTAACAATCAATTGAGAAACTTAATAAAACGATATCGTTATCCACGACACGGCCAGCCTGACGAAGCACACGTCCTCGTGTGTACTTGTAACAAAATAACCAACTGAGGCACATTTTCACGTTCGGCCAACCTGACGGTAATGTTCCGTAATCGTATCTTAAGAATCAAGTTAACAGAGATCACGTTAGCATACAAATAATTTTAACAACTTTAACACGAAAGATTCCTCTAAGCCCATAATCTTTAAATCTCAATACTGATACTTTAAAACAGTAGGTTTAAAGTAATAATTACACAACACATGGCCCAGCTGTCCCAGCAGCTAGTGACAATTCACATGTCACCCATATCGTCATCGCTCCAAGCGATACGACCAACACTTTAACTAGAGTTCACGACTCCCAGTACACAGGACCATACAAATAGTCTCTCTCGAGACCCGGGTCCCCGCCACACCACTAGCTGCCCATCGCGCTCTGTACAACTCCCAGAGTTGCAGTTACGACTACAGACTAGTGCGTGTAGTGCGACCTAGCCAAGGTATGTGTTCTTTTTTACTGTTGGAGGCAACCTCACCATCTTCATCAGACAAATTTAACTCAACGGGCACACTGCTTAGTGGAATCTCCTTATACAGTCGTGAGCGTATTTTTATGTTCTATTACCGGTCAAAGATTTCAGCAAATAACGATCATCATCAAGTAACTCCACAATTTTTAACGGTCCCTTGTATTTCGCGTCTAATTTAGTTTGGTTTCTCTTCGTTCTGAATTTAAACTAAATTACCAACATCAAACTTTACCACTTTAACTTGTAGTTTTATCAAATTTTACTTTTTCGTAACTGGCACTATTTTCTATGTATGTGGCCGCTTGCTCTCTTACTAATGTCTACTGCCGGTCCGGAATCATTCAAAGTTAATAGGTTAAATGGTCTAGCTAAAGGTCCTATCAGAAACTCGAGTGGACTCGCTTGTATTACACGGTGGACAGAGGAATTCAAAACTAATTGCACGTCTTCTAACGCTTCATGCCGGGACCTATCAGACGCTTCTATCGCGGTCAGCATACTTTTTAACGCGCTCATTGTTCTTTCTACTTGGCAATTAGCGCGACTTGAACCCGTAGCTATCAAACGTAATGAAACTGACAAAAAAACTTTGAATTCTTTGTTGGCAAAGCATCGTCCCAGATCTGCAATTACTTACTGGAGCTCCAACTAAAGACGCTTGATTTAAGGGATTTAATTGTGCTAGCCAAATCTATTCTCAGGGTATGATACAAGGGAACAAATTTTGTGACCGCATCAATTAAAACTATGACGTACTCCTTGCAATCGCTTTTCCACTTAATTTGCCAGTTAAGTCAACGTGCACAGTATGCCACGGGATACTAATCTTAGGAATTGGATGAAGTCCCGCTTGTGGGGGACCTGATTGCGATTGAGATAGTTTACAAGTAATACAACCATAGACAAACTTACGAACGCACTTAGCCATGTGCTCGAACCAATAGTGATCAACCCTGTATATTTGGCCACCTCGCCCTTTATAGTTCACAGAGCCACCTCGCCCTTGACTGTATATTTGGCCACCTCGCCCTTTATAGTTCATAGAGCCACCTCGCCCTTGACTGTATATTTGGACTAACTGCTACAACAGTCAACATATTTTTGAGGGTGCTCATAACTCTTTCCACTTGGCTTCGGCGCAACACAATGTTTGATGAGAGAGCACTCTGCACCAGAATCAGAATAAAATGGATACGACTCACAAGCGTTCATCAGCGCACCGCTGGGATTGCTAACATAGCAAGCTTCCACATCCTCTCGTCACTCGCCGCCGCCGCAGGCGCCGCTCCGAACCGCCTGCGCCTACCGCCGCGCCAGCTCCTCCGCTGTTGCCACGTTGTTGCCACGTGGACATCTCGCTGCCAAATGTCCGGCGCTGCCGCACCTGAAACAGACTAAGTCCGACCGCGGCCGCGGCCCCGCAGAGCCTGACGCTGAAGTGTGCAGTGGCAGCACTAGCTGCCTTGCCTTTCACCGCCAATTTGATGCTCGGTGACCCATTCCACCGCAGCTGTGACATTCCACAGTTGCCGACCGAAAACCCGATCGCTTGAAATCTGGATCTGCTGTCCTATCGCCTCACGTTTAGGCTACCTTACCGATGCAAATCAAGGCATACAATAGCTCCATAATCTTGGAAAACTTTGCTATAAACTGGCGAAAATACGACGTCAGACCGATGAACCGTCAAGCTAAACAAGCACAGCAATCTAAACTTCGTATCGCAAGTAATTAACAGGTAAACACGCAAAAGAACCTCAAATAATATTTTCTTACACCGGTCAAAATCACACTATCGTAAATTCGTATACCATACAATATACCCGAGTAATAAAATGGAAACTGCTCACCGGAGTGACGTAAAATTGCAGCTGGTGCGCTTACTACAGATCCACTCACTATTCTTTGACCTGGCTGACCACAGTACTGTTGCTCGCCTTCCTGCTGCTCCGCTCAGGGCAGTTAGACGCGTAGTGTCCTTGTCCATCACAATGAAAGCAAGTGATCCCCACTTGGTTAATCGCCGCACTATGACTGCCGCTTGTGATCTTCAGTTCAGAACAATCTTCATGTAGCTTAATGTCTCCTTTATAGTGACAATGAATCGCCATTATCGGTTATTTCCATCGCGTACAGAAGTACACACATTATCACTACACTGTTTTCTCCACGTGGGCTGACTGAGTTACATACCACTTCTGATGTCGGAGATAGCGACGGCTGAGCGATAGAGTCGTCATCATCTTGACTTGGTACGAGGTTTATTACTTGTAACTTTATAATTCACAATATTAACCACAGTATAAATAACAATGTTCAGTTAACACACTTAGATAGACAAACCGACAGGTTCGCAACGGAGAAGTGTCTCGGGCCGTGTCCCAACGTCGACTGACTGATCGAGCCAACCTCACTTTCCATTACGACTCTGTCCACGTGCCGCCATTGCAAAACAACTGACGTCACCGCGTTTGCCGCACTACTGTGTTAACAATCAATTGAGAAACTTAATAAAACGATATCGTTATCCACGACATATATGTATTCTATTAATGTGTTGACAATTTGTAAGTGTCCATTGTGTCCTATGCAAAATAAATCATTTGACTTTGACTTACAACACTATACAGCCTGATTCGGAAAACCCTATCCAAGCCGAAAGGGGGGTGTAGGATGGGTCTTGAGTAATAGATCTACGGTGACAGATTTTCTTTATCTTGGCCCATCAACGAGAAAAATGGCTTTTTCTATTTTCATTTTTAATGTCATTATCGACACCTGTACATCACTAATATGTACATTACATAATCAGCCGGCGCAGCGGTGAAGGGTCGTTTACCTCATTAGGTCAACTACCTACTCTACTACTACTCATGAGCTCCTGGTACTAAAGTTATTTGTATTAAAAATATTAAAATGTGTTCCCATTGGGTTCCGCACGTAATTATTTTATAAAATGATTTAATTTAAATATTTTTCAAGGGTTTTGCGTAAATAAATTATCAAAACTTAGAAGACATTGCTTTACGAGTAATATTATTAACCTTTGGGTCATTTGGAAATACTTCATAGTTAATAAGATGTATGGAACAAACATTATTCCGTATGGTGATGGATTTTGAATGCATAGGGTCACCACCCCATTCCGTCCTGCGGGTGTCATAAGCGCCGACAAAAGGAAATGACACAACTGAAAATCTAGCCGTAGGAGAAGGAAAACTTGATACGAAACCTTGTGCCAACCAGTCTAGCCAGCGTGGCACAGTAGGCTAACCTGTAATGAAAAGAGGCCCGACACACCAGTAGTAGTAGGCTGAATAGTAGTAGTAGTAGTATGGAACAAGTCATTTTCAGTCTTCATAAGTTTCAAAATAAATTAGGAATCATGGAGAATGTATTTGAAACCTCCATTAGCAAGTTAAAATAAAACTAAGATCTTGAAACTACCCACAATACGAAGTGAGAACTGTGGTAAGGTCAACCAATTAGGTAGGTACATATTTAGCTTTTGAACTTAAAGTCGTTTTAACGTACTTAGATGGTTTTATTAGGAACTGCTGCTGGGAATGTACTGAAAATAAAACTTAGGGATAACTATGCGATAAATTTCGGGTTTTACGATTTTGGCCAATATGTAAAGTAAATGCCATTTCTAAGCATAAAGAAATGTACGTAAACCGTCTGCTACTCTTGAATTTTGTCAGCAACCCACTTTATCACCAAAATCGCGGCACAAAAAAAGCTAATTAAGGAGAAATACTAACGTATTACCTTCTAAAATGCGTTACCCGGACATCTTGGCCAATTAGCTAACTTTTCTGCATTTATTAGAGGCGCCCCAATTTATTAGTGCCTATTTTATGAGCTAAGAGTATAAAATTGTTTAACACGCCGTGTAGTAATGGATGCGAGTACACAAAAACCCATTCCATCCTTAGGGTGTCGTAAAAAGCCTCAATAGGAACGCAAGAGTTAGTCAATCTAGGTTCAGGAGAGGAAAACTTGAAGCAAATCCCGTGAAAAGGCCTCCGGGCATATTAAAAAAACTAGCATTTTACTACAAATAAGAGTGCCTAAGTCTAAACGCAGTGCTGGTAGGCCTCCCACAAGTTGGACCCAGGAACTGGTAATGGTCGCCGGGAAACGATCCTTGAAGGAGGCCTATGTCCAACAGTGGAAGTCTTTTGGCTGAAATGATGATGATGAAAAGTACAGTTTTCGGACAAGCCACTATTTGTTTATCTTACGCAAAATGAACCCTAATCACGCACACATGGTGATGCAATGCTGTGTATTGTAATATTAGTTAAAAGTACCGCCTACTTTAAACATTGTAGATAAAGTTTATAAAATGTTGCTATCCCTTTCTCAATAGTAATATTTTCATGCCATCGACAAGGACAACATACTTCATTACTTTCGTACAAACGTGACAAAACGCGCGCACACCACACATGCGTTCAATATGATGTCAATAAAATCGTCCTTATTAATTAACGTTAAAATAGTTTATTGAATAATCTTACAATTATAACTCACACAAATAAAAATTAAAAGTACTGTTATAATTATTTTCTTTGCCTTTCTAGTACTGCCTCTGTCACTTTTTAGCACAATAATTCATTCGTATAATACCAGGACATCAGAGATCGGGCGAAGGTACGCGCCTTACGTATTGTTTCTAAAACGGTCTTAAGTATACACTGATTATTTCGTGAAATCATAATAAGGCCACGACAGCGCTGTTTGAAACCGCTCGGAAACTGAGAATCCGTTTAGTAGTTACTGGGTTCGAATCCCATCAGGGAAAATGCTTTTTGCTACTATTTTTTAAACAAATATTTAAAATATTTCGTGATAGCAGGTACATTTTTGATGGTGTTCCGAGACTAGGAATGCTTACCACAATAAAGCTAGACTAGTTATAATAAACTAAATATTATGAAATATCAATGCAAAGGAGCAGAACTCACTGGATGGTTCTCTAAGCGGTATTGTTCTTTTCGTCGTCTCAGTCCATAAATGACCCACTACTGAGTCGGGCCTCCTCCAAATTCATGGAGGGAAATTATGCCACGCTGGCAAGACGGGTTGGCACAGGGTTTGTATCAAGTTTTCCTTCTCATACGGCTAGGTGATCTGTCTCTTACGATCCTTTAGTCGCCTCTTACGACACCCTCAGGAGAGTGTGGGTTGGTTACATTGTGTATTCTAAATCCGTCATCAATATTTTTGATATTTTCTGCCATATTTTCTTGGCTTTAGTGCCAAGAAAGTCTCCCCGTTTAGTAAATTCAAAAATACGTTCAGAATGTGTGTGAAACATGCGAACAACGTGATTTCAATAAAATCATCCATATTAATTAATGTTAAAATAGTTTTTTGAATACTATTTAAATACAATTTCACACTTAAGAATTTTATGTACGGTTATAATTATTTTCTTTCCCTTTCTAGTACTGTCTCCCCCACTTTCTAGCACAATTTGAACTTCATTCATTCGTATATTAAATACCAGGACAACAGAGATCGGCGAAGGTTACGTCATGCCACATACCATGCCGCCTTACGTATTGTTTATAAAACGGTCATAATAATAGACGGCTTATTTCGTGAAATCACAACAAGGCCACGGCAGCGCTGTTAGAAACCGCTCCGACACTGGGAATCCGTTTAAAAGTTACTAGGTTCGTATCTCCAACCAGGAAATGCATTTTGCTAATATTTTTTTTCGTGAAACATTTAAAATATTTCAAAATTATTATGTTACACTTGCACAACCACAAGCCTTAAAATGTTATTCATTTTTGTTTTTCTTTTTTGTATAATAAATGCTACCACATGTACCTTGTAGTGGAGTATCGATAAGTAGGTACCATAGGTGCAACATAATGTCTTGTAAATAACGAAATAATATTTACGTTTATAATTTCATTTCACGCTTTGGGTTTAAGTTTCCGTTCATTACTCAGAACTCATCGAATCAAAAGAACGCCGCCGCGGCTAGGCGACTGTAGATTTTTTTAATAGGTTTATGAACCTATGTGTGTATGTTTACCAAATCTGGGTTAAAGTTTCGTAAACATACACACACAGGGATTTGACCGTGTGGTGACGCATTTCGAATACACAATGTCACCAACCCATACAACCATAAGGGTGTCGAAAGAGGCAACTAAAAGAACGCAAGAGGCAGATCACCTAGCCCCAAGAGAAGGAAAACCTGACACAAGCCCTGTTCCAACCCGTCTTTTTTTTACGTTGAAATTCCTCTTAGCTGTCGCTGAATACCCGACCGCTAAACACCAGCCTCCTGGGGATCGGAGAGATGGTAGTTGCGCCCCAACCTACCCACTACAAACAACGGTGTCCCTCAACTGCCCGAAAGATTACATAAAAAAAAAATAACTTAACTCCTGCCGATGGTATACTCCATGACCCTGATGGGACCTTGGCCCGCTTTTACAAGCTACCCAATCCATTGAGAGGCACGTGCGGGACATTGCACGTGCCTCCGTCAGGCGCCAGATGAAGTAGCGCCCGATCCACGCGGCGCTCCGCTGTTAGCGGCGTCAGCCCTGGTCGCCCCTCCAATGCCAGTGGCGGCAGCCTTGGCCTCAACGCCTGGCCGCCACTCCGCTCCCATCACCTCGCCGTGTGACGTGGCAGTTTAAGGCTCTCGAGGCAACTCCGAGGACAGAGGAGTTCCCGGAGCCAAAGACCACCACATCTCTGTGTGCCGCTCTTCGTCTGGCCTCATCCTGTGGGCCCGCCCGGCACGAGTGAACCTACGCCGGTATGAGCCCAACGGATTCTAAAGGCACGCAAGCCCAACACAACAAGGTAGCAGCACGGTCGAGGGGGTTCGTATCAAGCCTCCCTTCTCTTGCGGCTAGGTTCTCGGGGCCTTGTCATTTCTTTTTGTTTACGACACCCCCAGGATGGAATGGGCTGTTGACAATATGTATTTTAAATCTGTCATCACACGGACGGTACTAGGCTATCATAAATTAGTAGAGATCGGTTGCCGCTGCTAATTGAAAGAAATAGGCCGGCCGCCCTTTCAACTTTTCGCTTGTTCCGAAGAATAGATGGTTTCAAAGCATTATTGTAGATTGTTGTTTATTTTTGGGTAGGAATAAAGTTCAAAATGTTTCAAAGCAGTATGGCGGATAGGTATTTATGTTTTGGAACAGCTTTTGTTTTAGTTGCCGCCTGCCGCCGGTGAGCCCTTTGATGCAAGCCGAACCGCGCTCTTTGTTCTGACCGACACTGATCCTTTCAGTTTGGCGACTCGCTCGGCGTGATAAAATTCAGATTCCGTACAATTGTTTAATATTAATTTAACTACATTCTTAACGCATGTCGTAACTCGCAACTAATCTGCACAACACGCATAAAACCGTGTATTCTTTAAATCTTTTTCCGAAAATGTGTTTGATGATTCCAGAATTAGATTAGTATCATTTCATTATGGCGACTTCACATTAATAAATTATTTAATGAATAAAAAAAAAAATTATCTAAAACAATTTGCTTCCGAACCTACACCTTTGACAATGTTATTTTAAAAAATCATAATAATTATAGGAATTCATTTGTTACCATAACGATCCCTAAAATTGAATACAGTGTTTATTTATTGTTGTCGCATATTTTTCTTTGATTTGATTCTTTCACCAGTTCACTTTACGAGACCGACTAGGATAGTTGTAGTCTAGTTTCGCGTTGGATTGCAGTGAATTTAGCGCGGAATCATGAAGATTATGGCGTTTCCCCAATAAAAGGAATCCGTCGTATAATTGGACGTTACCTAGGTGTTTGTTATGTCTGTGGTGGATATCGATGTGCTTAAAACATGAGTGCGTGTGACCGTGATAACTTTAAATCATAATAAAGCTGAGCAGGATTTGAACAGAAAATGGTATGTACAAACTTTCAAATAATTAGGCAATATTGCAATTTCATCGTGAACCAAACCGAACCGTTCCGGAAGGCGCAGTGCTGGTAGGCCTCCCACACGGTGGAGCGACGACCTGGTTAAGGTCGCCGGAAAGCAGTGGATGCGGGTGGCCCAGGACCGGCCTTTGTGGAAATCCTTGGGGGAGGCCTATGTCCAGCAGTGGAGGTATTTTGGCTGAAATGATGATGATGATGATGACTGTGAACCGATTATTCGCTGCCTTGTTGGTCTAAGGGCTGGATGTGCTACCTTTGGTACGCTGGACCCCGGTTCGATTTTCGAGGTCGGGCTAGTGTACTTGCTCCGAGTCTGGGTGTCGGATGTGTTCATCATACAGGTTATAACTAGTGTAAAGGTTTTGTTTTTTAAATAAATACAAGTAATAAAAATTAGCCATGGGGTGTGTGTTTTCGAGAAATTGTTTTTCTAGGTGTTTGAATAAGCTCGACACTGTACACCGAACTATTTTAACATAAAGAGCGTCGTTCGCGCCTTGCGTTTTCTTCCACAACAAGTACCAGGCTAACATAAAGTAACAGATGCTTGTTGCTAATGTGTTTTAACTTTCTTTACATTCGTGTGCGTGAAATGGGATGTGGCAAGTTTTATCAATGTGTTTCAAACTGATGATTGTTGGTGATGTGATTGAACTTTCTTTACATTTGTGTGTGTGAGCAAGGATGTAACACATTTTATCGATAAATCGGTCAGGTTTTTTTAAATTTTTATCGAAACATTAAGTAGCTTGTTTTCTCTTCAAATTTTGCACAAAGATTCCCTCAATGGTATACTATTTTTCCTCTCTTGGATAGTATACATGTAGTGCGTCACCCTGTATATTCTAAATCCGTTACCACATGAATAATTATTAAAAATCATTAAAAGGACCTTGTTTTAGTTATTTTCTAATTAGCCTAAATGTACACTTGGAAGTCAGTGCCAAATGAAATTGACATCGATGTTAATTAGGACATAGAATTGCCTAAGGCAACGACTTTTAGTGCTATTTTAAAGACAGTGTTCGTAAAGTTTATATTGTTTATTAAAATGTATACGGGGGTCATAACCCCACGTAATAGTTCTTAAAAACACATCCTAAAAATGCTTCAATAACTTGGATCCAAATAATTCTCCTTCTGACTCTACTGTGGCCATAAATGTTACCTATGATTCACAATATGAGGCGGGACAGAAATGCAAATGTGATTGAGCGTGAAAAAATGACAATGATGGTGTTAACGTTTTATTGGTAGACGAAGATGCGTGATGCAGACGCCTAGCTAACATTTACATACCTCAGAACAATAGCCCCATAAAGAATTGTCACAGTGAATGGGAGAGGCGGGGTAATTAAGCGAAACATATTCATACTGAAACCACGCCAAGTGTGTTAATTATCATCACCATCATCGTTTCAGCCCATAAATGACCCACTACTGAGTTGGGCCTCCTCTAGTTATATGGAGGTTAAATAGCCTACTGGGCCTCGGAGGCCGGGACGGGTTGGAACAGAACTTCGTATAAAGTTTTCCTTCTCTTTCGGCTAGGTTATCAGCCTTGTCATGTGTTGCATTATGCCTTTTGTTGGCTTTTATGACTCCCTCAGGATGGAATGGGGTGGTGACACTGTGTATTCTAAATCCGTCACCACGCGGAATACGTGCTCATATTCAGCAATACCCGCTTTTTAGCAAAATACCTAATTATACAATTAAATTTTCTAATTCAAATTAGTTCACGCCCAGATAAGTTAATAAGAGACACTCTTGGCGGAGACATCAATCAAAATGGAACAGATCGTGACACTCCTATTGAACGTTCTCGAATACGCAATGAACCACTTAATTACCATGTAACTAGCGCGTATTAGCTTAATTACGTCGTAAGCCGAGATGTGATGAATTATTTAGACAGGTGCGTACCTATTGTTAAAGTTGTATCGTGTTGATCGATTAGCAGACCCGCCTAGTCTTTGGTTGGGCTGAAATCCGTATTAGAATTTCGTACAAAAAACGCGTTAATATCAAAAATACAATGATCAATGTTAGAAATTTTCAAATAAGTTAATTTCATCTATTTAAATTTGGCTCAGAAGTTTCACTACACGACGGAGCGTAACTATAAGATTTTTTAACTCCAATACATGTATGTACATTATAAGCAAAATTTGGCTGCGAGATTTTCACACCTACGCCAAGAGCAGATTATATTCCAGATATACACACAAAGATACTAGTCCAAACTCAAAAAGAACTACCTACGTAGTTATGTTTAAAACTACCATCACAATCATCGACCGACCGATCCACACACTCTTATCGGCGCAATAACTACATTCTTGCCTTTCATACGCATGTCCTTTTTCTTCTTAATCATATAATATATTCATCTCCTTTTTGGTCTCCCACAGCATTACGTCCATAGACATTCATGCTGAAACTTCCACCACCGGTTCGGAATGCGGCTCTACCGACAAGAGACCCTGGAATCAATCACAAATCTCCAAAAACCGTATGTTACAAATATACGTGGCTGCCGGCGTTGGTAGATGTTTCCATTAAAATTTTAAAAGGCTTTTATCCATTTATCTTGAGCTCGCTGTGACTTTTTGCAGGAACTTCTTTTGTTTCGTGTAGTTTAATTTAATCCTTTTGTTGTTTCAGCTGCGCGACAGGCTGTCGCTAGAGACGTTCTTCCGTTGAATAATGCCTTAAGGAAATACGCTCTTGTTCCCGGCGGTAAAAGTGCTAGAATTTCCTTCAATTTTCTCAGAAATCCACGAAAATATTTCATAATGTGCGTCCATTTTAAGTGAAACTCTAAAATAACCTGAAAAGAAATGAAAGAAAACAAAATTAACGGATTTTTACATTAAGGTAACGGTCTCCACCACGCCTTTTTGCAATTTCTTTGGGGTCTAGCCTTATCTAACTATCTACCAGTGTTCCCTCGGACATATTGTCGTCTGCCCCCACGTGACATATCTCGTGAGGTAACTAGAAGTTATTTGGTTAGACTAGCTGGCAGTTTTTAATTTATGCTTTATGTTATTAGTTTATGCACTTAAACTAATAACTTAATGTATGAAGTTATTATCATAAGACTCTTACTAATTGTTAAATTTAAAACTATCACGTCACGATATCATATCACGTCTTGATTCAATGGTGCGGTTAACAGTCCGCACGAGTTCATAAATAAAAAATAAATAAAAAATAAAGAAGCCTTTTATTCCATGCATTTACAGAATTATTTTAGAATATTCAATTTCAAATTTTATGTTCCATTAATATGGTTTACACGTAAAATAAAATTTAAAATTAGTAGAAATTAGAAATCACAGTATAAATAATAATTGAAAAAATATAAAATATTCAGTTATATGTAGATATCTAATAGAAAATAGAATAATCGAATATAACATAATATAGGTAAATTATTATTAAATAGGTATTGACGTTATTAATATTATTTCCTTTTTGCATGCATGGACCACTCTCAGGTGAAGGCCTCCTCCAAAGATTTCCATTTGTCTCTGTCTCTGGCGATATAAATCCAGTGCGGTCCAGCGACTTTTCTAATATCATCCTCCCAGCGCGCGTACGGTCTACCGACGCGCCGCTTGCCCTGTGGCCCGTCCCATGTAGTTACTTTCAACAGCACGAGTTCATATCAAGGTTTAATTACCTTACGGCCATATTTCCTATCCAACTAGCTCGTAAAAGTCATCTGTTATATTATAATACTACTACTGAGCCATAAATGACCCACTGCTGAGTCGGGTAAATAGCCTACTGTGCAACACTGTCCTGACGGGTTGGCACAGGGTTTCGTTTCAAATTTCCTTCTCTTGCGGCTAGGTTATCAGGATTATCATTTCTTTTTGTCAGCTCTTACGATAACCACAGGGTGGATTGGGGAAGTGACACTATGTTTCAAAGCCATCAGCATATGGACCCGGACCTGACACATGGTTATATTTATTAACTAACTAATCTGTCTGATTTGTCTCTAATACCCTGGAAACGTATTTTATTTAAAACAGCAGCGATGGACCCTTTGTCGTCTCTTACGACACCCTCGGGTTGTATTTTAAATCCGTCACCATACGGAATACTACTACTATTACCCAGCCCATACATGACCCACCGCTGAGTCGAGCCACCTCCCATTACATGGAGGGTAATTAATCTACTGTATCACGCTGGCAAGATGGGTTGGCACAGGGTTTCGTTTCAAGTTGTTCTTGTGTTTTCGGCCTTGTTATAACATATTGTCGGCTCTTACTATACCCTCAAAATGGAATAGGGTGGTGACACTATGTATTCTAAATTCGTCACCACACGGACAAAAGCCTTTAAGGATTTATGTATACTTTATTCAAAACCAACGGGACAACATTAGGCTACTCTCAAATAATTTGACATACGTGCACGGCTCATATTTGATTTCGGCAGTCGGTTTGTCGGTATGGGCCAAGCTGAGCTGTCTCGTGCGCCGCTCGTAACCTAATAAAGGGCAATCCCAGAATTCCTCTCACGTCGCTCGGACTGCCGGTCCAGACTCGGAATAGAAATTAGGTCGATGCATTGCGGGACCTAGTTCTGAATACCAAAACCTTACTTTCAGCTCAACTCGATGGTATGTTTGGGTTACTTAGAGTGAATATTTCAGAATCTAATTCTTGTATACGTAAATAAATAAATAATAAATAAATATCCTTGGACATTTCACACAACGCGATCTCGTCCCAAGCTAAGCAACTTAATGCTTGTGTTATGGTAACGAGATGGATGATAAGCTACATATATATTTTTTTTTTTGTAAACACATACTTATTATAGATAGAAAACACCCAGACCCGGAACAAATACTTGTAGGTCGTACAAATATTTCTTCCGTGCGGGAATCGATCCCGCGACATGTTGCGCAGCAGTCGATCGCTCAACCACTGCGCCACACTACTACTACTACTCAGCCCGTAAATGACCCACTGCTGAGTCGGGCCTCCTTCCGTTACATGTTGGGTACTTAGCCTACTGTGCCATGCTGGCCAGACGGGTTGACACCAATGACACCCAGACTCAGAGCAACTGCCTCTGGCTTAGACAAAGACACTTGCCCGACCCCGGAACATGCAATCAACATATGTAAAATCTGTATATTCGTTTAGTCATCCCGGGAAAGCTAATTAACAACGGTCCATTCCAGGTCAATATGTTATCGATCTATGTGTACATATTCAAATGAATATTCATTTACTTAATAAATACAATTTTATTTTTCAACAATAAGTATTTCTATCTTTAAGTTTTAGGTTTAGTTTATTCCTTGTCTTTAGTGTTTTTAAGTATTTGAATGTTATTCATATTTGTTTTTCTGTTTGTGTATTAAATAAATTTTTCACTGCACGGCATATTATATAAATAAAAAGTATTATGGAATATATTTTAATAGACCGACGACCTGGTTAAGGTCGCCGGAAAGCAGTGGATGGGTCCTTGGGGGAGGCCTATGTGCAGCAGTGGACGTCTTTTGGCTGAAATGATGATGATGATGATGGAATATATTTTGCTAATGAGTTCTTTATTTAATTTAACCAACGCGCATCAAACGTGACTGAATAAGGTTGCGCAAACATTTTGCTTGCAACATAAGCTACAAAAACTCGTTTAAACACACTTTAATAACGTTTTAAAATAAGTCGATCTTCTACAGTTTCAGTCCCCTGCGGCGCGTTATGGCTGTGACATTACGGATGTAAGAAGAGTTATTTGAGTTTGGAGAAGGTTTTATTGAACTGATATTACTCGGCCCATAAATTAGCCACTGCCGAGTCGGGCCTCTTGCCGTGACATGTTGGGTAATTAGCCTACTGTGCCATGCTGGCCAGACGGGTTGGCACAGGGTTTCGTTTCAAACTTTCGTTCGGTTGCGGCTACGTTTTACGGCTATGTAATTTCCTTTTGTCGGCCCTTACGACACCCTCAAGATGGAATGGGGTGGTGACACTGTGTATTCTAAATCCATGACCACACGGACAATTTTGAATATAATGTGTTTAAATTTATGGTATCTCTCTTTTTATTAATTTTATTTAGTAATTTTGAAAAGACCGATACGACAATATCAAGTGTATATTATGTTTCCTTTTTTTTAAAGTATCAATATTTATTTAAAATTAAAAATTCCAATTTAGTAGTTGGTCGATAAAATAATTATTTCAGTGTTAGCCTTGTTATTGATTTTAAAGTAACTATTGTTATTTAAATCCGTAGAACAACAAAAGTGACCGACGACGTAGCTAGAAGGATTGCACAGTTGAAGTGGCAATGGGCAGCCCACGTGGCCCGAAGAACAGATGGCCGCTGGGGTATAAAAGCTTGGAGGAGCGTCCACGTATGGGAAAGAGGAGCGTGGGAAGACCCCCGACTAGGTGGACGGACGACCTTGTGAAAGTCGCTGGGAGTCGGTGGATGCGGTCTGCACGAGATCGCACATTGTGGAAATCTATGGGGGAGGCCTATGTTCAGCAGTGGACTTCTGTGGCAGATTGATTGATATATTTGAGTCTGTCTTAGTGACAGCCAGCGTGGCACAGTAAGCTAAATATCCTCCATGTACCTAGAGGAAGTCCGACTCAGCAGTAGGTCATCTACAGCTGAGTAGTAGTAATTGTTACTCTACCAACACTTATAGACTGCCTCGTTGGTCTAGTGGTTAGATGTGCCGTCTCTGGATCAACGGGTCCCGGGTTCGATTCCGGGGTTGGGCAAGTGTCTTTGTCTAAACCAGAGGCACTGGCTCGGAGTCTGGGTGTCATTGCTATCTATAATATGTATGTATTTACAAAAAAAAATGTATATAAGTAGTTTATCATCCATCTCGTTACCATAACACAAGCATTAAGTTGCTTAGCTTGGGACGAGGTGGCGTTGTGTGAAATGTCCAAGGATATTTATTATTATTACTTTGCCATATCCAAAGTATTATTCCAGTACTCGTAGCTCCATTTACTCCGCGTTATCTGCCCCAGATATCGGAACGAAACACATTTGCTACTTCTGCATACTCTGCTTATTTTCATTCACGTCTTCTGAAACTTCTTGTTTGGTCCTATGGTCAATTAAAACTGTTTGCTTAAACACATTGAATCCTTGCCTGTCACCCGTTTATCTTTGGAGCATGTGATTATGTTTTCAAGATAAAATATATCGTACTGTGGGTATGATACATTAGTTATTGCCATGGTCTTACGTCTTACGGTTGGCGCAGTGGTTGAGCGATCGACTGCTGCGCAGCATGTCGCGGGTTCGATTCCCGCACGGAAGAAATATTTGTACGACCTACAAGTATTTGTTCCGGGTCTGGGTGTTTTCTCTCTATAATATGTATGTATTTACAAAAAAAATATTATATAAGTAGTTTATCATCCATCTCGTTAACATAACACACGCATTCAATTGCTTAGCTTGGGACGAGATGGCGTTGTGTGAAATGTCCATGGATATTTTATGTACAGATCAATATTTCATCAAGTTTAGATCACGGGGTCCCCGATTTGATTCTGGAGTTGGACAAGCGTCTTTGTAAAAACCAGACACACTTGCTCAGAGTCTGGGTGACGTATTCGGGAATTTCATGTGTGTAAGCTGCCCCCACGATACAGGCTATAACTAGAGCAATGGATTCGTTTTTACTAAAAATAAATTAAAAAGTTCATAGAAACTATCTCAGCCCATAAATGGCCTAGTAATAATTCAGGCTTCTTCAAATATAATGAATAGAAATTATCCTGTTTTATCAATTTACACAAGATTGTTGCCTTGGGCTTTGAAATCAACTGTTTCTTCCCTTTTACCTATAGAAATGATATTATTTTTTAAATATTATGAAACCTCTGCAATCAACAAGAGGAAGTGCCTTTGGTATATACAAAGAAACTTGCCCGATCCCCGAATTGAACTGGCGACCTGTGATTCAAAGGCATATCCAACCACTAGACCAACAAGGTAGGCACTGCAAAAAACTGTAACAGTAGACGGATTTAGTAACTACCTATGCATTCGACGAGTTCTTGAGTGGAGACCGCGAATCGGCAAGCGTAGTGTGGGACGGCCCTCTGCTAGATGGAGCGACGATCTACGAAAGGTTGCGGGCAGCAGCTGGATGCGTCAAGCTGAAGACAGGGCGCTATGGCGCTCTTTAAGGGAGGCCTATGTCCAGCAGTGGACTACTGTGGACTGATGATGATAATGATGATGCATTCTAAATTTATTACCACATAGCAGGCCTAATTGATCTGGAAATACAAAGTAGGATAATGTCAGATGCAGTCGGATCATATTGTACACGGTATCCATTTACTAATTCCTGCTCATGCCGCAGATACGCGATTGGCGTGTTGATCAATCATTCATCAGATCTGTTTGTATTGTTGCCATTACGAGATTGGTCCGGATGCACCACCGAAAATGGTGTAGCAGTTTCGACAAATCAATACATGATTTTCGTTACTTTATCAGTACAAATATTGAGCTAGCTGTATACACGGGCTCTTGCATGTTGTAATAGAAACTGATTTGCAGTAGTTTTTTCTCATGAAACAGTGTGGTTCCAGAACCACGTAGAGGTACAACACATGCTAAAACATCAGAGAACCCTATAGTATTCATTGATAATTTAAAATTAAATCACGATTGAAAGCTATATGACAAATTAAAGGTGCACAATATAAGGTATTGCGTTGAATTGCTTTATATTTTTTCTTTATATACATTACTAGCGACCCGCCCCGGCTTTGCACGGGTGCAATGATGAACATCTAAAATATTATACATATAAACATTTCTCTTGAATCACTCTGTCTATTAAAAAAACCGCATCAAAATCCGTTGCGTAGTTTTAAAGATTTAAGCATACATAGGGACGGACAGACGACGGCGACTTTGTTTTATACATGTAGTGATGTTAGCAAGTTTCCCATTTGCGGGAATTTCTCGATACATCCTAGTCCTATTTAAATATATATATATGTATTTTCGACTAAAAGTAATCCTTTCCTCGCCATATTTCATAAACAACTTCCAAACTTCCCATCCGACACTCTCTCCTCAGCGGCTAAAGGAGTGTACAGATAGAAATAATATCACTTTCATTCTGATCGTATAAAAAAAAAATCTGATAAAAATCCAGTCCAGATGAGGAAATAAATATAAATAAATAAATAAGGTTCTCATAGCCTCACGTTGTATTTTTTATAATGCAGCTTACACATGGTTTATATTTCTTATTCTATTACAAATCAGTAATGAAATTTGTTAGACGGTCAAAGCATTTCATATCATATTTATGATATTATGTTACTGTATCATATTTAATGTTTCATTTAGACCCACGATTAAAGACCCTGAGTCGGGCCTCCAATTACAGGAGGTAAAATAGCCGACTGTGTCGCCGGCCAGATGGATTGGGTTTCGTTACAAGCTTTCCTTCTCTTGCGGCTAGGTGTTCTGCATTATAATTTCCCCTTAGTCGACTCTTACGACACCCTCAGGATGTAAATAGGGTGGTTACACTATGAATTCTAAATCCGTGACCACACAGATAATTCCGCCATCTTTTAGTATAGAAACTGAATGTACATAACATCTGATGGAACACCTTTTTCAATTATTATTATTACCAACTTGATCCTTTTCCAGCTGCATTATGGCGTGTGTGAATAGACCGTAAATTCCATCATTCCAGAAATTTCCTTGCCCGTCATACAACTTTTACTGTTGTGTCATACTTTTATAATCTCGCCGTCACTCATGCTTACTCCGGAGGCAAGCTAAGTGGATTAAAGGGCATTAGCTTTGGATCAATAGAGCCCCCGTTTGATTCCCGGTCGTTCGCTACCGGTTCTTATGGGGATTTACTTATCTAGTAGTTTCCTATTTATAGATTTGACATGTTTACTTTTCTTTGATCAGGACAAATGTTTGTTATTTTTAAAATAAGTTTTGGATTTTATCTACGCTACACAGATCTTACTTTAACGTGTTTTACATTACAACATGTACGTTACCTTACCTTATCCGAATCCTTACCTTAACTTTATTTATTTTGTATGTATTATTATTCTTAGTTAGTTCACTACACTTACTTCTTATTGTTTTAGTGCATCTAGCCTAAGTCATTCTCTGCTCCACCCTATGGTTGACTGTTAGAGAATGCCTCTAGGCATTAGGTCCGCCAATGAATGTTGCATGAAGTATTAATAATAATAAATAAATAAATATCCTTGGACATTTCACACAACGCCATCTCGTCCCAAGCTAAGCAACTTAATGCTTGTGTTATGGTAACGAGATGGATGATAAACTACTTATATACATTTTTTTTTTGTAAATACATACATGTTATAGATAGAAAACACCCAGACCCGGAACAAATACTTGTAGGTCGTACAAATATTTCTTCCGTGCGGGGATCGAACCCGCGACATGCTGCGCAGCAGTCGATCGCTCAACCACTGCGCTTAAATAAAAATAAAATAATTAAATACACTCCTGCCCTAGCTATAACCTGAATCGCAGGGGCTGTTTACAAACATGTAACAGACACAGACACAGACACAGACACATGCAACCCCTAAGGCAGTAAAATAATCAGCTACTGGAAACTTAAACAGGTCATTTTCCCGCAAATGTTTCGCTTAGCGTTGCCCAATATCAGCAAACGTCAAGCACCGGCCTTCACATTACACTTTTAAGCATCATCCCTTTTATTTATAAGCTAATCTGGGCCGCGAACCCGTCGACTGAGCCAGCTATCAATAATTCATGGTGCAGCGTGAGTTATCGCGCCAACGATTCAAGGGATTTCCTCCCGTTTCCCAGATCCCACATCGTGGGGCCTCTATTGTACTGCACGGTATCTCACAAAGGCTCGCCTACTCAAAAATGTGCATTCGTTGCCTTTATATTCGTAGTTGAATTCAAAATAGCTGTGCTTATTTCGAGAGCATACGTAATTTTTCAATAAACAGTCCGTTTTTTTAATTACTAGCTGTATCCTGCGCGGGCTGCTACGCGACGAAAGACATTACACAAATTTTCATTTTTTTTTCGGAGTCCTTCCTGGTCTCATGCACAACATCTTTGCTCATGCATCACATGATCCAATGCATTGTCTACGATTGTATAAAGGACATACAGACAAACATTCATTTTTAAATATAAGAAAGAAGAAGATGAGATGTATGAATCTTTTTTATCTATTTACCGTGCGTTTGCACAGGGCGTTGGCACAGGGTTGCACAAAAAACTGGCCTCCTCGACTGCTACCTTGCCATGGTGAGAGGGCCTGCATGTCTTCAAGGTCTGTTGAGGCTATACCAGCTCGGGTTGGAGGTCAACCTAGTCGGCCGTTAGGTCGAGGGCTGGCATGGCTATATTGTAGAAGAGGGTAGCGGGGTGGGTCGGAAAGTGTGATCTCTGACAGATTTACGCCGGACGAGGGAGGGGACCCACTATCCTCACCTTAAAGACCGGTGGTGGGTCCGAAATAGCCTCGTTGATTTGGGATGTCCCAGGTACCCGGGATGTTCAACGTTGACTGCGCTCGCGTGAAACGTTGGCGCCCCAAGCGTGCCGTGTGAGGGTATACCGCTGGGGTTTTAGTGGGTATACGGGTTCTGTCCCGGGAGTCCCACATAATCACCGACCTCTCCCCCGGGGGGCGGTGGTATGCGTAAAGCATTTCCCCAGCGAAACCAAAAAAAAAAAAATGTACCCGGGATGCCCTCCGGTAGGTGCCACCCGTCGGGGCACAGTAGAATACGTCCTCGTGAACCTGTGAATTCCCATCCCCAACGATGCGTGTGAGGGTATACGTTTTAGTTTTTTAGTGGGTAACCCACATAAACACCAAACCCACGGTCGAGGGACCACAGTATGCATAAAGCCTTTCCCCAGCGAACCCTAAAAAATATATCACAAATTTTCAAAATATATAATATATTGTATAGGCGATATGATCGCTAAGCGACCAAGCCTCTAAAATTTAATTAATATATTGTATAACTATACATTTAAAATGTTATGCATTACCCATATAGATCACATAAAGAATTGAAATAAATTGTTTATAATATTATCGTTGACGTTTTCTTCTTCAAAGTGCCAAATGACATCGTTTTCAAACATACATCGCAAAGTCTGTAAATGTCCAGTATCATGTAGGTATCATCTTTAAAGGATCTTTTCTAAAAGTAGAGTAGAGATGATTATAAAGATCTTACTAGACCCTTTTCACACCGTATATTAGTGACCGCTGACGTAATCCTTTGCCAGGACCTTAGATAACACCTTTAAGGCCCACCTTAATATTTGATGCCGTATTTCTCCTACATACATTACTGATGAGGTAAAGGATCGCGTTGAAAGTAGAATACGACAAGTGATAATGAAATTAGTTTAATGCAAAGATAACTATTTTTTGTTTAAAAAAAAAATTTTACAAAGCTTGAATAAACATTTAAAAATGCATACACATGAGTATCGTATAAAGGGCGATCTTATTGCTAAGAGAAATTTAGAACGTAGACATACTCCATTAAATTATCTTTGAATCTTGTATTGTACTGGAATTACGTGTCCATATTGTATCTGTCCAAAATAAAACCACTGATATTCAAAACAGGTTGATCTACGATTGTACTTTTAACAATTTAGCAGTCGATATCACAGCACCCCTAGATCCAACATAGAACGGAATGAAAACAAATAAAAAATACAACAGAAATATTTGAACGAAGTTAGTGGATTCCTGACAAAGAAGTGAATAAAACAAGCATGGAGCTAGAAATGTACTCGAATTTAGTTGAAACCAATAAACCTTTTTTGAAGAATGGCAATATTCCACGACGATTAAATAATTGTCCCTAATCTTCTAAAATACTTTCCATTGATCTTACTGAGGCGTACCACAGGTATAGTTCGAGCTGGAGTTTTCTCTTCGTCCTCAGTTAATTCTCCAGACATGACAAGATTGTCACCATCTGGCTGTGGTTCTTTTAGAAGAATATAAGCATCATGTTCATTTAGAAGTTGATTATTTTCTTTTGGTATTCTATTATGTTTTGGTTTGTAAAAAGAAATGTCTTCTGGAGAAATATTGTCTGGGACTGGTTGCCAATCTGCGTTAATATTGTAATAATCATTTTCATCAAAATATGAGTTAGTATCCTTTCGTACTTTTTTATTTCTGGTAGAGTCCCTCTTTTTATTAAACATTGTCTTTTTAATTTCGTCATTTGGAATTGCATCTTTGTATCTACAACAGTTTTTTTTCTTATTCGGAGGTCGAATGTCACAAAGATCAAATTAAATAATACATTCAAACTAAAGAGAATATCATAGATATTCTATAAAAAAACCAGTTACCACTTTTTAGAATGCATCATATTTAAAAAAAGATAAATTAAATTCGTTCTCACCTTTTATAATCAATTCCATTGGCGAGACCGAATTCTCTGTTCTTCATTTCTTTGATTAAATGATCAGTAGCTCTCACAGCAAAGTCTTGGGCAAGCTTCTGAATATAGTCCGTTGATAAAATTGACTCAAAAGTTTGCACGATTTGATCCGAGTCTAATTTTAAGATAATCGGTCTGCTTTTACGAAGAGCAAATATTGTAACGTTTGTTAGTATTAAAAGTACGAAAAGATGTCGTAACATTATTCAAGTTTGAACACGAGAAACATGATTTGAATCAGTAGTTTCAATATGTTTTATGAGTAAACCAATTGAGCGTGGCGATGTTAGATTGAGCCTTTACCTTTGACCGTTAATTGCTGATAACTGTTTAACGAACTGCATTGGTTAGGTTAATAGTATGGTTGGTTTAAATAGAAATCCTATATTCCCAAAGAAGGCACTGTGTAAGAATTAAACTCAAAATATACTTTATTCCTGTAGGTTTTATAATAAAATTATAAATAATCATGTTTAAAACCACGATCAACATCTTTCCCAACGCTACCTACAAACCCATCCATTAATACCGATACTACCAACCAAAAACGGCCCTACCGATTCAGTTCTATCAACTTAACGCGCTGTCTCGATACCTTTATAATTTGGAGTCAATACAAGAAGGATCAAATTATGTTTATAAAGCTTAGTTGACAAGTCAGTGCTGTGAAGTTTTTTTAAAACGTCTCTGCACTAGTTGTAACCTGTAATTGCAGGGGTGCTTTACAATAATGTAATTCACAAACACAAATGACACAGTGACTCAGAGAAAGTGCTCCTCATTTACACAAAGACACTTACCCTACCCCGGAATCGAACTAAAGAAGCCTTATTCAATGGCACATCTATGACACACGTCACACGACTGGTCTACGATTGTAGTTCAGACGGAATTAGTTCCGTGTTGATACTGGTATCTAGGTAAATCGGATTAGACTGGCATCCAACCTCAATGGAATTGGGTAAAGCAGGAAGTGTGCCCAATCTGTAGCAGCTTATGACTACTGCTCCACATACTTGGGTTGAAGCGTAATGATATACGTATAGGCGACAGCTTACTTTAGGGAACGAGCTCGAATTTAATAGAAAAATAACCAATCTTTATTCACCATCGATACCTTTAATATTGGCCTGTCGGATACGCTTCATAAACTAAACGATCCTACTATTCGGGTCATGAGTCGCCCCATAAACATTTATTAGTCCACTGGCAATGTTCCTTAATCCCTCTATAAAACCTTGATAGTAAACAGGATCGATTCTATACAAAATTAATAAACGATTCGATTCAACATCCGTATATGGAGGTATTATTAAATGCTTTTTAAAGACTACTACTACTACTAATCAGCCCACACATGGCCAACTGCTGAGTGGTGCCTTCAATTTCACCACCACGCTGGTCAGATGGTTTAGCACAGGGTTTCGTATCAAGATTTCCTTCTCTTGGCGAGTCACGTGGATAAACAATCTGATCACAACACACGTCAGTTCCAATCCGAACCATCGGGTGGATTCATTAAGTTTTATTAACAATATACTCCCGGGTCTAACTGAGCAGACGTATGTTTGGTTAATTACTTAAAATTATAATTCAAGTTTACGTGAAACCAGTGAAACTAAGTAGTATACCGCAACACTCAAAGTCTAATTTTGAATAATTGTGAATACTGCATTTGTGACATTATCAACACTGCAATAACTAGCAAGGCACAGGAGACACAGAAGTGACAGCGCCCTTCACCCCCTCGGGTAAAAAAGACAGCACCTTATTTTTGGTCCCGCTCATCTATAATCTACATAACACCCGTACACTTGTGCGTCTCACTTGGGGCTAGTAACAATTTTGTGGTGTGGCACAAAACATGAGCGTACAGCGATCTCCAACCAGCCGTAGTGGCTCCTTAACAGATTTACCTGCGACAGTTGGCGGTGCGATGGACCATCAAGTTACCCATAGGAAACGCAAGCAACCTGATTGTAGATGCTCAGAAGAACTAAAAGGGTTCCGCGTGGATATCACAAATTTGTTAAACAAATTTACCAGCACTCAGGAAGAAACACTGAAAGTCATGCGCGAAAATATCATCGAAATTAAGTCGCAAGTCAGTGAAATAAAGGAATCAATTGATAACCTAAGCACTGAGCAAAGCTCAATGAAAAAACAAATATTAGACCTCGCTAACAAAAATATTACTACTGAGAAAAAAATTCAGGTTCTAGAATCGGAAGTAACTGAAATAAAGCAAAATGGCTCCTCTAAGCTTAACATTGATGAAACTATCATGCAGGAGATATATGACCGTACACAGAGAGAGAAAAATATCATTTTGGTGGGAGTACCAGAGCAAAAAACGAAAAACCCACCTGGTGCCGATCACATCGCAATAATTAATGTCATTAACACTTTATTAGAGGATTGCCCAAAGCCTAACAGAGTGTTTAGACTTGGAAAATATGATCCGAGAAAAGATCGTAGTATCAAAGTGTGCTTTGATACTCCACAAACGGCTAAACTGCTACTCCGCAACAGGGACAAACTGCAAAGTGGTATAAAAATCTACTCAGACCAGACTCCAACGCAGCAAAACTATATGAAAGAACTAAAAAATGAACTGCAGCAAAGAAATGCAAATGGGGAAAATGATATTACAATAAGATACATAAGAGGGACACCGAAAATTTTAAAAAATAAAGAGCCAAAAAACTAACCATATCACAAATCACAGAAAGTATAACCTACCAGTTTCTTAGTAATTATCAAGATGTGCTTACCAGTAAATGCAGCCTTAAGTTTTTCTACGCTAATGTCAGAAGTATTTGTACGCCTAATAAATTTGATGAGCTTAACTGTATAATCCAAACTTTTAAACAAAAAATACACATTATACTATTAACTGAAACATGGATTAGAACAAATGAGCAGGCACAGAAGTATCAAATGCAAAATTACACTCACTATTATAATATTAGACCTGGTGCTATTGGTGGTGGTGTTTCAATCTATGTACATAATGATTTAAAGCATGAGCTAACAACGGAAACTTTTATCAATGAAAATAATTACCTATGGATTCACCTTCAGAAATATTCTCTTGAAGTCGGAGTTATTTATAAGCCGGGGCACTCTAACCTTAATGATTTTCTAGTCGATTATGAAGTGCAACTAGAACAAAAAAAGAGAGCTATTGTATTCGGTGACATGAACATTGACCTGTTAAGTGCTGATAACAGAACAAAGCGTTACAAAGCTATGATAAAAGAATCAGGATATAATATAATTAACAAAAAGGACGCAAAATATTGCACTCGAGCAACACACACAAGTAAAACAATTATAGATCACGTAACAACTAATTTGAAGGATAAATATTTTCATTTCGCGGTGATTGAATCTTCGTTATCCGATCATAAGAACATCTATGTAGAGATCAAAAAATTAACACCACCACAAAAACAAAAGGTTCAATACGAAGTCATTAACTATATGAAATTGTATAAAACACTGGAAACAACCAAATTTGAAAATGAACACAATGACTTTACGACTTTATATGAATTCATTAAGAAAATTATTTCGGAGAATAAAACAACTAAATACAAAATAGTTAATCAACCACAGAAAGAATGGATAAACAAACAAATCATAACAGAGATAAATGAAAGAAATAAACTTTGGAGTGAACTAAAACAGGATCCTCAAAACAATACACTGGAAGAAAATTTTAAAGAAAAAAGAGATAAACTGGCAAAAACAATAAGAAACACTAAGAACAAATATTTTTATGAAGAATTTTTGAAGTCCGCACGTAAACCCAAAAAGATGTGGAATTTGATCAACACACTCTCGAATAATAGAATTGTAAACAGTTGTGCTCCTCCCAAGTTAATAACTGAAAGTGGTTTAGTTGTCACAGATCCTTTACAAATATGCGAAACCTTTAACATCTTTTTTGCCAACATAGGGACACAATTAGCCAGTAAAATTCCACCACAGTTTCACAATAATAATACTTACATATTGCCTACAGCCAACTCATCTAAGGAACAGAATTTATGTTCTGATTTCTATCCATGCACTGTAAGCGAGGTATCAAAGATTATCGACAATCTAGACTCTAACACCAGCGTCGGTATCGACTGTGTCAGTACCAAGGCAGTCAAATGCATTAAAAATCTAATCGTTCCAAACTTAACCAATTGTGTAAATAGACTACTAACCGAAGGCGTCTTCCCTGACTATCTGAAGACTGCTAGGGTGACTCCCATATACAAAGCAGGAATAAAATCAGATCCCGGAAATTACCGCCCAGTGTCAGTGCTGCCAGTGTTTTCCAAGATTCTAGAAAAAATTATATACGATAGACTTGAAAAATATTTAACTAAAATCAATTTCATATATAACCATCAATACGGATTTCGCCCAAGATCAAATACTCTTAGTGCAACTATAGATTTAATAACAACAATTAAAACCAAAATAGATCAAAAACAGATAGCTCTCGGAATCTTTATAGATTTAAAAAAGGCTTTCGATACGGTTAGTCATTCCTTATTATTAAAGAAGCTGGAGAGCATTGGTATTACTGGATCTGCGTACAAAACGATAAAGTCCTATTTATCTGGCAGGTTACAGGTTGTGAAACTTGGAAACCAACAAAGTGCGCCGCAACCTGTAACATGTGGCGTACCACAGGGCTCAATTCTCGGGCCTCTGTTATTTTTAGTTTACGTAAACAATATTCATCAAGCAGGTTTACAGGGCCAACTAACCCTCTATGCAGATGATACTTGTCTTTTTTACTTTGGACAACATCTCACTGAGATTGTTCAACATGCTCAAGATGACCTAAATATTCTACATAAATGGTTTCAATATAATCTCCTAACTATAAATACCTCCAAAACCTCATATATAATATTTAGCGCTAAAAATAAAAAGTTGTCTAACTACAATAACCTGCATATAAATGGCCAAGTTTTGCAAAAAAAAAAACAAGAAAAGTACCTTGGATTACTACTGGACAATAAATTATCGTGGAAAGCTCACATACAGCATATAGCAAATAAGCTCTCGTCTTTAATGGGATCATTACACAACATTTCGAGATGCATTCCACAAAACGCTCGCCTTCTAATTTATAACTCACTAGTTAAACCTCATTTACTATATCTAGTAGAAGTATGGGGCAGTGCAGCTAAAAGTAACTTAAAACCAATTCAAATCCTTCAAAACAAAATAATTAAAATCCTCCATCGTTACGATTACTTAACACCATCTAAAATTATATACAAAAACACAAAACTCATGAACATACAACAACTTTATACATATAACACATGCATACTTATTTACAAAATAGTACATAAACTCATCCATTCCAACATTACTTTTTCAACAAAAGTGCAAAAATACAGCAGTCGTCGCGCAAGCCACCTCGCACTACCTGGTATAAGGACCAACTACGGAAAAAATAGTTTAACATATGCGGGAGCACAATTGTACAACAAACTTCCAAAAAACATCAAGACAGCGACTACGCTTGGTATTTTCAAAAACAATCTATATCTTTATATTTTGAATAACGAATCGTTTTTTAAAGCCGCTAGTAACTTGGACCACCACCTTCAGTAAATGTACCAAGCTCGCGTCAACTGTTCGAATTCTTCTTTTTTGTTTGTGAATTTTTAAACTACCCACACCGGGTCATTATTGTTACCTTATTTATGTATTCTCATGTAAGTGACAGATTGTCTTAATGAGAAATAAAGATCTTTAAACCGAACAATGGCCACTGACAGACCGACGTAGATTGACAACATTCGGGTTTGTACACGACAATAACCCATTCCACAGGGTAATTACTGTAAGTTTGCAGATGTATTATTGGCTTTTAATACTGTGTTCAAACAATGAGATCCAATAACCGTAACTATTATGTACACGATATTGTAGGTATATTAAACATTGACTAGATTGGCACAGCAACCAATGCACATAAAGTAACAAAATTGTTAAAGGGTCCTGGACTCAAAATCAAAATGTTTTATTGGAATAAATTCTTATAGACTAAGAGCCCGTGAACCCCAGACCTACGGTATTTTATAAAAGCTAAAAGTTTGTCAGGGCATGCTCCCAACACAGGTAAGAACGATGGACCATTTATGAAGTTTGGGTTACAGTGGCTTTGGCAGGTACACCTCACTAAAGGTGTGTAAAATACCGATCTACTTACGTCAAATAATAAAGTGCGATTTTTTGGTATTACCTTTAGATTATTATAAAAAATCATCATATTCATTGTCAGACACTTAACATCGTGGAAACCCCTTGCCAGACACCCTTAATGTTCATGGCAGTATGCATATGGGTGGGTGCGAGTGAGATAGCGAGTTAAATCTACCGCGGTCCCTCACTGCGCAGTTGTTATTTCTACTGATAAAATCAAAATCAAAACTCATTTAATCAAGTTGGCTCATTAGAGCTCTTTTGACAGGTCAAACAAAATGGTAAAAGTTAAAATTTACCATTTAAAATTAATTATTTACCATCTACCACCGGTTCGGAATGCACCTCTACAGAGAAGAGCCGGCAAGAAACTCTGTAGTTGTTCTTTTTAGATCGCCATTTGGGTACAAGACTGGTTATAAGACAGATTTGTGAGAGCAAACTCGCGCAATCGTTCCAAAGGGCCAAACATCAGCCAGATCTAGTCGACAATAGTAACCTTGTAATGCCCAAGCCAACCGACCCACAGCAACGGCACCTGTTCACAAGCATGATGCATGCGGCAGCCATCTCCCTCCTCAACCATAATGCAGGGAAGAGAACGACCCGCCGCACGACGCCACCACTGCCATGAGTCTTAAAGTGAGCATGATAACTTGAGCACCAAGGAATTGAACATTTCAAAATATATACTAATAACGCGTTTGGATGCTCTCACATACTGTGTATAAATATCACATTAGAAGAACACTATTTCTAATTACATACTTTGTCATTATTCTAAAAGTATTTAAATAAGAGCATCGGACTAGCAACAACACCGATCAGTTATTCCCAAGCATTTTTGTCTAAGTTATAGACGTTAACTTTATAGTACCCCTTAAAGATTAGCCGACTTTTAATTTGACACTTAAAGTGTTCTAAAGGCACGTCTTGAATGCCTTTAGGAATTTTATTAAATAATCGAATACCAAGCAAAAGTTGTGTGAACTTTTTGCAGCCTGTAATAAGTAGTAAAGTCTATGTAATAAAGTAATAGTCTATGTTACGTACATTTAAAAAAATAATTAAGAAAAAATCATTCGATGCTACAACTACATTATATTGTTCATTTTTTAATTTATTCTGTCAATATCAGGTTTAAAAAAGCCAAATAAACTGAACTGAACAAAAAACTGGATAATGATATTAAAAGTTATTAGAAAGGATAAAAAATTGATTGATGAGATTACATACTATTATAGAGTATAAGGACAATATTATTTCATTCATTAACATTATCATCAACAATGTTATCATTTTCTTCGACACTGTTACTCCATTCGATATCGAATCTTCGTCAGTTTCTGTATAAATATAAAAAAGATAATGGGATTATATTAAAAGAGATTATTATTATATTAAAAGTATTAAAAAAATGAAAATTAGATTGAAGTATTTATACCTGAGACAGTTTTTAGTGCATCTTTAACGAAATTTGGTAACTGATCACCTTCGAACCATTTAAAATGGTACTGATTTTGAACTGCAATAATTGTTATCGAAATTATTTGCGATTATATTTTGTGAATTAAGACCGCATTTTAATCTCCATGCCCGATTACGGCTGCAGATAGTTATAGTAGCGAATGGAGCCTCAGAATAAATATAAAGGAACAATATAGGGGGCGTTTTATTATTTTAGCTGATGTAAACACGTACTAAGTACTAAACAATACATGCGCAGTAGAAATAAAAACTGCGCAGTGAGGGACCGCGGTAGACTTAACTCGCTATCTCACGCGCACTCACCCATATGCATACTGCCATGAACATTAAGGGTGTCTGGCAAGGGGTTTCCACGACGTTAAGTGTCTGACAATGAATAACATGATTTTTTATAATAATCTAAAGGTAATACCAAAAAATCGCACTTTATTATTTGACGTAATTAGATCGGTATTTTACACACCTTTAGTGAGGTGTACCTGCCAAAGCCACTGTAACCCAAACTTCATAAATGGTCCATCGTTCTTACCTGTGTTGGGAGCATGCGCTGACTAACTTTCAGCTTTTATAAAATACCGTAGGTCTGGGGTTCACGGGCTCTTGCTCTATTACGAATGCTTTCAAATAGTCAAAACGTAAAACACAAAATTAAAAAGAAAAGAAATTAATTAATTAATCATTTCGTCTTTATCACCGGTTCAGAAAGCCATTCCACAGAGAAGAGCCGGCAAGAAACTTTATGGTTGCTCTTTTAAACAAAAGGGTTACAGTGATGGTGGTACAAACAAGTCTGACAGATTAGTGAAAGCAATTACAAGCAAACATGACATAAATACAACATGAACATAGCCAAAAATTATATATAAAAATCTTTAAAATTACACAAATTACATGGTGCGTGCTGAAACTGCACTCACATACTGTGTACAAAGATGAAAAATAATGGGTGTTGTTGTTATATTATTATAATAAAATTCTGAAAATAACTTATCAACTATTTTTCTTCCTGACATTCCGTATGTGAGATAAAATATCTCGCGATAAAAATTTAAGCCAAGACATCTATTTGCAAAAAAGGCACTAACTCAATGCGAAGGAAGACTGATAGTGTATTTTAAAACAGTCCGCCAACGAATTCTATCGTCTAATTATAAGATGTCGTACAAGGTGACTAAAGTAATATATAGTTATGCTTTTAAATATAATTAACTGAAGTAAAGAACAACTTGATACCAAACTCTGCGAGGCATAGTAGACTAAATCCCTACCTGATTTAGACCGGAAGACCTGGAAGAAGCCACAATCTTTAGGAAAACTTAGGTAACATTTAATTTTCTGTAACTGCAATTCAATGGCAAGGGCAATGGAGAGGGCTATGCTCGGAGTTTCCCTGCGAGATCGAATCAGAAATGAGGATACGTAGGAAAACCATGGTCACCGACTTAGTCCACCGGATTGCCAAACTTAAGTGGCAGTGGGCACGGCATATAGCTCGCAGGACCGACGCCCGATGGGGCAAAAAAGTCCTCGAGTGGCGGCCGCGTTCCGGAAGGCGCAGTGCTGGTAGGCCTCCCACACGGTGGACCGACGACCTGGTTAAGGTCGCCGGAAAGCAGTGGATGCGGGCGGCCTTTGTGGAGATCCTTGGGGGAGGCCTATGTCCAGCAGTGGACGTATTTTGGCTGAAATGATGAACTGCAATTCACATACTCGTAATAATACGCCAACTCAATTATTGGATTATGTAACCGTAATTTATTTGTACTTTAATAAGATGTTTTTATGCACACCAACAGTGTCAACTTAAAGTATTTGAATACAAACGCCGTAAATTGTAGCCAAAAATAAACGTACTCTTTGAATATGTTTAAAAAGTCCCTGTTTGACCAGCGCAATTACGGAGAGTGGTTCATGTGAAGCTAAAAATTTCCCTTTGCAAAAAATACACGTTTTGTTTCCGACTAAAACAACCCTCTCAAAAAGTTGCACAGTGAACACAAATCGCGCTCGCGTAGGTTGCAACTTGTGTTTGGTACCGTGCAATGCGAGAAATACCACACGCTTCGTCGCCTCTCTTCCAATTTCAAACGGTTGACGTTCCTAATTGGAATTGTTTTTAATTTTGTTTTTGTCACATTGTCTGTGGACAGTGCCATTGCATTTGTGAATCGGCCAAATTGATTTGGGGTTAAATTGCTTTGGAGAACCAAAAATATCTCCTTTGTGGAATGATCCCGTAATCAAATCTTGTTCACCAGAATCTGCATATGGAATCAAACCAAACACCTTTTTTTCGAGCTCTATCTTGTTACTATTGAGGGTGTAACAGAAACCCTTAAGCAATCTGAAGTCATGAGATACAAGCTATCGAAAGGAACAGTGGTGTATATAATTTTCTTTTAAAAAATGAGCTAGAAATAGTCTTTTTTGTAATCCAATTTTTAATCACAAAATGGTCCATAGGAAACGACCTCTTCCTACTTCTAGGGTTTCTCTACTTATAACACTTCACTCATCATATAATACAACATTTTAAGAAAAAATTGTTGCAGTTGCCTGAAATTTCAAATACAGCATATATATGTCAGTAGAAAAACCGGCCATTTTATTATGGTTGTAGGGTTTTTGTTAGACCTAACACCTTTTCTTTTAGTAATTCCTTTTGACGAATACCCAGCCACGGTGTTCGTACTAAAACCACACAGTGTCTCTCAGATCGCTCTTTCTTATGATCCCTATGATCCGACCAGGGCTTATTTAGTGAATGTTATTATTTGATACCCTATATTTCAAATTATTTAGCAACAATCGTAGGACTCGTAAATCAAATTTTGTAGTTGTATTTCTGCGAAAATTTAGTATCAACTAAATTTTATATCTCTGCCTTACTTTATGAAGAATACAAAATATAAAATGTTAAACCTGTATTGTTACATTTTGTGTAATCTAAAATATTCCTTCCAAAAATCAAGGACAATTTCTGAGTAATATTCCTAAGTGACACAAGACAACGTTCCCGCGCGGGCGAGTTTAATGAGATTTGGATTACTGTCACGAATTAGGTTGGCTTGCGACCTACTGTCTATCATTTTATTATTTTTAACAGACATAATGTTTTCTCCGTTTTCTTAAGGCATCGTTTTTCGGAAATTGGCAGACAGTGTTGTGTTTAGACTTGATATTTAATTAATATATTTTAATTTCAGATTCATATGACAGTATCTTACTAACACCTTGTTTTAGAATACGTATTATTGTTTTAGAATACGTATTAAGTGTAAAAACATATTTTAGTTTACGAGTTTAAAGTTGTCAAGTCACAATATACGAAGCAATTTTAAATTGTTCTAGAAAATATCTCATTACGTGCTTTAGAAAAACGACCTTTTTCCGGGGTTAACCATTTATCAATCTTCTTAGGATGCAACCATTAGCTAAGTACAGGAATCTCCAAATCACGTAGAAACATACCGAAACTATTTCTCAAAGCACGCAGCACTCCAACTATTCTGGAGAGCATTTGTTCTCCCACAAACAGCTGAAACTGTAGCCACTCGCTCCAAGTACTTGTCTTTTGCCGACGCATAGTTTCAATTTGCATGCAGATAATCTCTTTATGTGTACATCCAGGTATAGTGTGGCAGTAGTTAAGGAATACACGCGTAACGAATTAATTCTGCTCTACAAGCTGCTTTTCGTGTAGTTAGGTATTTTAAATATACAACTGGTCGCCCAGAAAGGAATTATATTTCTACTAGAGACCCGCCCCGGCTTCGCACGGGTGCAATGATGAACCTCTAAATTTATGAGTGTTTCTCTACAATATTATGGTTAAATTATAAATATAAAACTTCCTCTTGAATCACTCTATCTATTAAAAAAACTGCTTCAAAATCCGTTGCGTAGTTTTAAAGATTTAAGCATACATAGGGACTGACAGACGACAGCGACTTTGTTTTATAATATGTAGTGATAGTGATAAATATAATTTTTTTTTAGATTATTTTTATAAAAAAATTATATTCACACATAAATAGAGTAATAAAAATACATTGCAAGACCTAAAACATGTATATATACATATTAATATGTAAAAAATATACGTTCTATTCACAATTTAACCTGTTTTATTTATACAATAATCAAAAGAGTATTTATGCGTATGTGTGTCTAATACGTGGTAGTGTGTAATGGCTATTTTTCATTTAATGTTGTTTATTCAGCATTCCTTCTCCGTATACATTATTACTGTGGGAAATTTCATACTCCGTGTAATTTTCGGAAAAAGGGTACAAAGTTTTTGCTTCTCGTATTAAAATAATATAGACGTCAGCTACCCATTCCAATCGCAAGATTCTGCATGAGAAGGACCAATAAATAGTGTCACTAATCCATTCCAGCCGGTGTAATGTAACAAGCGACTAAAATACCTACTAAGTATACCTAAAACATTGCTATAGAAGAAAATACATTTTGATATGAAAATTTGGGCTAATCCCGTTTGGTCAGCGAGACACAGTAAAAAACTAATTTCCCTCTGTTAAAAGAGGGGGAACTCCGACTCAATATTGATTGGCTCCAAGCTAATGTGTGACAATAATGGCATATTACTGTTCATGTAACAAAAGCCTAGAATGTTCCGTTACAACTCTTACCGGTCCACGGAAAATCACAATAACATCGATTATCCTTCTTCCCTCTTTTATTTTTTTCGACGTAACCTTTTAGCATAGCTATTACTTTAGACTTTTGAATGGCTTTCCAACAGTTGTATTGAAGAGATTTTAGTGACATGAACAATGGTAGCCAACAATATTATACACGACCCTAAACTGCAGTTTATCCACTCTAGACCCTCTGGAGAAAGTATAGTAAATAGACTTTTATATGGTAAGTATGTAGTAGCAAGTATATTTCCTTTGCTATGAAAGGCCATTTTTACAGGATATGCAATTAAAAAAAAGCATGTTGCACTCATACTCCAAAATAGAAAAAGAATAACTATCGTTATTTAAAAAAGGTAGTGTTTAGTTGTGCCCGCGTCTGCGCAGTATTATTACATAGCCAATTTACATAATATATTTAGCCTATGTGCTATGCTAATGTACGGCCGATACTATTGTAAAGTTTAATATATAAATATATATATATATATATATAAATTTAAATAATAATATATGTTTAATATATGGCATATTACTGTTCATGTAACAAAAGCCTAGAATGTTCCGTTACAACTCTTACCGGTCCACGGAAAATCACAATAACATCGATTATCCTTCTTCCCTCTTTTATTTTACAAACAAATCCTTCACTCTCATTATCAACTTTATATCGATGCAATAAGAACCAAATTCACGACGACAACTCTACAGAAAAGGCAAATGAAAGTTAGTATTTCGTTCATGGCAGTGACGTGTGACGTCACTCGCGATTTTCTTTTGTTCGTCGATAATGCATTGTGACGTAACTGGAGGGAGCGCGGGAATAGGGGCTCACTTGTAGGAATATTTTTTCGACGTAACCTTTTAGCATAGCTATTACTTTAGACTTTTGAATGGCTTTCCAACAGTTGTATTGAAGAGATTTTAGTGACATGAACAATGGTAGCCAACAATATTATACACGACCCTAAACTGCAGTTTATCCACTCTAGACCCTCTGGAGAAAGTATAGTAAATAGACTTTTATATGGTACTAGTGGCCCGCCCCGGCTTCGCCCGTGCAAAGCGGGGGTGTGTTATACATATAAACCTTCCTAGTGAACCACTCTATCTAATAAAAGAAACCGCTTCAAAATCCGTTGCGTAGTTTTAAAGATTTAAGCATACATAGGGACGGACAGAAAACATCGACTTTGTTTTATACTATGTAGTGATAGTGAAGTATGTAGTAGCAAGTATATTTCCTTTGCTATGAAAGGCCATTTTTACAGGATATGCAATTAAAAAAAGCATGTTGCACTCATACTCCAAAATAGAAAAAGAATAACTATCGTTATTTAAAAAAGGTAGTGTTTAGTTGTGCCCGCGTCTGCGCAGTATTATTACATAGCCAATTTACATAATATATTTAGCCTATGTGCTATGCTAATGTACGGCCGATACTATTGTAAAGTTTAATATATAAATATATATATATATATATATAAATTTAAATAATAATATATGTTTAATATATATGTATATATATAAAGCAGTTTTGCGGGAAAGAGTAACAAAAACCATCCAAAAATTCAACAATAATCGTGTTTATTATGTTAGTAGGCTAGTTTTAGTACAACTTTGACGCAAGCTTTGACGAGGCAATAACGCTCTGACTTGATAGAATCTAGTCTCTCCCGTGACCACGACAGCCGTAAAACATTCGAAATGCCAGAAATTAAATCGATTTAGTGTAACTTTAAAAGAATTCCTAGATGCATGTTATTACTCGAATTAAATAATGTAAAATACCCGCGATAAATCCGTCAAGAAGTGTTTAACTTCAATATGTAATAATCGTGAAAACCGAAAACTTAATAATGACTTCTTTTCATCTTTCTAGATAATTGTAAAAAAATGAGATATTTATAAATAAATGATTAATTTTGAATTGAAAATTACTCAGATATAGCAATCTCACCCCAGACAGTAAACATTTTAGAACATTTCTTTTCTTATTCGTGTACTAGTAAAATTAATAAATCTAGTAATGAACTTCTGTTACCAGACATAGTTTAAGTTCAAACTTCACATTTTCGCCAGCTTGGCATGTCGATAAAAGTAATCAAATGAGCCTTTTAATATAGAGATCTTTCTTCTTTTATTACGAAATATATTTAACTGACTTTTTACATAAAAATCGCTTATTGCTGCTTACTGAAAGTTAAAGAAGCAGTTGATCATCGTTGAAGTTTTGCTCAGCCATTAATAACTTAACGGCGTGTACTGAGTGCTTTCTCATGTCTTAAACGCGAGATGGAACATTTTTCATCAGTCTATGGAGACAGTATGATACAAGTTAAAAGCGATGGCAACATCTATATTAGTATTTGTTTCAGCCCATAAATTACCCACTACTGAGTCGGGCCTCCTCCAAATTCATGGAGTGAAATTAGCGTCCTGTTGCACGATATTGAGCAATCAAGGGAGATGGAAGGATTGAAGAATTGTATTTGAAAGGTATGAATGTAGATATGACGAGTGATACATGTGTATGGAGACTACCACCTAGTGTGGAAGAGGGGCCGTAAGATGATGATAGTGTTTATAAATAATGACGATTTATAAGAGTTTTGTGATAAAACCTACGTTAATAAAGTTTTTTTTTAGTTTGAGTTTGAAACCCCTTAATTTAATATTATGTAACCCATAATAACCAAAGTAATGTTCAGAATGTTGCAAATATTTTATAGTCTTGCATTTTGCTCATCATGTTCATACATTTCAGAGAACTCTTCATCTTATAGCATAGACTACAAACCAAAGATGGGGTGGAAATGGCAAGAATCAATTAGTTTTTATACGCAAGTTTTTGTTCGTCTCTTCATTATCATGACGATGAATAAGAACGGAATGAAAACGTCATGAATATTCTACGATGCATACAATTTTCTAGGTTTCCTTAGGGACCTTGCATAATATTTATCTGTAGACGTTGAAGGGGAAACTCAAAGGCTTTTTGCATTTGAAATTCCTTGATAATGTATTGAATATTGCCGGGGTATAGAAGACATTTTATGATTGAAGATATGGATTTAATACGTTGGGGTTCAAAATAAATTGTTGTATTGATTAGTGTTAATTGGTGTCGATCATATTTCTTTTATTCAATCAATAAGGAAAGGATCCATTGTTTTGTTTTTTTTTTTAAACTTATTGAATATACATTTCTGTCTTGTAACGTTGGGAGGGGATTTTTCCTTACTTTCATTACTTTATTAGTCATATCTATACAAATAAATAAAATTGGAGTGTCCGTTCGCAATAATAAAATAACCACTTTTTACTAAATGGGCAAGTATGTATACACAGATCAAGAAAAAATCTTTTTTTTATTTTTTTTGTCTTTATGTTTGTCTGTTTATTCCGGCTAATCTCTGGAACAGCTGGACTGATTTTGACGTGACTTGCACTGATAGGTAGCTGATGATATAAGGAGTAACTTATGCTCCTTTTTTTACCAGCTTCCCCGCGCTGGCCGCTATTTGGGAATATTAGCACATTGCCACACCAATAATTAGGTTGGTGACATTGTGTGTTCTAAATCTGTGAAGATCTAAATGTGAGCGGGTTTAAATCCATTATCAAGTATGTCACAAAATGGCTGCACCGTTCCCATCAACACGACGTCCCGCCAAAGTGGTGTTCGGATACACCATCCTTTTCTTATGTAGACGCGCAATCATAGTCTCTATTGTATACCTTATAGACGTAACATAATAAAACATGGCATATACTTTTGGTTTCGCTATTTGATATGCATCATGAAAATTTTATTCCATCAGTACTAGGAATGTTTGACTTAACCGTTACTACACTCTCCCTTCTTTGAAATATTTGAAGCATTTTCAATATGATAATAAGTTTACAAACATCACACTTAAGAATCCCGAAGTTTCCTAAGCGTTTTCAAATCACGGCTTTAGACAAAGTTTGGCTAAGTAAAAGTGAAGAGTGACTTTATACTTGGAATATTTATTTATCATTTATCTTTTGAGAAAACGTTTGCCAAGAATTTAACTCGCGTCTTAAAATATAATTTTTTTTTACTGACATACATTTTTTATTAAGTGTTGTGTGAACGAACACGTATACGTTTGTATATGTGCTCGTAGAAATATGTACCAAATGTTAAGTGATAGTACAGCTCAACTACATCTAGTACTTTTGTAATGGATTAAGCAAAATTTCCAAAATGTTACCATATTTTAACCGAATTATGTTCATTACAGTCTATCCGTGTGGTGACGGATTTAGAATACGCAGTGTCACCAACCCATACCATTCCGAGGGTGTCGTAAGAGGCGACTAAGGGAACGCAAGAGGCAAATCACCTAGCCGCAAGAGTAGGAAAACTTGGTACAAACTCTGGGCCAACCCATCTTGCTAGCGTGGCACAGTAGGCTAATTTCCCTCCATGAATCTGAAGGAGGCCCGACTCAGTAGTGGGTCATTCATGGGTTGAAACGACGAACGAAGACAGTCTATTTGCGAGTTCATCACTATCACTACATAGTAATAAAACAAAGTCGCTGTCGTCTGTCCGTCCCTATGTATGCATAAATCCATAAAACTACGCAACGGATTTTGAAGCGTTTTTTTTTAATAGATAGAGTGATTCAAGAGGAAGGTTTATTTGTATAATACATGTATAATTGCACCCGTGCGAAGCCGGGGCGGGTCGCTAGTTATTTATAAACAATAACAAGACATCGAAATTTACACTAGCAATTTGCGGGCAAATGCAATACATTTTATTTTATACTTAGACGTGTCGTTCTGTGTCCATCATTTCAAACAAGCATGTTTTGTCTGTGTTCACATTATGACTCCATAAATAATCCACTGTGGAGCAAAGAGTTCCTTTTTGGAACCCAATTTGGTTAGTGAAGCTAGGTATTCTAAATCCACCACTCGGAAGTAATCCTTTTTCTTATTCTCTATGCAGAGGCCGTACAAATTGTATATAGTCCCATTTCTTTTTTATATACATACAACTAGCAGACCCAGCCACGCGTTGCTGTGGCTAAAGTTTTTGTTAAATTACATTTAACATTAATTTAACTTTTAACATAGCGCCATCTATTGAATACTTACTCAACCCTGTCAACAGATATCGCTATCTATTAGAACCGTTTAGAGCTAACTTATAATTGTGACTGTCAAATAATAGACAAATAACCTGGAAAAAAAAAGTTGCTACTTTATATTGATTCAAGTTGAATCAAAATGCGGTAAGCACATTTGATAAAAATCGGTTCAGCAGTTTAGGAGTCCATCGCGGACAAACAACGTGACGCGTAATTTATATAAATTTAGATAACTCTGCATCAGATACAATATCTATCGCGGGAGATGTTTACAAATATGCCACTCACGAACAATAGTCTATCATAGAGTATGTTATTCACCATTAAAGCCTATATAAATGACTGTTCTACTTACTACATAACAGCTCATAAATGACCCACTGCTGAGTCAAGCCTCCTCCAATTACGTGTAGGGTAATTAGCCTACTATGCCACGCTGGCCAGACGGGATGGCACAGGGTTTTGTATCAAGTTTTCCATCTCTTGAGGCTAGGCCTTGTCATTTCCTTTTGTCGGTTCTTACGACACAATCAGAATTGGGATGGGGTGGTGATAGTTTGTATTCTGCATTCGTTACAAAACGGATGCATCCGTCGCCATACCATGTTTTCTCAGCAAGGCTTACGTTTATATGAATACCCTTGATTGTTCATTTTACTAAAATGTTGTTGTGTTAACTAATTCACCAACACTTCCAGGAGGACCTGTTGCGCGTGCCGTGTTAATATCGCAGGTGGCTGCGCGGCCGGCGCCTATCGAGTGGGTTTGCATTACCGTGCGCGCTCTACTGACAAATTGAGTTCACCGCTGAGACGTGATGTCATGTGCACGCACAGTAACAATGTTTACCATTTATGATAACGGAGCATCTTTTCGGGACGCGAATGTCTTTAAGTCTTGAGTACCTTTACTCTACCTCTGGGTTTCAGTTGGATAGAAAAGTATTTCATGAAACAAGACTACATGTTATCAACATCGTAGCCCGTTACTCATTCGAGCTCCCTTCAAACTCATAAAGGGAAAATTAAAGTTCGCAAGGGATTATTATCTTGTGTGTAGTAGCTACAGTTTTTGCATCTCTGGATTCTTTAGTCGTACGATACGCATCTGCGACATTACTTAGTGTCACTAACTCATTGCATCTCGTGGCTACGACCGAAAAACTAGACAAAAGTCTTGATGCAAAAGTACATTATCTGGACATGAAACCTAGCTACGTAATCGTTAATCTTATCTATAAGTATAAATAATAAATAAATAAATAAATATCCTTGGACATTTCACACAACGCCATCTCGTCCCAAGCAAAGCAACTTAGTGCTTGTGTTAATACATACATACAACTTAATGCATACATAGAAATGACACCCAGACTCCGAGCCAGCGCCTTTGGTTTAGACAAAGACACATGCCCGACCCCGGAATCGAACCCGGGACCCGTTGATCCAAAGGCGGCACATCTAACCACTAGACCAACGAGGCAGTATATTCTATTGGCATATATAAAATTCCCTAATATAATATGTTCAGTGTCTACTTCTTCGAAAAGGTCTCCAGAAACTGGCTCTTTAATAGAATTATTTTTGCTACCAACCTTATCTACTACTAATACTACTCCGCCTATAGCCCACTGCCGAGTCGGGCCTCCTCCAATTATGAGGAGGATAATTAACCTACTATCTATGTTCTGTGCGTATACTATGCAAACAGTCGCTTGCAAAACAAGTTCTTTTGCATTGAATTGAAGCGCGCTGACGGACGACCGAAGTAAACTACCGGCCGCAACACAGTTTATAACTTAGCGGTGGGTAGGGAATACTGACTTCGAACAAATTGCCACCATCTTAATGCTTCGTAATCTCAATAGAACTTACGTACAATGATGCAACTTAATCATGTCACTTAACTTTTCAAAAGTGTATAGTTAAGTATATAAATAAGCTAATTATTTAATATATTTAATAACTGTTTTCTATCTTCTTTGTTTTCTATCTATAATATGTATGTATTTACAAAAAAAAAATGTATATAAGTAGTTTATCATCCATCTCGTTACCATAACACAAGCATTAAGTTGCTTAGCTTGGGACGAGATGGCGTTGTGTGAAATGTCCAAGGATATTTATTTATTTATGTTACATAATTATTACCATAATACCTACATGAGAATGTAAGATGATGGTTTTTAAATAAATTTGTATTTGTATTTATATGCCACGCTGGCCAAGCGGGTAATCCCTTACAGCTTATCGCCTTGTCATTTCCTTTTGTCTACTATAATATGTGTCAAATGCAACAGAATCCGCGTTAACTTGTTGCATATCTACCAGTCCAATATTGTGTTCTGGGCTTTCATCGTCAGGTTTGCATTACCGCGTTCGCCCGTCTGACAAATTGGTTTTACCGCAGAGACGTGACGTGACGTCATATCGTGCGCCACTGTAATAAACTTTCTCATAGTGGATGTTATGAGCTTGTTTACTTTGAGTGGGTCTTCACAGGTTTTTATGATATGTTTTACAGGCTTTTTAAATTATATTTCTGCCTTATTAATATCGATCACAGTAGTTAAGCAAATTTTCCTCAGATGTGACTTTGTCATGATGTTAAACAAAACTCAGTTTTACTGATTCGTGGAAACAATTACGTTTGCTTCTAAGTTTTTTTCTACCTTATCCCAGTTCCGTATCACCGGGTAGCTTAAAAGCTTTGGCAATTAATTCTTTAGACCAATAATCACTCGTTTAATTTTATTCTGGGCCTTTTACGCCCTTTGAAGAGATCCTCCGTTTTAATTGCTTCGTCTCTAAAAAATAAAAGGAATATCCGCTTAAGCTTATCGGTGTGGGCGCAGTGCGAGCGAAAAACGAAAATTAAAAAAAAGTAACTATACCGAACATTTTGTCCGTATGGTGACGGATTTAGAATACATAGTCTTAAGAAAATGACAAGGCCAATAACCTAGCTACAAAAGAAGGAAAACTTGATATGAAACCCTATGCCAGCCCGTCTGGCACAGAGTTTCATATCAAGTTTTCGGAAACGTGTACAGTCCTCGCCTAATTGTTTGGCCGCTCCGAACGCGCGCCGGCTTCCGCCCGCAAGCATCCACGCCTCCCGCGCGTTATTGTAATTATGGGTTCGATTCCGGGGTCGGGCAAGTGTCTTTGTCTAAACCAGAGGCACTGGCTCGGAGTCTGGGTGTCATTTCTATCTATAATGTGCCTGTATTTACAAAAAAAATGTATATAAGTAGTTTATCATCCATCTCGTCACCATAACACAAGCATTAAGTTGCTTAGCTTGGGACGAGATGGCGTTGTGTGAAATGTCCAAGTTATATAATATTTATCTATCTATTAAATAAAACCGCTTCAATATCCGTTGCGTACTTTTAAAGATTTAAGCATACATAGGACGGACAGACGACAGCGACTTTGTTTTACAATATGTAGTGGGTAGTGAACTATCATCACTAGATAAATAGTATAGATAGTGTTGATAATGATATGTATTTTTTATAAAAGGAACCGAACGGGCTTGTGGGTCACCGGATGATAAGTGATCACCTGTACCCATGTACACCAGCAACACCAGAGGAGCTTACAATTTTCTGCAAGTTACTAGTCTTGCAGCTTCGGTTCGAGCAACATTTTTATCAATGGGCTCACGCGTTTGGGTGTCGGCTGTTTATACATGTTTTACCATCGCCCATCACCCCATCGCTATTTTTACACACGTCCGTGTGGTGTGATTTTGAATACATAGTGTCACCACACCATTCCATTCTGAGGGTGTCGTAAGAACCGACAAGAGGACGTGGCACGGCGGAAAACCTAGCCGCAAGAGAAGGAAAACTTGGTATCAAACCCAGTAGACTAATTACCCTCTATGTTATTGGAAGAGGCCCGGCACAGCAGTGGGCCGTATAGTAAGTAATAATAAAAAAAACCACGCCTAGAAATCGGCGTTTTTTTTTTCCAAAATACATTTAATTTCACGTAAAGGTATTTATGTTTGTCAATCAGTGAGACCCCGCCTCATTCTGTAGATAATGATGCTTTGGCTGCACTCGTCCCTAACGACCTTTATATTATTTAGGGCCAGCCCTTTCCTTGTTTAATTAATTGACGTGAAGCGCGTTTTTAATTCTAACATCCCTTTACTCGGAAACTAGGTTACATCTGTCGATTTCTAATATTATTTCACTTGCATTTTTAAGATAATATTTTTAGTACTGTTTATATTTTACAAAGCACTGCTCATTCGGTATCATCACTTCGGGTCCGTTGGCTCGTCTTATGACAAGTCAAAATTACATTTCCATGTATCATGTCCGTAGCAAGAGCCGAAAAGAAACTCTGCAGTTGATTTTTTTTTAGATGTAACTTAGAACTAACTATAGACTGCCTTGTTGGTTTGGGTGTGGGATGTGCTGGTTTTCGATCACGGGTACCCGCGGAGACTCTTGTCTGTGACCCATTTGTGTTCGTGAAACACATGTTTGTAAACAGCCCCCGCGATACATATTACACCAATAAAAACAGGAAATAAAACCTTACTCTGTCAATGCTAATGCTATGATGATTGCCTAATAGAATAACGTCATACAATCAAAACATGAGTAATTTGAATTCCACTCAATTCAATATCAAGCTTACATCACACTGGCTGCAAACTTCAGTTGTAACCCAAGTAAGTACTTAACAAACCGCTGAATGCCATAATAACGTACCCTGGAATTCTATTTAACCAGATCATTCTCACAGCAAATACCTTAACCCGTAAATACACACGGGTTTCGAGATCGCGGTAAACATGTCTCAAGTTATACAGGGTGCTTCGAAGACAAATTTAACTCAAAAATATTCTTCTCTCAAAAATATAATGGTACAATTTTTGTAGGAATCAATAAAAATCACAACTCATTTAATCGAGTTACCTCATAAGAGCTCTTTGGCCGAATTGAAAATGTACCATTTACCACCGATTCCGAAGGCATCAAGAGTGTCCATGGAGTTTCTTGCCTGTTCTTCTGCTATATCTACTTTTTGGAACATGCAACTAGATTCCTAACTTCACTTTTGACTTTTTAAAAACACCAGTAAATAGGTTCAATTGAAATAAATGATGAAATAGACATATATGTACTTATTCTTTTAAGTCGAAGATAATTAAACAACTATTACTTACATAGCCCGTACATGGCCCACAGTTGAGACGGGCCTCCCATTACCTTCCATGGTAGGCCGATAACCTGGCCGCAAGAGAGGGAAAATTTAATATAAAACACGTTTGGCCAGCGTATTTGGCTCATTACCCTCCATGTAACTGAAGCAGACCTGACCCAATAGTGGGTCAAATACGGCTTTTCATGCATAAAATCACTGCACAACATTTTGCAACGTCCTGTATGTAAAGGGTTGAGTCGACACAAGCCTCGAGAATTCCTCTGGGAACAGGCTCCATTTAAAGAAGCCAGGATCTATGTACGCCATATATAATATGCTTAGGAAGTTTTGAATTTTCTGTAGCAAAAAAAAAGTTAAACCATAATTTTGAAATAAATCTCTCCTATGCATAGATATGAATAAGTAAAACAAAGGAGAGAAATGTTAATCCGACTAAATTGTTCATGTAACATTATTCATTTAATTCAACGAGTATATTGCGTGAAACTTTAAAGCAGTAACTTCTATTAGGAAAAAAGGAACTAATTCAATTTCAAGTTAATGCAGACGAAGTAGCGAACAAGTACATGGTGTCAACGTTAAGTTGTTTATTTTACACAGAACACAATGGTCACTGAACACAAGAGTCAACAGATACTTACTTACTTCTCAGCCCAAACATTACCCACTGCCGAGTGAGGCCTCCTCCAACTACATGGAGGGTAATTAGGCTACTATGCTACGCTGGCCAGACTCAATCAGTCTAGTCTCGGAAGCATAGGGTTTCGTGTCAAGTTTTCCTTCTCTTACGGCCAGGTTTTCGGTTTTTATTTCCTTTTATCGACTCTTACGACACCCTCAGGACGAAATGGGGTGGTGACACTATGTATTCTAAATCCTTCACCACACGAAATAGTCTTCAAATAATAAATATTAAAACACGCAAAGTATTCGACAGATTACCAGCAGTTCATAACGCTAACGTAGCAGAGAAAAACGGGCAAGAAACTCGGAGGAATTGTAATTTTTTGTCTATTATTTGCTGACCGCAAAGTATTATCACTACGTAGTAAAAAACAAAGTCGCTGTCGTCTGTCCGTCCTGTATGCTTAAATCTTTAAAACTACACAACCCATTATGAAGCGGTTTTTTTAATAGATATAGTGATTCAAGAGGAATGTTTATATGTATAATAAACTGATAAATTTAAAAGTTCAGCATTGCACCCGTGCGAAGCTGGGTCGGGTCTCTAGTTATTACTTAAAATAGTATTAAGTAAAATATTAAATATACTTAGTCACAAATTAATTAAATTAATAGATCATAAATATTTTATAGCAAAATAATTTTCTGTGATAATATAAAAACCACACAAATCAAACTTGTAGAAAATTGTCTTTGGTCAGTGTATAAGTCTGATTTGGTATACAGTCTGTTTAATATTACATTATTCCGTAAAAGCTGGATTCGGACCAAATTGGGTGATACAATCGGCGTTGCTTGCAGTCAACCCGAATAAGACGTCTAAATCAGAACTCCCATTTTCCGTCGCTACATTCCCCTGTCGTCGTTGCCGCCCGGCCACCGATTTATGACGTCACGGGTTATTAGCACAGCCGTTAGGATACCAATGTTATGAGCCAAACTTCGCTGCGATATCTTCTGAGAACTGAATACATTTTTGCTTTCTCGCATCAATAGTTTATGTTCGGCGGAAGCAGAGATATACATAGTGTATTATATATATGTAGCATTGTTTTATGACTTATAAAATTCTCCGCTTTGGAAAAGGCTTCACTATTTTGGTTCATATTTATACGTGTATTTGTAAATTTTATAGTACACGGTGGACCGATGGTCTGGTTAAGGTCGCTGGAATACGATGGATGCGGGCGGTCCAGGGCTGGCCTTTGTGGAGAGCCTTGGGGGAGGCCCATGTCCAGCAGTGGACGTCTTTTGGCTGAAATGATGATGATGGTTAGTATATTCGCAACTTTAAATGGAATAAGCAAGGCACAATTTGAATTAACCATAATTTTAATTTTGTTTGTGTTTAAATTAAAAATTTACATGCCCATACATATTAACTTTTTAAAATTAGTCTTAAAGAATTTAGTTTGTTAACTATTTAAAATCATGATGTCCGATTCCGAAAAGACTTGAGCCAAACCCTGATCCATGACACAGTAACTGGCTATATGGCCATCCTTTAATAATAAAATAAAGAATTTATAAATAAATATCCTTGGACATTTCACACAACGCCATCTCGTCCCAAGCTAAGCAACTTAATGCTTGTGTTATGGTAACGAGATGGGTGATAAACTACTTATATACATTTTTTTTGTAAATAAATACTTATTATAGATAGAAAACAACCAGACCCGGAACAAATACTTGTAGGTCGTACAAATATTTCTTCCGTGCGGGGATCGAACCCGCGACATGCTGCGCAGCAGTCGATCGCTCAACCACTGCGCCAACCGTGTCGTCAAATCAAATTTATAGTTGTACACTTACTATAATAATCATGTGTGCATTTGTTATTCTCAGCGGGTATTCTCAAATCTGTGACGTCATTTTCCAGTCCCCATGTCTTGCAATTTATGACGTCACGCACTATTAGTGCACCCCACTGCTTGTCTGTACTGTGACTAACTTATAACGTAGTTACATCACAGTCACGAGTGATATTGTTTGGAAAACTACTTCTGATAGATTTAACGTAAGATTAACAACTTATCACGATTCACCCACGGTTCGTAAATATTTTATAGAATATCACTACATAGTATAAAACAAAGTCGCATTCTTCTGTCCGTCCCTATGTATGCATAAATCTTTAAAACTACGCAACGGATTTTGAAGCGGTTTTTTTTAATAGATAGAGTAATTCAAGAGGAAGATTTATAGGTATAATATAATTGCACCCGTGCGAAGCCGGGGCGGGTCGCTAGTATTATAATAAAAGTAGAAATTCGAAATGTAAGATGACATTATAACGACACGTCGTGTACTTAGTATAGCCTGTATAACGTCGACGGGTGCAAAGTAAAAAGAGATTCTGCAAAATAGCTACATTACAGGAAAACGAAATGATCTAAGATATGTGTTTTTTTTTTAATTAAAGAATCGATTTTCCTGTATACTTTATTAATACATCTTTACACTCGTACTCATCATCACTACTATAAAACAAAGTCGCTGTCGTCTGTCCGTCCCTATGTATGCTTAAATCTTTAAAACTACGCAACGGATTTTGAAGCGGTTTTTTAAATAGATAGAGTGATTCAAGAGGAAGGTTTTTAAGAATAATGCATCCATAATATAGTAGAAACACTGATAATTTTATATGTTCATCATTGCACCGGTGCGAAGCCGGGGCGGTTCGCTAGTATATTATATGATGTTTATTTCGGTAATTTCATGTTATTAAATAAAATTTAACATTGTATTATAAATAAGTCAACTGCCAGTGTGTCGTATATACGCGGGACTCTATATTTCGTGAATAAATTACATTCGCTTTAACTTACCATATTAAGATTTTATTAAAACATTTCATTTAAATGAAAAATACTACCTAACATATATTAAATAATAAAAGATCTATTACAGAACAAGCGCGTGTCTGTATGCCCGGGGAAAGCCCCGCGGTCCCGTGTCAATGCGGCCAATGTTACTTGGTCGTATTAACTTCGTAGTACTTTAAAGAATATACGTAGCTGGCTTACACAAATGCTACTGAGACTCAGAGCAAGAGCCTCTGGTGTACACAAAGATACATGCTCCGGAATCGAACTAAAGGCCAAATCCAAAGGCCAACTCCTAGACCAACATTACAGTGTACGTATAAGATTATTAACAGGCCAGTCACTTTTTAATAATTTATGAGTTATTTATTTTTAGATATGTCCAAATCTTCTGTCCTTTCTAAGCTGTTCTAAAACCACAAAACCTCGTCAGTAAACAAAAACTCGAAATAAATTTAGCAACGTGTATAATGCTTCATTATCTCCGAACCAAAGTAGGCATTTGACGTTTGCAATGACAGTCCCTCCAAGAATGCTCCTCCGTCACTGTCGTAGAAACTTTCCATGCGCATCCCCTGTATCCGGCATTCCCCCGTGGAAGAATGCACCACTCAACGGGGATATTAAACTCAAATCATTGGCTGAGGGGGGCTTAGTGTGCGTTTTGTCAGAGAGTGCATACGTTTTTGTCATGGAATTTAGAAGAATTGAAGAATTTTGCATTGAAACAAAAACGTTGTGAATTTCCGTTATGTGTGCATATAAATAATATCTTTAGTTTTTTTTAACTATTACCGACCTTAGCTTTGCTCGGGTCAAATAAATGTTAAATTAGTGTACGAGTATATGTGTGACGGATTTATTATACACTAGCTGACCCGGCGAACTTTGTTTCGCCTTAAAGGCAATAAATGAGCAGATTTTTGATTTTATTAACTTCTATTTTTTATCAGGCTAAATATAAATAAAACATCAATGATTTTAATTATACTTTATTGGCCATCTATTTTCGTAACTGCATTTTACAGTGAATCACCTTGTGACAGACGACATTTTTCGGTATATTATCAGACGCATGAACAAATAACGCAGATGGTCTTCTGAACCGGAACATGCCACATATAATTGATCTTGGGAAATACATGAAATTTTCTAGATTTAGGCCACAAACTTTCCAGGATTAGCCCTGTGATTTATTAATGGTCACGGCGAATGCACGACGGATCGGAAATCATTAAAACTAAAACGGTATATCAGTTGATATCGTCGGGATCCTCGGATGAGAATTTCCTCACCTTCCAACTTTACTTTGACTATATACCATTGTTCATCAATTCACTTACCACCAAAAGCGTTCCGATGCACAGGTTTGGTGGTTTTGATTTATATTTGGAAGCAAACTTAGTACGTAGCCAACCTTTAGTCGTAAATTGTGCGGTGGTAAGCCAGGCACATCCAAGGAGTCTTTTTTACACAGTCATTATATTTGAATTAATGCAGTGTACCAATGATTTCATTCTGAATTATGTTAGTTACTTTATGTCATCTACATATTTATTCTTAGCCACCGAAACAGCTCGCTTAGTCAACCATTCATTATTTTTGTGTTTGTTAGTTCGTCCTTCGATGAACAGAAATTCTGAGAAAATAAAATCAATCCACATATTTCGATGATTTGAGGCAAGCGCATATTTCAGCGGCAGCAGTCGATCTTGGAATTAGTGGCAGTGTTTGGCAGAAATAGCCAGACAGTAAAATCATTGCGCCTCCAAAACATCTCGAGTCCTTGCCTAGGTGTTCGGTCGGATCGGATAAGTGCTTCCAATGCACATGTATACGCTATTGTACATTCGTCCCCGATGACGATTTTCCATTTTTATAAAACTTTAGCCGCTGAGGAGTGTTTTGTAATATTACATGGCATCTATTGGTCCAATGCGGACGCAAGTGTGCAAGCAGTAATTACTGCTGCCACCGTATCGAAACGTTGCTCGATCCAAATTATGTAGTACCTACTTTATAAATTTAATCTTGTGCCTCGAAAATTATCTAGTTGTTGATCTCTTAAATTTCTCGACGATTTTGCATTCCCAACCGATCCGTTTCACAGGCTGCCTCGATTTGCTCTTGTGATTGAGAAGCACGGATTCAAGCCATACTAATTCGGTGATCTTCACGTGCATTATTTGTTCTTCTTCATTGTTCGGCACAATAAGCTAATATTTACTCAAAATAAATACATCAACCGGTCAACTTCAAAATTTCCAATTGTCAAATTTGTCAAACTATAGACAACATAGCGTTTAGCTGTCGGTGAAGTTTTGTTATTCCAGCAGTTGCATTTTGATAAACTATGTTTTATATCACGGAACGGGATAACACCCATTTACACTTTCACGTTTATAATATTAAGTATGATTTTGTGAATTGTCCAACATCTTTATATTTAAAAGAAAGTCGGACATAGGATACCTAAGATTTTTATCCCGTTCCCGTATAATGTGTGATATAATACCTACGTGGTATAACAAAGCGCAACTGACAGCGAAACCTTATGTTGTCTATATTTAAATATGGCTGAAAATTTGACAATTAGAAATTAAAATTTAACTTAATATCTCTATAAATTTACACACAATATCTTGGCACTGCCAATGTCCATGGGCGGCGGTCAACACTTACCATCAGGTGGGCCGCTAGCTCGTTTGCCACCAAGAGCAATAAAAAAAAAAAAAAAAAAAAAAAAAAAAAAAAAAATTGTAGCCTATGTGTTATTCTGATGTATAAGCTATATTATTATAAAGTTTCATTAAAATCCATTCAGTCGTTTTTACGTGAAAGAGTAACAAACATCCATCCATCCATCCATCCATCCATCCATCCATCCATCCATACATACTTACAAACTTTCACGTTTATAATATTAGTAGGATACTGACATCACCCCATTCCGTCCTGAAGGCCGACTAAAGGAAATTACAATGCCGATAACCCAGTCACAAGAGAAGGAAAACTTGATACGAATCCCTGTGCCAACCTGTCTGGCCAGCCTGGCACAGTAGGCTAATTACCCTCCTTGTAATTGGAGGAAGCCTGACTCAGCAGTGAGTCATTAATGGACTAAATAGTAGAAGCAGTGTTTGCTTTTCAGATCGGCCGACTGTGTCGTCTAGATCAAGACTATATTTTTTTTTCAGTATTTTTTAAACAACGGTAACGTATAATCAAAGTTATCATCTAAGGCCAGACATTTATTGATCCACTGCTGTCAGGCCTACTCCAATTTCAAGTAGGGAAATTAGTAACTAATCTACTCTGGCCGGCTTTATCAATTCTAATTCCTCTGATATGTGGGTGTTGAATTATAGCAATCTCCTGGACTATATCTCTTGCAACAAACTTACAGATCACGATGTCCAGTGAATGCAGATAATGAGAGGAGGGTCAGTCCCCTCCGCTGTCATCGGCGTTTAGGGGATGACTGATATTGAAAGTGGCCGCGTGCTCTAATGGCACCAAATGGACTTGTTTGTTCCAATCGTGATGGATCTGCGTTCCTCATTTGTTTTTATTTGACAAGCAAACAGCGAAATTCCATTGGTACATTTGAAAGTTGTTCCATTTTGGTATTAGATTTCATTTGGGATGGTTCGTTCGCAATGTTGTTGATTGTTTTTTATTGGTCAACAAACAACAATCAATCATAAATAGAATACCAGCTGTTTACCAAACAGTATAACGAATCGATGAATATTTTTTTAGAGACAAATGTCTACATATAATACATGTAGACATTAGTCTCTTAACAAAATATATCAAATCGAAAAATCTTGTCACAACCAGGGTTAGCATGGTTATGATATGTGAGAGTTTATCAAACTAAATCACCATATGCAAAGAGTTCGGTGCCGCAAATAGTAAAGCCCTACAACACAAGCCATACAACTAGAAGATCACCACTGTTTGATATTAGATAGAGTAAAACAACCTTCTATCAAGCGTCACGTAACATTCTCATGTTATATCGTACTAGCTGACCCGGCGGACTTTGTTCAGCATTATATATATTTAAAACAAAAAGAAAGTTGGACATAGGATACCTGAGATTTTTATCCCGTCCGTATAAAACATTTTTTTTCTGTTTTTTTTTTGTTTTCGCTGGGGAAATGCTTTATGCATACCTCCGCCCCCCGGGGCAGAGGTCGGTGATTATGTGGGACTCCGACAAGGGTCGTCTACCCAAGAGTCGTCTACCCACTAAAACCCGAGCGGTATACCCACACACGGCGCGCTTGGGGCGCCACAAGTTCGCGTTAACGCAGTCCGTATAAAACCTACTTATCAAAACGCAACTGACAGCGAAACTTTGACAATTAGAAATTTTGAATTCGACTTGTTTATATTGTTGTAATTCACATAATATCTTTATAACTTGTAGCCTATGTGTTATTCTGATGTATAAGCTATATTATTGTAAAGTTTCATTAAAATCCATTCGGTAGTTTTTACGTGAAAGAGTAACAAACATCCATCCATCCATCCATCCATACTTACAAACTTTCACGTTTATAATATTAGTAAGATATTTATTTTTCATTCAAAATGGCAGATAAATGACACTTAACTGAAACGATTCTTCTCTAACTTATTTTTAAATTTCAATGAACTCACAGTTTCACATAGCGTCGAATGACGGACTATTGGATGGTAGAAAATTATCCAAGTGCGCCACACTGACGACGAGATTCAGCGGCGGGCTTTGTACCAAATTTTCCTTTAGTCTCACAACACCCTCATGAAAAAAAGGTTGATGACCTAATAAACTTCTACTACTACTACTCAGCCCATTAATGTCCCACTGTTGAGCCGGGCCTCCTCCAATTATAAAGAGGGTGCCACGCTGGCCATAACGCTCATTACCCTCCATGACACAGGCTTGGTCACGAACCAAGTTTTCCTTCTTTTGTGACTAGGTTATTGGCCTTTTCATCTACTTTTGTCGACTCTTACGACACCATGAAGATGGTATGGGGTGGCGGCACGTAAGCTAAACACCACACTGAAATTAATCTTATAAACCACTTCTGCCTATACTATCCAGGAATAGAGACGTAGACTATACGAATACCAAGAGCAGGCAGTTTTCATGTGAAACACTATAATTCTTCCTCCAATTCATATTTCAGCGAAACGCCACTGTGACCTGGCATAAATCTCATCGGAATTTAATATAAAGACGACGCTATAAATCTATGGTTCCCGTAACTTATTTATAAGGCAACCCCCCCGCGGTTCGATCGTGGTAAAAAGCCATTGAAGGATGCCTCAATAAGGGAATATTGTAAGTTTCCATTATTTGTTAAAAAGTTATTCTTACACGAATTGGTTGGACACAGTTATTCATCAGCCTTTCCTATTTTGTTTTTATATTAGTTGGTAAGGAAAATTGTCATTATAGAAACCTCGCGAGATTTTGTGGAACACTGATAGCAGAAAATAATAACTGTCACAGGCAGTGTTCATGTTATGCCAATTGTTCAAATAAGTAAACATTTCGGCTGATAGATTTGTTAATAGTAACGATATCTAAAAAGTTTTAAAGTTGTAACTATTCTAACGGAGTTAATTAATTTTATAATATATCGTAATATCTTGATCGAGTGGTGTGAATACTCTTTCTCTACAATTTATAATAACTTTTAATATAAAGTTAAGCTACTTCACAATATCACTATCACTTCACTATCACTATCATCACTACATATTTAAAACACTAAACACTAAATCTTTAAAACTACGCAACGGAGATCCGTTGCGTAGTTTTTGAAGCGATTTTTTTAATATATAGAGTGATTCAAGAGGACTGTTTATGTGTATAACCATAATATTAAAGAGAAACATAAGTAAATTTAGAGGTTCATCATTGCACCCGTGCGAAGCCGGGGCGGGTCGCTAGTATACATATAAATAAACTAGCTGACCCGGCAAACGTTGTTCTGCCATATAAATATCGCTATTAAAAATAGGAGTTGATCGTAGAGGGGTGAAAATTTTGGGTTGTATTTTTGAATGCAGTATCATAAAAATAAAATATTAAAAAATAAAATTTAAAGGTGGATCACCCTTAATATTTATTTAGATTTGCAGACCTAACCGGTATGCACATAAAGTTTCACGAAAATCGGTCGAGCCATTTAGGAGGAGTTTAATAACAAACACCGTGACAGAAGTATTTTATTTATTAGATAAAACAATGTGTGTTTTGCTTTTGGCCAATATTTTACAGCGTTGATCATGCAAACTACTGTATTCTTTTCTTTATTGGTCTTAATTTCAAATTAAGACTCAGTTATGGTACAGCGCTACATAAACCCGCAGCAGCCGTGTCGCTGCATCAAATTGCAACCTCGTCCACCGCAGCCTACATTCGTGAATCGTACATCTATATTAGCTGGAAGAGCCACACTATTGTAAACTTTTTTTAAATACCTAATTTAACATCATAATTATAATAAAATTCATAAAATTAGCAACTGCTGGGCAGGTGCGTTTTATGCGCAATTTTATGGAGGGATATTAGTCTAGTATAATACGCAGACAGGTGAATTATGATTATATGATTTTGTTGCAATTTTGTTCTAATCTTTAGCAATCGATTTGTCAATGAGCCGAGAATTCAAAAGAGAATATAACAACATAGACCATACTTAAATATGAAATCTATCTTGTACTTGATGGTGATGTCTCATGAGAGGGTTTGCGTATATCCACCTGCTCGAGGAAGCTGTTAATCTGGGATAGGACCTCAATTTTACACCATACCGCAGTCAAAACACATCGCGTTTGGGTGCTGAGAGATACATTTGATGTTGTAAAGATCCTTACGCGTCGGTATCTATCAGGCAGGTTGTAGCTTAAGTGCCGACCTTGTGTTTTAAAATAAAAATTACATTCAAATTCAAAAGGAACTTTATTCATGTAGGTTTTACGTCATTTTTTAAACTACCATCTTTTGGTCCTTGTCCCACGCTAGGTGGTAGTCTCCATACGCTCCTATCGGCGTCATATCTACATTCATGTCTTTCTTGAGCATGTTCTCATGCAATCCATCCATCTCTTCCTCCGCCACGCTTACGCCCATCCACGTACATACTGAAACTACCACCAGTTCTGAGAAGAACTGAAAAGAAACTCCGTTAATCCCTTTTTTAATTGTGCTGCCTTGCTTAAAAAAAACCTGTATAGTGCATTTTCTCATCTAGCGACTTCGCTATATAAGAAAAACATGCAACACGGTCTAATAAGCCAACGTGACATCTCCAGGCAAATAAAACTGAGCGTACAAATTTGTCTTCAAGGCGTCATTAAAAACACATGTCACATCTAGAATCTCTATGACTTTCAAACAACCTATAGTCATGTACAACCCCTTCCCACCTGACCCAGATTTTTTATTTCACTCCAGCACAGAATGAAATTGCTCGTAGTTGCCTCAGTGTTTTTTTTTTATATGCCAACAGTTTTTGTTTTTCATTATTACGAGCAGCGGCAAAAAGGCACTGTACTCATTTGCGACGAGAGGCTTATTGTGACTCATTTGACTTTAAAGCTAGGCTGTTTTATTTTAATTAAAAATGCTTGCTTGAATTAAATGCTTTTAACCACTGTGCTTTTCTCGTAAAAAAACCGAAAACGTAATTTGTTTTTCTCTTTGTGGTAAGTTATTGCGCTGTGAAACTTAATTCATTTATTGTTAGTTTACGACATTTTAAAGTGATGTCGCTTTATGATGCTAATACACAATAAATGAAACAACTACTAATACTGGTCAGCCCATACATGACCCACTGCTTAGTCGGGCCTCCTCCAACTACATAGAGGGTAATTTAGCCAGCTGTGCCACGCTGGCCAGACGGGTTGGCACAGGGATTCGTAGCAACTTTTCCTTCTCTGGCAGCTAGGTTTTCAGCCGTATCATTTCCTATTGTCAGCTCTTACGACACCATCAGGATGGAATGTGGTGGCGAATCAATGTATCAAAAAAAAATTATAAGTCATTATTATAACATCTATGTAACTCTAGAAGTGATATAGAAATGTGTAACGATCACTTTTTTTAAGGGAGGAAATTCCAGACCACTGCTTCCTACCTAGTTAATAAGTGGGGGTCGTATTGCGTCAAATAATTGGACAGACTGTCCAATCACTCGACATACGCTAATACTTCTGCACAGACCGCTGCAAAGGATATCCGGAGGGAGTGCAGTGTAGCGTACAGGTTATACCGGAGTTATACTGTGGTTGCGTCTCCACGATTTATCTATGATATTGACTTACAAACATTATAGATATTTTCCTACTACATTTTAATGTAATTAATTAAGATCGACACCAGTCTATCCTGATTTTGGGGGGAGAGCCACAGAGAGGTCGTTGTCGGTAGTTTTATATATGACGAATTCTAAGGGGTTTGTGATAAAACCGACGTAAATAAAGTTCTTTTGAGTTTTAAGTGTACCCGCAATAACGTAGCTTCAATTTTGTCCAGCACCATAATAAAGATCGCTTCGAATGTGTCCTATCTCAAAGACGTTTATTTTTAAATTTTATTCAAGTTCTCAATTCTTAAACAAATTGAGTCGGATTACCTCCAATTGAATGGAAGGAAATAAGTCAATATGTTTTTTATTCTTTAGATTGGCCTAACTAGCAGAACTATAGATGGTGATAGTGATAGTGTGTATCACTAGAGACACTATCACTATAGTTGGTCACAACACAGGTGGTTCTCTTCCATGCAATATGGTTCAGGAGGGTGATAGCTGCCACATGCATCATGCTTGTGAACAGGTGCCGGCAGGTGGTCGGTTGGCTCGGGCATTAGAAGGTTACTATTGTTGATCTGGCTGATGTTTGGCCCTTTGCGACTATTGCGCGAGTTTCACAAATCTGGCATAAATCCAGTCTTGTACCTAAAAATGGCTTTTTTTCCTGGTTTCCTGCCGGCCCTTCTGTAAAGCTGCATTCCGAACCGGTGGTAGATGGTAAATAATGGATTTTCAATTCTGAGTAGTAAATTTTAAATTTTATTTTGTTGTTTGACTTTTCAAAAGAATTGAAGCTCTATTGAGCCAACTTGTTTAAATGAGTTTTGATTTTGACTATCACCATCTATCACCGTAGTTTACAAGTAATGATATTAAATAAGTCAATAACCAATAAGCGATGCATCAGATTGGAGGCCGACTGAGACGCTCGGATGGATTGCGATATTGCCCCGATATTCTGAGCCGCATATTCCTAATATGCGATACATTCTGCTATCTGAGGTTATCGAAATCTGGCAAAGGTAGCCATATCTGTAGCTACATGGCTTTATAATTGACTACCTAAATTATTGGAAATATTGGTTGGCCTTTGGAAAAATATCATCATGAGGAATATAAATATTATCTTTTAAAAAAGATAAAAGGAATGTAGGTAGGTTACAACAAGAATAGAAAATAAAGAGAACGAGAAACGAGAGGAATTCTTAATAAATTTATATATAGTTTAGTGTGGACGTAAATTTGTCATTCAGTTGATTTGTTTGTTTGCTAGTCACAAAATGGAACGCGATTATTAAAATATTATTTTGTGTTTATTTTAAAATATCATTTCGTCATTTTTCACGATTCGAGAGCCACGCGAACACAAAACATTGACGTGGTAAAAATAACGTTAAAAAGACCTATCATCATAAAAATCCAATTATTCTTATGTATGGCTTATTAGTGTAGGGATTGGATACGCCTTTTAATCACGGGTCCCCGGTTGGATACCGTGGTCGCGCAGGTGTCTTTGTCTAAACCAGAGGCACTTGCTCTGAGTCTGGGTCTTATTTGTGTTCATAAATTACATGTTTGTAAACTGCCCCGGCGCTACAGGTTGTACCTAGTGCAGGGATAGCAAAACATATTATGGCAATACAATTATTAATCACAACATTCACTCAAGATATCCTTAGCTTATCCCAAGATACGCCACGAATCCTATCATAAAACCTTCCACAGGTAACGCTTGCAACCCTCAGAGACGATTGAAATCCAAAACCGCTATCTGCCACTCATTCCCAACTCCGTCTAAGGAACGCAAATTTTCCCATGCGCCAATTAAACATCCAACAAGCAAGGCGGGCAAACAATACCGAAGTTCGCCTTACCCTTAATGAGTTCGTTAACGTTAATTAAACCGCCTCCGCCGCTAATTAAACCTGTGTACACACGCAGTACCGCGGCCACTATATATCAACTCAGTCCATAAACCCAACACTTAGCATGATCCTCCTTAAAGTTAATAGGGGGAAAACCATGCCACGATGTCCGAGTTTTGTATGTATTTGGATTGATCACAAGCTTTTGTCCCTTATTATTAACTAACCTACCCACTAAAACCAACACTGTCCCTTAACTGCCCGAGACAGGGCCACGGGTTTCACTCCTCCCGATGGGGGAGCATGCTCCGTGACCCTGATGGGGCCTTGGCCTGCTTGTACAAGCGGGCCCCACCATCTGAAGAGGAGCTCTGGACGCCCGCCAACCTACCGAAAGGCAGGTGTGGGACATTGCACGTGCCCCCGTCAGGCGCCGGATGAGCTGGCACCCGACCCACGCGGTTGTGGCGGCAGCCATGGCACGCCTGCTTGACCAACCCTCCGCTGCTAGTGGTGGCAGCCCTGGCCTCAACGCCTGGCCGCTCTCCACTGCAATGACCACGCCGTGAGTCGCGGCAGATATGCCTATATCTCCTCTGTCCGCAGAGTTTCCGAGGCAACTCTGAGGACAGAGGAGTCCCCGGAGCCAAAACCCATCACGACTCCGTGTGCCGCTCTTCGTCTGGCATCTCCTTGTGGGCCCGCCCGGCATGGGTGATCCTGAGCCGGTATGACCCCAACGGATCCTAAAGCCACGCAAGCCCCCTCACCATAACAAGGTGGCAGCACGGTCGAGGGGGCACACAAATCCTGTTTCAACCCAATTTGCCAGCATGGGTTGAAACATTACAATAGGCTAATTTCCCTCCATGAATTTGGCCCGACTCAGTAGTGGGTCATTTATGGGATGAACTTAAGGTGATGATGATTCTAAAACATAGTTGCTCACCACAGTGTAAATCTCAGTAGTGGGCACACAAAGGCTACGTTTAATAAAGAAGACCATTAAACGAGCGTGGAGCGAACAGTGAATAGAAAATAAATCACCTTAAACAGACAAGGTACGTAGAGGCAAGCCAATAAATATAGGAATGGCCACTAAAATCATTGAAAAGACTCTCTTGCCAACTATTCGCAATAGAATTGGAAGCAACTCTAACATAGTCCGATAGGTCGCACCAAAAAAAATTATGCCATAGTTTGAATTTGTAAGTGACAGTTTCCGTCACCGTAGTGACGGATTTAGAATACGCAATGTCACTTCGCTTACGTTCAACTTATACTAACTTAAAGGTGTCGTAAGAGGCGACTTAAGGAACGCGAGAGGCACAGCCTAGCCGCAAGAGAAGGAAAACTTGATACAAACCCAAGGCCAGTGGCTGAGCATACTCCCCTAACAAGACGAGTGAACCCCGTGGCTGTCGAGGTGCACCGTTGGTGTTTGTGGGTAGGTTGGAGTGTAAATTACCATCTCCACGTGCCCTGGAGTCCCGCATAACCCGGGCAGCCCCCAGTGACCTAGGTATCCATGAGGATTTCCGATGACATAAATGGGCCAACCCGCCTTGCCAGCGTCGCACAATAAGTAAATTAACTTCCATGTAGTTGGAGGAGGCACGCGTCAGCAGTGGGTCTTTTGTATACTAAGAAGTAAGTTATATATAAAATAACTAAGTAATCGGTATGATTTTTTGATGGAATTTTGAGAATTTGTACTAACCCATCTAGCGATCTTGGCATAGGTAATTTTGTTATTTAGAGGTCATCCTACATCATAGTAGAGAACGCTTCGACGCATTATAGAGTTGATTTTGTAAATGAAAAATCTAAATAGGATGTTTTATAATTATTTTATAAAACATTGTTAACACGTTAAGCAACAATTTTAACGAGAAATGTTCTCTTTTCTTAACTGCATAACAAATAAATCATTGCACTAATATACACTTAATTACTGTATTTAAAATAAAATACAGATCATTTGAGTTGATAATGATTTAGCATTAAAAAGCAATCACTGATAAGTTTGTTTTATCTTATATATAAAAAATAGTAGTTGCCGTTCAGACAATCTCAAACTATGCATTTGATCATGTGATGATCTTTGTGATCTTGTTTGTGAACAAAAAAACATTTAGTTAGTTAGAAGTAATTTAGTTAGCAGGGTACAGCTAGTAATCTGTAAAAATACAAATGATTGATACCCAAATTTATTAGTTACTATCTCTTGGTCTATACCTACAACAATTTTGAACCAAAACTCGACGTGCACACAGAACAGAAAGTCTTAACTTGTTTTGGCCGAGTAAAGAACTAGATGTGACTTTATCTTGAAATCTTAGATTTTCTACCCAATCTGGATAAATATGGCTAAGACAATTGGTGTACTACTACTCTTCTACTTTGCCCATAAATGACCCACTGGGTAATTAACCTACTGTGTCACGCTGGCCCGACGGTCAAGGCTAGATTATGGCCCTTGTCTTTTCTTTTTGTCGGCTCTTACGGCAGCCTTAGGATGAAATGGGGTAGTGACACTATGCATTCTAAATCCATCACCACGCGGATAGTTGTTAAACAAGGATTTGAAAACAATGTGGGTTTAAATAAACGATACCTGTATCGCAGGGCTCTTTACAAACGTGTATTTCACAAACTTAAATGACACCCAGACTCCGAACAAGTGCCTCTGGTTTATACAACGACACTTGCCCCACCCTGGAATCAAACCTGGACCCGTGATGCAAAAGCGGTACATCCAACCCTTCGACCAAAAAGGCGCATACACTAATGCTTACATTTAAAGCCGAAACCTAGCCTTGAAAAACTTGAGACTAAAGCATGCGCCAACCCATCTGGCCAGCGTGGCACAGTAGGCTAATAAACAGCGCCCCTGTGATGGGTGCAACTTGGCAGTGGGTCATTTATAAATAATAATAATAAATAAATAAATATCCTTGGACAATTCACACAACGCCATCTCGTCCCAAGCTAAGCAACTTAATGCTTGTGTTATGGTAACGAGATGGATGATATACTACTTATATACATTTTTTTTTGTAAATACATACATATTAGAGATAGAAATTATAATTACTAAACGGCCGAAAAGAACATCTTAAAACATCGAGGTGGGTGGATCGAGAGTGTGCATAGGTAATTCACGAATCTCACGATGAGTTCATCAGATCGGTAGCTATTGCTATAGACAAACAATCACGTCAACTTTATACCACTCTTCTACAAACTGTACAGCTTTTAAGAGATTAACTCCGACACCATTAGGCGTATTCTCGGAAGTATTTTTGTTAACCAATCGGAGTTGCCTTAAGTCTAAAGTCTAAGCAAGAAAAAAAGTTTGTGAATACGATTTCTTTGGGAAGCAAGCAGGTGTATCGTCTTTTCCTGCTTAAGGAAAATACTTAAAGCCCGGCACTTAAGGGCCATGTATATACTAGGTCTTTGTTATATTTCCTTTGTGTACTTTTGAGACTCCAAAACGCTTTTTCGTTGTCAATCAGTAATGTGTCAGACTTGTTTGTCTCATCATCATTGTGACCATTTTATTTTAAAGAGCAGTTTATTTTAAAGACCAAAATTACACTGTTTTAAAAAACAGTGTAATTTTGGTAAGGACTTTAGTCTATAATTATATTCTTGTTATTTTTAATTATTTAGGCTATTTGAAACAATTCTGAGGAATTCATTCAAAAAAATCCACTTTTATCTACACATACAAATAAATAAAATTAGAGTGTCTGTTTCTAATGTTAAATATTTTTGTCTGTCTCTGCTAAATGAAGTACCAAAAGCTAAACTTATTAACAAAAGCCCTCTGAGTTTCTCGCCAGTTCTTCTTAGCAGTGGTCGCGTTCCGAACTGGTGGTAGACGGAGACCTTTTTTATTATATAATATCATTTGAATAATGTGTTGACTTTTTGTAAGTGTTCATCGTGACCTAAACAAAATAAATTATTTGAATTTGAAAAGGATTTATATCAATTGGCTTGTTGCTAAGCTAAAAAAGTAGGCAGACGACACTTGCTATAATTAACTACGCCCCACGCAATATAAATAGTGCCTTTGGTAAATTCGTGGTAAATTCTCTCCTCATAACATTTCCTACCTATTATTTAAGGTGACAGTCTATTTGCAATACCAATGTTTATTACACATTTATTTTGATACAACTAACAAATACTTCAATATTATTTTTGAATGTTTTTACGTATAAGTCCATTATTTATACGTATGTATACGTATATTAATGATAATGTCCCATGGTGATTGACCAGACGGCTTTATATCAAATGTTCTTTCACTTGCAACTAGGCTTTCTAGTCTCTTACATCATTCCCAGTATACCATCAGTATAGATAGATAACTCTCTATTGTACAACAGTATACATTTCTATGTGACTTGTGCAATAGGTGGCCTTATGGCTACAGAGCCATCTCTTCCAGATAACTTAGTATAAGAGCCTAATATACAATGACATTCACCGATATGTTTAATCGATGAAAATTATTTTATTAGACATTTAGAATATTAAAAAATATCAAATTATTAAAATTATTAAATTATCAAAAAATGGGTTGAATGTAAAATTGCTGGCCAGGCCTCTTTCGCGGCGGCTTTTCACGGCGGCTGGTGGATTTTTTCAGGCTACCCATTTTTTTATTTTTTTTAACGTACTAAATGCCAAATAAAATAATGTTCTTCCATTAAACATATCGGTGAAGGTCGTTGTATAGCGGGATCTTAGACTAACACAGTATATTTTTAAATCAATAAAGCTTTTTTTCTATAAATTTCCTTCTTAGTAACACATTGTATGTGTGACCCTCATCGTCCTCATCGCCTTTAAGAGGTCACATAGCTACTGCAACCTTTGGCAGACGACGACCACTTATCATTAAGTGGACTATACGGCCGTCGCAACATAAAATAGTTAACAACCACTTCTAAATATAATAGGATCGTTAACTGCATTCGCAATCTGGAGGTCGCCGACTATCTTTATTACTGCTTTGTGACGTCATTGGTTTTATTCTCCTAGATTCTTGATACAATCGCATGCCTTTGTGTATTCTGAAGTGGACCCATGCTTTAACCTTTTCATTTTGACAAATCTATCTATCTTCTTCTATCATCATATAAACAAAAATGAATTGCTGTTCGTTAGTCTACCTAAAACTCGAGAACGGCTGGACCGATTTGGCAAATTTTGGTCTTGAAATGTTCATGGAAGTCCAGAAAAGATTCGAAAGGTGACCAAAAATGTTTTTTTTTATTTATTGATTCTGAGGCGGTACGAAGTTTGCCGGATCAGCTAGTCCAAAATAAGTTTCTTCTATGTATCTGTTATGGGTTCCCGTCTGGACTAACCAACCGAAATGGATAAGCTTAGATGTAGTCTTATGTAGAATGTAAAATGACAACGTAATATTTTTCTAGTTGTCTCAAATTCAGAAAATATGACGAGTCGAAGAATGAATGTCTAGATGAGCATGATCGAGCTTAGTGCACACTGGCGGAGCTTCGCTTAAAAGCCAGTTACAAATACTTAACCCTTACATCCTCCTCCAATTTTCTGGAAGAGAATAAAGTTCGTGAGATGATGGATTAAGAATATATAGTGTCACCACCTCATTCCATCCTGAGGGTGTCGTAAGAAATGACAAGGCCAATAACCTACCCGTAAGAGAAGGAAAACTTGAAACAAAACCCTGTGCCAACGCATCTGGCCAGCCTGGCATAGTAGGCCCTGTGATGGGAGGAGGCCCGACTCAACAGTGGGTCATTTATGGCCTGAGTAGTAGTAATAGTAGTAAACTTATTTGCCACGCCGCCCAGACGGGTTTTCACAAAGTTTAAAATTCTCATAGTAGATTTATTCTAGAACCGTGTCACCGAGCCTATTTTTACTCTGTCTTCATATGTACCATCAACACTATAGTACAGTTAGTAATTACATTCAGCTTCCTTATAACTTCACCGCACAGCCTTATTTCGTCATGAATAACTTCTAGAGGAATCACCGCTCACGTGTAATACCTCCTCCAGGCACTATAAAGTTCAACGAGAAGCTAGGAGTTAAGAGTTAGACACAGTTGCACAAACAGACTTGCGGCACCGAGGTGTTCAGTCACTGAGTTTCTGTTAAGGCGAATGCAACAGAGTTGTTTATCATCGAATAGAATTTATGAATTTGTATGGAACAAAATATAAAGACTGCCTCGTTGGTCTACTGGTTAGATGTGCCGCCTTAGGACCAACGGGTCCCGAGTTCGATTCCGGAGTCAAGCCAGTGGCTTTGTCTAAACCAGAGGCAGTTTCTTTGAGTCTGAGTGTCATTTGTGTTCGTGAATTACATGTTTGTAAACGAGCGATACAAGTTTTATCTAGTGCAAGGGCATCGTTAAAAACAATGTTATTACAAGTACACAAGGATCAGAAGGCTCCGTGTGTTGTTTCTTACCCTGGCTCTAGTCTCCAGGAGATGGTCTTTTATAAAAAAAAGTATCTTATGAATCGTCTGTCACTCAATTATAATCAAGAATTCTCCATACAGAAGAGTTAGCCCTTTATTTAAACGCTTCCCATTGAGCCAGTTTGTCTATCGCGAACTTATGTACTTATTCTAAATTATTTATTCTTATTTAGAATACATAGTGTCACCAACCCATTACATCCCGAGGGTGTCGTAAGAGGCGACTTTAGGAACGCAAGAGGCAGATCACGTAGCCGCAAGAGAAGGAAAACTTGATACGAACTCTGTGCCAACCTTTGTCTTGCTAGCGGGGCGCAGTAGGCTAAATTCCCTCCATGAATTTAGAGGAGGTCCGACTCAGTAGTGGGTCACTCGTGGGGTGAAACGACGACGACGATTTGTATAGAACATAAAATACGTAGTAGAACTGACTAGCAAGGTATCAAGCCTTTATCTAGCATTGGTCATATCCAAGATGTATCATCATATTAACTTCGTATTTTTGAGGCACTAAAAACAGCTCCTTAAAGGATAAATCACCTGCCTGCAACCAGACGTTATTGCTTAGCACCAAGTTCTATTAGCGTCTAAACTTATCAGTGCCTTCACGCGAAGCGCGCTTTAGAAGTTCTTAAAAGGACTTATGGGTGATACAAATTATTCATAGCATTTTAGGGTATCTACACGAAGAAAATTTTGGTTAATATGACCGATTATGGCGAGAACTGATTATCTCAAGGAATTATGAAATATATCTGTGGATCATGCCACACTGTATTAATTGTAAATTATGATCAATCGTCAATTAATACATTAAATTAATCTAGAAATATTTTATTGCTGAATACTGACAAACTTTAATAGGTACATAAATGACCCACTACTCAGTCAAGCCTCCTCCCATTACAGGGAGGGCCTTTCGCCAACTATGCTACGCTGCCAGACGGGTTGGCACAGGGGTTTGTTTCAAGTTTTCCTTCTCTTAAATAAATAAATATATAAGCCTTTTATTCCGAAATTTAACAATGTTTCGTTATACTAAATAATCACTAGTGCTTTCATCACAATAGGTCTCTAATTTCGGTGTGCCTTACGGCATAGGCCTCCTCCAACGACTTCCACTGTTTCCTATCTGTTGCAATTCTTAGCCAAAGGGGACCCAGCGTCAACTTCAAATCATCTTCCCATCTTTTCCTTTTGCGACCTCGACTTCTTGACCCGTCTCCTGGATACCAGACTGTTACTTGCTTCCTCCTTCCTTCTCTTACGGCTAGGTTTTCGGCATTGTCATTTCCTTTTGTCGACTCTTGCGACACCCTGAGGATTGACCATCTACGACATCCTCTATCCATATTTTTATTTTCAGTGACTTGAATGCCTTTGACCCTAGGCTTGCATGATGGAAAGCAACGCCAGGGTCTAAGATGGAGCAGGCAATTCAAGGAAAAGCCCTGTCGGGCACCGGCTCTCACATACACACGACGGAACACATTTATATATTTTTATATCCTTGGACATTTCACACAACGCCATCTCGTCCCAAGCTAAGCAACATAATGCTTGTGTTATGGTAACGAGATGGATGATAAACTACTTATATACATATTTTTTTTGTAAATACATACATATTATAGATAGAAATGACACCCATACTCCGAGCCAGTGCCTCTGGTTTAGACAAAGACACTTGCGCGAACCCGGGACCCGTTGATCCAAAGGCGGCACATCTAACTGTTTGGTCGGACTTAGATGTGAATCCTTAGGCCATCACAGCATGGAAACCGGAACATAATTGCACCAATACCTTTAACTAATTTTCTATACTAATAAAGAGATTTTGCCTTGGCACTTATAAGGAAAAATATTTGTGATAAGGTTTTGATCACAATAAGAAATTGCCGAGGCTGTCTATTTGTGTGACCCGCAAGGGGTAAACACGGAGATGGAGATAGGAGTCCATTCCGTGGAAGGGTTTTCTGCCCTAAATACGACTCGTCAAAGGGCCAGTGACAAACGGATTCTTGCCTCGAGCGCGGATGCCCGGAGCTGGAAACATACGGCACAAATCTCGACTGCGCCGCATGGACATTACAAACAATTTCGAAAGTTCCAGTAGCACTGATTACAAAACAGTAGTTCCTGAAATAATCATAATAAAATCAAAACACAAAAGTAAAACTTGTGTTACAAGTAAGAGTAAATTTAACCAAAGTCAAGCAAAATGGCTAAAACTCAAATTCAAATTTCAAATTCAAATCATTTATTTTGCTTAGGTCACGATGGACACTTACAAAAGTCAACACAATATTCATAATGATTCTATATAATACAAAAGGTCTACCATCTACCACCACTTCGGAACGCGACCACTGCTAAGAAGAACTGGCAAGAAACTCAGAGGGCTTGTCATTATTTTTTTTGCATTGCGGTCCTATCTCTTATGTATTTAAACCTTTCAACAAACATTCAAACTCAAATCATTTATTTCAATTGAAACTAATTACAGGTGTTTTCGAAATGTCGAAAGTGAAGGTAGGAAGCTAGTTGCTTGATCCAAACCGCAGATCCTATTGAGAAGAACAGGCAAGAAACTCCATGTACAGCATGACGCATGTGTCAGCCATCTCAATCATATTTTAGGGAACCGGCTACGCCAAAACGTAGCGCTATTTTTTCTTTAAATACGCTACTAGCTTGACATGGAATATAAATAACTATTACTAGAAAGTTACTATAATCACTTTGTCATTACTACATAGTATAAACAAAGTCGCTGTCGTCTGTCCGTCCCTATGTATGCTTAAATCTTTAAAACTACGCAATGGATCGCGAAGCGGTTTTTTTTAATAATATAAATATCCTTGGACATTTCACACAACGCCATCTCGTCCCAAGCTAAGCAATTTATTGCTTGTGTTATGGTAACGAGATGGATGATAAACTACTTAAATACATTTTTTTTTGTAAATACATGGCGTTGTGTGAAATGTCCAAGGATTTAAAAAAAAAACATCCTGAGCCCGAATTAATTATTAAGTATATATATATATCTTTATGCCTAACACATCGTTTATTAACCTTAGGGGCTGTCCATTAATCACGTGATGTTTTTTTAACTCCTCCCTCTCCCTTGGTGATACCTTTACGTTTAAGACTACCCCTCCACCCTCCATGAAAAATTACGTGTAATTTTGTTTGTACCGTTTCGAATTCATACTAATCACATATAGTATACGTAGTGTAATTTAATGCCCCTCTGCCATATCAACTCTGTATGTATAATACATGCATAATATTGTAGAGAAACATTAATAAATTTTGATGTTTATCATTGAACCCGTGCGAAGCCGAGGCGGGTCGCTAGTTACTTATATAATAGTATTTTTCCTTTAAAAAAACTGTTCATATTTCAATTTCTAAGAACCATAAATGGTTGCCACGGTGTGTGAAGGCGACTTCGCCCCAATTTTCCAGCCGTGTGTTATTCCCACAGAATATCCTCAAATATTCTAAGAACTTTCGGCCAAGAATGGTATTCTGGCACTATCTATTCGCTATTATTGCCACAAGTTCACAACCCATTTGCACCACCGCCTGCAATATTAACTAACCAGCAAGGCTAACACAAGTCCACACATTGCCCCGACAACCCAGTTAAAGTCACCAGGATCCAATTATTGTAGGCCAAGCCCTTGCGGAAATCCTTGGGAGTAGTGACTGTAGTAACTACTGCCATAGATGGTGATACACAACCTCCTCCGAAGCACGGAGGAGGTCCGGTATTATAACCTATTTACGAGTATATATCTAAGCCGACGTTGCTTAACCTGCAGTTTCGTTTCAGGTTTCCCTTCCCTCGCGGCTAAGTTTTCAGCCGTTTCATTTCCTTTTGTCGGCTCTTACGACACCTTCAGAATGGAATGGGGTGGTGATAATATATATTCTATATCCGTCACCACACGGGGATAGGCTACAAGTACTGTTAATTAACCAATTCGCGTAAGACTGGTCACTGACAAATGGGGAAAAGAACTCAAACTCAAAAGGAACTTCATTTACGTAGGTTTTATCCCAAAACTCTTTTAAATCGTCATATTTAAAATTACCATTATCATCTTACAGCCCCTGAACCACGCTAGGTGATAGTCTACATACACATCTATCAGTTGACATATCTACATTTACACCTTTCATACACAATTCCTCATTCTTACAATCCATTCATCTCTTTTCGCCCACAACCCTTGCGCCCATAACCCACATTCATGCTAAAATAGAGTAGGCTGGCAAGAAACTCTGTAGTTTAATTTCTCTTTCTCTCAGTTTTGTTTACACAGGCAAGACACCTCGGAATTTGGATCATTATTTCATGCACTTATAATAAGCGTGTCAGCTTAATAAAGTACTACAAACAAGCACTCCATCTTCTAATGTAAATGAAACAATACAGAAAAGCGACGTATGTACATTAATTTGTCGAAAGGAGAAAATTAAGCGGAGATTGAAGGACGCACCTGTGTTTTCACAGGCGAGTGATTATTTTCCCACCGTATGTTTATCTTAAGCGTTTCATCTAATTCTTTTGTTACAATTTTAGCTTAGAGAGATATGCCTGTCATCATTTAAGCCGAACTTCCACCGCCAGCTAAAATAAGTTAGTTTAGTTTAGCTTGCATAGTTGAGCCACTTTTGCATGGGCGGAACCAGGCGGATCTGGGGTGACCTAAATCATCATTCATAAATCGCATTCATCATCATTCATGCTCACTAAAATACTTCGAAGCAGTGGTAGCGACATGTGGCTGGTCGACCAATTCCATTTGATATGGTTGAGGAGATCGATGGCTGCCACATGTGTTATGCTTGTGACAGGTGCTAAGTGCTGTTTTTTTTTGTACTAGATTCATATTTAAATTGAATGCCTTTCGGAATCCAACGAAACTAGTTAGTTGTAATATGGCGTTTAAAAAAAAGACCATCCCCCTGAGTTTCCGCCGTCTTCTCGTTGTTGCAGCGTTACGATCTGGTAGTAGCCTTATATAAATGATGTATCCGTTGACGATTGTGAACGCCATAATTGGTTTATACAATAAAGCATATTTCTATTCTATTCTACATTCTTTTCAGCCCATAAATGACTACTAAGTCAGGACTTCTTCAAATTCTTGGACGAAAATTAGCCTAATGTGCCAAACTCGTAAGATGGTTCGACACAGGGTTTGTGTCAACTTTTCCTTCTCTTACAGCTAGGTGGTCTGTCTGCATTTTGCTTTTCCTTTTGTAGCCTCTTACGACACTCTCAGGATAACGTGAGTTGGTGAGATTGTGTATTTCAAATCCGTCTCCGCCAGGCCGCCAGAGTTTTATTTCGGTAATCATTAATTAAAATTTAAATTCGCTATTTAAATTCGCATATTTCAAAAGGTTTCCCGGCCGAAATATTCTTTACCGTAATTAAAGGGACTTTTTGTTCGGACTGATGCACAATGTAACATTTGCGATAAGAATCGGGTAAATGAAAACTTTTATTGTATTGAAAGGGTCCAGTACAGTTTAGTTACTGGAATGGTCATTTAATGATCTGTAGTTACTTGGACCTCAAACAAACAGGGTATTAACTTTGAGTATATCTCAGGGTATAACTTATATCAGGGTATAACTTTGACGAATCGCTGCGCGTCGGTAGGATCATAACTACTAAACCTATGCAATTTTGACTTTATCATCAGCAACATCTACTACTACTACTAATCAGCCCATAAATGACACACTACTGATTCGGACATCCTCCTACTCTTATCACAGCCTTAGCCAAGGAAAACTTAAAAGCGAAACCCTGTGTCTGGCCAGCGTGGCACAGTAGGCTAAATGCTCTCCATGTAATGGAAGGCCCGACTCGGCAGTGACTCATGAGCCGAGTAGTAGTAGTGAAAGTTCCTCTTGAATCACTCTATCTATTAAAAAAACCGCTTCAAAATCCGTTGGGTAGTTTTAAAGATATAAGCATACATAGAGACGGGCAGCGACCTTGTTTTATACTATAATAATTGGGTATCGTTTGTGTTCGTGAATTGCATGTTTATACCTAGTGCAGGAGCTACGTTTTTTTTAGAAAACAAAAGCACATTTGAAATTCCATGTTCCACAAAGGCGAGCTTAACTCATTTTTAGTTCTGACAGCAAACCTATTTGACAGAGTCATCTGACAGTGAAGAAAATTTATTTACTCACTATTTTAAAGAAAATAGTGGGTAAACAAAAAATACCTCTAAATACATACCTAAAGCATCAACATGTAATTTCTTCACTTCCAAATCATAACACTCAAATATATAAAAAATGGCAGAAATAGTACCCACGCTCTTTTTGCCAGCGGGACCATAAAATCAAAGAAATATATCATCACGGCTAATGGGGAAAGGGGTGGGGTTGTAACTAAATAGTCGTTAGGAACCGTTTATTACATGCTTACGTACACACGCGTTTATATGAATTCTTCCATGATTCATGGCGAAATAAATGTGAATATAAAATAGGGGACATGTTTTTATCATTTTGTTTCACTTTCTTACCCTTGACAAAAAGTGGTGTAGAAGTTTAAAGCCCTTACGTCCGTGTGGGACTTATTGCCTCATAGCTCTGGAACGGATAACCGTTGTTGATATAATTTAAAAAAAAAATTGCTATTTTAAGACCTTATTTCTAATTGTATCGGTAGATTCTTAAAGGCTACACTTCAAGTGAATTTGAGCCAGGTGACACTAAAAACATTCCGTATGGTGACGGATTTAGAATACAAAATGTCATCAACCCATACCATACTAAGGGTGTCGCAAGAGGCAGTTCACCTAGCCGCAAAAGAAGGAAAACTTGAAACAAACCCTGAGGCACAGTAGGCTAATTTCCCTCCGAGAACGGGGAGGAGGCCCGACTTAATAGTGGGTCCTTTATGGGCTGAAATGAAAGAAAGAAAGAATATAATTAAATTGTAGCTCACAATCGACATGAAGTGGATAGCATCTCAAACTTCTGTACAACTAAAATAATTACTTACTTAAATGTTGATGATGATGATGAACACTAAAATAAATATATTAGAATAAAATAATACATTTCGTGTAGTGACCGATTTAGAATACATAGTGTTGCCACCTCATTTCATCCATATTTCTAAATCCACTCACCCATCGAAATCAATTTGTACCTTGTTATCCTTGGGGTTTATCGTACACTAGCGACCCGCCCCGGCTTCGCACGGGTGCAATGATGGACCTCTAAATTTATCAGTGTGTATTATACATATAAACATTCCTCTTGAATCACTCTATCTATTTAAAAAAACGCATCAAAATCCGTTGCGTAGTTTTAAAGATTTAAGCATACATAGGGACGAACAGACGACAGCGACTTTGTTTTATATTATGTAGTGATAGTGATAAAGGTACGATCAACTACTACTACTATTCCGCCCACAAATGACACACTGATTCTGACACATAACACTGAGTCAGGCAACCAAATAGAAAGAAAGAAAACACATTTATTCAGAAAAACACACAGAACAACAAAACTGGGTTACAATATTGAAATTTGGATGTATAAGGCACATTACGCGTTTAAGCTCACTATACATGTTTGCTGCACAGCACAGAGGGCTAATTACTCTCCATGTAATGCAACATGGAGAGAGGGTAATTAGCCTACTGTGCTACACTGGCTTTATCGTGTCAAGCTTTCCTTCTCTTGCGGCTAGGTTTATCATTTCCTGTTGTCGGCTCTTGCTACACCCTCAGGGTGAAATGGGGGGAGACAATATTATGTAGTCCAAATCCATCACCACATGGAATAGAATTAGTAGATCTACTAAACAAAATGACTGCCCTTACCATTATCGTAACCATTTTACAGTCAAGATCAAGGCACCTAAATTTCCTTTCATAATTAGCTAATTGAGCCTATAAAAGAGGCAGAATTTAATTTCTTTCGATCGGGGAACGCTTGCGTCAAAAGAATTCCTTCGAGGGGTTCCGAAAGAAGGAAGTGATTAGATTTACGTCGGATAATATCCACGAAGGGGATCGCAGTCTTTTAAGTCTCAAAATCTTAAAGCTCTGTAATTTCTGAATATCCAGTACTGTCCCTGGGGTAGGCAGATGTGTACCGTATACTACCATAATAGTCATTCATTCATCATTCATTCTTTTCAGCCAATAAATTACCCACTACTGAGTCGGGCCTCCTCCAAGTACAAGGAGGGAAATTAGCCTACTGTGTGTACTGGCAAGACGGGTTGGCGCAGGGTTTTTTTAAGGTTTCCTTCTTTTGCGGCTAGGTGATTTGCCTCTTGCGTTTCTTTAGTCGCCTCTTACGACAGCCTCAGGGTGGTATGGGTGGGTGACATTTTGTATTCTAAGTCCGTCACCACACGGACCATAATGGTATGCTAGAAGATTGTGTGCATAATTGCATATTGTTTTAACTCCCACCAAAATTAGGGATATTGGGGATTTTATCCGCATGGTGACGGCTAAGAATATATTATGTCACCACCCCATTCTATCCGTAGGGTGTCGTAAGAGCCGACAAAAGGAAATATCAAGGTCGATAACCTAGCCGCAAGAGAAGGAAAAGTTGATACGAACCCACTGCCAGCCCGTCTGGCTAGAGTGGCACAGTAGGCTAATTACCCTCCATGTGACTGGAGGAGGCCCGACTTAACAGTGGGTCATATATGGGCTGAGTAGTAGTCGTAGTTTGACGTGACTGTGTGATCTGTCTGCTTCGCCCTCTCGCTCTTTCAAACCATAAGCAACCCACTAAGAGATAGAGGATATCTCCCGTAATTGAATAAATGTTTTTTTTTATAAATACTTGCCACAGATTGACGCAGTATAACCCATGGCGTATACCAACAGATATGCTAATATCATTGCCAATGGGCTTCAGCCTGTACCACACCAGGAATAAAAACCCATAAACTGATGTCGCATAAAAAGCCGGCGAGAATATTCTTACAGTTCGTAAATTTTACGACATCCAACCGTACATATACGTAACTACATAATATAATTTTGTATGTACGCATTGTAGATCTAAAATTCATGTAGAACACGGACTTATTATCTTAGGACTTTCTCATAGTTTCAATCATTAACAATCTTATTGCTCCGTATTGTAAGTGTATTTGATGTGAATAAGCCAAATATCATTTTAGTTGTTTGTTATTGCCATGTTTTGTCCCATAAATGTGATACAAAATTGATTGGCTGACAGACATTGTCATTTTTTGTCTTATTAACACGTATACATTAGTCTTCACCAGGTACATACTCGTGTGCAATACGGCTACATTAATATTTTATTAAATTGTATATAACTATTTCATATAAGATCGGCCAGTCTAATCACTCAATCAACACTTTTAAATAAACGTACAACGTACGCTACAATTATAATTCACCCATATATTTCAAAAATCAATCTACGTATACTACAGAAAAACGCAATAAACTAAAAACATCATAAACTACAGACTATTACCTATTTTGTATCCATTCAGTTGACTAGTCCATGACGTCAAAGACTTTATCCCTAAGCAAGTCACTGATGTGTTTTATTGCATCTGTTGACATTTACAGCGTAAGATATGACTATGAGGATATAAATGCTCGTTGTAAAACATTTGGGTATAAAATATATCTCCTGTTGTGGTGGAGAGTTTTTAATAAACATTTAAAATATTTGAGTGCTGTGCACAATGAAATAAAATTTCGGTTATTTACCGCTGTTGTCAATTCAGGGCACTATTTTAATCGGTCTTAAGCATTTTTATGAGCACTCCTTTAAACTTAACTAGCTGACCGGGCAGACGTTGTCCTGCATGATATTCGCTTACCGACTGCAGCGCCATCAGTCGAGCTGAATTGTGAATCGAAAAAAATCATTCAAATCGGTTCAGCCGTTATTGAGTTATAAAGTTACAACGAAAAGTGGCATTGATTTATATATATACATATATATATATAGATTTACTTGTTACACGGGGGCTATTACAGCATCGACCAACTGCTGCCACCTTGTTGTGAGGGAGTGCCTTGGATCCGTTGGGGCCATACGGGCTCAGGGTCACCTATGCTGGGCGGGCCGACGGGGAGAAGCCAGACGTAGTTCAGCACAGAGTGTCGTGGTGGGTTTTGGCTCCCGGAACTCCTCTGTCCTCAGATTAGCCTCGGGAGCTTTAAATTGCCACGACACACAGCGTTGGTGGGAGCGGAGCGGCGGCCGGCGAGGAGGCCAGGGCTGCCACCGTAACTGAGCGCCGCGTGGAAGCACATCTTATGTCCCGCACGTGCCTCTTAGAGAGGTTAGGGAACGTCCAGAGCTCCTCATCGAATCTTGAGCCCTGCTGATAGGCCAGCCAACGCCCATCAGGGCCGCGGAGTATATTCCACAATTGGTGAGTCTACCCGTGGCATTGTTTCGGGCAGTTAAGGGATACTGTTTGTTTTGTCAAACAAACATACATTAGCCGTTTAGATACTGAGGTACATTCAATATCCCTCAAAGACATATTTACCTAAATACTTTCATCATTCGCCGCCGCGTCGCATACTTCGCATATTTGCTTAACGTGCCCCGCAAAATCAGGTTCACTCCATAAATATCAGAATCCCATAATCCGACTTAAGCTAAGAGAAAGAATTGAGCATTCAAAGAGCCCTTAAAGCACTGAAAATTCCATTTAACTCTAACAAAATCATTATTATTCCTGGTACCGATTAAAGTAACGTCAACTAGAAACTGAAGCCGATAATTATCTTTTCTGTAGTGCAAATTACTTGCTGTGCAGAAAAGATAATTACTGACTCCTCATCGAGGCAATAAAACTTTAACAACTTTAATTAAACCTTGATAATTATTTATTACTAAGTCGCCTAGAAATAGCGAAATACCTTGGCTTTCTAGCAGCAGTGAACAATTAGTGCAGTCAGACAAGTGTTAAAAGAACAAGATTTTAGTTTCTATAGTATTTTTAAGGTTTTAAAAATCAGTTTAGTTGTAACTAAGTAATATTTTCAGAGACAAAATATTATTTACAATATTTTATTTATTGAAGAAAATGATCTCATGGACTCTGCATAATAAAATTTTATTGGATGTAGCTGTAGCCTGTTCTGTTTTCACAAATGATATTTTTCCAAAAACCAGAACACATAAAAAATACATATAACCTAGCATTTTTATTTATTAGAAGACTAGCTGACTCGGCTAACTACGTACCATAGCCAGTTAAAGTTTTCTAAATTCACCACTAACTCAAAAAAAATTTGATCAGTACCTACTCGTACTTTTGATTTTTTCAAAATCAAAATTAGACAAATCGGTCCAGAACAAACGTCAATTAATTTTTATATACAAGGTGCGCCAAAACACGTTTATACATCCGAAATGAGCTAGTCAAAAGGCCATAGAGCAAATCAAAAGAAGCAGCTTTTTGTTTTAAATATCTTAAATCTTAAAGAAGGAGCGAGACCTCGACGTTTTTCTGAAAAACATGAATTCCAATAAAATGAACCAACTAGCTTGGTTTATTCAATTATTTCATAAAGAGGAAAATAGTTTCTATTCAGGTTTTGAAATAAACGAAACTATTATCTGTAGTAAAATAAAAGTGAACACAAATACATTCAAATATCCTGTACAACATATCACCGGATTCCAATACTATCACGAGGCGGGAACGAGTAAAAATAAATATGGCCGCTCCACCGAATAAGCGTTACCATAAAAAAGGTTTTCAGTGAGCAAGTGAATCATAATTTATGAATTCCGGTGTCCTGCCGGGGCGGGAGATTTACGCGGGGTCATTGTGTCGGCTCCCATCCACGAACTAGGGAAGAGAAAACTCCGTAGAGGAGACAAAGAAGACGTGAAAACTTTCATAGATTTTGTGAAAATTACCCTCATTTCCACGGAAGTACGCAACGAGTGGAGATATCTTCTTCGTATTTTGGAAAAGTTCACAATTTTCGGGTGAATATTTCTCAGCTATTTGAAGCGTGCAAAATTTGCAACACTTGCGTCGCTTTTAAATAAGAGGGCGAAAATGTCTCTATTGTAGCTAAAATTAAGTGGTCATTTAGTTTGCTGGCTTGCATTTGCTGTGGAGCAGAATACTAGATACGAAATATAAAGACGAAAATGAAAATATGCATATTCAGCTCTTGATTCGGGTATTGTAGACTTAAAATAGCGTGTATTATTGTCAAGAAAACAATGTTGAAACTAGGTGAACTTTTGTCTTTGTAACTCAAGCTAGAAATTTTAAAAAAGTGAAACCTATGCTCACATTGCTATCAACTATAAAACGTTGCTTCTGCGATTTAAGCTTCCTATGTATAGGTATACTAAAATACTTGTGTGCACTGGATTTCCAATAGTGACCCACGATGATGTCCGGTAAAGATAAATTAAAGAGCTAAGCTATATTAGCCTATAGGGTCACGCGGGCCCTTGCCCAGATATCGGGTGGACTGCCAAGAAATCTTTTTTTTAAACTGTCCTTAAACCATTAAATAAACCAACCGACGACCTGGTTAAGATCGCCGGAAAGCAGTGGATGCGGGCGGCCCAGGACCGGCCTTTGTGGAAATCCTTGGGGGAGGCCTATGTCCAGCAGTGGACGTCTTTTGGCTGAAATGATGATGATGATGATGAAACCATTAATCCTCACTTTCCACAAACACTTACGGACACACTGTGCTAACCTTTTTATCCAGTATGATCAATTCCCTCCGCCATATTGGAGGAAGCCTGACTCAACATTGTGCCGATTACAGACTGTCATGTTTATTCTAACCATGACATGAACATGACATTTAGTTGATGAAATTAATTACACTCAGATACTAAAAAAAGTAGATCTTATCTAACACTTTTTGTGTCTATGGGTAACAATCGTTAATGAAACATAAGGGGTGCATCCCCCTCACATCCCTCCATATCGCTGCTCATCCTCTCAGGGGCTGGCGAGCAAATACAGATACAACTCACTAATCGTTAAGCTAAGCCTGCGATTATCGGTGCATTGGAAAACGAATTTTATGACTTTTGTATTAAGATCATTTATGTGAAAGTAACTAAGATCCCGCAATTAATATTTCATTGGGAAAAAGCGGGAATTGTACAAGTAAAGTATTTAATTGGGACTTTTATGACTGTAGCTATTTTAATATCTTATGTTTTTATTTACCTCTTTTTCTTTTTACTTATAATATAACAAAAAGGGTAAAATTTCGCCGTCGTCCTTTTTAGCCCATAAACCCAACTAACTCACTCATTAGTTCCCTCCTCATTAGCCTCCTATAAATCAATGGAGCTTCAACGGAATTCACGCTGGCAAGTCGGTTTTTCTCTTGGGGCTAGGTGATCTGCCTCTTGCGATCCTTTAGTTTTCTCTTACGACACTCCCAATAGGCAATGGGTTGGTGACATTATCTAATCTAAATCCACACGGTATCTTCTTCTTCTGCCTGGCGTTAGTCCCGGCTATTGCCAGGGTCCGCCTTCCGACTGAGCTTCCTCCACTTTGTCCGATCTTCAACGTCCTTTTCAGTTAGGCCATTGGCTCTCATGTCGGATTTGACGACGTCCAGCCAGCGCTTGCGAGGGCGACCGCGGGACCTAGCCCCAAGGACAGCCATATTCATGCATCTCCGACCAACGTACTCCATAGGGCGGCGCATGATGTGGCCATACCATCGCAGACGACATTCTTGCAGTTTTTCCCCCACATCACGGACACCAATGAATCCACATATAATACGAAATATTTACTGACGAAAAAAAGTTTTATAAAGTGGTATAATACGAAATACTGGTGTTATAAAGTTTTATAAAGTGGTGAATACTGAATAAATCACCAATGAATATAGTACACAGAAATTCTACAACAACAAAAGAAAATCTGGATATGAAACACTATCGCCCTCTTTCCTAACGTCGCTCTCTCCCTCGAAGTGCACCCTTCCAAATACTGTTTCTAGATACTTTCCCGAACGATATTTGTTGTGGTAAAGAGCCTCGTCGTTATAGGGAATACATGAACTGCTCGTTGACATTAAAAAAAAAAAACTTGTTATTACCAGTAGTACCAAGTAAATAAATATCTGCACCTTAGGATCAAAAGAAGAAGTGGAAGAAACAATTGCCAGGCGGTTGTAACGCTTTTTTGAAAGAAATCGACAGCACGCCGCTAGAAAAAGTTCCCACAAATAACGGTTTTGTGAGAGTAAAAACCACCAGAACGCCACCGAAATACTGACCTGAGCGAGAGCCAGAGAGAGTCGTATTATGAGGCCTAATAAAACATTTAAAATGCAACCTCGTCGATTTTCTTTTGTTTCAACTGTAGTACTAAAGCTACTCGTAGTATGTATTCTATTTATTTAAGTATTTATTTCACGTATAGTTTAAGTATGAGTATTTCAATGACAGACCCAGGCCACTTCTCTTTTCTGAATTTTCCACTGAAATTTTCACTAAATCTTCCATTGAAAGAGATTGCAGTTTGCAATAAGGCCGCTCATTATACAAATACTCCTATTGTTCTGTATATTCTTTATTCATATTTTTTACATTATATTTATAAAAAATAGAAAAACATTTTTTTAAATATTATATAAAAATCATAGTACTTAGGGGCGGAAAATCTTTTCAAGCCGCCTAGTGGTTAGTGTTGCAAAGAGAGGAACCGCCTAACAATGCGCGCCGTCTCAAGTAAAACTGCCTTTTGCATCAGACGCTTCACCCAACCGGATATCGAGAGTTGATTGAGATGTTATATTGTTCTTATTGTTAGTATCACTACATAGTATAAAACAAAGTCGCTGTCGTCTGTCCGTCCCTATGTAGTTATGCTTAAATGTTTAAAACTACGCAACGGATATTGAAGCGGTTTTTTTTAAATAGATAGAGTTATTCAAGAGGAAGGTTTATAATATGTATAATACTTGCTTAATATTGTAGAGAAACACTGATACATTTAGAGGTTCATCATTGCACCCGTGCGAAGCCGGGACGGGTCGCTAGTTTTAATTATATTTGTCTACGCATTATAACACCTAGCCGTAGGAGAAGGAAAACTTGAAACGAAACCCTGTACCAACCCGTCTGGTTATCGTGGCACGGTAGGCCCTCCCTGTAATGGGAGGAGGGTCGACTTAGCAGTGGGTCATTTGTGGCCGACTAGTATCATAAATAAAAAATAAATAATAAAAATATTATGATGGGCAAACAAAGCATTGGCAATGCCCACATTTATAGAAATAGACATGGCTGAAAATGCTCGGTAACCACTTACCGAGGGTGGAAACAAGAGTGCTTCCGCCATATATTTTTAAATGCTCCAAGCACAATGTGGAGTGATACGTACACAGGCACAATGGCTTGTCTGAAATGACAGGCCATTTCGTCGTGTGACGGGCCTGCGTTTCCTTTACGTGGTTGTACAGTGTACGAGCGCCTGGGATATTATGCCACTAGCGGTGGGTTTTGAGAATGTCACCAATCCATTCTGCCGTGAGGGTGTAGAGATTATCATCAGCCCATAAAAGCCACTACTCAAATTCAAAATTTAAATTCGAATCTCATTCGTCAAGTTGGCTCAATAAAGCTCTTTTGACAAGTCACACAAAAATAAAATTTACCATCTACCACCGGTTCGGAATGCAGTTCCTCAGAGAAGAGCCGGCAAGACACTCTGTACTGAGTCGGGTCTCCTCGAAATTCATGGATGGAAATTAGCCTTATGTACCACGCTGACAAGACGTGTGACACAGGGTGTGAATGAAGTTTTCCTTCTCTTGTGGCTAAGTGATCTGCCTCTCGAGTTCCCTCAGTCGCCTCTTACACCCTCGGAATCGTGTGGGTAGTGACATGGCGTATTCTTAATCCGTCTTTTGGCTATGATTCACAGATATTTTTTTCCTCGCCTTAGCCTAGCTTCATCCTTCTTCTTTCATCATTCGGGTCGCAAGCTGATGTGGCTAACGATTGTATTTACGCAAAGCGATTGCTGTCTGACCTCTGCTTATTCTCCATACAGTTAGGTATAAACCGTATATATGACCTTGGTGGCTCATTTATGGGCTGAAAAGAATTAGTAGTACTATAAAAATCTTTTAACGCTCTGCGATGTGTAATTCTGACGGGCTTTTTTTTAATTTCTCATAAGTTTGGAATAAAAACTAATATAAAAAACACATAATTATGATAATGGCACATTGATAGATTCTTTAAAAACTAGCAATACCGAATACAAATGAGAAATCTTGTATTGATTTTAAAAGTTAAATTTCAAGGTGCAACTATCGTAAAAGCTTATGATATAAGACATCAATATGTGAACGTGGTCTTCCTACAAAGGTAAAAGCACTTGAGCCGCGACAAGGTACCCGCGACAAAAGGAAGAAGCTTCCTCCGTTGCGGCAAAAAACACTGTTTCATACGTGGACTTGGAAACAACGCATTTTGATGTCATGCCCCAACAATACATCAAATGTCTGTCATATTTGGTTCAACAATTCAGTATGTGCATTTTACTCTTGATACGAAACTCTATGCCACCCCGCCTGCCCACCGTGGCACTGTAGGCTAATTACCCTCCATGTACTTGGTTCCGACTCAGCAGTGGGTCATTTATGGGCGAAGAAGAAGATTCTCCACTTTACAAAACCAGGTAGACTTATTACCACTATTTCGCCAAAGGATATATTTATGCTCACGCAATTTGTACACCTTTAACATAAATATGGCACGTGTTTGGATACTTAAAGTATTTTGAAGATCGTCACTTTTTTTATTTCCTGCAGAACCGAGCCTCACGAAGGCAACGGCATGGTACTTTCATCAGTTCGCCTGTTATAGATATCCTGTCCGCCGTCCGTGATATGTGTACTGTAGCTTCCAGTCCCTAAATGATATTCCACTGTGTAGTAAACTATACTATCTACATTAATATATTCTAACCACCTAAGCTGTATAATGACGAGCATAAAGTTTAATATCACTTAATATACCGGACAAGCGTCATCGTGGAGTCTGCAGCGCCCAATGTCCTTAATCTTAGAGCTCATGAGACGCAAACTAAGTTAGTTAAGCATCTTTGAATACACAACGTGTAGACAATAGTGGCGCATCCATAATAATATTAATGCGTGCCAATCTGGGTGTCTGTTACGCAATCACGATTATGAATATTTAAATTGTATTCTACTTTTTATCTTAATTAATTTTATTATCGAATCAGTAAAAAAGAAAGTTCACGCGGGGTGTAACACACATAAAAGTGCCAATAAGAAAGATGATATGAACTCACTGATTAAATTCCAATTAAAACAGTTATCTTTATTCAATCGATGCGAATTTAATGCGAATTAATATTTGCAACTTCTACAATTAAAATACAAATGTACTGTAAAAATTATCATAATAATTTTTAAAGCACCATCATGGTCTCAACCCAGCACAGGCTAGTTGTAAATAGATTTTGAATATCTGTCTTTTTTTTCTTTTTTTTCTTTATATTGTGCTTCATATTCTCGCTCTTGTTAAGTTATGTGTTTTACCCAGCTTCTACTGTATTTACCTGCACTCTGATATGACCCCCTAACAAGTATAGCTTATAAGTTTCAATATTCTCTTATGTTGCGCCATATCTGTTGGTGTTACTTGTACAATGAAGTACAGGTGGAGCGGAGCGTAATGAAAGGTCACTTAAGCCCACACAAGTGCAGCGGAATGAGGGTAGATTAGGTTAATCTGGGGAAGGTGTCTTGATTGTTTTACTTAAAGGAAATTAATTGTAACCGTTTTGACAAATTTACCGTATTATAAATTACAATTTTCAATAATAGAACATGATTTTTTTTATGTTACTAAATAAAAACTAATTCGAATAGAACCGCCGTATTTGACCGCGTGGTGACGGATTTGGAATACATAGTGTCCCACCAGACCATTCCATCGTGAGGGTGTCTTATGAGCCGACAAAAAGAAATGGCAACCTAGCCACAAGAGAAGGACAACTTGAAACGAAACTATATGCCAAACGAAACTCGTCTGGCCAGCATGTCACAGAATGTTAATTAACCTCCCTATGATGGAAGAAAGCCCGAATTAGCAGAGTAGTAGTAGTATCGTATCATCATCATCATCATCATCATCATCATCATTTCAGCCAAAAGACGTCCACTGCTGGACATAGGCGTCCCCCAAGGATAATAAAGTATCGTATAACGAAATAAATATCTTTTTATTCATACTAATTCCATTACCTTGATTGCGTTGTTGGTGTAGGGGCTGGATGAGCCGCCTTGGGTCGGTTTCATATTGTAAACCAGAGGCACTTATTCCGAGACTGGGTTTCGTCTGTATCCACGATACGGGTTAAACAGAGGTTTCATGTTCTAAAGAGAGAAATTCGTAAACACAATTATTGTACTTAAAAAACGCAACAAAATAAAAACAAATGCCAAAAGTCACACGTGCAAACCAGATACCCGCAATAGCAATCATTTTCCCATCATTAAGCTATATATTATTTTCCTCTCCCGAAGCCGGAATAAACAACGAAAGACCGGGTTGCCGCTAACCGGTTCACCGGATTAAATTAAAGTACAGCCAAGTACTTTTACGGACCTTCTTCCCTTTTCGGCAATTAAAACGAGATCAAAGCGGGGACCCTGCATTTTTGTTTTTCTGTTTATTTAGAAATCCGCCCTTAGATAACAATGAACAGATTCTTTCTAAAAATTGGGTTGTGGGACATCAAAAAAAAGCCTTTCAAGCACTGAATGCAATGAATGTGCTTCATTCTTACAATCCATCCAGATTGTAAGAATGATTAATGTGCTTAAAAGGTGTGAATGTAGATATGTCGACTGATAGGCAATGGCCATATGATGATATTGGTAATTTTAAATGTGACGATTTATAAGACTTTTGTAATAAAACCAACGTAAATAAAGTAAGTTTTGAGTTTTTTTTCGGGACGCAATCGGTCAGCAGGTTAAGCGATTTCCAGCCTTTCCACCAATTTTATTGTAACTACCAACAAGCTAACTACCAGTATCTACACGGAGCTTTGCCGTCTGCCTTCTTTTACCAATATAACGGGACAAGCGATAATTGTATGGTTTAACCACTCACTGTCTATTTTCATGCTACAGACTACGTGTCGAATACCATAGTTGGTATAAAGCTCCTCCAATTAGGGTCTCGTATCAATTTTCCCTCTCTATCGGCTAGGTTTTCGGCCTTGCCATTTTCTTTTGTCGACTCTTACGACACCCTCAGGATGGAATGGAGTGGTGACACCGTGTATTCTAAATTCATCACCACACGGACAGTCTGGAGTTTAAGCGTTTAGCAACAAATTTGTCTTTCCGTTTTTTGTATTTATTTTTTTGATATGCGTACATTTTCTTTTTTATGAATTGTCTTGAGAAAGCCGATCTAACATTTTAATGCGTGGAACCCCTTGTTTTAGGTAACCACTCGCTCAAGTGAGTTGTACTTTTTCGTTCACTGTAGAAAAGCCGCAATAAAGATAAATTATGGTTTTTAATTTCGTTGCTTTGTTAAGATAGCGCAGTTAATGACAAGCAAGCTTCATTGAACGAGTTTATTCGTTTGGTGTTTTGAAAGTCGTATTTTTATTGCAGGGGAAATATTTTATGAGCAATGACTTTATGCTTGTAAATTGACTGAGGAGACAACACAAAGTCCTTTTAAAAAAAAAGAGATTTGGACGAATTTAGAATATAAAGTGTCACCACCCCGTTCCATCCTAAGGGAATCGTAAGAGCCGACAAAACGAAAAGACATGGCCGAAAACCTAACCATAGGAAAAGGAAAATTTGAAACGAAACCTTGTGCCAACCCGCCTGGCCCGCGTGGCACAGTAGGCTTGTTACCCTCCCTGTGGTGGGAGGAGGCCCGGCTCAGCAGTGGGTCCTTTATGGGCTGAGTAGTAGTATGCACGACACATAAGTTTGCTTTTATACTGCCTCGTTGGTCTAGTGGTTAGATGTGCCGCCTTTGGATCAACGGGTCCCGGGTTCGATTCCGGGGTCGGGCGAGTGTCTTTGTCTAAACCAGAGGCACTGGCTCGGAGTCTGGGTGTCATTTCTATCTATAATATGTATGTATTTACAAAAAAAAATGTATATAAGTAGTTTATCATCCATCTCGTTACCATAACACAAGCATTAAGTTGCTTAGCTTGGGACGAGATGGTGTTGTGTGAAATGTCCAAGGATATTTATATTTCTGTTGCTATTGGGGTCATTGTTATACCCTCAGCCGGTAACAGACTTGCTGCCGAGACGGGGCGCACGCCAATTACAAGGTGGGAGATTTGCAAGACAACACATTGGTGTTAATTAGCCTACGGTGGGCTGCTACCAAGATGGCTTGGCTCAGGGTTTTGTATCAACCCCCTCGACTGTGCTGCCACCTTGCTGTGGTGAGGGGGCTTGAGTGCCTCAATGATCCGTGGGGCCATACCGGCCAGGGCCTCCCATGCCGGGCGGGCCCACGGGGAGAGGTGAGACGAAGAGCGGCACCCAGCGTCGTGGCGGGTTGCGGCTCCGGGGACTCCTCTGTCCTCAGAGCTGCCTTGGGAGTCGTAAACCGCTGCGGCGCACCATGAGGTCCTCGGGTTGGCGCTCAACTTAGTTGGCCGTCAAACCGAGTCCTCACTCAACGTCCTCGGGTGGGCGCCGGCCGAGGGCTGACGCACCTCCTCTGCGGGGCCGTATGCCGCAGAAGGGGGCTGCGGGACGGATCGCCGGTGCGCTGCGGTAGATTGGGGCTGCGGGGACTTGGGTGGATGGGGACCCTGTCCCCAGTGTCTCGCTGCGAGCCCTGGACGGGGGCTCCGGGGACCTGGGTTGACGGTGGACCCTGTCCTAAGGGTTTCCCTGCGGGCCCTGGACGGCTGCGGTGCGCCGGTGTCCTCTGGTTGGCGCCGGCCCGAGGGCTGACGGGCCTCCTTCTGCGGGGCCGATGTCGCAGAAGGGGGCAGCGGGGCGGGTCACAAGGGAGGGAGCTCCGGGTGACCCGCGCCGCGGACGGAGGCGGGGGTGGAGGGGGGTCCGTGACGATGCGGGCCCCTTCTGCCCTCGCCTAGGAGGCCGGTGGTGGTTCGGGGGAGCCACCACCGACGAAAGCCTCGATGACTGAGGGCGTCCCAGTATACCGGGACGCCCTCTCTGATAGTCGCTTGCCCGCGTTGCGGGCACCACGCCGGGGCGTCACAGTAGAATGCGTTTACGCGAACTTGTGGCGCCCCAAGCGCGTCGTGTGAGGGTATGCCGCTGGGGTTTTAGTGGGTAAACGACTCTTGGGTAGACGACCCTTGTCGGAGTCCCACATAATCACCGACCTTTCCCCCGGGGTGCGGTGGTATGCATAAAGCATTTCCCCAGCGAAACCAAAAAAAAAAAAAAAAAAAAAAAAGGGTTTTGTATCAAGTTTTACTTCTCTTGTGACCAGGTTTCCTGACATTACCTTTGGTCAGCTTTTACGATACTCTCTTAATCACATGTAGTAGTTATCACTATCACTACATAGTATAAAACAAAGTCGCTGTCGTCTGTCCGTCCCTATGTATGCTTTAATCTTTAAAACTACGCCGGATTTTGAAGCGGTTTTTTTTAATAGATAGAGTGATTCAAGAGGACGGTTTATATTATGTATAATACATGTATTATTGCGTGCGTGCGAAGCCGGGCCGGGTCGCTAGTGTATACATAAACTACACACATTTGATTCATTCATTATCACCATTTCAGGCAAAAGACGTCCACTACTGGACATAGGATTAACGGCTCGATTGATGCTGGCTTAATACAATTTTTAAATTTCCGAGTTCAACAAAGGACAGTACGTCGATATCGTCTTTTTGAAATACCTACATTATTATTGAATTCGGCTTTCAATAGTCCACTCACAAGAATGATGAGATCATACAATGAAGTTTCCCTGGAGATTGACAATATAGATGTGTTTTCGATGTCATTAGCAGTGTTCCGGCGCCATCTTTATAACATGTTCATGTTAGCCCTCTCGTAGAATTATAAACTGAATGTATTTTTTTTAATATCCCTTTTTTTTAATTCATTTGTGTCTCGCTAAAACGATATTACTTTAAGTGTTATAGCATGCCTGTGATTTGTGTGATTACCCTTGTATGGTGCTTAAAAATACTGTTCTGTTTAAATTGATTTTGGTGATTATGCAGTTGGCGTGTGTTTTTTTATTTAAATATATAAATAGGCCTCCCCAAAGGATTTCCACAAAGGCCGGTCCTGGACCGCCCGCATCAATTGTTTTCCGGCGACCTTCACCAGGTTGTCGGTCCACCGTGTGGGAGGCCTACCACCACTGCGTCTTCCGGAACGCGGTCGCCACTCGAGGATTACATACTTTACAAAAATAATCCGCGTGAGAATTCCAAAAAAAATATAAATTTTAAATTCGCAAAGGATTACACTGCGTGCCACGTACATTTTAAGCCCGCCGCGTTCCATTCACATTATTTACTTTGTTTTTGTTGCGTCATATTGAATCCCGGACACCGCAACATGACGAAGTGTATAATAATAAAATATTACCATTTTCGAGCCAAATGAATTGTTTTAAACGCATTGCACCATGTTTGTCGATATTATGTTGGGCTTTCCAGTGAAAATGTTTTCTGTAAATATTGTATCTTCCAAATTTGATGGAGAAGGTTACAACCATACTAGGTACATTGACCAGACAAAACTTTACTTACTAGGTTGTACGAATATTTTACACCTTCTGTAATCACACAAGATATACTAAAAGTCTATGGAAAAGTATGGTGTGGTAACATAATTTGAGGCTACAATTATCTAAATATGTATTAATACGTGAAGCAAAATCGTTATACCTTTTTATACGGTAATTTCGCGGACGGAGAAGTATTAAATTTCTCACAACTATACTTAATACTAGCTGACTCCCGCAATATTACCCGCGGTTGTTGACGCACCGCGGGGAACGGCGCGAGGCGAAGCTAGTCTAAGAAAGTTGCCTACGTTACTCTTTATATCATCACCTGCCTATCAGTGAAAGTCCCGTCAAAATCGGTCCAGCCGTTGCAGAGATTAGCCGGAACCAACAGACAGACAGACAGACAGACAAAAATAAAATAAAAGTAATTTTGGTACTTACGCATTTAGTAAAAAGTGGTTATTTTATTATTATAAAACAGATACTCCAATTTTTTTATTTGTATTATAGATTGAGAAGGAAGCAGAATGCTAATATTAAGCTTAAATAATACATTAAATCAATAAAAATAACATTACACACACTACCATGTATTTTACAAATAAGGAATAGAACTATAATTTAAATAAATTATGATCGAATTTCGACCGCTGGGCGACCACTAGTAATTTATGAACGTCATTTGCACCCATTCTATCCCGAGTGTGTATAAGGCGACTTTCTAGTTCCAGTTAAGCAGAAAGCCTAGATACTACAAATAAAAAATTGGCACAAAACCCAGTAGCAACCCTTCGGATCAGCCTGACGAACTTATGGCTTAGGAGGTAACAGCTAGTAAAGTAATTCAGCATTTTGTTAAGGAGTCTAATATAAAACTTATGCAAATAATCCTGGTCTTTACATTGCGTAGACAACAAACATAATTGCGACTCCACTCATTTCTATGTGCAACTAAAGACGCCCAATAAGGGTTCCCGCAATAGCCAAGTTCATTACAAGTCATAACAGCGAAGTTGCATCTTTATCTTACAGATCCACCCCATTAACCCGCCGCGCGGCAATTTATCAAAACACCATCAATCGTTGTTGCGAAAGTGCAACAGTGATTAACACCCCTGGATACTAGATGGCAGGAAAAAGTATTATAATGGTTACAAACAGTAGAGAGATGATACTAACTATATGATGCCACATAAACTCATTCGAGTTTTACCGGGCATTATGATCGTCGACATTGGCATAAATTAGTTATAAAACTTAACTTTTAGTTACAAAAAGGCGGATAGGTAGATATTTTGATTAGCAGGACCGACTTTTATGCACCGTTGGAGGGTTCGTTGTCAATGGCCTTGTTTAGCCGGTCCTGCATTTACCCCACAACAAAGAAGGTACTTTATTATTTCTATAACTTCAATGTATTTCATGGTTAAATTAAATGTAATCTAGTCCCACTCCTTTATTCAGATAGCAAGCCGTTTTCATTCCGATTGCCATTCCGTTTTACTTGCTACATTTTTTACCCCTCTCGTCTTTAGGGTTAGAAGAGCACGTCACTCTAAGCTGAGGGGTGTGGTCTATCAATCACGATACGCTTTCTTGATGTAAGGGAACTTACGGCAAAGGTGACTTTCCGTTGGCGAATTGGTGAGAGCGCACGGTTTTTTACTATGTTTATTTTTATTTTGTTATCGAAGTACGCAATCTGTACAACTGTGTATCGTGTGAAATTTAACATTTACAGATAAATTATCTCTCCCTTATTTTAAATCCATAGTGTTACCAATTTAGATGTCTATAATTCATTTATTGCTGATACATCAGTTCTTACCATTTCTAAGTGCATATATGTATAAATGAATACAGTGCGGTCCTCACACTTGGAAAATCCTGTGCAGTGAGGTTGGTTACAGGGTGGCTTATTGCAAAATTGGCAGAGAGTACAGTTTAGTTGTATTTAGAATACGTAGTGCTTCCCCGATACCATCGACCGTGCTGCCACCTTGTTGTGGTGAGGGGGCTTGCGTACCTTTAGTACCCGTTCGTTGATGGTTTTTGGGACTCGTTTGTCATCAGAGTTGTATCGAGAGCCTTAAACTGCCGCAACACAGGCGGGCCGGATCTGCCGCCACTAGCAGCGGAGGGGCGGCCAGGCCGGTGAGCCAGAGCTGTCGCCACTATCTGCTGAAAAATCTCATTACTTCATATCTAACCATTCGTAAATTTTAACATGAGCTTTTAATATTCTCGCAGCGACATCTATTATTAAAGAAGGTAATTTAATGATTGATTTATAAATTGAGCTATCATGAATGTGTCCACCGACTATTAAGAAGTCAGTTTAGTTAATTTTACATACCTTACAGCTATCAGCTTTCCTCGCCCTCGGAGTCTCATACACCCCAGTCCTTATCCCGCTGGCACGGCACACGTCTTGGGTTTATTTCACGAGAAAAAAAGAAAGGTCCACGCAACCAACGCCGCCTGTAGTATGTAGTTAGTGTATAATAATAAATAAAACCAAAAATATGTCACTATACTTATAGCACTTGAAGAGAAGTCATAAATGTACACGAATATGATGTAAACTAAATCCTCTTATAAATCCAAAGCATGCTATAAATACCAATTTCAGAGACAGCACATACCAAATCAGGCTTCAATTCCTAAATCCTCGGTCCTGGGCAACTATTGGTGATTTAATGATGGCTTAGGTTTTCGCGATTATTAATTACACATTGAATTAAACACTTTTTAATTCCCGACGTTTCGAATGCTTTGCAGCAGTCGTGGTAACTGGAGAGACTAGATGACAGTTGTCTTTAAAAGTGCAAAGAAACAGTTGAATCTAACGCTAATAATAATTTAAATATTGATTATTTATTTTAAAATGATGAATGCGTGAATAATTAATTAAATACTCGTACATGTTGTCGAAAAAAAATCCGAGCCAAAGATATAACTTCTTTTTAATAACGCTGGCAGAAAAGCACCCTAAGCTACCACAAAGGTCGGATCCTACCCCGATGACGTTTGCAAGTTTACTGAGGCTTACCTTTATGTTAATTTACTATGTACGCCGTTGTCATTGAGTCATCAGGGTTAACCCTCAGTTCAAAAGCGAGTAGTTAATTTATATACCAATCTTATATATAATCTTTTCTCTCTTATCTTTCGTTTTCATACATATACTCATCGACATCATCATCATTCCTAAATACAACCACTGCTGCAAATTGTCCTCCCCCAAAAGACTCGTCTCTAATTGGGGGGTAATCGCCATAAGCGCCACACTTGGCAGGTGGGTTGGGGATCGTAGTATCGTCGGGTTGCTGCTGTACTGCTGTGCATATCTAACTAAATCTAACAGAATGTTGCTGGTTCCCAAACACTTCGTCTGTTACCCCTTAGGCGCATTCTATGACACCCACGGGAATATATGGGGTGGTGGTATTCTTACCCAAGAATTTAAAAGTTTACGACTACTACTATAACTACTACTACTACTAATCAGCCCATTTAGGATCCACTGCTGATTCGGACCTCCTCCAGTTACATTGAGGGGAATATGCCTATTACTTTATTGAGGTTCTATTAACCTTTTTCCCACAATACCAATCACGACAATAACATGTTTAAATAAATTTTATTTAATAACGTCGTCACATGTAAATTTATAATACAGAAATGCTTAATGAAGATGTCGTGTAAATTATCCGATCACGATAACCACCCATAACTTACCATCAGAGATCTGGTGGTAAATTAACTTATGGTAATGAACGGCTTAGCTTAATACCATTTACATAAGTAAAATTTGTTTAATTTTAATCTCTAAAGCCTCCAAGAATATGTTATTCAGACAGAAAAATATGGTCTTGTACTGGTACTTATTTATGTGACTTATTTTTAAACAAGCGGTGGACGATAAACCATTGCATGATCCATCATCTTATCTTAGTTCAGCTGCTCGCGCTACAGATCAGTCTGCCAATGGTATCAATTTCCACACAAATATTCTTGGCAAACGTAGTGTAATACATCCCCATCTAGATGGAGTGATAATAAGCGGAAGGTAGAGAGCTGGATGTGGTGTCCATGTTGAATTGATGCAATTACATTTTCTAGAATATGCATTGATGTTAAGAGAGAATGGTACCGCCATATTTTCTTTTTGTTTATTCTATCAGACATGTTAACATCATCATGCGAATTATTATTATAAGAAGTAAAAAAGCCAGTGATAGACAACTATCTATAGTTGATGCCTTAGGCATGCCTATATCCAAATTAACGACGGTGAAATGTTGACTTTTAATGGTTATTTAGTTTTCGCTTTTTGCTCGCTTCCTGTTTATATTGTTAGTTATTTTTTTAAGTTAGGTATACTTCTTTTGCCGCGTAAGTAAAAAATTATGAGAGTATTTTTTTACGATGCGCGCGCACACCGTCACGATAAACCGACACCCTGAAGTTAGTTATAGTCAACGGTAAGCACATACGCAGCAACGTGTGTTTGACATGACTGACGCATAACTGACAACTGTATTCACGATTTTTTTTTTTTTTTAAATAGTTAATAAATAAATAAATATCCTTGGACATTTCACACAACGCCATCTCGTCCCAAGCTAAGCAACTTAATGCTTGTGTTATGGTAACGAGATGGATGATAAACTACTCATATACTTTTTTTTTGTAAATACATACATATTATAGATAGAAATGACACCCAGACTCCAAGCAAGTGCCTGTGGTTTAGACAAAGACACTTGCCCGACCCCGGAATCGAACCCGGGACCCGTTGATCCAAAGGCGGCACATCTAACCACTAGACCAATCAAATGTTTCTGAACCTACTAATCATAATGCGTTATAATAAAACATTCAATGTATTAAATACCCCTATTCTAATCTAATCTAATCGAATCTAAAATCTAATCTAATCTTTTCTATTGTTGGTGTAGTTTTTTCAACAAACGTAGAATAAGGCGAATGATAAAATTTTTGAAAAGACTTTTATCTTGCTTAGCCAAGGAAGAATAACCACACACTTTTTTAATATTTTATGGTTAGTGCTATTTGCACTAACAACGTAAGGTTTGTAAATGACTTGAATAAGTATCAACCTTACCTTCTAACATATCTTTTTGATTACTAATTTCAAACTTTACTGCTAAAAAGATTTCGACAACATTTATACTGTACGGTAGTAAGTACCAATACCAGTACTAATACTTATACCATCACCCGTCTACGTCTATCAACCATCTAAACCGTTGACGTAAGTCCAAGATCAACAAAAGCCTGCGCGCGTTTGACGCGTTAGCACACAAAAGCGCGAAAACAAATATGTACCGATTAAAAACAACTCGGAACCAATCTCCCTACATTATTATCCCGTAACTTCAGGAAGAATGTTCGCTTCGACTACGCTAGGGCTGTCAAATAGATTAGAAAAAAATTAGATCCAAATTTCAATAGCATAAATCTAAAAAAACTGATTCAATAGCATAAATCTAAAAAAAAAAAACATTTCACACAACGCCATCCCGTCCCAAGCTAAGCAACTTAATGCTTGTGTTATGGTAACGAGATGGATGATAAATTACTTACATACATTTTTTTTTGTAAATACATACATATTATAGATAGAAAACACCCAGACCCGGAACAAATACTTGTAGGTCGTACAAATATTTCTTCCTTGCGGGGATAGACATGCTGCGTACTCTACAACTCTAAGTACTGTTTCGAATCTATAAACTGTTTGGAAACCACAAGAAACTCGATATGTCACTTCATTATCATTATTTTATTTTATTTAGCACACCAACAGTACAATTACAAATACACAAAAAAATAACACAAATAAAGTTCTCTTGTGAAGTAATTGTACAAATTATAGGTATGCATGGCATTGGTAAAATTTAAAAACAAAAAGAAAACAGTGTACACGATTAAGAGTAAATCTACTTATTTAAAACTAAATTACATAATTTGGCAAACTCAAGACAACTGCTATATTTTATCATCAATAACACTACATATATTATAAAACAAAGTCGTTGCGTCTTTCCGTCCGCTTCAAAATCCGTTGCGTAGTTTTAAAGATTTAAGCATACCTACTGCTTAAATCTTTAAAACTACGCAACGGATTTTGAAGCGGTTTTTTATTAGATACAATGTTTAGTAACGTAAAGAGGAAGATTTTTAAGTATAATACATCCATAATATTGTAGAAAACCACTGATAAATTTGGACGTTAATCATTGCACCCGTGCGAAGCCGGGGCGGGTCGCTAGTCTTCAATAAAGTGTAAAGAAACGGGGCAAAATTAGTAAATAAATATGTTATACGAGTATGTCACGGCAAAAACCTTCTTCAGTCGGTAAAGGCGTCTCTTGAGGTTTGTGGTGAATTTAGTTGTCTCTAACGAATCGCTTGTTTAGAAAACGAACTTAAAGCATTCCTTTGCTAGATGTTCAAGCGCTGCCTTTTGTACCACGGGTTCCCAGATCCATACAAAGGCCGGCAAACATGCTCTGGATCTTGATCTCTGTATGATATTAGACCATATGTTCCTTTTTTTGGTATTGCTGGGGAAATGCATAGTGCTACCGCTGCCTCTTAGGGGTCAGGTTATAAGGGAACTCCAAAGCACTCGACTGCACACTTAAACCCCAGCGGTACACCCTCACACGTCTCGTTTGGGACGCCACAGGTTCGCGAAAACGCATCTGAATGCATCCAGTTAGTCCATTTGTTCCTACGGTTAATCATTATTGCTTATTGGATTGTAACTAATGTAATAACAAAACAACGATGTAATCGGTTTCGCCGACAAAAGGATCATCAATATCACACGTGTTATTGATGATACTTTTGTCAACCCTAACAATGCCTACAAAGATCTAAAATCCAAAACTCGCCTTATTACGTCGGAAGAATTTTAACGAGATGCTAACTTGTTTATAAATTGAATTTCCGAACGCAACAGCCTGCTGGCCCGGTATGGATTAAGTTTGGGCAAAAGTTCCACGATTTTGCTAGGAATTTTACTTGTAATAATGTAATTTTGTTACCAGAGAGCCGTTTAAGTTGTTATTCGATTTGTATTGCAATTTTGTTCTGCTAATGGCCAATAAAATTATTTCGACTGTTCGGGGTGAAAAATGTTGCCAATCTCAGGTCAGGTTTTTCACAATTTGACGGTCTCATACTGTGTTACTGATTTTTGATGCTACAATCATGGCTGTAACCTATATACTATTGGGATTTATTAACCTCATTGAAAAACCTTTGAAAAAAATGTATGTACATATGTACAATGTATAAAATAGTTCGTATCCTTTTCGAAGTCTAGCTATATATGGCACTATTTAACCAAAATATCTTCAAATCGTTATCGTTATCTTTATGATTATTCAGTAACTAGCTTTTGTCCAGCATCGCGTGGTTTTTGAATACCTACGTGTATTTCCATTTTTTTTTAAGTCTGTTCGTCTCTCCCGGGATTTTGGAAAGCTTTAATGTAATTGTATGTAATTCCTTCTGCATAATAAAATGCGGAAATATTTTTGTCAAATTAAACCCGAACAAATAACTTGTAGAAATAGATGGAAATATAAATCATAATTTAAAAATCAACGTAATTTAATCTACATTTAACTCGAAAATACTTTTCACTCAGCATTACAATATGTATTAGCCACGACTGGCTCGTAAAATTACAAGCCATAATAGTAAAGGAACGCTATTAGAGGCGAAATTACAAAGTACAGTGACCAATAGGAAACCCATCGATAATTGTATCCTCTCGGCCTATTATGGGGCAAAATTACTCCCGAGAAAGCTGGAGGGCTATTCCTGTTAAACGATACAAAAATGGAACTCGAATTATCATCGCCGCTGATTTACTTTGGTGTGTTTATTGTTCTAATTTCAAGCAATCATATAATCGTCATAAATGTACTCATGACAATCAACATTTTTATAAGTAATTTAAAAATGGAGCATTCCCGGATTACCCCGTTCAACATAGCTTGATCGATTTGACAGACGGGCTAGTGATGGGAAACAGAAAATATCTAGTAGTCCAAAAAATAACGTTTTAAAATACTTGTAACAGTGACAAGTTGGCGTGGGTGTATTATGTGTGAAATTCTTTATTGCACTAGACATAATATAAAACATTGGGTAGATAAGCGATGGTGGGTCAATATTCATAATAAGTTCCTATTTAATATTACAGGGTTATTTTTTTATCTTCCGCCAAATTTAAATAGGTGGTTCAGACCATGAAAGTAAACAAAAAAGAAAAGATAATAATAGTTGTAAAAGTGTTAAATTTCAATGCGCTAAAGCCAACGAATTATATTTCAAAATGAAAATGTTTTGATTCGAATATTGTCTTATAAAGTTAAGAAAAAATGATAAAGAATTTCACACATAATACACCCATACCATCTCGTCACAGTTGCAAGTATTTTAAACCGTTATTTTTTGAACTACTAGATATTATCTGTTTCCCACCATTATTCGTCATTGCAAAGTAAAGGTATGATTCCGAAGTACGCTGCTCGCAGAAGTGCTACCACGTCACTACTGGTCCCCATTACCGCGACGTAGTTTGGAATCATACCTTTTTGTTGATCAGAAAAATGTACATCTCTCAAATCGATCACGCTATCTTGAATAGGGTATAACGATAAGTTATCATGGTAATCTTAGCATACAATTGGACCACTACCAGACTTGAACCTCTACGATAAGGCAAGATATTGGTTGTTTTAATGCCAATCTATTTCTCATTACTAATGGCCTTATTGATATTTGGTATATCACAGAACAAACTAATAGAAATTAAATTTGCTTTATTTACTAGGTTTTACTTATGTGAAATAAGTGAAAAATTATTAAGATATACAAGATGTTTTATTACATTTATTTCGGTCGAGAACACGAGGTAGCCTCCCTGGCATGCCGCTATAAAAGGAATAACTTTCTCTGGACCATGTTACCGGCGTGTATGAATATGGGCAGACTTAATTACGTCTAGATTATTATTCGAATATTGTCCGCGTCGAATATTGAAGCGTGCTAATTATTAAACCAGAATTTAACATTTGTTTCTATAAATTATGGTTAATAAAAGTTTCCACACTATTAAGGAACTTGAATCAAAAAGGAACTAACTACCCATCAGAAAAGAAATATGTTATAACATGAAATGTCGTTCTTTTTTAAAATAAATGTTCCACACATAAGCTTTATAACGCATAAGGCTAATTGCCTCCACATCGAACTGCTACAAAAAGTCACGTCCTATCCACCCTATCCGAAATTTAAGTTTATTCAAATACTGGACATTTTATATAGTGACGTTTTCGATGCCGTCACAGCAGCTCATCCCGAACGGTGAAACGTAATCCGAATTTGGTGTCCAATCTACAGTAATTCATGGTCACATGGGCCTATTAGGCCAGCCAACTGTTACTTTGATTGACATTCGAATATTTGACTGTACATGTTATGTTAGCTTATTCGTTATTAGGTACACGTGTCGCGTGTTCTCACTTCTAGAGAACTTAGTCTCTCTATACTGTATAGTCGGCTCTTCCGGCTCTTTCGGCCTTATATTTTTAGCCGGCTCTTCTCTGTTTAAAAGCATTCCGAACTGGTGGTGTCTGTATGAATGTGGAACGTAAGGATTGTGGGTAAAGCAATGAATGGATTGTCTGAATGAGGACATACGTAAGAAAGGTATGAATGTAGATTGAATGTCGACTGCCTCGTTACTCTTAGGGGATGTTCCGTCTTTGGATCATGGGTCGCTCAAACTCAAACTCAAAAGGAACTTTATTTACGTAGGTTTTATCACAAATCTCTTATCAATCGGCCTAATTAAAATTACCATTATCTTACTACCCCTGTTACTGTTACTGAATTACATGTACCTATGTAATCAATACAACCCTCCAAGCTCATAAAGGTGCAAGAATGACTTTGAGCTTTTAAAAAGTTTTTCTTGCACCTTTATGAGCTTGGAGGGTTGTATTGATGATTTTGATGATTATAATTCAATAACTACATACGTCTTACAGCCGCAAATAACATTTTAATCAACATACAACCAAGCACTGACCTGCAAATTGCAAAAAACGTAAGAAAAATTGAATTTCGCGGGCTACCCTGGAACATTCACCTTAAATTGATAAAACCATGTTGCTAAATTACTTTTTTTTAATTTATTAAAAAATATGATGAGGATGATTCGAACAAAAAGATTAATAATATTACAAAACAAAACCAAACAAACTGACACTCCTTCAGCGATTGGATTCGCTTTTATGATGAAAATTCGTTGCAGTTAGAATATTTTACTGTTAATTATAAAATTATCAATTGTCAAATCAGCCAACATAAGTACACTTCTAGAGACAGGCCTCGCTCAAGAATTTCCACATGGCCGGTCCTGAGCCACCCACATCCACTGCATTCAGTACCCTGAACCATGTGACAGTATCGGTAAGACAACCGCCGATGGAAACGGTGTATATCAAGGATACCTTTAAAAGCATTTTAAACAACGATCGCCTCCCTCATGCAATTAGTTTAATCACGACATTAACACGATGTTACGTAGAATTGTAAGCATTATGGTCTGGTTCCGCCAACGTCGTTAACACTTAATATCCTTCTACATAGCTCACGCGATAAAGTGCGCACTGTGAATGAGCCAACAAATACATACAATACATTAAATGATTGTCTCGTTGGTCTAGGGGTTGTATGTGCCGCATTTGGATGACGGGGTCCCGGTTCGATTCCGGGATTGAGCAAGTGTCTTTGTGTAGACCAGAGGCACTTGCTCTGAGTCTGGTTGTCTGGTTCGTGAATTTCATGTTTGTAAAGTGTCACTGCGATACAGATTATAAACTACCGCAGGGGTTACGTTTTTTAAAAAAAACTCTTCCATGGCACATGATCATAAAAATATTTTTAAGCATAAGTATTTTCCGTGTGGTTACGGATTTATAACATATATTTTCGCCACCTCATTCTATCCTGAGGGTGTCGTAAGGGTCAAATCTATCTGCTTTGTTATTTCCTTCTCTTACGGCTAGGTTATCGGCCTATTGTCGGCTCTTACGACACTCTCATGATGGAATGTGGTGGTTACACTGTTGTCTAAATCCATTACCACACGGAAAATACTTGTGTTTATTAATTTTTAATAAATACTGTGGCCTATATTGCTGAGCGCGCACTGTAGAGTCAGTTAACGGATACCTTATACGATATGAGGTTTATTCAAGCTTTTAACAATTATTATCGTGTACTCGCCATACAATTAATGTTATACGTAATTGTTATTTTACCAGCACCATAATGAGCAATTTTGAGTAATCATGGCACTTTCCTGATCGAGCATTCGGTAGTAAAGTAATGGTTTATTTTACTGCGTACAGTTTAGTAGGTATTTCGAAGTCCGATTAACTTGTTACATTGTATATTGTAAGTTGCAATTTAGTATAAGAGTATTGAACGTTTCATAAATATAATTTACTAACATTTACGTAAGACGCTACGTGTAACTATAACAAAATAGAAAGAAGTGATAAAAAAAGTATTTTTTTAATAAGGATAAGTCTGCTGTTTCTGACGACTCTTCTGGAATCGACTCCTTTACAAACCACAAATGTTATTTGCACTAAAAATTTCAAAATAAAACCTATTTAATACAAAAACCAACTGATTTCAACGTAAGCTCTGAAAAGCGAAAGTAAAACAATTATTTGAAGTTGATGCCTTAAACATACCCGTATCCTAATTAACATCGGTGTCAATTAAAGTCGTCGGTGTCATATAATTTTTGGTTTTTATTCCCTACTAGCGATCCGCCCCGACTTCGCACGGGTGCAATTAACAGTGTATTATACATATAAACCATCCTCTTGAATAACTGTATCTATTAAAAAACGGCTTCATAATTCGTTGCGTAGTTTTAAAGATTTACATTCACAGGGACTGTCAGACGACAGCGACTTTGTTTTATAATAAGTAGTGATTCTGATGTCAGTTTACATGTTTTATTAAAAGGTTTATATTTTGTTGTAAAATTATCATGATAAGGTTTAGGTATAAAAAGGTTTCGTATGTTCAACCCAATACTCTCAATCGTACATATATATTATAAGTATTTATGTATTATTTGCGTAATATACTACTCACCAGAAAAATCGAAACACTTCCCTTTTTATAGATGCTAAACAAAATACGAAACTAATGAAAGTTTAATTTTAATTTAGAACATTAGGATTTGAAAACCTTTTATTGTTCATTATTAAACATAATTTGACATATGTATATTCCTAAATATATACATTTTTCTGATAATCCTTACAAAACATAAACTTGCAAGGTGTTTAGATTTTTCTGATGAGAAGTGTAGTACGTCTAACATAGTACATACGCTTTCAAGTCAATAGCAACAAATCTTAGCCCCCTTATTTATCTGGCACACGGCAGAGGCCGCGGCGGTCGGTATAAATTTGCCAAAACGCATCCTGCTAACCTCAGTGGCAATAAACACATGCTTTTCAGCGTACGATAAAAATAAATTAGCCTCATTGTGAGTGCTCCTACTAATGAAATGCCGAAAGAAACAAATAAAAGGTATTCGGCAACAACTACAAATATGTATGTTGAAGAATCAACCGCTACGCCAATAAAAAAGCCTACTGCACAAATATTTACACAGTCATTTCACATATATGAAATAAAGGGTAATTAGCCAAAAAATAACGCGTACTTAATTTTTATCAAATTTGCATACCATGTAATTCATCAAAAACCAGTGTCAAGCGGAAGTTAAAGGAAAGGAGAAGGGAAGGAAATAAAAAAAATGATATTTTGGTCTATGTACTGTGTATACATATATACGCATTTAGTAAAAAGTGGTTATTCCATTATTACAAACAGACTCCAATTTTATTTATTTGTAATATAATATGTAATATATAGATAACGCGATAATATACGAGTATTTAATACTTTTTCGTTGCCTGGAGCTATGGTGATAGCCGCAGGTGGCTATGGTCAGCGTTACCGGATGAGAAGGCGAACACAGCAACAACTTGCGCTTCAGTCGGACGGGCTGAAAGCGGAGCACGGTTTGGCTCGAGTGCACCTCACGGGAGGTACAGACCTCGGCTTGGGCCACCGCGCGCGGGGCCTATGGGCTGAAAGGGGGAATATATAATATATGACTGCCTCGTTGGTCTAGTGGTTAGATGTGCCGCCTTTGGATCAATGGGTCCCGGGTTCGATTCCGGGGTCGGGCAAGTGTCTTTGTCTAAACCAGAGGCACTGGCTCGGAGTCTGGGTCATTTCTATCTATAAGATGTATGTATTTACAAAAAAAAATGTATATAAGTAGTTTATCAGCCATCTCGTTACCATAACACAAGCATTAAGTTGCTTAACTTGGGACAAGATGGCGTTGTGTGAAATGTCCAAGGATATTTATTATTATTATTATTATTACACAATGTCACCAACCCACACTATCCTGAGGACGTCGTTAGCTAACGTGAAGAGGCAGATCACCTAGACGCAAGAGAAAGAAAACTTGGCAACCCGTCTTGACACCGGGGCACAGTAGGCTAATTTCCCATGAATTTAGATGAGGCCCGTGTCAGTAGTGGGTAATTTAAGGGCAGAAGTAATTAATACTTATTTAAGATTATTTTATATGGTTTACTTAAGCTTTTAAACAACTTTGGCCTTTTTTTGTACCACGGTACTGGTACACAAGCGTAGCATGGCTTTTGGATGGTGCAACCGACCCTGTAATGAAAAAAAGCATGACATACCACTTACATATCCCTTGTTTTATTACACAAAAAATTAAAAGAACTAAATCATAAGATCAAAAAACATTTACTAAATGCCAAAGCTCACCTACAAAATATTTTAAACATGAAAATTGGCGCATCACTAGTGTTTCGGCTTACTACCCATGCGACTAATTGCGCGCGAACAAAGACAAAAAAAAAACAAAAAGAACTTTTTGAAAATAGTAAAGCTGCATTCACACGGTGCGGTAATCAGCACACACATTGTCAAGTGTGACTATGTCGACCGCAGTCGTCAAAGGGCTCTTCACACGATAGCACTTGAGCATCTGTCGCGTGCGGGGGCTTAAATGCTGCTGGTTGAGATTTTTTAAGTACTTTCGTAGGGGAAGGTACAAATGTAAAGAAAGGGTCGTCTCAGTATGTGCTAATCTTAAGATTTGCGGAATAAGCTTGAAATATTTTGCGACGGAGAGGGTTTATACGATTGGAGGTTGAATCGTACGGATGTTGCCAAATATTAAGATGGGGGGAGATTAAAAGAGATGGCGTCTGTTCACTTTGGCCTTAGATATGTCCAGATTGCTGACACCATGTAGACACCTATACTTATGTCATAAAACTTTTCACATAAGGATTATGTAGTTAATTAATTTCGGTAGTGTTCAATTGTAAATTTCTTGTAAAACGACTTTCACTCCCACATCTAGCCACGAGTATATCGTTATACAACTTATGATCAGTGAACTGATTCAAATGTAGCCTATGTCTTAATTATTAAGTCCAATGTAAGCCAGATTTCTTTTGCGTTTATAATATTAGTTTGTATATAAAAATTTCTCAGTGATTATGGGGTTTTCTACTACTACTACTAATCAGCCCATAAATGACCCACTGCCTAGTCAGGCCACCTCCAATAACATGAAGGGTAATAAGCCTACTGTGCCACGGTAGTCAGACGGGTTAGTACTGGGTTTCGTTACAAGTGTTCCTTCTCTTGCACCTACATTTTCGGCCCCATCATTTGCCTTTGTCGGCTGTAACGACTACCTCAGGATGGAATAGGGTTCAAGAAACCTACGATAAGATATCTAAAATTTGTGCACTAAGCCGGTGCGGCTTCATACCAGCTGTTTGAGAGGATCACACTCGGTAATTTTAAAAGCACACGCTTCAAAACTTTACTAGCGTCTTGTGTAAATTAGCCGAGATTGTGGGTTGGCGCCATTTAAGGCAAGTAGAAAGCGCACTTGCCTTATTAAATGCAGCACAATGGTCCTCAAATGTGGCTACAAAAATACGTAAAAGGTATTGCTAGCCTAATTTGAAATAAACACATTAGATATGGTGCGGTCTAATGTGTAATTGAAAAAAGACCATCTGTACCTTTCGTCATGTTCGTTTAGTGAATACTAGCCATTTTGAGATTTACAATACACAAATGACGATAAAACTTTGACTTTGCGAAGGTAGCGTACTTACTAAAGTTTTGGAACCATCCGGGTTGCTTTGTCAGATTCCAGCCCCGCGGCGTTGCTCTACAAACTGGCGAGTCCACATAGATATCTATGGGACGATCACAAAGGTAAAATGCATACATACAACCGACTAGAACTTGTTCTTTTTTGAAATCTTTCTAAAAGTCATCCGATTTTCCTCAAGTTATAAATTCACTCTAGAACCCCATTGAATGCTACCACCCGCCAAACCATATATCTTAATTCACTTTAATCCCCATCCCATCCGCATGCATCCAGAAATTATTTCGAAATCACGACATCTACAAAGAAATGAGACGAACAGTAATCGAATTACGACCCTCTTTAGCTGGAAATCTCTGCAAATCCGACTACTGAAATACTGCACTGACTACTTCATAGCTCTTAAGTCAAAGTTTCTAAAGTTCAGAATGTTTCTATCAAATATTGTTTCCAAGTATCCGAGAGTTCAAGGTGGATCGAATAGTTTCAAGTTGCGATAAAGCCAAATTGAAAATGGATGCGATTTTCTTTGTAATCGGTTCGGCCAAATATATTTGCTGATATTCATTCTTATTGTGCAACTGTGAGTACTTAGTTACGGATTTATTATCTTGTCTTACTTCGTACTAACAATATTGTAAATATAAAAGATAGATCTTCAAGCATTTGTTAAACATAATAAGCTATCTTAGTACACAAAATGATAATACTCGCAAAAGCCAAGCAACAAAAGCAAGATTCTTGATAATTTGTCTAAATATCTAAAACATTATTAAATATCTATTATATTTTGAATGAATCGGATTCCAAATAAAATACCCCATAAATCTTTAGCAAAGTTTCTTCTACATGTTTTCCTTCATTATCATGTGAGTAGCCCATCGAAGGGAAAATGTCTCCCTACATTTCGCACTTTCTTTCACGTTTTAACATAACACGTCAGTCAGATATGGCGCCCCAGGTATTTAGGCATATTTATGTGTCTTCTATTTTACTTCAATCGTCTTCTCCGTATCAAGTTTATCGTAATTCTTCTTGATTTCCTTCAAAACATTAACATTCTAATTGCATTTCCAGGCAGTAGTGTACCGTCTCCTCGAAATACGTTGTCTCATCGCGCGTTCCATCGCTTTAGTACATCGTAAATGGGGCTAGTGGACTGGCCTGTGACAAATGCGCGCACAACTAGATTTATGCAAGGGGTGGCGCGCGGGAGATACTATTTTTGTCGGACAATAGGAAACCGCCAACTTGGCGCCTGAATATCGGAAACTGTGTTTGGAGAATAACTATGCAAGATCTACATAATCCGAGATATTTTCGTACCTTATACTTGATTTCAGTGATTTCACACAATTTCAAATTATGCTAATTTGGAAACAATTTGATAAGAAAATTAAACACATATTCAAACAATAAAAGATGATATTTGGTAATTCTCTATTATTCTAAAATGTATTATAAAAAACACGATGGCGTACGCCTTCGGTATAAAGTCAACAATTTCCTCAGTGACTGCTGAGTATAACAAAAGCTATTATCAAACACAAAGTCATTTTCTTCGTAATATATCTTGAACATTTTTATTTATGCATGACGAATTCTAGAGCCGAGACGAGTTTAGCGACTTTAGCGATGATCTCGTAAAAGCTATGTTGAATGCTACAAAGTACAAGGTGAGGGCAGGGAACCCTTATTAGTTCCCCCGTTGTAGTTATAATGACATAGATTCATTCTTCCTATGCATAGTATTTAAAATTAAAGATGAGTTTCCTTACTAATATACTCGTCGCAATCCAGGTCTTTCCACAAACGCCATTTAATATGTCACTCAAACTAAAACTTTTTCGTACGAAGCCAAAATACCAATTGATTTGTGAGTTATCGCCAGCCCTGATTTATAGCGTTCCAACGCAGGCACAGCCCTGTGCTCGACTTGGTTTTGATATATGTGTTTTTAGGGTTGTCGCTACTCAGAAATAGTTTTAGTGCACGCTTTATTTATTTTATGGCGTTTAAGCGACGTTTACGGTCGGCCAAAGACAATACGCCTTGCAAGATTGATTCTGGAAACAGCGTTTTCGCGAGAACTGGGAGAGTTGCAACAATTTGTAAACTCCAAGTGGTCTATCTGATTCGTTCAGCATAGCTACGGCCTTTGCTAAATAAGTGTAATCCTGAGTTCGAAATTGGAAAATTGTAACTCCTTTTTTGACTTTCTGACGTTTATTTCAGTCGTAAATCATAAAAGGTGCCTTTTGTTTAAATTCTATTGTAATTTCGGGTTCCAAATTTGAAACTCCATTAATGGAAACTTATTACTTATTAATTAAATTTTATCTATGTTATGTTAAAGGACATGTTCATTAAATAGATTTATTTCCATTCTATTATTTATTCCACATAGAAAAAGTTTATTGTTCCTGTGGAAAATTTCACCGAGAAATCGCAGCGTAGCATCTCGCTCGAATATCATTAATATTAAACAGATTCAAATGTAAATAATTCCTTTCAGCATTCGAAACAATTCACAATTCGTTACAATTTTGTTATGAATTACGTCAAATGCAAACAAAGATGTCTGTTACCGAAACGCTTATCATTCGTCACGGATTGTAAATGAGGCTGTGTCACCGACGCAGTTCACGCAGAGAAAATATAAAAATTGAAGCGGTATATTAACTTTACTAAATAAGTCCGGCGTAATAATATCTAATCGTTTATATAATTTGAAATCTTGCAAATTAAATGAAATACCGTTAATAAATTTTTAACATAGTCTCAGTATCTTTTTTACTCGACCTCGACAATATCTTTAATCTTTAGGAAACCTTGAATCCCTGATAATCCCTATTAGATACATTGTTTTTATTTTAGGATGTTCAAAACCAATATTAAAAGTTAGTAAAGCAAAACGTTCATACATATTTCTTTTATAGTTTTACCGAAGCTACCCCAACACTACACTTATTTTAAAACATCGCAACGACGCGATCAATTTTGGACTTGTATAAAAACTAATTTTACTGCCTGAGCATATTTATTGTGGTTCGATCTCGCATTCGCACACAATTGAAGGGGACACGACAATGCGATCGTTAGATGATTTGTTATTGAAATCGTTCATTTATTGAATTTACCGTTGGTGAGGCTGTGGGCTTGAGGGAGTCAACGTTGTTAGGCAAGTCAACGCCCACAATAGCCAACCTGAACGATTAACAGCGTAATTTCGAAAGCAACTTTACTTGCCTTGTTGGTCTAGGGGTTGGAACTGCCGCATATGCTTCACGAGTCCCCGGCTCGATCCCGGGATTGTGCAAGTGTTTTTGTGTAAACCAGAGACACTTGCTTTGAGTCTGGGTGTCATTTGTCATTCTGTTCGTCCTTCATGTATGTAAACTCTCCGCGATAGGTACAGATAAAAAAACAAAAAAGCTGTTCTTTATCTACGCCGGAATTGCTGACCCAATCCGATTGATAAAATAAAACTATTAGTAATATACCTATATTACATAAAAAATATTCCTTGTCAATCCTCGTTGGTCTAGTGGTTAGATGTGCCGCCTTTGGATCAACAAGGCCCCAGGTTCGATTCCGTGGTGGGACAAGTGTCTTTGTGTTGTAAACCAGAGCCACTTGCTCTGAGTCTGGGTGTCATTTGTGTTCGAGAATTACATGTTTGTTAACTGCCCCCTCGATACAGGATAAACCTGCATGGTTTCGATATTTATAAAAAAAAATCGTATTTGTCATGTAACGTTGTTCAGCTATTTTTATTTTCCTCCATAAGAAGAAATCGTAGAAACGGCATCTAAAAAGAACTAACCTAACTTTAAATTTGTTAAGTTAACGCAGACAAAGTTGCAGGTGATGACTAGTGAATGAAATCTAAGCAAGTAACTTTTTTTCAGTGTGTAATAATAATTACAACAATAAGTCCAAATTACACAATTTGCCCTAGCACATACGTGAAAACAAAACCCACAGAAAAAAAAACATTATTTCCATATTTGAAATATATTTAATTATAGAAATGAAAGTAAACACATCGCACATCTAGCGTATATAGATCACTTTGTAACAGATAAATCATATGGTGTAATTCTTGTACCCGTGATTTATAAGTACCGGAAACTCCCCTCCGTGCGAGTGGGGCGCTCGTGCTAACTGTGATTCATTAGATGTCTTTGCGGTTGTAATTAGAAAAGTTATGCTACTGCTTGTTTTATACTTTTGCCACACTTAACGTGGCAGGTGGAACACATTGACCCTTCTTTTGTTTATATTTATGATAAATTAGCTGTTCAGCAATCAGTTCGCAGTTCTGTATTTTGTATGTAAACTTGGGGGGGTCAATAAAAGTAACCTAACTGACTCCTTGTTCAATCAGCTAGTGAAAGACCCGTCAAAATCGGGCCAGCCACCTCGGTTTGCCGTTTAAATTGTAAAAAAATGTGTATTGGTATATGTACCGTATCAAATGCACTTATTAAAAAACAGTTTTGTGTGTAGTGTGTGTTTAATGTCACAAACAGACACTTCAGACTAGACTTTAGCTAGACCTTATCTCCAGTTAGGAACTTCGTGAGTAATAAAAAGATAAAATAAGATATATAATAATTAAGTCAACATTTATGGAAATAATAATAAATAAGAACATTTGCATATTTTTCATAATTCATGTCTTCTTAGGCTAGTTTAATTACATTCACCAAGGGTTTTTTAGAATATCTATTACTATAACAATAATAACTTAACTACAGTATAATATTTTTATGTCTGACATTATTACTGACTTATCAGTTTTACGTATTGTATAAATTTTTATAATTACTCCTCCATCACTGGCTCGGTGACATGCACACGCCCCCTAATTGAATCATACATCGGATTTCTAAACGCTGTCGCACTTCTGATGCTGCCTCTGAGCCCTGAATTCCCTGTCAAAGACACCACGCTATCTGTTCTCCTCTGGATCCTAGAAAACACATCACGAACTTCCATCCCCGTTGAAATTCGGTACCTCAAATCGGGAAGCTTATAATAGTAAACGTAAATCGCACCCATAACTAAAATAACGATGAAAAACACGGACACAAAGATCTTCCCGCTCATCCCCGATTTGTACAAAGGGCCGCCGCTTATCTGAGCGACCTTCTCGCTTTTGTACCAGCCTTCGTGGATGGCGTAGTTAACAGAATTGACGACTTCCGCGCTGGTGCCTTCATACGAACCTTTATCGACTACCACGAGTTGAACCTTTTGCACGGGTATCTCCAGAACAAAGTCAACGTGATACACAACGGTATCTCTCCCATAACCGCTGATTACGTCTTCAATGAGGCCTTGAAATGTTGCTATGTCGAAATCATTGTTCATCTCGAACACTATTGATCCTCCGCAAATTTCACAGCAGAAGCCTAAAGGCTTGATAGGGTACAAACACGTTGGCTTCGGGCAGAACTTGACAGTGCAGTCTATCTCCAACGGTACAATTTGACAAGGACACCCGAATTGCGTGCATTGCATTTTTTCATTAATACGTAAGCCTGTGTCCCAAAACTTGTTCAAAATGAATTGTCTAATGTCATCAATGTTCATTCTCGTAACAAATTGCACGAAACCCATAGAACTTATGTAAGTATCGTTGCCAATCGTAATACTTTTGATGTGCTGTATTTGTTCTGGAAGGTGAACTGTAATTTCAACGTCCTCGGGGAACTCGACTTGATCGTTAAAACATGGAATTCTGTAAGAGTCGGAGGTAGCGTCATTGAACTTGGGTGAGCTCCAAACGTCGGCCTGGCTCCAGGAAGACTCCATTTTATCAACATAGTACGAAAATCCTTCGGTGCAGTTAGTGTCCTGCGGGTTCTGCCCTAAATACACAGTGCCATCTAATATCAGTTCTCCATCTTCTGGTAAAATGACGCCACTGACTTGCGAACTCTCGATTTTTATTGAGCCGACGATCCTTTCTGGGAACACTACGGTTTGCTTGGAGCACGGAAGCTTCCCGTCTTTAAAATTTACCGGTATTCTGAAACTCGAATTGGGAAGCCACTTCACAGTTGCTCCGGATATAAAAGGTATTAACAGATGTATAAAGAACACAATTGGTAACATGTTGATTGGATGAGTACGTTTCAATGAGTGCCATTCGTTGCAGCGTGTAATGCGATACTCTATGATGTCTGGTCTGTAATTATCAGTTGATGTTTTATGTATGTGACACGTGCTATCATGATTAATTTAGCACTATACTTCATTCCATAAAAAGTAGGATAGATAAAAGCAGGGGAATCATAAGAGTTGACTCTCTCGGTACTTGAAAAACCTATGGAAATCTTTAGTCACCGTAAAAATCTCAAATACAATTATAGTTTTATATTTAATTAAATATTTGAGCCACTAAATTATACAAAAAAGATTTTTAAAATAAAAAGAAGATATTATTTATGATAACACAATAATGTAATGTTACTCTGTTTGCTGACTGAGTAAGGTGAGGTGAGGACTTGTTATTGGCTTAATGTCGCGAACCCTAAGCCATACTTAAAACTTAAGTAGCTGGTATTAAACAACATCTTGATGTCTTAGGCTTTTTTCAATATCGTGGTAAATTGATTGACTTGCGAATTGCAAGCGTGTAAATGAAATGTACTCAAAACCAGAACCACAAATCAAAACAAAACCAACGAACGAATTAGTAGCATTAATAACTACAATGTGCATGGAGAAAAATGCTTATAAACAAAAGATTAGCCTTAATCCGGCCACGCAGTGCTTCCACAAGATCCGAGGATTACCGCCATCTTGAGACCGCGCAATAAAAGTCATCTCAAGCCACGTACGGCCATAACGCGAAACCTTATGATTTATCGTCAGATAACATTGCTAGGTGGTTAAATACAAACCATTAATGACTTTTCGAGGGGTGGAAATTTAATAAGACGCTGTGCCAGTGCCAAGGAGCGGTAGTTATGCAAATTTTACGGCGGGAAAGCATCGCGCAGTGTATACGGGTTGGTAATGTGTACGGACCAGTAAAAAAAATCCTTTAAGTACCACTCATTTTCATAAGAATATATTTGCATTTTAAATACAACCATATTGATAAAGCTTCTTAAATTCATCCATGTTTTTTATTGCACAAATATGCTTAATTTTATTTTTTCAATACGTGTTGTATTCTATTATAAAGATTTAAATCGGATTCCCTAATCTATTTTTCTTTGTCATAGTTCATGTAATTAAAAACTGATTGCAATACTTTCCGAAAAATATTTATTAGATCCCTGAATTAAAATTGTATTTTATTTATACGGAATGTCTAATATTTATGTATATCAAGATTTTCTAGATATTGTACTATTGACTTAGGCCTCCTCCAATCGCATGGAGGGTTATTTTAGGCAAATTACCCTCCATGCGATTGGAGATTGCTGTGCCACGCTGGCTGCGGCGGTCAGCTGGCATTTCCTTTTGTCGGCTCTTATGACACCCTCAGGATGGTATGGGATGGTATCACAATGTCACCACACTGACATCCCAGGGACTAATCGCCGATAAAGCCTGTAGCGGTAGGACAATGTGCGGTCTCCAGGGCGCCTCATCATTAAAGATAAGGGGGCCTTCCTACCCACTTGCACGCAGCGCTTTGAGAACCAGCAATCTGCGGGTTAATGTAAACTCCGAGCAGCGCATTTCCTCAACGTCGCACACCAGCTCTCGCTTCGACAGGAATGGAAAATCTTAGGCTACTACTACCAAGGCTACACATGACTTCCTCCACAAGGACCTACATGGATATTGAAATTAAACACTTTTTAACGGATTTATCGCGTGTATACTACACTTTTTAAATCCGTTAAAAAGTGTTTAATTTCAATGTGTAATAATCGCGAAAACCTAAGAAATCATTATGACCTACATGGATTATTATTAACCTACTATGCCACGCTGGCCAGACGGATTGGCACAGAGTTTCGTATAAAGTTTTCCTTCTCTTGCAGCTAGATTTTTGACCTTGTCTTTTCCCATTGACGGCTCTTAAGGCACACTCACGATGTAGGAGTGACACCATGTATTCTTTATTCGTTATCACACGGACGGTCATAATAATATGACCGCATCAAATATCATCCCGTATGTTTCCATCAGTAAAGTATTACAGCGATCGTAACAAGCCGCTGAAACGCACAATACGGCAGATGGGTAGATAACAACGGTCTAAAGTGTTTGGGCTTTACGGTTCTGTATAAAATTGCCGAAGGGTACTCTTGAAGGGTTTGCGTTCCTCAGCAAGATGGGGAAAACCTTATTGTGGACGTGCAGAGATATTTGGTGTCGTAAAACTTTTTCACAAATCTCGCAAGGTCTCGGTCAAGGCTTGATGATCGGCATAATATATTTCCAATAATTGCCGAGGGCTGTGTACACTGGTGGAAGGTATTATGCTAGTGGGAGCTTCGCAATTAGGTTTTATACAGGGTGGTCAAAAAGTCGTGGATCAAACGCAACCAGCGGTTAGATGGGGCCATCAGCAGCAAAAAATTGTTCTACGGGAGGTCCCTAAGGTCAACCCCTGCAGAGTTATAATTGATTTTGTGTTTTTATGAGAAATTGTCCTTTTTTTACTAAAACTTGATAAAATTCCACAAAATCTACACCCTGTATCTTTTAAAAAAATTTCAATAGATTGGTACTGATGAGCCCTTTCGTTAGACATGCTATTTATGGTAGTTTATTGGGTGTGTTAAAGATAACATTAAGTTTTCCGAAAGACATAATTCTTAAATCAAAACTTGTTACTTACTTCGGACCCCACTGTGAAAAAAAAATACTCTACAGAAAAGTGCCACTGTATCACAATTTTTGGCGCATTTAATAGGGATTCTAAAAAGGTATTACACATGGCTATGCGTGGCTTTGATATCTTTCAAGGACGATCTTTCGTAGCAAGGCCAGAATTAATTCATACATAAAACTCGGTTAGGCCTACTAACCTAACCTTACCTAAGCGTGATCGTTTTCCGGACTACAGGGTCTTTATCGTCGTTTCAGCCCATAAATGACCCACTACTGAGTCGGGCCTCCTCTAAGTTCATGTTGGGAGATTAGCCTACTGTGCCACGCAGCCAAGACGGGTTGACACAGGGTTTGCTTCAAATTTTCCTTCTGTTGCGGCTAGGTGATCTGCCTAATGCGTTCTTTTAGTCGCTTCTTACGACACCCTCAATATGGTATGGGCTGGTGACACCACACGGAAAATTTATTAGAATTGTATTCTTTACGTGCGTACATAATTCGTACATGGAGGGAGTCTTACCGGGTCAGCAAACCCTGTGCCAACCCGTTTTGCCAGCGTGGCACAGTAGGCTAATGTCCTTCCATGAATTGTGAGTATGCCCGACACAGTAGTGGGTCATTTATGGGCTGAAACGAAGACGATAATGAATAAACAATGTCACCAACCCACACCATATTGAGGGTGTCGTAAGAGGCGACTAAAATAACGCATTAGGCAGATCACCTAGCCGCAACAGAAGGAAAACTTGAAGCAAACCCTGAGTCAACTCATCTTGGCTGCGTGGCACAGTAGGCGAATCTCCCAACATGAACTTAGAGGAGGCCCGACTCAGTAGTGGGTCATTTATGGGCTGAAACGACGATAAAGACCCTGTAGTCCGGAAAACGATCACGCTTAGGTAAGGTTAGGTTAGTAGGCCTAACCGAGTTTGATGTATGAATTAATTCTGGCCTTGCTACGAAAGATCGTCCTTGAAAGATATCGAAGCCACGCATAGCCATGTGTAATACCTTTTTAGAATCCCTATTAAATGCGCCAAAAATTGTGATACAGTGGCACTTTTCTGTAGAGTATTTTTTTTTCACAGTGGGGTCCGAAGTAAGTAACAAGTTTTGATGCAAGAATTATGTCTTTCGGAAAACTAAATGTTATCTTTAACACACCCAATAAACTACCATAAATAGCATGTCTAACGAAAGGGCTCATCGGTATCAATCTGATGAAATTTTTTAAAAAACTACAGGGTGTAGATTTTGTGGAATTTTATCAAGTTTTAGTAAAAAAAGGACAATTTCTCATAAAAACACAAAATCAATTATAGCTCTGCAGGGGTTGACCTTAGGGACCTCCCGTAGAACAATTTTTTGCTGCCGATGGCCCCATCTAACCGCTGGTTTCGTTTGATCCACGACTTTTTGACCACCCTGTATAAATAGATGACTCCCTGTTCTTGGTGACAAATAGAAGATCAATAAAAAAGCACTTCCTGTTAGAAATATTGTTACGTCCGTGGGTAATGTAAATGCCGATTACAACGAAAAAATGATTTTTATTCACAAAAATCACAATACAACACACAATAACTCACAACTAGAAACACACTGATACAATCACTAGCACTTGCTATCGCCCGATAGTTCGCACTCGTAACGCAGTTAAAACGATAACTGTTCTGTTGCGCGGGTCAACCGTCCTTATATTGTAAATCTATTCGAATATTCCCGATTACTCGAGATTATTCTCACGCTAATTACCTGGTGAGACGTAAACAACATGCCATAAAACCATAAAAATGCAACCGTAAAAATGCCGACAAAGGATTGCACAAACAGTCGTTATTGTTATCACACAAAAGAAACTAAACAATTGCTCGTTGTAAAATTTAAAGAGGTTGTAAAAACATTAGCCGTTGTTTACGCCCAAGTCCTTCGCGGAAGTCCGAGCCAGAACTTTCGGCACAAAATCCGTTTCTAGAATGATCTCATCTGCGGCGTAACAATGCCCCCCTCTTAGGCATGCTCGTCCCGAGCATCATTAGAGCCGTGATACTGCGCCAATCTATCGACATGGACTACCTTCGGTTTTCCTCTTAGTCCCTTCTTGATGCGGTAGGTCACGTCATTTATCCTTTTTATCACAGTATAAGGTCCTTCCCATCGAGGCTGAAGTTTCGGTGACTTCCCTTTGTGTCGAAGCGGGTTGTGGAGCCAAACCAGTGATCCTTCTTCGAATCCTTTGGTATTTGCATTGCGGTCGTATCTGGTCTTCATCTTGAGACTGGTATTCATGCTGTTCTCGCGCACTCGCTTATGCACTTCATCCAATTGATCTTGAAGGTCACTTACGAAGTCCGTAACTGGTTTAGGTTTGTCAGGCGGCACACCAGTTATTGCATCCACTGGAAGTCTCATCTCTCTACCAAAATTCACCCTTGCTGGGGTATGTCCCGTACTATCGTGGACTGCAGATCGGTAAGACATCAGAAAAAGGGGAATATACCGGTCCCAATCCTTCTGATGGTCATCAACTACTTTGGCCAGATGATTTTCCAGGGTTTGGTTGAACCTTTCAACCATACCGTCCGATTGAGGATGTGCAGGTGTTGTACGTGTCTTGTAGACTCCTAGGAGAGCGCACATCTCTTGGAACAACGCTGACTCAAAGTTTCGGCCTTGATCAGAATGGATCTCCAAAGGTGCCCCATAGCGACATATTACTTCGTGCACCAGTTTCTTTGCCACTGTCGACGCCTCTTGGTTGGGTATTGCGAATACTTCAGGCCACTTGGTAAAGTAATCCTGTATAACCAATATGTACTTGTTGCCGTCATTTGTCACGGGGAAAGGTCCGGCAACGTCGATGGCAATGCGTTCCCATGGGGCCCCCACGTTGTATAGTTTGAGCTTGCCCCTGCTTCTAGTCTGCGGCCCTTTGACTGATGCACACGCTGTACATTTCCGACACCATTCTTCTATGTCCTCTCTACAATTGAGCCAGTAATACCGCTGTCTCACCTTCAGTAGAGTTTTCTTGACTCCCAAGTGTCCACCGGAAACCCCATCGTGTATCTGCCGCAGAATTGGAGCGACTTCACGACGTGGCACTATGATTTGCCATGTTATCTCTTTGCCATCGTTGGATTCCCATTTCCTGCAAAGCACGTCATTTTCCAGGGCCAAACTGTCCCATTGTGCCCAGTAGCACTTCGTGACGGGGCCGTAGGGCGATACTTCGCTCCACTGTGGCCGGACTCCATTACGTTTCCATTCCAATAGCGGTCTGATATCATCATCATCTTCCTGCGACTTTCTCAGGCTATCCTCGGCCCTAATAACTTTTACGTTTTCTTGTGCCTCTTTGCGCTCGCAGTGTTTGCAATTCTCGTCACATGGACGTCGCGAGAGGGCGTCGGCATTGTTATGTCCTTTTCCACTGCGATGCTCCGTTACAAAATTGAATTCTTGTAATTGCTCAATCCATCTAGCGACTTGGCCCTCTGGATTTTTGAATTGCAGCAACCACTTCAATGCAGCATGATCAGTCCTTAGAGTAAACTGTCTTCCTATGAGGTACTTATGGAAGTGTTGCAAAGTTTTTACCACAGCCAACAACTCTCGTCGTGTAACACAGTAATTCCTTTCAGGCTTCGACAGTGCCTTACTGAAATAAGCTATCACAACTTGTCGATCACCTTGCACCTGTGATAGCACTCCACCAATTCCAGTATTGCTGGCATCTGTGTCGACAACAAAACTTCCTTCTCTACTCGGGTACCCCAGTATAGGTGCTTCACATAAGCGTTGTTTCAGCTCATTGAATGATGACTCACAATATTTGTCCCAAATGAAGCTCCACTTTTCCTCAGTCAGCTGGTGTAACGGTTTTGCAATATCAGAAAACCCCTTAACAAATCGTCTGTAGTAAGTGCATAACCCTAGGAATGCACGCACTTCCGTTTTGTTCCGTGGGACGGGCCAGTCCTGCACAGCTTTTATCTTTTCAGGATCAGTTCTTACTCCGTTGGCAGAGATAACGTGTCCTAGGTAGCTGACCTCTCTCTTGAATAGGGCACACTTCTTTGGGCTTAGTTTTAAGTTAGCCCCACGTATTCTGTTAAAGACTTTCTCCATATTCCGAAGATGTTCTTTGAAAGTGCGGCCCATTATCACCACGTCGTCCAAATACACCAGACAGACTTCTCCAAGAAGGCCCACCATGACTCTTTCCATAAGGCGTTCAAAAGTGGCTGGAGCATTACATAAGCCGAATGGCATAACGTTAAACTGCCACAAACCGTTGCCAATTCCTGTAGTAAAGGCGGTCTTCTCTTTATCCTGCTCCTGGATTTCCACCTGCCAGTAGCCACTTTTCAAATCAATGGTGGAGAACCACTTCATACCACTGAGCATGTTCAGCGTATCATCTATCCTGGGTAAGGGATAACTGTCCTTCTTCGTAACATTGTTTAACATTCTGTAGTCCACACAGAATCTTGTACTGCCGTCCTTCTTCTTCACCAAGACAACTGGAGAAGACCAAGGGCTCGTAGAAGGCTCAATTATTCCAGTATCAGCCATGTCCTTTATCATTTCTGCTACTTCAGCTTCCTTAGACCAGGGTATGCGGCGCCCCCCTCGACTGTGCTGCCACCTTGCTGTGGTGAGGGGGCTTGAGTGCCTCAATGATCCGTGGGGCCATACCGGCCAGGGCCTCCCATGCCGTGCGGGCCCACGGGGAGAGGTGAGACGAAGAGCGGCACCCAGCGTCGTGGCGGGTTGCGGCTCCAGGGACTCCTCTGTCCTCAGAGCTGCCTTGCGAGTCGTAAACCGCTGCGGCGCACCATGAGGTCCTCGGGTTGGCGCTCAACTTAGTTGGCCGTCAAACCGAGTCCTCAGTAAACGTCCTCGGGTTGGCGCCGGCCGAGGGCTGACGGGCCTCCTCTGCGAGGCCGTATGTCGCAGAAGGGGGCTCCGGGACGGATCGCTGGTGCGCTGCGGTAGATTGGGGCTGCGGGGACTTGGGTGGATGGGGACCCTGTCCCCAGTGTCTCGCTGCGAGCCCTGGACGGGGGCTCCGGGGACCTGGGTTGACGGTGGACCCTGTCCTAAGGGTTTCCCTGCGGGCCCTGGACGGCTGCGGTGCGCCGGTGTCCTCTGGTTGGCGCCGGCCCGAGGGCTGACGGGCCTCCTTCTGCGGGGCCGATGTCGCGGAAGGGGGCAGCGGGGCGGGTCGCAAGGGAGGGAGCTCCGGGTGACCCGCGCCGCGGACGGAGGTGGGGGTGGAGGGGGGTTCGTGACGATGCGGGCCCCTTCTGCCCTCGCCTAGGAGGCCGGTGGTGGTTCGGGGGAGCCACCACCGACGAAAGCCTCGATGACTGAGGGCGTCCCAGTATACCGGGGCGCCCTCTCTGATAGTCGCTTGCCCGCGTTGCGGGCACCACGCCGGGGCGTCACAGTAGAATGCGTTTACGCGAACTTGTGGCGCCCCAAGCGCGTCGTGTGAGGGTATGCCGCTGGGGTTTTAGTGGGTAAACGACTCTTGGGTAGACGACCCTTGTCGGAGTCCCACATAATCACCGACCTTTCCCCCGGGGTGCGGTGGTATGCATAAAGCATTTCCCCAGCGAAACCAAAAAAAAAAAAAAAAAAAAGGGTATGCGGCGCGGTCTCTGTTTTATTGGTCTAGCATCACCTGTATCTATTTGGTGTTTCACGAGTCCTGTTCTTCCGCAATCATTACCCGTTGCAAAGATGTCCCGATACCGTAGCAGTAGATCTTTGGCTTGCTGTAGTTCTGTTGTTGTTAAATTGTCCTTCGAATTTTCTAAGTTCTGATGGATATGCTCATCATAAATTTTCACAGCTCCTGGTTTTACTAGAGCTGACTTAATTTGACGAAGATAATTCACTTCCTCGCATTTACCGATGACGCTGTTTTTCTTCAAATGGACCTCTTCTTTCCCGAGGTTTATAATTCTTACTTTCGCTTTTCCTTTCGTCATAACCAATGTCCTTGCAGTGATGAGCTCCGGGTGCCGGCCGACGTCTTCAATAATCACACATCTCTGTTGTTTAACTCTCTCAGGGAATTTCACGTCAACTAGAGTCTCTGTTCTCGGAGCTAATGTGATATTCTTCAAACAATAAAGGTTACATGAGGTAACCCCTCGCAGGAACACTTCTTGGTCAGGGAACTTCAACACTCCTTTAGCGATGTCCAAGGCACACTGATTACTCCGTAAGAAGTCCAAGCCCAATATGCAATCGTCGGTTATGTTTGCAATCAAAACTGAATGGCTGTACACTTGATCACCAATGTTTAGCTCTACATCTGTTTCACCGAGGACAGATACTGGCTGGCCGGTTGCTGTCTGAAGTCGGCAGGGTGGGGATTGGTTCTCCCACAAGATGGTGCGTTTCAGCAACTCAGGTCGAACTATGGTTCGTGAAGCTCCGGTGTCGACAGTAAAATTACAACATTGTTGATTTAGAGTTCCCTCGACGATCAAACTGTTCCCATTACAAACTTGATTAACGGTGATGGTTGGGGCCTTATGTTGACCAGCCAGCACCCGCCCCGCGGCCCTGGCGACTATTAGTTTAACGCCTCCTCATCGACTTGGGTTTCAGAGTCCACACCTCTCTTTCCTTTCCTTGGGCAGTCGGTACGTATGTGACCTTTTTCTCCACAGCCGTAGCAGGTTAACACATACCGTTGTTTAGCCGAAGGAGGACGAGCCGCCATCTCACGGTAACGTGGCGGGGTTGAAGGCGCAGTAATCACTTCGCGAATCCGATGCGTTCGTGTGTCTTGTCGCACAGCTTCCACCTCTAGAGCGTGAGCCATCGCACTCTTCAGGGTTTGATGGTGCCCTAGACGCACTGCAGCCCTTACTTCGGTATCCCGTAAACCGTCGATGAAGGCTTGCACCAGATACACTTCCACAGTATCCGGTGTCATCGACACGTAGGCACGCCGGACTAGTCGTTCAACTTCGACTCCCCACTGTTGGATGCTCTCGCTTATCTTTTGCGTCCTTTCACGGAGCTGTGCACGGAAGACGTGTTCTAGGTGCTTATCTCCATAACGAGTGTCCAAGCCTTCCATGAGGCGTTCCAGCGATCTTCCATCTGCAGGCAGATTCTCCAATACCAGGAGAGCGTCTCCCCGAAGAGCTAGGGTTAATGCCGCAAAAGATTGTTCTTCATCCCATCGGTTAGTCTTCACCAACGTCTCAAATTGATATTTGAAGGCAGTCCATGATGACGTGCCGTCAAAACGTGGTACGTCCAACTTAGCGCCTGCTGGAGCGTTCGTAGCAATGGATTCGCGTGCCTCGAGCTTAACAATCTTTTTCTTTAGATCGTGGAGGCTATCGTCGTGCCCGTCTATTCTTGCCTCCAGACAGTCGGTTTTGTCAGCTACTTCTTTGAGCTCCAACGTGAGGGTCTTCACACGTTCTCCTAATGTCGCTATCCCCTGGTCTATCTTCTGAGCGACGAGGTCTTGGAGCTTGCGCTGGCTTTCTTCCTGTTCGCGGCGAGCGGCTTCCTGTTCGCGGCGAGCGGCTTCCTGTTCGCGGCGAGCGGCTTCTTGGTTAGCCGCGATGAGGTCTTGGAGCTTGCGCTGGCTTTCTTCCTGTTCGCGGCGAGCGGTTTCTTGGTTAGCCGCGATGAGGTCTTGGAGCTTGCGCTGGTTGACTTCCATACTCGATTGCATGGCGGCAAACATCGCAGCTAGGTTCATTTCGGGGGACGAAACAGGAGTGATTCCTGCAGTCCCCGTACTAGCCTGGTCTTCCACCTCTATAGGTTGGCGCGCAGCATCCATCTCCGCTTGTCTCCTCGTCCGTGGTCGCGTGTCGTCGTCCCGTTGTAGGAGCGGCATCCCCAATTCTGACACCAGTTGTTACGTCCGTGGGTAATGTAAATGCCGATTACAACGAAAAAATGATTTTTATTCACAAAAATCACAATACAACACACAATAACTCACAACTAGAAACACACTGATACAATCACTAGCACTTGCTATCGCCCGATAGTTCGCACTCGTAACGCAGTTAAAACGATAACTGTTCTGTTGCGCGGGTCAACCGTCCTTATATTGTAAATCTATTCGAATATTCCCGATTACTCGAGATTATTCTCACGCTAATTACCTGGTGAGACGTAAACAACATGCCATAAAACCATAAAAATGCAACCGTAAAAATGCCGACAAAGGATTGCACAAACAGTCGTTATTGTTATCACACAAAAGAAACTAAACAATTGCTCGTTGTAAAATTTAAAGAGGTTGTAAAAACATTAGCCGTTGTTTACGCCCAAGTCCTTCGCGGAAGTCCGAGCCAGAACTTTCGGCACAAAATCCGTTTCTAGAATGATCTCATCTGCGGCGTAACAATATAAACTAAAACTAAAATATGGTCGTGATATACGAGTATATAGCATCTATATGTAACTTCATATTTTGATTTAAGTAATTGTTATAGGTCACTAATATATGTGTCGGTCTTCTTATCAACTCTATCATTTTGAAAACATATTTTTAGATAAATTTATATTTTTGATTTATGATTTGATTCTTGTGGTTTGGTCCATGACCTTCCGGCTTGGAAATCGAAACCGGTACCGGTAACTCTATGACGGCGTAACCCCTAGACTATACTCGTATGTATTCATTATTTTAGAGAATATGATGATGATCTATATTTTATTACAGGATTAACTTAGTTTTGTTACCTCAACTCTACTTTCTACATATACGAGTTTCTATTAAACCCAATTGCACATAAAGATTTCTAATAACTACCGTTCAATAATCTTAAACCAATAGCAGCTATAATAAAATAAACATATTCCGATCTCCAATCAAGTCGTAAACTTAACGCATTTAGCTAAGCTATACTACGAATCACTTAATGGCTCTCATATCAATTGGAAGCTTTTTAGCACCCGTATAAAATTTATAAGCCAAGGAGCCGAGGATGGATGTAATAAACTAATAAAGTGAAAAGCTTGAAAGGCTATAAAGCTACATATAATGGAGATATGAAACCGACGACATCGACAAAACATTTGGGACATTCTCAAGTCTTTCTTTCGTCTTATCGCAGAAAGATTATAATGGTGTGTTCATATAACAAAAATTATATGTACGTAGACATGATCCGTTATGATGACTGATTTAGAATAAATAGTGTCGCCACCCCATTTCATCTTGAGGGTGTCGTAAGAGCCGGCTAAGGGAAATGATCAGGCGTTAAAACTAGCCGCATGAGAAGAAAAACTTGATATGCAATTCATGAAGGGCAATTAGCCTACTGTGCCATGCTGGCAAGACGGGTTGGCACAGTTTGGCTAGGTGGCTAGGTGATCTGCCTCTTGCGTTCTTTTAGTCGCCTCTTACGACACCCTAAAGATGGTATGGGTTGTTGACATACTATATAAACATATTTTCTAGTGTGCACAGGCTATTGAGTTTAACCCAAAGCCAATATAAAGCTACTAAAGACGATATTTGGTGGTAAACGTCCAATGGCAAGTCGATAATGGGCTATCGACAAGCAAGCCACAATGGCCACCGCGTCCACAAAAGAATCAATTTATCAAGCGGTGAAAGGTCAGGCCGTTTGGTCCCCTGGGACGCAGGTGCCTATCGATTTTGGGGCCCTCCAGTGGCGGGAATTAAAAGTTGATCCTTATTGAGACTTAGTGATTTTTGGGGATCTAAATTGGCTGGTTCGAGACAATTTTTTGCTTTTGTGTAGTTTAATTTAGGGTTGAGGTAACACATTATATTTTATACGCTGTCATTGTATATAATTCCGTATGGTGACGGATTTAGAATGCGTTTTATCAGCACTCCATTCCATCCTGTAAGTGTCGTAAGAGTCGACAATAGGAAGGAAATCCTAGCCGCAAGAGAAGGAAAACTTGGTACGAAACCCTGTGCCGACTCATCTGGCCAGCGTGGCAAAGTTCGTTAATTATCCAAAATGCAAAGTGGGTTATCTATGGGCTGAGTAGTTAGGCTAGTGGTTAGATGTGCCGCCTTTGGATCAACGGGTCCCGGGTTCGATTCCGGGGTCGGGCAAGTGTCTTAGTCTAAACCAGAGGCACTGGCTCGGAGTCTGGTTGACATTTCTATCTATAATAAGTTTGTGTTTACAGAAAAAAATTATATAAGTAGTTTATCATCCATCTCGTTACCATAACACAAGCATTAAGTTGCTTAGCTTGGGACGAGATGGCGTTGTGTAAAATGTCCAAGGATATTTATATTTATTTAGTAGTAGTATTACGGATTTGTATTAACGTAAGGTTTGGTTCCACGCAAGAAACTTTGCAATGGCATTCAGCAGCAGCTTAAAAACACATGTAATACACAAAAAAACATCCAAACAGAGAGCAGTGCCCCTGGTTTACACAAAGACACTTGACTGACCGTGGAATCGAAATGTAGACCTGTGATTTAAAGACGGTACATCCAACACTTCCGTTGATCCATTTAAGAGATATAGAAATCTGTGGATAATCACTGACGCTTAAGTAGGGGAGGAACTTGTGTGGGGTTTTGTTCCTGCTGAGTCAGCTAATCAGAGCTCTGTCAGGTTAGGATTAGTGTTAGCAACGGAAGGAACCCAATTGTACTTTAATATACCCAGTGGGAACTTAATCTTCTAATATATAAAATTCTCGTGTCACAGTTTTAGTTGCCAAACTCCTCCGAAACGGCTTGACCGATTTTGATGAAATTTTGTGAGCATATTGAGTAGGTCTGAGAATAGGACAACATCTATTTTTCATCGCCCTTAATTTTAAGGGGGGGGGTCGAAAAAAAATTGTTTATTTTTTAGAGAAAATTTTTTGCTTTTATTTTTTTAAGATTCAGCATAAAAAAATACAATCAACCCTAAATTTTCACCCCTCTACGATCAACCCCTATTTAATTACATGGAAAAACAACGTTTGCGATAGGAGATGTTCACGATATCTCTGGAACCATAAGACCTAGAGGGTTGCGCGGGGTGGGGGTTGCGCGGAGAAGGGGGTTGCGCGGGGGATGGTTAATTATTTGGCAAAACAACGTTTGCCGGGACAGCTAGTACTTTTGATATAATTGGCGATGCTTGAGTGACTTATCTGGACAAGCATCCATGGGCACTATTTCCTTACTAACAGACGAGCGATGGTGTATAAAAATTACTATACTTAACACTAGAAAAAAAAGTGAAAACTAAGAGATTCTTTAGTGTTCAGTATTTTTATTGGCGTGGCCATTTCTGTACGGGTTATAGAATGAAATTTATTTACTATAGTTTTTCATCAGAATAGTAAGCAATTGTATATTTTCATTCGGTCCGTAACGCCTCGATCAATTAAGGTGAGCTCTACCTTACTCGGGCAGAGTCGCAGATAGATATTATTGATACATTATATTATTGATGAATAGTTTTTTTTTTCAATTTATTTTAAAGAAGCATATAGCAATATATTAAAGTTTTTTAAACGATAAAAAAGTTGAATTGTTCCCAATCGCTGCCACTTGGCAACGTACCCAGAAGACTAGCAGCGTTCCCGCGCTGGATCGCTGTTAACCTGCACGCCCTCTGGTGACTAGAAGTATCGACCAACTTACGTGTCAGGTCTCTGACAGCTGATTGGCACTAGGACCCCAACCGCAAACTTCTCAAATTAATAGTCTTCGTCAAGCCTACTGCATTTGCGCCGTTTACGTTTTCGTCGTTTTCCTGCAAAATCCGCAGCACTACCAGCCTCAACAGACGTTCTAGGAAGATGAGACTGCGCCAGGATGAGAATACACATGTGACATCATTATATTATTTATTAATATATTATTATTAGTTTATACATATCTATATTTGTCATATTTTACATTTTTTTTTTAAATAAACTATTTACAAAAAACATTTATTAAAAAAAATACAAACAAAATAGAAAACACCACCCATGGCGGAGCCGAAGGCCCGGACCACCGGTGATCAGGGATCCAGAGTGAGGAACCTCCTCACAATACGTGCCGTATCCAAAAGTAGGTACTGCCTTTTGGATCAGGCTCTTCACCCAGGAGCCTAGCGAGAGCTTCCGTAGGTGTTGGTCGAAGCTCATCGCCATCAGTCCGTGCACTGATATAACTATCTAACTAACCATCATTAAGCCCAAAATTCACACGAATAAATGATTTATGATTTATCAGTACAATGATTGTCGAATCCATTTAAAAAAAAAATGGCACATGCCACATGGCACCAACCTATTATTAGTTTATTTATTATTTATAGAAGGATATGTAGTACATATATATTATATGGTTATTTATGTATTATTTTATTTATAGCTTAATATTTCATTTGTTTCCAAAATTTATGTCTACTGTGCACCTACCTTTTGGTTCTCCGCACCACTTTTAGGTTGACTGGGAGAAAATGCCAATGGCATTAAGTCCACCTTTGTCCACTTTATGTGCATGAAGCTTCTTTATCTTCTTTATCTTTACATAGTATAAAACAAAGTCGCTTTCGTCTTTCCGTCCCTATGTATGCTTAAATCTTTAAAACTACGCAACTGATTTTGATACGGTTTTTTTTAATAGATAGAGTGATTCAAGGGGAAGGTTTATATGTATAACCCACCCCCGCTTTGCACGGGCGAAGCCGGTCCGGGTCACTAGTTAATAAATAAATAAATATTACATTAACTACTTTTAACATGTTATTCAATTAAAGAACAATTTTCTATTTTTTTCTGCATTTACACCCTCCTTTGTTCTCTAGTTATTCATCTCAGAGGTTGTATAGTTATAATGTAACACCACATTACATCATATTTCATTACGTAAATAACAAATCCTAAACCAATATCATATTTCACTTTTAATGATGCGTTCATTGAAGTAATGAGTCCTTAGCATTCAATAACAATCCTTATTGGATTCATTAACATCGTTACGAAGAAAATCTTTACTCATATACAGTTCGCCGGACCGTCAAATGCGAAAATGAGATTTAATTGTTGCTTTACAGGGTTTAGAATTGCAAGCTTCCGGTACATAGTATGTTATAAAAACCCTATAGACATGTTACGGACCTATTACGTTTTATTTACTTTTTCTGTTTTGATGTATGAGGGAGAAATACTACATCGGAAATAACTTGAATATCTTAATGATTGTTATACAAGGTTGATAATTTGGTATCCCAATTTTTTTGCTTTCTCATTATTTGTCTAGTTTTACACTTTCGTCACCAAGCTTCCAAATCGAACTAAAAACATGTAATTATGTCTTAGGTTTTAACTATTACTACACATAGATAGTAAACATTTTGTAAAAACGTCTTTACAGCATAAGTAGTGTTTTTATAAAAAAAAAGCTACGAATCGTGCGCGAAATAAACAATGTAAAAATACAGGCGATAAATACTTTAACAATTGTTTAATTTCAATAAAAGTATGTATCTTCTCTGAAATGTTTCCCATAGTGCCTATATCGGTAGTATTATTTCGTAATGCATATACCCTTTTTATTACAACCCGCACAGGTCACTAAGCGGTCAAATGCGAAAATAAGATTTAATTGTTATCAGTTAAGGTTCAAATTCGCTAATATCTCCAGGATATAGGGTCTGACCTTTGGTATGTGTCGTGATAAATTGATTCTTTTGTCGATGCCCAGTACATTGTGGTAGACGGTTCGAAAGAAGCCGAACACAATTGGCTGTTGCGATATTAATTCGTACATTGTTGAAACATTTCTTTTTATCGACGTGAGTAATTGACTTTTACTGTGGATTTTTCTTTTTAACGGACAATATAACTTCTAAGTATTCGATAGAATCATCGAACAAAAAATCCTACAATTGATTGATCAATTTTTATATAGACTACTAAATATTGATTTCACCGGGTTGTGGCTGAGAGTGGTGTAGTAGAACCCACTGCTAAGTCGGGCCTCCTCCAATTGCATGGAAAGAAATAAGGCTATTTAGGAACAAAACACCATCCAAGTTGCTCCCCCACTTAATCTTCAGTGATTATCCACTTATCTCTACCTCTCTTAAATGGGTCGATAGAAGTGTTGGTCGACTGGCTGGATGTGCCGCCTTTGAATCAAAGGTCTGCGGTTCAATTCCATGGTCTTTGTGTAAACCAGAGGCACTGCTCTGAGTCTAGGTGGAATTTGTTTTCGTGTATTACATGTGTTTATTAAACTGCTCCTGCATTCCATTGCAATATTTCTTTTATCTTTTATTTAAACCTTACGTTAATACAAATCTGTAATAATACTATAACTACTACTCAACCCATACATAACCCACTGCTGAGTCGGACCTCCTCCAACTACAAGGAAGGTAATTAGCCTATGTACCACGCTGACCAGACGTGTTGGAACATGAATTCGTATCAAGTTTCCCTTCTCTTGCGGCTAGGTTATCGGTACATATGTCACTCACTTTTATCTACTCTTATAACACCCTCAGGATGGAATGGGGTGGTGACACCATGTATTCTAAATCCGTCACCCCCTATTGATACTTTCCTTACGGCTATAGGGTTTTTGTTAAACATGCATAATATGGAATAGCACTTCTTTAACCGGTTTATTTTGGTTCTGAGTAAATAGTTAAGTCTGCCTAAGATCTCCATATTCATTTGAAACATTCAATTTACCTACGACGCATACAAGCAATAAATTGCCAACATTCTCTACATCGCAGGATTTACGGCCACAGCGGCGACGCTATCCGGCCTAGGTTGCCACATTTCAAATCCTATTTGCGGCTAATTGTTTCACGCCTATTGTCCCTTTTACAATTAATATCTCGGAAACGATGCATTTAAATTTAATGATATTTCACAGCTAGACAGTAGATCATGGTGTCATGGGATAGGTAGGACTTGCCGTGTGGTCCCCCTCCACCGTAATGCCACCTTGCTGTGGTATCGGGCCGGCCGGACTTACTAACAACACTGTAAAAAAAAAGTTTGTATCGAATAAACTCCATAAATTTTATGAAGTGAACTAGTTTCAAAAATTCTTTCACCATTGGAATCGTGTAGTATATCTTAGTAATATCGCATTTATCAGTACGCAACGCGGCAAAGGAGAACACAAAATGTTTCAAAAAGAAATATCGGCCGAAGCCGAGACGTACCGCTAGTTAATGTATAAATTCGCTTGCTATTCCAATATTAAAAGCTCGTTTAATCTTATACCATACCGCAATAAAGTATTTAACTGGAACTCAACAAATGTTTAAGCACTTGGATTAATTAATGCACGTTGCATGTTTAATCTTCCATTTCCCGGAATGTTCCGACCAAAACTATACCAGGATGTGTGAGCATGCATCCTCCATTAAATATGGGAGAGTTTAGTGAACTATTCCAACATCGTACGGCTACACGAGTTGCTCAGAATTGTTTCAAACATCGTTTTGTTTATTATATTGAATTGTGATTTCACAATAATGCGATATGAAATCACTTTGTTTGCTCATGTTGCTGCTGCTATGAACAAAATCCTAGTGCGTGGAGCCTTTCTTACACAGCCATGCGCGATATTTTCTTTCCTTGGCACTTAATACTCTGAACATAAGAAAAACACAAAAAAATAAACTTTTCAGTGTAACTAACGACATTCCCAAGCCAACGGTTTTCAGCTTTGCAGAAAATAACAATTCCCCTTAATAATATAAAAACAAAGTAAATGTCATTAAGTTTCTCACAGGCGCCTTTGACACAAACAGCTTGAAAGTTAGTTTTATATTTCACCCTTTTTGAGGAACTTTTAAACACTATAGCGTAGGGTTGACAGTTTTAAAATGTTTCGCGGTTTCTAAAATAAATAAATAAAATACTCGATATAGTTGTTAAACCTATAGTAAGATAGTTTGAAATACGCTCCAAATTGTATCATAGTACCTATGTCTTCCGTACTAAAACTACTAGTACGTTGTCCAAAAATACCCAAACTTGTCTTTCTACAAATGGTTTTGTTCAGTTATGTCAAGTTTCATAACTAAACCGATATTGATGAAATTTCAACTGCAGCAATTCAAATTAAAATCATTTTCCAAATATTTTAACAAATTTAGGAGATATGCGGTAATACACATACAAAATAAAGGCGAATTGAAAACTTGCTTGTTTCTGGAAGTCCATTATAAACCGGATTGCCAAACTTAAGTGGCACATAGCTCGCAGGACCGACGCCCGTTGGGGCAGAAAAGTCCTCGAGTGGCGACCGCGTTGGACGTCTTTGGGCTGAAATGATGATGATGATAATTATAAACTGTTCAAACTTTACTTTGCTAGCCGAGTAGTAATGAATTAAGTGCTTTAGAATAGTTAATTCCATTAATTTCAAAGCCTCTGTCAAATTACGAAAAGATAATGTTTAAACACGATGTAATAAAAAAAAACATTAGGACAGCTATCTTTCATTTGAGTATTACAGATTTTTAACAAAATCCTTTAAACTTTAAAAAAATACATTTCGGTAATCGGTTCGAGTCGTGTAATGAGCCTGCTGTGCCACGCCCGGCCAGTCAGGTTAGCACAGGGTTTCATATCAAGTTTTCCTTCTCTATCGGCCTTAAGATTTCCTTTTGTCAGCTCTTACGGCACCCTCAGGATGAAATGGGCTGGTGACACTATGTAATCTAAATCCGTCACCACACGGACATAAATGTTATATTAACATAATAATAATTGGTTTATCCATTTATCAGCTTCGGTGCTAAAGACAGCTATTTTCTCAGTTTAAGAGTAAGTAAGTCATAGTTTTCTGCATTTGTAATAGGAATGTCAGAACTGTACAGAAAATATTGTCATCCTTATTCTTGTTTGGTACTTCTTTATATGATTTAAAAGTTACGCAACGGGGTATGAGTTTGAATCTGTTGGTTCGAGATTTTCGTCCAAGTTTGCGGGATTTCAATACTAGGTGCGGGAAGTTTGGAATGTTTTGCGGTATATCGATAAGAGTTTATCGTAGAATGGAATCCGATATTATCAAATCATTGCTCTTTACCTCGGAAATAGGATAGCTATGCAGCCCTCCAGATTATTTAGAGCTCTTATGTTTTATCTATGTATGTTGTATGTTCGGTGTGGTGACGGATTTAGAATACATAGTGTCGCCACCCCATTTCATCCTGAGGGTGTGGTAAGAGCCGATAAAAGGAAATGAGACGGCCAAATACTATCCGCAAGAACTGTTTTTTTTTTAGTAATAGCATTTAGTAGTTAGTTATGGTGTAGGGTACGACATCCCTGCACTATTTACGGAAAATACTGGTCGTGGCTGTGTGGATCTGTGACCATATAACATCTAAACCCCGCGCTGTGGAGAGGCTGTAAAATAATTGACGTAAAAACCGGCCTAAGATCCACACGACTGCCGCTATTCTCACTAGATGGGTGTCGGAGAGCATACGCCGATCGCTCTGTGTAAATACAGATAGAAATCAGTTTAAATCACCAGTTCATACATAATTTCATTGGGGATGGGTTGGTAGGAATTGAAAAAAAGAAAAGAAGAAAAGTTCGAGTGGCGACCGCGTTTCGGAAAGCGCAGTGCTGGTAGGTCTCCCACACGGTGAACCGATGACCTGGTTAAGGTCGCCGGAAAACAATGGATGCTGATGGCCCAGGACCGGCCTTTGGTGAAATCCTTGGGGGAGGCTAATGTCCAACAGTGAACGTCTTTTTGTTGAAATGATGATGATGGAAGGAATTAGTAAAAGGTAAAGGGGTATAAATATGTGGAAAATTTATGTGGGCCTAATAAGGGTATCAATATTTTCCCGCGTCACTAACGCCATTTCCATATATTAAAGAAAAAATATATATCTAGTCCCTTTTAACGAAAGACAAACAAGCGCTGAAAATAGAGTAAATTTATTAACCCTTGTCTTAACATCGAAAAATTATTATACGGAACAGAGACGTTACATTGGTGCCTTTCAACCTAAATAATAATTGACGTTATAATTTGAACTCTATTCCTTACACCAAGAATCCAAACTCATATATACCCACACCGTTCATTATAGCATCCATAATTGTAACAGCCATAGCGTTTAGTTTCATTTGTTTTGCAATTTCATTAACGCCTAAGCACGAGTGAATTTGCAACGTAAACTTAGTTAAATTAAAGTTGGGTTTAGTTTGAATGTGTTTATTTAGTAAATGCAGTTTCGGTCGCCCGCTGAGTGCAGCGAGGCGATCATAACAAATCATCGCGTAAGTTGTGCTAAGGGTACACAGTTGGGAGGCTAAGAAAGTTGTTTTGCAAAGAGATTATCTATTTTATTTTAGTATGTAGACGCACCCACGTCCATTTTAAACTTGCAATGTGCGTGTGGTGACAGATATTGAATACATAGTGTCACCAACCCATTACACCCTGAGGGTGAGCCGACAGACAATAGGAAATGACAAGCGAAGGCAAGAGAAGGAAGATCTGATACCCTGTGCCAAAGCTTCTGGCCAGCGTGGCACTGTAGGCTAATTAATTACCCCTCGTATAATTAGAAGAGGATGTAATGTCTGTGGGTCATTTATAGGCTGAGTAGTGTTATATTAAGTAATAGTATTTTCTTTGGAGGCTTTAAATCGTTCGTTGAAACTTAATAGGCACTTTACAAGAGCAGAAATGCACAGAAGAAACGTATACATTAAGTAATTAATAACCTTCGTGAGTATTACTTCGTAAAAACCTAAACTGACTACAATTTCTGCCCGGATACTTAGTAGTATTATTTTCTCATAACATTCGCATGATAGATTCCACATAACTTGGATCTTAAAATCTTTACATATAATTTAATTTCTCGAATCACTTACGGGTTTCTCGAGAAATATCGGGTACTCAAAAACTAATAACTTTACGACTATACTACTACTACACAGCCCATACATGACCATTGCTAAATCAGACCCACAGTAGGCCTGCTGGCGAGAAAGTTTAACACAGGGCTTCGTGTCAAGTTTTTCTTCTCTTGCGGCTAGGTCATCTGCCTCTTGCGCTCCTGTAGTCGCGTCTTAGGGGCCTCAGGATGATATGGGTTTGGGATATTGTGCATTATTAATCCGTCACCACACGGAAAAAAATGTTTTTGTTACACCCTATAGAATTATAAGTCAATATACTACCTATATGTAGTAAAAAAAATACATACATGTAGGCATTAAATGCCTACATCTTTATTGTACCGCCGATGTACGTACAGACAGACGTCGAGACGTATTCGGAGTAAATTGCGCGCAGCATGGGGTCCTGTTCTCGCAACGAGTGCGCCATGCGAGTGAATCTTAATGGAAATAATGATGTCAGATAGAGTTTGAAAATAGAATAGGTTGCATTGAAATGGCGATCGTTCAGTTTCAAAATCCAGAACAGAAAACGGATATTCTAAATTTTTTTATTATTCCCCTGTTCCTCATTGTGGAGTTTCGTTAATGCCTCAAATAGTGAATAATCTAGTGGTCATCTTATATTTTTTTAGAATAATTTAAGTTATAGTTAGTTCAGTTTTCTTTTTATTTTAAACTAGCTGATCGGCTTACTTCGTACGGCGGCAGAATCAATAAATAAAAACCTGAATGATAATTCCAGAATGTTTCAACTTTATTAAAATATGTGCAAACCTTAACTGGAACAAAAATAATGCGTATTAAAAAGTTTTTTTCATATTCTCTCACCTTTTAAACTCTCCCTGGACTTCCACGAATATTTCAAGACCAAAAATAGGCAAATCGGTCCAGCCGTTCTAGAGTTTTAGCGACACTAACGAACAGCAATTCATTTTTATTTTTAAAAGGAGATGAAGATAAGAAGATTTATGTTTTTGCGTTTAATGTTGTTTATCTATGTTTGGTTTATGAATATCTTTGTCACCAAAGTTTCCATTCTAACCCTGGTACCTACTAAAAAGTGCCTTAAAGCATACCCTAAGTTTTAAAAGCCAGCGCTGATTATAAATGAAACAAACAAACAACCAAAGAGCAGAAGGAACACAGAACAAACAAAAGAACCTTCATCACACCACATTATTCGCGCCTACAAACCCTAACGAGGGAAAAATAATTTAATTGCCACGTTTTCACCCCAAAGCGAGTACCACTCGACAAAGACTACGAGTCCTGCGAAAGCAATTAGAATAATGAACTTCAAGAACTCAACTCTACCATTTTAAAATGAACCCCCAGTTGCAACAAAACGCTTATTGCCATAGCTCAGATTGAAAATCCTACAGGAACGCTTTTCTTGATCTTCAACGCTAAAGGCCTGTGCAGACGGACCACTTTTTGTACCCACTTCACGGGTAAAGAGGACGGTAAAGAGGACCTTCCTTCCTGGAGCATGTTAAATGATTACCGACGTCATTTATATCTAAACTAGTCCATTAATCTAGCCGAGAGCAATTCGATGCATTCCTTATATTTCCTTGCCTTGCCAACTCAGCGCATTAGGCTAAATCTTGCATCAGCTTCGAAACATAATTAAGTTCCAGCTAAATGTTTGAAAGTTTGTTAGGCTTAATATCTGATTATCTCACCGAATTGAGTGAGTTTTCAACTGAAATAAAGTACCAGAAACTATCTAGTAGGTATACCAACATTGTCATTTCAAATATGAAGTTAAAATATGTTGAAATATCTAAAACAAATGGTTCGTCTGCATAGACCTCAAGATTTTTGGTCCCAATCTGTTTAATGCGTTGAAGTGGTCTTTTGTTCGCTATTTACGTAATTTATTTTCGAAAGCTTTTTTGGACAGGTGAATCGTGCTCGTGTGAAGAATTACGCGGGCCCATTGTTATTGGACAACAGACTTTTGCGAAAAAAGATCCGATTTTTCACAAAATGTTTTCATGAAATATTTCCCGTTTGAATACGAGAACATATACATTAATGGCGAGCGATGTTAGAATTTCATTCGACTATGTAGGTAGATTAATTGGTATTATAGTACGAATGGGTAGGTATTCACATTTAAGGATAACTAGAAAGCTAATTCTTATTCTTCTCTTAGTACACCCATGACGCTATGTATTTTTCTTGCTGAGAGCATACGGATAGATGGAAGAATTGTTTAACACCTGACAGCCATTGAATTTTGTTCTGATATAAACACTCCTTGAATAATTTCATCTTTTGCCGCTTAATAGGTAAAAATGCTTACGACATGAATAAGTATTAACTTTTTTAAATACCAAACTATACAACCAGTGACAGCAAGACAGTGCAGGCTAATTTTCCTTCATCGAAATCAAAGAGTGGATCTCTTTAAAGAACCTTCATGGGGTACAAATCGTTCGATTAGTAAAAGAAATAGACTTCATAATAGCTTTGATATTCCCATTGCTTTACCAAAACATATTAAAAAATGGAACTGTTAAAGTTAAAGGTAGACAATTCTCGATTTTTTTTCTAATGGTTTGCGAAGGCGGAATATTAGGTGGCGCACCGCTTCCATTTTCCAATTAGACTTGAAGTGTAGTTAGTCCCCGTACTGGAAAGAATTTCTAAAACTATGGCGAATTCACACAAATACTTAATAGCTGGAAGTGATTTTTAATTAAGGCTTTAAGGCGTTCTTGTTCCCATTTGTAACAAATTGTATCATTAATATATTGATAAGTTTAAAATGTAAAAATTGGCAAAAGCCAAACCATAGAATAGAATAGTCAAATATTTTATTGACTATACCAATTATGGCCGTTACAACCGTCAACTGGTGCATCATTTATACAATATGTACTACTACCAGGTCGGAACCAGGGAAGACCTAGCGGAAGAATCTCATTGGGATTGTCTAGTTTCCTTTACTTCTGTAAGGCACTCAACTGAAATATGAATTTTATGGACTATAATGATGATTGCTTACACTTCACTGGATAGAAAAGTAACCACAAACTGTACGATTTAGTACTTTAAAACTACTTTTAAATTTAGTATACCTGGATATAGATTTTTTTTATTTTTAAATATCAAGGAAAGCTAGTTTTTTTACATTATATAAAAAACCCATAAAGAGAAATATCGGTAAATAAGCTAGTGTTGTGCGGGTAGCACGTTGGTAACACAGGGAGTTATTAACCTATCGCTGCCATTGGAAACCTCGTCTTAAGCACCGTCTGCTATGGTCACTAATCAAATGCATGAATCACTAATCAAAGCCCCATTGCCCACGTCACTGTGATAATATGTTTTAGAGGACTTCTCCCCATTTCAGCACATACGTTTGTCACTACTGAGAGTAGCCTCCTCCAGGTTGATGATGAAAAAATTGGCTGCACAGATATCAAGCACTACTTGTATACTTATTAAGTTAAAATAATATGATTTTATATCACATCATTATTGATTCGAGACTTGGTTACTTTCAGTCTCCGGTATAGTTTAATTGAGTTTTCGCAAACTACTCATATTCAAGATTTATTCCAAACTAGCGTCCCGTCCCGCACGGGTGCGATGTTAGCTAGTCAAAAAAGTAGCTTAAGTTACTCTTTCTATCATTAGCTACCTACCTATCAGTGAAATTCCCGTCAAAATCGTTCCAGTCGTTCCAGATATTACCCGGAACAAAATGGACAGACAAAAATTAAAAAAAAAATTATTTTGGACTATGTTCTGTGTATCCGTACTAATAACGCATTGAGTAAAAAGTGGTTATTTTATTATTACAAACAGACACTTCAATTTTATTTGTTTGTACTCGTATGTACCGGAAATCAGGATGGTTAACAGTCGTGACACTTTTAAGCAGAGACTTCGCAAGCATTTAGAGATTACTCATTAGTGGGAGTGGGAGTGATGAATCATTAACTATTTATACAACCTTATTTAATATTTATCTAGCATAATATGTATTTATGTAGTTTATGTATGTAGTGTATACATATATGTACTGTATGTATGTAGTGTATATACTTAGTATTTTATTTTTTTATTTTACACCTACCACGCTCTGTCTCGGCACCACCCAAGGCAGACTGGCAAAAAATGCCTAAGGCATTAAGTCCGCCTTTGTTCATTTGTGCGAAAGTGTAAATAAATAAATAACTCTAAACTAACTAAAAACTTAGTTCTAGTAGGAGAACCGTACATAATATAATAAGGTCTATTTAGAATGTCACATCCAGAACTTGTATAATCTGTGAAACCACTCCAAGTAACTTTTCACGCGAACCAATTAGGAAAAGAATTGATGGCCAATAAACGATCGAGTGCGAACGTCGTACGACGGAGCGGAAAACAATTTCCACCAATTTCCATTTCCGAATGCCCTGCCCGACAAAGTCACTTGCATTGCATGGGGCGATCGTGCGAAGTAGCCATTGTAAGTTTACATACACAGGCAAGGTGTGCGACTGTTTATGAAATGATAAATTCTTTAGATATGAAGAGAAATAATTGTTGGATTGGACAAATCGTAAACTTCAGCAAAAGCAACAATAACAAACTACTGCAGGCTTTATTTAGACTAAATCAATTTCGGTTTAGAAGCTATGATGCCACTTATAGACAGATATCGGCAAATTTTCAAAATGTACAAAATACAGACTCGGCAAATTAATTAAACCGCTCACTTTTTAGTCGAGACTTAAAATTACTTACAACACTCGTCCGGCAGGCAGAGACCGATTGCGGCATGAAATAAAATCATGAAGAAACCTAATATTTCCCTCTCGACGGTGACAAAGAGAAGATGGTGCGTTTTGTTTCCTCTGTCCAGGTGCTTTAGGAGCCTTGAATTATCGAACAGGGTGATTATTCCAATGGAAACGGATCCCCTAACAACAGCGGGAGTGGAAGGGTGGAGCCAGGTGTGAGGGCCGGGGTTGCCCTTGTTAGCAGCAGCTGAGCGCTGCACTGCTGGCTCGGGCGTCGTCACATCTGTTGCCTGAAAAAGGTGCGTGTAGTACCCACTGTGGCCTGTTCCCCCGTGGAGAGCGAAACTCGTGGCCCTGTTTCAGGCAGTCGTGGAACGCTGTTAGTTTTAGTGGGTAGGTCGATCTTTCTATGCCCCGAAGTCCCACATAACTTATCTAGCCTACGGCCAGGTATCTATGTGATTTATCCGTTAAAAGAGTGTCGTAAAGTTTGATGTCGGGAAATTTGTGAGAGAGTGTATTTCTTTCTCTTGTCGCTTAATTCCTAGAACCTCGTAAGATATCATAAATGTTATTCTAATTTCGTTACTACATAAACAGTTTGGATTAGTAAATTTTACAACTACAAAAGAAATTGAATCTCATTCCCTAGGCAATCACGGCATCGAAGTTTATCCCATTTACCTGCTTCCATAATTCACATCGGGCTAAACTCGTTTACCTCTCAGTTAAATCAGTGTAACCCCACCGAATTGAGGAGGTCATAAATTGAGAGCAATTGTTCCCTCGCGGCTACACCGTGCCAATGATTAGCATAAATACGCGCTTACTAAGCTAAACGCGGCCCAATGTGACGCCCTTCTTTATACGTTTCTCATGACGAAGAAAGAAATATTGTGACGTAATATTGGACTGGCACCTTGGGTTCGCCCTCTTATTAAGGCTTTTTATACTCTTCTTCTAATATGGGTTGCCTGGAAGAGGTTGCTCTTTAGCGATTAGGCCGCCTTTGCGCAAGTCAACTATAATTATATACTGTAGTAAGTTGTTATACATTATATAATTATAGTTTAATTATTAATATTATTATACAATAAAGAGTTATCTACCTATCTATCTACCTATCTGTCATATCCATTAGGGAAATATTTGCGTCTATTCAAAAAATAATAGCTACTCATCTTCATTACTCTGTGTGGCGTCGGATTTAGAATACAAAGTGTCACCACCCCATCTATACTAATCTATACTAATATATAAAGCTGCAGAGTTTGTTTGTTTGTTTGAACGCGCTAATCTCAGGAACTACGGGTCCGATTTCAAAAAATCTTTCAGTGTTAAATAGTCCATTTATCGAGGAAGGTTATAGGCTATATTTTATTTTCAAAAGAATTAGGGATCCGTATGAAAATTGCGATTTTGTAAACCAAAGTGTAAAATCGAAAACCTATTTATGCGTGCGCTGCAAAAACTATTGACAATAGAACAAAATGATGTACTACGGGTTTGTAGGTCTTATAAAGATCTACAAAAAAGTCCGCGAGAGCACATATCTAACTATCATAGTTTAGTCACAACAACCGATTTTATGTTCATAAAAAATATGCACGGGTTCGAAGCACACGCGGGCGAAGCCGCGCGCAAAAGCTAGTTTCATTATAAAGGTGTCGTAGGAGTCGACAATAGGATATGACAAGGCTGAAAACCTAGCCGCAAGAGAAGGAAAACTTGATACTTAACCCTGTGCCAACCCAACTGGCCAGCGTTGCACAGTAGACTAAGTACCGTTTTCCTTCTCTTGGGGCTAGGTGATCTGCCTCTTGCGTTCTTATAATTATAGTATTAAGATAAAATTACGACATAAATCTTTCATCATCATCATCAGCCTATTTCAGTCCACTGCTGGACGTAGGCCTCCCCCAAGGCTCGCCACTGAACCCGGTCTTCGGTTCTATGCATCCAGTTGCTGCCGGCTGCCCGTCGCAGATCGTCGCTCCATCTAGCAGGGGGGCGTCCCACCCTACGTTTGCCAGTACGTGGTCTCCACTGTAGCACCTGTTTGCCCCAGCGGCCGTCAGTTCTACGACAGATGTGGCCAGCCCATTGCCACTTCAGCTTGCTAATCCTATGAGCTATGTCGATGACACGCGTTCTCGCTCGGATGACTTCATTACGAATTCTATCTCGTAGCGAGACACCGAGCATAGCCCGCTCCATAGCTCGCTGAGCGACTTTTAGCTGATGGACTAGCCGCACCGTCAGTGTCCACGTTTCAGCACCGTAGTTTAGTACGGGTAGGACGCACTGATTGAAGACTTTTGTCTTCAGACTCTGCGGTATGGGCGACGAAAAGACCTGACGAAGCTTCCCCAATGCTGCCCAGCCCAACTGAATCCTTCTGGCTACCTCCTTCTCGAAGTTGTTTCGTCCTAACTGCAGACACTGCCCGAGGTAGATGTATTCCGAAACAACTTCAAGTGGAGTACCATCAATGCTGATTGGTCCCGGACTGACATGTTCATTGAACATAACCTTGGTTTTATCCAAGTTCATTCCGAGACCAACCCGCTTGGATGCAGTGGCAAGGCTGTCCAGCATTTGTTGAAGATCCTGCAGCGATTCTGCCATGATGACAATATCATCGGCGAAGCGCAGATGGGAGATGTACTCGCCGTTAACATTAATGCCCCGTCTTTTCCAGTCCAGTGTCTTGAAGACGTCCTCCAATGCGGTTGTAAACAGTTTCGGGGATATGACATCCCCCTGTCTTACACCTCTGCCCAATTGGATTGGTCTTGTCTGGTCTTCCTGTACTTGGACGGTCATTGATGCAGCGTCGTAGAGGCATCTCAGCGCTTCTATGTATCGCCAGTCAACTTGGCACCGCTGCAAGGATTCCAGAACAGCCCAGGTTTCGATAGAGTCAAAGGCCTTCTCATAGTCCACGAATGCTAGACACAGCGGCCGATTATACTCTTCTGTTTTCTGTATAATCTGCCGCATTGTGTGGATGTGGTCTATGGTGCCAAATCCTCTCCGAAACCCGGCCTGCTCCGGTGGTTGGAAGTCGTCAAGTCTTTGTGCCAGACGGTTCGTGATGACTCTCGAAAACAGCTTATATACGTGGTCTTGTCTCCTTTCTTGAAGAACAAGACGACTATGCTCTTGCTCCACGCATTAGGAGTTCTCCCAGAGAAGAGGACGGTGTTGAAAATGCGTCGGAGCTGTCTGATTACAGGTAATCCACCTGCTTTCAGTAGCTCCGACGTAACTCCGTCCTCCCCCGGGGCTTTTCCATTGTTAAGCTGTTTGAGAGCCAACTCGATTTCGTCAAGGCTGACTTCCGGCAGCTCATCTGTGTAGTGGCGGGACAACGTAGCTCTGGGATCTGTAGAAGCGGGTGATGGCTGTGGAGTATTTGAAGCGTATAGACGACCATAAAAACTCTCCACTTCCTTGACGATCTCCGGTTTAGATGAGACGACATTGCCGTTGGTGGTCGTGATCTTACTCAGACGGCTCCTCCCAAATCGCTGCGCGAACACTTAAATCTTTACACAGCCCAAATAATATTTTACAGCAACTGCTCGTGTAGCTGTAGCCCTATTTACATCAGGCATCGTCTTCCATCTCTTTAAGTGACAGCATATTCGCCTGTCTCTGCGCTTCACACCACTAGATAGGCTGGCTCACACGTCCGCTGAGAGCAGGGTGACCATAGAGACGTAGGAGTTGAGGACAAGTACTGTATAACCTGTTGATTCTGTAATATCTGAACTAACTACCATGGTGGTCTAGAAGCTTGGATACGCTGCCTTTGGATCAACACTGTCCCGGGTCGATTCCGGGGTCAGGCCAGTGTCACTTGCTCTGAGTCTGGGTGTTGTTTGTGTTCGTGAATTACATGTTTGTTAATAGCCCCCGCGGTACAGGTTGCTCCTAGATTCGTTTATTTTTTTTTCAATAAAATATAAACCGCATATATTTGATTGTTTGTTTGCATTGGGTCTGAAACTAACCTAAGCGAACATAAGCGATGAAATATTTAAAAAAGTTTAACTAAATAGTTAATTTTGTACGGGCTGCTAGTATTTTATATTAGTACTACGATTAGACTATTTTTGAAAAAAGGGGCCACAATCCGTTCGATATAGGGTCGAAATGACTGTGGTAAATTATAACTCATACTAATTCTAGACTAATATAATACACAGTCTGTGAAAAATACTTACAACATGTACAATGTACTGTGTGTTGAATTAGAACTTTAATGTAACGGTAACGCCGCCCTTTTTTCCAATTTATTACTACATATATTATTGTTAAGATCCCTTTGAAGAATTAAAGAAATAAATAACCTTGAAGAAATAACTTAATAACTTTACTCTATAATTTTAATGTAAAAGGAAACTCGTTCACACAAATTCATAAGAAGCTGTTTTGTAGATGTTTAAATTGGGTATCATCAAATAAGATTGCAAGTAACTAGTTACATACGAAACAATCTAGAAATATCTATTCGTTGACAAATATTATGGTGACACTAACATGACAGGCACTTAGCAGTGACGAAGGAACAATGAGCTGCCGGCATTTAGACGCGCTACTGTATATCACGTGTTGAAGGCTTGATTTCCTCTGACGTGTTACCTTAGAATAGTTAAAGATACTCTACGTAATATCCATAATTCGACTCTAAAACGAATATGTATATGCGAGTAAGTAAGTGAGAATCTAAGATATCAACCTAATTAAATGATAACCGGTGCTCTCACTAAATGAGTTTCCGAGGTAGATTCCTATTGCTCCTTAAAATATAGATAATTATAAATTAAAAAAGTAAATTAATAAGGCCCTAGCGGTGGTACGAGTGGACTGTCATGCCCTCTCTATGCCGAAGTGTCCGCCTCGGAGCTTGGCAAAGGTACCATGGTCGCGGAACATGTTCCTCCATTGGGGAGGAGTAGAGAAACGCCGCTGCCGTTGGTTTTAGTGGGTAGGTCGGTGCTCTAACTATTACTCTGATTAGTCCGCAACGGACAGGTATATATGTGGTTTTACAACGAAAAAAAAAACGCTTAAATTAGAACGGTTTTGAATATTCAACAAACTATAAAAATGGAGATGCTCCCTAATTCTTGAAAATTATTTTAACACTATTTAATAACTGTCTATAGAGGAGAGCCGACGATAACATGTAAGTGCCATATGTCGACACTGGCAATACACATTGATCGTATTTGATCTGCCATATTATAAAGATATATATTATACATGCCAAACCATATTAAAAGAGTCCTTATACATAACATTCCTAAAAGAAATGCGTTACATCAAAAAAAATACCACCACTGATTTAAACCTAGCGCAACGTTCCATTTTATTAAAAAAGTCACTGTCTAAAGGTCCGCAGTGAAAAATTATAACGCGACTCGTACATTTTGTTGCCAGTGGGAAAAATATGTTTTTCCTTTGTGTCTGAGACGTAATATTTCAGGAGACGGCCCATCACGCCCACAGAGTGTGAAATATCTTTGGATGTAGGCAAAATAAGTCCGTTAATATTAAAATGTAATGAAAGAGCGACGTTGGCAACATTATTGACGTGAGGCAACTTTTGTTAACACAGATTACGGAGCTTCTAATAAGGTTTTGTAAAAAAATATTAAAATACTTTATTATAGGAATGAAAAAGGCGAGTTTTTCTTTGAATTCGGATTGAAAACGGAATACTGTTGAATATCATATACGAATCTGCAATTAAATAGTACCAAAATGCAGCTAAGTTTTGGGTCTTGTTATTTACTTTAGTCTGCTTTTACGACACTCAGATAGGATCTGACTACGATAATGAGTGTCAAGAATATGTCTAGTCATCATGAATTACTAGACATATTGAAGGATCTGCAAAAAGTCTGAGAGCAAGACATCTCCTTCGAATACTTGATATGAAATCTTGCATCTAACAGTACAGCAGGCTTATTTTCCTCCATGAAATTGGAGAGGCTGGAATTATCCGGAGAATCATAATTATCATTTGTAAAGATTTCTTTAAAAATAATGCTCGTTTCATAAGTATTCATAAACTAAGACGTTTAGCAGGCAATAATTTTCATTCGCAAGAAGGTTAATTACGGAAGGATTCAGTGAAAAAATTACGTCCATTCAAAAAGTAATCCTGTATTCTATAAACAAAATACGTCTAAACGAGTTTTGAAAAACTTTTCCAAATTCAAATCTTTAAAAATCACCGCCATTTTCCGTAACGTTGACTTTCGAAGCGAATTAAATTCCTAACAAATCAAATAAGACACGAAAGCTCAGAGACCGACTGCCACAATGGAGTCATTAATGAAATTAACCGACCTAATTATTCTTTTGACGAAAATAAAAGGAAAAACCGAGGCAAGACGTCTGTGGAAACGAGATAACGTTGTACGGAATTATTTTTATAAACAGATGTCGTGGACACCGCTTACAGCATTGTGTTCTTAATTTAAAAATACTTGGGTGGAATTTAATCCTTTAATTTCAATTAAAGTTTTAATTATACGGTATGTGTTACGCTGGCAATTGACTTAGCTATTTGATTTCGATTATTTGACATTGTAGCGACCATCATTCTACATACCTTACACAATTGACTGCCTCGTTGGTCTAGTGGTTAGATGTGCCGCCTTTGGATCAACGGGTCCCGGGTTCGATTCCGGGGTCGGGCAAGTGTCTTTGTCTAAACCAGAGGCACTGGCTCGGAGTCTGGGTGTCATTTCTATCTATAATATGTATGTATTTACAAAAAAAAATGTATATAAGTAGTTTATCATCCATCTCGTTACCATAACACAAGCATTAAGTTGCTTAGCTTGGGACGAGATGGCGTTGTGTGAAATGTCCAAGGATATTTATTTATTTAATTATTTAATTTGCCCGAAAAATCTGAACTAACAACATGAAGAAGCGAAGAGAAATGCGAGAATTACCAAAAAGACCGACACTGCGATAGCGAAGTTTCAAGAGCAATTCAAACAGTTAAGTATTCCCCGACTACAACTATGGGGATAGGCGCTGCAACCCCTAGCCAGATATATCACCTCGTCTGGCTGGATGGTCATCCTTTGCGCTTAAATTAATAAGCGCCATTTAAACTGGACTCGTCGACTCACTGGATTCATGACTTATAATTTCATTTTTAATTATTCTTTTTTTTATTATATAATTCATATTTCAGTTGAGCGCCTTTCGGAACCAAACGCAACTAGTTATAAGATAACGGTTATTGTAATATGGCGTTTAAAAAAAGAGACAAGCCCACCGAGTTTCTTCCGCCAGGTCTTCTCGGTTGGTGCCGCGTTCCGACCTGGTAGTAGTATTTTATAAGTGCCATAATTGGTTTATACAATAAAGCATTTTTCTATTCTATTCTATTCTAAAGAAATAACTTTGTCAAAAAACCTACAAAGCATTTGACTCACGAATAGCGACGACAAATACCGAATACAAATTACGAACACGAATAACATGTAGAGTACCAGCATGAAGTAAATTATTGTGTATTTTTACGTCTACAGCTATTCTTACCCCATCCTGCACTATACCCCGTACCAACCCGTCCGGCCAGCATGGCACAGTAGGCTAATTCCCCTCCATGCAACTGGAGGAGGCCCGATTCAGCAGTGGATCATCCAACTTGATTAAATGAGTTTTGATTTTTATTGAGTAGTACTGTTAGGTTGAGTAAAATCTAAGCCGGTTCCAGCTTTGGCAGAAGCAATTATTTATATGTCTTCCTTTCCTATTTGCCTTGATCAAGATCTAACACACATAGCTTCGCACAAAGATGTTGCACGTGTCAACTCACATATTCACCAATAGAGAAGGGACACGTTGAATTAATAATTATCGTCCTGGGAAGCACGTGTGTAATCCTGGGCACGCAATTCACGGTGTATACCGATGCGAGTAAACCGCTAGATTAGCCTGCTTTATGTTTGTAGACACTATTTGGTGTCGGGTCTCCACAAGTCTTGTGCCTGCGGGACTGTTCGAAATACGAATTTAAAAAGCTAGTGGTCGCCCAGCAGTTGAAACGCGACCGTAATTAATTTAAATGGGAAATTTTTAATTGAAAGAAAAAGAAAGAGAACTGCACCTGTAATTAAAATTTAAGCAAACTAAATCTCCCGACTAATTTAGCCACTGCATATCAGATAAATGACTGCATAACAAATTAACTACTTCATCATCATCATCATCAGCCTATTTCAGTCCACTGCTGGACGTAGGCCTCCCCCATGGCTCGCCACTGAACCCGGTCTTCGGTTCTATGCATCCAGTTGCTGCCGGCTGCCCGTCGCAGATCGTCGCTCCATCTAGCAGGGGGGCGTCCCACCCTACGTTTGTCAGTACGTGGTGTCCACTGTAGTACCTGTTTGCCCCAGCGGCCGTCAGTTCTACGACAGATGTGGCCAGCCCATTGCCACTTCAGCTTGCTAATCCTATGGGCTATGTCGATGACACGCGTTCTCGCTCGGATGACTTCATTACGAATTCTATCTCGTAGCGAGACACCGAGCATAGCCCGTTCCATAGCTCGCCGAGCGACTTTTAACTGATTAACTACTTGATTACCTAAAAATATTTTATTATAACACGTATAAAATTAATCATCATCAATCAAAATCAGATGGCCTTTTTTATCTAACTTACAACGAAAATCTAGCTGAAACCACAGATATACAGATTACAGGACAAAATTACTTCTCTTTTTGATTTGCACTTCTCAATTTGCCACAGACTTTAAGAGTAAACAAATGATTATAAAAGGGTGTACGTGAAATACATGCGCGTGCGTAATGTATTTTTTATAGATTTAATATATATTTCGCTTTAAAAAAAAATTGCACTCCTCTTTATAAACTATTTTCATACTCCTTATGCCTTCATACTACTAAGGGGTATAAAGGTTTTGCTTCACGTATAATATACAGATAAAAATCGTATGCCACTCGCAGAAATGTTTATGACCAGTATCAAGTGTATATCATACTTGATTTTCATCCAATAGACCGACCTTTTTTGTGGTCTCATGTATTGCATAACCTAAAGATTTTAATTGTTAAGGTAATTGCTTATTAATAAAACCCTGTAAACAATAAATGTTCTCTACAATTTTTTTAATTAAATAATAATCACTATCACTACATAGTATAAAACAAAGTCGCATTCTTCTGTCCGTCCCTATGTATGCATAAATCTTTAAAACTACGCAACGGATTCTGAAGCGGTTTTTTTAATAGATAGCGTGATTCAAGGGGAAGGTTTTTAAGTAAAACCCACCCCCGCTTTGCACGGGCGAAGCTGGGGCGGGCCACTAGTAATAAATAAATAAATATCCTTGGACATTTCACACAACGCCATCTCGTCCCAAGCTAAGCAACTTAATGCTTGTGTTATGGTAACGAGATGGATGATAAACTACTTATATACATTTTTTTTGTAAATAGATACATATTATAGATAGAAATGACACCCAGACTCCGAGCCAGTGCCTCTGGTTTAGACAAAGACACTTGCCCGACCCCGGAATCGAACCCGGGACCCGTTGATCCAAAGGCGGCACATCTAACCACTAGACCAACGAGGCAGTCAATTAATCTTCTACTCCATAGGGGTCATTTATGGGCTAGAAGATGACGGAGGCTAGGGCTAGGCTAGGGCTAGTCAGGCGTCCTCCTGGTACATAAAGGGTAATTAGTCTTTTGGGTCACGTAGGCCAGACAGGTTAGCACAGGTTTTTGTATTAAGTTATCCTTCCCTTGCAACTAGGTTTCTGGCCTTCTCATTTCCTTTTTCTGACTCTTACGATACCCTTAGGGTGGTGACACTGTGCATTCTAAATCCGCCACCACACGGACAGGTCCAGTGTAGCGTAGACTAATATCTCATGATAACAAAACGCCTGGTCGCACGAGCTAGCACTATGCATTGTGGGTTTGTCACAGGCAGACGGGCAAGGACAATGGATAGCGGCCCTTTGTGGAGCGCGCTCGTCCTCGATAAATCAAATCCATTATACGCCAAATTTAACGTATCTGCTGGTACGTCTGTGCCAGACGCGAATTTTTCACTTCTTAACAAAGTGATACTTAAGTTTCAATTGAAAAGGCTGAAGTATATTTTTCCTATAAAAGGGACAACGCTTGAAAACCCTTCCTTTGTTAGTATAGTGTATGGTATTGTACGTATTGGTATTTAGAGCATATGGTATCTAACACCGATTGTAGCCTATGAAGGTCTTTATAGGCGTATGAAGAAGCTACCACCACAACTACCAATTATAATTGAATGCAATAGTACCTAATAGTACTAGTGTAATTTGACTTTCGCGCAGACCGTACTTTCACTTTTGCACAGACCGTACTCCTTAACTTAACCTATTCATGACATCTTTTTATAGGTTTATCAAAATATTTTGTCAATTTTCAATGAAAATTTCCACCGTTTTTTCTAATTTTAACTAAGTGCTATTGTAGTTAGCCTAAATTGACTTTTGCGCAGACCGTACTCCTGGAACGGCCATAGGTATGGGTTGTGTCAGGGCTAGGTTTTCGACCTTGTCATTTGCTTTTGCCGGCTCTTACGTCAGCTTGAAGATGAAATGGAGTATTTACACGATGTATTCTAAATTAAATTCGACACCGCTACGCCCAGCCGCTGCCAGCGGTGGCATCCTTGGCCTCTCGCCGTTGGCGAAGGATCCGAACGACACCCCAGATCCCCCTACCACCTCACTGAGTATCGTGGCAGTTTAAAGCCCCCAAGACTACTTGAACGGACTAAACCCTGAGCCTGAGTGACTCTGAGCTGGTATGGACCTAATGGATCATAAAGAAAAGGAATCATTTACATAAATAATAACAAATTTAAATCTTCAAATGTTAGTTTCTTGTTGAAATACACAATTTCAACAAAAAAACTAACATTTATTATGTATTGCCAAGATATTATGCCAATGCTGTGCATGCCTATAACTGACATGCATATCTGTCTTAAACCTATTAATTAATGTAACTAATTGTAATGTCTTATTATGTATGTTGTTGGTGTGTGTTAATAAATAAAGAAATAAATAAAGGCTCGCAAGCCCCGTCATCACAGCAAGTTGGCAGTGCAGTCCATAGTCCAAAGCACACAAACCTTCAACAACCTTATAAATAAATTGCACTACCCAAAAACATACAAATGGGAATCCATACATTACGTTTTGGAATAACCCACAAAAGAGACGGGAAACACCCGCACAATCCCAGACGCCCCTTGACAATACAGAATCGTTCCATAACCTGTCATATTATTTCCCGGGATGTTTTATTCTCGTAAATGATTTGCGAATAATGTCCCGTCCGTGGGGAGTGTGAAACGCGATGCGCCCCGGGACAATTTAAATTAAATTTTATATAAGGAATAATTGATTGTCCGTGGATATTGTTTGAATATGTCCCTTGATAGTATTTAATGGTAGTAAACATTAGGTAAACTGTACTACTGGTCAAGTACGACCGACAGTACGCCGTTTTCCGACTTTACTCTACTACTACTCTGTCCTTATATGACCTACTGCTGAGGCGCGTCTCCTCCAGTTACAAGGAGAGTACTGTGCCACGCTGGCCAGACGGATTGGCACAGGGTTTCGAATCAAGCTTTCCTTCTCTTGCGACTAGGTTATCCGACTTTAATTTTATCTCTTACGACACCCTCTGGATAGAGTGGCGTTACTACGTATACTAAATCCGTCCGGACACGGACTTTCATATCTGATAGGACTTAATTTTCTTGCCCGCTCTTCTCTGTAGACATGCATTCCAATCTGGTGGTAGATGGTAAATATGTAATCAATTTTAAATTGTAAATTATTCTTTTTATATGGTTTGACTTGTCGAAAGAGCTCTTAATGAGCAAACTGTATTAAAACAGTTTTTGATTTAATTTCATTATTATACAACTAGTGGCCCGCCCCGGCTTCGCCCGTGCAAAGCGGGGGTGGGTTATACATAAAAACCTCCCCCTTGAATCACTCTATCTATTAAAAAAAACCGCATCAAAATCCGTTGCGTAGTTTTAAAGATTTATGCATACATAGGGACGGACAGAAGAATGCGACTTTGTTTTATACTATGTAGTGATGAGAATGTATGTACTTATTTTGGATCATAATTTTGGTTAAAATGAACTGATAGTCTTCTCACGGGGGGGGCTGTTTAAGGCTTCACGCCGTTTGGGGATGGGGCAGAATATCACACATCCCCACCGCACGCTGGGAAAATCCGCGCTTGTTGTAAGAGTCAACGAAACGCAGCACGCTTGATGGGAGGATCTAATGGTCCGCCCGGCTAGCTACCACCCTCACATCTCACCTCAGTCTGGCGCCAAGCAGTTTTACTGTGTTCCGTCGTGTGTATGTGAGAGCCAGTGCCTGACAGAGCTTTTCCTTGAATTACCTGCTCCATCTTAGCCCCTGGCGTTGCTTTCCATCAAGCAAGCCTAGGTCAAAGGCATTCAAGTAGGTGATAAAAAAAGGTAAAGAAAGTCTGAAGTCTTATCTACGATTGCTGGATATAGACTTGCCCAACATAAATATTCCCGCTGACTGCAAATAACCGGGAATTGCTGATCATAATCTTCCTCCACATACATTTTTATGAATAGCTCATCTAAATACTTTATTCCCCAAAAGTTTCCTTGGCCAGCCATTTTGGCAATCAAAATATTTCACCAACACGTTATGGTTGCAGCAGTTTAGATATGATAAACTTCTGATTAAGTTTCGTCGAAACGAGCTTAGTTTTGTTGTGATTTAATGTGGCTGTTTTATATGAGTTGTTATTTATAAGCCTTTCATAGTTCGCTAACTTTTGTGAACTGATTTGGAAATAAAATCACGTGAAATGCGGCAAGATGTAGTGGATGTGTAATCGGCATATATCTTTTACGGTATAATTGACTGTGTTTTCCTCGTCGCGTTCACAAAACTATTTTGTGGCGAAAAAATGCAAGCATCTCCGTAGATTGTACACACAATTCATATATGCGAATACTTACTAGCATGCCTAAACACCTTTTTATCCTAAAGAATATTAATTCTAATTTGACAAGTAACAATACCAGACGAGCCGTGCCGCAGGCGAAAACAGGATGAATAAACGTTGAGCGCTATTACGAAGAACGTTCGAGAAGTTATCAAACAAGACAAATTCGTGTAATATTAAGAACGAACTCCAGTGGAATTGTGATATCGCTCAAGGCTATCTACGGAACACCGGCGAATTTCAGTTTACAAGTTTGTTAACACGATTCGGTATATCTTACATCTGTACTCATTTAATTCCGGCGATGTGTTGTGTCAGTGATGGCACGAAGTTGGAACATGAATCTTCGAATAAGTCACTCAATATGCAGACAGAGATCTGTACCAAGAATGTATCTGCGTATAGAAAAATTGCGTGTGGTTGATTTTGAATACGTAATGTCGCTACCCCATTTCATCCTGAGGTGGTCGTAAGAGCCGACAAATGGAAATGATAAGGCCGAAAACCTAGCCGCAAGAGAATGCTAACCCCCCATGTAGTTGATAGAGGTCCAATTCAGCAGTGGGTCATTATAGGCTGAGAAGTTTAGAAAAATACAAGTACGATATGTAGCTCGAAAGATTGAAGGAATTAAAACTAGCAAATAGGTAGCCAAGTTAAAGCAGGAAAATCCTTCGAGCACAGCAGTTATTTAGTTTCTCTATAGAATCTATCTTACAACCTCTGTAAATGTGGAGAGTACTTTTTATGATAGAATAAAAAATGAAAAAAAATGGATCAATTGAAATAGATCCGAAGGATTGCACCATTGAAATGCCAGTGGACAGATAACATAGTTTGGAGAACAAATCCCGATAGAGGAAACAAATGCCTCGAGCGGGCTAACTTTTTTTTTAGTTATTTCACTATTCATCTATCATTATCAGAGCCATATGAAATCAAATCAACCCCAGTAAAACTCACAAAGCTACAAAAAACCAATTAATCATGGACTCTCCTATCCATTCCGACTTTAGATATTAAACTTCTGATATTACTCTGGGAATATTGTTTTTAGTTGAAACCACTTTCGTATCATTGCTATTGTTCAAGTTTGATTGATTTTAAATGTTGTTCAGCCGTGGTCGTTTGATCCGGGAAAGGATGAAAGTAAAAGTGTTGTTTAGAATTGTTTACCTGCGTATTTCGCTTGATGGATCTTTTACCGTAAATTTCATTAACAATGATGGTTAATCGAGTGTTCCAGTTGACTCCGTCTTTATTATATTAATAGTAAATAAACCTTACGGAATTTCTATACGGAAACAATTAAATTTTATTTAAGGTCCGCCCCAAAAAAAAATGTTTATTTTTTATTTTTTTATGATACAGCATTCAAAAATACATACAATCCTAAATTTTAACCCCTCTACGATCAACCCCTATTTTTAATAGTGATATTTATATGGAAGGACAACGTTTGCCGGGACAGCTAGTATATCTACAAGAAACAAAAGGGGTTCACTAACATAATCATGTAGAGAACAATAGTTCATTTAGTGTGAGCCTATGACAGTCTTGAAAGGTAGCCTGAACTACCGACGGACGAGGCGATAAATAAGTTGCAGATAGACATCGGGAGTCTCAACAATGGCGATCGCGCCCAATTAGGCCGTGAGATGGTGCGTCACTTCACTTTATCTCTGATCATCACGCGAGCCGCACGGGTGGTCGGGACGATAGCGCACGTTCTACGAAAATACTCTAGAGATGGGACTACGTTGTAAAAGTGGGTAGAGGCTTTTTTAAAGACTTTTTTGTGGTTAAAATAAAGTAGATTTCGTTCTGAAAATCAATTTAGGAACTTAATAGGCAGAAAGCACAATATGATAACTCCGTGATAGCGCTTTTGATTAAATGCCCCACCAATAAGCTGGAGGAGGCAGGGCTAAGCAATACCGAAATTATGGTTCATATCAAAATACACGCGTCACGTTTTCTTTCACTTGCAGCTAGGTATTCGGCCTTGTCATTACTCTTTGTCGGCTCTTATGACACCCTCAGGATGAAATGGGGTTGTGGCACTATGTAGGTATTCTAAATCCGACCTCACACGAATGTCTATTATATAATACTTATAAATGCTTCTGCGGTATAGAAGAACTGTTCTAAGGCAGTTCTTAAAAACACATTGCAGTACAGCATGAAATTTGATATTTTTTTTATTTATCCTCAGCAAGAACGTGAATTTAACGTCATTACAAGAAGGTACTTTAATTAAAGTGACTTGAGCATTACCGTTAGCTCCGTTCGTGACACCGGGGAAAAGTGAACTGCAATTTAGTCAAAGGGTCCTTCGGTAAACTGCTAAACATGCAAATTTCATCTTAACTTCTTCAAGCTAATAGAACACAGTTGCGTGAGTTTTAGTTGCCATTTAGGCCCAATCTCCATAGTATTTTAAATTCTGTAAAATGCTTTTTGTTATACTAAAAGATTAATCACACGTGGTACCGAGTCGTGGTCGTTCACTATGGGCTCCATCAAAACGCTAAATCACACAAAGGGCAATGGATCTCTCCCTTGCTATGATCGGAGTTTCCCTGCGAGGTTTATGCAGAAATGACGAGATATACAGAGTTACCGACATAGACCACAGGCTTGCGAAACTGAAGTGGCAGTGGACAAGGCACATAGCTCACAGGACTGACGCCCGATGGGACAGAAAAGTCCTCGAGTGGCGACTGCGTTCCGGAATACGCAATGCTGGTTGTTCTCCCACACGGTGGACCGATGACCTGATTAAGATCGCCGGAAAATAACAGACGCGGGTCGGCCAGGACCGGCCTTTGTGAAAATCTTTGAGGAAGGCACATGTAAAGCATTGGACGTCTTTTGGTAGAAACTATGTTGATACCTAAAGACGTCTCTAACAACAATATCGGCGCAGGGGACGTTATCAATAAATCTTTCACTTCTTTTCTTTCACTTTTGAAGGCAACTGTCGTCTAGTCTCTCCCACCACGACTGCTGCAAAACCTTAAAAACGTTGGGAAGCAAATAATGTAAAATACACGCAATAAATCCGCTCAAAAGGGTTATATTTAAATATTGGTTCATTCGCTCAGGGAGCTACAGTGGTACACAGACGTTTCTACAAATGACCCACTACTGAGTCGGGCCTCTTCCAGCGAGGAGGGTAATTAGGCTAGCCAGACGGGTTAGCATATGCTTTCGTATAAAGTTTTCTCTTTTCTCACTTGCGGCAAAGTTTTCGGCCTTAACGTTTCCTTCTGTCGGCTCTTACGACACCTTCAGGATGAAATGGGGTGGTGACAGTATGTATTTTAAGTCCGTCACCTCACGGACTCTCTGTCTGCTCTACTTCTCGTATAACATATTTTTGGGTACAAATACTTCATCATCATAGTCATCCATATCGCGATCTCGACGTACCCTACTAGGTGCTCTTAAATGATAGCTATTGCCAAGAATTGTCCATTACTTAATACTCAGATAAGCTTATACGAATGGATTAACTAATTGATTTTATTGATAACTTGCGTTACGAAACTTGTGCTTCGGAGTTCAAAACCGCAGTTAATGTACGCTCGCGCTTGCATTATCTGCAGACACAGACTGAGTGCGCACTTTATCCTAATGCTCAACACTTTAGAAGGAATATGGCCGGGACATGTTGGCAAATTTATTCACTAGTCTCTAGTGATGTGACAAAAGATTCGGATGAACTATATGGTAACTATCGATAACGACGAGAACTTATACATATTGATACGATAAATTAAATAACAGCGAAATATGTCACGATAAAATGCCCTGTGCCAATCCGTCTTCCACGCGTGGCATAATAGGCTAATTCCCTCCGTATAATTGGGGAAGGCCCGACTCAGCAGTGGGCCATTTATGAGCTGAGTAGTAGCACTGTAATTATACGTTTCCAAGATTACCAAACCAGGGGCAATGGGCAGCGTTGATAGCTCAAAGGACAAATGACGCAGAAAAGCTGTCGACCACGTACCGCTAAAAGCAATACTGGGAAGCCCCCACATGATCGATTAGTTAATGTCGATAAAAAATTTAAAACGTTCTGCACAATCGATATCAGATAAACCCCATCCCTAATAAGACTCGGTTCGCCGACTCTTCGACAGGTGATAATGACCGCTACAGAGATGTCGCGCTGATGTATCGTGTGCAATGACGTCATCTGTTACGTCACTCGTGTCCATAATTACCTTATTAATTGCCAGTGTCGTTGGCAATTAATTTTAATAGTGCCTACTGTGGTTTCAATATTGCTGCCTCTCAGTGGACGGTCAATACACACATGTTTATGTTTTAGCATTTTCGGATATACCAAACCATAGAATAGAAGAATGCTTTATTGTATAGACCAGTTATGGCGTTCACAATCGTCAACGGATACATTCTATAACACTACTACCGGCACCAACCGAGAAGACCTGGCGGAAGAAATTCAGTGGGCTTGTTTTTTTTAAAAACATATAACAATGACCGTTTACATATAACTAACTAGTTTCGTTCGGTTCCGAAAGGCGCATAACTAAAATATAAATTTTATTAAAAAATGTGGAATAATTAAAAATGAAATAACAAGTGTTGAATCCAGTGAGCCAGTGAGAAATATTTATACGACCTACAAGTATTTGTAGCAGGTCTGGGTGTTTTCTATCTATAATATGTAAGTATTTACAAAAAAAATGTATATAAGTAGTTTATCATCCATCTCGTTACCATAACACAAGCATTAAGTTGCTTAGCTTGGGACGAGATGCCGTTGTGTGAAATGTCCAAGGATAGTAATTATTATTTATTCCTCAAGCATACCCGCCACCCACCGCTACTAATATACCAAACCTAATACCGTAGTTTTAGTAGGTATCGTTAAAATTATCTACTATACTAGTCTGTGTATGTTATGAGAACATAATGTTCCGAAAAGACGACGCTCATTGATGTTTATATTAATTTCTTAACTACTAGCAGCAGGCTAGCAGCTAGCCAAAGCTCTTTATTACATCAGTTATCTGCCCGTTAAAGTCCCGTCAAAATCGTCCATTTCAGAGATAAGCCAAATCAAACAGACAAATAAAAATAAATTGTAATGTACCGTGTTTAGAACCAATATGCACTTAGTAAGAAGCGCTTATTTTAATATTACAAACAGATACTCCAATTTTATTTATTTGTTTAAATTGGTAACACTGACAATATTACGCTACTGGTGTATATAATCACTAAGTAAGTTTTAGTAAGACTTCACACATAGCCAAATCCGTACAGACTTAAAAATTGCTTGTTAATAAAATTATAGAGCCACGTATTACCAATATCTAAAAATATATTTAGAAACAGATTGAAATGGAAATTGCACGGAACTACAAAGGGAAACGCACCGTAACACTAAGAAATAAAGACCATTTCCAGCTTTATATGAAAATACAGAAGTCTAGTGGGGGCGGGTGAAGATAGGATGCAGGAAATGGGCAAGTGTGATGACGGTACGGAAGGCATGCCCCAGAATGTGCCAGAGATATACTCACTTGATGGACACGAATACGGGGCTATGAAGGTATTCAGTAGCTACTGGAAGTTGATTTTGTAACGGATACAATTTGCGTAAATGTTACGGAAGTGGAAGTTGTAAATCATCAATAAAAACCCATCAGTAAACCTAAAATAGAGGTTATACTACTACTACTTCTCAGCCTGTAAATGACCCACTGCTGAGTCGGACCTCCTCCAGTTACACGGAGGGTAATAAGCCTACTGTGCCATACTAGCTAGAGGCTACACTAACATGTGAATATTAAATTTATAAATGATATTTGAATCCCGTCAAGTGTCAAGTCGATTCTAAATCTAAACCTAAATCTAAAGGAAATAATTTTCTGTATCTGTTTATATCAGACAAAGTTATGCGGTGAACGCGTGCAAAATAAAAAACATATAGACGAGTTGAGAACCTCTTCCTTTCTTAAGTCGGTAAATAAATTATTACTTTATAATAAAGTAAAAATAAATTATTATTAATTATAAATTATACTTTCAAGTATATGCTTCTAGAATCCCAACAACCGACAGTTTTACGGCAGCTGCATATAAAGAAAACTAGTTTCAAAAATAATTTATTTACCGACTTAAGAAAGGAAGAGGTTCTCAACTCGTCTATATGTTTTTTATTTTGCACGCGTTCACCGCATAACTTTGTCTGATATAAACAGATACAGAAAATTATTTCCTTTAGATTTAGGTTTAGATTTAGAATCGACTTGACACTTGACGGGATTCAAATATCTATTGAAATAGACTGGTGAAAATCAAACAAACTGATTACTAACCCACATTTGTGAGAGAACTGAGTCGTTGGGTGAACTGATCAAATCGGCTTCAAATATTGCTGAGTGAGTGCGGCTTACCGGATACATTTTGGCCGTAGTCCGGAGCCCGAACCGGCCGGCATCAAATAATAAAACGCACGCCTACGCAATAAGAATTACATTTTGCGTTTCCTCTTTTAGAGTCCCGTAACACGAGTCCTGATGAGATGATCCTAGCTTTATGAAGTGTTGCATGGACATACTCGTAGATCCCAACGCTACTGTGTACAGTTTATGTAATATACAAAGTATGTGAGTGTACTTTTAGCACGTTGCATATTGCATGGCATTTCATTGATTTTGCTATACTACATAGCAACTACAGAATTTCTTGCCGGCTCTTCTCTGTAGAGCAGCATTCCGATCCGGTGGTAGGTTTAGTATGAATGAATGGACGCAAGGGTTGTGGGAGGTCAAAAGAGATGGATGGATTGTAAGAATGAGGAATTATGTATGAAGGGTGTGAATTTAGATAGACTGGTAGGTGTGTATGGAGACTACCATCTAGCGTGGGACAGGGGCCGTAATACGGTAAAGGTAATTTGAGTTTGAGTATACTGAGAGTCATCATTATCATTTCAGCCAAAAGACGTCCACTGCTGGACATAGGCCTCCCCCAAGGATTTCCACAAAGGCCGGTCCTGGGCCGCCCGCATCCACTGCTTTCCGGCGATCTTAACCAGGTTGTCGGTCCACCGTGTGGGAGGCCTACCAGCACTGCGCCTTCCGGAACGCGGTCGCCACTTGAGAACTTTTCTGCCCCATCGGACGTCGGTCCTGCGAGCTATGTGCCCTGCCCACTGCCACTTAAGTTTGACAATCCGGTGGGCTATGTCGGTGACCCTGGTTTTCCTGCGTATCTCCTCATTTCTGATTCGATCTCGCAGGGAAACTCCGAGCATAGCCCTCTCCATTGACCTTTGAGAGTGTCTCTACATTATTTTAACCTTTTATAAAAGCGTACTGGGCCACGTTGATAAGACAGGGCATCATCTGCGACGTCTTAGGCAACACACATTTAACACAGGAGGAGTCCTGAATTCTATTGAAGGAAATTGAGGTGATACTGAACTCTCGGCCACTATCTCCAATGTCTACGGCTCCACAAGATTTTCTTCCAATTAACCGGGTAATTTTTTTATTGGAACACCACTCACGGGTTAGTGTCATGTCTTCCTTCTCTTACAGCTACGTGGGTTGGTGACCTTGTATAATCTAAATCCGTTACCACACGAACGTTATATGTAGTTATATTATGTATGCGGAACTCTCTTTTTCTCAGGGAAACACGCTTGGGAAGTGGTGTTAGAATTACGTTTTAACTTTTTTCAGGTAAAGCTTCTATATTTTTTTAATGCTGAAACAAGATTGCACCGTAAATTCCATTGTAAAAAAGTAGAATATTTGGTATGAGTCTGATTTCTGACTCACGAGAAGATCTAATCTTAAATTTACTAAGTACATTCAAGTATTTATGTAAGCCTTGTAAAGATATACTGATTTGTAATACGCGAGAAAAAAATATGTATACTAGAATGACACAACTAGAGAAATCCATCATTAATTCATCAACATCACTCTCACTACTGAGTTGAGTCTCCTGCAATTACAAGAAGGGAATTTAGCCTACTGTGCCAAGCTGGCCAGTTGAGTTGGCACAGTTTTTAAATATAAATATCCTTGGACATTTCACACAATGCCATCTCGTCCCAAGGTAAGCAACTTAATGCTTGTGTTATGGTAACGAGATGGATGATAAACTACTTATATACATTTTTTTTGTAAATACATACATATTATAGATAGAAAACACCCAGACCCGGAACAAATACTTGTAGGTCGTACAAATATTTCTTCCGTGCGGGGATCGAACCCGCGACATGCTGCGCAGCAATCGATCGCTCAACCACTGCGCCAACCGTGTCGTCAAAGTTCCTTCCCTGGTGTTAAGGTTAAAAACCTTGTTTTTCCTGCAATCGCATCTTACACCCTCAGGATAGATTCGGGTGGTGACACAATGTATTATAAACCCACAGAACATTTTTATTAATAGAACCTGCAGTTGGTTAACCTGTGTCGCGGAGGCAGTTGACAAACATGAAATTTACGAACACAAATGACACCAAAACTCGGAACAAGTGCCTCTGGTTTACACAAAGACACTTACCCGGCCCCGGAATCGAACCCGGGGCCCCGTGATCCAAAGGCGGCACATCCAACCCCTAGGCCAATGGCACCTTGTAGATATCGTATGAATCATAAGTCTAGTCCTATCTATATCTAGTATAGATAAATGACCTAAGTCTAGCATCTTTTTCAAAGGTACCTGCCCTAAGTACCCAGCTATCTGCTGCTAGTTTCCCAGCATTCATCTGTCTCTCAAAAGACCTGAATGGCCTGTCACTTAGTGAGATGGGTACGGACTCCTGATGTATTTCACGCATTGTTGAGGAGAAAGGTTGAACTGTTGATTCACGAGAATGTTGCCTATCTGTTCGGGCTCCGTAGAAATTCTAGACTAAGTTTCATGCATTATAATTTGTGTATAACCTTACTCTGTGAATCGTTGTCGTTACAGCCCATAAGTGACCCACTACTGGGTCGGGCTCCTCCAAATTCATGGAGGGAAATTAGCCTACTGTGCCACGCTAACAAGACGGGTTGGCAAAAGGTTTGCATCAAGTTTTCCTTCTCTTGCGGGTAGGTGATTTGCTTCTTGCGTTCCCTTAGTCGCTTCTTACGACAGCCTCGGGATGATATGGGTTGGTGACACTGCGTATTCTTAATCCGTCACCACATGGAGATGTACTCTAGAAAGTATTCTACATCTTCTAAACTGTATTGGTCCCTTGTTTGATTTGTCCGTGTGGTGACGGATTTAGAATACACAAAGTCCCCATCCCATTCCATCCTGAGTGTGTCATAATAGCCGACTAAAAGATATTACATGGCAGAAGTCACAAGGAAAGGAAACATTGACACAAAACCCGTCTGGCCACCGTAGTAGGCTAATTTCCCTGTAATCGGAGGATTGTCCGTGTGGTGACGGATTTAGAATACACAATGTCACCAACCCATATCGTCTTTAGGGTGTCGTAAGAGGCGACTAAAAGAACACAAGAGGCAGATCACCCAGCCCCAAGAGAAGGAAAACTTAATACAAACTTTGTGCCAACCCGTCTTGCTAGCGTGGCACAGTAGGCTAATTTCCCTCTATGAATTTGGAGGAGGCCCGACTCAGCTGTAACTATGACGTTCTAGAGTGAGTCTGAATTCCTGTTAAGAAAATAGCACAGTTGACAACACATTTATTTACGTAGCCAGCAAAATCCAGAACATAATAAAGATTTATAATTATGTTTCCCTAACTGCACCGAGGACGTAAAATCTTCTCCTCCGCATCCAAGATGTAACTAATATAAACTATAATATAAACTTCCATAGATATCGCTATCGTTGTTCACCCTAAACTTGTCCCTTAACAGACACGCCAAGCGATAAAGGGCTCTATAATCCAGCAACTTCGTCTTCATCCAAACAAACCTATAAATACGGGAGCAAGCCTGCCGATTTAAAAACACTGTCCTGTCCTGCATATAAACGGATTAGTTTGGTGAAGACTCTAAGGGAGACAACATACTTGACTACACAAAGTAGAGGTCACTCCATTTGTAAATTTGCATCATCATCATCATCATCATTTCAACCAAAAGACGTCCAATGCTGGACATAGGCCTCCCCCAAGGATTTCCACAAAGGCCGGTCCTGGGCCGCCCGCATCCATCGTTTTCCGGCAACCTTAATCAGGTCATCGGTCCACCGTGTGGGAGGCCTGCCAGCACTGCGCTATCCGGAACGCGGTCGCCATTCGAGGACTTTTCTGCCCTCGAATGGCGACTACTATTCTTTTGGCTATTATTACTACTACTCAATCCACTACCGAGTGGAGCCTCCGCCAGTCACATTGAAGGTAATTAACCTACTAAGCAACACTGGTTAGTTTCGTATTCTCTTGCGGCTAAGCTATCGTCCTTGACATTTACTTTTATCGGCCCTTACGGCATCTATTTTATTTATTTATTTTATTTAAATGCTTCATGCACTGAAGTACATAGGCGGACTTAATGCCATTAGGCATTATCTACCAGTCAACCTTTAGGTGGTGCAGAGAGGTAAAAACGGTAGATACACACTAGCGAGGGGAGAACAAGAAAAAAAAACCATAGATGTAAAAAATATTAAAAATTAGAAAAAGTAAGCTAGCTGATCAACTATAAATAAACACATTTATAATTACTTAAAAGAGTATAAACTTACATAGCAATATTTATAATAAACTAATAAATACATGTATACTATGTGATCATATATAAATATACTTAAATATATATATGTCGGAGAATTAACTATTTAATTAAACCTTATAATTTGAGCAGCGGGTTCAAGGTACCGATCTTAACTACACTCCAGCATTAACACACCGCACCGCAACCACTGTTTCTATCATAATGCGCGATCCACCGCGATCGCGCTCCTTTTATAAGTTTTAGCCGAACGTCAAGATGGCGCCTCGACCCCGCTCGAGGACTACCCTCCGCTCTGACAATGTAAAATAATATAAAGTCTTCTTTTAAAAAGATGACAAACTAAATTGAATAGAAAAATCTAACAAATTAAACTAATTAAGATTTAACAAAGTATTTTCTAGGCTAATTGATATCGTCTATATGTAACCAGCAATCATCTCCATTTTGACTATTTCCTCCGACACGGCCACCCTGACGTTTCACACGTCCTCGTGTGATGTCTGTGTGCGTGTGTTATCTGTAAAGATACAAACAAATTTCCGGGCAACATGGCTCGGCCACTCCTGACCAAGTAGAATACGGTCCCAAACATTTATGTAGTCTGATATCAAACGTCAAACTCTCAATCCCAACGAGTGTCCAATCCCTGTGCACCCCCACGCCGTCCAGCAAACAGACTCCACACTAACGAAATGGCCACCTCGCCCTTTCCCATCCACCTGGCCACCCCGCCCTTCAGTTCATTGGGCCACCTCGCCACTCGTTGTCCACTTGGCCACCTCGCCCCTCACATAATTCCCGTTTAAACATCCAGATGGCCACCCCGCCATTTAGACACGTTCACCGCAGCACCGCCAAGATGTTCCGCATATGGCCCACAAGCCACCACGTCGCTACCACGACCCACCATACCTCAAACATACCGCTCCAGAGAACAGTGCCACCCCATCTCCTCACGCGGGCGTCGCAAGAGGTGACTCCCACTCCCAGAAGGGACCAGACCCGACACGGACCATCCCTCGCACCATAAGTCCCGATGGCCCAGTGGTTCAGCACTCCGACATCTAGTTCAGAAGCTCTGAGCTCGAATCCCGGCCCAACCAACGACCTTCCGAAAGTTACGTGTGATAAGCATCGATAACCAACAAAGCCGTGCCCCACGCATGACAATAGGTTTCGCCATCTATTACATCCGGGACTCGAAAACCAATCCAGCGTGTCGAGGCACAACTGCCGCTGACCACACCCTCAGGCATCAAAGGCGCGAAGTCACACAAGCACATAACCATATGATGCCTTAACCAAAGAAACTATTAAACCAGTCCAAAGATCCCACCGTCACCACCATCTGACAAGCATGGATCCAGCCCAACACGTGATTGGGGGAGCGGACGCAGGCGTTCTCTCGAGCACTTGCAAGTGCGACCAGCCCTCAAACTCTCAAGATGATATTTGTCACCGTCAAGTACCTCAATTACCCCATAAGGTCCCTTACATTCAGGATCCAACCCGGCTCGATTCCGCTCATGATTCTCGACCAAAACACAATCTCCTACCGAAAATCCAGTCACATCCGCCTTATTTTTATCGAATCTTACTTTATCAAGCCGTGCACCACCCCTCACCAATTTGTCAGCCTGCTCCCCAATACCTCAAATTATCAAACTTATCTCAACCTCACGATCGTCAACAGTTAACAAATCCAGTGGCCTAGCTACTCCAACTATTAACAATTCTAATGGACCTGCCCCAGTCACCCTACGAATCGCGCCATTTATAGCAAGTTGGACATCATCCAACGCACCCTGCCATGACCCACTTGGACCAACTTCTACAACAGTCAACACATTTTTGAGGGCGCTCACAACTCCTTCCACTCGGCCACCAGCGCGACAAGAACCGGCTGCTATCAAACGCAATTGGATATTGCGATTATTACAAAAATCATCAAACCCTTCATTCGCGAAACACCGACCCCGGTCTGCTATTATTCGCACAGGCGCCTAGGCGCGCCAAAGTGATATAGATGCTTTAAGTGCGCAAATGGCACTCTCACCGAGCTTTCCTGTGGCATCCACAAGAATTGTGCGCATAGGGATGCCGACCCTTGGTATAGGGTGCAGCTCGACTTGCCGTTCACCACCACTTGACTTAGCCACTTTACAAGTCACACAATTCTGAACAATTCTTCTAACATACCCCGCCATATTAGGAAACCAACAATGTTGGCATACCCTCTCTAAGGTTCCATCCCACCCCAAGCGAACAATCGACTCATGGACACGACCCATCACCGATCAACGGAAAGCCCCAGCTAGGTACTATTGGCAACCAAATGTCACGGCCATTTCCCCGATTCCCTCCATACAGCACATCCGATCGTAACTCACAAATTTTACAGCTCTCCAAATCAAGATCATCGTTTTCAAGTTCATGAATAACTCCATTGCACTCAGGGTCCAGTCGTTGCTCCGCTTGTAACCAGTTTGCAGATAACTCGGTAATATTGACGCGCTCTTGCTCTCTATGGTTTACTTTTTCTAAAACGTTGGGTTTATTGACCGAGCTGCCAGTCAAACTGACAATGCCATTTATCCTCCTTCCACCAAGCTCAGACGCAACACAATGTTTGATGAGAGAGCATTCGTCACCAGAATCACAACAATATAGATACGACTCACAAGTGTTCATCAGCTACCGCTGGGACTGCTAACATATCAAACTTCCACACGCCTCCCGCCACTCGCCGCCGCTGCAGGCGCCGCTCCGAACCGCTCGCGACTACTGCCGCGCCAGCTTCTCCGTTGTTGCCACGTGGTTGCCACGTGGACACCTCGCTGCCAAATGTCCGGCGCTGCCGCACCCGAAACAGACCAAGTCCGACCGTGGCCTCGGCCCCGCAGAGCCCGACGCCGAAGTGACAGCACTGGCTGCCTTGCCTTTCACCTCGCCCTTGGAACGGCAATCGGACGGTCGGCGACCCATTTAACTGCAGCTGTGAAACCACACCGTTGCCGACCGAAACTTCGATCGCGTGAAATCTGGATCTGCTGTTCTTATGCCTTATGTTCTCAATCTACCTTAGGCTCTCAATCTACCTTACCGATGCAAATCAAGGCACATAACGGTGCCATAATCTTGGAAAACCTTGATACAAACTGCCGAAAATATGACGCTAAACCGATGAAAGCCTAACGCTAAAACACCCCGTCCAATCTAAATTTCGTATTGCAAGTAATTAACAAGTAAAACATGTAAAAGAATTTCAAACAACATTCTGTGTGTTTTTTTTTTAACATTTTGGCTAAACGGTCAAACGTTTCTACACCTGCCCCTGCCCACACTCACAATGTTGTGATTGCTTTAGGTTGGTGTCACTCTAAATGTCAGTCCGTTGGACGTCAGTCTCTGACAGCTACTGGCGCCACCTGGGCAGTTTGATGTGGCAGTCCTGACCATTTAGTTGTCCTTAACAAATCGAGGTGCAACTGTTAAATAGTTGTTATAAAATCAAACCCCAATTAATTTACTGCTATTGGCAAATATTACTCAATTCTCTTTCCATAATAACCGGAAGCGAAACCAGCCCTTAATATCGGCTCGTGTTCCAGCAACTTTACGAACGCGCAATCCCTATCCAATCTGTGGGGTTGTCCACGACGTATGACGGCCAGACGAGTAACTACAAATTACCCCAAGTAAAACATCAACGTTAAGTTTGGTATTTGCCAGTGAAATAGGCCATCAATTGTATTTCTCATTGTCTCGCCACGCCGGCCTACGCAAATGGACCACGTGGCTCACCGTGTTGTGTTGGCATACGGGCACGTGGACTGACAAAAGTTTCGACCCCTGCGACTTCCCCTGTAGGCCCCCATATTCCTTCTGTTGGAAGGCATGATGGCCTCCCCCTGTAACAGGATCCCCCCTGCGGCCGATCTCAGGTGCGGCCGCTCGAGAGACTCGTCTCAACGCCAGGATCCAGAGGCACCCCTGGAGCCCGGACGCGAGCGAGACCCGTTCCTCGAGCCCGGCCTCCTGCGGAGCTGACCACGCTGTAGTGGAGTCCGCCTAGCAATCCAGCTGAGGCGGGACGGTCCCTCACTACCCCCAATTATTCCTCTTACCTGCATTTCTTTTCGTTAAATAAATACAATTTACTTTGCATTCCACGGGTTCACCCAAGAACCAGAACGTTCCAGGGTTCAGTTAGGAACCAGTATGTTACCCGCCCGGCACCCAAACTGGGAGGCCGGAACACAACTACACTCAACTAAAGGACCCCGGGACCGACACCTCTTTATAACTGGAAGAACCCAACCATCGTCGTCGGCTCAGGGATCCGGGACTCCCCACAGTCCCTGGCGCCCCTTAAGTATTAGCAACTAGAACAGTGACCAAAAATTATGAAGTTGACTTGATAGACGTTTGTCAGAGACCGATCAAAGTCACACTATCGTAAAGTCGTATACCATACAATTTACCCGAATAATAAAATGGAAACTGCTCACCGGAGTGACGTAAAATTCCAGACCCACTCACTATTCTTTGACCTGGCTGACCGCAGAACTGTTGCTCGCCTTTCTGCTGCTCCGCTCAGGGCAGTTAGACGCGTAGTGTCCTTGTCCATGACAACGCAAGCAAGTGATCCCGTTCACTTGGTTAATCGCCGCACTATGACTGCCACTTGTGATCTTCGGATTAGTTAGAACAATCTTCATGTACCTTAATGTCTTTCCATCGCGTACAGAAGCACACACATTATCACTACACTGTTTTCTCCACGTGGGCTGACTGAGTTACATACCACTTCTGATGTCGGAGAATTAACTATTTAATTAAACCTTATAATTTGAGCAGCGGGTTCAAGGTACCGATCTTAACTACACTCCAGCATTAACACACCGCACCGCAACCACTGTTTCTATCATAATGCGCGATCCACCGCGATCGCGCTCCTTTTATAAGTTTTAGCCGAACGTCAAGATGGCGCCTCGACCCCGCTCGAGGACTACCCTCCGCTCTGACAATGTAAAATAATATAAAGTCTTCTTTTAAAAAGATGACAAACTAAATTGAATAGAAAAATCTAACAAATTAAACTAATTAAAATTAAGATTTAACAAAGTATTTTCTAGGCTAATTGATATCGTCTATATGTAACCAGCAATCATCTCCATTTTGACTATTTCCTCCGACATATATATATATATAATATAAATAAAGATTTATACATAATTATATATATATATATAGTATATATAATATATTATATATATATATATAGTATATATAATATATTATATATATGAAGATGACAAAGCTATAAAATCAAGTGCGGAGTTTCTGCAGATAATATTTCCTATCTATACTTACAAATAAATAAAATTAGAGTGTCTGTTTGTAATAATTGAATAACCACTTTTTACTAAATGTGTAAGTATATATACACAGTACATAGACCAAAAAACCTTTTTTTTTTAAATTTTTATCTGTCTGTTTGTCTTGCTAATCTCTGGAACGGCTGGGCGGATTTTGACGGGACTTTCACTGATAGGTAGCTGATGATATAAGGAGTAACTTAGTCTTTTTTTACTATCTTCACCCCGCGGCGTCACCCGTGGGTAACATCGCACCCGTGCGAAGCCGGAACGGCCGCTAGTGTATTATAAATCCGTCACCTTTGGCTAAGGATGAGTTAATCATGAAGTCATCAACTCCAAATGTGCGAAAAGGATGCTATCAAAATATGACATTCGTTCCATTGTCTACATATCTATCGATCAGCCATTACCACTAACAGCTAAACACCTGCTTTCCGAACCGGTGGTAGTTTCAGCATGAATATGCGTGGACGCAAGGGTTGACAAAAGAGCTTGATGGACTGTAAGAATGTGGAATTGTTTAAGAAAGATGTGAATGTAGATATGACGACCGTGGCGTGTAAGGAGACTACCACGTAGCGTGGGTAGATGATATTGGTAATTTTAAAACTGACTATTTATAAGAGTTTTCCGATAAACCTACGTAAATAAAGTTCCTTTTGAGTTTATAAGCTGAGATGTGTACAAGACTCTTTACATAGATCCTGTGGAGAGCATCATCAAATATACATTTGGGTATATTAAGCGAGTGCGGGGAAGCGCGACACCCTTGAATATGTATGAAGCGACCAGCGTGGAATGCTAGTGACGGATTTTAGGACGCCTGCCTTGTTCGGTGGCACTTTGTGTGGGTTTTAAATGTCCTCCTTCTGGGTTGTGGGCACTACGACTAAATTAATCAAGCTAACCATTTGGATTTTACATCGTTCTAACACTCACTGCGTTAGTTACTCATAAATATGCATTTTCCCAATCTCATTATGGTCTTCGAAATTTAATATACACTATTATTATTTAAATCCCGAACGTTTCGAATGCTTTGCAGTAGTCATGATCACGGGTGAGACTAGATGACAAGTGTTGTAGAGGATGGTTGGCAATAAAGATGGCAACCTCTTTGAAAGCAGTGTAATATACCGTGGCGCTAGCGTAGAGCTCTATTTTGACTTGCCTGGTTTATGTCGTGTATGAAAACGAATGGAGCGCTACGGACGTATTTTTCGCTGCTGCCAAAGGAGGCCTTATTGTATTGAAAAATATAATTTTCGTTGTCCTCCACAGGTATCTTCAATAGTACAAAGAAACAGTTTAATCTACCGCCTATAATTTTGTTCTATTAAGATTTATAACGTTAAATATCTGTTAAAATGTGTTTAATTTCAATGTGTAATAATCGAAAACCTAAGAAATCATCTCATTAGGATCCCCAGTCACCAGACTAAACTAATTTGGCTAATTACTAGTATTTACCCCAAACCATTGTTGTCTGCATTCGCAGATCCATCGAGGGAGACTACTCGTAAACATTTGCGTCGGTGTGGACGTCCATGTTACCAATTCTTAATATTAAACTTACTAATACACTATTACTACTCAGTCCATAAATGCCCCAATGCGGAGGTGGGCCTCCTCCATTACATGGAGAGTAATTAGCCCACTGTGCCATACTGGCCAGACGGGTTAGCACAGGGTTAATCAGGGTTTCGTTTCAAGTTTTCTTTCTCTTGCGGCTAAGTTTTATGCCATTTCCTTTTGTCAAGGTCAAATGCCATATCCTTTTGTCGTCACTTACGATCTCAGGATGGAGTGGGGTGGTGACACAGTGTATTCTAAATCCGTCACCGCACTGAGAAATCTAGAAATGAAAACTCTAAATCCGAACTAATAGACATTTTAACGCATTATTAATATAATTCTTTTATTTTCGTATACATCGGAATTTGGTGTCGTATTGAATTTGCGAAAATTCATGGCCTATGTATTCTACTGACCCTACCTACTAATCAGTCAGCAGTGTTGCACTTCAGTTATTTCTTAGTGGATTCAATCAGCAGTATAAAAAGTATAGTAGATTCGAAAGTTTGACATTGTCAATCATAATTGTTTCAATCATAATGGAAGATGGGTCGGGTGCTGGTGTGGGATGCAACCTGTTCAGACACACTGACCCCTTCCCGTCTACATGGAACCAACAACAGAGCTGGTGCGGCTTGTGAAGCGGCTGAAAAAGCTAAAGCATACAATTAAATACAGGGGTCTAGGCTCCAAATACGAATTTGTCCCATTCGGTGTCGAGACCCTTGGTCCGTGGGGTCCTAGCGCTATAAGCCTTTTTAAGGAAATAGCAAAGAGGTTAGTCGACAACACAGGAGACCGAAGAGCTGGTAGCTACCTCGGACAAAGAATCAGTCTAGCGATTCAAAGGGGAACGCTGCCAGTATCTTCGGAACCTTGCCTAAGGAGCCCCCTTTAAATAATATATTTAAGTTTTAGGTTAATTGGTATTTTTAGTCTTGTTTTTTTACTAAGTTAGTGTTTATTTTTGGCATACAAATGTGGACATCTGCACAAATCTGAGTTTGTACATTACAGAAGAAGGTTTTCGTTGTTGAATCGGTGGAAGACAAATATAAGTGGGTCATGCGGGTGTCTATACCTCTCTACGTCTTTGGGCCCGTCGTGTTTCTTTGCACAACTCTGTAAATGGAAGCGAATGGGGATCATTTTTTCCTATTTACCTTCAGACTTTTGACGTAGAAACTTTCAAGATACTCTTGTTTATATTTCGAAATGGAGACGGTCTTAGATTGCGAGTTTAAGTTTACATACTTCGGAGATGAGTGTTTTATTTAGCTGAATACTGGCAGACTAATAATATGTGTGTAGTATATCAATGGAACAACAAACATGGTAACTCCTGATTATCTATAATTGCGCGCGGCTTCGCCCGCGTGGGCTTCCAACCCGTGCATATTTTTTATGAACATAAAATCGGTCATTGTGACTAAACTATGATAGTTAGATATGTGCTCTCGCGGACTTTTTTGTAGATCTTTATAAGACCTACAAACCCGTAGTACATCATTTTGTTCTCTTGTCAATAGTTTTTGCAGCGCACGCATAAATAGGTTTTCGATTTTACACCTTGGTTTACAAAATCGCAATTTTCATACGGATCCCTAATTCTTTTGAAAATAAAATATAGCCTATAACCTTCCTCGATAAATTGACTATGTAACACTGAAAGATTTTTTGAAATCGGACCAGTAGTTCCTGAGATTAGCGCGTTCAAACAAACAAACAAACAAACAAACTCTGCAGCTTTATATATTAGTATAGAGTATAGATTAATATTAATAATTATAATAACTGAATTTATTTATATATATATTTTTAGGCTGTTTATAAACCCACTCAATATTAATAAATAAAATGTTTATGTGACGCAAATAATACAATACTATAATTTGAATCCCTATTAAGGAGCCTGCAAAAAATATTTAAAAAAATATGGTGACACGTAAAGTAAAAATTTAAACATCGCTCTTATAAATAAACTCTTAAACAATATTCTTTTTACGGTTTGTTGAAAGCAAAGCGCTATTCATTTTCGTTGCGCCACTTTCCAAAAGAAATCAGTACCATCCCTTTGATCAGTGCAGCATCAAATAATTGTTTGGGTATACATCATTTACAATTCTTTTATAAGACTTCCCTTGAGAAGTAGGATTTACGTAATCCAATCAACCAGTCCACTGTTTAGGAGGCTTTAGGATAATAATTCTGGATAATGAATGCGCACATTCTGTACCACTCCAAACATCGTTTAAACGGCTACAATGAATTCAATTAGCTGAGTAAACAGGGGTCTTTTTGTACCCTGTCGGCCTTTTATGCTACACTCAAATTTTGTTTACAGACGACTCACCAGGGAGCTTGGAGGATGTGCCGAGCGGAGATTAAAATGTCTGCCTAGAAGTGCTTGGAGGACAGAACTTAGACATATACAGTACCTATATAATTGCACATAAATCGGCTAAGACATTTTTCCATGAATTAGGTACTTACGCAAATTATCGCTTCTTAATCTTTATTCTTAACTAGCTGACCCGGCGAACTTTGTTCCGCATTATATATATTTTAAACAAAAAGAAAGTTGGACATAGGATACCTGAGATTTTTATCCCGTCCGTATAAAACCTACTTTAACAAAACGCAACTGACAGCGAAACGTTATGTTGTCTATAGTTTAATATGGTCGAAAATTTCACAATTAGAAATTTTGAATTCGACTTGTTTATATTGTTGTAATTCACATAATATCTTTATAACTTGTAGCCTGTGTTATTCTGATGTATACGCTATATTATTGTAAAGTTTCATTAAAATCCATTAATTAGTTTTTCCCAGTAGTTTTTACGTGAAAGAGTAAAAAACATCCATCCATACTTATAAACTTTCACGTTAATAATATTAGTAAGATCTTATTGTTTTAGTTACATTAATATAATCTTAACTCCTTCCTTGTAGTAAAATAAAGGACCTTTTAATTTCTTACAGCCTAGCGTTACAAGTCAATTTAGATCTACTAAATTACAATATTTTGAATTAACTCTGTAATTAAGAGACCTAGAAAGCCTATTTTTCTTTATCATTAGCTGATAGCATAAAATCTGATAACATGAAATCCGCAGTTTTACAGATGCCTAAATAATATTAGAACACATTTATTTTCTTGTTCGGTTGTTGGCCTTCATTGTTAAATAAAACTTCACAGTTTAGCTAAGAGGTAGCTCGTCTCTTTGTAAGAAAGCAATTGTTAAAGTACCTCCTAAAATATGCGAATTGTTGAAACCCTATTAAGTAGGTTGGTATATTGACAACAAACAACGAGACGCTTGTTTCTTAGCTAGAGACTCGGAGTCTAAGTGTGATTTGTGTCCGTGTACCTACTACATGTTTGTGAATAGTCTCCTGATATATAAAAACCTGTGTGAGGTAGTCTTCTGTTAAATAAATAAAGGTTTATTATTAATGTACACATATTTCCATATACAAAAATAATCACATAATCCTATAAATATCTCAACTAGGGGCGCGTCAAACTGTTCAAAACTTCGGGTCTGTTCGAATACACGTTGCGTGTTTCAGTGGAACAGACAGAAATCCCAACAAAACTTTGCTTGTGAAATGTTTAGGAATGTTTCTGTGAGTGAATAATATTTTATACTCAAAGTAGACTTTCTCTGACACTGTCTGTCCGTCTGATTTATGTGACTTATAGGCATAAACAAAGTGTCAACTTGTAAAGTGTATTGAAAACAAGTTTCTCCAAAAACAGAGACCATATTAAGTACACTTGTTTATTCACTAACTACGAAAGGTATAGAAAAATAAGCATAACTACATTTTAATACACAATTCCAAAAACACGACTGAAATGGTAGCATACCCCCCATACAAAATCTTACAAAATTATTTGGCAGAATTCCGGAACTGGAGTAAAACATGTGGGAACTATAATCATTCACAAAAACAAACCCAAAAACAGATTGACTTACTATAAACAGGAGTGAACATCATGAACTTTATAGATTAATTTCATAAAGAAAACAAAGTCCTAACACCGCCCTTGAATTTATTCCGGAGCTTATACATTTGTAATAATTACATACCTCGCCTTTTGTTAATATTAATTAATATATTGCTTCTTAACATTCAATTTCTTTAACAACCTTCTGCATACCCCACGAGTTCGGAAGTTAGGAAAAGAAGTTATGGTTAAAACTTTCCAGGAAATGAAACCAAATGCGGAAGACATACTGGCGCAATACGTCCTCTAAACGCAAACAAACAAGCGAGAGCGACTCCGCAATCCCCCACAACCCTTCGTAAAACTCACAGAAGTTTCTCACGCCTTTGACAACTTACCGAGCATACCTGGAAGGTGCGAAAAGTCTGAAACTTTGCAAACGGTGTGCATTAACCTTATTATTTTAACATCTCCCACAATGTGAAGATAATGAAATTGGAGGACACTCATCACTACATCAATGGGTGGAAAGTGAGAGATTTTATTCAAATTAATAATCTTAGAATAGTTGAAGGACATTGAAGTTCAGTTAAAAAAGAGCCTCCGAAAATGTTTACATTTACTTTCTTAAGATTACATGATTGTATGACACGACAAAATTGGTTAAACTCTACTTCATCTTTGTAAACTCCTATGACATTTCATGAACTATTAGGACAACTTTCTCTAAATGGTAGGACAACTAACCACAAGATAAATCTCCGCCTCACATCCGAACGCCACGCGACGTTTAGCCTAAGGCTCGTATTAACTGCTCTCTATAAATATTGTGAACACGGGTTGTCATCAGGTAGCTAGTAGGACTAGGAACGGACTGCACGCGAGCCCCGGGGCATTCGGAGTTAATTCGCTGACATGCGGCGCATGATTGCTAAGATCATATGCCATTTTTAAGTGCCAGAAGTGATCGAAGATTACAAATAGTTTATGGAGAGGTACCTTTTCGACCCGGGAAATGAGCTATAAGTGAAACACAATATTATATTAATAAGCGACAAGATGTTGATTAACGACGACCAAATACTAAAATGCCACCGTCTGTATCATGTCTACTATTACTCTGCCCATACATGATCCACTGCTGAGTCGGGCCTCCTCCAGTTACATGGAGGGTAATAAGCTTACCTATTGTGCCATGCTGACCCCTGCAAGACGGGTTAGCACAAAGTGTCGTATCAAGTTTTCCTTCTCTTGTGGCTACGAAAACATAGCCACAAGAGAATTTGTCATTTCCTTTTGTTGGCTCATAGGACAACCTCAGGATGGAATGAAATTGTGACATGTTATCTAAATCTGACACCACACGATCTGTGTCATAGGTATAGAATTAGAATAGAATGGAAACAGTACTCAACAGTACGTCGACGCGCATTGAAGATGCATACGTCATGTGGGGGTCTTACCATGAATGGTTTGTAAAGGAAGAGAAGGGATCCATCATCATTTTGGAGCCTAATGCTAAATAATGGTAGTCTATGTTGGTAGTGCACAAGGAGGCTGGTCATAGCCGTTATACAGGAATGAAATGAAGTTCGGAATGGAAGAAAATTAAGTATATTTCTGATTTAGCTGCAGAAGTACAATGCGCTTTGATAAATCAACAACAACCTACGGGCCGCTGCCTCCTGGAAATAACTATATCAATATGTTTAAATGTTTGACGTGGGAGTATTAGGTTGTCAGTAAATCTGCGGTTATCCAGCGGATAGTTACTGCTGACACGCGACCCCGAGGCGGAATAGTGGTAGCCACTTTTGAAATAGAAAAGGACGCTTGAAATGTCATATTTACTGACCACAGTGCTATAAAAAGTCTGGTCAACAAGTTCAAAAACGTGAAAAATAAACGTCCTAAAAATTGCAATTGTTAATAAAATAAGATTGTTAATAATAATTGCAATTTTATACCTGCACCAAAATCTAGAGACGATTCCGAACCCGATGAGCTATCGCTAATATTTTTAGGACCTTTATCTAACTGTTCACGTTTTATAACTTGTTGACTGGACTAATATATCATATCCGTGTAGTGATAAAGAATACATAGTGTTACCACCCTACTCTATCTTAAGGGTGTCGTAAAAGCCGACAAAAGGAAACGATAGGCCGAAATCCTAGCCGCGGAACCTTGATATGAAATCCTTTGCCAACCAGTCTGGCCAGCGTGGCACAGTAGGCTAATTACCCTCCTTGTAATGGAAGGAGGCCCGACTAAGCTTCTTTTATGGTCTAAGTAGTAGTAGTATAAAATTCATAATGCATTTGCGATCATTAATGTTGGTCAAATGTTGTGCAAAAGAAAATAGTGTTTTGTGGATTTCCAAAACAGTCCAGTGTTAAGTCATCGAGTCACTATCAGATTATTGTTAGTTGAACTATATCGAACTGTTAAAATGCATGCAGTCTGTGTGAGACAGCAGGCGGTGGCAGGTGCCTAACGGCAGCTTTAGAAAAATAACTAGGTATCCGCCGTCATTGGGAGCCGTCGCGTACATGCTACGTGTTTCTGATGCTGACGCACATACTGACAATGAAAGTAATAAACAAATTAAATTAAATTATACATTTTATATATGTAGTATTTTACTTTATTTACAATTACAATTAAGTAAGTAGTTAATACTTTATTGCTGACGGGGAAAAACACGAATTAAAGTTAGATTTTAATACGAGTATGTGGCAAAATAAAGATCAAAAATCTGTTTATTCATGTTGGCTCATCTGAGCTCTTTTGACACGTCGATATACATTTTACATTTACTACTTACCAGCGGTTTGGAACGCTGCTCCACAGAGAAGCTGGCAAGAAACTTTGTAGCAGCTTTTTTTGTATCGCCATTTTTGTATAAAAAGGCTGATAGGCGCCGTCCTATTGCCATCGCACGTGCGATGTCGCGATGCGATTTTATCGTGCCAAGAAACCGATGGCGCGATGAGTAAACGTTTGTCCTATTACGGTCGTGCGATGATTAATAATGATATTGTAAGTTTTATCAATCAATAATAATATTCAATCAATCAATCAATCAATCAATCATTTATTGCGTACAATGTAGGTACATTATAACAGATATTACAGACTATTACAGGTACTATTGTAAGTTTTATTAAAATATTTTTACTTCTTCTTATTTTATGCAAATTCATTGCAATAATAGCCCAGTCTTTGTCATTTTTAAGCCTGTTTTTATAGTCTTCACTCCATTTATTCCAAACAATGGGATGAGCACGCATTTTATTAATTAATTTCTCTTCAAATATCATCTTACGAATCGAACTATAAAACATTTAGTAGATATCAGAATATTTGAACACACGGTCGTGCGATCAATACGATGCGTTTAAACAATTTGGTCGCATCGCATGATCGGACGACCTTCAATAGGACATTCAGTGGAAATCAGTATGTTTGATCGCACGGTCACAAGATCATTTTTGTCGGACGGACGCATCATCGCGCGAGCGATGGTATATAGGACGGCGCCATAGATTTGTGAGAGCAAGCTAAATCAATGTTCACAAAGGGCCAAACATTTGCAGTAGTAAGCGGGTGCTATTCTACTATCTGTGAAAAGACAACAATCGATCCGAGTAAATACTGGTACCGGTGGCGACCTCAATGAAATTTGGAAAAAAGGCAAGGAGATTATGTTAGTGATTTATTCAAAATGTTGGTCAACCAGTCCTTCCGTGTGTAGTTGTACCCGGTGGCGCTTTTCCGCCATCGGTCGGGCGGACAGTTTGACAAGCGTGTTTTTCACGGCAGTTAGTCGAGCACATATACATACATTTGCAGGCAATAGCAGTCGACTAGCTACAGTAGTCTCTAAAACGTTTCGCTGTTCTATTTTTAACAAGTTCAAAAAAATTACTTAAACCAGAATCAAGTAAACAACCTGCACTTAAAGGACCGACTGCTAGTCAAAAGTTTCTTTCTTTCATTCCTACACAGGGTTTACACCCTTTTGTTACCAAACCCCCCAAAACTATAACGGAATTATCGGTAGTACTACTGATATATACTGTGTACAACATTTTGGGACAAACAAAGCAAAAATATTTGTATTCGATTTTTGGTCAGACGGTTGACGGAAGATGAGAAATAACAATAGAATACTTATGGGATATCCTAGAACTCAAATTACTAAACATGTAAATATATTTAATCAAGTTGGCTCGTTAGAGCACTTTTGAAAAGAAAAAAAAATTAAGCATGTTTCTTTTATATTCGGGATAGATTTGTAAGTATATCACGCTACTGAAGCCGAACAGTCTTAATGAATTTCACAAATATGACATATTCAGTGTTAAATTGTCGTTTAAAATGTGTTCAGTATTGGGAATGAGCTTTAGACGTTTGTGGCGATGCTACGGGCAGTAACTAGTATTATATATAGTCCAATTTATCCTGTGAGGAGAAAATACGTGAATTTCGTGTAAAGTTCTCTTAAAAATACATAATCTATTTGTAAGGCCAACTTGCTTTAGAAGAAGCACAAGATACCTTCGGCCATAGAACGAGCGAAAGAATTTATGAGCGGCCGACAGTAACTGCAGCCCGAATCGGCGCCAGTATAGGAACCGCCTTATTTATTCGTCTGGTTGCGGAGAGGCATGGCGCACTCAGCTTTTGGCAAAGGGGAAACTAAAGGTTTGGTAGTTATGAATTCGTATTTTAATCTTAACCCATCGCATCGCAAAGGGTCATTCCAGCCGTAGGAAATAATGTAGCTGGCAACGCTATCCGTCAGAGAACATATCTTATAGTTAATGAAGTTGCTCCCGCTTGCCTGAGATACCCAACTTGGGGAGGGTCTCCTTACAGAATGCTGTCAAATAACATCACCCTTGGGTGATGTGTTCCTGGGTGTGATTTAGATCTCACTCAGGAGAAGAATGATGTTGGCATCTAAAGGAATTCACTTTACCTCAGCTGCCAGCATCACGCTTTCACTTCTTCATCACACCTCCGGTGTCATAAACGTCATTACCGACCCTAGTGGTACTACTTCTCAGTCCATAAATAAGTATCCTTGGATAAGTAAGTAAGTATCCTTGGATAAGTAAGTAAGTATCCTTGGACATTTCACACAACGCCATCTCGTCCCAAGCTAAGCAACTTAATGCTTGTGTTATGGTAACGAGATGGATGATAAACTACTTATATTTTTTTTTGTAAATACATACATAGTTATTATAGATAGAAATGACACCCAGACTCCGAGCCAGTGCCTCTGGTTTAGACAAAGACACTTGCCCGACCCCGGAATCGAACCAGGGACCCGTTGATCCAAAGGCGGCACATCTAACCACTAGACCAACGAGGCAGTCATGTCATAAATGACTCACTGTTGAGCTTCCTCTCATTACATGGGGGGGGACGGAATTGTCCTCTCATTATTATATTATACAAAATGTCACCAACCCATACCATTCTGAGGGTGTCGTAAGACTCCTAGCCACAAGAGGAGGAAACCTTGATACAAACCCAGTGGCTATTTCCCTCCATAAATTTGGAGGCCCGACTCAGTAGTGGGTCATCTTAGTCCTTTTTATTGCTAATCCGCGAGGGGTGGCTGCTAGCCTTCTAGGCTGTTTAACTTGCGTTAGAGATGTTTCACAGGTTTTATTTTAGTTGTTTTTCTCTAATGTTTATCATGTTTTTAGAATGTAAATGTGAGAAAAAGAGTAAAACCATCACTTTGCATGTCACCCTATATTATTCTGTGGAGATAGTGGCTTCAAACACCCAGGAAACAAGTAGTGATGCTTGAGCTGTTTAACGATGGTAGTATTTTATTGGCGCCCCACAATGGCCAGGGCCGGCGCCAGTAGCAACAGCCTTATTTATACGTCTGCCGCTTTATAGCGCCCTGTTTGATAGGTTCCGGCAATCTTGCGATTTGTGGTCTCGTGTTGGCAAGGATTTTATACCTATGTTTTCGTTTATTTATTTATATTGGCTTGCCGTGTATAATAAAACACGTGATCGATTTGAAAAGGAATGTGTATTTGACATATTATTGGAAGAATGAGACAAACATACAACCTCTCTCTTGCACACTAGATGGCGGTATTGGATGTAACACCTTCTCTTGCGGCTAGGTTTTTGGCCTTGTCATTTGCTTTTAGCGGCACTTACAAAACCCTCAGAATGGAATGGGGTGGTGACATTATATAGCCTAAATCTAAAATTTAGGTAAGTTTCCTTGGGTGGACCGGGAGCACATTACCATCTTCTCGTTCCCGCGGGCTTGCACAAAAACAATCTATATATACATACCTGAAAGATGTTCCGCTAGACTTCACTCGCCAATAACGAAAGTAACATCCTATTACCTAATTGCACGTAGTAACATCACTCCCGCTAAATAATTAAGATCTTTTTTCCTAAGAAATTGGCAGATTCAGTATTCAGGGTTTCTGTCGAATATTTCGGTGGACCACGGCTATTTATTATTGGTTTCTTCGTACCAATGATTTTCCTTATTCGTTCCGTTGCCCAAGCAGCATACTTGAATACCTTTTCACGTCCAATACTGTATTACAAGACGAAATTACATAATTCTCCGGCCTTGCTTCAAGTAGCTTAACTCGCCTTCCTGCGGATAAAATACAGAAACTTAGGTAGTTAATACGAAACTGGGATCGCCAGGATTTCGTGATTTACCTAGAGTAGTTAGGGCGTTATTGATCCGGTTTCTCTAAAAATATATACAAGTTTTTTTTTACATCAATATGTTTCTTGTCCGAGTGGTGACGGATTTTGAAAAAGTCACCAACCCATCCCATTCTGAGGGCATCGTACTACAGGAACGCAAGAGGCAGACTACCTAGTCGAAAGAGAAGGGAAACTTGATATAAACCCTGCGCTAACCCGTCTTGTCCTTTGAGACAGCCCGACCCATTACTGGGTCGTTTAGGGCCGAAATTGATGAATATTTTGAATTCAAATACCCTATCCCTTATCTACTCTATCCACATTGTCTTCGACGACGCTAAGGAGGCTGTTGCTTCTCTTCCGTATTCTACTCACTATTGTGGCAGCTCTATTGCGCATAATTGAGTGAAACAATCAATTAGAGCTTATGCGAGCAAACCCCATATAAATCCATACAGAGATTTTAGTGGGTAACTGGAGTGAGCTTCTAACTTTGCCCCTGAAATCTCACACAAACCATTCCGTTTAAAAAGATCTTGACTATATCTTAATTCGGTTCGTGTGGTGACGGATTTGGAATACAACATGTCACCAACCCATACCATCCTGAGGGTGTCGTAAGAGGCGACTAAAGGAACGCAAGAGGCGGAGGAGATCACATAGCCGCGAAAGAAGGAAAACTTGAAAAAATCGCTTTTTATTTTTTTTGTTCGCCCGGGAAAAAATCCTATAAGGACTTCCTCGCCAGCCACGGGGATGGCCATCGAGGGGAGTGTGGGACTCTCCCCCATAGTGGGTGCTCCAACTCGCGTCCTGTTGCGGCATTGTGGGATCTGATGCAGAACCAGGCTAGAAAAAAAAAAGTTGGTTTTGAATTGCCAGCGTGGCACACTAGGCTAATTTCCCTCCTTGTGCTTAGAGGAGGTCAGACTCAGTGCTGAAATGATGATGATGATATTATGTTAATATTATAAATATTATGTTTATATTATGATATTATGTTAATATTATAGGTACTTTATATCTTAATAGCTACTTTCAAAAACATCTAATATCAAAAGTATAGGAAGTTTTCGGCTCTAGGACAAAGAGAATTAGGTAGTAGTCGACACATGTTTTAACTAAAGCCCTATTTGTGGCCACTCTTCTGAACTTCGGTCCTGTTTACAGTTAATAACGGTTAAAATTGTCTCCCGACTTCCGAGTTTGGTGTGCATATTTGCATTTCATTCGTCGTTGGGAACTCAGCTCTCAAAGTCATTTTCATTTTCGTTTTACGGATTACGTTGGCAGACTATCGTGGAATAACTTTTGGTAATTGATTCGAACCTATATTAAGTATTAAGCCGCTTATGGCTAGAGTAACTTGGCACAATATCTGACTAGATGGGCAGCTATACACATTAAAGACGACGTAGACGCGATCGTAAATGGAAAAAACCAAACACACCAACAATGGTGATAATACTATCTCGAAAACTATTCCCCAAGCCACAGTCTAATTAACAGTAATTGGCAAAATCAATTCCATTCACATAAATGTTGTGGCAAAGAATAATACAAAAACATCATCAAATACCAGGAAATCGGACCAACGAAATGAATGAAAGAGAGGAAAAAATAACAACATAACAATTAATAGCGGGAAACACTGAATAAATGAGACCCATCGGCATCTGATTGGCCACAATCAATCGGAGAAAACGTCCGAGAGGAGAAACGGGAAAAAAATTAATGACGGAATATCGGGAGAGATAAGGGAAAGCAATCAGTCTCTGGGAGGGGCCTTGTTGATATTGGGCGCAGCGTGACGGCGAAAGGGGAGGTATGACTTTTTCCCACAATTTATAGTAAGTTCTTTGTCATAGGAAGATTATTTTACACTTTAGTTTATGGTGCGTATTTTTATAATTTAGATTATTTTTTTCTTTTTACCCCGGAGTGGGTTCGGGATACTGATCACTCCATCGTAATACTTGCAACGCACGCAAAAATTAAATTTTAAAACTAACATAGAATCTAAATTTAACCGTTTAACATTTTAATCTAATATTATAATTTAACATTTAACATAAATTCAACTTTTAATTAGAACATTTAACATTAGGAAAATTCAACATTTAGGTAGTACATATTTCATCATTTGAAAGTTATTAGTGAATAATGGTTTAGCTTAGAATTAATATATTGTACAAAACAACAAGTCATTATCATTAAAAACTATAAACTCACACCAACCATACCGCTCGCGCCGCCAAAAATAAAACGACCTGAACGGAAATCTGCGCAGTAAATACTAAATATACACAATGAAAGATCTCAATAGTGACAGTGACAACAAAATCAATGTCGGTAAATTCATTCAGGATGATGCCACAGACATACTTACCTACACACAACATATGAAAGCCTATCAAAAACTATATAAGTAAATATGTTACCAGTAAAAAGCGAAAGTGGTAGAAACAACATACTGCATAACATACGTTCACTGGCCCGTAAGAGACTGACCTATATTTGCTCGCTCACCTTAATCCTGACGAATCCCTTTTACCGCCTTTAATAGCGAAACGGCCCGAAAGTAGACACACGTCACATGACATAACTTTAAGGGATAATCCCAATAATAAAGCCATCAATATAGACGGTAAAAACGGCTTGCCTGCCACACGCATCATGCAATATTCGAATTCTTGGTCTAGAAATTGTAAACGGGGTCTGTGGATTACAGTTCCCTGATACGATTCCGAGGTCAGGTAAGTGTGTGTTTATAAGTCAGAGGTCTTTGTTCTAGATGTGTGTAGTTTGCAAAGTAGATTTTATGTTTCTGCTCTTTTTAGTACCTACTAAGGTCATAGCCAAATCATTTTCTTCTTATCTTATGGTCTAATACCCTTTTGCCCGTGTGGTGATGGCTATAAAGATAGAAAGATAACACTTAATGCACTTTTGCGACATAAACATAGCTTACAGGAGAAATTATATAAAACACATACAATTGGCGGCCTTATCAGTAAAAAGCAATCTCTTCCAAGCACCATCCCATACCATCCTGAGGGTGTCGTAAGAACGGACTAAAGGAATGACACGGCAAAAACCTAACCGCAAAAGAAGGAAAACTTGAAACAAAACCCGTCTGGCCAGTCTCGCATATTAGGTTAATTTTCCTCCTGTATTTGGGGGAGGCCTGACTCAGCAATGGGTCTTTATCGGGCTGTGATGTGAGATGCGAATACCCATTTATGTACTACATCCCTAAGGATAGGAGGTGGTATCACTACACTACACTACTGTCGTGTTTAGACATTTTACGGGATAAGATGACGAGGTCCTGGTTTCCAAGGTAAACTGGATACAAATTGTCTGAAAATATTACTTTATGTATATGTATAGAATAGCAGTTTTATGGATAGAGCACGATATATTGCGTGTGACACGCAAAGGATTCTCATAAAGATGTAGGCACTATTGTGATTAAGGAGTCGACTCCTAGGAATAGTAGAATATCAAGATACTGTACCTGGCGCTCAGTCCGTGTCGTGACACCACCCCATTCCATCCTGCTGGTGTCGTAAGAGAAGACTAAAGGAAATAAAAAGGCTACATAGTAACAAGAGAAGGACATCTTGAATCAAAACCCTGTGCCAACCCGTCTGGCCAGCGTTTCAAAGTAGGCTTATTTCCCGCATGTAATTGGGTAGTCCCAACTCAGCAGTGGGTCTTATAAGGGCGGCGTTGGTGGTGGTGGCGACAACGGCAAAATATCGAAAAGTAACAAATAACGAGCTAAGCTAAGCTAATTTTTAGAGAGTGTGCATCCTCATAAATCTATAGACATTGACAGTTCAGCAGGCGACACTGCACATACCGAGTGTTTTTTACTCAACCTTAGAGTTTTGCCTAAAAGAACATGGATAACACACACTTACAGTATACTTGTACATATATTTTGTAACTACACTATTATACAAAATATACTTTTTCTACTTAATTATTGAAACATCCCGTTTGTTTATAGCGCCATCTTTTAAAAATAAAAGAACTACACGAATACAGCACTCGCATGGAACTACATCAACGAACCATATTACCAATACACAGTTTTGTTTCAAAATAGTTCTGAACAGTGTTTATAGATGGCACTGATATCTACGTTTCTTAAAAAATATTTGGGCCGCGTCTCTGTAGATTGTATGTGGAGGTAACAATGGACACAAATTGCATACTTATTTCGTTATTCCTTTACTGTTTACGTGTATATAGCTAGTTTAACTTTTATCCACTTTTAGGTATTTATTTTGAAACTAGAGTAAGTAAAAATAGTAAGTTAAATTACTAAGGGAGTGTTTTAGAACACGATAAACTTAATTGTAATCCCTACTAATACCACACCTCGCGTACTAATCCATTTATTACCCAAAAAATACACTTCAAAATATTACAGTTACGAAATGAAAAGATACTACGAGTAGCGTAAAGCAAAATAAATCACTACAATTGCTACAGTTACCAACAGAATATTAATGATCATGTTCCTGCTTAATACGGGTTAATAAAATCATCATAATTACATTAATTACCACACATGGAGGAAACACTAATTTACCAATTGTCACCTATACAAGGACGCAACCACGATACATAATAGAAGAATTCCTAGTTTGATAGATCAATACACGGCTACTTAAGACCTTTATCTCGTTCGCGTTAAGAATACACTGAGTGATCATTGTCCGCCGGTTTAGCCACGACCCGTAACCAACCAAATGAATAATTTGAAACGATCAACACATTCGAAGGTATGCTTTCGAACATACTACGTTCTTAACGCGAACCAACTATACAACCCATTTTATCTTGAGGGTGTCGTACGAAATTTGCTATCTGGCCTGCCTGGGTACTTTTACTTTTCTCGGAGATAAAATCTGCTTGGTCAACTTCCGACCGGCTCGGGAAAAGCTGGTGCGAAGCATGTGGGACTCGAGGTTCACCCATGTTGATGTGAGGGATGATCGCCCCCTACCCACTAAATACCCTCCGATGCACCGTTGCGTGCCTCCTCCCCTCTGGGTCCCAACTGCAGCTTCACGGGGTCAGTGAGCGCTGGAGGGAGCGGGCAGAACGGTGGCATTTAGCTGGCATGCAACCATTTGCCCCGAAGACGTTCGCCCTGCCCTGGGGTTTCCTCTTCAACAGGGTGAGGGAATTTCCCCACGAGGGGCTTCCACAAACATCGAACGTATCTATCCAATTCATATCGCCATCTCTTTCACTCGAATACGTATGAACAAAGATAGCGATATTACGTGACAGGTGTGCTTCGAACTCAAACCCAATATAAAACTCAATACATAATTGCGTAGGTTTTATCACAAAACTCTTACAAATCGTCATAAGTATAATTACCATTATTATCGTATGGCCCCTGTCCTACGCTAGGTGGTAGTCTCCTTAAACACCTATCAGTCGTCATATCTACATTCATACCTTTGTTGTAAGAATGAGGAATTGTTTAAGAACAATTCCTCATTCTTACAATCCATCCACCTCTTTCGATCTCCGACAACCCTTGCGTCCACCCACATTCATGCTGAAACTACCATCGGTTCGGAATGCTGCACTACAGAGAAAAGCCGGCAAGAAACTCTGTATTTGCTCTTTTCAAATTATTGGTCTTGTTTATAAAAAACACTAACCAGCATACTGTGAGCAAGTTCGCCAGATGAGAGAACACGCTACACGTTTACGCAATGTTCCTGCAGGTTTGGATTTTGCGAAGTTCGAGTTCCTGCTGATTGTGCATTGCCGTTGCCCTCCGCAACCCATCTTGTGGAACCACCGGTAATTATATGCCTAACCAGCTGTACGTTTTCACGGTACTGACTAAATGTAGTGACTGCCATAGTTAGTGGAATAGGAGACAGGACCGACAGCTTTACGGGACTTACGGACTTCCTTTCCTATTACGGACATTATGATGTAGGTACATTATGTGACACCCATCCAGCAGAGCCGGACGGTACTTTCCAAACATATCGCGTTACGCACAGTCCGCTAAGCTATTCCCGAGTGACATAAATTCGAAAACAGCGGGTGACGCCGCATACAGAAGCTAGTGCACCTCTAATGCATTAACCGTTTGTAATTCAATATGTGCTGCGCCCACGGTACATTATTAAAATGTATCGTTAAAAACAATTTGCTGCAAGGGTCACTCGACTCGAGCACAGAGTAACTCGAGTATGTCTTCGCATCCGGTCAATCCTCACTAACTAATAATGTTTTTTTATGAATAAAACGTCTGTTTGTAAATCGAAAGTTTTCAAAAATAAATGTATTTTAAATTCATCTTACATAATGCCACAGTTCAACACCAGAGGCAATAATTAAAAAAAGATCTCTAGTTTTAGTGGTTGGCTTATTTCTTTGTTCATTATCTTAAAAAACCTGCTGCCCTTTCTGCTAACTGTCAAATATTTAATTACACAAGATAAAACGGTCGACCTCTTTTTAAGCTATGATAAACATAGACCATACCCAATAATATACTTACTACGTGAAACGGGTAAAAAAAACCTAAATAGTCCGGGAGGAATTGGCGCACGAGTGCCAAAAAATGTTCCACCTCATTTTTTTTATGCGATCCTCTTCAAAATGCCCTACTGATGATATAAATGTGTTGCCAGGGGGCAACCCGGTTCCATTTTACTTAAACCGATTTTTTTTGTTCATGATAAGAATTTGTTATTTTAAAACCGGATTTTGTTTTTAATATTCTTTATTGAAATACAAATAAAAAGGTCCCGTGACTTTTCACGATAAAGTTAATATTTTTAGAGATATGATTTTTGAAATCCTTTCTTTATGACTAAAAGCCATAAAGAAAGGATAGTACTACTGATATAGATACTCACACAGAGATAATAAATATACAGTCAGTACAAAATAGGTTACCAAATAAACTGACCTAATCAGTGGAAATACCACTTGAAAGAACGTCTTCCGCAATCCCAAACCGGTACCATAGATCACTTTACTGCTCTAGGATGTTCAACCAAAACAAACCAGATGAGAGTCCTACCAGAACATACCCGGTGGCGGTCACTATACCGATGCATTATTCAATTAGACTGATAACACTTAAGATGATGACTCTAATAAAATTGTAATGTCTTGTTTCCGAGATGTAACGCGCCCACTCGGGTTGTTGATGCTGTACCCGATGGAGAGCTTTTGCATCAAGGAATTCAATTGAATTATTATTTATAAGCTGTTTTCTTGGTTACCTGGATGAGATTGGAAAATACACAGTATTTTAGTTGTAATACGTATTTAGTTTCATTTTTCACAAGAAAGAGTATCACTACATATGTATTATAAAACAAAGTCGCTGTCGTCTGTCCGTCCCTATGTATGCTTAAATCTTTTAAAACTACGCAACGGATTTTTTATTTTATTTTTTTATTTTATTTTATTTGGGGGGCTTGCGGCCGACAATAAGTAGATAAAAAGGAAAATACATTTCAATAAGCCATTATAAGCCTCCGCAATCAGTAATTTTGAAACGGTTTGTTGTTAATAGATAGTAATTCAAGAGGAAGGTTTATTTGTATAATGAATCCATAATATTTTAGAGAAACACTGATAAATTTAGGTGTTCATCTTTGCACCCGTGCAAAGCCGGGGCGGGTCGCTAGTTGTTTTATAAAATTTAGTGAGCGAATGGATTGATATGACTTAATTGATAATATACCTAATTTGCGACCCGTCCCGGCTTCGCACGGGTGCAATTATGCATCTATAAACCTTCCCCTTGAATCACTGTATCTATTAAAAAAAACCGCTTCAAAATCCGTTACGTAGTTTTAAAGATTTAAGCATACATAGCGACGGAGAGACGACAGCGACTATATTTTATTTTAAACTAGTGGCCCGCCCCGGCTTCGCCCGTGCAAAGCGGGTGTGGGTTATACATATAAACCTTCCTCTTGAATCACTCTATCTATTAAAAAAAAACGTATCAAAATCCGTTGCGTAGTTTTAAAGATTTAAGCATACATAGGGACGGACAGAAACAGCGACTTTGTTTTAAACTATGTAAAGACTAGCGACCCGCCCCGGCTTCGCACGGGTGTAATTATATTATACCTATAAACCTTCCTCTTGAATTACTCTATCTATTAAAAACCGCTTCAAAATCCGTTGCGTAGATAAAAAGATTTATGCATACATAGGGACGGACAGAAGAATGCGACTTTGTTTTATACTATGTAGTGACTATGTAGTGATAGTGATATTGTCATAGGTATAGGTAGTATAATATACTTAGGTAGGTGCTTATTTGTAAATTTGAAAACATTGCTACCATATCTAATTAGAATTCATAAAATGTTGCCATAACGTTTATGATATTGGTTTCGATGGGTAGTAAGTACAAATTTGATCGAACACAGATTTTTGTACATAACAACTAAAACTAACCTCATAGGCCTCAATAAAAACAGTCATTTAGAACTTATTTCTCAATTGCCAAGAATTAGTCATGGCGGCAAATGAAGACAACAGTTAATAAACGGGCCAAATCGCTTTTTATCACGTTCTTTTATAGCCCTTGTCTGCAAAACCAACAAACATGAATGGCGATTTACCAAGAAACCGGAGTAAATCTCTGCACGACAAATATTTTCTAGATTGAAGACGTAGTCTTGTAGTAGTTATAATCAGCGAAATTGGATGACACACTTCATGCGTAATACATCCAAAAGTTGAGATGTGTGCCTTAACCCGTCAGCCGCTGATGAGTAGGTCATTATTTTATCTGTTTATATTCTAATTTTAAATACACGTGGGAAAATAATGAAAATCTCTACAAGTACGTTGTTATGACCATTTTGTACTAACTATAACCTGTATCGCGGGGGCAGTTTACAAACATGTAATTCGCGGACACAAATAACACCCAAACTCAGCAAGTGCCTCTGGTTTAGAAAAAGTCACTTGCCAGCCCTCAAAATCGAACCCGGTACCCTTTGATCCAAAGGCGATACATCTAACCCCTAGACCAACGAGGCAGGCTGCATAATTCACTGCACAATAGCAGTAACCGCATGCAGGTAAATTTAGCCCCCTTACGCACTAGCGGTTGAACCGCGGAGGCGGCTAACCGCGTGGCCTACCGCTTTTCCAGTTTAATATGCAACCGCCTATGCGCACTAAACCGCCACAAAATTTCAACCGCCAGTGCGTACAAACATTAGATTAGCGGTTGCATATAACATTAGATGACCGGTAGTGCGTACGGGTATTTACGGTATCCTAGAACACAGCAAATACTGTGTCAAAACTTATAACTAATTTGTATAAAAAAGGTAGGGAGACGTGACGCGGAGGTTGAATTTTAAAAAGAAATTACAATTTTCAAACTAATTTGTGGTGCAATTCGATTGATAGAATTACAACAATTTTTCACAACGATAATTTTGTGTGAGACGCACTATACGAAAAATACAAACGTTTCTGTTATTATCAGTTATTTATTACAGTTGAGGTATGTACATAACTAAGGCATTAATTTCAGCTTGATGTATTCCATTGAGACTTTCCTGCGATTACCCAACTACAGTATACATAAACAACCGATGATGAATCAAAACAACATCAGTGACTCATAACCTAAGCGGTGTCGATGTAAATGATAATTCGACCTAGACAAGGACCGATAGTAGGTATATTTAATTTTATCAGTTCTACATAGTTAGACAATTTTCTCACTGTGAATTTGGAGGAGGCTCGACTCATGGGTATTTAAGAGTTGAAATGATGATGATGATCTAATGATTTTATTTTGAAAGTCCGTTTGTATTTTCTTAATGAATAATGGTATATTTTAGTGACGGATTTAGAATACATAGTCATAGTGTCTACACACCATTCCATCTTGAGGGCATCGTAAGAGCCGACAAAAGCTAATGACAAGACGGAAAACATTGATACGAAACCTCGTGCCAACTCGTCTAGCCAGCTAGTGGCTAACACAGTAGGCTAATAACCCTTCATGTAACTGGAGGAGGCCCGACTCAGCAATGGGTCATGTATGGGCTAAGTAGTAGTATTATATGTTGGATAGTGACGTTTCATGAAATGAATACCTACGTACTTTATACATATAATAATATATCCCTAGTGTGGAATTAAAGACTTGATAATAGCAAATGAATAATGTGTGGCTAATCCCAAATTGCTTATGGATAAAACACCTATAACATAAGTAATGCGGTGGTGCAACATATTCATGACGATAAAACTTACTCATAATTTCGTCGGAAAACATCCTTTGGCTAAGTTTCTCAACAATGCGACAAGTGCAGCCTAAAGTTGCACAATATTTCTTTACCGAAGAAAACGATTGTTCTTTTCGTAATATTATATTTGAAACCGTTTCTCTTTATTTAAGCTTATAACATTATATCAGTCTGAGTATTGTGGAATTAACAAAAAGTAGTGGTAAATAAGTAGGCTAATTACCCTTCATGTAACTGGAGGAGGCCCGACTCAGCAGTGAGCCATATATGGGCTGGGTAGTATTATACTATGTATTCGCTATATTTTTATTAAGTATTCGTTGTTTGATACTTCAAGTTCAAGTACTTTGCCTAATTCCAGAAAAGCCTACAAATTAAATTAAAATAACACACAACTCTTACCAAAACCCAATTTTAATGAACCCCAAAAAGACGCTCTTTGTCTGTGGTGATAATTGCCACCCCCTAGCGAAACCAATTTGTCTATTAATTAAAACAGTCGAAAAAATGTCAATGAGGGATCCTGGTATCCCGGCAACATCCAACGGTTAAGTGGCGGAGTTTAATAAACTGATTAATTAAGCGCGTGTTAGCCGCGCCGGGGCAAGTCGGAGGGCGCAGTGCCACATTCGCGCGCGAGCCGGCACCATGCTGCCACTGGCCCTCGGCCTACTGCTCGCGTGCGCAGGAGTACGAGCTCGACCTTTTAATATCACACACCTCATAGTCCCGCAAGTGGTCCCCCCCGGACAGCAGGAGGTGGATATCGAATGCCGGTACGACGCCAACTTCACTCTTCTCAGCTGGTTCAAAGGCCCCAACGAGTTCTTCCGATACCGACCAGGAGCCGCGCCTAGTACCAGAACATTTCCTATCCTCGGAGTCGGCACCGTGGAGCTAATGGCTTGTGGACCAACCGCCTGCAGGCTGCGGCTCGGAGCGTTGACTGAAGAGGCGACAGGGCTTTACCGTTGCGATATCGAGAGAGATGTTCCACCGTACAAGTTTGAGACACGGACTGCTCACATGGAGGTCCACGGACATGAGCACAGAAGACCGCTACTTGAGGGTTTGGCCGAAGAATACGGTGAAGGGGACACTATGCTCGCGCACTGCAGAGGAGCTCCTGACTCGGAGCTGCGCTGGTATATCAATGGTCAGGAGGTTCAAGACATGAGGGGCTCGCCGACGCTGAAGAGAAAAAGCAGCCGGTTCATATTCCTTGGGCTTCCACCAATGGTGACAGTGCAGTGTGCGGAGTTCAGATACGGGAAAATATACGGGTCTAAGGAAGTAAAGGCGCGATGGAACGAAGTGGGGCAGATGAGAAAGGACGACAATACGCCACATAAGAGCAGTGCGAATAATTTTATAGGAACTTCGATGTTAACATATGTGACTCTCCTATTGCTGAACTTTTACCACTAAATGTCCTGTTCTTCCGAATTTCAATAGATAAGTTCCTTTATTTTTAATTATAGTTAGATTAAATGGTTTACGAAATATGTATATATATATTTGAATATATTAAGCAAAACTTAGCCTAAAATGCCTATTACGTATTTTTGTTTCAAATAACTTTAAATATTACAGAGCTTGTGCGTTATTTGATTTTATTTAAAGAAAATGAATACCTATTATTTAATTCATGTTTATTATTAACCACATACCCATTTTAATTTTTAAACATATTGCTTTGTCATAAACAAAGACTGCTCTCCGGAGGCTAAAGCAACCTACGTTTTGTTTTTTCTGCCAGTTTATTATTTTCCCTTTTTCCGTCCTACGACCTTGGTTTATTTATTCACCACAAACATTCAAATCTTTCCTCTATAAAATATTATTAGGTAAGACATAAAGATAAGAGACAAAATATTAAGATTTTAGATTCTAATTCGTCAGAGTTAGAATAAATTTATATTGGCATGTATTTACACATGATTTACAGTGCCTGACACCAGAAACTAAAATAAATTCGTTCTCTCATTAAAAAGATAATTTTGTATTGTTCAAGATAAATCCATAATAAAATAATGCATTTATCTAAAAACGGGAAATTCAAAGGGGAAACGATCTTAGGAACTTTGCATAAAGGGACTCCTTTCAATAATATATTTTAAAGGTTTTTTGTTTTATGTTCATTGGTATTTTTAAGTATTTGAAAGTTGAATAAAGATATTTTATTGTTAGTCCAGGAGGAATTGGCGCACGAGTGTCGAAAACTATTCCACCTCAATTTTTATGATATACATGCATGTTGCCCGGGGCCAGGGCACCCCGGACCGGATTTTTTTTATATTCAACTAACGACCCGCCCCGGCTTAGCAGGGGAGCAATTATGCATGTATTAAACATATAAACCTTCCTCTTGAATCCCTTTATCTATTAAAAAAACCGGTTCAAAATCCGTTGCGTAGTTCCAAAGATTTAAGCATACATATTAAGGACGGACAGACGACAGCGATTTTGATTTATAATAAGTAGTGATATTGAAATACAAATAAAAAAGGTCCTATGACATTTCACGTTATAGTTAATATTTTTAGAGATATGAATTTTCAAAGGCCCGAAACTTTGCGATTTAAAAAAATAAGTTATTGATGTAAATAACGATTTCGAAAATAAAAAAATATTTGTACCTCTTTTTTAATTGTTAATTTCGCGCGCTCATAAGTATTTTACTGTACATTTCACTTACTGATAATCAAGAATTAATTATTTCTGCCGGCTTTTTAAATGTTTATAAATGTTTTAAAGAATTGTCCGTGTGGTGACGGATTTAGAATACTTAGTGTCACCACCTCATTCCACCCTGAGGGTGTCGTAAGAGCCGACAAAAGGAAATTACAAGGCAGATCACCTACATACATGACACAAACCCTGTGCCAACCCGTCTGGCCAGCGTGGCACAGTAGGCTAGTTACCCTCCGTGGATTTGGAAGAGGCCCGACTCAATAGTGGGTCATTTATGGGCTGAAACCATGGAGGGAACTCCTCCAAATCCATGGCCGAATCAATAGTGGGTCATTTATGGGCTGAAATCACGGAGGGAACTCCTCCCTAATCATAATCAATTCGTAATCAAAACAACAAAAATATCAGAAATTCTGAGTCAAACACAGAAAATAGTATGGCCAGCACAAAATAAATTTCGCCAAATAGTTATTTTCACAAAAAGTAGTTAAATTCTTGATTTTGGAAATTGTATTAAGAATCAAACTCCGTGTCCGTGACCAATTATTCTTAGTATACATTAGACTTTTTCCCGAAACCAGCATGGATACGTCTCCCTTAAGGGTGTTGATAAAGTTAAAATAAAATTTTAAATTGCACACAACATTAAGTAAAAGCCAAGATAAAATTTATATGGAGAATAATATACCTTTTTTTAAAATATGTGTGTTAGTGAAGGATTAAAGATGTAACACGTATTACATGCATTTTAAACACACCCTTAATTAAAAAGGCACAGCGCTTACTAATTATTTCATTGTATTAATGGATGGCAAAAATGTTCTCAATGTTGGCGATTACAATAATTCTTCTTCTCTTTGTTGAATGGCTTGTTGCATCTTTTGACATGATTCCGCCAAGCGTTTACAATTATTATAGAACCAAGGTTGACTTAGCGAGTTAAGCTCATCATCATCATCATTTCAGCCAAAAGACGTACACTGCTGGACATAGGCCTCCCCCAAGGATCTCCACAAAGGCCGGACGTGGGCCGCCCGCATCCACTGCTTTCCGGCGACCTTAACCAGGTTGTCGGTCCACCGTGTGGGAGACATAACAGCACTGCGCCTTCCGGAGACCGGAACGCGGTCGCCACTCGAGGCCCCACCGGGCGTCGGTCCTGCGAGCTATGCGCCCTGCCCACTGCCACATAAGTTTGGCAATCCGGTGGGCTATGTTAAGCTCGCCCACTGCTAATATTTGATATAGTGTACTTGATATTTAAGATGCCATAGCAAATTAAAAATATTGATATTATTTTAACTTTGCGCTTAGTACAAGAATATCACAAAGATAGTAGAATTTTATATTGCCAAGTTGGTAACAATCCAAATCCAATATGGCGTAACTAAAAAGCCCTCCTCCTGCCATAGTGACAGCGCATTGCGCAAAGCGGAGTCAAGTGTGCATGTTACGCATTTAAACATGTTAAAAAGTTTTTCTGAAATTTTAGTTTTATGTTATATACAGTGCCCAAATCGTTCAATAAGAACTGATATATTAAACTTTTCGCCGTCTTGATTAAGTGAATAACTTAGTTTAGATAAATTAGTGAATTTTATCGTTGCGCGTTTTATTAATTAAGGTTTTCACGAAGAAATCAACCATTCACAATGCCTAAAGGAAAGAAGAAAGGAAAATACGGTGAGATTTTATATTAATATGCGTGTGGTTAATTATTTATTTAGCGTTTTGGTTATGTCGAAGTCTTGGAAAATGAGATCACGCGGCGACCTTGTGGCCGCGGACTTTCCGCGGGCAATGTTGTGACGTCTGCGTATGTTGCTTTGCTCACGGTCGCTAAACTCATTCTTGAAGGCTAATAAGCACCATATGTTTCCTAATTTGACTTTTAAGCATAAATAAAATTGTCGTTTTCAAAAAGCCCCCGATCTCGCATCTGCTTCCTCAACCTCACTTTCACAGTTTCGTAATGTTGCGAAGTTGCCTTCGGCCACACATGTGACATTGCAATACGTGCATTCTTTGTGTCTGGTAAAAACACATGACATTAAACAACAATTGCTGTATTGACTGATAGTTTGACCTTGCTAAACCATCTAGATTTTTTTACATAATGTATTTTTACCTATTGCTTCCTCATGTACCTATGATACTCATAGATTTTGTTGACAATCTTAATTACGTCAATCCAGATCATAGACATGTTTGTTTTACTAATACTTTTTTTCTGAATTATGAGTTTAACACTGTGTGTTGATGAAGCTTAAACAAATAGAATAACCAATTTATTCCTACCCCTTAAAATGAATCTCATATTTGATATTATTTTACATAACATCTATTTCATTTTTATATCAGGTGTAAGACTACCATAACATTCACATTTTGTGACTTTTAAAAGTTTCTAATTTAAAAATCAAAGCAATTTTCAGTACTACTGCTCTGCCAATAAACAACTCACTGCTGAGTTGGGCCTCCTCCAACTACATGTAGGGTTGGAGCCTACTGTGCCACACTGGCCAAATTGGTTGGCATAGGGTTTCATATCAGGCGTGGTTCTGCATCAGATCCCACAATGCCGCAACAGGACGCGACTTGGAGCACCCCCGGGAGGTTTAGTGGGTAGGCCCCCACTATGGGGGAGAGTCCCACACTCCCCTCGCTGGCCATCCCCGTGGCCGGCGAGGAAGTCCATAAAGGATTTTACCGCGGACGCGAAAAAAAAAAAAGGTTTCATATCAAGTTTTCTTTCCTTGGCAGTGAGGTTTTCAGCTTTAACAATTCCCTTTATTAGCTCATATGACACCCCAGGATCGAATAGGCTGGCAACACCATATTTTATAAATCTGTCACCACACAGACTTTTTAGAACAATCAAAGCAAATTTACTTGAATCCCATAAAATAAATTCTGTCATAAGTAAATCTCTTCATAACTTCAGATGTTATGCTTCAAGTATTTCATGTTACATCTCTTTTATTGTGCACACAAATTAAATCTTAGACAAGTTACATTCAGAAGATGCAACAATTGAAATGTAGTATTGTAGTGTACTAGTGGCCCACCCTGGCTTCGCCCATGCAAAGCAGGGGTGGGTTATACATATAAACCTTCCTCTTGAATCACTATATCTATTAAAAAAACGTTGCAAAATCCATCGAGTAGTTTTAAAGATTAAGCATACATAGGGACGGACAGACGACAGCGACTTTGTTTTATACTATGTAGTGATAGTGATTATTGGTATAAATGTTTAATACAACCTAGCCACAAAAGCAGTGGGTTTATGAGCTGAAATGATAATGATATGAGCCCAGTGCTGAGTCAAAGTTGCCCTAGATAATTTATTGTTACTTTAAGTGTGGAATATTTCACCACTTATGAAACCTTTAAGATGGAAAGGAATGGTGAGTCATATTCTAAAGCAAAGCACCATGAGTGGTAAACATTTCACAGTAAGATCATACTAAATGTTATGCAATCTGTTTGATTGTAAGTGTTGACTATGGTAGTATACATATACTGATATAATGAAAGTTTGCCTGTTACCCCAGAACTACTGATTTTACTTTAATGATATATTTTTGGTGTGGAACGTATTCTACTGTTTTGTCATCAAACTATACATATTATAACAATACATGTTGTCAGACACTATTGTAGAAATTAAAAATTTTTGAAACTAGTTATGAAAATGTATGCTTACCTTTTTAACTATCAAACTGACCAATACTATGGATCTAAGCTATTATGTATGTTACATTCCTCACAGTCAAAGAGTAACTCTTACATAACTGTGATGTATTGGATGTTAGTGTTTGGTGTAGCTGACCCACTGCCCCAGTTAAGCATGCTTCGGTGAATTTTAACTGCTATATTGCTATAAAAGTGTATATGCATGTAGTTTTGGTCTTTATAGCTGTTAGGTTTCAGTACACAAGCAGAATATAAGCAGGTTTTCTTCATAGCAAAAATTGATCAGGAATTTAAACATTAGTTGACAATGTACAAAGGTCTTCTCACCCCTCAGTCTTACGTGAATCTGTGTGTACATTTGGTATAAACTCATTTAATATTCCCTATGAACTCGAAAATGACTGGAATACATAATTGTAAAAAAATATTTGGGGATTTTTTTTTTATAGCTATGTACCTATCTATATCTAAACAAATATTTTCGTAAAATTACCTGGCATGGTTAGCTTTACACATAATTACCATTTTATAACTTTCGAATGTAAATCAAATTACGATTTGTAACTCATTTCTGCAATTAGCATAAATTAAATTAGTAAAAAATACCTGGCGACTGTTGTATTAAAATCACGGCGAAATGTTAAGTATTTTTAAAGGATCGCTTATTGTTGTTTTATCCGTGTCTTCAGACGAATTAGGGTGTAATAATATCTTCTTTAATCTGAGTTTCCCACCTAGGCACAGTAAAACTCAAGATGTTTTCTGAGGCCCAGCGTCTTGACAAATTATAAATTCTGACACTTGCCCAAAGTAGCACAAAGGCAGCGTTACCGATGGAATTGAAAAATGTTATCCAAATCAAATATCGTTTAGATAAGAAATGTTAGAAAGTCATGTTCGTCGTTTAACGATCGTAAAGCATAGCCTAACGCGCCGTCCTATTGTCATCGCTCGTGCGATGAAACCGATCGCGCGATGAGATTTTTTTTGTCCTATTACGCTCGTGCGATGATGCGATGCGATTTCTTCGTACGATGAAACCGATCGCGCGAAGAAGATGAGGAACACGTTTGTCCTCGAGCGATTACTCTCGAAATGGCTCTTAGCAGAGATGCAAAGTTTCTGCTGCCCACCCTTTATCATTCTTAAGCCTGTTTTTATAATGTTCACTCCATTTATTCCAAACAACGGGATGAGCACGCACTTCATTAATTAAGTTTTCTTCAAACGTCATCTTACGAATCCACGCCGTCGAATAATAGGACATTCAATATTTTTAACTCATCCTCGTGCGATTAATACGATGCGTTCAACAAACAATTTGGTCGCATCGCATGATCGCACGACCCTCAATAGCACATTCAGTATTTATCAGTATGTTTGAACGCACGGTCGTACGTCCAATACGATGCGTTCAAACAATTTGGTCGCATCGCATGATCGCACGACCCTCAATAGGACATTCAGTAGATATCAGTATGTTTGAACGCACGGTCGCACGATAATTTTTCGACGGACGGACGCAGCATCGCGCGAGCGATGGCAATAGGACGGCGCCTAAGAATTAATATAACTATCCATCAGCCTACCTTCGCTGATTATTATGCTGAGCTAATGATATATCCCTTTCAGAACACAAACGTACGGAGCAGTACTCATCAGACGAAGATGCCGGCATCGACATGACCAACGACAACATCTCGGAGACCTCTGCAATCTCGGACCTCAAGAGCATTCAGGATGACGCTGGTATGGAACATTTACTAGATAATTGGTCAGGGTAACTTTGCACTACAAGAAAACGTTGGCTAGAACATCGCGTAGTGTTTTTATTATTCAATAACTGAGTAATTACCCAGAAGTCGAAATTTGTTCCAAGTACCTATAACTAAAATCCGGAAGTGCATTTTAGTTGTGCGAGGTTACCCTTGCATCAATATATATTTTACCAAATATAATATCGAGAATTTTACACAATTGCAGTGGCATTGTTTAATACCTAATAATTTGTGTATTGTTACTAACACGTCGGCAATATTTTCGTTTGTTGGTTGATTGGATAACAAAAAGCAGACGACAGCATTGTCGTGAAATTTTTTTTTATCTGAAATTATTTCAAGACTACTTACACTAGTGAACAAGTAATTATCCTCTAATATAAGGACAAATATGCTAAAATGCACAAATATGTGTTACGTTAGTTGCCAAATAACTAGATATTCGAGAGAATATTCTAGATTCTCTGGACAAGTGTCTTGTTCCAAAATTAAGGTAATTTGGCAAACTCGCACCTATATATTGAGTCGATAAAAATGACCTTGGAAATTATTAAGTTGGCAAAACAACAGATTCCTACAGCGAAATTGGCATGAAAAGTGTTAACTCTAACTGTGCAATGCTACACACGTGATAATCTGATGTAGGTAGCTCAAAATTAGATTTAGCACCCGTTAGCGCTTGCTTTTCGCTTAGAACTTGGAAATAGTCTCTCAACACGATGTGGATGAATGTCCATCATATTAAAACATATGACTTTCTTCCTCCGTGCTTCAAATAATGTCATTCACTGCTATTTTATCATCAATGACAGACTACGCCTAAATATCGTAGCGTAAAAAATGACTGCTAGTATAAATTCAAAGGAACTTTTTTCATTACTAACAAAACTATTATAATTAAATCTACCGTCATCATCTTTTTAACCCCCGACGCAAAAAGAGGGGTGTTATAAGTTTGACGTGTCTGTCTGTCTGTGGCTCCGTAGCTCACGAACGGATGAAGCGATTTCAATACAGTTTTTTTTTTGTATGACAGGTGAGTTACGGGCGAGTGTTCTTAGACTGAGATGTTTGATGAAAATCGGTTGAGTCGTTTAAAAGTTATGGGGGGTGAAAGTTACATCATAATAACCTATAAAAAGCAGAAAATAAAAATTTAAATAAACCCCGACACAAGGACCTAAGTTCCCTTTAAAAATAAAAAAATACATTGCGTTGGGGGACCAGGTGTCAGGTAATAAATAAGTAGGAGCGGTCCCCTAACGCGATGTATTTTTTTTATTTTTTACTTTTCAAAGAGAGATATATTCCGATTTCAGTCCAATTAAATTAGGAAAAAGAATCTGATGCATAGGAACACTATCCAACCTCGAGGTCTGCTTCTCTTAGGTGTCCGGAGTTACGAAGTGCTCAGACCAAGCAAGAAGTCAGATTGGCGTTTGCAAAACCTTCATTTAACATTTAAACCACCAACGCGGAGACGGCCAATTGTTTCTCCCAAAGAGGATGAACATCAGCAGCGTTTAAGCTATTGGCGTGATTCTAGCGACGAGACAGTTCAGCCGCCAGTTAATAAGGGTAGGAAGATAGGTGTCGATGGGTCGCTTAACTTGCAACGTGCCTTGCACGACTGTGCTGTCCGGGATAAACGTGTGGGCTTCAAATGTATCATTTATTTTAAATATCTCTTGGAAATTACTCTGAGGAAGGAAGCTTCTTGTATATTTTATAAAGATATATGGTTAATGCACATTCAGTGAACTCTCTCGATAGCGTCTACTCAAAATTTAGTAAATATGTATGTACATATTTGATTTGATTTGTATTATGTGCAGCAAGCTAAATTCAAGTATTGCGCAAAGATATACTTCGTATTTAGGTAGACTCTTTGCTTTTGTGACTCTAATGTGGGCTTTACATATTATTGTTTACTAGCGACCCGCCTCGGCTTCGCACGGGTGCAATGACGAACCTCTAAATTTATCGGTGTTTCGCTACAATATTATGCATGTAATATACTTAAAAACCTTCCTCTTGAATCACTTTACATATTAGAAAAAACCGCTTCAAAATCCGTTGCGTAGTTTTAAAGATATAAGCATACATAGGGACGGACAGACGACAGCGACTCTGTTTTATACTATGTAGTGCTAATGTAGTTACGTTACCGTACCTCGATACAAAACGAAATATTTCATCGCACGCTTGGAAAATCCAGACGGCACGCACCGGTACAAGTATAGCTACTACTTTCGCTACTCTGTTGTTATGTTTGCTTTTAATTTGTTTGTCCTCTCTTTAAAACCTTTATAACTCTCTTTTACACTCTGCCCATGACGTGATTGACTGTATAGGAAAAACTATTCGCCTACAATTTCACACTGGCTGGATATTACCTACTAGTTCCAAGTTATTACAGCAAAATTTTAGGCGTGTCGCTCTTAGTTTAGAATGGGTTATCTATTACATTATCTATTACCATTAACGAGTAATTAATGTACGCGATCGCAGACCAATTAAGTCAATGAATGAACAAGCCGGTTTGACTTGGTGACCTAGTCCGTTGTCTGGAGTAACTGGATAACAAATAAACCGATTTTGTAGTCGATACAGGCAATTGGAGCAATGGGGCACAAGGATTAGATTACAGTGCCTCGGCCTTCTATAGAATTATACTCGCGGTTATCTGCATCTTAATGATCTTATGACATCGCGGTTGTATGCGTACCAATGTATTATCATATCTATTACCGTAGTATCAGTATCATCCATCTCGTTACCATAACACAAGCATTAAGTTGCTTAGCTTGGGACGAGATGACGTTGTGTGAAATGTCCAAGGATATTTATTTATTTATTTAAAAACCAGTCCGGACACAGTAAGTTAATTGCCCTCCATCAAATTGGAAGAGGCTTGACTCCGCAGTGGGTCTTTTGGGCTAAGAAAATTGACCATTGATTAAGACATTATCTTGTAAAGTTCGTTTACATTTTAGACTATAATATTATGTTGTATGTCATAGTTGAGCTGTATTATAACATGTATTGTGACTAATATTGCTGTGGTAACAGTTTAAAATATAACATTCGACCGATCATACGATACTATGTGTTCATAACAAAATGTTACTCGGTTAGGTCTGGAAGAAGGCAAAAAATATACAGCTATGGCGCCAGTTTTGCCAGTGGAAATTTCCGAACGACTGGATTATACCTTGGTAAGAAGTGGCCTATGCTGATTTATTGATCGAAAACTCTGCTTTTATCGATTAGTCGAGTAATTGGCTTTAACAATGTTAAACAGAAACACACATTCATGTATCATTAGTCTTAATCTGATAACCTTATCAATAAAAACACATACTCAAGTGTCAACAAAGTGTTTATAAATTACGGAGCGCAGAGGTAACATAAAAGATACAAACTAATTGAAAGCCCCTTTTATTATAAAGCCTCCTCCAATTACATGGAGGGAAATTAGCCTACTTTGCCACTTTGAACTGAAGTAGCCCACTGCCTGTACATAGAACTGTGTCTCTGTGTCATTTATGTTCTTGTGTGTGTATATCTTACGTTGGAAGTCCATATAATTGTTACATAAATAAGTTTTACTTATCGTGGCTAGGCTCTTACGACACCCTCGGGGTGGAATGAGGTGGTGGTATTATCACGCGGATATAAAATATTCATTACCGACGTTAGTATATCACCTACGCACCACATTTGTTTTGTTTTTATTCGCAACGAACCGAAGTGAGTGACCCCCGAAGGACAGTAGCGCGTCAACCTTAGCCAAGCGTCTCGAGGAAACAAGAAAAAATAACATCAACCTAAATCAATAAAATAAAAATGAATGTTTGTTATATCACGCCGTTTTGGTCTATCTTAAGGTTAGATTTTGGATCGACGAGTAACTGGTTCGATTTCGGGGTCGGTGTTTGTGTAGTATATGCCACACATACTTGCTCTGGCTCTTTGATTTGTGTATTTGTGGTGATACCTAGTACAGGGGATCTGCCTCTTGCGTTCCTTATGTCTACCACTCATTGTGTATGTCACACCTATACGTTTTGTGCACATTGTTCACAATCGTCCTATTACGTTATCGTTCTTGCTATCATACAATACGGCTGCGATAATTTAATCGTTGAACTATGGAACAAAATCAGAATGATTTATTCGTAAAATAGATGGATTAGACATTTAGCCGTTACCTGTTGAGAAGGCCACTCTGCGCAGAAGAGGCGGCAAGACAGATCGGGGAGCCCTTTCAAAATATAAAGTTACAATGATCGTTTAAATTTTAGTCATTACAATAAAGTTACTACAGTTGGCCTTTCTATTACTTTGACTGCCTCGTTGGTCTAGTGGTTAGATGTGCCGCCTTTGGATCAATGGGTCCCGGGTTCGATTCCGGGGTCGGGCAAGTGTCTTTGTCTAAACCAGAGGCACTGGCTCGGAGTCTGGGTGTCATTTCTATCTATAATATGTATGTATTTACAAAAAAAAATGTATATATGTACGAGTAGTTTATCATCCATTTCGTTACCATAACACAAGCATTAAGTTGCTTAGCTTGGGACGAGATGGCGTTGTGTGAAAGGATATTATATTATTATTATATTATATATATATTACGTCTGTGCTTTCTGCGTCTCCTCATACGACACCCTCAGGATGGAATTCGTGGTTGACGTGACCACGGAGTCTCGTGAATAAACCCCATGCAAACTGTTTACATAATATTATTTTCGTACGTTTTACGTCATAATTACACTATCTCGCATTTTCTACGTAACAAGTGCAACAACGTCACATTTTGATGTCATCCCGCTGACTCGGCCGGCGGAGCTATTTATGGATTTGCAAAGTAGGCTTCAAGTAATGAGATATGCTTATGTATGTTCCCTAAGGGATCCAAAACGGCTGGACAGTTTTTGATTATACGCCAACCCACATATATCTATTCATTTGGACACGTGTAATCAGATTGCAGGCGGGTGACTTTTGACCGACCGGTCGTGGAACTCCTTGGAGAGCCCTTATTCCAGCAGTGACCTCTTGGATTGGCTAAAATATTGACGATTACGTATTCAAAATTCGCTAATACGGAAAAATATATTTGTAATTTAATTTATCGTTTCATAGACGTGCCGTTTTTGTTTGCGCAATTGTTGATTGTTGAAACAGTCGCTTGCCAAATTTGCATACGTACCTATTTGCTTACCCATCGACAATACTGTCCAATTGGCACTACCTATAGAAAGGAATTGCTTAATTTGCAGGATTGCAGGAGTTGCTAAAAATTTATTGAATACGAATATGTCACCAACCCGTGCCATCCTGAGGGTAAACTTTTTTTTAGTAGTGATGGTAAATTGCGCCCCGAACTACCCGCTAAAACCGACGGCGATCCTCAATTACCCGAATCACGGCCACGGGACTCCCTCCCTGATGGGAGAGCATGCTCTGCAACCTTATGGGCCTTGGCCCGCCTCGTTTAGTAAAACCCCAAGTTATGGCGTTGTCCCCGCTATGCGAGGACGGGGGTCTATAGTAGCCCCCCGTTCCGCTGCTTAGAGGCGCACGCAAAGCAAGCGCAGTGCGTCTTGCGTTCTTTTCGGGTCCTGTATTGCGCGGGAGTCGGACTTATCCTGAAGGTTACCGTGAGGTCGGCGACTATGTTGGACTCCGGGAACTACTCGTCCACCCACTAAAACCCTAGTGGTATACCCTCACACGATACGCTTGGGGCGCCACAGGTTCGCGTAAACGCATTATGATATCCACCTGGTCTTACAATGGTACATTTAGTCGCCACAAAACGTTATGTTATTTTACGACCCGTTGCAGTGTTAATGCACATTTCTGAAATCACCTGTAAATTCTTACTGCGCAACACTCGTTATCATTTAAAAAAATAACCCTAGCTGACTTTGTTGTTATTTTACGTGACATTTTCAGGGTTATCTGTGTTAGGTAATTCGAAACATTTTGATAAGCCAAAGCTGCGTACGCCGACACCGTTTTGACCTTGAGCGGTTTAATGCCTCTCGTCCTCTCGTCTGCATATTTCGCATAATGATTAACCTTTTTGATGGATGGAGATTTCCGCGTCGCCTGTTATGGCATAGTCGGTCTCTGTCTATGTCTCATGAAACGAATCTATTCGATATTTCTTAGGGTTTTAAGAGTTTAGAATTATAAGCCTTACACAAAGGAGGTAAAGAATAGATGCATTTCCAACCACTAGATTGTATTTTATTTTTTGATATGTTTACTGTTAAAATCTATTTAGTTAATCATCAGTCATTTAAAATATTGTATTGTATTGTATTTAATACTTTTTTAAACCATATGCACTCATCATCATTTCAGCCACAAGAAATCCGCTGCTGGACATATAGGCTATACAACCAATATATCAACAGCACGTATAGTACAACTCCACTATAAAAAAATATGTAACAATACTTTTCTTCCACAGAAAACGAAATCCAAGAGAAGCTGGAAGAGAAAGTAGCAGAGATCATCGACGCACTGAGCGCAAGGTCGAACGCAGCCCGCGCCGGGGCGCTAGTGTCGCTCCGCGCAGCGCTGCAGAGGCGCCACCTCGAGGCCATGCTGGCGCCGCAAAAGGCCACTCTGGCCGATCACATCGCCAAGACGCTGCGGAGGGGCCGCGACGGGGAGAGGCGTGCCGCTGCTGCTATTGCTTCTCTACTGGCTCTACAGGTAGCATACTCTTTGACATTAACGTGTACCATGTTTCTCTCATATATGCTGACACTATGCTGTTTAGTCTACTACAAAGTTTCTTGCTGACTCTTATCTGCAGAGTAGGGTATGAATGTGGGTGGGAGCAAGGGTTGTGGGAGATCAAAAGAGATTGGTGGATTTTAAGAGCAAGGAGATGTGTATGAAGGGTACCTATGATGAGATATGACGACCGATAAGTGTGTATGGAGATTACCGAATAGCGTGGGAAATTTTAAAGAATTCTTTAGTAAAACCTACGTAAATAACGTTCCATTTGAGTTTGAGATCTCTGCTAGAAGTAGCATGTAATGTACACAGTATATGATGACAATTGTCACCATATCCATTGAATAAAGTTTTCCATGTCATTTATTGGAAAAAATATTCTCTATACTAAATAATTATGTAGTATACTTTATTAACACACGTCTAATAAATCCTTAGTGCCCATATAATGTGTTACGTGACGTGTTAACGACTGTAGCAATGTTCATAATTCATCAAGGAAACTGCCTTGTTACTTACGCATAATGAACCATTAAATACAATGAATCAAACATCCATGTGGTGAGGGATTTAGAATATTCACCACCCCATTTCAGCCTGAGGGTGTCATAAAAGCCGGCAAAAGGAAATGACAAGGCCGAATACCTAGCTGCAAGAGGCACATTAGGCTAATTACCGTTCATGTAATGGAAGGAGGCCAGCCTCAAGAGTGGGTCAGATGAATCAATGTCACTTTTGCGAGTTTTATGCACTCGACAAATTCAAATTATTCAATTTGCATAGGTCACGATGGTCAACATATTAATTATATATACTACTACTACTCGGCCCATAAATGACCCACTGCTGAGTCGGGACTCCCCCGTATATTCATAACAGTTACGTAATTCAACATTCAAGCGTCTACTACCAGTTCGGAACGCGACCACTGCTGTGTGGGACTAGCAAGAAACTCAGCGGGCCTGTAATTTTTTTCTTGCTTTCCTGTTTCGTATATCACTATCACTACATAGTATAAGACAAAGTCGCTGTCGTCTGTCCGTCCCTATGTATGCATAAATCTTTAAAACTACGCAACGGATTTTGAAGCGGTTTCTTTTAGTAGATAGAGTGATTCAAGAGCAAGGTTTATACGTATAATATATACACCCGTGCGATGCCGGGGCGGGTCACTAGTTTATAAAAACATAAATAAAGTATATTGACACTGAACAGCTTAGTCTCATTCAGCTTGGTCATTTACATAATTGAAAATGTAGTAATAAGCTCTTTTGTAGTCTTAACCATCTTTTTAATGGTATTGCGAGGCAATTCTCTAAGTCATATCGCAATGTATTTAAAATGTTATTGTTGTAACTTCATTATCTAATAATCTGTACAGATTGGTGAGGAAGGCACAGAGGAGTTCGTTCGCGAGGTGCGGCCTGCGCTTACCGCCACTGCCACCGACAAGTCCGCATCATTGGATACACGCACAGAGGTAATATCGATTGCATGCTATATAGCAAAAGGCTTTATCTTTAGTGGTCATGCATGCTAAGAGGTGAATTACTGCTGTTGGTCTAACTATTTCTATCTGTCTTGCAGTGCTGTTCGTCATTGGCAGTGTTGTGCTATTTGATGGAGGATGATCTCACTGAAATCTTGGAGGTGATGCGCATGTACGAGACCATCTTTAGTGGCAGCTATTTGAAGGTATTTACTACAATTTGTTTATTAAAAGTACATATATTTAGCAGACTGTTGTGGTCTATATTAATAGGTATATATTAATACTAATAGTACACCAAACCTGAGACGAGAAACCACGTACAAACTCGTGAAAACAGATCCAACGAACAAGGTTATGACAAAAACCAAACAATTAGTATCCAAACATTCCGACAAACTTGGATTTGACGCAAAGGCACTTATACCTTCATGTGCTAAACCGCCTAAACTGTATGGGTTACCAAAAATACACAAAGAAGGTTACCCTCTGCGCCCCATCGTAAGCCAGATAGATTCACCAACTTATAAACTGGCTCAACACCTAGCGAAGATACTATCTCAGCTTCGCGGCAAAACCAATTCATACGTCAAGGATTCTTACCATTTCATCAGTCAGGTTAAAGATCTACGTCTGACTGATGAAGAAATAATGGTCAGTTTCGATGTACAGTCCCTGTTCACCAATCTCCCACTACATGACTGCATCGAAATAGTGAAAAAGAAGCTAAGTGACCAAAACTTGTCTCTGGAATATGCAGAATTACTTGAACACTGCCTAACATCCGGCTATCTATATTGGGAAAACCAATTCTATACCCAAATCAACGGCATAGCTATGGGCTCCCCGGTTTCTCCTGTAGTCGCCGATATATACATGGAGGACTTTGAGGAGAAAGCGCTAAACACCGCTCTGACCACGCCGAAGATATTCAAGCGATACGTAGATGATACATTTACAATCATTCCAAAACAACAGTTACCTGCATATTTTACTCATCTCAACTCCATAAATAATAGTATTCAATTTACTATGGAGCCAGAGACCAATAAGTCATTAGCTTTTCTTGACATCCTCCTCATCAGAAATCCTGACAATTCGATCAGTCATACAGTGTATAGGAAACCCACCCATACAGATAAATACCTTAATGGCAATTCTCACCATCATCCCAGCCAGTTGTCTACTGTAGGAAGAACACTGTTTCAGCGAGCCCAAGGCATCTGTGATGCAAAACACCTAGAGGAAGAGCTACGACATGTCAAGTCTGTATTACGAAGCAACAGACTCAAGCCCCCTCGCCTGCATCATGCCCACCAGCCTAAAAAACCCACAGTGGAGCGTTTACCTGCCATTTTACCATATATCAAAGGGATCACAGACAAAATTGGCAATATTCTGAAGCGGGCTTCTATAAAAACTTATTTTAAGCCCCACAAAAAGATCAGCCAACTCTTAAGACCTATAAAGTCAAATATACCCTTACAAGATGCAGGTGTTTATAAACTCGACTGTGAGTGTGGACTATCCTACATTGGGCAAACGAAAAGAAGCATCGGTACCAGAATTAAAGAACATATAGCTGATATAAAACATAACCGCTCAGCGAAGTCTGCAGTTTGTGAACATACGACAAACAAGACCAACCACTATATTCACTTCGACCGGCCTCAAATACTAGCAAAGGAAAACCAGTACTTACCAAGAATGCTCCGCGAGGCTATTGAGATCAGGAAACATCCAAACTTCAATAGAGAAGACGGTTGGCAAGTACCACCTGCTTGGGACCCGATTATAAAATTAATCAAATCCCAAGCCCGACACAAAACTGCAAGACCGCAAGATACTGTGAGCGACTTCTGTATAAACCGAGCACGTTATACATAGATATATTCAGCGTTACGTACCCCGCCACGTCACCGCGCCTACGTGACAAACAACATGACTCACGGGCATAATAGTGCGTCACCACCAATAGAATGAGAGCTCATTAGTGCCTCACTAGTATATAAAAGCCCGCAGCGACAACTGCCACCCAGTCGTCCCGCGACCACGGACACTGCAAAGTGTCTGAAACGTTGGGAATAAAATAAAATAAAACGATCATAACCGTGAAGCCATCATTTCCTGCAATGTACATCTTAATATACAGGATGTTCCAAAAAAATGTGTCAAGTGTAAGTCTAGAGATAGAGCACCCCTTGGGGTACTCGAATCACCCCCATGTATATTCTGCGATTTTTCATAGTTTCCGTGTTATGACTTATTTTTCTGAATTATCGACCTGATTAACTTAATTTCATTGTTTCTTAAAGTTGAAGACTTTTTAATTTTTTTATTCTCTAACTGTATCATCTTTAATTGTACTTTTAAGCATAAAATAATCAGCTTCGCAACTTTGACCAAAATTACGGAAATATTGGTGTAAAGCTAAACATTTAAAATTCATTCATATCTTTGGATTTCCGCTGACACTTTTTTTGGGACACCCTGTATATAAATTACGCGTCACGTTGTTTGTCCGCGATGGACTTCCAAACTACGTAACGGATTATAATCAACTTTGCACACCGTGTGCAGTTTGATTTCATCTCAATATTAGTAGAAATAATTATTATATTGCAAATTTTTTGTCTACTGTATATTTGACAGTCACAATTATTTGTTTCCTCCAAACGATTCTACCAGATGGCGATATCTGTCGTCTGGATGGAGGAAGTATTCAAGAGATGGCGCTACGTTAAAAGTAGTATGTCGTATTTTGCTACGCTCCAGGGCGACGGCAGCGTGAAGGTGTCGGGCGCGGCGGTGGAGGAGGGCCCGTGGCACGCGGCGGCGCTGGACGGGTGGGCGCTGCTGCTGCCGCTGCTGGCGCCCGCGCACGCGGCGGCCTTGCTGCGCCAGCACCAGCCCTCGCTGCCGCGCCTCGCGGGGCTGCTCGAGGCCTGCTCGCTCGAGGTACCCTCGCTATACTAATGAGAACAGCCGTAAGAGAACCATGGCGACCGACATAGCTAGAAGGATTGCACAATTGAAGTGGCAATGGGCAGGCTGCGTAGCCCTAAGAGAGGGTGGCCGTTTGGGTGTGGCGTCCACGCATGAGAAAGCGATGCGTGGGAAGACGGACGACCTTATCAAAGTCGCTGGGTTTCGGTGGATACGGTCTACACGAGATCGTGCGTTGTCGAAATCCTATGGGGAGACCTATTTTCAGCGGTGGACCTCTATGGCTGAAAACCAAAGGGATATTATCTGGTAACGTTCCTTGCCATAGTGCAGACCGTCATTACGAAGAGATGGCAATTTCAGTTGACTTTTTAAATAAACATACTCCATTTTTTTTACTTTGAGTATTTGATCTATTTGAATGTGATCATGTTGTAAATAATCAGATATTAAAATCCTACATGTTTTCAATTAGCAAATCGGCTCTAGATCGCGTACTTTCATTGAACTTAACTTTAATATAGTTTTCTTAAACACCAATGATTGCAAGACAGCAGTACTATCTCGTTATCACTACATAGTATAAAACAAAGTCGCTGTCGTCTGTCCGTCCCTATGTATCCTTAAATCTTTAAAACAACGCAACGGATTTTGACGCAGATTTTTTTAATAGAGTGTTTCAAGACGAAGGTTTTTATGTATAATTGCACCCGTGCGAAGCCGGGGCGGGTCGCTAGTTATATACAATATACATCGTTCAATGGGCCAGGTGCGAATGGCGGCGGGTTGTGCGCTGGCCATCGCGCACGAGGCGGTCTCGGACCCCGACGAGGACGGGCCCCTGGACCCCTCCGTTTCGGAACACGTGGACGCGTTGCTGCCGCGCCTCAGCGAGCTGGCTCGCGACTCCAACAAGTTCCGCGCCAAGCGGGACCGCAAGATCCAGCGGGCCACCTTCAGAGACATCCTCAAGTACTTCGAGGTATGGCGAGGCGTACAAATGGTTATATAAAAATATCTTAATGAACCGATATACGGTAAATAATAATAAATAAATATCCTTGAACATTTCACACAACGCCATCTCGTCCCAAGCTAAGCAAGTTAATGCTTGTGTTATGGTAACGAGATGGATGATAAACTACTTATATACATTTTTTTTTGTAAATACATACATATTATAGATAGAAAACACCCACACCCGGAACAAATATTTGTAGGTCGTACAATATACAAGGGACTCGGGGAAGTTTCGGTGACGTCATATTCTTCCATGGTACAGTCCGCGCCAATCTTTATGGTCGCTTTGAATGTAGCCGTGCGTACAAACTTGCGCATCGTAAATTTTTGAAGCAATATGAACGTAGCTCACTCACACTAACACGCGGGTGGCGAGGGCATGCCCTTCCTCCCCGCCCCGCGTACGTCCCGCTGATACCTCATTTTGTGTTGTGCGCAGCGTAATGCGGCTACATTATATACACATAATGATTGCCGAGGACTGTACGCCAATAGATGTCATGTCAAAAACCTTTTAATAAATCTTAATGCCTTTATAATTCCTGTAATATCAATGACGGTTGGTGTTATTGTACTAGTGGTTTACCTTTATCGGTCCTTACCGCGTATGCATTATTTCATAATTCTTATCGCACAACGTTATATCAAGTGGAACGTGTGATTGTTTTATTTGCAACGGCTTGTAAATTGACCAATCGTGACGTCAACATTCCTTACTACAATATTAAGTTACATGCTTCATTTGTGGTACATGTTAGTTAGATAACGGCTTTATTGGCGTGGAAGAGTTTAACTATTCAGCCCATTACTGAACCGGATCTCCTCCAGTTACATGGAGGGTATTTAAGCCAACTGTGCCACGCTGACCAGACGGGTCGGCACAGGATTTCGTGTCAAGTTTTCCTTCTCTAGCGGCTAGGTCATCGGCCTTGCGCTTTCCCTCGGCCGGCTCATAGGCCACCCTCAGGAAGGAACGAGAATAATACTAGATCTGTAGTAGTACCCTGGTAAGTCAAAGTCAAAAGTCCGTTGCTTGGCCCGTGGCAGGAGGGCGAGGTGCCCCGCGTGGCGGTCCGCGTGGGCGGCGAGAGCGTGAGCTTCGAGTCGTGGTGGGGCTGCGCCGTGTACGCCGCCCTGGCCGCGGCGCTCGGCGGCGCCTTGCAGGTAACCACGCAGTTCCTACTTCCTCACATGTAGTCACTGCATTTGAATATACACACGGTACATAGACCAAGACAGCATGTTTACAATTATCGTGTCTGCCTATTTCGGCTAATCTCTGAAATGGCTGGACCGATTTTGACGAGACTCACTGGCAGATTTAAAAAGGACTAACTTAGAAAATGGGCGTTTCAACATAGAAAAACGTAAGAAAATTTGTATTTCGCGGGCTACCCTGGAACATTCACCTTAACAATAGACGTCTTTTCTATCAAAACAACCCAAATATGGAATGAATACTAAAGCTCGAGGTTTTAAGTTGACCAATGATGGATGCTCAGGTCCTGGCGCCTCACTCGAACCGGCTGCGAGGCGCACTGCAGCTAGGCGACGCACCGCTGGCCCCGCTGGCGCCTCAACGGAAACTCAACAAACTGCAACGGGTAAGACAAACCATCCGTTTCAGATACTAAAGAAACGGGTGATGCAGTAACTGCTAGTGTATGCACATATTGGTAGACCTAACTAGGGCAAACAAAGATTTCCCTTTTATGCGAAGGGGCCTGCCTCGGAGCTTATTCACGAGCCCAAATGACACCTAGGCTCCAAGCAAGTGCCTCTGGTTTAGACAAAGACACTTGCCCGACCCCGGAATCGAACCCAGGACCCGTTGATCCAAAGGCTGCACATCTAACCCCTAGACCAACGAGGCAGCATTGGTTGTAGTGAGTAGGTCGGGGCGCTAATTGCAATCGTCCCGCGCCTCCCAGTTCCACATACCCCGGCTACTCCTCAACTGATGACGTCATAACATTTTTGAATTATCTCTATACATATTCCCATCGAAGGAAAGACCATATAGCAAGTCGTCCAAAAATGAATCACTTATTTCAAATGACAACGTAAATAACGACGTAAATGTAAATGAATAATTAACCTTGCGTTCCTTTTAAACAATACATAGTTATAATAGGCGCGCGAGTTCATGTCCATCCTGAGGGCATCCCTCAGGATGTAATGCTGTGACCTAATTAGTTACAGTAATGTATATAATAACTACCGATTTAGTCGACAGCTGTCAATATGGTTTATTGTAATCTAAGGTAATTTTGCAAATTAGGTAATAAAATAAGTGTGACTATGTAGTGTACTTATTTAGGCCCCGATGGACATGAACTCGCGCGCCTATTATAATACTTAAATTATTTTGTAATTGAAAGGGAATTGGACAAAAGGAACTAGATTGGCAAAAATCCACAACCCAAGCTAGCAAGCGGCCACTATAGGGTAATTGCGAACAGAGGTGATGGGTTTGTAATGAGCACATGCATTGATAATTGCAGCATCTTCAGAACACGGCGGCTTGCAAGGCGCGCACCTTGGCCCGCAACAAGAACAGGGACAAGCGCTCAGCCGCACTCGCCAACTGAGCCACGCGCCCAGCTGACAGGACCACTCGAGTCACCTACGGTTCCGATCACAAGAACATCTATTTGGTTTAGATTCTCATGTAGGTAGCGTGCATTCGCTGTGGCACTGTTATATATTGACCAATTTATTTTTTTAATGTATGTTTGATATTTTATTCAGACAATTTATTAAAAAAAAATACAATAATAAGATAACACGTAACTCAAACCACTACTAGGTATATCTCTAAATTGCTGACAGACTATTGAATTACATTCTTAACAAAATCATATCACCTAATTACATCTGTACAATATTCTTGTTTGATAGTGCTAGCAGATATACTCGACATAATCGAAACCTACATAAACAGAAATATGTAGTTTTCGTAAGAGCCTTGTGCTACTAAACCAAAATGCATGCCATCTACATTTGATATTATCGATAAGACTATTCAATTTGGGGCTGACAAATAACTCATGGGTTCTAGATGTTGCGTCTCATAAAACATATAACGCGCAGCATATTTTAAATATATTCACTCATTAAATTGTAAATATTAAACATATCGAGAGTCTGTGTTATCATCTCACGAAAGGTACGTCTCATTAAAATATCGCCTTGTCTGCCCCAGTTTGATAGTGTTTAGATATTACGTTAGATGTAGCTTAGTTTAACGCTAGCATAGTTGTTGGATTGTGGGCCTCGAGTTGTTGGCTTAGAATGTTGGAACGAGGCCCGATGGGCTGTGTGTTTAGTGTTAAAATATAGGCTAGTGGGGAAAACCAAAGAAATATTCGATTATTTTCGACAAAAATAACAAAAAATAAAAAAAGAATCATCTAGTAGTACACTGGTTTGGTAATTGCAAATATTGATGTAGTTTTCCATATTTCTGTTTCGGTAATTTCTCTATGAACTTCACTAATGTGCATCATTAGAATATTGTAAAATAGATTGTTTAATAAAGGAATAAGTGAATGTGTCCATTTCTTTGGTCTAGCGTTGCTGTATTTTTAATTCAATGTTATTACGATAGACGCTGGTGGCACTTACCTTAGCTATTTGTGTATCCGTGTTGACAATTTCTATTGTCCGTCTAAACCAGCACTACTGATCGCGTTCGCTTGAATTTTAACTCATTACTATGTCCTACATAGCACTAACTTGATCCTCCTAACCTCTTACGCTGCACTAGCGCCAATCTGGTGGCAGTAGGAACTAATTTATAATATCTACAATGAGTTTCTAAGATAGCTAGGTGAACCTATCGTCCATATAAGACCGTTTGGTATGGTTTTAATGGTTTAGTTTTCCAAATGTGAATACGATATAGCCAATGGAAGTGCCTCCTCATTCTTACTCCATCTCTTGGTGATTGGCTCGCGATGTAATCCGAGCGCACGCCCCTGTCTATAGACGTTTTGTTGCGATTTTTAGTGAAATGTTTTACTATTAATTATACCTATGTTATATTATTGATATTTTTTGTATTGTAATATAAATTGACAGTTTTGTGTGTTGGATAGATTAATACTAGGTTATCGACGTTTTGCTTCGGCGAAATCAAGTTGTGGAGTAAGGTTATATTTTACGGTTGATAAAGTTAATGTTTCCTGTACTGTCGGTATCACGTGATACGCGCCCGATGAGGCCGGAGGGACGGTGCAGTCTATAACTATTTATATTTATAAAACTTCTCTGTAAATATTATTTTAATGTGGATTCAGTGTCGTGGCCTTCTCGATCTGTAAATAGTGGCTATGCGGAATGTTGAAATAATATTTATTAAGAGAATCTGCTTTTGTTTTATTATCCCCGACAGCAGTTGTTATTACGGTTTTATTATTTTCAAGCATGCGAATGTAATAGAGGATTATCTGAATCTAAACTCGATTAAAAAATAAACATTAGTTCTATCTATACTAATATATAAAGCTGCAGAGTTTGTTTGTTTGTTTGTTTGTTTGAACGCGCTAATCTCAGGAACTACTGGTCCGATTTCAAAAAATCTTTCAGTATTAGATAGTCCATTTATCGAGGAAGGTTATAGGCTATGTTTTATTTTTAAAAGAATTAGGGATCCGTATGAAAATTGCGATTTTGTACACCAAGGTGTAAAATCGAAAACCTATTTATGCGTGCGCTGCAAAAACTATTGACAATAGAACAAAATGATGTACTACGGATTTGTAGGTCTTATAAAGATCTACAAAAAAGTCCGCGAGAGCACATATCTAACTATCATAGTTTAGTCACAATAACCGATTTTATGTTCATAAAAAATATGCACGGGTTCGAAGCACACGCGGGCGAAGCCGCGCGCAAAAGCTAGTTGTAAATAAATGTACTAGTACTTTTTGCCTTTTGGTCACATTTGAGGTCATTATATTATTTATCTGTTAATAAAAAGTAAATAATATCACCAAAATATTCTTAGGTATCACTGGGATAACTTATTATTGTTATTCTCTTTAACATTATGCAAATATACGCCCGGCCAGTTTTAATTTATAGATTTGAAAGTTGTAAATGAAAAAAACGACAATGCTAAAACACATGACTAGCTTTATTCTCAGACATCGTCTCCCTCCCAACTCACAACAGCCATCAGCTGCTAGTTCCCATCTATTACAACAATATACATACATACACAAATGTTACTTACATTCTAGACATAGTCCTGTTACTTAGACTGCATTCCTGTTTGACTAGATAAAAAATAATTAGGTTCCTATGCCCGAGAAACATCCGAGTCAAAGACGTAACATTGCAAGTGACGGATCAACCATTTATTATCATATGCAGGCTAAATACATGGTTAATCGCGAAATAAAAATTAGAAGCAGCGACATCTATTGTGTACAAAAAGGAACTAATCCAATTAAAACTATACATAGGAAGTTTGTAATATCGAAAAATGGACAGATTAAAAGATTTGATAGTTCTTAAGTATTAGCCTCTGTACGCACTAGCGGCTGGCCGGCTGCCTAAGCGGCTAGCCGCGCGGCCTGCCGCTTTTCAAGTTTAATATGCGGTTGGACCGATAACGCGGTTGCATATTAAACTAGAAAAGCGGCCAGCCGCTAATGCATACAGGGGCTTAGATACGAAGGAATGCTAAACATAGGTGGATGTAAAATTACAAAAATGCATCACTATAAATAGTGTAATATTGTACTAGACACCAAAGTACAATTTAGTTACTTTCAGTGTGTGTTGTTTAAATTCAACAAAGTTACATAAATCCGGCATCACAGGAATGCAGCCGCAGTGAGTAATTCGTTGCATAGTTAGCTAATAGAATTTCAGAACAAAACTGTAGAACTCCTATCTAACTTGGTACAAAACTAAGCTCGTGTGTCAGGCACAACTGTAGCCAAAGGTTATTGCAATAATCGCGATGTATTTCCGCATACACGTGGCAACCAACAAGATTAAATCAAGATGTACCTCGATGCAATATAGTTGAGGACACGTGCGTCATGCTTGTGAACAGATAGGTAATGTTGTTTTTATTGACTCTGGGACTGCACTCACAAATCGGTTTATATAATACGTAAAATGGCAATTTTAAAGGAATTGTATCTTACTGCGTTTTCCATGTAAAGGTTGCTTTTTTCCGAACTTGTGGTATACATATTTACTTTATCATGTCAAAAAAGTCCTTAAGAACCAATTGAATAGACAGAATTATTCAATATAGTATTTAGTTCCGATCGTCCATGGTTCCGATAAATAAAGAATTTGAATATGTAGGTACTCAACTTCCCATCGAAATCTCGTTTTGATCTTGAACAATACCAACGCATGACCTGATCGTTTATCACTTACGAATATACTTTCCAATAACGAGTATTCAAAATTAACTTCGTAATATTAATTTTGGTATATTTTAGCTACAGTCCGCCTGTCTCATCATAAGGCCCGGTTTCCACTAAAGCAGAGAGGACATGTGTTTTGAATAACCAATCAGGTTTCGGTATTTCCAATCTCCTCTCCTCTCTGCTTTGGTGGAAACCGGGCCTATCGGAGGCCTCCAAAGCTGTCTCGCGGTATGTAAATTTTTTGGGCACACTTCAATTTTGTTATTTCATATAGGCATAACACGAGACAATTGATTTTTAATATAACATTTGCATTTTTTTTATGAATTCGTCCGTTTTGTAAATGCCATATACGCAATGGCATCGCATCGCACTAATAACGCCATATGTAGAGTTATGGTTCATACCTGACCCTTAAAATTCTTTTTCATAACGGTCTCTTACTCCGTTTTCGTCATATTTTAAGTTTTGTAGTGTGTGTAAATTGGCTTTTCATTGTTTCTGTATAAAAACATACCCTATTCGTGAAGATATATCGCGACAATTCAACACACCGCGAGACGCTTGCTTATGGGGCCAAAACACTACCTACAAATCTTACGCTCTATACGATTACACAGTTATTACGAACATTTAATAATATATATGGTGAATTCCGAACATTACTTTCGGCACACAATTGTGAAGTGTTACAACATAGCCTAACGACTCTTTCATAGACTACTAGTGCACTTCCAACATAATTATTACTATATACTTAAATGCAAAAATATAAATCATTCTCTCGATGATCTAAAACAATTCTAGATTTGTTTTGTGTAAGGTCAATTGAAAGGCAATTATTTGAGAGCTCTATAACCTGTACATATTAAACTTTAGGCACTGGTAACCTTGATCTGGGCGATCACCCAGGTGGCACAGCACTATTGTCGATAAATTGAAATATATTTCTAAGCCACGTTTTCAGTAGGAGTGAATTAGTGATACAAAAAAAAAAATAATTTGGTGAAGCTAAACTTTCATCGGAACGTTTAATTTCATACGTATGTGTAGCAAACACGACAAACAGTTAAATGAGCGGTATGTCACCCTGTTACAAATTACACGCGCTAAACATTCAGCAAAAAAAAGTAAGTGGGAGAGAGAGTTCAACAATTAACATATCGATTCCCATACGTAGTGTTGCGGAAACCGAGCGAGTGTTTGAACTAAGATGGTACGGCCCTAGTGAAGACGCGGCTCAACAGTATTCCTACCTACAACACACGGATACCGAAGGCATATTGAAAACTAATCACAACATAGGGTTATATTTTACTTGCTACAGCACAACCTGGCGGCGCGGTTACTTAATGTCGCAGCTACTAGAGGTATGTATTGTAAGGCAACCGTGAAGGCGGTGTTGATCTTAGATCTGTATACATGTTCCATCAAACGTATAAAGTAATGTGTGTAATATATTTTTATCATATGTGTACATTAAAGTGTCTATTTTGGATATAACTTCATTTTGAAATTGTCAGCATATCGATTTCGATTACCTAGAGATGTGCCGAGTCGAGAACAGTATCGAATACTTAGTAAGTATGTACTCACCGCTTTTGGATGCTCCAGCTGTAGTGCTGTCTCGGCCGGTCAAGATTTAAAATGAGTCTAATACCAAACATAGTCGCCTAGGCACATATCTACGACTAATATGACCCTTCTTATTTTAAATGGCAAAAAGACAAAAGATAACCGCATTTAGATGGTTTCTTAGGTTTTCGCCATTATTTCGCATTCAAATTATCCCATTAAAACGGAATTATCGTGTGTATTTTACGTTATTTAATATCCGTCGTTTCGAATTCTTTGCAGCAATAGAGGTCACGGGTGGGAACATTTTTAATTTCATTGAACAAAATATCAGTAATTATAGCAGCATACTTCGCTTCTTTGCAAAAAAACGTGACATCTCCAAACAAAAAATAAATGATTTTATTTTAAAACTTGTTAAAATGGTTGTAAAGTGTATTTTGAAATCACGTTCAACTTGCAAAGAGACCATATAATATGCAACATATTTATTAAGACAATATTTTGCAGATTCACCAAAATCCGTTTTTTATTATCAAGGATGAGACAGTATATTACAGACTACGAACTCTGCATATTATTTGTAGCCTATGGCACCAAAAAGCATATTACACAGCACGATTATAAACCCATCTCACTCGAATTGCAACACACTTGAGTAATGTGACAATAATTCGTATACTACTTATGAATTAAAACTTATATATTAACATCTCTCCTAACAATATACTTATGACTTAGGCCATAGAAAGGTAACATGTATACAATTTAACTAAACACGTAAATTTATCAAGTTCAAACATATTGTGCTGTTCAAGCTTGTGATTTAAAAAGAACACTATTTACAATGTGCGTGTTCTAGTGGATTTTAAAGTTAAAAAACTGAACATGGAATCTTAGAAAGTAGATTTACGATCACAATGTTGTGATTTTCAGTCGACACCAAATAGAAACTATTGTTGATAAGATAGATATAAATATAGTTTCGTTAAATCAACTTAAGTTGATATGTAATGACGCTTGCAAGAACTGTGGCGTTAATTAAGTTATTTGCAGAAGCCAGAAATGAATACGCATATATTAAGAGTTTTTTTTATCTGGTTATAAAAGGTCAGATGTAACTCATTATTCAGCTAATTGTAACTGCCTATAACGTAATAAAAAAATAAGGAACTCCCGACTCGAGTAGAAAACAGCTGATGGGCTTAAAAGGGCTAATCCACCACTGGAAAAACTGCACAACAATTGGTCCATTTGTTTAGGAGCAAGTTGCACACACGCCAAACTTTAAAATAACCCTCTTTTTGTCGGGAGTTAATTACTATTTCTTAGAATGGCCACAGTTTTATTTTCATGTGTAGCATAAAACGGCGTCAAGCTTGATATTAATTGATATGTAATATTTCCACTAGGGAATAAAATACAGTTTATACTATTTGTGCAAAGTAATAAAATAAGGTCTTATTTTTAATCATATAGTGAGCAGACATATATCCTTTGGTTTTTTTCAACTACATACAAATATTAACAAATAATATTTACACGGACGATGGTCTCAATTAAATACCCTTTGGTTTTGAAATGTAAGTCAATAATGTTTTTAAATCTAATGTTTATTTTACAACAGTTTAATTTTAAAAAGTAGGCGTGAGCTAAACTATTAGGGTTTTTTTTTACTTATAGCAATACTTACTTTACAATTTACAACAGAGGCTCGTGCATATTGATTATTTTATCAACAGACCAGGGTTTGAAGCTCTAAAAGACCGGAAATATTGCATCTAATTTCGGGCCTCCTCCACAAGGTTTGGAAGAGGCCCGACTCAGTAATGGGTAGTTTATGGCCTGAAACAACGACGATTGCATAAAATTAAAATCATCCGACAAATGTCATTGTGATTGTTACGTCACTCAGTAATGGTTCGTAAAAGGGCCAAAATTATTATGATGATGACTATTGAGTCGAAAAAAATTAGTTTGAAAATGGCCATGTGCAAAGTCGTCAGTCAGTGTTGGGCTAAACGAACTACAAAAGTGTTTAGCAATGAAAATATTTTATTTACGCCAACCTTAACGACAATTCCCATATTGATGAAATGCGGATAGGACTCGGTAAATGACTGATCAAATCCCCCCCCCCCCCCCCTCAAGTCACGATTATTGTGGCTACCAATCTAATATAACATTATGACGAGTGAAGTAAGATAATAAGCAATCCATAAACATTTTCTCAATATTCTACTGGATATCGATTTTTGGGAAACATATGTATACACATTTTAAAGTTACGTAGACACACTCATCCAAACAAATTATAACTTTAACTCCATGTTTATCTTTCGACAGCAATCTTTCGAATGTGGAAAATACCAATTCTTGCACGCTTGGACCTTGATCGGCAACAATTTTCACCGCCGCATTTTAGGTACGCCAAATTTGTTTTCGTTTTCTATACAATGTACATAGGTTCAACAGTGACTAGATAGCCTATACCTACACAAAGAAATACAATTGGATTGTCTGTTTGTAATATTAAAATAACCGCTTTAAAGGTGCATTTGGATGCAAAAACGTGTTGTTTTGGTATATATTTTTTTACAATTTTTGAAGTATCCCGCCTGTTTGTTTCGACTAATCTCTGTAATAGCGGGACAGGATCGACAGGGACTTTTACTGTAGATAGCTCATGTAACAAGGAGTAATTCAGGCTACTTACCCCCTCCCCTGCTTTTCAGCAGCCCGGTTACTGAGTTATCCACATGATACTGACAAACTGTGCCGGCTTTTTAAATTATTTGAGTGTTTTTCACGCAAAATACAGAATTAATAAGTCATCGTAAACTCTGCGAACTGAAGTGTAACGTTTTTGTTACATACCACGCGGCCGAAGTCGCGGGTAACGGCTACAAAGAAATATGTGTGTACTGAGGATGCCGCGCCTGCCTATTGGCGCTAGGTGTGGGCCGGGTCCCGAAGCCTCTTGGCGTCCGGTTCGTCCTCTTCGTCTTCGTCGTCGTCCCACTCCCACTCGGGGTCGTCCTCGTCGGGAGGGGCCTCCTCTGCTAAATCGTCGTCCTGCTCCTACGACGAGAGAGTTTTGAATAATCTAAAGTGGGCTGATGATGATGGAAGTAACTAATTTTCTGACCACAATTGAACTGTGCTGATAGATTATTTTCCCGTTTTCTAATTTAACAGAGATACGAAAGGTCCCGAAGATACTGGCAGCATTCCCCCTTTGAATCGCTAGACTGATTCTTTGTCCGAGGTAGCTGCCAGCTCTTCGGTCTCCTGTGATGTCGACTAACTTTTTTGCTATTGCCTTATAAAGGCTTAAAGCGCTAGGACCCCACGGACCAAGGGTCTCGACACCGAATGGGACAAATTCATATCCCTAGACCTCTGTATTTGCATGCTTTGGCTTTTGATTATCGATTTTGCCAGTTTTGGTAATATAAGATACAAAAAAAAACACCAAATCACAGGCAGTTATTAAACATTTGTAATTATAGTTGGATAAATATAGTGGTATTCTCAATGAACAGTAAGCGGGGGCACTCACGAGGACCCTGGGCATGACGGCGATGGGCGGCACCCCCTGGTGCGCGGCCACGCGGCGCTCGATGAGGTACGACACGTACTCGTCGTACAGCAGCCGGATCAGGTGGAACGAGCCGAACGACGCCGCGGACCTGCCAAGCGACGCGCATTGCTCAACATGGGTTATTACGACGTGCGCTTCCACTTTTGCAGACAAGTATATGTTGTGTTATCCAAGATAACCTGCTCCATCGTCAATGACGCGCGTGACTAGTAATGCTCGAGTGCGGGGTATGAGACGGTAGGGGCGCCGCAATCGAGGAGCTCGCGCGCGGACTGTATTTGCGGGATGAAGTCGAAGAAAGGAAGGTGAGAGTAGCTGGGAAGTGGAACAGACCACGGGGAGAAGCTGAAGGGCATAATGAATAACCACTCGAACCGGAGTGGACTTAACAGGAAACCGCAGCCAAATATCATGCTTGGCTGGTGTTGACCACCTGCGCGTGAGTAAAGTCTCCATCAGGGGAAGGGCGGTGCTTCCATATTGCTGTCAGCGTCATGCTCTCCTTTTTTTTTTAAGGCCGGCAACGAGTACCTGTGCACCGGATCTTTTACCAACAGCCAGTTTGCCTCTCATCTTTCCCATTAAAAAATATAGGTGAATCATGGAACACGCCCCTGCGAGGTGACGGACATGTGGAAGGACGGCTCCATTCAGAGAGTCAGGAACCAATAAGATGTAGCATGCACGCTCAAGACAAAACCAGGAAGCGGGAAGACGTGGCCAAACGTGTGTGGTATGGATCCTGTCAAGCTACCAAGTCCAGTACCTCAGTGTGAGCTCCCGAATGACGAGCGACGAGTAGAAGGACCAGTCCAGCAAGAGCCGCCTGGCGCGCGCCGCGTAGTCCTCGCGTCGCTCGTGGGGAGCCAACGCGCCGCGCACGCAGTTCTCCAGCCAGCTGGCCCACTGCTCCAGCGTCGCCCCTCGGCCCAGTGTGGCCTACGAACACGGAAAATGATCTTTATTCCTAACTAGCTGACCCGGCGAACTTTGTTCCGCATTATATATATTTAAAACAAAAAGAAAGTTGGACATAGGATACCTGAGATTTTTATCCCGTCCGTATAAAACCTACTTTAACAAAACGCAACTGACAGCGAAACGTTATGTTGTCTATAGTGTAATATGGTCGAAAATTTGACAATTAGAAATTTTGAATTCGACTTGTTTATATTGTTGTAATTCACATAATATCTTTATAACTTGTAGCCTATGTGTTATTCTGATGTATGAGCTATATTATTGTAAAGTTTCATTAACATCCATTCAGTAGTTTTTACGTGAAAGAGTAACAAACATCCATCCATCCATCTATCCATCCATACTTACAAACTTTCACGTTTATAATATTAGTAAGATACCCAGCTATTGGGACGACGTTCTGTGAGACTTGATGGCAAGAAATACCCCCTCTAAACTCGCGGTTCTTGGACTATAAGATGAGATACGGCCGTACATTAGACCCCGCATACTTCGAGAAAAATAGGGTCCGGTATTCCAACTCAAAAGAAACTAAATTTACGTAGGTTTCATTACAAAACTGAGATTCAGTCATATTTAAAATCACCATTATTATTTATTTATTTTATTCCATTACCATCTATCCCTTACGTCCATCCACATTCATGCTGAAACTACCACCGGTTCGGAAAGCTGCTCTACAGAGAAGAGCCGGAAAGAAACTCTGTAGTTGCTTTTTTAAAATAATTTGTGGAGTACATGTGTGTAAATCAGAGATACTGGTTCCGGGTCTGTTTGTCTTTGTGAATTATAGGTTGTCATTGGCTGATTAAATTTGTGGGGGTTGAACGTCCGCAGTGTCATCTGTAGCCGAGTAGGAACCTTTAAATAGTAGTGGATCATTAAGGGGCAGAGCAGTCATGTACCTTGAAGTCAGCCTCGAGCTTGCTGGCGGTGGCTGCACTGCCACAGGAACAAGCCCAGGCAGCTTGTTCGCGAACCACGCGGAAGTCCACGCGGTTCAGGTCCGACAGCATCTATAAAAACAATAGCTCAAGTTTCGCTCCACTAATATTCTTCACAAAATTAATTTATCCATATGTGTTATTTTTTATACATTTTTACATCTTGTTACCACCTTATTCCATTCTAAGGGTCGAAAACCTAGCCGCAAGAGAAGGAAAACTTGATCGGAAACCCAGTGTGGAATAGTAGGCTAATTACCCGTCATGTAATTGGAGGAGGCCCAACTCAGCAGTGGGTCACGTATGGGCTGAGTACTACTACTCAGTAGTATGTATACTACTAGTAGTAGGACTACTGAACTTTCTTTAAGTCAGTATTATCAGAATAAATATTCTATTCTATTCTAATTGTGTGGAACAATTGACTTAAAGAAAGTTCAGTAGAAATGAGAACGTTGTGGAGTTCCCGCTATAAATCTGGGTTTATTACGAAATTACAGTCCGCGTCTATCTTTATGGCCGGTGCGCACAACACACAATCAGGTAACAGCGGGACGTACGCGGAGCGGGGAGGCAGGGCACGCCCCTCCCCTCTCTTCCACCCGCAAGTGCCCTCGCCACCCGCATGTTAGTGTGAGTGAGCTACGTTCGTAGTGGTTATGAGATATATGATGCGCAAGTTCGTACCCACGGCTACGTTCGGCCATAAATATTAGCCGCTTCCTCGTCATGAATGTAGCGTCGTTCACCTGGTGTATCTGGTGGTGGTTGGTGAGCACGGCCCGCGCGGCCTGCGCCAGGTGGTTGAGCGAGGTGTACCTGCGCAGGGCGGCAGCCAGCGCGCTTGCCGCCCCCGCCTGCGCCCGGGCGGCAATGGCCGGGGCGCCCCCCGCGCCCGCCGCCAGCGCGCCCTCCAGGCTCTTCGCGAAGTTGCGGATGGCCTGCCAACACCTCCACTTTATCAGACTCACCCGTACTCATTATAGTACCTACGGACCCAATTATGACCATTCGTTTTCATTTCAATTTCTCAACAAATCGCGTAGCCTAGAAAACTTAGATCTAAGCTAGAGTATCGCAATAAACGTGGCTTGGCGAAAGCCCCGCAGGCAAAGCCGCGCGCATTAACTATGACTAAACTACCTAGAGTACCTAAAGACGGTTTTAGTATACATAGTATCACCACCCCATTCCATTCTGAGGGCGTTGTAATAGACGACAAAAGAAAATGACAAGGCCGCATAAATCTATATCTTCTATCTATACTTATAATAAATCTGTAGAGAGGTCAATTCTGTACATGAAATATATTTCCAAAATAACTATCAGCGGGTGATTAGTGATCGATACTGACGCCAAAAATGCAATCAGTAAAATTTTTGTCTATCTGTCTGTCTGTATGTTCGTTATAGAAACAAAAACCACTCGACGGATTTCAACAAAACTTGGTACAATTGTTCTTGATATTTCTGGGCAGGTTATAGTATACTTTTCACCACGCTACGATCAATAGGAGCAGAGCAGTGAAGGGAAATGTTGGTAAAACAGGATAACTTACTCCATTTTTTAAGCTTCCGTCGCGTGTGCATCCTTAATAGTTAAAGCTACACAGAAATCATGTATGACGGAAATGTTCTCCTTAAAATTATATAAAAAATATTCCCCGACAGCAAATGTCTATCTTTATGGTTGACTCACAATAACGTGTAACTCCCGATAGCTTAGCAGTTCAGAGATTTCTGATTATATTTGTCTACTCTTACAATAATAACACTCTCAATCATCCCTAATTAGTAAATTTTAACATTATTACCTATTTAATAAAAAAATAATCATAGAAATCGGTACAGAAACACCAAAGTTACACATGATATACGCTTGGCAGGGGATCCAAACGCGAACTTCATACATTGGCTGTTGATGCGAGTAGTCGTTCCGAGCATTCGACCTTAATGACAGGCAATATTGTTTATTAGCGCGACTTTTAGTCTTTAAATTAATTTAGTTTTCTTTTGTTGTTATTTCATAAAATAGGTATTAGTTATAGATAGAATTTTTAAATTCTTTAAATAAATAAAGCCCGGGCAGGACTTCCTATAATTCTGCTCCGAAATTTAAGACCACCACAACTTTGCAATGGAACTCGGCTAAAAGTAACCCAGTTGCAACAAAATATAATCGAGGCTCAAATTTTAACAGGTTGCAGTGCAGGAGAAACCGTCTTTATTCCTAGAATTCCCATAATACCAAACAATTTTTCATTCCAATTTAAAAGAACGCAATTCCCAGTATCGGTGTGATATGCAATGACAATTAATAAGGCTCAAGGGCAGGCTTTTCGTGTTGCTGGAGTAGATATCAGTGTCAGTTGTTTCTCGCATGGTCAGTTGTACGTCGGTCTTTCCCGGGTTAACAGTTCTAGAAATCTTTATGTTCACGTGCCGGACGGGTCGACTTTCAACATAGTTTACCCGGAAGCTTTGCGCCGAAGTATTTTTGTTGTATAGGTACTTAAGCCTCATGTGAACGTGATCTAAACAATATTACCAATACATTAACATAATAACACACAAGGAATTACACACTGACGGAGTTGCGGGCACAGCTAGCTATCTATATCTATATATATAAATAAACCTCTTCCGTTACTGAGTGACTGCCAGACAACGCACAGCCGAAACTACTGGCAGTAGAGAGCTGAAATTTGGCCTGTGTGTTTGTTGGGAAGTAGGCTACCACTAAGAGAGTATTATTGGACATTCCCTCCCAACGGGGAGAAAAGGGGGATAAATTGTTTTTTTCCGGAAGTCATTATTCCACGCGGACGAAGTCGCGGGCAAAAGCTAGTTAAAAATAAGCGCAAGAAAATTTGATCCAGATCTTTGTGCCTACCCATCTGACCAGCGTGGCAGAGTAGGCTTATTACCCTCCCTGTGAAGGGAGGAGACCCAACTCAGCTGTGGGTCATTAATGGGCTGAGTAGTAGTATAAATTACCAACCTTTCACACACATACAAAACTTCATGTCCGGACAAACGATCTTAGCGCAAACACGATACCTGCGTAAGCTGCGGAGGAATGGGCCGCAGTACATCCGGCAGCAGCAGTTCCACCGCCTTCTGGTACAGCTGCAGCTCCGCGAGCCGCAGCCAGCAAGCCACGTCCTTGCGAGCGGCCAACTTGCAGAGGACGCGTCGGCACAGCTCGGCTGGCGGTCTTCGCCAGAAGGCCCGCCGGGCACGCTCCACCGCCGACGTGTCCAGCGCCGCGACCGCGTCAAGGAATTCTATGCCGTGTTCCCTGTGCAACAAAACAGCAAATCGTGTAACAAAACCCCGTCAGCCACAGCGAAAGTATGTGCTGCTAGCTAGAGGAGTAAAAAACATAATTTTACTAAGATATATGTACTGTTAAAGGAAACTTACACACACACCCACTTCAGTGCGTAAATAGGATTATGTTAGATGGATAAAATACATATTGCTATGTACTTCAGTCATATCTGTTTCAGAGTATCAATAAATCAGACTTTTACCGAACCATAAGTATCTCAATTACGCACTTCTTAAGACTTGGTTAAATCTCATTCTACGGGGAACACCCTGTATGCCCAAATACCTGTGGTGGTTCCTGAGCGCCTCAATGGCTTCCAAGGGAATGTCTTCAGGCAGCGGGTCTATTGTCAGGGGAGGCGGGTCGGGAACAATCACCGACCCCAAATACTGTCGATGAGCCGCTATGGGGCTCGGTAGGGCTTCCCGCGACCGAGGCCGAGCCCTGCCGTCTTGGTAAATAACCACCTGCAAATATATTCACTTTAGAAGGCGTTACACAAACAAATTACACTTTTTTTTTGTGATAAATGTGTTTATTTTTAAACTGCTCCACTCACTATTGTGTAAGAAACTCTGAGATATGGAATTTTAAATCTCATAAGCACATTTCATGAACATAATGATGAATACAAGAAAAACATCAATGGCTGGTATATGAAACTGATAATTTATTAAGACGCCATCACTGGATTCAGTCCTAAAGTTTAGTCTTTGGATCTTGTTTAGATGTCTATATAATATTCATATATGATTTCAGGTCATTAGGGAGTTAAGCCCTTTTTAAGGGATTTATACAGTCGTGGTCGTTTGCAGTATGACTGCTGCAAAGCATGCGAAACGTCGGGAATTAAATAATGTTTAATTTCACTGTGTCATCATCGCGAAAACCTAAAGCAATAGACTAAAGTGGACTGATCACGGGGTACATAAGTAAAATGATCGATTTAACACGATACCTGTTGCTCAATGACCTCCGTTTTATCATCCGGCTCCTGCGTGTCCTGCGGATCCTCCGTCATGGAGTGATCCCGATCGCTCTCGGCGCCAGGCTTCGCTCGGATGCCGTAGTAGTGATACTTGGAGTTGCCCCTGGTGCCGAGGCGGCGGGTCCTTAGCCCGACGAACACGGAGCGGATGAGTTTCCCGAAGGACGCGGCATTGACCGGCTCGAGGCGGTGCGTGGCGCAATGGCGGAGGTAATGCGCGTACAACGTGGACCGCGGCAGGGATACGCCTGCGGTTGACGTCACTATTCAAAATATATGCTAGGTCTACTTTGGGTTGCACACGACTGTTCAAGGTGGGTGACTTAAAGTAGGTACATGAAAATGTAGCTGACACCCAGGCCCGACACTTGTCCGATTAGAGAAGCCGGAGAACTTTGAAGCGCGTCGTCCACGCAGGGAGAATAGAGCTAGACAGCTTGACAACTAATCTAATCTATACTCTTAATTCTACGTACACGTAGAGATCAATAGAGCGCCCTATTGCAGTTTTTTGTCCAATCGTAGGGTAGCTCTAACATAGTGACATTTTGGCATGCGTACACTACACTACTCGTAGACTAGATATTCATATAAAAACAGTAAACGTCAGTTGACTACGTCTAATTAAAAATATGACCATAGCTAGGCATAGTAGATATCTATGACATGTATAAGATAATTCTACATTTGTACTTTTCTCTAATTCTACGTTCGCTCTCGTACCTGCGTCCACGACGCCTTCCGAGAGTATCCGAGCCTGTCTACGTAGACTGTAGTGACACATTAGCTATGGGTAGTCTCGCTACGTCGTGGATTTCCCTATGACAGTCGCTCTCCGAAATTTTAATATATCGTGGACGAGGCGCTTAAGTCTGTACTACCGTAACGCGTAATTATTGCTACTGTTTTAATTATTAGTTTCTTGGTCCTCGAGTTACCATGTTCACATTAAGACTCATGGGAGGGGTGCAATCATGTTGTGGGTTGTTCTCTTCCCTACAATATGCGTCAGGCTTGGCAGGTGCCGGCTGGGATCGGTTGGCTCAGACTTGACTGACATCGACTAGTGCGCAAGTTTGCTCTCACAAGCCATAAACTTAAATATGGCGACCTAAAAAAAGCAACTACAGAGTTTTTTTGCCGGCTTTTCTCTGTAGAGCTGCCTCTAAGGGAGCTCTAAAGAGCCAGTAGAATTAATAAATATTTCACGCATCGGCGTACATGGGTATTTTACAACTTACTAACCTAACTTACAACCTACTAAAACATATGTGACATGCCACTTGGGATACATAACTACTGCGAAATTTCTCAATCAAACTGAAAGACTTATAAATAAATAAATAAATATCCTTGGACATTTCACACAACGCCATCTCGTCCCAAGCTAAGCAACTTAATGCTTGTGTTATGGTAACGAGATGGATGATAAACTACTTATATATTTTTTTTTTTTGTAAATACATACATATTATAGATAGAAAACACCCAGACCCGGAACAAATACTTGTAGGTCGTACAAATATTTCTTACGTGCGGGGATCGAACCCGCGACATGCTGCGCAGCAGTCGATCGCTCAACCACTGCGCCAAAATAGCTAGAAACAATCAAATTATTTTCAGGGGATCAAATTTAATGGCAAGCGACGCGATGAGTTGGAGATAGGTATTCTTGAGTGGGTGGTGTGCTTCTATATGTATTTAGTGCGTGTGAATCGAATGACTCCACCAACCTTCAGCAGTCTCATAGTTGTCGAGCAGCCACTGCACCGTGGCGGGAGGCATCCGCGGCGGAGCCCCAGCGGGGGTCGCAGGCGACGCCGGCGCCTCCGCCTCGTCTCCAGCCACCTGCCACAACACGCACTTAACCGACGAGCTCTAACTAGACACGACAGCCGAGAGTATATAGATACGGCGACTAGCAATTTACCCGATTTCTTCTTCTTCTCAGCCCACAAATGACCCATAGTTGAGTCGGGCCTCCTCCAACTACAAGGAGGGTAATTAGTCTACTGTCCCGAGCTGACTAGACGGGTTGGTACAGGGTTTCGTATCAAGGTTTCCTTCTCTTGCGGCATGGTTATCGGCCTTATGATGTCCTTTTGTCGGCTCCTACGACACGTACGACGTATTCTTAATCCATAGCCCTACGAAATAGTAGGCAAGGTAAACTAAACGATTTGAGCAAAAAGGACCGGGCGCGCATGTCTTCAACCAATTGTGTGGGATTCGCCTTCGTTCTCTATCAACGACACGCACAAAAATCGATTACCGAGCAGTCTAAGTCGTTGTTCAAATAATTTGCGGTATTTTTTTTTATGGAAAACCAACAGCAAAAGATTAAGCTAATTACACCTTTTCACGTATAAACAACTGCATATTTGCGGGATCCGAATTAGCGCTAATAATCATATTAATTTAAAAAAGTTGAGCTGCCTACTTGCCGTAGTCACGGAGGTTGAAAATGGCTCGATTGAAAGTGTTTTACAAATATTAAAATGTGCGAATAGCGACGGATTTAGAAATCATAATGTCACCACCCCATTTCATCCTGGGGGTATCGTATTTCAACTAAAGCGGAGAGCCTATTAGCGAGAGAAGGAAAACGGATACGCCAACACATTTGCGTGGCAGAATAAGCCAATTTCCCTCCATGCAATTGAAGAAACCCTGGCCAGCGTGCCACGGTAGGCTTAGTACCCTCTCTGTGATTTGTAGGGGCCCGACTCAGCAGTGGGTCATTTATGGGCTGAGTAGTAGTAATTGAAGACATAGACATATTCTTTATTGTGGCACAAGACAAAAAAAAATACAATGACAAACAAACACATGAGATAGATTTTAAAAGTAGATTAAACAACAATTGTATTTTTAAGTCTTGCCACAAACCGACCCGGACTCAGCATAATGCTGTTGCCAACCAACGCTGATCTTCCGTCGGGGACGGCAGGTGACGTCACGCACGGTCATATTGCTCCAAAAAAAAATTAAACAATTACGGCAGCCAAACATGTTTGTTCATAGGTTGTTCATGACTAAAAAAATATTAATTAAAAGTAGAATATAACAGTACATACGGCATAACTTAATCCATCTTAGAAATGATAGTGATCTAAATAATTATAAAATAAAATAATGATAAATAGAAGGAAATAAACATATTGGGTAAAGTGAAAACACAATAATTACAGAAAATTAATTTGCTGTATACAGGTTTGGGATTAACCATTATAATATACTAGTGTCAACCTTTAGTGATTCTTCACTGCTTTGATGTTCATGTTCAGTTCGACTCCGCAGTGGTCACTAAGATGATGAAGATGAATAATACGATTGGAACGTTTCAATCAGTACGTACACTAAGAACAAAAGGTACGTTGTCCCGTGTGGTGACGAATTTAGAATACACTGTGTCACCACCCCATTCCATCCTAAGGGTGTCGTAAGATCCGACAATAGCAAATGACAAAGCCGAACAAACTAGCCGCAAGAGAAGGAAAACTTGCGCGAAACCCTGTGCCAACCGGTCTGGCCAGCGTGGCACAGTAGACTAATTACAATCCATGTAATTGGAGGAGGACCGACTCAGCAGTGGGTCATTTAAGGGCTGTGTAGTAGTATTAAAAGGAACGATGATGACGCTTTTTAGACGCCACCTGTCGTTACATTGCGCATTCCGGCGAAAACTTATATTCGGCAGTCGGGATGCAGACGATCGTGGACCGTACGCGGTTGTGAAACAGTCAAATTGTTAACGACCCCGAGCTATAAAATACCGCATAGCAATTTGGCAGGATGTACTCCAAATAGTATGTTTGCTTAAGAAAATTGGACCAAAAGTGAAATGATGGAAGAAAGTTCCCGCATGTCATCAACCAATTGCGTGGCTTACAAAAAACAACTATTGCGCAAGACAGATTTTAGCTGAAGCTGTTTGTGAACTATTACACTGTGAGGCCAGGAGCAGTTCTTTAGTTCGTCTCAGCCCATGAATGGCCCACTACTGAGTCGGGCCTATCATAAATTAAAGAAACGCCAACGAAATGGTAATCGGAGTAGTATAAAGAAAGTGAGATAGACAGCGCAGTAAAAATCCTACTTAAATTTTACCATAAACGTGAAAGTTTGTAAGAATGTAGAAGAAAGAAGGGTTACTTTCCCGCAGAACTACTGAAGGGATGTTGATGAAAAATACAATAATATAGCTTATTCATTAGAATAACACAAAGGCTATAATTCATAAAGATAGATTCTTCTAATTTTTGTTAAATACTTGTGGGACGCCAGGGCGAGCCACTAGTACCTATAGTATATAGAGTGATTTACTATACAGTGAAACTCTGAGTACATTACCCTTTATTGTACACACATTACATTGCATAAAAAAATAACTTAGGAAGTAATACACAATGGGGAAATTGGGGAATCATCAGACTAAGTATCAGTAACCACTGGAATAGCTTTTTAAATAGTCTGTATTTTTGGAAACTTTATTTCTTAACTGCGAAAAAGATGTAGTATAACAAATGATAATGCTATCAATGCGTCAGACTTTCAAGAAACCTTGTTCGCCCTTACTAGTAAACCAGCGTAATAAGAAAATCATATCATATATAAATATTAATAAATAAATAAGATTCTATTTTGGCCTAATAATTAATTATGTGTATATTTGCTATATTTTTAATCTTTCTTGCGGCGTCTGTAATTTATACTACACTAGCGACCGCGAGCTTCGCACGGGTGCAATAATGAACATCTAAATTTATCAGTGTTTCTCTACAATATTATGCATGTATTATACATATAAACCTTCATCTTGAATCACTTTATCTATTAAAAAAAACGCTTCAAAATCCGTTGCATAGTTTTAAAGATTTAAGCATACATAGGGACGGACAGACGACAACGACTTTGTTTTATACCATGTAGTGATAGTGACAAGAAATCACGCTGTATATTTATTAAAAAGTGAAGAAACAAAAGACTTACGACAACTCCATAAGCGGTGTACTCTGCAGAGGCGGAGCCACCCCAGCCATTGTCGGCGGAGGTGCCCTCGGCGCCAGCGGCGTTCCCCACTGTCGTCACTCCGTACACCGGGTAGGACCTGAGGGTTTCCCTGGTTCATAGATACGAAGTACGTTTTACAAGAGGGAGCGGACAGCTTCCGTCTGTGTCAAACGGGGTACGCAGCCAAATAACTTCACCCTTGTGTGGTGTTATGTTCCTAGACGTGTGAATGAATGAATGATTTATTTGCTTGACTGCCGGTATAACCTAAATAAATGCCTTAACTAGTACTTCGCAGGATCCAATATGTTTATATTAAACGTAACCCCTGCACTATGTATAGCATGTATTGCGGGGGCAGTTTACAAACATGAAATTCACGAACACAATGACAGTCGGACTCAGAGCAAGTGCCTCTGGTTTACACAAAGATACTTGCCCTGCCCCGGAGGGTGTGGTAAGAGCCGACAAAAGGAAATGACGGCTGATAACCTACCCGCAACAGAAGGAAAACTTTATACGAAACCCTGTGCCAACCCGTCTGGCCAGCCTAGTAAGTGGCCTACGGTACGTAGGCCTCTTACTCTCCATTTACTTGAGGAGGCCCAATTCAGCAGTGAGTCAGAATGTGCTGAGTAGTAGTAGTATTAAAAAAGTATCTTTCACTCTAATTTGTTTACAAGAATGGACGTCTTAAGGAAATCTTTTCGTGCTTTTCTATTATTATAAACAAATGATCCTATAAAGGAACAAGGATTTCACAGGCTGCGTTTGGGGAGACTGATCCTACGATGGCAACAGTTAGATACTTTTTGGTTTCTTGAATTTAAACGTCGTCAAGAGAACCTATAATAACCTGACACCTGGCCGACAAACTGCGGTCAGCTTTTTTATCGGCCCTTACGACACCTTCAGGATGTAATAGGGTGGTGACACTATGTACACTAAATCCGTCACCACACACACACTCTTTTTATATACGAAGTAACAATATATCACTTAAACCAACTAACATGAATTACTATTACTTACATATGGGTTTGGTGACCTTGCGTGTAGATCTCCTGTGGTTCCGTAACGTATTGCACATGATAGTTGACACCATTGCTGCCTTCGCCTGGAAAAAAAAGAAACTGTCTTTACAAACTTTATCGTGAATATTAATAGTTATTTGTTAGTGACACCGGAGATTAGAATGTTAGATAACACGCTTATACTATTGTTAGCTGTTACGTATATTAAGTTAAGGACACTCCACCATAATGCAAATTAGTAGATAATAATATAGACAAAGACCGAATTAATTATCCGTACGTCCGCAGCAGACCCATCGCTATTTGGGTTCAGAACGAACACTGAACAATACTTAATTGTTCAGTATCATGTACCAGGGAGGCATAAACTCACAGGGGTAGTACGGCCGGTAGCGAGGCACCTCCATTTCGCTGGAGGTCTCCCAGGCAACTCTGGACCTATACTTCCCAGAACAAGGTACCGACAACACTGCGTCCCTTTCTTGCATTTACGTGCTATCTCGCTCCACCCCACCCCACCTGTTTTGCCCGTGCGATATAAACGCAAGCGATATAATTGCAAATATTTCCCTTTTGATGCGGATTTATTGGAGTATATTGTAGTGAGAGTGTTCACAGGGTGTTGTTATTAACATTGACACAAAGATTTGCTAAATTCTGAACATGGAATTGATATTAACGACCACAGCTCTGTATGAAATTTACATCAGATTTCTACCTCACTTTATTGACCTATTCCATTTTATTGTGGAATAAAGTAACGCAAGATAGGAAGGTTTCGTGAAGATTAGTGATTATCTGACTAGAAATCTATCTAGAGATTAGGTAACGACTCAAAGTTACCTGTGTCATAAGGCATATTTATTTCTTCACTAAAACTCAGCCAGGTCGCTTGAATGGACATGAAGATTAACTTCCGCATTCATAACATTAGTTTACAGGAAGGAAAGAAAAGTGATTAAGACGTTTGCCCACTAAATTCTTAACAGTTGCTTATATTATTGTATAGGGTAATTATAAGTTCACATACACGACCAGAGCATTGTAGTAAAACTGTTATTTTGTGTAAGGTTAAGAAACGATAGTAGCTACTTTCTCAAGAACCATAAGTTTCATAAGTCAAGTCATATAATTTATTTCGTATATACACAAATTGTCAACATATTAATATCAATTATACAAAGCACTATGGGCTCCATCAGAAGCCTCAAAGTCACCCAAAGGGCTATGCTCGGAGTTTCCCTGCGAGATGGAATCAGAAATGAGGAGATACGCAGGGTCACCGACATAGCCCACAGGATTGCCAAACGTGGGCAGGGCACATAGCGCGCAGGAGCGACGCCCGATGGGTAGAATAGTCCTCAAGTAGCGACCTCGTTCCGGAAAGCGCAGTGCCTGTAGGCCTCCCACACGGTAGACCAATGACCTGGTTAAGGTCGCCGGAAAACGATGGATGCGGGCGGCCCATGACGGGCCTTTGTGGAAATCCTTGGGGGAGACCTATGTCCAGCAGTGGACGTCTTTTGGCTGAATGATGATGATTATACAAACAAAAAGTAAATATATTTTAGTTTACCACCAGTTCCGAACGCGACCACTGCTGAGAAGAACTGGCAAGAAATCTTTTTTTAATTACTATGCGGTCCTATTTAATATTTATTTTCCCAACAAATTCCATATAACAAACTGTTCTGTTGGCTCCGGAAGGCATCAACTTAAACGTGAATATTAAAACAACAAAAACAACTTAAATAAAACGTTCTTGGTCCAGTGAGCCGACCAACAGCATGTGACAGCCATCGATCTCCTCAACCATACTAAAGGGAAGTGATCGACCCGTCATTTAAGGCTACCACTGCTCAGAGTATTTTAGTGAGAATGACCAATTACTAGTAGCGTACAGTGCACTGGGCTGATTGGCAAAAAATCTTAGACCTTACCACTCTTAGTCGCTTAACAAATATTGAAACAAATCAAATCTTTAAGACGTCGGTTGGAAACAACATCAAGTTCGAGAGTTACAGACAAAACAAAAACAAAAATTTAAAAAAAACTACGGCTTCAGCTTGGAAACCAACTCTATATACCGTTCACGGAGATTGTATGAAAGTGAAGTCCCAATATACTCGTAGAATATAACAGGTATATAGGTAGGTACGGCGTCCCGGCGCCAGGCCAACGTCATCTCAGAGATAACCATTAAATTAAATTGAACTAAAGTACAAATTTAAAATATCTATTTCCTAACCAAGAAACGTTCATCTCAGCCCATAACAGACTCAAACCTGAGTCGGGCACCTCCAATGCCGAGGAGGAAAATTAACCTACTGTACCACGCTGGCTTGATTGGCACAGTTTCCTATGATGTTTTCCTTCTCTTGGAATGGATTGGATGGATGGAATCGTTATCATTATCATTACTCATTACATAGTATAAAACAAAGTCGCTGTCGTCTGTCCGTCCCTATGTATGCTTATATCTTTATAACTACGCAACGGATTTTGAAGCGGTTTTTGTTAATAGATAGAGTGATTCAAGAGGAAGGTTTATTGCACCCAAGCAAAGCCGGGGCGGGTCGCTAGTAACATATATAACATTTTAAATCTGTTCATAACGTCACAAAATCTGTTTTTGACGATTTAAACATTAGACAATACGAAAGTATTTTTTTATAAGGATATCTTTAAAAATATATATACCGTTTGTGCATGCGGACTTTCGCAACTGTTGGATCGATTTCGATGAAAATTTTACTTGTAGCTAGTTAACGTTACCTGCATAGTAACAAATTTGCCCCTAAAACTTGACTGAAATAAGTCACCGCAGCAAACTTAACTTTTCATAAAACTTTACGGGAGCACTTTACGGCCTCAGGCAACTTATTACAATTAATAAGTTGCCTGAGGCCGTAGAAATTGTTTAGCTCATTCAAAAACTTGTAACATGTATAGTTGGTTGGCGCAGTGGTTGAGCGATCGACTGCTGCCCAGCATGTGGCGGGTTCGATTCCCGCACGGAAGAAATATTTGTACGACCTACAAGTATTTGTTCCGGGTCTGGTCTGGTCTGGGTATTTAGAAAAAATATTATATAAGTAGATTATCATCTATCTCGTTACCATAACTAACACAAGCATAGCTTGGGACGAGATGGCGTTGTGTGAAATGTCCAAGGATATTTATTTATTTAACTAAATTAACTCGCCGATGGGGCAGAAAAGTCCTGGAATGGCGACCACGTTCCGGAAAGTGCTGGTAGGCCTCCCACACGGTGGACCGATGACCTGATTAAGGTCGCCGGAAAACGATGAATGCGGGCGGTCCAGGACCGGCCTTTGTGGAAATCTTTGGGGGAGGCCTATGTCCAGCAGTGGACGTCTTTTGGCTGAAATGATGATGATGATGATGAAATTAACTCGCAATCTCACTAAAACACTGAGCAAGTTTCCTTTTGTTTAAACTCTTTTAAATTTTTCAAACAGAATCTTGACCATTGACATTAAACATTGGAAGTAATTAAAAAAGTTTTTATTACGTAATTTGTTTATAAAATTGTTTTAAATAAAAAGAGAAAGTAAATATTTAATTTTGCAATAGTTATAATAATCATGATTAACTTGAAATTAATAATCCTTTATGACCATTTATGGCATTATTCCAATGTTTAGGCCAATTATTTCTACCTTCTATCCCATTATATATGCCAACGGAGATTAGGAAGAAAATTGTTGGTTAACCATTAAATAACTTGAAAAATACTGATAAAACTTTTTTGCAACGGGGCTCAACTCTTTCAAGTGTTGAAGATGCTAGAATTGTTACAAATGTTTAAAATGACGTTAAATGTTATAAAAAAATATGTTTTCTGATGAACTCTCTTTAGCTTTTTTTATAAATAGTAAAGATAGAGTTCCAGAAGTTTGGACTATTTTATCGGAATATTCCTCCTCTATAACAAGCTTTTCAAAATTGCATAAATATTAGTCTGTTTCGAGTTATTAACGAAAAACGAAATACCGCTTATTTTCATATTATTTTGTTAATAACAATTGCAGTTTTTTACATGGCCCAAAATGTTTCTATAGGTGATTCCGAATCCAATGAGCTTTCGCTCATATATTTGGGACTTTATCTCTATTTTTCACGTTTTTGAACTTGTTGACAAGAATAAAACCCTTTTTACCCATTATTATCTGCGCAATAAAGAGACTTGTAAATAAAGCACGTGTCGTACGCACGTCAGCTAGTAGCGAGTGCAGCAGGTGGGGAGTGCACAATGGGATCACATGGCCCGCGCCTCGCGCATTCACGATCACCTCTCAGGTAGATAATCCGCAACGACGGACGTAATTGCACTACTATTATTAAGTTTTATTAGGACACCGTAAGACCAGTGATCGAACTATACGGTTTTATCGTAGACTTTTAGGTAGGTAGATGTTTAATAATTCGGTGCAGGTATTTTTATTTTATTTTTATTTTATTTATTCGGACCAAAGGAAAGGAAGAAAGAACAAGGCCGAAAACCTAGCCGCAAGAGAAGGAAAACTTCAAACGAACCCCTGTGGCAACGCAATAATTAACCTCCATGTAACAGAAGGACGAATCAGTAGTGAGTCATTTATGGACTGAGTACTACTAACAGAGACCATGATATTCCATGCTGCTGATGTCGCAAGACAAAAGCGACATCATACTTTTTTGTTTGGCTTCCATAAAAAGCGACATCACTACATAGTATAAAACAAAGTCGCATTCTTCTGTCCGTCCCTATGTATGCATAAATCTTTAAAACTACGCAACGGATTTTGAAGCGGTTTTTTTTAATAGATAGAGTGATTCAAGGGGAAGGTTTATATGTATAACCTACCCGCGCTGTGCACGGGCGAAGCCGGGGTGGGCCACTAGTCGTTTTATAAGTTCCATCCAGGATAATTTACGTAATCAAGTAGAAACATTATGTTTAAAGGATTTTTTATTATTTTTTACTAATAACAAAGTTCAAACCCTGTCAGGATTCCAAATAGAAGGACATATAATACATAATATGTAATATTATTTATAATCCTACTACTAAGTTATTTCTGTATAGATAACTGCATGTTGCGATCTTGTGCAAAGTATCTAACATGACAACTCTACATATACATAACTTCAAAATATATTAGTCAAATTAATACGGAACCCACCAGTCTATCAAATTTATATCATTTACCGCCATTACCGAGGCATAAAAGCGATACTCCCGAAAAAATCTCAACAAGTAACTAGGGTGAATATAATACGGATTCACCCTGACAGGTAGGAGATAATCAGATAGTGACGTCAGAGGGTGATAGTTAAGCCGCGTGTTTAGCCATCAAAGGTTTCAGAGAGACCCATTGTGAAAGTCTTCGCCAAATCAAGCAGAAAAGCAAAGGGAGACATGTATAAAAGGATGTTTTAGATATCAAATGGACCCTTTGTTAGATTAAACCTATTTCATATTTGTTGCACAGGTGCAGCTATTCAGCTAATGTTCCCGAAGAATATGCTTATTACCTTACATTGCTAATACCACGGTTCCTTCATTGCATGCAGGCCATCAGGTACTTTATTTCTGGTTTGATTTGATAAGTTCTGGTGTATATAATTTCTCGTGTATAAAGCCCCTATGGATTTGGATTTCGAATACATACTGTCACCACAAATGACAAGTCCGAAAACCCAGCCACAAAAAATCTAAGCCCTGTGCCAACCTGTTTGGCTTATGTGGCACAGTAAGCTAATTGCCCTTTATGTTATGGGAGGAGAGCCGACACAGCAGCGAGTCATTTATGTGCTTAATAGGTGAGTCATGCTGCTTTTGACTTGATGTGGTCTGTATGATCACGAATTTTGTTTCAATTTTCGACTAGCCATCTAACTTATCATTATCATCACTACATAGTATAAAACAAAGTCACTGTCGTCTGTCCGTCCCTATGTGTGCTTAAATCTTTAAAACTACGCAACGGATTTTGAAGCGGGTTTTTTTAATAGATAGAGTGATTCAAGAGGAAGGTTTATTATGTATAATATTGTAGAAAAACACTGATAAATTTAGATGTTCATCATTGCACCCGTGCGAAGCCGGGGCGGGTCGGTAGTGATTTATATGATAATGTTTACATAAGATATGGCTTCCTGTCGATTACTCAAAGCCTACCGAGGATCTTCAAAGACTTCTGTATGTTATGCTGTACCCACGTCATTAATCCGCAGAAAACATGTACAGGATCTGACGGATTCGCACACACTCATGTGCTGCGGATACCGGGGCGTGAGCGTAAGTATCGTGGGGCATGTAAAAATCCTCTCACGCCGAATGACAGACAACTTAATTCGAAAACCTTACAAATGACATAAACAGTTACCAAACCCAAATAAGCGGTGAACATAAAAAGCGAAAATAAAAATTAAAAACAACTTGCATTCGGTGTCACTTAGTTCCTCCTTCTTGATAACCACCTCAGTGTCCGCCGGGTTCCATCCGCCTTGCACTGTTCACCATCACACATACATACATAAATAATAAAGTGCGGAACACAGACTATAATGTGCAAAATATTAAACATAACTACAAGCCACTGTGTATACTAACCCAAAAGGGGCAGACTTAACTACAAACTAGTTGGGAATGGCGCCAAAAGATGGCGCTACATGTATATCGAACGAAGATACGTACTAGTTACATCAATGTTGAAGAAATTTAATATTAATTTAATTTACATGTCAATTACTTTAGTTCCTTTATTAATTCTGTATACAATTATGGATTACTTGGATTATGGAGTCTTGGGTACTATAAGCGTGTTCCTACAACCAAAACCAAAATCTGCACACGTCTACTTTGAACTAGGCTTGCTTGAAAACAAACTTACTTGCGACCGTGATGTAAGTGTGCTGGGCGTCAGTGGTAGGACTGGAATGCCCTGAACTATCGCCATTCACCTCGACCACGCTGCTTGACACCTGAGGATAGCATACCGTCAGCTGAGTTGGGTACACATTAAGACGGAATGAACGGTATATCAATACTGGTTACTTTTATAAGGTGTAACAAACCCTATATCCATCGTGATGGCTTATGGCTAACAGAAAGAAGCAATTCTGTTTTTTTCATCTTGCAATAAGAGTGTCATGTGTGAGTGAATATCAAGTTTTGCTATAAAATCAACTGATCAGCTATCATTATTGTCATCCTACGGGATCAGTTATATGAGTTCTATAACATTTCTTGGGTTATCTGTGATTATTTCTTGATACTTTCGTAAAAGCGTGGCGTAATGACTCGAGAAATAACCAAAATGTCTATAAAAAGCCCTTGTTTTACATCATCAGTAGTTGTATCGATTTCGTTATGGCTAAAAAGTTTTTATTATGCCCTGTATATCGTAAAAGTAGACTTGCAGCAGCTTGATCTTCTGATGGCAAACAAAGCATCCTAAAGCATAGAGAATAACCACCCTGACTGGAGCTGTGGGGTTGAGGAATGACCTGCACTTCGTGATATTGTGCTGAGGATGCAGAGGCAGGAACTCCTGAACTATCAGGTGACGGTTATCAGGTTATGTTGGTGGCAGCGGAAGGCACCTGCCGTTCATAGTTACTGCCAGCGTCAAGCTGTTACTTTTTAAAGGGTCTATGACGCGTGACTAAACCTCTGGAGTTGCAAACATCCATAAGCGGCAGTTAGTTTGAGGGACATTAACTGTGTAAGGTCTTACGAGATCTTGTGAACTAAAGTAAATTAATCCTCAATGCTGAAGAGACAGGTGTCATACAATTTAATGTAGAAAAATATTGCAGACCATTTCACAAGGGTCACTAATTGGCATAGTGATCTCTAGTAGTAGTAGATAGTGACTCTGTACGTGTAGTGACGGATTTAGAACCACCACATTCCATCGTGAGGGTGTTTTTAGAGGCGACCAAGGGAAATGACGGCTACTTGCTGCAGACCTGTCTGAAGCAGTCAACCTTACCTGCTGCATGGCGTGCTGCAAATGTATGGAGTTGGGTAGCTCCGGGATGACGATGAGGTGAGATTCTCGCACGGCAGACGGCGAACCACCTCCCGCTCCGTTACCCTAACCAAACAACAGTTTTATTGGCTACAGTCGTTTGATGACAGACGCCTTCCGTGTGGTGACGGATTTAGAAGACATGGTTTTACCACCCCATTCCTTCCTCAGGGTGTCGTAAGAGCCGATAAAAGGAAATGACGTGGCTGAAAACCTAGTCACAAGAGAAGGTAAACTTGATACTAAACCCTGTGCCAACCTGTCTGGCCAGCGTGGCACAGTAGGCCAAATATCCTCCATGTAACTGGAGGAGGCCCGACTCAGCAGTGGGTCATATATGGGCTGAGTAGCCTGGACGAGGCTGGTGATCCGCAGATTAAGCAACGTTTGGCTCAGCCGGGCGTCAGATGGCAACACCACAACAGATTCGGAGGTGGTACCTGTGCAGGTGCGGCAAGGCGCGCCGCCATCTCCGGCGAGGCAGGCGGCGACGACTCCACTAGTACTTCGTCGCCGGCGCACTCAAAGTCTGAAGAGAATTAAGAAGACCTTATGTTTTAAGCCAGAAAGACTGAAGTAACGACCATCATATCTGATGCAGAGTAAGATTATGACTGTATCATCAGACCGAAGCACGAACGGGCAAATCTACGAATTAGGCGGTCAAAAATACAATCCTTGAAATATGTCGCAGGTAAAAAAAAATGACTACCTGCGACTGGTGAGTAACCGTAGAACAATGGGTGACCCCACCCGCTTCCGCACTGGAAGCTCACGCCGAGGTATGTCAGTCTAAACTTGATCGTCGCTCTAAGTGTTCGTATTGCGTTTAGACATTTTGGGAAAAACTGCTATTTTAAAAGTGAATATTTTTATTTTGGGGTGTGTTGTGAAGAATATTGTGATGGATTCAGGTATAACAGGTAAGAATACATATATATTAATAAGTTTTATTCCAATGGTTAAAAAAAAATACAGCGTACTTGAAGATTAAAAACCATGCTCGAGATTGTTGTATTGAAATATATTTTTTTGTTTTTAAAATGGTTTTTGTTATACTTCAGGGTTCGTCCCATTGGGTTTGTCAGTTGTAACATAAAATAGAGTATTTAGGCTAATTGAAAACGATGAAATTGGCCGTGATCTCCCGTGAAATCAACATTTTCAACATCAATGAATTAATTATTTTCCTTTTTTAAACCAGTTTTCGTTCCATTTCAGAAGCTGAGGGTACCTCAGGAATGCGAGTAGTAACGCGTAAACACCTTTTTAACAAAATGCAGGAACAAGACTTGCATAATTTTGACGAAAAGTTGAATTATCTCGAGAGATATATTTTATCGCAAGATGAGTATTGTGAAGAACTAAAGAAGGAAGTGAAACATAAATTATCTTATTTGAAGTCTCAATTTAAGAAAAAGTGGATAGAAGCTTATAAAAAATCACAGCTTTTCCTTCAAAAGAATGATAAGTGGTTGCAAGGAACCTTTGAAATACCAAGGGCTAGAAGACGTTCTTCTGGTCGACCAAGAAAGTCATTTATAGATTCAAGTGAAAGGAGTAAACGCAGAAAAACAAGGGAAGTGCGCAGTGCTGTTGAAAAAGAATTACTAATACATGCTGCTCAGACATCCCTTCAAAGTTCTGGAGAGAGAATTGCATCCAATATTTTAAAAAACATTACCAACTCTCCGCAGACAGCTCAAGTATATAAAAATGCTTACAAAATAACCAAGCAGTGTAAAAAACAAGATCCAACAACTGCCCTCTCAATGTTTGTGGAAGCTGATCTTTCAAGGCGACAATATGAAATAATTAGAAATGGCAACAAGAAGTTTTATCCGAGCTACAAATTGTTACAGGAAGCAAAAAAGACTTGTTATCCGGCGAAAGATGCGTATCGGATAACTGAAACATGTGCTGAAATTAACCTGCAGGATTTATTGGACCATACAGCTAAACGTTTGGCAACATATTTAGAGGATGTACTTAAACAATTAAGTCCACAAGACCGTCACTCTTTGACCCTAATTTCAAAATGGGGATGTGATGGGTCGCAACAATCACAATACAAACAAAAAATGCAAGATAGAGATGCGAGTGACAGCAACATTTTCCAAAGTTGCTTTGTTCCGCTACAGTTAATATGTGGTTCAAACAAAAAAGTTGTTTGGCAAAATCCAACTCCTTCTTCGCCACGATTCTGTCGACCAATAAGGATCCGTTTTACTAAAGAAACAGTGGATAACACTAAGTCTGAAATCGCAAATGTCGAAGAGGCTATAAATGCATTGAAAACCAGTGAATTCGTGCTGAGCGAAATGTTATTAAGTGCAAAGCACGTCATGACTCTGACTATGGTTGATGCAAAAGTGTGTAACGCTGCAACTTCAACTACTTCAACGATGAGATGCTTCATCTGTGGTGCTACATCAAAAGAATTTAATAACCTCGATATGAAGAAAACTGTTGATAGCGACGCATTACAGTTTGGCCTATCCGTGTTGCATGCTAGGATTCGGTTTTTTGAAAGCATACTTCATTTGGCATACAAGATTCCTGTTCAAAAATGGCAGTTAAGGTCGGAAAATGACAAAGACATTGTCAAACAGAAAAAGGCAGAAATACAAAAAAAATTTAGAGAGCAAATGGGCCTACTAGTAGATGTGCCGAAAGCTGGTTTTGGCAATACCAACGATGGCAATACTAGTAGAAGATTTTTTGCCAATCCTGAAATTGCTGCTGAAATCACCGGCGTGGATTTAAATCTATTAAAACGCTTGAAAGTGATTTTGGAAGTCATATCCAGCTCTTATAAAGTAGATTTAAAAAAGTTTGCTCTATATGGGTATGAGACTGCGAAGATTTACATTGAATTATATCCCTGGCATCCGATGACACCCACGATGCATAAAATATTAATTCATGGCGCAACTGTCATGGAAAATGCACTTTTGCCTATAGGTTTATTATCTGAAGAAGCAGCAGAGGCGCGTAATAAACATATTCGACTGTATCGGCAGGATTACGCTAGAAAATTTTCTAGGGAGCAATGCAATTTAGACGTAATGAACAGATTATTGCTCAGCTCTGATCCCTTGATATCTAGCATAAGACCAAAACCTAAAAACAGGTCTACGCCACATAGCGAAGAAGCAATAAAGATGCTTATGTCAGCTCAGCCCCACACGGCTGAAGAGAATTCCTCGGACGAGGAAAGTGGCATAGAAGGGCCTGACAATGAAACGAAAGGTTTCAGCTCTGGTGAAGAGACGTGGGACTCCTCTTCCTGATTTTTTTTTGTTTTATCAATAAAACGTGATTTTTTTTATGAACAATTGATTTTTTCGTTCACCAAAAGCTTATATAATTGAGATATAATAATTATAAACTATTTATAATACATAAAATAAAGAAAATAATTTTGACCGCCTAATTTTGATAAATGCCCCACTGTGCGAAGGTTCGTTCCCATTAAACAGGGCCCTTAAGTAACGATACAAATGCAATAAAAAATTGTAATGTTGTCATTCCAAAAACTATTGTCGAAATCGTCGTAGCTAAAATAACCCAGACTTTGTGATGCTATTTACATAAAAGGCACTAGCCTGGGTTATTTTATTTTAATATTAGAATGAAGTGGTTTGATGGCAAACTGACACTATTGTAATAATAGATAACCAAAATTGACAAAATTAACCATCACTGTAACGTTGGTCTCGATTTCAACTCTATTAAATTAGCAGACTTGTCTCTTTGGTATATCGCAAAGGGTGTCGGGTGGTGAGGGCAAGAAAGCGTTTGTACACATCTCCAGTATGGTCGCGGGGAAAGATAAAATAATCCATTGGCGACAGGAAAGCGGCTGGCTGTAAAACACGAGGCAAACTTGAACAACATGGATTTGTACAAATGAAAGTGGGATACGATAGAAAGGCGATGATATTGAGATCATCACGCCCGCCGTCCCGCCAACGAAACGTCGTGTCGCCGTCCCGCTCCCTTCGCTGTTTGCCGAAACCTAGATGGTAGAAGCTGGCAGGCCTGGGCCAGGTTAAGCCTTTGTGGAAATCCTTGGGTGGGGAGAGGGCTATGTCCAGCAGTTGGCGTACGTCATCAACGATCACGATGATGACGCACCTTACTAATCGAGATATACTACATCTACACTGCATTAGAAAAGTTATGATCCATCCTCCTATTTATAATATTATCAATTCGAAAGTTTGGTGGGATAGATGGATATTTGTAACTCTATAATGCCGAAACTAGTGATTGGATTTTAATGAAGCTTCACAATAATATAGCTCATATGTACATCAAAATAACACATAAGCTATTATTTATATGTAGACAAAGTCAGCATAGGTGGGCTTCAATTTCCAATTGCCTTCAAGTAGGCATCAAGTTTATTTTAGAACATAAAAATAAAACTAATGGCAAGTTTCAATAAATACATCTAATCCAGCATTTCAAAATATTTATGAAATGCTTGATTATATCTTTATATTATTCAAAGATACATTACACCCTGTATTAAGTAATGTTAGCACAAGGTAAAGTTTATAGAAAATTTGCCAAGGGTCACAAATCCTGTGATTAGAGTGAAACTAATACCTGTTGCTAGGTAATTATAATTGGACAGAGGGGTGCTCAACCCTAATGTATTTTTCAATCAAAATGCAGGTAGCATTGTTACATATATATTCATATTATTTTCAAAGTAACAATGCTACTAATGAAGAAGATTGATAATGTTGGTGAAATTTTAAATTGCTCTTTTTAATTTTTGTCTATGACTAGGTCTATCACACAATGAATAAAGTTTTCAAAAAAGATTAATATCTTCTGCCCCATACCTTTCAGTTTTTAATTACCATGTAACTATTTCAAGTAAATAAACATTCTTTAGTTCTTTTAGTGAGATTTCACATAGAAAAACAGTCTAAGATACTAATAGCCACAAATATACTTAAACAATTTATAGATACCATTTAAACCACTTAAAAAAGAAATAATTCAAAATCATATTCACAATCACAAAATCATTTTATCAATTCTATTCAATCTATCAAATTAACACAAAAGAAATTGGTGTCTTTGCACACAATAATTATTGTATCATTAGCATTTTTCTAAGTTAAGTTTCCAATTTAGAGATTTTCTACTAAACTGTAAAAGGATATTCATGCTTAAACAGCTATCTCACAAGCTAAATCAGAATTAAATTAATACAATCCAATGTTGCATAATACTGTCCCGGGTGATAGAGATGTTATTGATCTGCCGGGAGTGTGGGTGGAGAGAGCCCACGGAGTGTATCCAGGCAACACCTCATCCTGCCCTCTTTGACATCTCAAAAAACAAATAAATAACTCACTCTCCAAGTAGAATACATTCTCGAATCCCATCTCTGACATTTTGGAATGATTTAAATTATATTTTAGAATGAACAATCACTGGCACAAGAGTAACACATTTTTGTGACTATGCACTGAGTTGTATCATTGGAAGTATTGATCTAACAACTGTATCTATGTTGCTGCAATGCCGGCAGACATGTTTGGTATCATTCAGTTATGCTTCACTGTAAGAGCTCATGCAACTTGTGGGTGTGTAATTATGTGATAGGGGCACAGGGGTGGAGGCAGGTGTTGTCACGGTTGGTCGATGCCACCTGCCTTGTGTAGGTAATGCATGACTGGACATTTGGTATTGTTTATGTATTAATAGTTATTATGCTTGTGTTGGTGACATTCTTAATATGTTTCTGAAATAGCAATATAGCTAGTTTATTGTTGTTTTTATAACAATAGTGTTATGCTTACATTTTTATTAATGATTATAGTGGTAAGTACTCTACTAATCTTACTGCACCTATAATAATACCTTTAAAATAGAGATAAATGTTATTATCTATATTAGTTGCAAAGAGATAAATATTGCCAAGACTAAGAATACAGCTCTATATGCTATGACGCGTAATCGTGTTACCTGTGATTATAAATCATTGCCTTATTTACAACAGCTCCATAATATATAAGCAATCCGCAAGTACCTCCGTCAATAATCCTGTGGGACGGGCGCCGTACCAGGCGCTACCGCCTGCCTCCCTACTCAATTGCTATGATAAAATTGAGTGCGAGCGAGGGGACCTCATTTCATTCGCTTCTTATCCTCAGATATACACGCGTATCGTCCCGAAGCTTACATTGGCGATATCAGTAACCATTTTATGTATTTGCAACCAAGTAAGAAACCCACCTGCCATCCATACTTTCAACTGTCAAATTCATCTACTTCTCGTCGAATACCTCGATCACTTTTCACTAGAAGCGTATTTATTTTCAGACTAGGATGATATTAAAATTTTAGGTAGCCTATATTATTTTTTATGTAACCCGATAAGAAAATGACTTATCAGTGTTGTTGTCTTGTAGCTGCACTGGTTTCCTAGGCTACGGCCACCCGCCCAACCAAATTGCCATAATAGTGATGGGCTGCCTGAAGGGCATTTTAACTTCTTTGCAACTATTAATTATATTGAACGTAAAAAATAAATAAATTATAAAAAATCTGATGTAATTCTAACAACATCGAAGGAATATTATTTACATAAGACATTATTTTTACTTAAATGATTACTTGCCTAAAGTAATGTATGTACAATACTTTGTTTGAAAATGTGGATTTAATATAAAAGTATTGTTGTAAAAAAATTCACATCATTTCATGTTTTAATTTGCCTACCTTCGACGTAAGCTTCTCCAAAATATACAACTGAGTTATTTGAATCATCATCGTACAAGCCTTGTAACTTAATTGTATTCATCTTTGCAATATATATTCTGTAAATTGTTAATATTTACACAAATTGTAATAAACTGCTTAGCATAATTTGCCAGACTATACCTACACTTAGCCACTTAATTTTATAATCAAAATAAAATGTACAATATCACCAATACAAGTTATTTTAGCCAAAGAAGCGTATCATGAACCAAATTGAATAAAAATATCAATGTGACATTGGCTAACGTCATAAAAATCAGTAAAAGTCTATTACTACTTTAAGGTTTTACTACAAAATTATTTTTTTGAATTCTTTTGTACGATAGCGAATCGACCATGTTAAATATGTAGACACAATTTTTTTATATAGGTAAACTCATAGCGTGCTTATGTTATCTTATATTTGTTATATTATGTATTTTTAGTAGGGAGCACCTTACATAACTGCGTAGTGCTCGCTCACCTTCCTTATTTAGCGAGATCAACGAACCCCTTCCCCTGCAGCCCAGCCATAGCCATACCTATTACATAGACAAGCGTCTCTAGCTACGTGCCAGTATTACATGAAGGAAAACATTTCCTTCGGGTTTAATTATAGGGTATAAGTTTGTGAGCATAATTGTTTGCTATACTGAAATTGTTGAAACGTGGTTAAAGTTTGTTAAGAAGATCAAATTAAAGGTTTAATCTTCTAAGTTTTCCGTAAATGGTCATATGATACAATATTATCACTATCACTATCATCATTATCACTACATAGTATAAAACAAAGTCGCTGTTGTCTGTCCGTCCCTATGTATGCTTAAATCTTTAAAACTACGCAACGGATTTAATGTACGAATATGTTACCCACATGTAGAAAATAACACGCAGATCTTTCGCATGTCGAACTCGTTTGTAGACCTGCTTTCAAACTCAGGTCCTCGAGATATACTTGCAGCATCTGTAATCCGTTAATCCAGTTTTGTTTATGGCGGGCTTGTTAACAACATAATTCGTAGATTTATTTCTCGTGGAGCCCACGAGGGGTCACGCGGGGTCAGCTTACACACATGTAATTCACTAACATAAATAACACCCAGACTCATAGAAAGTGCCTCTGACTTAGACAAAGACACTTGCCCGACCCCGGAATCGGACCAGGGATCCGTTGATCCAAAGGCGGCACATCCAACCCCTAGACCAATGAGGAAAACTTAAAACGATTGTAACTTACTACTACTACTTTTCAGCCCATGAATGACCCACTGCTGAACCGGGCCTCCTCCAACTACATGGAGGGTACTCAGCCTACTGTGTCACGCTGGCCAGACGTGTTGGCACAGGGATTCGTGTCAAGTTTTCCTTCCCTTAAAGCTAGGTTGTGCGGCCTCATAATTTCCTTGTTTTACTCTTACGACACCCTCAGGATGGAATAGGATGGTGTCACCATCCTATTCCATCGATGTATTCTTAATCTGTCACCCCACGGACAAAATTGTATCTTGGATATTACCCATATCGCGGTGGCAGTTTACAAACATGAAAAAAAGCGTGACACAGTATTGGATTGAATTGGACGAGGCCCAGCAGTGGGTCATCTATGGGTTGAGTAGTAGTAGAAGTATTAGTTCCATCATTTATAATACGTATGGGCACGTAAAACTAACAATCCAAGCTATTCCCTACCATTCAGCTACCATTCTACCATCTGTGATCGTCAATTCATTGCATGAATTGACGATCACAGATCCGTTGCGTGGAAACTGGATTACTGGCATCAATCTGATTTGGGAATTAAATTAGGATAAGGGTAGGAAGACTATGAATTTTAGTGGAGTAAATAAATAATTACATCACGGAGCTACTGGCGCATGAAGTAATTAAACTGCGCCCTGTACTGTCGCTAAAACAAGCAGTGTGACAAAAAACTCTCCGTATAATTGAGTCTGTTGGCGGATATATAAACATCCGCACTGTGCCGAAAGCCTACAGTTTTGTGTTATCTGGTGATCTCGCTCATAAGTAGGGATGTGACATTGTACATAAAAAATAGATTTTTAAATAATAGATTTTTTTGGTTCATCGAAAAATCGATTAATAAATAATCGATTGTTCTTAAGAAAATAATCGTATTTTTTTATATTTTTCGATTTTTTACTAATTTTACAATTATTTTTAAAATAAACGCCATAAATAGATTCATTAATTTTAAATGAACAACACAAATAGTAAGTTAAAATATCAACACAAATACAAATTTTAGAACAATCAAATTATAAAAGGTTCAAATTAAAATGTTTTTCGCATACCTAAATGAACAAAATTAAATAATACAAATACATAAAATAAATTAAATAATTCAAAATCTAGAAATCCGTATTTCACCAACGAATAATTATTGACTTATCAACCAAATATCGGTAAAATTTAAGATGGTGCAGTTTGTTGAATACATCCACTAATATTTGATTAAATTAATTTACAAAACTGTTTCAAAAGAACAGAAAGAATGCCATCATAGATGCACATATGGCGCTAATGTAATATTATGGAGACAGTATTTATTAGCAGTTCGCGTTCGGGCTCCGGGCCAAAAAAACAAACTTAATTGCAGATGAAAAATCAGAAATAATCGATTGAATGATAATATAAAAAAATAGATTATTAATCGATTATTCATAAAATCAAACATAAAAATCGATATTTAATTTAAAAAAAATCGATTATTTTCATAATCGATTATTTTTCCCATCCCTACTCATAAGTCAACGCAGTAGTTTATGAAATCATGTCCTCCCAAAAGAAGAGTAGCTTGCTGCATAACGAAACGGCAGGGACGGTGTAAATGTCCATACAATCTGAACAACTGCCATCTTCAACTACAGCGTCTACAGCTATAATGTTACCGCCTAACAAAAAACCGTGAGCTGTAGAGGCTGTTATCGTCTTGCCTATTTATTAACTAAATATCTGGGTGACCGTGCTTTGCTCTAAATATCTGGGTGAGTTATAATCATCAAACTCATCAATACAACCCTCCAAGCTCATAAAGGTGCAAGAATGACGTTTGAGCTTGAAAAAGTTTTTCAACCCTGGACCCTGGATTCACCACGAATTACGCACACTCATTGACTTCGTGTTACTTAACAACGCCATCTGCTGTTGTGCTCACAAAAAAGTAGTACATATTATTATTCGCCAATAGATGTCAGGTTTCCTAGCTAGATCGATTTATCGCCCCCGAAACCGTTTCATGAAAATCGTTGGAGCCGATTCCGAGATTCCAATTATATATATGCATGATATTGCTCATTTAAATATATAAGATATACTTAACTTTATCGATAAAGGCAAGTAAATTATTTCTTTGTTGTCAAGTATCGTGAAAACAATTACGAAAACTTCTAAAATGACATGATTTATGATTAAAACAACGACTTATAGCAAGGGCAAGATTTCATTGATACGTAAAAATCACTAGTCAATCGTCAGATGAACAAAGAAAGCAATATCGATCGCTAGAGAAGTGCGGATATAGCGATAATCCTAAGACAGGCAACTACCCTCGATTTCCTCTTATTAAATCCATGTGCATGGCTGAGATAGTGTTTTCAGCAATATGAATTATATATCTCTTGTAACTTTGTACCTTAAACGTGTATAAAATGTCTACCACAAACTAAAAAAAGAAAATGTATAGATTTAAGGATGTGTAATAAAATTAATAGAATATTACGAGTCGCCAGTTTCCTGGGAGATATGCGTACCTACGCCCATGGCCAATTTCATTTTATTTCCAAATATAAAACAATTTATTTAATAAAAATTTTCATCATGTTTAAATTACGGAATTGCTGAGGATCTATCTCATGCAGATCTAAATATTTAAAAAAAAACGACTACTTCATCTTCATTATCTTTACTAAATATGGTATGCTACTTTCATACCTAAGGCTCAGTGGAAACTGTATGTATCCATACATACAGTTTCATAACCATACGAATACATCAGACAATTTTAATTTTGTAACCTCTTATTCTTTTGTTTTGATTTACGCGAGGAAATACGCATGATTCTGCCAGTATCGCGTGTTAAAGAAGAATAACTGCGTAGACAGAACTGTCTCTGTCTACAGATAAACAAACGCCTCCTCCCTCTCTTCTTCCTGACAAATACTGTCAACTGTCAAGTCTGAATCCGAAGTCAATCAATCAATATCAAACCAATAGTTTTCTTTCTCTTCTCATTTCGTGGTCATTTTCCGATATCAGACATTATCATAGCATCTTAAAAAGAAAAATATTCATTTCAGTATACTTAAACAAAATGAAATTGATAGTAAAAAAGCTACAAGGGGGCGAATGTTCTTTGGACGTTAGTATTGTTTTATTTTAACAAAACTTATTGTAAACCAGGGTAAGACTAAGAATTTATTTTATTTCAGGTGCTCCCTACCACGCAAATACATGAAATTAAGCGGCAAATTGCTGAAAAATTGGATGTGCCAGTCGAAGAACAAAAATTGCTGCTACTCGGTAAAACCTTAGTCGATGATCAAACCGTGGAATCGTACCCCGGAATTAAAGATGGAACAAAGCTAAATCTGTTTGTGAAAAAACCGGAAGGACTGTACGATATCTATGTAAAGAATTTCAAAAGATCTGGAATGACAGATAAAGAGGCTGCAGCAGCTGCTAATCGCCTTTTACAGGTAATTCAAGATAAGTTCAACAAATTGTCTTGGGATGACATTGACCGACTAGCATTGGACTGTCTTTTGGATGAAGCTGGGCAGAGTAAACCTCATACTGAACCTGATACTGAATGTGATGACTTGCACAGTTTGTGAGCTGTGCCTGAAAAATAAATATTTTTATATGGTAATGCATTTTGAGCTTACCACATATCTGAATTAAGAATATTGGTAACCTATTGGGCAGGAATCTGTCTGAAAATATTAAATGTAGTTTTTTTGGAAGTGATATATTATGTTTAGATTTAAATTATTTTAGCTTGTAGATGTTATTAATGTGCTAATCTCCGAGCAAGTAAGTAAATTGTAACTTTATCAATGTCAATCTTAATTTTGATGGCTTCAAAAAACATGTATTGTTAAATACTATCTATTATATTCCAGATATGATAAATTATCTCATTTCATTGTAGCCTGTGGTGGATTACACCTCCAATAATAGTGACACAGCATTAACATTCTCAAATGAATGCGGCTAAGGATTAAAATAATTAAAAAGCATTTGTGACCTTAATATATTATTGCAATATGTAGCTAAAATTTGTTCTTAAAAACAAATTACATATTCACAAAACCACCTGTGTTAAAACATCCAATTCATGGTCAAAATAAATTTACTACCTATTATTTACATACTCTAGATGGAATCCTATGATACCTACACATTATATCATTTGTAATAAATATTGATGTTTTAAATATAATATGATTTTATTGAGATTAATTTTATGAATGCCAACCCGTCTGGCCAGTGTGGCACAGTAGGCTAATTACCCTCCCAGTGACGGGAGAAGGCCCGATTCAGCAAGCTGAGCAGTAGGAGTAATGATGTATAAGAGTAGATATATTATGTGACATACCCCTAGGTATTTAAGTTTAAATTAATAATTTATCTTTTATAAATATGAGATTACTACTTAAAATACTGATTCACAATTTCTCTGGAACCTTATGGCCCCAATTTGAAATTTTGTAAGAACAATTCTTTCAAGTAGATGTCAGCTATGAATACTCCATACAGGGTAAAAATGACTTGATAAACAAAATACGAAACCTATGAAAATTTTATTTGAACATTGACAAAACGCATACTTGATCACAACATTGACAGCTGATCATCGACGTATAAAAAAAGTCTGACAGAGTCTCGCTAACTAACAACTATGACATCATAGTCGGCCAGCTCAGCTGTATGAAGACGCCAGTACGCACACTTTCACACATTAGTCACATAGATGCATCGAGCGAGACGCAATATGCGGCGAAAAAATATATGATTTATATTTTTTCGCCGCGTGGTAAAATGGTGTAAAAAGAAAAACAATCCAGGAATCACGTTTCATACGTAAATGAATAAGTTAATCACTTATTTCCAGATTATAGACATTAAAATCAATTTCCATTTGCTAGAACAAAACAATTAATTTTAAGTTCAGTGTTGCCAATATTCACGTGTGCAAATTAACCGAAATATGGGCAAATTTTCGTTTATTATTAAAATAAATATATTATTATGGTTAATTATTTAATAGTTACTATTGGGTATTTTATATTCCTTTTGCTAGATTTGCTAAGGAAAATGAAGTATGGAGAAATGATTGAATTCAAATAATTAAAAATTGTAATGGTGAAAACCAATGATGTTACAAGTAAAAAGGTGTAGATGGGTTATAAGCGGTCAGTAAGCGGCACGTTAAAAGTAGGCTAATTCGCAAACCTGACCTCAGTGTTGCGTCGCTGGCGTCAACAGATGCACGTCAAGAACCGTGTGTAAAAAGTGCTATAAAACAATTGAAAATGCCTTCGTGTGTTATGAGATATTGCACAAACTACTCTAACAAAACTTCTAAAAGTCAAGGAATCACTTATCATTCGTAACTATCACTATTTCTGTAATATAATTAATATTTTTTACAAATTAAAATGTTATTCGTAAAATATGGCGGTAAAAATCAATGAGTGGAACAAAAGTATCCTCATTACCAAGTGCAAAAGAGATAGATGTCACAGACTTGTCAAAATGTTATGTCTGATTTAATTAATCTATATTGTTTCTAGTGCATGTGACGACGCATCACAACAAATTATATTTGTCTCTATTTAGCACGTGATTATTAAATCACGTGTGCATATTGCATATTAAGTTAACTATGTGTGCGTTGGCTTGCCATTTTTATAGATCGAATGTGGTACTGGTAACGTATCTACACCTTTTATTTGTAACATCATTGGTGAAAACGATTGGATTCCAAACAAATACAGTGTCATTTGCAGTATACATTTTGATGCGGATGACATAAATACAACTAAAGGAGGACTCCGGCGTGTTGTTACTTAAGCAGTACCTCAAAACGTAAATTACCAATCAACCAAGACATGGTTATTATAAAAAAAATTGAACCTATGCCGCTTACTTTTTCAAAATTATAATTATAGTTAGGCAACATAAAAATATCCCAAAAAAAATTTTGGTAATGAAAGCATTTTTTTAAATGTAGAATCGTTTTCACCACATCTCGAAATTAGAGGAAATTCAAGAACCTTCAAGAACCTCTCAAAGTAAAAGACATTATTAAAAAAAATACTCAGCATTTAGGATGTTAAAGTTAAACATAACAATTTCGATCAAATTTTTTTTTAGTATCTTAATCGTGTTTATAATGGCAAAATTTTGTGTATCTTGGCAACCCCAAAATCTACTCACACATACAGAGCTGCCGCCAATCGCCATTACGGCGTCTCACTTTTGTCTTAGCCAGAGTTCCAGAGTTCCATCCGACTTTTTTTATACGTCCATGCAGCTGATATACTTATTTTTGGTGTTGACAGACACATGATTAATGTTAGTTCCTCTACTATGCCTACTATACATAGATATCCAAATATAACATCACTTTATATCGTCCGAGGTTAAAAACGAATGGTAGGTATCTGTGAAGGTGATAAAAACAAATATTTGATCGTTTTCTTTTTATTTGTTACATCATGCAATGTTTCAGACATAAATCTAAATATAATACAATTTGATGGCAAGTTTTCCCACTCCAGTGCCCACATTCACACAAATTACATAACGTTACAGAACTGTTATCGAAGCATTGACTTGTTAGTACAAATAAAAATAACGTAACATAAATTATTCCAATATACAGGTATGCAGTCTTAGCACTGTGCACTCGAAATCGGCCATTGGATACGCAATAGGCATTTCAGTTAGATACCCTCATAGTAGTAATTGGGTGCTGTGGGCCGACTGATTTAGAAGTCACCAACCCATTCCATCCTGTAGGTGTCGTAAGAGTCGAAATAGCAAGGTCGAAAATCTAGCCGCAAGAGAAGAAAAATATGAACCGAAGCCCTGTGCCAACCCGTCTGGCCAGCGTGGCAATGTAGGCCACATAATTTACATCTATGGGCCGGGTACTAGATCTAGTATCAAGGGAAGCCTATATTTTTATTGGTATCAGAAGTTTATATGACATTACGAACACTTCTCAGTGTGCTAGGTACACTGTTTTATAACATCAATGTATGACTGTTTGTACAATAGATAGATAACATCTAATTAAAAAGCAACGGTGGCTTTAATATACTCTTTATGATTTAACAATAAAACAAGTGCTATTAACACGTGAGCTCCAGTACAATATACAAGCGCAATAATAAAAATCGTTTATTATTCTAGAATTATACCGAATAGTCGGCGACTAGAATTAATGTAGGACAGAAAGTCTGCAACTCCATACGCAAAGCCAATTATCCAAACCGATTGCGAGTGCATCAACACCTTTTTAGGGTTAATGTATTTGTAAATGGCAACATTGTGGAGTATCGCAGTGTCCATCGGTGAACTGCGAGAGATATAAACATTGAGCAAATGAGCCTAACGCGCCATTCGGCAAGCTCAGGTTGCCGCATCGTACAGAGTAAGGCAAACATTCCTAATGAAAAAATTATTTGGTAATTATTTGGTTAGACCAGCTGTCAGGTTTCAAATGACTACAAGTAAACTATAATGACATTTGCCAGGTGTCATACAACAAAATGACACCTGTCAAAAACATTAGTATGGGCTGCTGACCGACAACTTTACGCGCACTCCGAGGCACGGAGGTCAGATATTACAAATCATCCAGGCCTAACATACAGCAAAGCCAGACGTTGCTTATCCTGCAGATCTATTAAATTTCGCACTAACCGGGACCTACTACGATGCACCGATGGAATGATTAGCGGCTATAGCGACGTACATACGTACGTAAAACAAATATATAACCAAAAAATACCTCTACGTTCGCCCGTCTCTGTACTTCGGCTATTCTGAGTTACAGGCGTGAAGTTTACATGTATTTGCAGGAAATAGATTTCTACATACTAAATTGGGTTAGAATTGAAGTAATATTAAAGATAAGACTAGAGTACTATAAAATGAGTGTTTGTCTCAGTGTCACAATTGAGACTAAAATGCAAATAAATACGTGGGTAAAGACCGTTATTAGTAGTAAACTAAATACCATATACACACTCTGGAAAGAGAAGTGGAGGCAGTTATCAGTGTTAATTTAGAATAGGTATTTATTAGTTTATGAATGAAATGAAAATGGCGTCGCTACTTAAATATCTCGCATTACTATAAATATACACTGTCAGATGAATATTTTATAGAATAGATTAAATTCAAATGTTAAATAATAAAACAAAAAATCGTATAGCACATTTTACATTTTTTTTAAAATATATCAGTACATGTAGCGACGCCATATTCCATCACAAAACACCATCAATACCCGCCAAATAATTTAAAGTTTCAAACATACCAAAACCAAACGACCTAAATGAAGATTACAGAAGAGTATGTGGAGGCACTTTTCTTAGCAAACCTACGTCCAAACGATCACAACCTTACAATGAGCCTAGATTCTCACTCCTAGCTTGTAATAATCACAACAATGAAGACTTACAGTATTGAGGTTCCATACTTGCTAAGCTCATACAAATAGTTTAATACAAATCCTTGCCGTTAAGTCTGGAACCGACATTCCCTAAGTTGGTCATTTCAGGGGTCTACTATGGATTTTAAAATAACAACCGCATTATAAACATATTTTATGTTAATATGCAATTACGGTTAAAATTTCTTGAACCTCTCGAATTTTGCTTAGACAAACATTGAGAAACGAAATTAAAGTAAGTAACTTTCACTACCTACATGAAATTATAGCAGTTTTCTTTTCTTTTTTATTTAATACGACACCCCTGCATATCCTATATCGCAGGGGCAGTTTACAAACATGTAATTCACGAGCACAAATGACACCCAGAGACACCCAGAGTTGCATTGCCTATGGTTTAGACAAAGACACTTGCCCGACCCCGGAATCGAACCCGGGACCCATTGATCCAAAAGCGGCACATGTAACGCCTAGAACAAGGCAGATAAATAGTGTACAGAATCCTAACAGCAAAAAGGAACGTAAACGTATTTACAGTGGAACTATTATCTCATACATAATATTTTTGAATCTCAGTAGACATTTGAAATAAACTTAGCATCTGGTTATAATGCCTACATTCAAACACACCATAATACCATCGATGTACTGTTATAGACACTTAACACTATACTACAATAAATGCATAATCAGTTGACTGTAGTTTGTTTAGTTTTACAACTATACGACTGAGTGAATGAAGTGAGAGTGAATTACTTATGATTTTCAGATACACATATTATCATAACCATATATTTCAAGAACTTGTTTATCACAATGTAGTCATTAGCGTTTGTCGATATACTTGATGGTTTCCATCCACGCACATATTTTGAGGAACTCATCCTGTATATCAAAAAATCTAAATAAAAGGAAACAACTCAGTCATCGCGTCATATAAACTAGGTTCTTGCCAATATAAATAATTCTAGATTATTCTTTTAATTCGATGTAAGTATCGAATTAAAAGTAAAATTTACATGTAAAAAAATGACATTAAATGATGTATCAAAAGGTCCGGAGAGTAATTTAAGATAATTACACACAGTATGAATCTTTCCTGAAGGTGGTGGATGGTAAAAAAGACAGTAATCAGACGACTGTCGTGCTTAGGTTTTTTCGCTCCTGAATGCTATACGGTATTCAATTTAGTCTAAATTAATCTCTATATCAAGAGCAACAGAGTACAAAGTAAATTACACTTCAGTCGATCTAAGAATACATCTTGTGCTAAACATCCGTTGTTAACCTTAAATTTAATAATAGTATTTACAAGAGAGTAATACGATTGCTTACGTCTTTTCATAAATTCATATCGTTCACTTAGTGTTGAGTCTAAAATATTATGTACATTAATTTAAAATTAAATTATTTTATTGAGAAATATGTTCAAGTACAAAAATGTTTAGAGTTCACAAGCCCGATAAAATTTTATTCAGTCAAAATGTATTAAATGAATGTTGAGTATTATATAGAGCTGCCATCACAGACCAATTGCAATAGACATAATGATAGGGTCAAAATAAAGCAACAAATAACAGTCATTAAGAACATTTTCAATAAAGCATGTTCGGCTCATGGGAGATACATTGTGTGTGCACAGATTTTACAGAATATTTTATTTCACACGTAGCAATAATCGCTGGGTACGATGCACCATCAATATAATTTCATCGAGAATGAAAGATAACTGGAAGACTGACATGAGCACAGTTACAAGCAGCCAGAATTAAAATTCAATGTTTTTTTAACTCTGCTTCCAAAGTATTGATCGAAAGCGCTGCTGTAAAGGATTGGCATGGGTGATAAAATTAGCTGTTACTCTAACTATCGGAGCAAAATAATCAGATACAAGTATTCGTGGAGCGAGTCGAATACCAATGTGAAAGCTCACTAAATTTAGCAACGTCAGCATTACGTCGATAAACACAATTTTGGCTCCAATAAACAATTGAATTAATCCAAACACAACCTTTTATCTTAACCACCTTTCATAACTAATCAATCAGTCATAGCTTACTTATGTACAAATTCCTTTATTATTTTCGATGACAATTAGATTTATGTAATAAAATCAGCAGTTTACCGAGTATAACATACTACATTACTAAACGGCTACATTAACAGTTTCTATTTTTGCTTTGCCTTCACACCCACAAAACAATATCACCCAAAGCATTTAGATACCGCTAAATATACGTATCTGCGTTAGTAACATCATTGGAAGATGATTGTCCAATTATAATCGCAAAACCTATAACACCGAGCTCAGTCCCTGTTTGGGCGCCAACACGCTAATTGGCGCCCAACTATGGGACAAACTTTGTTGGACGAAAATTATTAAAAGAGTAATACTTTGCATACCACTATCACACTGAACTCCGAAACTCCTGTGTGAAATTAGGATATATTGTGTCAACACATAACGGGCAGTTTAATCCAGACTTATCTATTCAAGATTCAGTCGTAATCGCTGTCCTCTTCGGACTCTGATTCGGATTCAGAGCTGTCTGGGTGATTCTTTGTGATTTCTATGCAGTTATCCACATCGGTCAGTCTTTTTAGTGATCGCCCTGTAAAAATACAGCAAGAATAAGTTCCAGCGCCTCAGTGCACTGCACGTGCGACGTGTCAGTGACGTAAAACCACACGCACCACCGCGGACGGCTGTTCACAAGGTTAATGAAGTACTTAAAGAATATTCTCTTTTCATAAATTTCAAATGACCATTAACTTTTTTTTTTTTTTGGATGTTTCACACAACGCCATCTCGTCCCAAGCTAAGCGACTTAATGCTTGTGTTATGGTAACGAGATGGATGATAAACTACATACATACATTTTTTTTATTTTTTTGAAATACATATTATAGATAGAAATGACACCCAGACTCCGAGCCAGTGCCTCTGGTTTAGACAAAGACACTTGCCCGACCCCGGAATCGAACCCGGGACCCGTTGATCCAAAGGCGGCACATCTAACCACTAGACCAACGAGGCAGATTAACTATCGTGTTCTTCAATATGTATACATTTTTACAATATGCAATTTGTTATTGAACGTATAAATTTTGACCAGCTACCCTGTATAATGTTAAGTCAGACGTGGAATAAAGTCTACGGTCCCTTCGACGAACTTGTTCGAAGCGAACAAGTAACCAAGCATATTTAAGAGTTGAAATTCATAGAGCAGTAATATTAAAAAAAACCATAACAACATCACAAAATGTAAAATTCTTTATATATAACCTGTGAGTGTGGTAAGCAATCTGTTCTCGTTTCCAGGTGGCATGTTAATAGGACCAAGGTTCTTCGCCAACTCTCGCGCCCTGTCTGCTCCTGAAACTGTTGAATCGAATGAAAGCGAGAATTTATCATATTTAATGTTTCCAAAAGAAATAAAAAATATCCCACGCGGTTAATATGTCAGAGACAAGTCAGATAAATCAGGTGTATCTGGATGTATAAAGTTTTCACATAATATAGAATTACTAGTATCCACCCGCGGCTTCGCCAACCTGTTAAGGGCGGAGGGTTTTGCGTCAATATTTGTATCGTCTTGCAAAAAACACAATTTTAATTTAAATTAAAGTTAAAGTAAGTAAAATTTAGTAACATTGTTAAATTAACATTAACAAGTAATAAAAAGTGTTCATGAAAGAATATACAAGACCGCGTGGAACACGATCAGAACCGCCAAGAAATCATTTCCTGCAATGTGCAAAGATCGTGAAAACCTAAGACGTTAATAGACTAGATGTCACATTAGTTTGACCATCGACCTAATATTTCAGTAAAATTATGAAATATTCTACTACTACTAAAATCAAAATCAAAATGTTTTTTATTCGAATAAATTCTTGCGAATGCTTTCAAATAGTCAAAGATTTTAAGAGAAAAAAAAATAAAAACATAAAATAAAATTAATAATTTAGTTTTTACCACCGGTTCGGAATGCCATTCCATAGAGAAGAGCCGACAAGAAACTCCATGGTTTCTCTTTTAAATAAGAGGGTTACAATGATGGTGGTACAAACAAGTCTGACAGAATAGTGAAAGCAATAACACATTAAAAAATTAGAAAATAAAAATTAGTGAAATTACACAAATTACATGATGCGTGCTGAAACTACACTCACATACTGTTTACAAAACTAATTGAGGTTTGGTGATGTCAACAGCTTCAAATACGTACCTCTGCTTCCTTCTTGGCTGGAGTCTTCTGTCATGTCTACCCGTTCCGTTCTATACACCCCTGTCACGAGGTCCCAAACGAATAAGCACTGAAATTAAAATACCACTATCAAATTAAGGTGTTTAACTCACGAGGTATAGTTCTCGTTTTCCCGATATTTACAAGGGTTCTAACATTCTCTACCAGTTCTCATCTATGGACTTACGTAAATCGGTATCGGTAAACTCATTACGATATCTTTGGAACCATAAGGCCCCGAGACTTGAAATTTGGTAGAAATATTTCCTTCATCGAGAAGAGGTCAGCTAAGATTTTCCAAAATTTCAGGTGTTAATTAAATTTAATATTTCTCTTGCTTGGCTTGTGTTTTATGCCACGCGAAGCAGACGGGGAAAAGCTATTACATAATAAATATTTTAATTAATTAAGTATTTACATGGCAAAACAAAGTAAAGTGTTGCTATTACTGTCAACAATGTAAGTTTTGGTCGGATATAATTTCACCACCAAATTACGAAGAGAATTTGCACAAACAACACACTGAATACTATGCTTATATGGTCCGTTTTGTGTTTAAGGTTTGGTGAAGCCAGTATTTCGCTAATGCAAATTGAGATGCGGGTTGCGCCTCAGCTAGATAGAGCGACTTTCTCAAGCTGAAGACAGTTCACTACGGCGCTCTTACGCTAGACCTATGTGCTAAAGTGGTTTAGAGGAGGCCGATGATGATGAATGGTTGCAGTACGTACTTCAGCGGCGAACTGTTGCCGATGCGCGAGGCAGCCAGCGCTCACGTCCTTGCACGCCTCGCACTCCGCGGCGCATTCTCCGCCCTCCGCACTCGCCCAAAGCCACATGGCGCACAACTGCATACGACATCATACACATTTACAGTCGCCACTAGATATCATTTCAGCCCATAAAAATAGTACCGAATCGGACCCCCTTCCAATTCACTGAGGGTACTGTGCCACGCTTGCAAGACGGGTTTGCACAGGGTACTATAACGAACCAGTGAAGTTTGCGGGTATGAAACCGCTAAGAAAGGAAACAACGTGGTATATTGGATTTGTATTAGCAGAATATAAAGGCTGTCATTGCAAAGAGTTCCGACAAATGTCTACCCGAGCCGAGGCGCAGCCGAAGGCGAGGGTTGACAGTCGGAACAAGTTGCAATGACGGTTCCGCACGTGTACTGAACGACTATTTTTAATACAGTTGCGAAAAAATGAGGCAATTTAATAAAATAATAAAAACACAATAAACTCAACTAACTAATCATTTATGACTTATAAACAAAAATGGCGCCAACCGTAGAATATAAGCATAGATTTTTTTTCTTCACCCATTCTAGTAGGCAAAAGCAACTATTGATTGATATGAAATGAAAATGAAATTTAATGAAATGAAACCTAACCTAACTCATTCAATCAAATCATTAAATCTGATATTGAAACAAATGAGTAAGTAGTTTCTTTATACAAATATAAAAATATTTAAGAATCATAAAAACTTCTATGATTTTTTTTTTAGTAAAAACTTCATGGTTGGTTTTTCCTTATAATAGACATTATTTTGCCAGTTGGGAAAGAAAACGAACTAGAGCGGGAATGGTAAAAATAAGCACGCGTGTGTAATAGCCCACTTCCCGAACGCTATACGTCCCTGCAATATGCCACTTTTTGAGCAACTGTATTCCAACTAGCACTCTATCTATCCTACTACTCACCCCCGACAGACAGCCGCTGGACTGACAGACATCGATCACGTGGCATCCCCAGTCAAAGCAATAGATGAACTTCTTCCCGTTGATCTTGCAGAGGCGGCCGCAGACCTCGTTGCACAGCAGCTCCGTGTCCAGGGAGCGTTGCTGCGCCCGCACCGTGAGCGGCGGCAGGGGGGAGGCGGGGGCGGCGCAGAGGCGCTCCCACGCCGCGGCGCTCACGGCCTGCAGGGGCGCGTAGCCCGCGCCGTGGGCCGTCAGGTGCAGCGCCACGTGGTACCCGGAGATGCAGTCATCTGGCCCGACAAACCAGAGCCAGAGCGCGAGCATTTAGAACAAGGACTTATTTACTTACTTACGTTTTGGAATATTCTTTTAGGTACGTCTTTGCCTTTTATTACTTAACATTGTAATGATCAAAAGCAAAAATTTAATCACTACGCATAGACTAAGGGACCATGAACTACTGCACTAACTTTTATACGGACTTTGTCATCCAGAAACGGGGCAACGTTGTTTTGTGTTTTATATCAATTCCCCTAATTGTTTATAAACATTTCCGTGAACCTTTCACGACATGTTTCTAAGCAGTATAAAAAGACTCACCTTCAGAATCAGTCAGGATAGAAGTAATCTCATCATCACTCTCAACAAAATATCTCGTAAAGAATTTACTGCACTTGGAGTTCTCGGAATGCACCAGATATGGATCCTGAGCGTTCACTGGACAGTCTGACAGCGTTTTCGAAGTGTTGTCGTGCACTGCCACCGTTTTTAAGGAACCATCGTCCAACATCTCCATCACTCTATACTCAGACTCGCTGTTGTGGTCGGACTCCAATGAGGATAAACAAGAACTCTTCACTTCCGAACTGCTTGGTGATGTAGGCCTACTGATCTGATTATGGGCCCTTAACACCACGCTCTCAACCGGAGGAGACTTGGGGCGACGCACGCTCTTGCTCGTCGACCCAATAAAATACTTTCTATTACTCCTCAGCACTCTAAAAGGTACTATGTTCTCATTGTTGTCTTCGGAAAACTCGTACTTCTTATCCGCCAATCTCCGTTTTCTGAACATACTAAGCTTCTCGCATTTCGTTTCAGCCTCTTCAACAAACTCGTAAGCCTTTTCGGCAATAGTTCGGTGCGTTTCGTTGAAACGCGACATGCTTTCGGCGGGACGTCGTCTGGGGGACCTTAAAGGCGGACTTATTAAAGTCCTAATGGACGGCGAAGGTCCTTCCCACTCCTCGACCAGATTGTGGGAGATTGGCGACGCTTGGATACACAGTTCTTGTCCCATAACGTCAGGCAACCGTACTGGTCTGTACATCTGATAAGGCTCCATTTCGAAGTCCGAGAAATCAGCTAGAATGTTCTGGACGACGTTGTTTTGGTATTTTGGCGATTGAAAAGGTGCGGATACGTCTGAAGCGGGCGTGCTTGGGTTTGTGTCCATGGAGTTCATTTCGTCCCGATCCAGCGGATCTTTGCTATCTTCCGCTACGTCAGTTCTATCCTGATCGGGCTTGACGAAATCCACTTCCAGTATGTGTATAAAGTCTGTGTAGATTATGATTTGATTGGAGTAAGCTAGCTGTACAACCGGTTCGTACATACTAGAGTCGGATGTGCAGAAAAACTTTGTGTGTATGGCGAAGTTGTGCTCTATACATCTTTTGCCCCAGTTTAAGTCATCTGGAATGGGAATTTAGGTATGAAGATCTTGGTTTTTTGTGTGTTTATTAGTACGGAAGAACTTGTTTTTGATGAATACCTAAATTATAAACGGATAATAATAATAATATAATTTTATAATTATATTATATAATTTTTTATGCGATCTATCTTAAGAACGATTTATTTGAATTTAATTATTATTTTAAGGAATGCGCGTCAACTCGAACAGGCAATTTTCACATTTTCTTTTACGTTTAGGCTTCCATCGTCATACCGATGATTTTGCCATGGAACAGAATGTTTTGTTAAAAATGTTGGGTGAACTATGAAAGTTTAAATGAATTAGTCATGAGTTTCGTTATAGTTAAGAAGTCAAAAGTTAGCAGACCGCACTATAGGGAACAATACAAAGCATTAAAACAAATATTCATTTAATAAAGCCATTATACAGGACCTAAGACATTTTTAGTTAAAAATAATATAGACTTACTTGCAACAATTCGGTTAAATGAGAGGAGCTTGTTATGAAGTTAAGTTATATTTTAATATTATTGACAGTAAGAAATTTAAAAAACACTTTCACAGCAGGTGTATGCACCAACGATGTTAGATGTTAGCTGATAAAATGTAATATCGGGGAAATATATTAATATAATAGATTAGGGCAGGAGAAAAACAAAGGTTCCTTCTGCTAGTCCACACTAAAAAAGCGAGTCCTTCACCCGGATTTTGGCTAAAATACAGGTGTCTGCCTGATCACAGATGTAGCAAATTGGTTGACATTATACGCGATTTAAGGTTGGATGGCAGCAAACTAGTATTACAGATCTTCATAATTGCAAGTCTAATAAGGGAGTTAATATCACAGGAATAGCACACGAGTCGGCATTTTTATTTCCGTAGTGATTCGTATTTAATCTTACCTTCATCTCTAGAGTAAGCTGCACACTTCTTACATCCTAAACGGGGCACTCCAATAACACTGAGGTAAGATCGTTCTGAGCATGAGTCCCTGAAAACCAAGAATGGTAATGAGTATTTTTTATACCACCACCATGGCCCAACCATTGGATATATTTCTTCAACAGAAAGTACATTGTTTGGCAATGTTTTATATATATTTTTATAGCCTTTACAACTGGTTGTTTCCAGCCTGTCTCACGACATACGTCTCCTCAAAGGCTCATTGTTTGGCAATGTTGGTAGAGATGAAATCTAGTGCACAAAGAATTGTGTACAAAATATTGCGTTGACTTTCCCTGACTACTAACACTAGTTGAAGGATCTTACCCTTGTGACACAGGATCTTTTTAACCCCCGACGCAAAAAGAGGGGTGTTATAAGTTTCACGTGTCTGTCTGTCTGTGTGTCTGTCTGTCGGTCTGTCTGTCTGTCTGTCTGTCTGTGGCACCGTAGCTCACGAACGGATGAAGCGATTTCAATAAAGTTTTTTTTGTATGAACGGTGAGTTACGGGCGAGTGTTCTTAGACATGTTTGATGAAAATCGGGTGAGCCGTTTAAAAGTTATGAGGGGTGAAAGTGGGGAAGAATAACCGAATGTCTGCAAATATAATCGAGTGGGGTCTCAAATGAAAGCGCATCACGTGCAATTTAACAAAATCTACATTATAATAATTATGTACCTATAAAAAGTATAAAATAAAAATTAAATTAAAAATTTAAATAAACCCCCGACACAATAACCTTTAAAAAGTAAAAAATAAAAATAAATACTTCGCGCTGGGGGACCAGGGGTCAGGTAATAAATAAGTGGGAGTGGTCCCCCAACGCGAAGTATTTATTTTTATTTTTTACTTTTTAAAGGTTATTGTGTCGGGGGTTTATTTAAATTTTTAATTTAATTTTTAAATTAGGTCTTTCATGAGATTCTGTTGCTTAAATATATTTCCATCCAATATTACGAAATACTCACGCAATTCCATAGACAACTATGACACCAGGGTTGTGTTTCCATTGTGCCATAGATATAGTGACTTTGCTATCTACAGAGTCATCTCCAAAAAGTGGGACACTATGTACCGGTCGCACTACCCGACCAGGCACCCATGACAAGAAGTGGAGGCTGGAAATAAACAAAACACATTATAATATTAAACTGACAGCTTCCTAATCAAAATGTCATTCCTATAACATATTTCTGAAACATATATTCCTACAACAAAACACCTTCGCCTGGCATTAATTACCTACATACATTAATGCAGCAGGTATTAGGTTTCTAAAGATAACAGATACATCAAGCTATAGTTCAGGAAATATGAATTGGTCACTTCTTACCTACTTTGCGTTCTTTACAAATATTCAATTCATATTTCCAACTATAACAGACACATCAACTATGTTTCTTCCCCATTCATGTTGTATGGATTAAATAAATAACTCAAAATGTTATACATACACATTTTGAGTTATTCTTCATAAGCACAGGTATTAAGTGCAAATTAAATTATACTAGTGTTCACCCAGTGGTCAAAATTCGACCATAACTCACTTAAATGATAATATGTACTATGTTTTTTCAATTGTGTGGTCCATCCGTTTGGGGACAGATTTAGAATACATAGTGTCACCACCCGATTTTATCCTCAGGGTGTCGTAAGAGCTGACAAAAGAAAATGACAAGATTGAAAATATAGCCATAAGAGAAGGAAAACTTGATACGAAACCCTGTGTAAACCCGTCTGGGCAGTTTGGCACAGTAGGCTAATTACTCTCCCTGTGATGGGAGGAGGTCCGACACAGTAGTGGGTGATTTATGGGATGAATAGTAGTAGTATAGTATTTTCAATTTGACAAATGACTAACAATAAAAAGCAAGTATATGTGTCTATGTAAATAAATAAAAAACCTTTTTTTATTAATTTATTATTTATATGTTTACGTTACTATGACTAAGTTAAAAAAAATTAGCATCCTGCACTTCTTCTATATATAAACTATAAGTCTTGTTGCAATATTAGTAAAAAAGGGTACAAGATTTTCACTTCATCTAAAAACATACAGATAATTAAAATACTTACGTGAATTTCGAACTCTCCCTAAAGTACACCTGTGTGTTGCAGCTGTATGTAAAACTGAGTAGAAACTGTCCACATTGTGAGAAGCCCATGAAGACATGTTCTCGGAGGTATGACATGGGGACAATGTCCATGAGGCAGAATCGTAACCTTGGTGGGATCCGTTCAAATATTTTACGACTTCTATCACATGTCCTCCTTGAGGTGGCACCGTAAATCTGAATTAATGTATATCTCATTTATTATTTGTTTTTTTTTCAACAGCATAGCATACTTCAGATTTGATATCAATATCAAAATAAATACTTCATTGTATTTAAAAATGTTGGCCAGGGTTAGCTTTATATAATTGTCATAGGTTTTTTTGTGAATATTACACATTCAATTATAGAGACAATTTCACTCCAATGACCATGACTGCTGCAAAGCATTTGATATGCCTTGAATTAATTAAAATAAAATACATGCAATATAATTCAGAATTTAGGATGTCACAACTTGATGATTTGCAGAATAATTAGGCTAATTTAAACAGTTTTTATAAATAATAATACAGCTATTTTTTTATTAGTTTGATAATATTCAAACATGTATAATCATTAGGTTAGAATATGAATAAAAGCAAACGTTAAAATTATCGCTGTATTTATATTCCTAATATAAATTCCCTACCTGTTAACAGTAAATAATGAAAATAAATAAATGGTTACATTTTAGTAAATATGCTACTTTCGTTTTATGTAACATATCTGATAGCTGGTAAATGTACTCTTATTAAACCTCGACTTTTTTGTTTTGTATCGATAATAATTTACAAAATGAAAAGAAAAATAAAAGCTTGATCGAAATGCTCATAAGCTCCTTTATTATTTCTGCGATCTCACTTACCTCTCTATTGAATAATTTATGAACAATGTTGCTGTTGTTAGTTGAGATACTTTTAGAAATATTGGAATAGGTTTTATCGAATTCATTTTTAGGGAATTTATAAAAATTCTCAGGCTTCACAGCCAAAGAATCCATGATCGTTTGTTTGACTGATATGTATGTATGACAGCAGATCAATGCTGCCAACTTATTTTTTTCGTCGCTCGCGTAATGTCAAATTTAGTGTCGTCAATGTCTATGGTTATTTGATTTTGTTTTCCTTTTCTCAAGTTTTTATATTATTTGGAAGATAGAAGCTGGAAATAAATATAATGCTGTGAATTATTCTGAGTGTTATTTTTATACCTGCATCTTCAAAAACAAACCAAAGTATGATATCGAAATGTAGATACCACTGCCACTGGCACTCAAGTCACACAGAAAGATTTTTTGAGTGAGTGTTCATATAACCGAAAGTGCGATGTCACGTTACATTCAAATTTATAATTGAAAATTTATGAACTATAATAAATAGATACCATTGACAAAATTTCTGTTTCGTTGAAATTGTTTCTGATCGTGTCATACTCTCACAAGTTTTAATTCTGTGAACAAACTGGCGGAATCGTGTTAAACGTACAAAGCCTTAGAATAGAAACCAAGATGAAGAGGAGGTCAAACTTGATTCGTACGTCAGGCATCACGCATCAGTTAAAACCAAAACCGTCAAGCCAAGCCATCAGCTGTTTCAAAAACTGGTGGTGTAAGCTGAATTAACGACATAATTTTGTGTTAATTATACGGAATATTAGTCCTTCCATATTTTTAAAGATACAATGGAGCCAATGACATTAGGTAGTCCGACACATTCTCCCTCTGGGAGTCCAAACGTGGGATATTTACCACCTTTTCTTTTGGGGGAAATTAACCCACCGGCAACTCCTCGCACTAACAGCTTATCCCCAACAAAAGGCCGAAGTCTCGCTTTTGGTAAGTTACATACGTGTATAGTTGGGCAATTTTTGACATTGCTTCTTTAGTCTGATTGATCCTTGGCATTGCTATTACATATTCAGGCTGCGAGACGATGTTGACGTCCAGGTTGGGATTATTATCAATTGGTTTTGAGAATATTTACATTAGAATTCAATTTGTGATTAAGTAAATCAAAGTAAATGTAACTCCCAGGATACCATCTAACCAATACAATTCTCACATTGTGCTGAAGTATAAATTATACTTACCTTATTCCATAGGTTCCCCTAGTCCAACTCAAACGTCTACACCAGACCAAAGAATTTACCGCCAGAACATTTCTATGCACCAACATGCCCTGTACAACCAACAGAACATGTTCCCACCAATGCCAACCACACCCAACATCTCCTATTCCGGCAAACCCAATGGACCTCCTATTGAAGACTTATTTGAGACTATAAAGAGTAATGAACCATCCATAAACAAGTCTCAATTCCATGATAGCTTTTTTGGTAACAACTACTCTGCAACTCAAAATGGCTATAACAACACAAATGCATCTGTCAACCACCATTCTATGAATACTCCATGGCAGGATGGATGTCAGGAGCAGGATGAGTACTGGGTGACAGTGTTTGGGTTCCCAGCGAATGCTGCGAATACTGTTCTGGCCAGGTTCAGCACTTGTGGTGCTATATTAGGTAAGAACTTGTTTTACCTCATAAATTCTCAGGTATACAACAAAAAATCTTGTGCCTACCCATCTTATCAGAAGACAAATATCTCTCCATCAAAGTACCAAAATGTGATGTTTTTAGCCACTGGAGTGGAGCCAAGACTATTAGCCTTGCAGTACAGTATCAATACAATTAAAGCATCAAGGATTATTTAGAATCATTTATTTAACCAATGGCCAAAGCACTAAACACTGACTGTTCAGCTGCTATAGTCAGTCTGGTTGAATATTCATGGATTTGAGGTGAATTGCCTCTTGAGTTGTTACATCTGATCAACAGACATAAGGGGAAAATAATATACTACTACTATGTCCATAAATGCTGAGTCTAGCCTCCTTCCTTTGGATGGAGAGTAATTGGCCTACTGTGCTATGCTGGCCAGACAGGTTATAGTATATTAAATAAGTATGCAATTTTCAGATAAACAATACCCCACGCAAGGTAATTGGGCTCATGTCAGGTATGCCACACGTGCGGAGAAGGAGCGCGCTCTGGCGTTAAGTGGGCGACAAGTGTTGCCTGGAGTTATGGTTGGTGTGGTGGAGTGTCGTGAACCACCCAGGGTGGCAGTCGCGCCTGGCGTCGCCTCGCCGGAAAGGCAAGTTGTTTTAAATGATTAAGGTTAGGGAAATGATGTACGCCTGAAGTTACGGTACCTACATGCCCACTCAAATATATGTACATGAAAATCAATTAAAATCGACCTAGTCATTGAAGAAATTTCACATGTTTAGCCTCAGAGAATTTGCACATACTTTTAGGCGCAAAGGGATGATCATTCAGCCAGACGAGGTGTTATGTCTGGCTAGGGGTCGCAGCGCCTATTCCCCCCCCATAGTTGTAGTCGGGGATATCTTAACCTTGCGAATTGCTCTTGAAATTTCGCTATCGCGGTGTAGGACTTTTTCGTAATTATCGCATTTGTAGGCGATATTTCTTGATGCAATTAGTTCAGATTTTTCGGGTAAATGGTGTAAAGTATGTAGCATGCGGTCGCTACATACTTATTACTATTTTTTTTTGCTGTGTATGTAAAATTACATGATAGTGAGGTTTACTCAAACTATTTACGACATAATATTCTTAATAACCCAGCAAATATATTTTCTTCAAATTTCAGACAAAGCAGTGCCAGGTCGCTGTGCCCTACTCCAATTCCATCAGCTCCAGTGCCACAAAGGTCTAGTGGACTCATCTCCAAAGCCTTGGACTATGTATTGGGTTGGTGACAAATGCTTTCCACCGAGCTAGATAATATGCAAATGGTGAACCGATATGACATGTTATATCATTATGAAATGTAGTTTAACATTTTAATACATATTGATAGTTCAAATTAATTAGCCCAGATACACTCAAACGTTTTTGGGGCCGACACATTTTCCTCATTTTGAACAGGCCTTATATTGACTGATTTAAACATTAATTAGAGTATTTTACAAGAGACAAGGTAATATTGCAAACCATGTTATTTAAAGGTGGAAACTGGAACATTTAATAAGTTGGTTATAAAATATTGATAATACAAATAATGTTACAGATTTGTTTCGTAGTTATATCATAGAAAAATTAACGCCGATTTCGTCAGGTTCGACACCGTAAAGAAATCATGTGTACAGAGTAACTACAATTAATTATAAGGTTTTTAAATAGGCGTTTTATTAAGTAAAAGGTGTGTCCAGGTCGAAATAAAATAAGTGTTATTTCTTAAATAATAATTATTTTATTTCTATACATTACATAAAAAATACTTAAAACTATAGAGGTTTTATTTTCTGTATTCCCGATGTACATACATTTCTTTTGTTGAGTGGAGGTAAAAACTGATGTCATGTTTAAGTTAGTACATAACATTAAAATTAAGTATTGTTTGAGAGTTATTTAGACATTATTAAAATCAGCAACATCAAGAACTTTTGATCAAGAAATTTTGATACAAAAACATTATCCTTCTTGTTATATGATTTCATATTAAATCATACTAGACATGGACAGAGGCTGTGTCATGTCTGGCTGTTCACACAACTCCTGTACCTGATTAATGTGTCATAACTTCGCGTTGCTGTCCGCGTCCGGTCGCTAAATATTCTTATGGTGAATGTTCCAGGGTAGCCCGCGAAATTCAAATTTTCTTACGTTTTTTGCAATTTGCAGGTCAGTGCTAGGTTGTTGTTGATTAAAATGTTATTCGCGATTGTAAGACGCATGTAGTTATAGAATTATAATCATCAAAATCATCAATACAACCCTCCAAGCTCATAAAGGTGCAAGAATGACTTTGAGCTTGAAAAAGTTTTTAAAAGAAAAAGCAATCACCTGCAAATTGCAAAAAACGTACGAAAATTTGAATTTCGAGGGCTACCGCGAAATTCAAATAAAGGTGCAAGAATGACTTTAGAGCTTGAAAAGTTTTTCTTGCACCTTTATGAGCTTGGAGGGTTGTATTGATGATTTTGATGATTATCTAATATATAAAATTCTTGTGTCACAGATTTAGATGCCAAACTCCTCCGAAACGGCTTGACCGTGAGCATATTGGGTAGGTATGAGAATAGGACAACATGTATTTTTCATCCCCTTACATTTTAAGGGGGGGTCGAAAAAAAAAATTGTTAATTTTTTAGAGAAAATTTTTTGCTTATATTTTTTTAAGATTCAGCATAAAAAAATACAGACAACCCTAAATGTTCACCCCTCTACGATCAACCCCTATTTAATTACATGGCAAAACAACGTTTGCGATAGGAGATGTTCACGATATCTCTGGAACCATAAGACCTAGAGGGTTGCGCGGGGGTTGCGAGGGGTGGGGGTTGCGCGGGGGATGGTTAATTATTTGGCAAAACAACGTTTGCCGGGACAGCTAGTAATTCTACAACTACATACGTCTTACAGCCGCGGAAAACATTTTAATCAACATACAACCTAGCACTGACCTGCAAATTCCAAAAAACGTAAGAAAATTTGAATTTCGCGGGCTACCCTGGAACATTCACCTTAAGCGTGTGAGAAAATATAAGAGACTTAAAATCATGACATTGAGAAAGAAAATTCCTTTGTAATACCATACAAAATTTTTAACCTGAAGAACTTCTAGTATTAGTGATAAAATGAATTTCTTAGCCTAAACTACCTTATGAATTAACTTTATAGTTCTTTTCTTTGAGTATCCATATCATTGTTGCGACTTTAGAACTATGTATAAAGCCGTTTTTTTTTAAATTAAAATGCGTTATGCAGAATGGGAAATTCATGAGGCTTTATTCATATTTTTTATTGTAGTAGTTTTCATAATATTTTAACCCCTGAGAAAATATGATGCCATAAGTTTGGCGCTTTTATCTGTGGTATCGTATCTTTAGAAGAATATACTGGTTTTGCGTTGTTTAAAAGGTATCTTTATAGAGTGTTCTGTGTTCGAAGAAACTGTGATTGTTCATTTGAAGATTTTTACCTCCTTTTTAGTGACAGTGTAAAAGCGATGTTTACACATAGAAAATTGCAACAATGACATGCCATTTAAGTCTCCGAGTTATATTCACTAACATGTTGCTTGGATAGATTACTTTGGCTTTTCTATTGTGGCGTTAGCAAGGTCTGTCATTTTGGGGTATTTGATGTTGTGTTTATCGAGCTCGCTTTGGGACCAGAGGATCATGCGTAGGAGGCTGCACAGTTTCGGGTTGGTGTACTCTTGGTTTTCCATCTTGAGTATAGCTGCATTTAGCTCACTTGCGATCTAAGGAAATATAGGCTTTTGTTTAATACCTGCAATACCTAGGTTCATGTTAACCTACTTTGCCATGCTGGCAAGACTGGTTGGCACAGGGTTTGTATCAAGATTTCTTTCTCTTGCGGCTACATTATCTTCCTCTTGCGTTCCTTTAGTCGTCCTTAGGGCATCCTAAAAATGGTGCAACCCACACCATTGACGACTTGGTGTGAGTTACTTCTTGATAATCGAAATACGTCACCAAATGGTTTATTTATTTTTTAAATGTGATTTATACCTTTTGACTGTGTGATGGCAACAGGAGGTCAGCAAATGGTGATGCATGCGGATCCGGGAAAGCTAGCAGTGCCAATGACCTCTCCAGTTCTGTGAGAGCGTTGGGGTCGTTGGCACCGGCTTCAGCCAGGGTGGCGCTGGCAAACGCAAGCGCTTCCTCTGCTCGCCCCGCTCGTATCAACTCTAGGAGTTGTAATTGCTGTGACAAGTAATTTGCCCACTAAATTATCTAGATCAGTGTTTTTGTGACGAAGTGGAGAGACCAAATATCTAGAAAAAGGGGCGTGGGCTATTGGTATGGTTAAGAAGCTCATTTAGAGCCGGTTATTTCGGCTTATTACTACGCACGCATTAGTAGCCGTAAAATGCAAAGAAATGTCTTATAAGGTACAAAATATAAATGTGAAATATAAACTATATAAAATATAAACATTTATATTTTGTCTGTCTATTTTGTATATCTTGTCTGTTTTATAACAATTAAAAACAATTTGACATTAAAATACTCGCAATTATTTGACATACAAATGTAACATATACATTTAAAACAACCGGGCCTTAAAGTCTGGAATTAACCTAAAGGTATGTAGACAAGTGGGGCAGGCTTTTTTCTGTTTATGCAGGTTGCACAAAAACAGTTTAGAAAACCTTTTTTTCCAAATAATTATAATACATATATTGAACTTCTTGTAATTAACCTAATTAGAAAAAAAATTGTAGCTAATAAATTATATTCTGGAATATTTTAACAAAAATAAACAATTTGTGTCTTATCACATTTTAAACCCTCCATAGACTTTGAATAATTTTAAAATTATTCAAATTGTTTCAGTAGTTTTTAATTATCTGTGATACTAACAAATGTCCATTCATTTTATGTAAAGACAATGAAATTTAACCGTTGAAAACGTTGAAAAGTAATGAACCCAACAAAAGAACAGCCAGAGGAACAGATAGGCAGGCAGATAATTGCCAGAAGGATATCATGGGTCACTGTTCTCTCCATTAAATTGGAGGATGCCCAACTAAACCAAGTGATTACAGAGCAAAAAGTACGTAAGGGGTTTTGTTAACAAACTATTTTAATAAAAGTATGTATCATCATCAGCCTATTTCACTGCTGGACATAGGCCTTCCCTATGGCTCGCCACTATGTATGGATACCCAAAAATGGACAGATAGTGTATTTGTATAAATTAATTCCACATTTAAAGACAAAAGCCCTGGTGAAAAAACAAAATAATATAGATTCCAGCACAGCATCCATGTTATCAGGTTTTGCATGTCAAATTTTTGGGACCATATTCTTTCCTCTAGCAATGAGATTCACAGCATGTTGCCTGGATGTCTGGATTGCTCTATTTTTTAATTATGGATGAAAAAGTAACATTTTTGTTGTATTATTACCTTCTTTATAGTCCGGGATCCCCGGTACATTGTTTTCACTTGATTACTATCAAGCTAATTTTTCGTGAGTAGCTTCATTTTCATGAGACGCCCAACATTTTCTTATCGACAACTCTTGATTGTGGTAGCTAACAGAGGTAGCAAGGGTGAAATATGTTGATTTTATGATTCAAAAAAAATTTATTACTAACCGGGTGCTTTTTGGTATATCTGATGATAATTATCTAAATTATTCGAAAATGTATTTGTCCTACAAAATGTATGGTTTGATCAAAGAGTCCTCCACCTCCAATATGTATGGATAACGAGGTCATAAAAAATGATTACTAACCAGCTGGTTTTTTTTTATTTACTTAGTAAACATTTATATTATTTAACCGTCATATTGTCCTACAAGTTGCGTGGTACGTTATCCCGGTCCTACGCTCAAAAGTTGTTAAAACCACAAGACCCATTTTGTCATCACTAACTGTAGGACAATAATTTTCCATGATAGGTTAGTGTATTCTCTGCCCAAATGATACAATGTCCTACAAGAAAACAGGTATGTAACACGAGTCCGACAAAAATTGTAATTTTTTCGTTTTCCTACTTATAACTTACTAGCGACCCGAACCGGCTTCGCACGGGTGCATGTATTATACATATAAACCTTCATCTTGAATCACTCTATCTATTAAAGAAAACCGCTTCAAAATCCGTTGCGTAGTTTTCAAGTTTTAAGCATACATAGGGACGGAAAGACGACAGCGACTTTGTTTTATACTATGTAGTGATGATGATACAGTGAAAACGTCTTTTTTTTAATTTAAATAAATTAGTTTTCTTAAGTAATACAAAAAAATAATTATTTACATTTATAAAAAATAACATTCATCAGATTCATCTGATAAATTTTCAGTATCATCACTGTCATTTTCATCTATTTCATTTTCCTCGTCTTCTGTCTCTGTAATGACGTAAAAAATTAAGTATTATTTAACATAAAATGAATCCACTTCGTTTTATAGTGTGCAAAACTTTTTATATAGTACATTATACGGATTCCGCTATACAACGACATTCACCGTTATGTTTAATGGATGTAAATTATTTTATTAGAAATTTAGTACGTTAAAAATAATTTTATAAAATGGATTGCCTGAAAAAGTCCTAAATTTCTAATAAAATAATTTTCATCCATTAAACATATCGGTGGTCGTTGTATAGCGGGATCCGTATATGTACTATATAAAAAGTTTCGCACACTATAAAACGAAGTGGATTCATTTTATGTTAAAAATACTTATTTTTTTACGTTATTACAGAGTCAGAAGACGAGGAAAATGAAATAGATGAAAATGATAGTGATGATACTGAAAATTTATCAGATGAATCTGATGAATATATATTTATTTAAGTAAATAATTATTTTTTTGTACTACTTACTTTAGTAAAAAAAAAAGTTATTTAAGTTAATAAAAAAGATGTTTTCACTGTATCATAAGTTATAAGTAGGAAAACGAAAAATGACAATTTCTGTCGGACTCATGATACATACCTGCTTTTTTGTAGGACATTGTATCATTTGGGCAGAGAATACTAACCTATCACGTAAAATTGGTGTCCTACAGTTAGTGATGACAAAATGGGTCTTGTGGTATTGCCAATTTCTGAGTGTAGGACCGGGATAACGTACCACGCAACTTGTAGAACAATATGACGGTTAAATAATATAAATATTTACTAAGTAAATAAAAAAGAAACAGCTGGTTAGTAATAATTTTTGATGACCTCGTTATCGATACATATTGGAAGTGGAGGACTCTTTGATCAAACCATACATTTTGTAGGACAAATACATTTTCGAATAATTTAGATAATTCTCATCAGATATACCAAAAATCACCCGGTTAGTAATAATTTTTTTAGAATCATTAAATCGACATATTTAACCTTTGCTACCTCTGTTAGCTACCACAATCAAGAGATGTCGACAAGAAAATGTTGGGCGTCTCATCAAAACAAAGCTATTCACAAAGATTCAGCTTGATAGTAATAATTTTTTTTCTATGATCTGTAGAACAACTTTTGAGTGTAGGACCGGGATAACGTACCACGCAACTTGTAGGACAATATGACGGTTAAATAATATACATATTTATTAAGTAAATAAAAAAAAAACCAGCTGGTTAGTAATCATTTTTTATGACCTCGTTATCCATACATATTGGAGGTGGAGGACTCTTTGATCAAACCATACATTTTGTAGGACAAATACATTTTCGAATAATTTAGATAATTATCATCAGATATACCAAAAAGCACCCGGTTAGTAATAAATTTTTTTGAATCATAAAATCAACATATTTCACCCTTGCTACCTCTGTTAGCTACCACAATCAAGAGTTGTCGACAAGAAAATGTTGGGCGCTCATGAAAATGAAGCTACTCACGAAAAATTAGCTTGATAGTAATCAAGTGAAATCAATGTACGGGGGACCCCGGACTATTACTGTATTATAGTATTACTTTGGGTTATAATTAATTAAAAAGGGTCTAAGACAAAATAAATTAAACATGCTTATTACCTGCAAATGGAAGTAGAGGTATCTGTCATTATCCAACAGTTCAGGATGGAGAGCATTAACCATAGCAATAGCATCTGGAATCCTTCCAGTCTGGACAGCCTCACGGATCATGATCCTTTCATCCAATGAACTACACAATGCTGGCTCTTGTAGCCCAGCCTCCTGTTGAAACTTTATTGCTGCTTCTTTAAACCCCTCTGGACCAACAAGACTTGTTAAAACTATACTTGTGAAAAAATCACTTAGCTAATATTACCACTGTCTTATAAAGGGTGTCAACTGCTATAACCTTGGCACCTACATATAAGTGTTAGAGACATTCTATACAAGTGAAAAAAGGAAGCTGCCTTCTGGGAAACGGGATATTTTAGATCCTCTAATGCAATCAAAACATGGATGATTTTTCATTGTTAGGAAGTTTATTATTTGGAATAATCTAAAACTTGTATTATAATAACAGTTGCCTTAATATATAAACAGGATTTCTATAAACAAATAACGCCAAATCAATTACCTGTTACCAAATAATTCATTATCAACATATTCATATCTGTCCTCGAGATTTGCAAGTCGTCTGGTTTGTTTCTATCATAATATTTACGCTCTTCTTTTGCGTTACCATTATTTGTCACTGTTTCGAAACTCATTTTGGCTTTTTTACTATAACTTGATTCGATTTTTAAGAATGGATATGTAAAAAATACACTAACACAAACCAACACAAAAGTCATGCAAGCGTATATGACAACGACAAACGCGAATTTGAATGAATGACTGACAAAAATTTATTCAGACTTGTACAATACAAGGTTGACGTATTGACATGATGTTTCTATGGTTGTACAGATCGTTCACCGTAAGTTGTCCCCTGCCGTGCTGTTGGCAACATCACGGCTGGGGACAACTTTCGGTGAACGGTTTGTACGCGTAGTCTTATTACTGCTCGTTAGATCCAGGGACGGGCCTATAGATGTAAGGCCGGTTTTAAACCAATTCGCTTAAAGGAAAAACATCGTCTGAATTAAAAAAAAACTTATTTTGCGGTTTAAAACGGTTGGTTTTATGACTATGCTTCTCTTAACTCTATTTTCTTAATTTTACCGAGATAGTTATATCGGAGTATATACATTATAAATTGTGTAAAGATTTTTTAAATGTGTTACTGATATGTATTTTACCGATGACGTTGACGAGACCCTGCAAAACATCTTGGATACACTGAGAGGCGAGGGCATCAAATTTTGTAGAACGCAGCGTAAAGGCACGAAGTCCAAACTCTCGGACGAGACTCTACGGCTTATGACAGAAAGACGGGAAATCACACATGCCACTTCGTCAGACATGGCAAATCTCAACCGGAAAATCGCTAAAATGACACGACGTGACCTTCGGAGCTCCAATACCCGCCTCATATTAGAGGCAATTGAGCGAAACCGAGGGTCCAAAGTGTTCACTAAGCAGCTTGGGAGGAGCCACCTGACGAAGCTCACAACACGCGATGGCAGAACCGTTTTGTCTAAGCCGGAGATTCTTGCCGAGATCGAGGACTTCTATGGCCGGCTTTATGCTGCACATGCAACTCGCCCCCAATGTTCAATCCAGGATGGAAGAGCCACCCTGGTCCGCCACTACACCGACGAACTGCCCGATATCAGCCAAGACGAAATCGTGCTGGCTCTTAAACAACTTAAAAATGGAAAGGCCCCCGGTGAAGACGGAGTTACTTCAGAACTTCTGAAGGCAGGAGGGATTCCTGTCATACAGGAACTACAAAAACTCTTTAACTCCGTCATTCACTGCGGGAGAACTCCTAAGGCGTGGAGCAGGAGTTTGGTGGTGCTGTTTTTTAAGAAGGGTGATACCACGCTTCTTAAAAATTACAGACCCATCTCACTCCTGAGCCACGTCTATAAGTTGTTTTCAAGAGTCATTGCGAACCGTCTCGCCATAAGGCTCGACGAATTTCAGCCTCCGGAACAGGCCGGGTTTCGTAGGGGTTATAGCACCATAGACCACATCCACACAGTGAGGCAAATTATACAGAAGTCCGAAGAGTATAATTGGCCCCTGTGTCTAGCTTTTGTGGACTATGAGAAAGCTTTTGACTCCGTCGAAGCCTGGGCTGTTCTTGAATCCCTTCAGCGATGCCAAGTGGACTATCGTTACATCCAAGTGTTGAGATGTCTGTACGATGAGGCCTCTATGTGTGTCCAAGTACAGGACCAGCGTACTAAACCCATCCAACTGAGCCGCGGAGTGAGACAGGGGGATGTAATATCCCCGAAACTGTTCGCAAGCGCTTTGGAGGATGTGTTTAAGACGCTGGACTGGAAAGATAAGGGCATTAACATAAATGGCCAGTACATCTCTCACTTGAGATTTGCAGATGACATAGTCCTAATGGCGGAGTCGTTGGAGGAGCTGCAACAGATGCTGACCAGCTTAGCATCAGCCTCGCGACGGGTGGGTCTCGGCATGAATTTGGATAAAACCAAAATCATGATGAATGATCACATTCATCCGAGACCTATCGTTGTGAATGGCCGTCTTGTTGAAGCTGTTTCAGAATATACATACCTCGGGCAAATTTTGCAATTAGGTAGAAACAGCTTCGACAGGGAGGCCAAGAGGAGGATCCAGCTGGGCTGGGCAGCATTTGGAAAACTTCGTCGGGTCTTCTCGTCGCCCATCCCGCAGGGTTTGAAAACGAAAGTTTTCGAACAGTGCGTCCTACCCGTCATGACCTACGGCGCCGAGACGTGGACACTCACGGTGAGACTAGTCCACCAATTTAAAGTCGCTCAGCGTGCTATGGAGCGAGCTATGCTTGGAGTTTCTCTGAAAGATAGGCTCCGTAACGAGACTATCCGACAGAGAACCAAGGTCACCGACATAGCTCAGAGAATTAGCAGACTGAAGTGGCAGTGGGCTGGTCATATCTGTAGAAGAACCGACAACCGCTGGGGTAGACGAGTTCTTGAGTGGAGACCGCGAATCGGCAAGCGTAGTGTGGGACGGCCCTCTGCTAGATGGAGCGACGATCTGCGGAAGGTTGCGGGCAGCAGCTGGATGCGTCAAGCTGAAGACAGGGCGCTATGGCGCTCTTTAGGGGAGGCCTATGTCCAGCAGTGGACTAATGTGGGCTGATGATGATGATGACTGATATGTATTATTAAACTCGTTTAGTTCTTGTTGGTCCGTCCGACCAAGCGTAGGCATTGCCTGCCTATCATGTTATAAAAAAATAATGATATTTTTTATTATTATTAAAAACAGTGTTCATTAAATCATTACATTTTGTTTCATTGCTTTCAATCGGCCTAGCTAGAACACATACTCTTTCATGCGCAAGTAAACTCATTTAATGCCGTCATTGTGTTGATGATATCTTCTAATCTAGTCTGTGTGATATAATTTCATCATCATCATCATCAGCCCACATTAGTCCACTGCTGGACATAGGCCTCCCCTAAAGAGCGCCATAGCGCCCTGTCTTCAGCTTGATAATAATTGTAATATAATTTATTTCATATAATTTATAGATAATTTTGTAGGCGATTTTTCAACCGTTTTATTTGGGGTCTATAACCGCAATATTTGGTTGGACGGACCAAGTAGAACTAAATGAGTATGCTAATATCAGTAACACATTTTAAAATGTACTCCTATATAACTACCTACCTCGGTAAAATTAAGAAAAACATAGGCATCCAAACCAACCGTTTTAAACGGATTGGTTTAAAACCGGCCTTACACAAGAGTCCATTGTGAACGTGCCGTACGATTGCAGGGTTGAGGGTACCATAGGTGAATCTCTCAGCGGCATTCGGCAAGACAGGCTTGGTTCACGTAATCGATTACGAATGGTTTGGTCTCTAATGAGCAAGCCTAAAAGCTGTGGAACCTCATAGGTAACGTCATGGCGGCTCGATTCCGTCGTATACGAGAGGAGTGTACAGGTTCTGTATGCGAGATGGACTAGAGTCCAGTAACATTTTAAGGTCTTTTGTTAAGAGCGATGGTAACAGCACATTGCTTAGAATAAGCTCGCGATGTCTTTCATCGTCGCCTTTGAGTCAAAAGATACTTGATGACCGAAAGTACGAAAACGGCAAAGCCTGCCTCAGGTGGAATTATTTTTTTCCTCCGGCTCCAAGCCTTGGTGCTCATTCACGTTGACTCGCGGGCGCGGTCGCGAAACATATCCAAGTTTTCACGTACGAAACACATGCGCGGTGGAAGTAGCGGACAAGCTAGCGACTGGCGCGCGGCAATATCAAACACGTGAGTTGTATGTGTGTGTTCACGTCGAACTAGCGGCGAAGCGCGCCATTCATTCGCGACGTCAGGTAACTTCAACCAGTTTGAACTTATCGCTAGAAATTATATCGCGCAAACGCCTGGCGGCCAATGTGAACACGAACTCGCTACGTCTACCGCGCCCGCGCGTTCCTACGTGAACAAGCACTTGCTCTATTGCTGAAGTGCTAAAAAATCAAAGACACAATGGGTGTTTAGCTAATTTATTTTCAGTTCTTAAACGCCAATAACCTACAATAAAGAGCTGATAATACAATTTAAAAAAGTCCTACCCTATTTTCATTGAATAATGCTTGGTAACAAATATCGTGTTTTTTTTTGTATTCAATAAAACGTTACTAACTAAACAATAATTATAAAACAAAACCTCAATAACGTTACTCCAAGCGAATCCCTCGCTCACTGCTTAAATTATCCTCCTGCGTAAATTAATACATTATTGAGAAAAAAGAATAACTTAAAATTTTAAATAAAGCTAGTTTAATCATTCTCTAATAAGCCGTGTATCAGTAGTTATTATGGAAAAACAATCGGTACTTATGGTGGACAACAATCTACCGTAAAAATACAAATACATGATAGGATATAATTTCCAAACTGATACGAGGCCTTTTCATAAAGCTACAGGTGCGGCGTTACACCGCACGTACAATTCAAATATTTACGAACTAATAACTATAATTCGACAACACTATAAAGAAAAGTACACTAAAAATAATGATATCAATCAAAAATTATGGCTAACCAAATCGCACATTTGAGGACAATGATTAAGAGGCACTCTGCGTGAATTTATTTATTCGTGTTAAATACTAAATTACTACTGGTTTTCTTCACAACGCTTTTAGAAAACATACAAAACACGATTAAACCACCTGCCTTCGCATGTTTTAGTCAACCGTGATCCGCCATCACTGCGAAACACCTATAGAATCGGCCCGCAAATCCACATACTTATTGAACACACTTGCTGGTTAGCGATGCGTTGTAACGGGCTTGGTCCTGGTTTCAAAACATCACGCTCCGAGATCCGCACCACTAATGACAGATCACAACAGATCCAGACGACATCAGTATTTGATGCAGTCATACCATTAGCAAGTATTTTGCGGAAAAATTGGCGTAGATTGTTGGAATCAGAAGCAAAGTAAGTTTGAATATCGTAAATCTTTATTTTAAAATCGTAATCATGACAGCACATCAATATATTTGAAGGCAACAAATTGGGTTTACGAATATTCGTAGACCTCTAAAATTAATCATACAAATTTTGTAAGCTTTCTCTCATTCATGAAAGAACTGAAATTGGTATTATTGTATAATTGGTATTACTGTCATTATTACTATCAAGTCGTTGGTGTTCAATTGCCAAGGTAGATTTAGAGCCTTAACAACTGTATTCAATAAGAATGTCCCAAGGACAATCACGTCGCACCACTCTCAGTCAGTCTATGAACACAATCATCCAGCAAACCTTACCTAAAGCATTAAAAGCTAAATATGTGGCATGAACTAATCTGTGGAATCTCACACGGGCAAATTCGATTAACGAAACGGCAATCAATCAACCTAATCGTAGGCGGTAGTCGGGTAAAAATATAGGTACAATTGGCTGTACCTATATTTTTATCCTACTACTGCCTACTAACGACACTGCATTCTATAGACATCTTTAATAGATACCTCTTAAAAACTTTTCGACATAGTCTCGTATGTTTAATTTAAAGTCTGAATGCAGTTTTAAATTTGTTATTTATGCAATATTCCGCATTTGTCGCCCAGTTCGGTAAATATTAAATTGGCAATCATTGTACTCGCAAGCCGAATATAGGTCGCCAGATTGGCAGTATAGTATAATTATTTCCCTATCCTAAGACTCAATATCAATTTCGAAGAAATATTAATTAAATTGCAACAGCTGCTGCAGTTGCAGCTGGATGCGTCAAGCTGAAGACAGGGCGCTATGGCGCTCTTTGGGGGAGGCCTATGTCCAGCAGTGGACTAATGTGGGCTGATGACGATGATAAATTAAATTCCCATGTCTGTGTGGTGACGTCATTCAATCGTCAGGGTGTCGTTAGAGTCGGCAAAAGTAGATGACAAGACCTGTAACCCTGTGCCAACCCATCTGGCCATAGTGGCACAGTAGGTTAATTACCCTCCATGTAATTAGCAGTACTAGTAAATACTCATAATTTCAATTCAAATTGTAATTTACCTAAAAGTCTAGGAGGTTGAAGCAAAAATCTAAACTTTTTCTAATTAATAGCCTCTATAGATATTTTTATCACCAAAGAAAATGTCAACAAACTCTTCATGAATATAACCTGAAGTTCATATTGACGAACATTCTACTGAATATGTGTTACAAATGAAAACCTATTTTGCCAAATAACGAATAATTATGCCATTTAGCCCCGGTGAGATTCCATCAGCAATCACAATGTCTTGTTTTATTAGGATACTTTACTCCTGCGTAATAATATTCACATATACCAAAATATGTTTGTCTTGATATAATTGTTACACCACATGGCAGACTTCTTCGTTATTAGGACAGATCTGAAAACAGAAACACGGAAATTAGGCTCACTGTGGCTATGTCACTGTAAAATGATCGGAATTAGGAATTAATGTAATCGATACAAATAAAATTGGAGTGTCTATTTGTAATCTATACTTATAATAAATATAAAAATAACCGCTTTCTTACTGCCACTGCGCATATTTCGATATACCATAACAAACTAGTATTGAAGGAAAGGATACTACAGATGTCACCACGGTTAATTAAATTCCCAGAACTATATTTTTCTTTCTTCTTTTTTTAAGAAACAAAGTTTACAAACACAATTGCCACCCAGACTCCGAGCAACTGTTTCTGGTTTACACTAAGACACTGGCCTGATCCTGGAATCGAACTGGAGACCCGTGATCGAAACATCTAACAGTACGTCCAACCCCTAGACCATTCATGATACTGTTTAGTGTTTACATGTGTGCAGCAGCTTGTTCCAAATATATTTTATATCAATATAATTTCTTCAAATGTTGCACACAATTCCCTCATAAATAGGCACAGTTTCCAAATCAAATGCCTGTAGGTCTAACAGTAAATTATATGACTAGGTAACACAACCTTATTTAGATTGTTCTTTTTGACCGCTTGAAAGCATTCGCAATAATGAATTGGAATAAAAAGCATTTTGCCTTGATTTAATAAATGGGTGTAGGTAGACTCACAGCTGGGAACTAGGTCCTGGTGCATGTGGTGCTCGGCGTCCATCCCGAGGGGCATGCACGTGGCGGGCGGGGGCCGGCGCTGCACCTGCGACCACCACACATTCATTCATACCACGACTCGTACTCGACCGGTCATTTCAACAAGAGCAACTACAGAGGTTCTGTAGAGTAGCATTCTGAACAGGTGGTTACAGTAGGAAAAAAGATGGAGCGATTGCGGGACTGGCGAAATGTGTATGGTAGTTGCGAATGTAGCTATGATGACCGATAGGAGTGTATGGAGACTACCACCTAGCGCGGAACAATGGCCGAAAGATGATATTGGTAATTTTAAACATGACAATGAGCGTTTCGTAACAACAAATGGAAATGACAAGGCCGAAAACCTAGCCGCAAGAGAAGGAATACTCGAAAAGATACCCTGTGCCAACCTGTCTGGCCAGCATAGCATAGTAGAATTATTACTCTCAGTGTGTCATATATTATGGGCTGAGAAGTAGTAGATGTAATCTTTTAAAACAATGTTAATCCAAACCACTTTAGCTTACCAAAATCCAATTTAAGTTGCATGTTGTATGTGTGAAATGTACGAGAAACAAACCAGCAGACTTAATCACTACATAGTATAAAACAAAGTCGCTGTCGTCTGTCCGTCCCTATGTATGCTTAAATATTTAAAACTACGCAACGGATTTTGAAGCGGTTTTTTTAATATATAATATAAAATACATTCATAATTGCACCCGTGCGACGCCGGGGCGGGTCGCTAGTTGATTATAAACTAAGTAATCTGGCCACACTTTGCTGGGGTTGACAAATTAATTTAATATTCGTATGGCACCACTTCAAGTCATATTCATACCCACAAAAATAACATAATGTCAAGTCCCTATCTATCTCTGTCTTCTGTCTCGTTCACTAATTCACTTCTCATAATTAGTTTTTCTTGTAACTCCTTGTCAAAGAAGACACAAGAAAAGAATGTCCGAATGAAATGCAGTCGTTACCTGGTCGAGATTGAAGCGCACGAAGGCTTCGTACTGCTCGGCCAGCTTGGTGCTGAGCGCGGACTCGTACTCCGTGCGTAAAGCCACTTCCTGGTCGCGGAGCATACGCTCGCAGATCATGCGCACCTGCCGGCAGAAACTTATTACGTCTCTCTCAAAAATCTTCACATCTGGGACATTATGTACAAATCCTTAATGTTTTCGAAATAATCCTTCAGGGCAGATATAAAAAAAAACCATAGACAACCAGAAAAGAAGCTTTTTAAACAATCCTTTTCTTTTCATTGGAAATCCTTATGTATACCCAGTTGTTGGGGATTAGCCGGTATATCTGGGAACCCAGGGCGGGGGCAGATGGTAATTGCATGCTACAGGGCCGCGGATTGGGCTCCCCAGTAGGGGAACATTGTCCACACCTTGAGACCTTGGCCCGCGTCGATTTATGGAGCCCCTATGGGCGGACCCTAAAATAGTTATATCTTCAGACGCTCCTTAGTCAAAGAGGGATGTCTCTTGTTATCAGTGCAAACAGTTTTGACACGATAGGCGGCAATGTAAGATATTCTAGAGTTGTTAAGCAATATTTCCCAAAGTTACTTCTCATAATGATTTCTTAGGTTTTCGTGATTGAAATTACATTATTACATTACACACTTTTTAAATAATGCAATAAACACGCGATAAATCCTTTATAAAGTGTTTAATTACTTCTCATTGTTGCGTAAATGATGCTGATGATTCAGGACTGCAAACTTACTAATTCAATAGAGTCGAAGTCGACAATTAACATGCCTAACATTGTCGTTGTTTCAGCCCATAAATGACCCACTACTGAGTCGGGCCTCGTCCAAATTCATGGAGGGAATTAGCCTACTGTGCCACACGGTTGGCACAGGGTTTGTATCAAGTTTTCCTTCTCTTTCGGCTAGGTGATCTGCCTCTTGCGTTCTTTTAGTCGCCTCTCACGACACCCTCAAGACAGTTGGTCACGTTGTGTATTGTAGACTATGACAATTTCTTAGCAATCTGGTAGTCTCTTTAGTAATTATTTGTCAGTTTTGGATTATTCTGGACATATACCACACGTTTCTGCCATTATTGCTAGCAATTGCATCATGTCAGACGGGCACAACTTGCTCAAGCCCACACAAGTTCAAAATAAGGTCTGTGTGTTGTCTCAAAGACTAATTACCTGTTTGAAAGTGAATAGTGCTCGGTGGTGAGTCTTCTGTGCGTGGGCTGCGTGCGAGGAGCGGTGTGGAGGTGAGCAATCGCCCTCGCTCCCGCTGGAAGAAGAGCAGGACGCGGCCGATGTGGCCAATCGCAGTTGCCGGCGGCGTTGCAAGCGCTTGATCTCGTCACAGATCTCCTGTGCCATGCGCTCTGTGACCAATGCAAATTATATTTATATACATCTATGAGTAGAGAACCTGAACTCTCGCTTCACTAAGAGAGGCGCATCACACATAATTACTTCTGAAACAGGAGATGCTGAACTAAAGAAAAGCTTCTACTTATCATTATACTGCAGCCAAAAACACCATCTTTGGGTGGAGTTCCATTCCTGGATGGAAGTAAGGGTGACAGAGCTTTGCCACCGTCAGTATAGGGTTGAGTTGAAGACATTGCAAATACTGTTCCTAGTTTCATTGGTACTTCTGTGTAAGCCAGAGATCCGCTCGGCTAGATGATGTAGATGATTTTATTAATTTACTAGCTGACCCAGCAATCTTCGTACCATCTCAGAATCAATAAATAAAAAATGTGAAGGATAATTCCAGAATGTTTCAACTTTATTAAAATATGTGCAAACCTTAACTGGAATCAAAATAATGAGTAATAAAAAAAAACATATTTTCACAACATTTAAACCTTCCCTGGACTACCACAAGTATTTCATGACCAAAATTAGTCAAATTGGTCGAGCCATTCTAGAGTTTTAGCGAGACTAGCAAACAGCAATTAATTTTCATTTATATTAATTAATAATTTATGTAAAATACTGATAAATCTGTTAAAACCTGTTTAATTTCAATGAAGATGTCAACTTTACAATATATTTTTTCAATGAGCAATAATTATTATGTATTAAATATTTTATTTTATTTTTATTTTATTTTATTATTTATGGAAAACTTACAGCTAATAGGTACAGTGCACAAAACAAATGATTTGGAATATGGCCAATTACAAGTTTTCACTAGTGTTTATAATGTACAGTACAATATATTGTATAATTAAAAAGAAGAAAATTACTGACGGTACACCAGTTGTGACTTAAGCATGTAGCAAGACAATGCGTGTAATTGGGTGTGGATATAAAAAAAAGTAAAAATATAATTAGTCAGTAGAGTTGAAAATTTTTTTGGCTAAGATTATCTTTAAATTATTGGTATTAGTGGTAAAAACATCGATATCAGCTTCCTGGCAGGTTGCGTTAAACGCACGGCATGCTCTCACCAATATGAATTCTGTCTGTAATTGGTTGCAATAGATGGAATATGTAATAAATGTGACCTTCGTAGGAACGCAGACGGTACTCGTAGTCCAATTTTATTTAATATTTCAGGAATATTAGTTGATCCCCTCAAAATTTTAAATAGAAGTGTCAGGTCTGATATTTTTCTCCGTTCACATAGTGGGAGTATATGAAATTTTTTGCATCTATTAGTGTAATTAGGTAAATAGACACCAGATTTATACTGAATGTATCTTAAAAATCTTTTCTGTATACTTTCAATTCGGTTAATATACGTATTATAATTAGGATTCCAGACTTGTGAGGCGTACTCGAGGTGACTACGAACAAAAGAGCAGTACAATATCTTAATAGTTTTGATGTGTTTAAAGTCTGATGATAATCGGAGAATAAAACCAAGTGCTTTGGATGCTTTTTTGACAATAGCATCAATGTGTGAGTCAAACACGAGCTTGGAGTCAAAAACAACTCCCAGATCGTTTACATTAGTTACCCTCGCAAGTGATGTATCCAAAAGCTTGTAATCACAGATTAATGATAATAAATAATTTACTACATAAACTCACACCCACAATGACTGGCAGTTATTAAGTACCTTTATATATTAAAACATCAATAATTTCCTTTGCCTCAACAATGAATTTGTAATTAACTGCTTATTACACTCAGTATTTTAACAGCCTTGTGTTCATGTCAGTTTAAGTGTAATAATTATATCTCAGCATTATGATCATACAGTCATAGCAAGAACAAAGATTTGATAACTACAACAATAGATTAGATGCAAACATCATGCAACCTCTACAGTACAAACTCAATCAGATCCAACCACTTCTGGTTAGTTGTCATATTACATATAAGGACCCATATTTATAGGAGTTGGCAACACTGCTAAAATGTAACAATTATGTTTATTTTCAACAATGTGTTCCACTAACAATGATTATCATATTTCACAATTGGCTTTTAGCCAGATAATTTTACATTATATATTTGTTAATGTTGATTAAATCATTCATAATGAGGACTAGTTAGAAAATAAGATATTAGATGTAGCACTTGAGGTCTGTAGGATATTTATCACTTGAATACCTATGTGACTGATACTCAGGTTATTGTTCCATTCGCTAAGTTATCTAAATAACTTAGATTTCACATCAATTTTGCATGTCTATTCATTGAATGTGTTCATTCAATGATTAAAGTATTACTGGTATTGGTGAGCAAGATATTTCTGAATACAATATGAACGAAATGCATTGTCAAGTTAAAAAAAAATAAGTTCGATACGGTCACCCAGGGGACTTACGCCACAAAGGCCTCGAAGCTGGAAATCACACAAAAACTAAAGTAACAAAAAGGAGTGAAAAAAAACCACGCAACGGTCTTCACGCACCATTCCTCTCGCTCTCTCGCGATAAAAATATTCATGATTCTATGGGAAACAATGGCGTATAAATATTACAGCTGATTACAATTAGCCTATTTTAAGTCACAAAAAAATCTAAAATGATTACAATTCTTTAAATAGTTTAAACTACTTAAATGTTTCGTCGTGAAAATAAAAAATAAACAAACCTGGGGTCAATTTCACAGGTGCTGTAACGGATTCTCCAAATGACGATGGTCTTGTTTCCGTTGCTTTAATTCCAGGGCTAGTACTTGAACTTGCAGCAAATGGTGAGCATCTTCGCCGTTTCGCTGGCAATTGCGCCGACTCCCAGTCCAAATTTCTTTTCAGTGTAGCACACGCCATTTTCTTTTAACGCCCAGCGAATGTCCTCTACCTATCCGACCGATACTGATTGAGAATTTTTGCTTTTGTCACAAACTATGTAAAAATCGAAAATATTGCAATAAAATAATTAAACCAAGCACTACAAAACACCTAAATATATTTCAAAAGTATTTTCTTACAGGATTTCTACAATTAACTTAGATTAACGATACAAATTTCAGACTTCCAAAATAAAATCCAGGCAGCAAGCGAACTCTTTTTCACAATATGATTTTTTTATTTTGACGTTTTGTTGTTCTACAACAGGCCTACCAACTTGAAGGATGCGCGACCATAGACTTCCCCACCCTCGTTCGAATAGCACCATGAATTATATATTTTCGTTAACTCAAACAAACTATAAATAAATAAATAATAATAAATATCCTTGGACATTTCACACAACGCCATCTCGTCCCAAGGTAAGCAACTTAATGCTTGTGTTATGGTAACGAGATGGATGATAAACTACTTAAACAAATATATTTTTTTGTAAATACATACCTACATTATTATAGATAGAAAACACCCAGACCCGGAACAAATACTTGTAGGTCGTACAAATATTTCTTCCGTGCGGGGATCGAACCCGCGACATGCTGCGCGGCAGTCGATCGCTCAACCACTGCGCCAACCGTGTCGTCGAACAACTATATTTATGATCATTAACAAAATTTATATAAATTATCTGAGAGCGTATTTGGAAGCTTTATTTTAGCAATTGCATGGCCTTATTTTTCTCCGTATGGGAACGGGGCAGAATATAAAACTTACCCTCCGCACGTTGGGAAATAACGCGTGTTGTAGAAGTCAACAAAACCCAGCACGCTTGGCGGTAGGATTTTCTGATAAGGATAGTTTTACTGTGTTCCGTCGTGTTTAAGTGAGAGCTGGCGCCTGACAGGACATTTCCTTTAATTGCCTGCTCCATCTTAGACCCTAGCGTTGCTTTCCATTACGCAAGCCTAGGGTCTAAGGCATTCAAGTCACTGATAAAAAAATACATTTCAGGCTTAAATTGCTATAACAACAATTGTTTAAGAATTCATATCATACTATAATATCCTTTCATCCTGAGGTGTTACGAATACGTTATAAATTGCTACAGGGTGATACGTTAATTACCAACACAAAACCGGCACAAACAATCGCCATTGCCAATTTCGCCAAATTCTATTTGAGCGTGATATGAGATAATGTGTTCTGATAACTGATATCGATACTCGATTGTCATATTTGTCATTTTCCGCCTGGCGCTGACGAAATTGTTTTGATTCCGTTTTATGAGTCATAGCGATACATTTTCCGTTTTTCGATCAATATTTGTAAACCCAAAGGTCTCGACACCTTTATAACTTTTACTATAATCGTTTTATAAAATCCGTCAAACTGGGGAACGAAATGTCTTCATCCGCTATGGAAAGTATCCTTTTTAAAAACCACTTGTAGTTAACGTTAAGTCAATAGTCATTAACAACAAGAAAATGTGATGGTAAGTCGCATAATTATTAATTATTTTTGATGTTAGTTCGTAGATAGAACAGTAATTGTTCACACAATCAAGGTGGAAAGAATATTTGACTACGAAATGAAAGTACATTCCAACGCACAAATATTTGAGCTAAGTAATCTAATGATTAGAGATTCAAGCTCAAGTTCAAGCTTCTAGCAATTCATGAAATTACTTATTACATTACTTACTCGTATATCTTACAATAACTTTGAACAACAAAATCTTACAACCCTATTAGCATGGAAGTAAGTACAGTTTAAGAATTGAGTTAGACAATATTAACATTTTTGTTTTACGCAGTACCATACAATTTCCTTAACCAAAAACCAGAACACCTATTCAATTTAAAATTTGCTGTAAAAGAACTGGAGAGAAACTCAAAAAAATGTGAAAAAGAAGAAAAGGTAGAGAAAGAGAAGGCCAAAAAGGCAATACAGAAAGGTAATATGGAGGGGGCTCGAATACATGCAGAAAATGCTATACGGCAGAAAAACCAAGCACTGAATTATCTTAGGATGTCAGCGAGAGTAGATGCAGTATCTAGCAGAGTTCAAACAGCACTCACAACTAGAAAGGTAACATATCTTTTATTGTCCTATTTATAAAGGCAATGGTGGATCCTTTTAAAATATTACATGCATAAATCAAATATGTACTTAATTATAATTCTTAATTTTAGCACTGCATTTAATAAGATTTACATTCCAGCAGCAACTGCATAGAACCAAAGACCGGGTTCAGTGGCGAGCCATAGGGGAGGCCTATGTCCAGCAGTGGACTGAAATAGGCTGATGATGATGATTGAATAAATATAAAAAATCTATAGCTACTGGTATTAAATTTCACTTAGTGCCTGGCCTAATCAGACATTATCATGATTATTCAGTCACTATGGTGACATGAAACAGTTTTAAAATTGTCACCACAAACTCACTTTCAGTCTTGAATGAAATGCAGATGCATAAATTTATTTATTTTTTTCTAGGTCACAAATTCCATGGCGGGTGTTGTCAAAGCAATGGATGCAGCAATGAAGTCCATGAACTTGGAGAAGATATCAGGGCTAATGGACAAATTTGAGAGCCAGTTTGAAGATCTGGATGTCCAGTCGTCTTACATGGAAAATGCCATGTCACAAACCACAACCACAACAGTGCCTCAAGGAGATGTTGATAACTTATTACAACAGGTTGCAGATGAAGCTGGGTATGTCTATTTTTGTTACCTTCTATCTAGGAGGCATTTTTAACCCCTCCCTCCCCCTTGGTGATACATGGTGAGGTTTAAGAATACCCATTAAAAACACGTGTATTGTGTGTGAGTGATTTTAAAAACCTACAAAGAATCTTACATGCATCTGCGTACACACGTTTGACGACAAAATATATACACATGATAACTTACTATACCCCCCTCCCCTTACTATACACCATCCCCCCTTCTGATATTTCGTGATCTTTGCCGACACCACCCCCCTTTCGAACCCCGAATTTGGGGTGCACCAGTGTAACCTTAGCTGGCCAGTATTTACATAGAGTGCTTGCTGCCAGATATCTTGACACCCATCTAGTAAGACTGTTGGTAAATAGTTGGTTAGTCCAGCCATCAGTTTTCAAGTTAGTGACATTTATGTGGACTGACATAGACGCAACGTACGCCAGAAAAAATCAAAATACCAAAGAATCGAGGACCAGCTCACAGCTCCACATACATACTGCACACAGTGTCCTACGTGCTTAATGATCAAACTAATTATTTTCAGTTTGGAGCTTAACATGGAATTGCCTTCTGGAGTGCCGAGTACATCAGTTGGCGCCTCCACAGTGGTGTCCCAAGAGCAAGACGAGCTCACGCAGAGGCTGGCACGGCTACGGCAAGCAGAATAACCTATATCTTCATTCGTTTTTATTCAATAGCATGATTCGTTCCACACAGAGTTTGCCCCATAAATGCAGATTACAGCCGAAATAAAATTAATTTTAAAGTCAATATGCCTTGTTGGGGTTGCTATGTAGGGAAAAAGCACTGTTATGCCTGGTGTGGTGGGTAAGATCTTGAATAATATCATAAAATGACATAATTACATATTGCAGGAAATGATTTCTAGACAGTTCTGATTGTGTTGTTTTATTTAAATCCTAACATTTTTCTTCAGACATTGTGCTCTTTGCAGTTGGCATTTAAATAAAATAACATGATCAGAACCATCAAGAAATAATTCCTGTAATGTGCAAAGATTGTGAAAACCTAAGACGTCATGATTATATATTCTTGATTCAACGAAACATCTCTTATGAAGTACAGTGGGACTGCATTCAGTTGTTTCAAGTGCACTTTGTTGCAGAATTTTTAGTAATTAATATTTTTTAAAGTATTTAATTTCGTTTAAACCCTTTTTATGTTCATTGTGAATATATTTGCCGTGTATTTTTATACCTACACTTCTATTTAACACCCAGTCTTGGTTGGCAGATGAATTTCCAGCTATATACAGTTGATATTAAACACTGGTTAGCTTGTACCTCGTATAGAGCGATTCTTCTGAAATGTAACTTAAAAATGGCGCACTAAATACACAGCCATATTGACTGTGACAATAACATGATGTCTGTATTTCGAGTTAACACTAGGTAATCGTGAGTTATTTTGTTTTGTATTCGCGTCATTTCCATTAATGCGCTAGGTACGTATCACGAAAGGTTGGGAGACACGGGCTTTATAAATATGTAAGATAAAAATGTCTTGTATTTTTTTGTAAATTATCTATATAAAGTTAATTATGAAGAAAGTTAAATGTTTATTTATTTACTTACACCAGTGAAAGATCCTAAAGATAGGAGATGAAAATAGTTATTTGTGCAACAAGAGAGCAAAGTCGTTTTTTGCTGCGAGTGCTGATTTTGAATCCTGCGCAAACGAAGGATAAAACTGATATTTAACCTATAAATATTTAATTCTAGTTTAAAAAATGTTTCATATTATATTTTATCTCCTAAAGGGTTCTCGCTGCTGAAGTGAAAAGTTATGTGTGTTACATGAGAGCAAAGTTTTTTGCATCTCGTGCGATTGAATCCCTCGCTAGTCTCAGGATTCAGCTATAGAATCACTCGCTACGCTCGTGATTCAATCATTGAATCCTTCGCTTGCTCAGTATTCAAAATCAGCACTCGCAGCAAAAAACGACTTTGCTCTCTTGTTGCACAATAGCATAGCTGGGCATTAACTCGTTAATCGTTAATTAACGAAGTTAACATTTTGATTAACGTGTCCGTTAACATTTTTATAAGTTAACTTAAAAGTTAATCCTTTTAAGTTAACTTATAAAAATGTTAACGGATACGTTAACTTCCGTTAAATTGCAGAAGTCCGTTAATCGATAATCCAATGCCTAAGCCCCCTCACGCACTAGCGGCTGGACTGGCCGCTAGTGCGTAAGGGAGCTAATAGTTTATTACTAAACTGCAAACGCATTATATATTCATTAAGTAAATACAATACTGCTATACAATCAAGCGCTGCAGTTGAACGTCTTTTTTCCAGACATTTTAACACCAAAACGAGCCTTGCTTTCAGACGAGAACTTAACATGTTCATGAAGGGGAATATGAATCTTATGCCCGACGATTAAATTACACATCATTATCATTACATAGTATAAAACAAAGTCGCTGTCGTCTGTCCGTCCCTATGTATGCTTTATATCTTTAAATATACGCAACGGATTTTGAAGCGGTTTTTATGTAATACATACAGTGATAGGTTTATATGTATAATACATGCATAATATTGTACAGAAACACTGGTAAATTTAGATGTTCATCTTTGCACCCGTGCGAAGCCGGGGCAGGTGGCTAGTTTTAATGATAAAAGTATTTTGTTTTGTTGCTAATCTGTTATATTCCAGAACCTAAACCAACAGTTTATATAAGTTCTTAGTGAACTTATAAAAACTGTTGGTTTAAACAGTTTTTATAAGCAACGATATAAAGATGCAATTTTACACATATTAACTGATTAACGATGTTAACTATTTGATTAACGGTGCCCAGCTATGCACAATAGTTATATTCTCATCATCACTACATATTATAAAACAAGTCGATGTCGTCTGTCCGTCCCTATGTATGTTTAAATGTTTAAAACTACGCAACGGATTTTGAAGCGTTTTTTTTAATAGATAGAGTGATTCAAGAGGAAGGTTTACATGTATAATACATGCATAATTGCATCCGTGCGAAGCCGGGGTGGGTCGCTAGTACAAGAATAAGTAAAACATTCAATAAATTACAATACATGACATAATTATCTTTTTTGCAAAATGTCTTTAGTTGGTACGAAATTACGAACGCCAAACGTGTTCTTTGAGGTCGAATTCAAAATCGGAACTTCGAAAGGGCTGTTATTTCTCTCTCTCTTTCTAATAGCAGGAAAGAGATAGTGTGAATTTTTCGAATTGTATGTTTAAGCCAAGGCTGAATAAAATGTTCGCAGTTTTCTGAAAAAAAGAAAAATTAAAAAGTTACATTTTGCTCACTGTTTTCAGGCAGCAAAAGCAACATGTTTGAGCTATCAACCATATCTGCTATTTGATTATAGATGATCCACTGTTATGTCAGACCGGCTGGTACAGGGATTACTATTGCGGCTTTGACATTTCCTTGTGACCTTGTAATTGTTCCTTTTGTCGGTTCTTAGGATACCGATGGAAGGGGTTGGAGACATTATATATTCTAAATCCGTCACCACACAGACTAACACATCGTAAGGGTACAAACCTTGTCATGAAGACAGTGTAGTGTTGCAGAAAGGAGAAATCAAAATGAGCATTGGTAAAATACTTTTTATTACCAATAAAACAAAAGGAACAAGCATGAGATAACAATAAAATTTCAACTAAAACTAATAATATAGGGAATCGTAGTGAGACTACATTTTTTCTTACACTATACGCGGACGACCGCGTTTATCTTATCAATCATTCCAAGATGGCGCTAGTGCAATTATTGTGCTTATGTTCCTTTGTATGTGTGTCAGGCAAATAAACGTATGCTTGTTTTTAAATAGTAGTTCAAACTAGTCCTTGAAAAACTAGCACGTAACCATAGCATTTGCATCCATGTACTACTAGCGCCAGCTATCAATCGCATCACCGATAAAAAAAAATCGAGGAACTTTTAGGAACAAAATTTCAATAAGGACAAAATAACTAAAACTAACAATATGGCAATTATGACTTAGTGATAATACTTGCAGAGTTATCGTTGATGTGACACCCAAATCAGTACAAATACAAATTGGTTCATTTTTATCGTAAAAAATAGCTGCCGGTTATAATACTGTAGGTCAGTAAAGGCCTAGCCTTTAAGACACTATCAAGAATGTCCTATATCATCGGTAGATCTGCAAAATTTTATAAATTACTGCAGATACATAGCGCAATTGACTTTCAAGACGCTATAAGCGCCACACAGACCGATTTCCTCCTAGTAAACTAATACATACATTTCAAAACAACAAACATTTGAAGGTGATATTCCATTGTTATGCCATTGCTTTTGAAAATATCGGTAACTGTACCATACCGATTACAGTATCGGATATTAATTGGCTTCGTATCTCAGCCTTCGTCTTTAAACATTTTTTTAGTAATGATCCTTGCTTCCATCTCTATCTTCGGATTCTTGGAGAAATGCGTTGACGGGTATTTCCAGTATTTGGGAGACCTAACCTTCCCCACCAATTAATGTATCTCCAGATTACAGTTCTACAACCTTTCTGGCCGTTTTTCCAATTACATTGCGGTCACCACAATTCTACCCTGATTTGATTAACGACCACAGAGCGAGTGCCGTCTACTCTTTACGTTCCATCTGGTGGGACACCAGACATTATATACGAGAGCAGCTGTCAATTTTCACGCTAGAATGTGTAACAAGTGCCACAGAGATAGACTGGCAGGCCTGGACCACCAGTGTAATGTGCCCACTGAAGCATGGTGGAGGCCAGATTTTGCTAATGAATGACACTCGTCCAATATCCAGCAGAGCCACAGTCCACTAATCTACGGCTTCCTAATTATAATATGTCAAAAAACTACTATCAATGGGAGTATTTCACACCAACAAGATGAACTATACTTCATAAATCATTTATGAACTATTCGTTCGCGGTAAGTATGCAGGGAAACGGATGTACGATTTTCCGAAGTTAGTACGAAAAAAGTTCCTAATAAGAAAATCGTATTCGGTCATACGTGTGGTAACTCAAATAAATTAAAAAAATAATTTCTCAAAAATAAGTTCAAATAAAAGTGGTTTGATATTTCAAGGAGCAAAAAGTATTTTACAATGTTTTTATGTAGGTACCTATTATAAACAGTGTAATTTAAATACCACTAGTTAACAGTATAGTACAAAACAGCAGCTGTACGTGGTGTCTCCGAGATAACGGTTTATATTATTCTTAGTGAACAAAAGGAAGCTAATATATTAAAATCGCCAGTGAAAAAAGATAATAAGAAAAAAGTTTGTTTAAATTTAACACCACGGTGACCATTACCCTGCACTGGTAAATTCACTGCATTCTTAACGCGAACGAACAATAGCATAACAATGGAACGCCATCCGTTATCTAGAACCGGGAGAATTCTGACAGGTGTCAAGTACACGTGATGTGTTACGCATCGCCACTACCGTCGAAGGATATACGGTAGAAGAACCAATCTTCGAAGAAAGACGGAACGAACGCTTTGGTCTTAGTATATTTGACTGGAGGCTTCAGCTTTGCCAGCTCCTGTTCGTATAGCTCTAGGGACTTGGGGGAGTTGGCTCCGTTGCCCTGTAAATTGTGTTTTGATTAATTTTAAAATAGTTTTAGACTGACGATTATTTTTAGAACTAATTATGATGACTAAGTTTCGAGTTACATGGCTAGCGGAATAAAACAAACAAGAAAATATTCAATTTATAGGACACTAACCACGTTTGTGATTTCAATTAGTTTGAATTTGCAATTTGTTACGTACCGTCGATTTGGTATTAAATATTTGAAATAAGTCAACAACATAGAACATAGATTTGTACAAGTTTACTATAAGCATTTAGACGATTTTGTTACATGAAGTTTAAACGGTATAAAATATATTATAATTATTAATATATTATATATTAAATAAATATCTATTTTTTTAAAATGATGCCCCGCACTACGTTCTACCTGTGTCGCGGGGGCAGTTTACAAACATGAAATTCACGAACATAAATTAACCCGACTCAGATCAAGTGGTATTCACTTATTTCAAGTTTTATATTTGACCTATAGGTTTTTAAAATATGAGATTTGCGGTAACAAACAGTAAAAAAGTCCTTTTTGACGGACTTTCATAAACTGAATAAACAATCACGTTTTCGGTTCTCAATATACAAAACATACGAAGTTTTAAAAATGTGTGCAAAATCAATGTTGGCAGTCTCTTCCTTTAAATCTATTCTGATCTATTCTTTAAATGGTATTTAAAATTTTGCCGAATATTCGGCCGATTTTCGGAATCGGTTCACACATTCAGCTCATCTTCATTACGAAGTACTTACATGCGTCATGAACTTTCCGTCTGGCTTCAATATTTTAAAGGAAGCGTCTAGTATCATGATCATAAACTCCCAGAGCTCTCCACAGGCTGCGTCGGAAATGGGGATGTCAGTGAGGTCACCAAATATGTAATCCACCTTCTTGCCTTCCTTTATGAACTTGTTGACCGTCACCATGCAGTCTTCTATAATTATCTAAAAATGTTTAGAAAGAAGTTTACATATTTTTTAAATTCATATGTATACTTTCATAATTGTTCTATTTGAGAAATTACATCTTTTTTATACATTTAAATTTCCGTTATACATAGCTGACAGACGAGAAAAGAAGAACAGAAAAACCAAACCCTCTTACAAACAATATTATTATTACTCACGCACATACTATTTTGGTAGAATTATTTCGCAGGGCTTTTCGATAAAATGTATTACTCGACTAAATCACAACTAATTCAATTCGTCAACATTATGAATGTCTTCAACGAATCGACGGTGGATAAAATATTAGTAAAACATGACAAAAGAAAAAAAAACAGCGAGCTAAATGAAACTACCTATCCGCACGTGTAGCAGCCAGCTGTTCCACTTAGGCAGGCGGGCCTTGGCCCATCAGGATCGCGAGGCATACTCCCACAGTCGAAAGGAGTGAACCCCGTGACCCTGGGCAGTCGTGGGTTTTGCTAGGTAGGTTGGAGCGCAATTTATATAATTAAATTCCATTGCACATAGTCCATTGCCAGGCATTTGTCTTCGACAGGTGAGTACACATGGTAATATCCAACATAAAAAAAGGATGGAAGACAATGTTGACATACCGGTATGTTTTTGCTACTGTCCAAACTTAGTCTTAAAACTCACCATATATCAACAAGGGGGAGGGAGGGGTTAAAAAAATAAAAAAAACATTACATGATAAATGGACAGCCCCTTGGGACAATTGCCGTGCTATAAACGATACCGACATTTGTCTACACAACTAACCTCATAATTGGGCCCCTTCTTCCTCTCAAGGACATCTCCACAGATGGCCTTGAGGTGTTTATTGCAGGCAACCATTACTGTCTCGTCTATCTCCAACATCCATACATATTTCGGTTTTTCTTTTAACAGTTCGTACAAAAGAGCTCCATCGCCACCACCTTAGTAAATAATTAGTGAGTCAAAGAGAAGAACTATTAAAGAACAATCATATTACTTGCATGCATTATGACTAATTTGTCTAATTATTACGACACCAAATGTATTACTGTATTACTATGAGATTGCCCAATACGACACTTCATGAAAATGTAGCTTGAAAAATGGAATGAAAATGTTGCGGTCCCGAAGTTTCGAATGTTTAACAGTACAATATAATGAAAGAGGGAAATGTACCTAGAATAACGATCTCTTTGCCTTCATAACTTTCTTTGCCTCTTTGCATCAGGGTTTCAGTGTAGACTAAATCTGCCTCTGAAATATCTGTAACAGATGGGATATTTTTTATATTCAGCACTACTCGCTCAGTGTTGTGATCCATAATGAACGGAAAACAGATTATTGGCCTTTTAGAACTAGACTTTACGCCTATGCATTCCTACAACACCTTCAGAATAGAATTGGTTAGTGATACTTTCTAAATCAGCTTACTATGGTATGCATTAAGAATTTCCCCAACTAAACCAAAATTTCTTATTTTAATTTTGGTTTAGTTGCAAGGGTAATCCTTTGGTTAATTATTTATTTACTCTTTATGTACAAACACGGTACACAAGGCGGACTTAATGCCATGCGGCATTCTCTGCCAGTCAATCTTCGGGTTTAAAACCATTGTTCTATTTTCAAACTATATTTTATGTAAAAAATAATAATGCTTTAGCTGTTGTAACTTTTAAGAACATCTATACATCGTTGCATAATTTTGATGTAAAAAAGAATGCCATTATTATTTGATCCCCTACCTGAATTTTGTCATACAAATTAAATTAAAATAATAGGTCAGGGTCATGCCAGTAGCTCTAGACATTATTATGGTAGAAGTATAGACTGCTGTATAAATTTTATTTTACATTACCAAGACTTATTTTTTATATCTATGAAGTATGTTCAAATTTTAAATATTTCATTAGTTACCAACTTTGTAACTCATCTAGCACCAACATGTTCCCAAGGGTTAAGGAATGGACAATTTGGACTCTCTGGAATGGTGACTGTTCATCAAACAGCACAGCATCAACATCATACTCCATAAGCCTTTCATCTGAAATTAAAGTACAGAATTATTACAGAAATAAATATTTGCCTGAAATGAGTGAGTGTTGGTTTAAATTTGAAAAAATTAGAAAGAGTGTAAATATGGTTTATTGTACGGTGTGCATGAACAGCAATCGAAAAAAATAAAATCATATCTTTTTTAATTATCCCAAAGACCAAAGAAGACTTTTTGAAATAATGTGATAAGTTTATGACTAAGTATGTCTCAAATTATTAAATGACATAAAGATGTAAACAAACTTTAGTTTATTTATTTCAATCCTCCTGTGCCAACCCTATAAGAATAGGTAACAATTTTGCTCAATCTAGAGTAAAACTCTGGTGGTTCTCTACTGATGTGGTTAAGGAGTCCAAACAATGTGACACATGTTAGGAAGCCCTCTGACACTATCCAGTTTTGCCAGTCCCACAAAATAGACTGACAACCTGGATAAGGTCACTGGAGTCCAATGAATGCAGGTGGCTATGAATGCACCAGAATTTGTGGAAACTTTGGACTTCTTTTGGCTGAAATGATCCTTCTAGTTAATGAACTTAAATAATCTGTACTCACCTGATGTTGGATAATACCGGCCAAACAGACATCTTTTCATAGGAGCATATGCTTGAGACTTTATCACAGAGATATATTTCTTCAGTTGGCTATCCAATACTCTAGCAGTCTTTAAAAAAGAATACACAACAATTGATGTAAGTACTGGAAATCTAGGTACACCAGCACTCACTGCAAACTTTTTAATATCAGCTATGGAGTGGAACAATTTCTTTCTTGGAACCAAATCTTTTCTAATACAACAATTTAACATTCTGAAGACACAGAGGCTGTATACAGAGCATTATGTGTGTGTTTACCTTCAATAATTAGAATTGCTTATGGGTAAGTTACAAGAATTATCTGGACTCTACCTTGAGATTCATAATGGGTTCTTCATTCTCTTCCTTGTAAAACTCAATGTTCACCGTGATCAGACCACGATCAAATAACCTTACAGAAACTGTAGTGCTCTTTTTGCCGGTAAGGAGTTTTAACGAACCTCCTTCGAGTTTTACGTCGGCTGCTAAAATAAGATTCGGAATATAATCCTTCAGTACAGTTTCTAGTTGACCAAAAATAGTTTTCTGGCCGTTTTCATCAGCTAAGCGGGCGGGGTCGATTGAGAAGTCTAGCATCAATGTTTGAACAGACATTCTCGTGTTTATATGGTTGATACACTAGTTTAATCAAACCAATAGGATAGGACTTTTATATAACGAAGAATAAATTGAACTTAATGCATACAATGAAGCCTCTAACGATGGAAGGAAATAGGAAATAAATTGAAAATTGATTGATTGAAGAATGAAGATAAATAGACTGACTACAGGTACTAAGGAAGCTGAAAGCTGAAGACTGCCTGAAACTCAGTGTTACCAACTCTTCGGAATATTTTCTTCGTATGTCAAAATAAATATACTATTGTAAAGTTATGTATTTATAAATATCGTCGTCGGTCATAACAATCAATCAAACTAAACCGACCTATAATATACGGTACTTAGTTTATGAGCGTGGCCTTCAACCCAGGGCTTAAATTGGCTTCTTAATTTCTTTAACTTTTAGAATGTAGTAGTGCACCTACCACGCGCCGTTTCTGCACCACCCTAAGGTAGACTGGTAGAAAATGCCTAAGTCATTAAGTCCGCCTTTGTACATTACTGTGCAATAAGTATAAATAAATAAATAAATAACCCTGATGTTACTCAGGCTATATTTATCACCAGAAAGAGAACCATAATAAAACTTTATCAAAGTAACCCAATGTGTAAAAGAAGGCTATGAAATGTCTACCATCGCATCATAAATCGAAAATTACTTTTTACATTATAATAAATAATTTCTTAATCAATGCCACCCGTAGTTCACTGTACACATACAAATCTTTCCTATTACATAAAATATAAAAATTAAATAAGAAAACAATAACATAAAAAAATTATGCCCCTCAATAATCCCCGCCACACTAATAGGGTATATATTAGTGTAGCGGGGATTGTTGAGGAGCATTATTTTTTCAATTAAATTTCAATTCAAATCACTTAATTTTGACATTATATTTTAAAATATTCCGCTTTCCGCCCGTTGCATACTATATATTAACATTTTTAATAACTCTTTAAGGCTAGAACTGGCCAGTCAGAATATAAAATTTACATAGATTTACAGAAAAAACTATTTTGAAGAAGTCTCAGGTTTGATTTTAAATACCAATTAAATACCTTGTAACACTGAATTCGTCTGTCTTTCTTTTTTGTAAAAATTGCATCGTGAGATTCTTGTGAGTTTTTAATATGGCTGGAAATACTACAGAAGAAGTAGAGGTGGGTAGTTTTAGACAAATTTGAATGATTTCATTACCCTTCATTTAAATTGACTATTGTTGAAGTACATTTCCCTTTCTTCCTGTGGTTTATGCTGATGTGGCTGGACAAACTTTCTCTGTTGCATTTGTTTCGCCTACGTTGAATTTTTACACCATTCTTGCTTTTACATTACGTGAAACACGTTAATATCTTTTATTAAAAAAATAAAACCCGTCGTTTGTGGTTATCCAGGGTTTATACCAACAGTTTTGTAGGTTAGGATAAACCTAAGATGACCTGTGTATTTAAGGGTTCTGCGGCCACTCCAGAGACCAAAGGGAGCACTACTACTGAAGTACCCCCCGAATTTCTCATCAAACACCCCCTTCAGAATACCTGGAGTCTTTGGTTCTATGATAATGACAGGAACAAGACATGGGAGGAGAATTTAATTGAATTAACAACATTTGATACAGTGGAAGATTTCTGGAGGTAAGAAATGTTAATAATTTAAGAGGTTTGTTGGAATAAGAATAATTATTGTTTAGCCACTATTATTGGCTGTGGGTAATGGATGATTAATATATCTAATTGTACCATTTAGAGTATAGAATAATTGCATAAGTGCTAACTATACAAATGGATATATTTTTAAGTTACTGAACAAAAATTAATTCATAGAGACCCATTTGTATATTAGGACACACGGGTTTCAATTTGAGTATAAACATTCAACGTCAATATGTAAAAAAAATATTTTGAAAACTTTTCAGATCTGTGGTAAGTCCCTCTGTATATATTTTCAGTGATTTTAGTATATTTTAGTCGCCTTTTACAACACCCTAAAGATGGTATGGGTTAGTGACATTGACACGGACATCATTTAAGTAAACAAGTATTATGGCTATAACGTCTTACAGATTGTACCACCACATTAAATTGCCATCAGAGCTGCGTCAAGGGCATGATTATGCAGTTTTCAAGCAAGGAATCCGGCCCATGTGGGAAGATGATGCAAATAAGATGGGTGGCAGGTGGCTCATCAATCTTGAGAAAAAGCAACGTATCTCTGATCTGGACCGGTTTTGGTTAGATGTGGTATGTATATTTATATTAACCCCATTTTTCTAAACAACAATTCATAAATCAAATCCATATGACAAGAATGTAAGTCTTATAATCACCATAGAGGGTGATTATATTTCTCATCTTATAATAAGAATTTTGGCAGTGGATTAAGGATATTAGAAAAATTATAATATACAGTAAAAGTTCCCTATTCGCGCTTCCTTCATCTGCGGTTTCACTATTTGCGGATAAAAAAAAAGCGACCCAATTCCTATATTCGCGGCAAAAAAATTCATTATTCTCAGATATTATATGTACGAGGGTGAATCAAAAAATTCTTGGAATCAATATTAAAAAATGCAAAGATTTAAATAATAATATTTTATTTTTCTACATAATCTCCCTCCAATGCAATGCATTTAGAATAACGCGTTTCTAACTTCCTTATTCCTTGTGAAAAAAAATTATTTTCTTGACTCTCGAAAAAGTCCTCTACGGCAGCTATAACCGCGTCATTATCGTGAAATTTTGTTCCACGAATTTCCTCTTTTAATTTTGGAAATAAGTGAAAATCACTTGGGGCTAAGTCCGGAGAATATGGTGGGTGGTCAAGGAGATTGAAGCCAGCACAGCGGATTGCGTTGAGCGCAACTTCCGATCGATGGGCAGGAGCGTTATCTTGAAGGAACAACACGCCCAACGACAGTTTTCCACGACGTTTTTCTTTAATCGCTTCACGCACTTTCGGCATTAAATTTGCATAATAGGGTCCAGTTATCGTCTGGCCTTTTGGCATGTAATCAATAAAAAGGATTCCTTCACTATCCCAGAACACAGAGGCCATAACTTTGCCAGCGGAAGGAGCAACTCGAAATTTCTTAATGGATGGAGAGGATGGTCGTTTCCAAGACATGCTTTGTCTTTTAGTTTCAGGATCAAAATGGTGGACCCACGTTTCATCCATGGTGACAAGACGACGGCAAAAATTATCCGAATCACGCTGGAACATTTCGAGATTACGCTTGGAAATTTCCAAACGTCGCTTTTTGTTTTCGTCGGTTAACATTCGTGGCACCCATCTTGCAGACACTTTTTTGAACCCCAGTGAATCAATTAAAATGGATTGAACGCTACCAAAAGATATCTTTAGGATCTCAGCTATATGTTTTATAGTCATTCTTCTGTCTTCCAAAACCAGATTCTCAACCTTTTTGACATTTTCTTCTGTAACGGAGGTTGAAGGCCGCCCAGAACGCGGGTCATCTTTACAGCTTGATCTACCTCTTTTAAATTCAGCCACCCAGTACGCAACCGTAGAATAGGGTACAGCATCACCCCCTAATGTCTGCTGAATGTCCAAAAAAATTTCCTTCGTAGACATTTTTTTCAAACTGAGATATTTTATCACCGCACGTAACTCACTTTTATCCATAATTTTGACTTTTTAGCAACTCGTTGCACAAAAAAATTTATTACATGCGAACGAACTGACAAAAACAAGTGACAGTCTGCATAAATATAGTGTGATAGACACTCTTTAATTTGAATTTCGAACTTGATCCAAAAAGGTTTCATATATATGCACTTCTAAGAACTTTTTGATTCACCCTGGTATGTTGGTATACATATACTTTTATACTAATTGTTAACACTATTAACTTGGTTTTAGTTCCTAAAACTCATGAATCTGATTTCACATTGTATTGTTTCTATCAGGTCCTCCTCCTTATCGGTGAAAACTTTGAACATCCAGAGGAAATCTGTGGAGCTGTTGTTAATGTAAGAGCTAAACTTGATAAAATTGGTGAGTATTCAAAGTATTCATGAAAATATTAACTCTAACACAGACATTCCCTAATTGTAGGTACTAAATACAGTAGAACAATTTTTTGATTACGTTTTGATTACCCCCAACTAGGTGGACGGACGAGCTTGTAAAGGTCGCTGGGAGACGGTGGATGCAGTCTGCACGAGATCGCACATTGTGGAAATCTATGGGGGAGGCCTATGTTCAGCAGTGGACTTCTGTGGCTGATAGATAGATAGATAGATATTTATAAATTGTTCAGATGTTTTTCTTCAGGGGCCAATAATAATTTTCTATTATTAAATTTCAGGTGTGTGGACAGCAGATGGATCGAAACAGCATGCCAACATTGAAATCGGCAGGAAAATCAAAGAGCAGCTTGGCATCCATGGCAAGATTGGCTTCCAGGTGCACCGTGACACCATGGTGAAGCACAGCTCGGCTACGAAGAACCTTTATACTGTGTAGGAGGCGAGGGCACTTGTGTTGTGTGGGGCGTTCGCAGCTTGTCAATGTTGTTTAAAGTGCGTGTGGGCCGTGCGCTGAGGGATCGACTGGAAGCGAGTGCGATATTCTATATCTATATTGTCTAATTGGATTGTTGATTTTCCATTGACAATTTTTGTTAATATTGTTGATGTATGCCTAGTAACATTTTAATCCTGTGCCAACTTTCTTAGTTTTTAAGCAAGGCCAATGTGTATCTGTTGATACTTGTTTTGTGATATTATCAAATTATCACTTTGTTTGTTGGTCTACAGTTAAACCAATTATTACCTAAGCATTTTAGAAATAACTTGGTTTCTTACTTGTTTTGAGTCAATTGAAATGGCTTGGGGGTTAGCAAGATGATGAAATTCATATCTTTGTAAGATGTCATGTCATGATTTTTGTCTAAAACATCCAGTTACTATTGCAATATCTACTACATATATAGTAGCCAGCTGTAGTCATTCCAGTCGTTACCCTATCAATGTGCACTCGGATATACTATCCTTTTCAGTTGATTCGATTTTTTGAATTCGAGAAAAGGACCCATGTTATGTGGTTTTTAAACAATATTTATGAGTATGTATGAGGGTTTTTCAATGTAGCTGCCTCGCACGCTGTCGTTAATTTATAACTGTCGTGACTGTACGAGTGTGACAAAAGGCAGTAAATAAATATAGGATTTAACCCAATCTCCAGTTTTTTATGCAGTCTTCCTATATTCATACTCAATAATGATAGTCTCCAAGGTATTTATATTAGAAGACAAATTTATAGACAAATTTAAAGGGTTTAAAGTCTATCAGTATTACAACTTTTGTCACTATTATGTACATGTAAGTTGGTGATAGCCGTCTCACATAAATTATATTACTGTAATGCAATGTACAAGTCTGTGGCTGAAAACTATTAAATTTAAGTGTGACTTTTGTACTCAATGTGCAATAGTCGTAAACTCATAATTCCTTCACCCCTTTTTGGTCAGATATTGTGCTATTTGGTAAACTTTACATTGTCATTTATTAAAAAGTTGCAGGTACAACTCCACGTTAGAATTGTGATAAAACTGATATCAGTAGGAGTTACTTAACTATGACAGAAGTCTGTAGAGACTATATATTTTTTGTATAATATCTGACCACAGGAAAATGTTTTAAGTGACAATTGTTTTTTTTAATTGTAAACATTTTTCAAGTTTTCTATTGGTACCGGGACTAAATCGCTAGTATAATATATTACCCAAATAACTACACATGATGCACTATAGTATCTTAGATGTAGAACACAGCTTAATTTCATGTAACACTTAATTTGTTGTCATTTTGTAAGTTATTAGCAACAATGCAAAAAATCTGTGAAGTAAAATACTTTTCTAAATATTCGTTTTATTTTGTTCCCTGACAAGCTTTTGATTGTGTTTGATATCGAAATCTATATGCGAGTCACTACGAAAAATGGATTTTTTGAGCAATATTCCTCAGAATTTGTAAAAGTACACGCATCACGGTTTCCTGAAGTTTAGCATCTGGGCAATTTATTGTTGCAGAATAGGTAGTGTAATGACAAGCGCTTTGATTAAGTTTCTTTTTATAAATTTTACAATACAATTTAAATTGCAGTCAAATATGTTTTGGACATCTGAAAGTTCCAAAGACCGTCAATTTGATTATAAAAATACCTATGACATCAGACAGAAAAACGGAAAACCTGATACGAAACCCTGTGTCACCCGTCTGGCCAGTACGGCACAGTAGGGATAACTACAAAATAGTGTAAAAGGCTCTAGTCCCATTCTATAAATATTAAACTATTAAGGTGGATGCTCCAGGGTAGCCCGCGAAATTCAAATGTTCTTACCTTTTTTGTCTAATGACTGACGTTGAAAAAGTTTTTCTTGCACCTTTATGAGCTTGGAGGGTTGTATTGATGAGTTTGATGATTATAACTTTGTAACTACATACATCTTACAGCCGCGAATCAAATGTTCATCATAATACAACCTAGCACTGGCCTGCAAATTGTAAAAAACGTAAGAAAATTTTAATTTCGCGGGCTACCCTAGAACATTCACCTTAGGGGTATTCACCTAAGTTCAGTGTTCCCAACTTAAGGCATTTTCCAAATTAGCGAGTTAACGGGTTGGGGATTTTGTAATGATATCTTCTATCCCTCAACGAAACAACATGCAATCAATTTCAACTAAACAACGCAAACCATCTTCCAACCCGGCTGGTCACCGTGGAAGATCAAGACCAAAACCCTCTAAAGAAGACATCTCTAACTTCTTCAATGATAAACAATGGAAAAGAAACCCAAAAAATACTCAACTCAACTAAAATGAAGAAAGATCAGTTCTACATAATAACTTACAACGTCAGAACTTTATCTACTTACGAACGCTTAATCGAACTTAGCGAAGCACTCACCAGAGTCAAATACGACATTATTGGATTGTGTGAAATAAGGCGGATGGGTACCCGGATAGAAGAATATGATAATTTTATACTATGTTACACGGGACACACACCTGGCAAGTATGGAGTCGGTTTCATAATAAATAAAACCCGCAAGAACTGGATTGAAAGTTTCATGGGCATAAACGATAGAGTAGCTGTATTAAACTTAAACATACAAGGATTGCCTATGTCAATTATACAAATATATGCACCGACAGAAGCAGCGTGTGAAGAAGAGATTAACACCTTCTACTCAAATGTCAATGGAGCCCTAGACCAAGCTTACAAGAACTATATAATAATGGGTGATTATAACGCGAAAATCGGTCAACCAAGAAAAGATGAACATCTAATAATGAAACCAAACGGGTATGGTGAAAGAAATCAGAGAGGTCAGAGACTAATTGATTTCGCCTTCGAACACAAACTTGCCATCTTAAATACTTTCTTTTATAAAAAACCAAACCAAAGATGGACCTGGCGATCACCGAACGGTAAATACAAAAACGAAATAGATTACATACTTTCTAATCAACCAAACATCTTTCAAAACATAGAAGTTTTAAACCTGAACTATCCGTCAGACCACAGAGCAATCAGAGCAACAATGTCTATCACAAAGAAGAAGAACAAACGTACAGCGTATAAAAGCAATCGATTTTCATCACTGAAAACTGAACAAGAAATATTATCCTATAAACAAAGCATTTCACCTCAGTTGCAGGATTTACATGCCATACAATGCCAAGGAAACCCACCAGTACAGGCATTCTATAACACATTAACCAACGCCATAATCCAGAGCTTACAAGATGCCCGAACCTCCAACGAATTATCAAAAGGTAACCATAAAGTTCTAAAAGAGCGTACACTGAAACTTATCAAGAGAAGACAAGAGTTACAACATGCTAAGATAAAAACTCGAGCCACAAAAAATGAACTGTCAGCGCTATACAAACTTATAAGTAAATACATTAAACTCGACTACAAAAGCTATAGATCAAGGACTATCGAAAAACACCTGGAAAAAGCAGGAAGCTCAAAAAAGGCATTTAAAGAACTAAGAACAAATAAATATTGGGTGGATAGCTTAAACTGTAAGGACAAAACTGTAAATAACAGAAAACAAATCATAGATGTAGCAACCCATTTCTATAAAACATTATATAAAGCACAAGGAAACGAGTGTACCACCCATTGCGATGCAAATGATATTAGCTCTACAAAGAAAAGCGGAAACATAACACCAATAACTGAAAAAGAAGTCTCACAAGAAATAAAAAGACTAAAGCTAGATAAGAGCCCAGGACCAGACGGTATTACAAATGAAGCTATAAAGGCTGCTTGGCCGCTTCTGACTCCCCCATTAACATACTTATTTAACCTTATATTAAAAACGGCTGAAATACCATCACAGTGGGTAGAGTCGGAAATAGTCTTAATCTACAAAAAAGGTGACCCAAAAGATATCACTAACTACAGGCCTATAAGCTTACTCTCATGTATCTACAAACTATTTTCATCCGTAATTAACAAAAGAATAAGTGTCACAATAGAAGCAAACCAAGCAATAGAACAAGCAGGTTTTCGCAAGAGCTTTTCAACGATCGATCATATACATACTCTAGAACAAATAATAGAAAAGTACCAAGAGAAGCAAAGAACGCTCTACATCGCATATATTGATTATAAAAAAGCTTTTGATACCGTGTCACATTCAAGTATATGGACCGCCCTGCAAGCTCAAAAAGTTGAACAAGAGTATATAGATATAATCAGAAACATTTACAAAGGTAGCACAGCAAAAATAAAACTAGAATTCACTGGTCCTACGTTCCCCATCGGAAGAGGCGTGAAGCAAGGCGACCCACTCTCTCCAAAATTATTTATATCTATCCTAGAGGTAATAATAAAAAGATTTAAAAAATACAGGAAAATACAGGATTAAACATCAATGGCAAGTATTTATCCCACCTACGCTTCGCAGATGACCTAGTTCTACTGTCTGAATCTAGCACACAACTACAAAACATGATCGATTTACTAAACACAGCTAGTAAGGAGGTAGGACTAGAAATTAATCTTTCAAAAACAATGGGCATGACAAATAGTATACAGAGAACAATAACAGTGGACAATGAAACTCTGAAATATACAGAGCAATACATCTACCTCGGAAAACAAATTGCCTTCAACAGAAACCAAAATGAACTAGAAGTAGAACGAAGAGTACAAAATACCTGGAACAAGTACTGGGCCTTAAAAGAGATATTCAAAAGTAATATGCCAACAAATATCAAAACAAAAGTCATGACGTCATGCCTTCTACCTTGTCTAACCTACGCATGTCAAACTTGGAAATTTACATCCAAATTAAAAAGGAAAATTACTACCTGCCAACGCGGAATAGAACGAAGTATGCTTAACATTAAAAAGATGCAAAAAATCCGTCACACAAAAATTAGAGAAACCACCAAAGCGACGGATGCCCTAACCTACGCTAAGAAACTGAAATGGAAGTGGGCGGGACACATAGCTAGGCTAAAGGACGAGAGATGGACCAATAGGGTAACAACATGGAAGGGTCCAATTGGCAAACGTCTCAAAGGCAGACCGTACACGAGATGGGCAGACGACTTGATAAAAATAGCTGGTACCAGCTGGCCGCAAATAGCTCAAGACAGAGACACATGGCATTCTTTAGAGGAGGCCTTCACCTTCTCTTGAAGAGGGGTTCATGAAATGCAACTTTTATATTATCAATTAGATTTTAAACTTTCAATAACATCATAATTTTTTATTTTCGTTTTAACTTTGTATGTATCCAACGTTTTTTGCATGAAATAAAAGGCTTATTATTATTATTATTATTATTATTTATCTTATTGGGATTTTTGGATTTTTTATTTATTTGATTTTCGTAGGATAGTGTATGTTTTTATTATTATTTTCAGATACGTTTACTTATTTGAACGAATGAAAAAGTTAGAATCAGATGAAAACAATCCATAAATAATCTACAATTAAAAAATCAGGGTAAATTAGGGTTTTCTGACTTGGGCTTTAGGACGAATATTTGTGAGAGTTGGTAGTACTGCATAAACAAGTCGTTACATTTTAATTAACAATGCTTTTAGATAGTTGTAAATTAGTCATTAGTTCTTGTTTGTGTGTATTTAGTGTTACGTTGCGTACGGTACGTAGGTACGAAGTTTTTCGAATATAAACATGTCCGAAAGATCACATCAGCAGGTAAATAAATAAATTTAATTTAAAATTGTTAAACAATACGGTACAAACTTCGTTTATTCAAACCCATGGTTTAAAATAGTAGGTATCGGTTCCCTAAAATGCTACTAGAAAATTTTACTACTACAATCCAATGTGTCCAAATAATATTTTTGAATATATGTATATCAAATTACATCCTTTTTTTTACGTTGGATATCCTTTAGGAGATAGGCGGATTATTTGGGTGACTGGGCTCTTCGGCGCAGCAAGATGGAAATTAGCGGGCTGGCCTACTCAACTGCCCGCTTCAGGGCCACGGGTTGCACTCCCCAATAGGCAAGCTCCGCAGCCCTGGAGACTTTGGGCCGCGTCGCTTAGTGAAGCAGGAGCCCCAATCTCTGAGGTCCCAATCCCCCTCCGCATCCAATTATATTTTTGAACATTTTTGATAGAGACAACCAGAGGAAATGGCAGTAGGAATCCTCATCATCATAATTATCAGAAAAATTAAACGAAATCCGGCGCCAAGAAAATAGGCAAACGTGGTACAGTAGGCGGATTTACGTTAATGGAGACGTTGATAATCGCGTGAGGGTTCTGAACGGTTCTTTGTTATCGGCTCGTAATTTGTATGTGGCTAAATAACGTTGCCCTTTGTACTTAACCAATGTAAAGTCCCTACTTGATGGCTAAGCGAAACTAGCCATAGTTGAACCCCTGACGAAAGTTGTTTAACTTTAACAAGGATGTGACGTCATCGAGTCATCCACTGCCATAGTTATTCGGATAACAGTTGACATTCTTTACATGCATGGAGGACGTCAGATATTATGATGATGGTCACAAATATTAAAAAACCAAAATCTATTTATTCAAGTTGGCTCACCTGAGCTCATCTGCGCATATTTAGCTGACTGACCGAAAGGGACAGCCATATTACAGGGAAGAGGTAGGCCCGCAACACGACGCCACCACTGCCATGAGTCTTTGAGTGAGCATGACAACTCATCGCATCTAACCCAGGCCAATTACATAATTAAAACCTTTAAAACCTTAACGCGTTAGATGCTCTCACGTACTGAGCACAGACATACGATGCATAATAATTTATTTTAGTAGTTTCAGTAGGCTAACTCAGTCACTCGAATCGATTTAAGTACCCAACGTATTTTCCATTTATTTCGTACTACAATTAAAGTCTCACATTTTTAATCTTTTACATCCTTATAATTTATCAACTTACAACCACCATAGAGCACGATGGGAGCCTTGTACCTATTGCCACATACAATCACTATTCGTTTGCGATGCGTAGTTGGCTGCAAAGTGAAATATCGGGACACACACGTCCAAATATAAATCATATAAAAGATAAAGATCAGTCTTTACCTTGAGCATCAGATTACAATACTTAGACCTTAATTAATTTGATTTAAAGTTCTGTATATTAAATATATATATTTTTAAACGAAACCCCTGCACTAGGCACACATGTGTCGCGGGGGCAGTTTACAAACATGTAATTCACGAGCACAAATGACACCCAGACTCCGAGCCAGTGCCTCTGGTTTAGACAAAGACACTTGCCCGACCCCGGAATCGAACCCGGGACCCGTTGATCCAAAGGCGGCACATCTAACCACTAAACCAAAGAGTTCTATTCTTCGACTTTAACAATAAACAAAAGAGTATATATGCGTGTGTGCGTGAGTCAAATACATGGTAGTTTGTGTAAAGATTTTTTTATTGCCTCGATGTATTTTTAAGCGTAATTTTTAAAATATATTAGCTTCACTCGTTCTGTATATCACTATTAATAAAAAAATATAAATGTGAATGACGATTATAATAATCTACCTTCGTGTTCAAACAATTTTAATGTTTATATGTTGTTTACAAGAGATTATAATCGCCTAAGACTTCTATGTCACAATAGGAATTGATACTAGAGGTGAACAATACACACAAAGACGATGAAGACGTTTCCCTGCACAATATGAAGCACCCACTAGAATACACGTGGAGTTTTTGGATGTTCACGAACAACACAAAAAATTGGATGGACAATATGGTGCAGCTGACCACTTTCAACACAGTCGAGGACTATTGGTGGTGGGTAACTAAACGATTTTAATAATAATAATAAGATACATATATTTTTATTAAAATGTTTTACTTTTTATAAAAATATATGTATCAATAAGATAATAAAGAATAAATACCAGCAGATACATACTAGGGTTTGCTCAAGCACCCGCAACACTGAAGCGGGCAGTCGAGGAACGCCGCGCCATTGTTTGTTGTTACTGGGTGGTTTAACTCAGGGCTCTAACTACCATCTTTCCGCGCCCGGAGTCGCACATACCCCGGGTACTGCCGGGTAGTCCCCAACGGCCGGGTACTCTTAAGGATTTGTAACGAAAATAACTGCTCTGACATTCGGCGCGCCCATTTAAAGAGTACTTGTAATTAAATAGCAATGCCAGAGGTGTAACGCGTTTTAGAACGTTGTTGAAGGAAAAGTGGGTTCTTTCCGCTATCATCACCATGTTTCCCCTGATAGAGCTGCCACAATATGTATTTATTCCTTACTACTAATAGATAATTAAATACAGACATTTATAGAATCAAAATTATACTACTAAAGTAACTAATTATTTCTATACAAATATGTATATGTTAAGCATGCTACATAATTTACCCGAAAAATCTGAAGTATCGCCTAAAAAATGCGAGAATTACCAAAATGATCTACACCGCGATAACGAAGTTTACACAGCAATTCAAGTCCCCGACTGCTTTTTTGGGGGAATAGGTGCCGCGGCTTCAAAAGTACTTTGTGTTCGTGAAAAACATGTTTCATGTTTGTCAACAGTCCAGGCGATACAGGTATACATCGAGCAGGAAGTTCGCTTTTATAAGTCAGAATATAGATTTCGGGAAAAATAAAAAAATAGTAGGATAGCTGGACTATTATCGTTCGTTCGTTTCAGCCCGGTAATGACCCACTACTGAGTCGGGCCTCCTCCAAATTCATGGAGGGAATTTAGCCTTCTGTGCCGCGCTGGCAAGACGGGTGGGCACAGGGTTTGTATCAAGTTTTCCTTGCGGCTAGGTGATTTGCCTCTTGCGTTCCAATCGCTTCTTACGACAGGGAGGGTATGGGTTGGTGATATGCGTATTCTAAATCAGTCACCACCATCACCACACTATTTATAGTTCATTTTAATTTCAATGTAGAAGTAGACACTTTAATGTTTCAGTTTGTATCATCATATGAAGGTGCCGTCAGAGTTAAAGCTGGGCCAAGACTATGCCATCTTCAAGCAAGGGATAGAACCCATGTGGGAAGATCAATCCAATAAGTATGGTGGCAGATGGATCATTTGTGATTTAGGTGAAGACGTGGATAAGGTCTGGTTAGATACGGTAAGGAAATGTTCTTTTCTCAGCCCACGACCCGCTGTTAAGTTGGGCCTCTACCAAGTTCACGAAGGGAAATACGCATACTGTGCCGCGCTGGCCAGCTAGGTTGACACAGAGTTTCGAATAAAGTTTTCCTTCTCTTGCGGCTAAATTTTCACCCTTGTCATTTTCTATGATCGGCTCCTACAACATCCTCGGGATAGAATACGGGCACACTGTATACTAAATCCTACACCGCACATAAATAAATAGTCGTCTTTAACTAACGATGTACTCCTTCCTGGTTTCGATACTCACCGTATACTCTGGGTATACTGATGGGTCTTGACCCACCTTGGTAGCCAAATTCTTCGCGACGATAATGTACCTCATGATCAGAGTGTCGATTGTCTTTGCAGGTTCTTCTGGTTATTGGAGAAAATTTTCGCAATTCAGATATAGTATGTGGCGTGGCTGTCAATGTAAGAGACAGAAGTAAAATATGTGAGTACTAAATTAATTCCAATAATACGTGTGTTGACGGATTATACATGCTGAGGGAGTCGTAAGCGTGGACAATAGGTAGGGTCGACAAGGCCGAAAACCTAGCCGCAAGAGAAGTAAAACTTGATACGAAACCGTGTGCCAACCCGTCTGCCCAGTATTACCCTGCTTGTATTGGCGGAGGCCCGACTCAGTAGTGGGTCATGTATGCTCTGAGTATTTGTAGTAGTAATAGTAAATAAATTCATTAAAACTCCTTAGTGCAGCATCCGGATCATGTCCAATATTAACTGTAACATCTGACAGGACAACCAAGGATGATTTTATGTGGCTGCAGTGTTCTATAACGTGGATGTCGTTCCCCAGTCTGGCAGCAAGGGCCGGATTGACCAGGTCAGGGAAGGTAGGCAATTAGAGTCGTCGGTACCGGCTGCCATTCTACCATCCATGGCAGTCACTCACAGTCCATAGCTTGAAAACTGGTTTAACCATATAGTTCCCGGGTTTCCTACTAGATGGGTCGTGGAGGGCTGTCGGAATTTGCTGTGAGTAAAAATAGTTATAACTAAATAAGGCTCGACTGCCTTGTTGGACTAGAGGTCGGATGCGCCGCCTTTGGATTACAGGTCCTAGGTTCCATTCCAGGGTCAGATAAGACTCCCGTCTTTGCGTAAATCAGAGGCACTTGCTCTAAGTCTGGGTGCCATTTGTGTTCGTGAATTACATGTTTGTAAAATACCCCCGCGATACAGGAGGTCAGAATTTTATAAAAAACCCCAATGTAATTGAAAAATAACGAGGAACACTTATAATGTTTATGTTTCAGGTGTTTGGACCAGCGCAACAGATGCCAATAGAAATATGGAAATAGGTCGGAAAATTAAAACAAAGTTGACAATAAAGCAGAAGCTGCGGTATCAGCGGCACAACACATCTTCCTATTTGTTTACAGTTTAAGGCTACTATGACTATTAGTTCCATTGTTAAATGTTATTTTAGTTCATCACATTTATTTTTGATAAGCATTTTTTGTTGTGAACCAACATCGCGTACTTCAATTGTCTTTGTTTCAACATCATGATCACCATCATCATCATACGGCGGAGTAGAGTTCTTCAGTTAAGGGGGGGGGGGGGGTGGGGTATAATTCGACTGTCCGAAGAATAAAGGCCTATCTGCCATAATGCTTTGAGACCATTTTTGAGTTCATATTTAATTATAAATATGTATGAAGAATACAATTTTGAATTTTAGAAATTCATATTCAATTCCAGCAGTATTGCAGATAGGTCCTTATTCTTCGGAACAGTCGATATATGTATACATACATAGCTTAAATATTAATCATATAAACTAACCTAGGTATTTACGTATTAAAGGGAGCTGAGCTATAATCATAAATGACAATACAAAAATGATTATTGAAAGACTGATATTTCATTTTGTTATAAAAATATAACTTAAAGAAGGGGTAAAATAGAGAAAGTAAAAAGATTTGGTTGGGATGCCAAATAAAATCGGTGTTACAGTTTTTATAAAGAATTTTATTCGGACTTTTATCTATGACCTATAGATATGTCTAGCTGCTGTTCTTTGACGCCCTCATGCTAGAATGGGGTGGAGTGTATTCTAAATCACATTTCCACGCACAAGTCCTACGCATAGTACATTGGTGATTATTTTTGCACCGGAATGGTTCGCTACGTTATTAGACAGGAGGATTTCAGTCGGCTAATAAAAAATGATAAAAAATAGTAATAATAGAAACTTTATTAATTGTTACGCTAAAACTTGCAGAAGACAAAATGCTTAAAGTATAGTGCAGGTTCGAGAACTTGTTTGATTTCTAATCTCTGTTTCCACCGTCTCTTCTACCTTGTGAATGCTCTCTTCGGCGGTGTCTATGCCCTTGTGAACGTTTTCTGTAAAAGATTTTAGTTTTATTGTAAAAAAATCAAGAACACAACCACCCATACTTGGAGCACCCATACTTCGGACACCCATACTTGGAGCAAGTGCCTCTGGTTTCCACAAATACACTTGCCTAACACAGGAATCGAGATTCAAATTCGGCACATCCAACCCGAGGCAGCAATTATATGTTAATCTATGCATTTAGTGTACTCATTATGTGTAATAATCAACTAAGCGTTCAACTTAAAAATCACACGAATAAATATTTATGATTTATGTGTGTTTAGAACCCCTATTATGATTAACCAAATTCATCCCGTGTGTGTTCGTGGTGGCGGAATTGGCGGAGAAACTTGATATGAAAACTTATACATCTATAACAATCTCTCTCTATAATTCAGACTAAAACTTATTTTCGTAATAAGTTTTAGTCTGAATTATACGGAAAATTTTCCAGTTACATGGAGGGTAATTAGCCTACTGTGTCACGCAGGCCAGACGGGTTGGCACAGGGTTTCGTATCAACTATTCCCTCTCTTGCAGGTAGGTTATTGGCCTTGAAATTTCCTTTTGTCGGTTCTTACGACACCCTTAGTGTGGAATGGGGTAGTGACACTAATTATTATGTATAAATCCGTCACCGCACGCACGGTCTTAGTTCGTTATTACTGACGATCGCAACCAAATTAAACCTAATAAAATAATATCCCTAAATTATCAACGATTAGGCTGAGCAAGTACGCCAATTAACTCTATTGCGCCAGTTTTGATACCAATTTTACTAACCAAGATAAGATTAATACCCTGTTTAATAACTTACCAACTACCTGCTCTTCAATAACTTTTCCTTTTCCCATGCAAGAATTCTCCTTATCTCTGATAGTTTGGAAGATACGTGCGAAGCGTCCTTTTTCCGGCGTCTTCTGTACTACTACGTCATTGTCTTCGTGCTCAGTTTCCACATGAGCGTCAATGTTATCTTCACTTCTGACTATTGGCATCACGGCCTGAGTTTTAGTTTTACCAGCCTGAGGACTAGACTTGTCGGAACCACAAGGAATAGTTTCATTCTCCGACTGACCCGTCTCACTTTTTTGCCCATCGTCACTGTGTTTACTCAGCCCTGGACTTATTTGTGTTAAGTCTGGAACGTGCAGCAACTCTGGCAATATCGGGGTCTTTGGTGGTGGAGAATTGGCTATCTCTACCAATTTGTTGGGGACATCTAGAACTTTCTTGAGTTCATCGTGTTTACCAGGCGATACTACTGCGGTTTTCTTCACGAACTCTTCGACAACTTCGGTTTTTTCTTTAACAGTATCGGTAATATGCTCTACGACACTTTCAACCTTTTTCAATCCTAGTTCTACACCGTGTTCCACTCCATCCGCTACAGTGTCCATCTTCTCAACGAACTCCATAGCCATTGTTTTTTCAGCCTCTGGCGACGGATCAGTTACCGAGTCTGCTTTCATATTTGCTTCGTCATGCGTGCTACCATTTTCGTTCTCAAGGTCGTTTATGTTTACAATGTGAGAGCCGCTGACGTTTGCCTCTAATGAGTCTATCGATCCGGATTCCTCGTTCGCATTACCATTAACACTGTCGTTGGGCGCGTTTACGTTTGAATTCGTGACGTCTTCGATTGTGTGTTCCATTTTGTTCATAGCAGGTACTTTCTGTAGGGGTGGAAGCTCAGTTAGAGAAACTTGTCTGGTTTGCTCGTCGACGATATTGAAGTCGTTGTTCGTGAAGTCTGCGTTGGAGCCCTTGGTGGCCGTGAGTAGAGTGTGGCAGCCCCCACAGGCGACGTTGTCTACGACGTGCCCATTCATAGTTGTGACCCGCTTTGGCGTGTATTGATTGGGGGCTTGGTTCGCGTTGTTGGCGTCGTCAATTTCCTCCAAACACAGTTTATTGTGCCTCGCCTCGCCGCATGTGTAAAGTAGGCCGTTGTCTGTAAAGAAATTAAGTCAGAACGACCGCCGGCGACAAATGTATATCGAACACTGGTCAAACCGCCCGTAAAACTTTTTCAGTGAATAGGTACTTATATGGACGTGGCAATGAAATTATCCAATTACATTAGAAATCGTGTGTAGCGGCAATAAGCATTGGGTTTGGACGCGGGTACAATGTGATATGCAAATGGATGTTCGGTTTTTATATCGAACCTTCAATTGCTATGAACTATAATTAAGAATTCTTATTTTTTTTTATATTATCGGCGTGACTTGTGCAAGTATCTGGTTTACAGAGAAGAAGAATACGTGAGTAAGTTTTTATCCATAGGTACTTAAATAGAAATATTAATAATTATTTTGTACGAACGCGATAGAATATAAGGTTGTAACAAAATCTGAGACAGCAGTTCTGTGTTTAAAATATTTATCTATCTTGAGTTATGACGGATTTAAGGATGTTTTTCAGAACTTAATATTTATTATATAACAGACGGGTGCAAGTGAAACCACCCAACCCATATACCGTTATTATAATCTATTCTTATCTGCGCTTGTTTCCCGAGTTATATAGTCACAAAATATCATTTGACGACAATTTTGTGGCTTCGGGTTTTCTTTAAGAAACTTTAAAAACTTTAAGAATTATCATAGCAGTCTACGAGACTTGACACTTTTTAGTATAAGTTAAACGTAGGTACTTTTAGCAAGAGGGACAAACGTATCATATCGTTTGTACAGAAAAATATTAATGACATGACCTGAGTAGATGATGACTTTGCAACAACCGTTTTTAACTCCGACATAGAGAAGGCCAAACAGAAGAGCACTGTTTGATATCAATAACGCGAATAATAATCGTATTGATTTATTATACTACTTCTCAAACCATAAATTACCCACTGTCGAGTCGGGCCACTTCCAGTTACACGGAGGGTCATTAGCCTAATGTGCCACGCTGGCCAGACGGGTTGTCATAGGGTGTCGTATCGAGTTTTCCTTCTCTTGCAGTTAGAGTTTCGGTCTTATCATGTCCTTTTGTCGGCTCTTACGACACCCTAAGGGCCTGGCCACAGCTACAGGCGGTGCGTTGCGCGGTGCGTTGAGCGGCGCGGCGGGCGGCGCGATTTGCGGTGGTATGCCACAGCTAGACTAGTTGCGACCGCGGTGACGTCGCCAGGCACGTGTTTAGAGAACGGCTAAACTATTAAAATATCAAAATTGGCACGATATTGCCTTGAAACAAGTGCGTTCTTAGCTGAAGATATCATTTAGTCAAAAATAGGATCGCACCCAGTTAACCAGAAAAGGAGAGAACTTGGCGAATTTCACAGTCTTTATTATGAATCTAAGAACTATCCCGATATTTTTTTTATTATACGCGTGCAAGGATAGGTACTTTTGATTATAATTATACTCGGTCATATACACGAAGACTTGAAAACTAAAGTTAACTAGGTACCACCAGGAAATTGTTGTTTTATTTCGTCCCACATTTTTTTTACAACATGGTTTTACCACCAAAGTTTTAATTATGTGGATTTTGACATCCATATTGCTGGTCTAGTACTAGTATTTCACTAAAGAACTATTCCATATCCATTATTAATTAGCTGAACGCGCGATAGAAACAAAATGATTTGTTTCGGTCGCGCGATGCCTCAATACGTCCACCGAAGCCGCCGCGCGCAACGCTCTGAGCTGTGGCCACCTCGACATTGGCTAGTACATTTGTTTGACGCGCACATCGCGCATATCGTCGCCTCCGTGTGCACCGCACCGCTAGTCGCGCCGCAAGACGCGCCGCCGATCGCGTCGCCGGTAGCTGTGGCATACTTCATAGATTGTCTACCATTTGTTTTCGCCGCTCACTGCTTACCGCGCCGCAAGACGCTCCGCAATTCGCACCGCTGTTGGCTGTGGCCACGCGGTAAGGATGGAATGGGGTGGTGACACTTTGTATTCTAAATCCGTCACCACACGGACTATTATAACAAATACCTAACTAATACATATTGCTTGACTAATACCTACCTTAAAAATAATTGACTCACCAGTTACAAACGCAGTATGCATAGCGCCACAAGCGACCAATTTCAACTGGTATCCGTCAAACATCTTGTCCATATCAATTTCCATAGGCTCTGTGACATACTCAATCTCCTTATCCATACCCAACTGCCCTTTTTCATTGGACCCGAATGCTAGTATCTTCGACTCATCCATGGATAGGAGGAAAGTGTGGGAGGCGCCACAGCACCCGCTTTTAATGGGAATGTTCAAGGGAAGGACTTCTGGGACGTAGACTATTGTACCAGTGTTTGGTAGACCGAGTTTCTGGTTTTCATTGTCGCCTGTTACGAACACAGCGCCTTGGGCTAGTGGGGAAAAGTAGAAGATGAAATTTCATTTTCATTTTATTTTCCATATACTCGAAAATGTATTTTGGTTGTATTTTAAATACATAGTTACTAGCTGACTGGGCAGACGTTGTCCTGCATGATATTCGTTTACCGACTGCAGCGCTATCTGTCGGGCTGATTTGTGAAACTAAACCATCCTTGGTGCCACTCAAATGCATACAAAAAAATGACATTTATCCGTTTAGGGGGAGTACAACTGTACTGATTAAATTGTGTATCCCACTACATACACACGAACAGTATAATTGTATATATAAATATATAGTATTAATGTTATAGCGGTATCAAAGGTGTATTAACGACTAGTTGTCCTAATGATATCCATGGCAAGCGAGAGAAATATTGAATTTAATTAACGCCCCCGAGACCACTCTTGCGGGTGACTCAACGTAAGAAATCATCATCAGTTCAGCCCATAAATGACCCAGAACTGTGCCGGGCCTCCTCCAATGTACTGTGCTACGCTGGCAATATATTAATAATAATAATAAATATCCTTGGACATTTCACACAACGCCATCTCGTTCCAAGCTAAGCAACTTAATGCTTGTGTTATGGTAACGAGATGGATGATAAACTACTTATATACATTTTTTTTTTGTAAATATATACAATATATAGATAGAAAGGACACCCAGACTCGGAGCCAGTGCCTCTGGTTTAGACAAAGACACTTGCCCGACCCCGGAATCGAACCCGGGACCCGTTGATTCAAAGGCGGCACATCTAACCACTAGACGGTTGGCACAGGGTTTCTATCAAGATTTCCTTCTCTTGCGGCTTGGTGGACTGTCTTTGGCGTTCCTTATTTATTTTATAACGACATCCTCAGGATGGTATGGGTTCCGGGTCGTGAGGGATTAAGAATAACCCTTATCATCCTCAGGACGACTTGACTATTCCTACCACATTTCAAGTCTCGGGGCCTTACGGTTTCTGAGATGAGTCCGTATATATGTGGAAATCTCTACGCCGAGTCTATCTCTGTGTACATATAGATAAAGATATAGATTATGTTGCGCAATTAGATTAGGTAACATATTTTTGAGAATGTCCATTCGTCATCCAGATCTTAACGCATAAACGACTTGCTGTTGAATAGTGACTCTCTCTGTTGAATGAAAATAGGAAATTTATCCTACTATTCCGTCTTCAACGACACCCTTAGGATGGAAAAGTTTTATGATGTGAATCCGTAACTTTAAGTAAATTATTCTAATTTAAAATATCTTAATCACATTAAGTCCTGCAATATTATCGTTCTGAGAATGGGACAGATGAGAAGTATTTATTGCCCATATACTCGTACATACAGACAGAGAATGCTTCTTTTTATTTTATAATGTTATAAGTGCAGTAAAAACATCATATATTACTCACTTGTGATAAACACGGTGTGATAATACCCGCACTCGACGAATGCGATTTTTTCCATGAACTTGAGTTCTGTGAACTTTACGCAGGAGCGACTGTCTTCGCCCAAGCCAAGCTGTCCTTCAGAGTTGGATCCACAGACGAATACGCGTCCATCGTCTGAACAAACATATAACACTAAATGGATCAGTGACCTGGCTAAGGTTGCTTTACGGCCCGCCTGATAGAAAGCGGTTATCGTCACCTATAGAGGATAGTAACACCGAGGCTGGGTTCGCCAATAACGTATCGGCAACCCTGCAAAAAAGTGAAAGCATGACGTTGCCAACAGAGAAAACGTGGATTCCTTCTGCTGCCAAAATCATGGTTCCCCTGATAGTCTTAATAAAGACACCACTGCTAAGTCTTCCACCACTTTCACCACTTCTCCAGTCGTCGTCATGACCATTTCAGCCAAAAGACGTCCACTGCTGGACATTCTACAAAGGATTTTTATAAAGACCTAATTACGAACTAAATACTAATAGATGGCGTCAAATTCAATGTACACGATGAACAATTTACAAGGGTATTCATATACCGTTGAATTTGAAATTATAATGATAATGAAGATAGGTATGTACAGATTGTTCAAATTGGGGTCTATTTATAAATCCCAAGCGACATTCATAAAAATATAACGATAATGAAAGGATCGATAGGACATATAGGTATATACGCGATACAGATGATAGGTATGTATAAAATTTCAGGTAGAACAAAGCAACTTTTATTTTCTAAAAATCTTGGTCACCCCACCGGGTGACCAAGATTTTTAGAAAATAAAAGTTAAGTACCTTAACTCGAAAAATAAGCACGGGGAAACTCAAGATACATTAAGGAACCCGCATTACTAATCGTGTAAGATAATCATAACTATAGCTAGTTGTTTGGTTTCTACTGGAATCCATGATTTGTGTTATAAGGTCAGGGATTGTGCAAACCCGCGAATCTACCTACCATACGTAAAGTGCGCGTATCTTGACAACTTGTAGGTTTATAGGAGATGGTTTTTAGTTTATATTTTTTGTTATTTCAACGGCTATTGTGGGCTATTGACATATTTTTTACAGAGAGAGTAATAATATATATAGCATATTATAGCATAAAGTCTTATTAAAAATTAGGATCTTGCGTGCATTTCAAATTTTTGTGCTAGTTCCGTCAATTTGAACTATCTCCGACGATATTCTATTTAGACATAATACAAATAAAAAAAGGTTTCATGTTCTCGATACATTACCAGTTAGTATACCAGTGTGGTTGCTCCCAGCTGAAACTTGCCGGATGGCAGCATTTTCTATTTCCAACTCGACAAACTGCGGTACCATGTGGTGTTCCATGTCTCCTGTACCAAGCTGCCCTTCATCATTACATCCCACGGTGTAGATGGCGTTGGTGTCTGCGTTGATAAGATAATTTACGGTTTTAAGGAAGTCATAGGGAGGAGGACGTAGCTTAGCGGGGATACGGAATAAAATTTATGTCCAGTTCAACGTAAGTTCAAGATATTTATTTTTACCAGTAGTCGACCAGTGGTCGAAATTCGCTCATAATTAATTTAAATAATAGTTCTTTATAATATAGTTCTTTTCTCAAATTGGACCACAGACCCTACCTAACATTGTACAAACGAGTGTGTGCGTCAAATACGAGTACATGGTAGTGTGTATGATCTTTTTTATTGATTTAATGTATTTATTAATACTTAGAATATAGAGGATTTAATTCTGTATAGTGTATTAATAATGTCTATGGCATTCGTGAATGATTAGCTCCCAGACGGTCTACTTGACTTGTCCGTGTGGTGATGGATTGAGAATACATAGTGTCACCCACCACCCATTTTCATCCTAAGAGGTGTCGTAAGAACCGACAAAGGGACATCATAAGGCTGAAAACCTAATGGCAAGAGAAGAAACCTTGATACGAAACCCTGTGTTTACCCGTCTGATAATTGGAGGAGGCCCGGCTCAGTAGTGGGTCATGTATTGACTGAGTAAGGTAAAGAGGGTCACTTGATAAGTCTTAATTGGCAGACTGGAATCGCGTAGTGAAAATACTGGCTACATATAAATTAAATCTTTCATTATGGCCGACTCGGCAGTGGGTCATTTGTGTGCTGAGTAGTTGTATTAGGGGTTTTGCCTTAATTGCCAACGGGGCCACCATCACGATCTTAACCAGGTTGTCGGTCCACCGTGTGGGAGTACTACCAGCACTGCGCTTTCTTAAACGCGGTCGCCACCCGTGGACTTCCCTGCCTGTCATTCTACCATCAATGTCATTCGTTACGCGAAGTCAGTAGCGTCAAATCTGACAGTTGGTCTAACCATATAGTTACCGGTAGACGGTACCCTAGACCTGGCATCGCAGATCGCAGAGGGCAGACGGCAATCGTTTCGTAGTTAGGCAAATCAGAATAAACCGATGCCAGAAATTGGGAAAAAGGTGAGGGATATTCAGTTTCCATGACGATGATTGCAAAATTGCTGCCATTTCTTAGAAGCTTAATTTTAGATACTCCAAACCTTGTTTTATTACTGAACTTTGCTGCCTGCTGATTCCGTATCTCATCTTTTACCTGTTACAAAGACCGTATGAGCTCGTCCGCAAGCGACGAACATCGTCCGATGCGGCTTAAGCCACTTGACGCAGCTGGGGCGAGTCACCTCATCCTTGTGGCCGAGGCCCAGTTGGCCCCATGTGTTCCCTCCGAACACAAACACTCGCCCATTCTCTAGAAATAAAACATTATCGATGATATCTAGTTCCCTTAAATACCTATGCCCTAGAAGTAAGATTAAGGCTGGCGCTTTGGCAGTTCGTGTTCGCTATTCGTATGCATACTCTTTAAATTTCAGTCAAAATAGTGTAAACAGGCAACATTACGCTGTTTTTGCTCAGTGCTGAGTGCTCGGTATTTAAATCAAATTTCAGCCGAAAGCCGAAATACGGCTTAAGCTGTCGAATTCGTATAAATCGAATGTGAATCAAAGTTCCGCCAATTCCTAGAACTGACCCATATTTTTTGAAGATAACTTCGTTGCACTACGTTTATTACTATATCTCGGGGCACTTTACACATATGATTCACGTTCACAAATTTTAAATTGCACCTAGACCCAGAGCAAGTTGGCTTACACAAAGACTATGTATTTCGCTGAAAACAAAACCATTTTCCGTATTCCTTTTTATTGTTCCTAACTTTGATTGTACTATCTATAGTTTTCTAGATTACCATTTCATTATACAAGCATGTAGAAGGCCGTGTGGTGAAGGATTTAGAATACGACACGGTTGACGCAGTGGTTGAGCGATCGACTGCTGCGCAGCATGTCGCGGGTTCGATTCCCGCACGGAAGAAATATTTGTAGACGGAAGACCTACAAGTATTTGTTCCGGGTCTGGGTGTTTCCTATCTATATTAAGTATGTATTTACAAAAAAAAACGTATATAAGTAGTTTATCATCCATCTCGTTACCATAACACAAGTATTAAGTTGCTTAGCTTGGGACGAGATGGCGTTGTGTGAAATGTCCAAGGATATAAAAAAAATACATATTGTCAACCCATTCCACTTTAAGGGTGTCGTAAGAGCCCACAAAAAGATACGTTAAGGCCGATAACCTAGCCGCAAGAGAAGAAACATGGTGGCAATGGTTACATTATTTTTAACAAAAATATATTTCTGAATAATTCACAATAATTTAAGGTATCTACTACTAGTCAGCCCATACATGATCCACTGTGCCACGCTGGCCAGACGGGTCGGCACAGGGTTTCGTATCAAGTTCTCCTTCTCTTGAGGCTAGGTTGTCAGCCCTATCACTTCCTTGTGTCGACTCTTACGATGCCCTCAATATGGGATGGGATGATTCAGACAACTCTTAATTAAATGTATATTTGATCAATTATAAATTGTAATTCTTTTCTTTAATTTATTGTTAATTTTATTGTCTCATTAATGCAACTATTACTATGCTATAGCATGCCTATTATTTGTATAATTCCTGTGATATGTATTTTAATACACCGTATATTCCAATGAATTGTAATTAGGTAATTATGCAGTTGGTGTGTGTTCAAATAAAAAATAAAATAAATAAAACACTGCAATATAGAAAATATTTTAAACATAGATCTGATTTTGCTATACGAACTTAAATATATTGATAGAGAAACTTAATAATAACAAAGATGTGGAGATTCCTACAGTAAAAACAAAAGAGATAGGTACAAAACAATCTTTGGGTACCTAGTCCCTAAACACAACCTTTTCTGACGAGCTCTATACCCGTATAGAGCTATAGGAATTTTGTTAAACCATATACATAGAAGTTTCTGGATAAACTATAAGTCAATAATATTTTATTAATATTGCATTTAGGTTTTTAAAAAAGGCCGAACTCACGGCATATGACTGCGCTATGTTCATCTCCACACGAGATTGCGACGACCGGATCGTTCTTGATGAAGAAGTGACTTGGCTCGTTATCCGCGAAGTGGGACTTGCCGAATGTGAACACGGCGCCCGTATCTGGAAATAAATACATTTAATTGACCAACTATGTATCTTGTACCACCGTTAATAAAAAAAAATCCACAGTAGGCTAATGTCCTTTCATCAACTGTCTGACGTAATACTACCACTGCTCAGCCTATAAACCCACTATTGAGTCGGGCCTCCTCCAGTAACATGGAGTGTAATTAGTCTACTGTGCCACTCTGGACAGACGAGTTGGCACAGGGATCCGTGTCAAGTTTCCCTTCTCCCGCGGCTAGGTTTGCGGCATGGTGATTTCCTCTCAGGTTTTGAATGGTCTGTTGACACTATGTATTCTAAATCTTTCACCACACGGAATAACGTACGGGCCTCATAACTGACGCTCTTCTTCGTTCCTAGCGTGTTTTTAATTGCATAAAGCATTCACTTAAGTTTAGTGGGCACCACTACCAAAAACAAACTTAAGCCATTTAATCATGTAATAATAAATGATTGAATAAAAGATGTCATTTCCAAAAAACCTTCTTGGATTTGAATAAAAGTTGGACAAGAATAGTTTATCATCTCTTAGGTTTTCGCGATTATGACTTCCCATGACGACGACTGCTGCAAAGCGTTATTATGTGTATAATTTCAATGTATTATCTGTTATAAAAAATAGTACGAAGACTGCACATGTTCACACCTAAAAAGGCTTCTGAAGGATAATCTTAAAACTTCACCACGAGAGAGCTATTACGAGTTTATAATCCACTTGGCCGAAGCGGTATAAGATAAGATAATATGATTTTACAGAGTTTCTTGCCGGCTCTTCTCTGTAGCATTCCGAACCGGTGGTAGTTTCAGCATGAATGTGGGTGGACGTAAGGGTTGTGGAAGATCAAGAGAGATGGATGGATTGTAAGCATGAGAAATTGTGTATGAAAGGTGTGACTGTAGATATGACGACTGATACTTGATGTCAATTGCAGTACCTGACGCTGATATTCTGCTGAATCCCAGTAGTGGCATACGGATACCAAGCTGCAAGCACTTGAGATCTTACGTAAATCTATGCGTATGGTGTCTATGCTTTTGCTTCGAATAGTTCGTGTGACGTGTAGTAGTTATATAATTAAACAGACTACAAAAAAAAAATAGAACAAATTCATTGAAAAATAAAAAATGTTAAAAATTGATTAAAAATTGGTTACAATAATAAAAAATAAATTGCCGACAATACCTACTTAAAAACTTTAAAAATTATGATTACATTTGTATTAAAATACCAATAATATCTAATAAATAAGTATAAAACAAACTTCTTTTATATAAAAAAACACAGTAGGACTTCTACATTGTATCTATACTTTCTTTAAGTATAACCTTTACCCTCATTTCCTCCATTCATAATAACAGTGAAACTGTCCACCTGGATTTGCAATGCTAACGTCACGGAAATTATAGCTTTACCTGACCGCGGCCTTAGAAACGGGTCATATCTGATATAGAACCATTTCATTTGTTCTGAGAAAGGTCGTTCTTTTGTGGTGTTATTAATCATCAAACATGACGTCATACTAACCAAAAATGTTAAGTACCCGTACTTATATAATTTTCTTTATTGGGGCTACTTCGGAACTACCGTAAAAACCTTGATTGTGATTTTGGACGAAAAAGTTGTCGAATGTTTCGTTTTGAAATTCGATCAAGAAAAGAATATAAACCTATAAGATTATTCGCTGGGATTCACATACGTTAGCTTGCAATGCTGGCAACAACAAGCTCCATCAATCGGTTTTTAAGCTTACTAAGAAACCATTTCACTGTTGATTTAAAAACTGGGTGCAGTGTGCAGTAATTTTTGCGCACTACAAAGAAAATAGGTAGGTAATGTAGAGTTTTGTCCTGATGCAAATAGCTGTTGCTGTTGAGTTACATACAAATGAGACTATATCTAGTTAAAGACACTATACACAGAGACATATTTTAAGTAGCTTTGGCTGATTGAGGGCACGGGGGAACTAAAGGCTAGCTTATATCTCGCACAGAGATTGGGTATCACCATTCACCGCGGGAATGCGGCCAGTCTTTTGGAAACCCTACCTAGCGAATGTGGTTTAGCACATTTGTATAATTTGTAAATATTTATTCATATGTAGGTCATTTTCTTTTCAATTTATATTTTTACTAGCGACCCGCCCGCACCTTCGCACGGGTGCAATGATGAACCTCTAAATTTATAGAGTGTATCTACTATGTTATGGATGTATGATACATATAAACCTTCCTCTTGAATCACTCTATCTATTAAAAAAACTGCTTCAATTCCGTTGCGTAGTTTTAAAGATATAAGCTTACATAGGGACGGATAGACAACAGCGACTTTGTTTTATAATATGTAAAAGTATGATAGTGATTAATTAGTTACATTATATTGTTTTTGTTGTTATAAAGGCATTAAGAAAAGTCCTCGAGTGGCGACCGCGTTCCGGAAGGCGCAGTGCTGGTAGGCCTCCCACACGGTGGACCGACGACCTGGTTAAGATCGCCGGAAAGCAGTGGATGCGGGCGGCTCAGGACCGGCCTTTGTGGAAATCCTTGGGGGAGGCCTATGTCCAGCAGTGGACGTCCTTTGGCTGAAATGATGATGAAATGATGAAAGGCATTAGTAGCAGGCAGTAGCTTTTAAGTGATATACGGAACCAAACGCATGACTACGCTTTCTTTGTATACATTTTATACGGGTGAGGTAAAATGTAAAAGAGCGTTGAGCTATTATGGGCAGCACGTAGGTACCGGCGACTCACTGGCGGCCTTGCCTTGATCGCGATTTGATGGTTAGAGATTACGGCTACTATATAATAAAAGCTTAATAGTGGTGAAATTTCCTTTGAACAGGAACTGGGTTATGTTGTCTTCTCTGTCCACTGTTCTTTCGGAAACTTAATGTACTCTGTCACGTCACTGAACTCCTCCTAAACTGCTGGAGCGATTTGAAAGAAATTTTTGAATTTTAATTTGAATGAAATACAAGGGGATCGGGGATTGGGGCTGGTTTAGATTCACAAATCAGTCCGACAGATGGCGCTGCAGTCGGTAAACGAATATCATGCAGGACAAAGTCTGCCCGGTCTACTAGTATCTATGCCAATATTATGAAGCTGCAGTCCGTTTATCGAGGAAGGTTATTTTATGTTCTAAAATAAAAATTTCATCACCACCAGCAGCTAGTAGGTAATAATATATTTTAAGACAATTTGTGTTCTGGTTCAGACGTCTCCGGAAACCGGCGCCCTAGGCTGGTAAATTCACCGCGGATAGTGTAGTTTTCAATTAGTTCAAAATCAATGCTTGGTTGTAAAAGTCTCTTGATGCAGTTTTAATTTGTATCTCAATCGCGCTTGACACTTCCTGTAGTATTTTTATATCACTGTGCACTATTGATTTATAACACAATGCTACAAACCAACAGGTCATTCGACGAGTGATAAGGTCAAGAGGACTGCTTCTAAGGTGGAAAAGGTCGTTGCGCTGGGTCAGTATGTAGTGTCGTGCATAGTTTACATTAGCAATGGCGTGCACTTTATTATTTTATGGTAATTCGACAGAATGCACAACTTGACACGCTTCCTGCATCGTACAAATAGATTGCTTTTTTTGTACTGTCGTTTAAGCTACTGATGTTGGACCTTTTCTGCTAGTTGATGAAAAGTATGTCCTTTTTTAGTTTATTTTTTTAAATGAAACCCCTTTTTATAGCAGGGGAAACCTTTTATGGGGGTATGAGGGAGTCGCGGTCGCGATGAGATGGTGATTGCGACCGGTTTACCCACGAAAACCTACCACTATTTGTCTGCGTCGTTTGGGAAATTTCGTAAACGATCCAGTAGACGACACGGTTAGCGCAGTGGTTGAGCGATCGACTGCTGCGCAGCATGTCGCGGGTTCGATCCCCGCACGGAAGAAATATTTGTACGACCTACAAGTATTTGTTCCGGGTCTGGGTGTTTTCTACCTATAATATGTATGTATTTACAAAAAAAAAATGTATATAAGTAGTTTATCATCCATCTCGTTACCATAACACAAGCATTAAGTTGCTTAGCTTGGGACGAGATGGCGTTGTGTGAAATGTCCAAGGATATTTATTTATTATTATTTATTTATTCGACAGTGGCTTAGAGAGGGGAGCCTTGCTCTACCCTCAGTTGCTCGACCAAAGCGCTTGGAAGCTCTTTGGTTCTAGGTATAACGTGTATCGCGGAGGCAGTTTACAACCATGAAATTCACGAACACAAATGACACCCAGACTCAGAGCTAGTGCCTGAGCCTGGGCCCCGAAATCGAACCCGGGACCCCGTCATCCTATGGCGCTTCCAACCCCCAGACCAACAAGGTAGTTGCAGTGTTGTTTATAGAAAAGAGGGCAAACGAGCAGTTCGGTCGAAACAAAAAAAACTTGATACGAAACCCGTCTGGCCAGCGTAAGCGACCCGACTGTGGCAGTGGGTCGTTTATGGGCTGAGATAGTAGTATAGTGTAGTATAGTGTTATATGGCTGCATTTTTCTGTAAGGAGTCGGGCAGCTCCGGTTCGAGCGATTATCTGCGATGCTCCACCTATCTTATAAAACAAACGATTGTATTAGAGAGTACTCAGAATTGGAAAGCAACAGACTGAAGAAGAAAAAGACGATTTAGAATTGAATTCGAATTCATTTGAATTGTTTCATGGGTGCTTGAAGATTTTTACATAAACACGAGTATACAGGGTCATTTTGATACAGACGATGTATGTATATGATACATAATGCACTACTAATAGTAATTTAAATGTTTTTAATGTTACACAACGAACTCAATTGGTTCTTGGGTCGTCGGGGTGATGTATGTAATTATTTGAACATTTTCTAGTGAATATAATTTCAACAAATTTTGGAGTGACCGATGACCTGATTAAGATCGCCGGAAAACGATGGATGCGGGCGGCCCAGAACCGGCCTTTGTGGAAATCTTTGGGGGAGGCCTATGTCCAGCAGTGGACGTCTTTTGGCTGAAACGATGATGATGAAATTTTGGAGTTACAAACAGTAAAAAGACAGAAATTGTAATGGTAATATGTCTTGTTTAATATAAAACCATATCCATTCATTTTATTATATGGACACTTTTGAGAAAACCACCCTATACAATATTGCTACCTAACTAGAATATCCACGCAGTCAAGCATAATTGGTCAATCAATCAAGCACATGGTTACAATAATGGCAGACGAAAAATGTGTGAGTATGACCTAAATTTTTATTAGAATATGACAGAACTGAAATTAAGTGTTAATTTTCGTAATTGAAAAATGAATAAGCACTTAACGTATTATTTATGAAGTTGTCAATACGGTTGTAATTAGGTTAGCTCCCAAGACCGTGGTTGTGTGGAGAGGGCTTGCGTGCCTTTAGGATCCGTTGATGTCATACCGGCTCTAGGTCACCTAAGGTGGGTGGTGGGTTTGACTCCAGGTACTCTTGCTTTGGGCTCCTTAAACGGCCGCAATACACGGCATGGTCTTGGGGAGAACGACGTGGAACCCGCAGGTACCTCATTGTGGGGTTGGGAAGCGTCCAGAGTTCCTCATCAAAGCATGGGGTCAGCTCAAAGTCGGACCATGGCTCATCAGGGTCGCAGAGCGTGTTCCCCTATTGGGGATATAGAGAGCGAAACCTGTGACTCTGTTTCGGGCAGTTGAGAGACGCCGTTATTTTTAGTGGGTTGGTCGGGGTGCCAATTACCAGGTTTTCACACCCTGGAGACCCACATAACCGGGTTAGCCCTCGGGTCTCCAACATAAAAACACGTTAATAATATTAATAATATAATATCCTTGGACATTTCACACAACGCCATCTCGTCCCAAGTTAAGCAACTTAATGCTTGTGTTATGGTAACGAGATGGATGATAAACTACTTATATACATATTTTTTTGTACATACATACATATTATAGATAGAAATGACACCCAGACTCCGAGCCAGTGCCTCTGGTTTAGACAAAGACACTGGCCCGACCCCGGTATCGAACCCGGGACCCGTTGATCCAAAGGCGGCACATCTGACCACTAGACCAACGAGGCAGTCATATTTATGTACAAATTTGAACCCTGTCATTTTGATTAAATAATTACACAATATTTGATGTTTGTCATTCCATCACTCCTAAAACTAATTTGGAAGCAATACAGATATTTAATAGCTGCCTCCAGTATGATGAAAACTACGCAAATAGAAATAAAAAATGTAAGTAGAATATTATCTGAACACATAATCAGAAATTGGGATGCTGTTCCACGCTGACACCATAGTTTAATATCAAGTTTGTTTTATCTTGTGGCGCACCAGAACGTACTAGATTAGATATACGAATAAACCCAGACCAAGTATGTCTGGTTTCCACTAACACATTTGCACAATTCTGGAATCGAACCAGGGACTCTCCTGGCTATCCAAAGGCGGTGTATGTAACCCCTAGACCAACAAATTGTTGTATGTTAACCGAACTATCAATCGAATCTATTCTATAACTAACGTGGAACAATATTACGCATCGATCTAAAGTTTGAAAATACATTTAGTTTTTAAAAAAGAACAAGAAATGAATCAAATTTCGAATTTCACATCGATGAAAGAAACATTTATTTTTAAAATAGAAGGTAAGTATTCAATTTTAGAACACAGGTCACCTGGTATATCGTCGGTCATGGTGGCAGCTTACGGTTAGCGGGCAGCGTGGGGATCGACCATGGCGGGGCGGCCGCGTCGCGAGGACTGACCGCCGGACAAGGGCCGCTTTCAGGCCAATAGCTAACCACCATTACTAATAACGTAGATATTCTATTTTACTAGAAGGGTTAGTAATTTGTGGAACCATATAGAGATAACTCTATACTATTAGGGCTAATATTTCTATGTTAGAAACATGTGTTAAAATATTTTCATGGAAAACGAGATAGGTTTGTGTAAAGGAGAAAGTTTCAAACCAACACGATTCTTGATTCGTTTGTTTAGTAGGTACATCAAAGCACAATGAGACTGGGAGTAGGGCAGGGACACCCTACCCCCCACAGCAAAAGTCTCAGAGTAGAGGAACGCTTCAGGCGTCAGAAAGGTCTTAACATCAAGGGTTTGAGCCAAGCTCCCCTGTCTTCTGTCACTGCCAACACGGATAGACTACGCAGTTTCCCGAACGGCAGAATGACACGCGCTGACAACAGTGGTAGGTTTTAGTGGGTATACCGGTCGCAGCTCACCATCTCAACGCGACCGTGGACTCCCACATACCCCAGCCCCGTCCCAATTCGGCTGGGGACCTATAAAACGTTTCCCCCAATAAAAAAAAAAAAAAAGTACATCAAAGCAGAGGTTATGTTTCGTTATTGTGCAGAAGTTTCTGATTATTCGTAAAAAAATGAATCGTTTTCTTGCTTTTAACAGATTGGTAAAAGTTGGCAATACTACTACTTAAAGTAGAGCCCATCAACATTTTGAAAGTTATTGAATTTTGTCTGCTTTGTAGTTTCTAAACTATTGTCACATCTAGCATTTATACATCGGGGTTTATTGTTATTGTCGTAGTTCCAATGGTAACCAAAACCATTAGAACCACCCTGCACCGCGTGTGGCCTTTAAATTATCCTCAATTTCAGGACTGCAAGGGTTTTCCAAGAGTCTTGCTATATTGGTTATCTTTGTTCGAGTGAAATAGGTATTTTTATTTCTTTGCCATAAATTAATGACTAACTATAGGTTTGTTTACAAACTGGTTCACATGACGTCATGTGTACCTACTCGTGTTGTACAAATGCAATAGAATTGCGCCCCTATCATGCAATTTTTTGTTGAAGTCGCGGACTCAATGCCTTTGCTAGCAACGTAAACTGCGTAATTCGAAAGTTCTTTTTTGTTCTATAACTTTCGCGAGTGTTAGACATTATTATAAGAGAAGCAGATTGCAGTCACGAGATAATCGGATAAGTCTTCTCAAAATCGAATATAATGGTAAGTTAAATCATCATAATTTGAGCCAACACCCTGAGTCACTTGTATACATCGTTTACTAGCGACCTTAACAAGTTCGTCAGTCTACCGTGTGGGAGGCCAACGCGGTCGCCACTCGAGGACTTTTCTGCCCAGCAGTCCTGCGAGCTATGTACGTTAATGGATTACAAATGTCCTGAACGGTAAGTGAATTTTACTTTGATTGCTTAATTTATATCTGTACATTCTTATTGGCCTTTTATTGACTGTATGATTTGATTAAACTTATTTTGAATTGAACTTAGATCGTAAATATCGAAACCAAAAGATGGAAACACCGAAAGCATGGCCTAGATATAGTATAAAAATATATCGGGGTAACCAATCCTTCAATAAGTCGTTCAAATGTACACAAAAACATTCAATTTATATCGACCCACCCTATTAGGAGGTGACATACAAAAAGGTCACAAAGATAGAAGTCACGTTAAAGTTTAAAATTTTCAATAATTAAATTACCCTTGATTATAAATTCAAGGTCAATTTTCATAACCTTTCGCGTGTAAGGGTGGCGACTAGATTGATTCGTAATCAAATACAACATTAATTAAGTAATTCTGTACCTTAGCACTTCAAGTACGCTAAAACAAAAAGAAGACATTTCATCACCCTTGTAGGGTTGATACAATATTCGTAGTGATAACAAGTGATGACGGATTTAGAATGGACAAATTCATATCAAATTACAGGAGAGTAAAGGATCGGTACGAAATCATCTTGAGAATTGTTACAAGCCCAGTGCTGACCCATCTGTAAGTTATGCTAATTTATCGAACTTTGGATTTAGACCAATTGGCAGAGGCGGAGATATTTACCCCAATAACACTAAGCGTGAGAAACAATGCTGTCCAATTTAACTTGAAATCCATTCGCTCTTCAAAAGGGTTACTATTGGGGGGCATGAAAGGGTCAATACAAATTCTAAGGAGTTTATTCTTTGAAGAGGACAGGCGAGAAGATCTTTCACATAAACAAAAAATACCTTTACCAATACCATGCTGCGGAACCACCCCGGTGATTTCACTGCCGCATATATTATTAACTAGCTGACCCTGCAAACGTTGTTTTGCCATATAAATCTTTAACAAAATTATTCGAGTTTTTCTTGCCCTAAAAACCATCCTTGAACTTCAACGAACATTAAAAAAAAAAGAATTGGCGAAATTGGTCCAGGCTTTGTTGAGTTATGCGCTTACCAACACATTTTGCGATTCACTGTCATGTTTAGAGTTATTTGAGTATGATGTTGTCACGACATTGAGACATTGAGAGAGTTGACACACAAGAGGGCTTCAGCGATCCAATTTAGGAAACCCAACCCTAATGGAAAGTTCTGAAAACACCAAATCTTGTAGCATGATTCCTTCCATTTGTAAAAATATGCTTTAAGCTGAAACCTAAAAGTCTAAATTCGGAAATCAATTACATGTTGCTTGAGTCCCTTTGGCGAAACTAATATCTCGGATACACGCGCCAAGTTCATTACCACAAGGTAATACAAAAATTGGTTTCAACATCGCTTTACAGAGTTGCCGATAACAGTCAAGAACTCTTTGCATAGCTAAATAGTGTTGCGTGCCAAGTAAATGCCAATGACCTGGTGTTTCTGTGGTCAATTGGGGCTTACCCAGGAATATACTCGTATGAAGACTAGAGTATGCCTCTAGTAAGAAGCAGGTTTGTCATCATCTTGATTGACATCTTACCTCATCCATGCTTAAAGCTCAGTCTCTCATTCTAATAGAATGAACTGCAGTTATCACATGGCACCAGTTCCTTGACTTGATCTACAGAACAAGACTTGGAGTGCAGATGTCAATCACAGCATGTAAATGCCAGTAGTTAACCAAATTCCTTGTGGTGACCGATTTAGAATACATAGTGTCACCATCCTATGCCTACGAGGGTCATAAGAGCTGGCAAGGAAGTGACAAGGCCGATAACTTAACTACAAGTGTAGGAATACTACTACTAATCGGAATACCCCCCATCGAGTAATTTGCCTACTGTGCCAGGCTAGCCAGACTGGTTGGCACAGGGTCTCGTTTCAAGCTTTCCTCAGCAAGAGAAGGAATACGTAATTGTAGGAGGCCCAACTCAGCGGCTGTAGTAGCAGTTTACATTTACGTTCAAGGAATGAAAAATGTTCCGAATGAGTTTTATTGAGATTTTATTTTCAATACTATTAATCATAGGTCAGACATTATTTGATGTAAACAATATTTGATAAGAAGGGAATATAAGGTTAACACAAGAATATAAACACACTTCCACAATTAAAATTAAAAAGCTGTCTGCTATCACTGAATTCGTCCGATGGCGATGGTCCAATCTTGAATGAATCGTGATATGCACGACAATATGGTATATCCATTTGACTAAAGCAACAGGCAATGTCTTTAGTTAATTGCAGCTAGTTTACCCGGCTTCGCATCCGGTCGATACGGTCGATACCAAACACAGGATCATGCGCTGAAATCATATGAGGTACCTCGTACTCGATGGGGGGTAACCTGATAAATTCTTGGAGTTCTGGAGTAATCACGCCAAATTTTAAGTATAAAACCAAGTCGCTGTCGTTTGTCCGTCCCTAAGTATGCGCATTAAGCATCTTTATAACTACGCAACGGATTTTGAAGCCGTGAGTGTTTCAAGAGAAAGGTTTTTATGTATAATACATGCATAATATTGTAGAGAAACACTGATAAATTTAGATGTTCATCATTGCACCCGTGCGAATACGGGGCGGGTCGCTAGTATTTTTATAATGGTGACACGACACTAATCATTATTATCATCATCATTTCAGCCAAAAGACGACCACAGCTCTCCACAAAGGCTAATTAATATAAAAATAATAAGACTAATTTAGAAGACAATCTAGCTACAGTCGTATTTTTAATTAGACGTACTCAACTGACGTTTACTGTTTTATAGGAATATCTGTCTATTGATCTCTACATGTACGTAGAAATTAGAGTATAGATTAGATTAGTTGTCAAGCTGTGTAGCTCTATTCTCTTTGCGTGGACGACGCGCTTATGAATATCTCGTGACATTAGTGCAATTAGTGGAGCAAAATCATTTTTGGTATGCTTCAAATTTGGGGCTGTTTGCAGGCAATTTATACCGACGGCTCTTCCATTATCGGTTTCGATAAAAAATAATAGGTCAACGTTAATCCGAAGCTCACCGATCGTAACGTGAAGTCTAATCGCCCAATAATTGTTGCGTCTGGGTGCGCTTAATCGCTGCCTATAAGGTCATGTTGACAATGCAATTACTTTTTATATACCTAAGACAGAAATAGAGTATGCTCTAAAGTTTACATATGTGTATCATCTATGGCAGTCGTTACGCGTTGTCAGTAGCGTGACACCTGACAGCTGGTTTAACCATATAATTACCGGTCTATATAATTAATTACCCACTAGATGGGTCACGCAGGACAGACGGCAAATTATTTCATTACATTCGATTCGTGTTAACACTTAGTAATGTATCCGTTAACCAATTCTGGTTAGACCTCTGCCGACCCCAATAAAAAAGGTAAGGGAGAATTATCATTGCGTTTCAACTTATGGTGAAGTTAATGGGTATTAATTTAAGATTAAGATCCTCACCTACAGACTTAGGCAAAAGGTCAAAGAATTCACAGTACTGATAAGCTTCCAGGTAGCACTTATCTTATTAGTTAATCGTTTGTTTCATCGTAATTAATGTTGTACATAATTGTTGTATGAAATTGAAATATATTTTTACTAGGTCCATATTCTTTATATTATGAAAACATGTTGGAGATAGTGAAATATTAATGGTTAATTAGAAGAAAATACATTTACTTATTCGTAACATACCAACAGATAAACCATATTTTAGTGATATGATTGATTCCTTTTTTTCAGTGGTAATGATTGCATATAATATTTACTTAGATACTTAGATTTAATGTAGGTAGGGTAGACTTAAGCCGGATTTATATTTGTCTGACGTGTTGTGACGTGTCACATCAGAGAGGTATCGGTAAAGAGAGGTAAATGTACTAAATAACTGAAAAATATATTGATTGAAAAGGAAACGCAGCTACTACTAAAACAATCTTGAAATAGCTGAAACGAAAGAACCACACTTAGAAATATTCCAAAAAATACCATAATCTGTGCATTCGTTGAGCAACTACGCTGACATAGACAGACACGTCAAACTCCTTCTCCGGGTTCTAAAAAAGTATATCTTCTAAAAATGTGACAATGAAACTCGCAAGCTTCGGTAACTTGGTACTGGGCGTGTTGTTTGTACGTGGTTGCCATGGCAACTCTATCACCACATCTCGCCAACAATAGAAACGCCGATTCGGTCTGCAGGTCGTTGATCCTTGCGGTTTATGTTTCGTATAGGGCAATGTTATGTGAAAAGTATGGCAAATAACAGCCTATGGGAGTGTTTTATCTCGAATATTCATCATAATTTATGTAATGGTCACCGAAAATAGAATTAAGTGAAAGCACTTATTCCTCTATCGCTTTCCATGTTATAACAGTCGAAACTTTTTCAGTCTTGTCATTTCCTTTTTTCGGTTCTTACGATACAACAGAATGGAATGGGGTGGTGACACTATGTTCTTACCTACTTACTCCTCAGCCCGTAGAAGACCTACTGCTGAGTCGGGCCTCCACCCTACCGTGCCACGTTGGCCAAACGGGTTGGCACAGGGTTTTGCACCAGCTCCACTTAGGCCCCCGGCGTCACGGAGCATGCTCCCGCAATGGGAGTGAATCCCGTGGCCCTGGTTTGGGCAGTCGAGGATCGCCGTCGGTTTTATTGGGTAGGTCGGGGCGCAATATACCATCTCTATGCGCCCCGGAGTCCCACAAACTCCGGCTAGTCCCCAATGGCCTGGTATCCATGAGGGTCACCGACGTAAAAAAAAAAAGGTTTTTGTATCGAGTTTTCCTTCTCTTGCGGTATTCCCTTTTGTCGGCCCGATACCCTCAGGATGGAGTGTCTATGTACTAGTGACATTAAATCCGACACCACAATTTTTTTGGGTTCAATTTTATTTTATTTAAGTCGAAGCATTTCTTTGGCCATATTAATGCGTCTCATATACTAATACTAAGCTAGCTGTAACTCGCGACATCGTGCACATTGTTTATATATTGGGTTAATTCCTTTTTTGCCAATGTATGTTGCTAAGTTAGTTTAAAAAATGCTGCCATTCCCATTAAAAACCATACCTACCGTTTTTTAATTTGCATTTTAATGCATATTTAAGAACGGAATGGTTTGTAGTTCAGTCACTTTCAGAATAATATTGTTATAGCATAAAATCTTACTACACATTAAAAGAAAACAGTCATGACGAATATTTTTTTTATTTATCAAAGAGGTTGGTTGTATAATATAATACAAATATTATCATATATTTTGTTAGACAAATAAGCAGACAGAGAAATATATTAATTGCATCGTCTGTCTGACTCTGAATCTAAGAACACGCGAGTTTCAGTTAGCTTCTACCGACCAATTCCAACAACATTCTACAACAATTTGTTAAGTGATTCCAAAAGTCCGAGGCAATAGGTCTTTTTTAACATGGGTACTTTTCGTGTGCTGACGGATTTGACATACATGGTGTCGCCACCCCATTTCATCCTGAGCGTGTCGTAGGAGCCGACAAAAGGAAATGATAGGGCCAGAAGCCTATCCGCAAGAGAAGGAAAACGTGAAACGAAACCCTGTGCCAATCCCTTCTAGCCATCGTGGCTCATTAGGCTAAGTACCCTCCATGTAATGGGGGGAGGTCCGACTCGGCAGTGGGGCATTTATGGGCTGAGTAGTGGTAGTAACATGGGTACGTGTATAGTAGGTAATCACTATCACTACATAGTATAAAACAAAGTCGAATTCTTCTGTCCGTCCCTATGTATGCATAAATCTTTAAAAAACGCAACGGATTTTGAAGCGGTTTTTTTTAATAGATAGAGTAATTCAAGAGGAAGGTTTATAGGTATAATATAATTGCACCCGTGCGAAGCCGGCGCGGTTCGCTAGTTAATTATAATATATTATCGGAACACGGATTTGCTTTAGACAGTTATAATGTACCAGTACCCAACCACTTGCAATGAATACATTCGGATAGTCCATGGTACAATATTCTATCGAACACCACTTGCTTTGTACTGTAACGGATTTTAGTGGATATTTCCAGGATTCTTTTGAAAAAATTACCGCTTGTAAGACTCGCGTAAACATTAGTTTAACTACTCACTACTAGATGGCACTGTATTGGACACAAGGTAGACTCGAGGATTTTCAAGATTTCGAAGCCGTAATTTAATTATACACTTAGGTACATCCAAAGGGCTTGTATAAAAATTACAGAGCTTATTGATTTCAATAAAGTATTTTTTTTATATTATAAGACGACACACGAGCAGGCGGTCCTCCTGATGGAAAGTGGTCACCGTCGCCCAGGACATCTGAAACCTAACGGGATAAGATGCGTTGCTGGCCTTTAAGATGCCTGTAAACACCTCATTTGAAGAGCCCCATGTTGTAGCGCAGAGGAAACACTTCGTGAGTTACGGTTGAAAAAGTAGTATAGTAATATAGGTAGGTATATTATGTTATTCTTCTGTCTCAATATTAGAGACATATACGGTCATTTTCCTGAATTTGATTACAAAACTTGTTCTATTGGAAGTAAGCAAGCCATTTGTGCCTATTATCTATATACCGACGTAGACTGTGTGTTTTTTTATTCTATGATACTTAGATGTAATTTGGTTAAGCAGTCATAAGTTAATGCTTAATATTCTTAAGTCATACACTTTGTATTTGTCAATAATACTTCTATTATACCCTAGTCTTACCTCATTTAGAACTAGCACTCAAAACATGCTGAAACCAAACTTTTAGCTACGTATTTATCCTTTACTTTTGTTAACTGGTCGTTATTTCATGACCAGTCCTCGCCAAACTTTATGGCCGCTATGAATGTTAGCCGCATTACGCTGCGCAGAACACAAAATCAGGTATCAGCGGGACGTACGCGGGGGGTGGAGGCAGGGCACACCCGCACCGCCGTCTTCCACCCGCAAGCTTCTTCGCCTCCCGTGCATTAGTGTGAGTGTGCTACGTTCGTATTGGTACATAAAATGTACGATGTACTATGCGCAAGTTCGCACCGAGCGACGGCAACATTCAGAGCGGCCATAAAGTTTGGCAAGGACTTTAATATCATTAATAACATTAACTTTAATTAAATCTACTTCTAATTGAAGTGTCAGTTTTGGAAATTAATCTAGCCCATACACCCATTTTTTTATTTAATTTACTATGTGCCCTACAGTTTATTTTCTGTTTCATTGTCCAAATAAAGAAATATTCTAATAGTTCTAAGGACTGAAATGAAACAATTATCATTGATGATTCTTTATTTGCTTATACGTAAATATTAATCATTAAAATACAATAAGACGATGTTTTTGATCCTAAAAACGACCAATACTCAGTATACAAAGAACTCGTAGTTGTGGCCTCTACTAATTTACAATTAGTTAAGTAGTAGATACCTCTATTTACAGATCAAACTATAAATTGGATGCCACAAGAATTACATTACATATATTACGAATCATACACAAATTATTTTTAGTACTTATTTAAACGTGAGGTATGAGAGTAAGAAAATAGTCTCGAATTAAATCCTTAATTATTACAATCTACTAGTGCTTCTAGGTAATTAAATTTAGCCTTTTCTTTGTAATAGCATTTTTTCTACTTGTCTAGTTGTTTTTAAACCTGTATCTAAAAGCAAGTTCTTCAACGAGGTCACAATGCTATAAAAATGGTTTAAATATGAGAAGTCTAATTAATAGATATTGACATTGTCCACAAAAATTACGATTTTTATCATATTTGCTTTCAAGCACAATATAGAACTGAATATGATTATGATTAAAAATTCAAAAGTTTTTTAACTACACACTTTTCTGAATAACCAATCTTCTTGAGATAGTCAGTCAAAATGTAAAAAATACTTTATATTTTATATTAAAATCAGAAGCTGTGAAGTAATAGGGTCACAGCAGCTTAAAATAATTTACAAACATTAATGTTATAAAAATATACTAAATTAAACTCATTCTATTTCATAAATGCGAGGACTATAATATTGGCAGTTTAGTAAAAACGTTAATTTATTAGATTGAGTAAATAAAATAAAATCAGATTGGAACGTAGACTTAAAACTAATCAAATGTGAAATGCCAATTACGATGTACGACACTTGTTTCTTATGCATATTTTACTTACGAGTGAATGAGAAAAATGTTGATTCGAATGTACCTAAATACTCTGAATCGAGTCAATTTCCAACTTAGGTGAATAGTGTGTACATTGACCACGTGTTGGTTAATATTATCAACCTTTAATTGAATGATAAGAATAAACATTTTAATATTACAAAACATTATAATATTTTCAAAATATCTTACTGACTAGTACATACATTATAAATAAAAAAGTAACACAACGCACTTAATTTAAGCACAGCATCATTTATGTAATGTGGAACAAAAATAAAATTAAGGGAATAATTTAGAGGTACCAACGTTTTACAACATAAGATAAAAACTGACTTAAATATTAAGATCTGTTAGTTCTGATAGTTAAATCCAGTCACTGATGGCTTTTAATATTGTTAGTTTGTTAATTGCATCAGTAGCCAGACATGATAAAGTGACTTAAATATAAGTATTTTTTTAAATGGTATAACAATTACATTTTAATGAAAAAGATGTTCAAATTTTAATTTACTACGAACTAGTGTGAATCAATATAGAGAAAATACGCCTAGCTAACGAAGTGGTAACAATAACTACATTGACAAGATTCACACTGCGTTACAGTATAGATATAAATTAGAAAAGAACACTCAATGTATTAAAAGATACTGAAATATATCGTTGAGAACATATTGAGGATATAGGACATACAATTATGTTCCGACTACTCTAAAAGCGAAGAGGAGAAGAACATAGCAAAAATAGCCGCGAGGTAACTGCATAAGCGATTACGATACGTACACTTTGTAAATCATAAAAGACTGCAAAAACGTTGAAACAATTTGCTTTTGTTGCCAATATGTTCGTATCGCATAGAAGTCAATGTAGTATAGACTAAAGATAGCTCACATTAAAGTCATCTTTAGTTTTAAAGGCAGATTACACTATAAATATTTGTTCATGAGCATGTAAGGATAATGGCAAAATCAAGCTTCACGAAATCAAAATTTAATTACCATTAGGATCTTGACCCGTTGACAATATTCAAGTGTAAATAAATGTAAATAGACTTATTCATCAGTAACTCAACACGATTTGGGGTACTGAAGATAATATGAAAAGGTATGCAGCCACAGTTAGTGAAGCAATGAAAAAAGCATTCCGAGGGAATGTTTAACCAGCCCCAGGTTTCGGTGCGGTAACGGGTTGAGGAGGTGGGTGTGGGAACATATCGAATTCTTCCACGATCATCTTTGGATGAAGAGCGCTGATATTATTGTCTACAGTGTAGGTTCTAGCGTGGGCTTTAGCGAGTACTGGACGTGCATCATTCTCCAGCCAATCCTCTTTGTCTTGGATGCGTCTGCGTCTCGCGATTTGCTTGTCCCGCAAGTGCTGGAGGCGGGCAAGGTGGGTCTTGACTTGTTGCGGCGTGAGCCCTGTTTTGCCAGAGCGGAGGAGTTCAGCATTGCGGACGTATGAGCCTTCAGGATCGCGGCGGTTCCATGTGTACCTGGAATAACGAAAAATCAAGTATTTACGATTCAGAAAACTCGGGCCATGTATCCTGACACTTTTTAAACCCTAGAAAATGGAACAAATATGTTTTCTACATATAACTAGTTGGAGGCTTAGTTTATCATCGCATCCCGTAAACGACCCACTACCGAGTCGTGTCTCCACCCGACATGGATGACATGGAGGGAAGTGTACTGTACCATTCTGGCCAAATAGGATGGCACTAGATTTAGTTTCAAGTTTTCCTTTTTTCGGTTCTTACGACATCCTCAGGATGGAATAGCGTGGTGACACCGGAATAGCCTTGGAGCGAATTAATCATATCTAAAAAATGTTTATCTCATAACTTTACCCATTATCTACGAATGCTTTCAATCATTTTTAAGCTAGAAACTTTGCTACCAAAACACATTAACTAACTTTTTATTGCTTTCATAGATTACATTAATTGACCATAAAACTGCGTATCCCCAAATTTGATTGCCAAATTATTCAAAATTACGTCAGTATTGTATGTAATGGTAACATAAACAAAAAGCATCACATTTTTAAATGAAATATGCCAGCTGTCGGCAGCGCTGCTTATTAGACATCATCATCATAATTTCAGCCAAAAGACGTCCACTGTTAGACGTAGGCCTAACAGCACTGCGCTTTCCGGAACGCGAACGCCAATCGAGGACTTTCCTGCCCCATCGGGCGTCAGTCCTGCAAGCTATGTGCCCTGCCCACTTCCACTAAATTGGCAATCCTGTGGGCTATGTCGGTAGCTCTAGTACTCCTGCGTATCTTCTCATTTCTCTGTTTGGTACAGGGTTTTGTAACAAGTTTTCCTTCTCTTGCGGCTAGGTTTTCGGACTCTTCGTTTCCTTTTGTCGGCTCTTAGGATGGAATGTGCTTGCTAACTTGCACTTATATTGGATGATTAATTATTTAACGTGATAAATGTACATACCCTGGGAATGGCCTCTTCAGCCGCCTGCGGACCGCCGGCCTCCTCTTCTTGGTACTGCTCCGCCTCGGTCCATGTCTCTTCATTCCACGAGGATTCGGCCGCACGTCGTAGGACTTCGGGTTGTCGAAGGGGTTGGCTGTGACATCATTAATCATGGGGTCTTTAATTTCTGCGCTGCGTGGGGGGGCGATGATTTCGTTGATCGTGCCCATACGTTGCCAACGCCTGCGTAACACGCTCGCTTTATCTTTGGTGACTTTGCGCAGTTTCGCTTTGCAGATGAATTGGTGTTGTTCTGTGCAAAGTCTCGGCGACCATCTGTTGAGAAGAAGACTTTATATGTAAATCATAATGATGATCAGGGATCCACGAGACCTCCTGTATTTAACTCATAGGCTGGGTGTTCTACAACTAAAAATAGTCCAGCTGCAGTAAAATAATTTTCCTCCATTAAAATGGATGATGATCATTACCGGTGTGAGAAGATTAGTCTGACGCTGTCTCACTCACTGAGTAGTGGGTCATTCATGGGCTGAAACGAACGAGTGAACGAATTGTTATACATTTTCATCAATTGAAGTATTATTATTATAGGTATTGATTCCATTGCTGCGCGAACAACGATGTCAAAAAATAATGGTGCAAAAACAAATGAATCACTACAGACGAAACATAAGCCATATTTGAAATAAATTTGAAAATGGAATTCCTAACCATATGCCAGACATCTTTCTTTAAAAAAAACGAAGAAACAAGATGGCCAGTTCAGCAGAATGCCAATTTCATATGTGAGCACCTAATATTTGGATCGACGTTAAAGGAACTATGGGCCATAGATCACACTGATGATACAATGTACTTAGCCGTACAACACTTTGCTGCCTTGGCCCGCATGCGTAGCCAACGGTTAAAATAAATATATTACCTACAATGCCTTTTCCCAATTTCATTATGTACCTTACTAGTCGACGGTGATTTAGACCACTAGGTGGGTTTAAGGCGGAGTAAAATATTTTTTTTAGTGGGACTACAATGTTACCACTGGCGTGCATATTAAATATCAGGACCGGCTCGGTGACTTACATACCTTCGAAAGCATGGAACAAAAGTAGTTCACAAATTGTTAAAGTAAATAATATGTCTTTCTGTTTGGTTTAGATGGCTTGGAAAAACATTTGGGTACATTTTGTTCCGAAAATGTAACTTCAATAATCCAAGGTTTTATGTACATACATCCTATAGATTTGTGTTATATTCTGTATGACGTCATCACGAGGGAGCCGGGACAATGGGCACGGACTAAAGATTATTGCTGTTTGATTGTAAAAATATTGAGTTTTGTTCGCCCATAAATGCTTTTCGAGTTTAAGTGCCAAAGCACGAACGTCGGCGTTTCTGTATTTTTAATATTATTTAAATAAAATACGCAATTCGGAATGAGTTTGTGATATAGAAGTCATTTTAATATACTTCATATTTCATTGCCGGCTTTTCCTCGTAATGAAGACTTATATTTTCCAAGATAAAAGAGTTCCTATGTGTATTTAAATAACGACTTATTAAGATATTAGAATAGTTTCCAGGAAGTGATATTTGTCACAGACTTTATAAATTGCCAACTGAAAGTAACATTCGGCTAACAACAATACATAAAATAATGACTGACGCCGTAAGAGACATGGATTTATTAAATAATACAAAAACCTTAAGAACTTATTTCACAGATCAAAATGCATGTAGTATTTGCCATTTACAACGGAAAGCTGATCCACAGAGAACAGCCAACAAGAAACTTTGTAGTAGCATTTTTGCATACTAAGAGATAAAACCGGTTTGTGTGAGTGAAATCGCGTATGGGCCAAACATCAACCACTTGGACCATATAGTTTTATGAATCAGATTACTGTTGAAATTCTCTTGGAAACCAAGCCCCCAATGTCCTTGAATCTCGAAACGACTTTGTCACGAATTTGCTTCTGTTCCCTAGTGATGACTTTTAATGTTTTAGATATGGTGTTCGCGGTACAAGTACAATTTTTAACGAAACAGTTCCGTTTGTACGTATTTTCGAGAAGGTAGGAGTTCTATTATTTTATCCTAAATAAATTTCAACATCTGTAGAAACTATCGTCGACTTAATAGATTGTTCGTTTAAATATTTATAAAGCCAATACATCTTATTATAATCCCATGGCAAGAATGTTTCGCCTCTATATTTAACTACGAGTATGTTGAAGTCATCCAAATTTAGATATTTTTTCGGCAAATCAAAATTATTTTCATGATACAGTTCGAAATACAGATAAGAAATTGAACGTAGAAGATCAATTATTAAAGATTTTCTTAGATTATAACTACTGTATATAAATCTATAAAATAATAGTTGATGCTTTTTAATTGCAGATGCTGATTATTAATTGTTGATGCTAAAATGTTTTTTATTATTAGGTGTCCGTAACTACACTGGGCTGCAAAACTAAACTACTAACTTTTAAAATTGCAATAACATTTTAAGTACACAAGATATACTTTCGAAATAAAAAGGACTCGAAAAAAGTTTGTAGAGTTTGCTATACTCGTAGTTACATAGAAAGCTGATAACATTTTCTATATAACGTTTTTATTTTAAATCTCTAACATCTATAGTTTAGAAAAAAAAAATATTGAAAGTGTAGTACTTAGTATTGCAGGTCAGTGTATTTTATATGGCATGATGTGTCAACATATTTAATGTTTCCAACCTAGATTAGATCTGTCTTTTATAATTACTTGTTTAGATGCTGGTTGATATCTGATTTTAAATTTGTTGTCTAATAAATAAATAAGTCTTGAGATTGTGATGATGAATAAAGAGACATTATTTTATCGGTTCTACTTCTCATTTCATTGCCAATTTAAGCATTACCTGTACAGTAAGTCAGGCATCATGGCGATGCAATGCCAAGCCAGGTCTTGAGGATTCATCTTCTTCATTTTGGAGAACGACTGGTAATTCATCTTGCGGAGATCGTCACCCCAGCGCCACGCTTTTGCCTTCGAATCGTATATTCCACCGATCCAACGGATCTCTTTAGCTTTAGCAGCTACGAAACGAAACAAAAGAATACAATTAACATCCCATTTGAAAATCTCCTCCTATTTCGTGGAGGGAATTATACTACCGTGCATTTCTAATTCGATGGATTTACACCGGTTTGTTGTCAAGGTTGCTTTCTCTTGTCGCTAGATCCCAGCTAGGTCCCCGGGAACCAGATATTGTTGATAAAAGTCTCTTTGTGTTCGTGAACTATTTCGGTAAATAGCTCCCGTAGTACAAGGTAGAAACTTAATACTTCGAAATCATCTTAAAAATAATTCTATTGAGTTATGTTATCGTCCTTAAGAGGTTATTTAGTCGATTTCGCTTGTTATTTTATTCACTTTCTACGACACCCTCAGGCTAGTATGGGTTGTTGTCATTACGAATTTTATATCGGTAACCTGTAAATATTATACAATACAGTGTACAATAAACATTGCGACATAGAGATAGCCCAGTTCTTTTCTGAAAATCAACAATTGACCTCGGGTCGACTCCAGGGAGTTTATTATTTCACGAAAGTGATTGCCTTTCTTTCTGTGATTTTTTTAAAAATTTTAATTTAAAGTCATAAAAAATGTACTGACCAGCTTCTAGTTTGTTGAGATAGCTACGCAGATTCCTGTCTTCCCACCGCGCTGGTACTGTCAGGTTTCCGGCGTTTTCCTGAAACGAGCAAAAATAAACACATCACATTTGGATTCATCACCTAAGCCCATAAATGTCCTACCGCAGAGTCGGAAATTCTCCAACTTAATGGAGAAAAAAAAACCTAAGTGAGACACGTAGGCCAGACGTGTCTTCTTTCTCAGGGAGATACAATTTTAACTAACTTTGGTCACTTCATGCTACAACCTATCCCATAATTTGTCATCGCATAATTTTCCTATCGTGGAGTCAGAGTTTCTCCAATTAATGGAGAAAAATAGTTCGAGAGAGCAAAAGTCCTGGGATGGATAATGGAAGTCCCTAAATTTCTTTGAAATGTACAACTCCTCCGAATACATGGAGGTCAATTAGCCTACTGGGTACACAGGGATTTATATTTTGCATATTACCTTAATATTCACCTCATTATGTATTCAAGTTATATTAAAATTTGAATGGATTTCGTCTGACGGTTGAGTCATGTTATGATATGTGTATGTACTATTGTTTAACCTTTATGTGTGTAACCTTTATTTGCATGTGACAGGACGACATATAGGTGTGTATGGAGACTACCACCTAGCGTGGGACTTAAGGGCCGTAAGATAATATTGATAATTTTGATTATTAGACACATACGAGTTTTGTGATAAAACCTACGTAAATAAAGTTCCTTTTTAGTTTGAATTTGTGTTCGTGAAAGACATGTTTGCAAACTGCCTCCGCGATACAGGTTATAGCAGCGCACGGGAGTCATTTTTTTTAAATAGGTTAAATATCTGATACCCTGTCGTGTTCGAAATAACCTGAGTGGTCCGGTCCGTAAATTTACTATCTATATGCTTATAACCTTTCCTTCAAATTGTTATTCACTAGAAGTATTCCACTACTACAAGTTGTGTATTGCGCATTTTAATCAAGGGTCTAAATCTAAGAACCGTTTTTTAAACTCTACATTTGGTATTCTCCAAATTCGACGATTTTATGTTCTTAGAGGTAGCCCCTATCCGTGACATTGGTATAAATTATCGTATAATGAAACCGCGAAATGTCTTGCGATATTATGTGCGGCCGCGTATTAGAATAATTTATTTATTGCTTATCAAGAAACAATTGTGAACTCATTATATATATGTATACATGTTACTTATAAATGGGTATGCGAATTTCAATATACTACTACTACTCAGTACATACGACCCACAGTTGAGTCCGGCCTCCTCCATTAACATGGAGGGTCATTAGTCTACTATGCCACGCTGGCCAGACTGCTTGGCACAGGGTTTCGTATTCTTCTGTAGTTTTCCTTACACACCTTCAGAATTGCTTTTTATTGTAATTCCGTGTGGTGACAGATTTACAATACATAGTGTCACCATCCCATACCGTACTTAGGGTGTCGTAAGAGCCAACAAAAGGAAATCACCGCAAGGCCGATAACCGAGTCGAAGGAGTAGGAAAACATGACACCCTGTGCCAACCCGTATGGCCAGCGTGGCACAGTAGGCTAATGACCCTCTATGTAATTGGAGGAGGCCCGACTCAGCAGCGGGTCATTTTTTTTTAATGTAAGAGCAGGCAGATGACTGCATTCCGCCTGATGTTAAGTGGAAATGCCGTCCAGAAGTGGGGATACCTAGTGCTAAACTGTAAGTATAGCATTAGCCATCCTCACCCTGCCGGCCCGCAAGATGCCTCTTCACGCTTCGTTTGAAAGACCCCATATTGTAGGTAGGTGGAATGAATAGTAGTAAAATAGTAGTCATGCTTTCGGCGACGCGTGAGTAACACCTCTCCTACTGTCAACGTCTGTAGGTGACTAGAACCGCTTACCGTTTGGTGTATACTTGAGTGGACAGACACATAAGTAGTGCATGCATTTATTTTAAGACTAGCTGTTACCCGCGACTTCGTCCGCGTGTTATTTAACAATGTGAAAAACTTAATAACTATAGGCTCCTGAAAAGTGGGGGCGGTGTCAAAAAAAGTAGCCTAAGTTACTCCTTGTTACATCTGCCAGTGAAAGTCCCGTCAAAAGTCCCGTCAAACATTGTAAAAAACATTGTTTTGGTATATGTAATCACTACATAGTATAAAACAAAGTCGCATTTTTCTGTCCGTCCTTATGTATGCATAAATCTTTAAAACTGCGCAACGGATTTTGAAGCGGTTTTTTTAATAGATAGAGTGATTCAAGGGGAAGGTTTATATGTATAACCCACCCCCGCTTTGCACGGGCGTGGCTGGGGCGGGCCACTAGTAGAATATAAAACTTCCCCACCGCACGCTGGGAAATAACGCGTGTTGTAAAAGTCAACAAAACCCAGCACGTTTGGTGGTAGGATCTAATCTACTGTGTTCCGTCGTGTGTATGTGAGAGCCGGTGCCTGACGGGCATTTCCTTGAATTGCTTGCTCCATCTTAGACCCTGGCGTTGATTTCCATCACGCAAGCCCGGGGCCAAAGGGATTAAGTCGATAATTAAAAAAATGTACCGTGTATACATCCAAATGCACTTAGTGAAAGATGGTTATTTTATTACAAACAGACACTCAGATTTCATTTATTTGTATAGATGATTATTTACACTGAGTTACGTGCCTACGGAATTGGTATACTGTTGCTATTTGGTGTAACGTCTAAATAACGTGTTTCGCACTTGATGTATCGATGCATTATCTTTTAGCGCGCTAGTTTTAAGAATCTAGAGCTCAAGGCGAGATATTACCGTCATAAATAATGGCTGGTAACTGTACACAGGCGGGTTTTATTTCGCGATAAGTGTTTTAGTTCAATTTTGGCATCAATATGGCGATGTTTGATCAGAGGTGAGTGATGTGCATATTTTGTTCTAGATTTTTATGACCTAGTTGTGTTTAAGAGAATTATAGCTACACATTTATATTAGGAATTATAGCCACACATTATTATAATGGTTCAATTATTATGACAAAAGCAAGAAAAAAAAACCCATTAAAGCTAATCTTAATACACGACTATGTATGGGATACCTGATGGTTGTAAGTATATAGGCAGCTTTGTGTAGTGAAAATTGTCATGTTACACAGAGAAGTGGCAGCTCGCTTGCTCAAAACCTTGATACTACTTGCCAACTTGAAACACTATACCTGGTTTGTACCACCATCATTGTAACCCTTTTATTTAAAAGAGCAACCATGGAGTTTCTTGCCGGCTCTTCTCTATAGAATGGCATTCCGAACTGGTAGTAAAAACTAAATTATTAATTTTATTTTATAATTTTTAATTTTTTCTCTTAAAATCTTTGACTATTTGAAACCATTCGCAAGAAGTTAATCGATTAAAAAGCATTTTTATTTTATAGTTTCAAAAACCTAAAAAAATAACACTCTTTAATAGAAATCAATCAAATAGAAGTCATGCTTTACGCGAAGCTAATGTAAAACACATGTTTCTCAGCAGTAGTAGAAACTGGTATAAATTCTCCAATTCATGGCGTCAGACATGTGGAGTAGGCGTGTGAATATTGTGTCCAAGTACCTACAACATTTTATGGACAATAATTTAGAGACATGTGTAGCTATAAATAATAATAATTTTCATACATGGCCTACTGCTGAGTCGGCCCTCCTCCAATTACATGGAGGGTAATAAGGGTTCGCACAGGGTGTAATATCAAGTGTTCCTTCTCTTGCGGCTAGTTTTTCAGCCTTGTTATATCCTATTGTTGACACTTACGACACACTGTATTCTAAATTAATCACCATGTGCAATAAAAACTTTCATACACTTACTAGTAATTAATTATGGTGGTATGTTTATTAATAAATCGCCAACAGAGATATTTTGTTTAAAATCTATCGAACTTTTATTATATCGTTTCTGCGATATTTATCAAGCAGAATGCCTGTCTACTCTGATCGCAGGCGTCTATCATAAATCTTGTTAACCGGGGCTATATGCACCATAATCTAGACATTAATTGACCTTGAGTCTTAATCTTCTAGTCACAATTAGGTCAATCGCGCTGTAGACTAATATTCCGCGCATATTGCGTAATTACAAGGATGATCATATTCTATGAACTTGCAAGCATTATTTTCTAAATGTTGGGCTGACGGGCCAATGATACATTTTTAATGAAAAATCCATTAGATAAAATGTATCTACTCCATTCTGAACTATTTGTAAACCATAGATTTTTTTTCGCGTAACCAAATCTTAAATATCGGGAGATATTTAAGATTGGTTTTAAATTGCCCTTAAAACTAATGAAATGAAACTTATGATTATCTTACTATTTTAAGATACCTAGGTAATTATGAAAACCGGTGTACGGACAAATCTGTGAAGTTTTTTGTTACACCGGAAACAATTGTTATGCAATGACGTAATTGTCTGTACGTAATAAAAAAATATAGATACATTCTTATATCTAATTATTTAGTTTTTTCGCTTTAGTTTTCCTCAATATAGTTAGGATAGAAAGAATTTGTGACACTACACTATCCATTCTTGATGAAACTCAGTTAAGGAAATTGTTCGTAAATGAAACTAGTCGGTGTATTTCTTGGATCAGTGAAATAAAAATCAACAGCAATCGATGATGATATTATAAAATTTAATCCACAATAGGTTAGTTCCTCGATGTTTCGATACCGTCCCAGAATGAGACTTCCTCTTAAACTGGAGTGGGTAAAACCTACTAGAATATACGTGTGCAAACCAGATGACGTCATATATGTAGGGAGCCTGATTGGCAAATGTCCCAGTTCACTTGTTTATGGCACCGACACTTGACGCGTCGCGCATAGACAATAGTTTTTCTACGAAGTTACTGATTGCTCTGGTGAATATTTATGGTCGCTTAGCGGTACCGTAGTGCTTACTGATGGGTCGAAAGTACGTTTAAAATTGCCAAATTACGCGATAAAAAATGCGAAAAATATTGAGCTACCGAGAAGATTGATAATGATTTGATTAAAAAACATCCAAATTTCAATAGCCTCTCTATTGGCTCCCTCTATATGGTTGGCAAGTACCACCTGCCTGGGATCTAGTCTTTAAATTGAAAAAAAAATCAATCAAATCTCAAGCAAAACACTCATCTGCAAGACCTCTGGACACCGTGAGCGATTTCTGTGTGCACAGGGAACGTTATCAATAAAACAAAATTATAGGCGGTAGATTTTAACGGTTTCTTGGTACTTTTGAAGACAACTGTCATCTAGTCTCCCCCGCCACCACGACTGCTGCAAAGAATTCCAAACGTCGGGGATCAAATAATGTAATTTACACGCGATAAATCCGTTAAAAGGTGTTTAATTACACTAAGCTTAATAAGTAGTAAGAACCTACAATTAAAAAAGCTTATTACCACATTTATGATTATGTAATTGACCAAGCTGAATGGGATTAAGCTGTTCAATGTCAATATATATTTATGTTACTGTAAATATACGATATAGGACCGCAAGAAAATGACAAGCCCTCTGAGCTTCCTGCCAGTTATTCTCAACAATAGTCGCGTTCCGAGCTGGTGGTAGACGGTCGAATTTCGGAGGGAACGTAAAGACCCAACCTGTCATTATAACATAGTGCAATTGTCACACGACAAATCGGCTAGCATAAAAATAAACTGCTTGTCTAACCAATTGGTTACCTACCGGTAGTTCTAATAGTCTGGTTCATCAGGTTCGATGGCATTCGTCGTATAAATATTGGTAGTAAGCCAAATCCGGTAACAGGGGATCCTAACATTGGATAATGCCAGCATTGAGCAAATTTGATTAACTCAGCCCATAGATGACTCGCTGTTGAGTCGAGCTTCTGTGCCTTCTGGCATGACGGGTTAGCACAGTGTGCCATATCAAGCTTTCCTTCTCTTGCGGCCAGGTTTTCGGCCTTGTTATTTTTATTACGACACCTTCCGGATTGGTGACACTTTGGATTCTAAATTTGTTATAATATAAAATCTTGGCCGTGTGAGGTAGAGTTAGTAATTGAAATTCACTTGCATGTAATGATCAGTTTTATGGGTCTCGGCCAACATCTATAGCAATGCGTGATTAGTTTTGTGGTACTATTAAATTGTACACGATTTCTTGTTGATTGCAGACTACATTAACATTTTTATTACAAACTAGCTGACCAGGCAAACATCGTACCGCCTCAGAATCAATAAATAAAAAACCCGAATGATAAATCCAGAATGTTTCAACTGTATTAAAATATGTGCAAACCTTAACTGGAACAAAAATAGTTTTTTTCATATTTTCTGACCTTTTAAACCTTCCCTGGACTTCCACGAAAATTTCAAGACCAAAATTCTCTCGCCGTTCTCGAGTTTTAGCGAGACTAACGAACAGCAATTCATTTTTATTTTTAAAGATTTAAAATGGTATTCGATTCTACCTCATTTTGTAAACAATCTTGAAGAAATTTTGCAATCTCGTGTCTTGATGGATTTAGCTCACGATTAAGTGTCTATTAGATTAGATGGGTAGGATAGATACTCAGATGATTACCACAGTTCTACTAGATCGTTCACAAAATCCGTGTGGTCACGGATTTAGTATACATAGTGTCACCACCCCATTCCATCCTGATGGTGTCGTAAGTTCCGACAAAAGGAAATGACACGGCTGACAATCTACCCGTCAGAGAAGGAAAACTTGAAATGAAACCCTGTATAGCCAGCGTGGCACAGTAGGCTAATTGCCCTCCATGTAACTGGAGGAGGCTCGACTCATCAGTGGGTCATTTATGGGGTGTGTAGTAGCAGTAGTAGTAGTTCTCAAAAGGTAGACAGGAATTGCTCTGTGTACGCAATCCAGAGCTTCGGAGAACAGAAGGACGGAGAAATAAGAACACCTGCAAATCCGTTTCGTGAACGAATGAACACTGTCAGCTAGACCATGACCTCCTCAAAAGCTAGTATTACACATTCTCAATTAAACGCTTTGACGGAATGACGCAAGCTTTGGGTCGTAATCGACGTATAATACGCGATATTACTAAGTCAGTACGCGTTCCTATTTATTATTAAATTCCTTAGCAAATAACAATAATCCAAGGGAACAAGGCTCAAGGCTGCTAATAAAATGGTTATAAAACGCTTTCAAGGTTTTAATAACAAAGGCTTAAGGATTCGGTTGGGGCCCTTTCGGTGTTATGAGGATTTAAAAATGTTAACGGCCTTGTAATTAAATGGATTATCAAACTAAAAATGAATACTTTAATAAGGATAGGGATTACGGAATCTTCTATATCTTCTCGTTCATAGAACAAACTGTGGTGGACTCCGAGTAACCCAAGCAGTCAACTGAGCAGAATAACCATAAATATGTTTCATAATTAGTCGTCGTCGTCGTTTCAGCCCATATATAACCCACTACTGGGTCGGGCCTCCTCCAAATTCATGGAGGGAAATTAGCCTACAGTGACACGCTGGCAAGACGGGTTGGCACAGGGTTTATATGAAGTTTTCCTTCTCTTGGGGCTAGGTGATATGCCCCTTGCGTTCTTTCAGTCGCCTCTTACGACACCCTAAAGACGGTATGGGTTGGTGACATTGTGTATTCTAAATCCGTCACCACACGGATTAGTACAGCAACTTATTACAGGATATTTTGTTGACACTAGTAAATATCCCTTCTACACTACTGTAGTAACTCAGCCCATAAATTACCCACTGTTGAGTTGGGCCTCCTCCAACAACATGGAGGGTAATTAGTATACTGTGCCACGCTGACGGGTTGGCATAGGGTTTGTATCAAGTTCTTCTCTTGCCGCTAGGTTTTCGGCCTTATCATTTCCTTTTGTCGGCTCTTGCGACGCCCTCAGGATAGAATGAGGTGCGAACGGAAGGTAAATATATTTGCAGACGGAAATGTCAATAGCTATGTATAACGAAAACCTCTCTCAGCTAGCCTTTCTGTAGTTTTTTTTAACTTACTAATCTCCTTTTTTTATAGTGGGGGAAACCTTTTATAGGTCCCCAGCCAGGGAAGGTATGTGGGAGTCCCGGTCGCGATGAGAACGGTTTACCCACTAAAACATCTGTCGTTTGGGAAACTTCGTAATCAATCCATTCGACAGTGGCTAAATTACTAAACTCCTGCAATATTTAACTATAACCTGTATCGCGGGGCTGTATATAAACATGCCATTCCCTAACACAAAATATGACACCCAGACTCGGAGCAGTGCAAAAACCCGTGATTCAAAGGCGGCACTTCCAACCTTCTTTCTTCATTCATTATTTCTTAACCACTGTAATATCAATAAACTGTTTTTTTAATGTTCCATATTTTTTAAATAACAACGATCTCTTATAAAGACGGGTCTTTACTTCCCGTGCGTAATGTATGCGTACTATTATTCGATATGTAGGTAATTAATTTATAAACAGTTCGATCGTTGGCGAATACGAAGGGTAATTTAATTTAATGGACAATTTATCAGCGATAACAGCCTTTTACAAGTTCGTTAAAGTAACAACGGATCTGTTTACAATCAATATAAAAGCTAGAATGCATACTTTCTTAGAACAAACGATAAAAATAAACTAATTGAAATTAGAAGTAAATCCGTCCGTCTGTGTGGGATTTAAAATACACCAACCCACACTATACAAGGGGCAGATCACCTAGCCTCAAGCGAAGGAACCCGTCTCGTCAGCGTGGAAGAGAAGGCTAATTTCCCTTCTTCTTCTTCTTCAGGCCCGTTCGGTCAATAATGATTAATGATGACGTAGCAAATGTTAACTTTTTTTCTAATACCTTTATTTTTTTTTACTTATCCTGTTATGGATAATACGGACAAAAATAATATAAAGTCTACTCGATTACTTCGAAATTCTGTAATTTATCAACTGATTTGTGAAATTCTTAAAACCAAATTGACACCGCCGTCAAATAGGATGTAGGCCACCATTAAAAAGATTTATTAGTTAGCACACTTTATTATGTAGTTGCATAATAAAATATTCTTCACGCATTTTTATGAGTTTATCTAATAATATTGTGGTTTTCGATTATCTTGCCATTTTTTAAACTGGTTTATTATGTTTTTTTTTCTATACCACATTTTATCGATCATGCAAATGAATATCGTCTTTAAACGCGTCAATCACAGTTTTAACCGACCTTTTCTTAATCTCCAGAAGTACATGAATAAAACTGATGAGCTGGCCATTTTCTGAAAACTAAGCCGTAAATTTTATGATCAATTGTTTATGAGCACATGCACATTGCATTCGTTGATTTAAAGCCCGATCCCACGAATAGAGTACCAAACAAAACATAACTAACATCAAATTGCCCTGACTCACTTACTCTGTATTTGAAAATAGAAGGATCAAAGCCAAGGTTACGAGCGCACTGCATGGCATCGTAACAGAGCAAAAGATTGTTGCAACACTCACCACAGGGCGTGCAAACAAAAGAAACTGATGAGGCGGCAAATAATTTAAGCTCAGAACGCCTATCCTTTCTGTATTCTTAATTTAAATTGGAACGTTGCAAAATTGTTGTCGAATGATTAACCTTATTGGAGTTCGTCCAGAGAGAAAATAAATATGATTAAAGATTATTAATCGACGTCCCTTATTGGTTCGTAGAAACTTTATCATACCGATAATTCCAAATCTCACCTTAATGTGCTGGCAACAAAGAATCTACGCAAAATGACAAGTAACTGATTGGAACTGTCATACCCTTTATATTTTTTGAATAAACATTTGGATTTTATGTAACAAATAAAAGAAAACTTAACCACCCCACGTAACGCGGCCAGAAAGGTTTTACCGTTTGGCCACCGTTGTGTTTAAAAGTTACGTGAAGTCTGGTCTATTTAAAAAAAGCGTACTATCAAGTTAATGACTATCTATCAGATAATAACGCATGGGAGTAACCTCGGCTGTGTTATGGTCTAGCTCTGATCTTTCAGCCTTTTTATTAGTGAAGTTTTGTAAACAGTATGTGAGTGCAGTTTCAGCACGTACCATGTAATTTGTGTAATTTCACTGATTTTTATTTTAATTTTTTTTAATATGCTACTTGTTTATGCGTGTTATTGCTTTCACTAATCTGTCAGACTTGTTTGTACCACTATAATTGTAACCCTTTTAATTAAAAGAGCAACCATGGAGTTTCTTGCCGGCTCTTCTCTGTGGAATGGAATTCCGAACCGGTGGTAAAAACTAAATGATAAATATTTTTTATATATATATTTTTAAATTTTAAATTAGTGTCTTAATTTTTTTTTACTATTTGAAAGCATTCGCAAGAATTTATTCGAATAAAAAACATTTTGATTTTGCCAGAAGAACAGAAACGGTCAATTTTAATATTGATTATAAACTGTTTTAAAATCGATATTATGCATAATTATCATATTTCAGTACGGAATGCACCTATCGGAATAAATCTATTACCGTTCCAAAAATAAATCACAAGCATATTAATTTTTTATCCACATAAACGTTTATTTACCCAAACAAATTAGTTGCAGTTACATGGAATGCTCACGATCCCTGTAATTTGTCTTGCGTCATACTTTACATGCTATCTACAATAATCGCGTTGGAGATACGGTACTGCGCTTGATTGAACACACCTGCGAAGCTCGCAGGCTAGAAACGGGATTTCTGGATAGTGATGGTGAACTAGCGAGCTATTTGTCTGTTGCACTGTATCAGGAATTATATAATAGGTGTAATAAAGCACAAGTGTGGGAAACGTAAATTGTTTATTTCCTGGCGTTTTATTTGCAACATAAAAATGGTAGAACAGCTATATGTAATAAATTTACCCACAGGATATTAAAAAATGATTTCATACATACATGATTTCCGTTGCGTAGTTTTAAATATTTAAGCATACATAGGGACGGACAAACGTCAACGACTTTGTTTTATACTATGTAGTGATAGTGATACAACACAATTTTCATCAATTAGCAGGTCTGTATTTAGTATAATCGACTCAAATGTCTGAAGCAATCGTGAGTCTACAAAATGTTTCCGAGCATATCCCGGGAGGTAATGGAAATCCGTGAGGTCTTAATAGTAATCACTCGGGGTGAAATATGGCGACAGCTGAGCTCGGGTTATCCGCCTCCGGAAAACCGGATTGCGGTTTGAGTGCTTTCAACAAGACGGGTATAGGGATGAGGTTTATCTAAGTATAAACGGTTTTTGGAAAGAAAAAGAGCTGATATAGGTAGGTATTGTTTGTTTGTTTGAATATGTATGTATCCGAGAGGTGACGGCTACGACACTATACGAAACACTATAATGAAAGGTTTTTTTTACCAAGGAAAGTACTGCTACTACTAAGCCCATACATTACACGCTACTGAGTCGGGCCTCCTCCAATTACGTGGAGGGTAATTAGCCTACTGTGCCACGCTGGCCAGCCGGATTGGCACAGGGTTTCGTTTTAAGTTTGCCTTCTCTTGCGGCTAGCTCTTCGGCCTTGTCCTTTCCTTTTGTCGGCTCTTACAACACCCTCAGGCTGGAACGGGGTGGTGACAATATGTATTCAAAATCCGTCACCACACGGAAAACGAATGCGATTGATTCGTTCACCGCAACAACTTCAATTTATCAGTTTCTTTACAACGTGTAAAAATTCAAACGCGTCTTATAAATTTCGTAAATGTTCACACACGTGTTAGATGTGGGCGATTGTTGACATCATTATTGTGGCGTTTATTAATAATATATCAGCCCTGCGCCATTTTTCATAAACTTTTGACTTACATTAATAAACTATTTAGTCAAATTAGAGTTTGGCGTTTTTATAACACATTTAATAGTGTTCTGAGAGACACATTAGTGCTTACAGATTTTGAACTTTTAATCCTCTATACAAATAATTATGAAATTTATAATAGACTAGTGGCCCGTCCCGGCTTCGCCCGTGCAAAGCGGGGGTGGGTTATACATATAAACCTTCCTCTTGAATCACTCTATCTATTAAAAAAAACCGTATCAAAATCCGTTGCGTAGTTTTAAAGATTTAAGCATACATAGGGACGGACAGACGACAGAGACTTTGTTTTATACTATGTAGTGGTAGTGATAATGAAGTATTTAGAATACACCACCCGCACTAATCTGAGGATGTTGTAAGAGGAGACTACACATAAGCAGATCACCTAGCCGCAAGAGAAGGAAAACTTGATACAAACTTATCAAATTTTCCATCCCTTGCGGCCACGTTTTTAACCTTGTCATTTCCTTTAGTTAGCTTTTACGAAACCCGCAGGATGGAATGGGTGGTGACACTAAGTATTCTAAATCCGTCAACCACACGGATATATTTTATTAATAATTACATTACTGATTGTATTAGTACGTACGGGTTTTGTCTATTGAATTAGTAAGTTTGGGGTGCTGTTCGAAAATAAATTAATATTCATGCTTATGATTGTATCCCATACGTTTAAGTATGGGCTATTTAAAACATATTAGTATGCCAATGAGAAAGATAAAATAAGAGAACGACGAAATGCATTTAGGTGAATGAAAAATCGCAACAATACGAGATAAAGTGAAGATTGTTGATACACAAACAGCTTCAATGCATTAGAGAAAGAAATTGATGTCGAAATGCCGACAGCAGAAAGACGTCTTGTTTTAAAGAGCTGACTGATTGATGATATTACACTTGTAGATTTATTTTAGGTACGTTGTTCGTACCCTGATGACGTCAGTGACACTATGCTCAACTCAACACTATATGAAACAGCCATTAACTCAAAAGGCTTTTTATTAATTAGTATTAGTTATTTATTATATTAATTAGTAATTAGCCTCATAATCAACATCATCAGCCCAAATTAGTCCACTGTTGGACATAGGCCTCCCCAAAAATCGCCATAGCGCCCTGTCTTCGAAGGCGATGCTGAGGTTACAAAAATATTTTGTTAGAGCACTGGTCAACTGATGATAGATTTTTATAATTGTCCAATACATTTCAGTTTATATTTATTTTCCTTTTTCGACTTTTTCACTTTTTATTTCTGAAACAGAACTATTATATTAGTATTTCAACAAAACGAGCCAAAGAGTTCGGATTTCATACTATAGCTATGAAAGAGAGTAATTTATTAATATTTGCACGATCTTAATACAATCAAGTACTAATATTTTATTTTGAAAATGACAAAAGACGTCATCGAGTTTTAGTACTGACGAACGAACAGAATTTTGTTTTTTTTTTAAGATAACACAAACTACTGGTTAAATAATACATGTAAAAAGACAATATCAGCACTCCGTTCCATCCTGACGGCGTCGGTTAAAGGAAATTAAAAGACAGAAAACCTAGCCGCAAGAGAAGGAAAACTCGAAATTGAACCCTGTGCCAACCCACCTGGCCAGGGTGGCACAGTAGGCTAATTTCCCTCCTCCGTGCCCGGAGGAAGCCTGCCACAGCGGTGGGTCATTTATGAGAATAATGTCATTAAAAAGCTACAGTTTTTATAATATGGTTATTAATGGTCTTATTTGGTCGAATTTCGATATCTTGACGATCTCTAGTATTAATTATTTATTTACAACGCCATAATACAATCAAACTACTATAGGTCAGCTAAATGTGATAATAAAAGTTAAACTCTTAGTTTATTAAATTGGCAGCTTCAACGTTTAAATCACGAAAAAAAATAGACGAATCGCCGTTATAACAACACGTTAAAATGTCTTTTGGAGGAAATGTAATGTATATGGGTCGACAAATGTGGGTTGGAAATGTCGACCGTTCGACATTTCCTTGTTTTGATGCATTAATTCCTTCCCGCAGTGTAAACATGACCACGATTCTATTGCAAATCAAATATAATGTAGTCATGAGCAATAGAGACATATCTAATGTCTAGACTTGCTCGTGACGTTAGTTAGGCGATTTGAAAGTCGATTTTATTGTTAGAATTTTCTAAACAGCACTGTCACTAACAGCTCTAACTTAAAATATCTCCATGAGTGTTCTGTCTTGCGTTAATAGATCCATTTGATGGAAAACTTGCTTCGATCTTAGTATCAAACACATACGCCCTCAGCGTAAAATGCGCCTTACCTATCAAAATCAAAACACATTTAATCAAGTTGGCTCAATAGAGGTCCTTTAACAAATCAAACAACAAAATAAAATTTAAAATCTACCACTTAAATATTTAAATTACATAGTGTCACTACCCCATTCCATCCTGAGGGTGTCGTGAGAGCCGATAAAAGGGAACGACAAGGCCGATAACCTAGCCGCAAGAGAAGGAAAACTTAATATGAAACCCTCTGCCCACCCGTCTGGCCAGCGTGGCACAGTAGGCTCATTACCCTCCATGTAACTGGAGGAGGCCCGACTCAACAGTTGGTCATCTATGGGTTGAGTAGTATAATTTATAGCCTATGTATTATTCCGATGTAAGTATACGCTATATTATTGTAGTTTAGTTTCATCAATATCCAATAAGTCGTTTTTGCGTGAAAGAGTAACAAAGATACATCCATACACTCTTACAAACTTTAGCATTTATAATATTAGTAGGAAGTAGGGTAACCGATTGTAGCTGTGCGGTAATATTCATGAGTATCAATTTGTGATACTAATCTGACGAATACCAAATGTTTGCACTTAGTAACGTACCTAGGCGTTATTGATTGTTTAAATTTAACCGTAACACATGCAAACTGTGAATAAAAAAATATATTTTGCGAAATATACTCAGAAAGTATTTTGAATATTTTTACAAGCATCTTTCATTTGACTTTCTCGAAATAAATTGAAGAGCGATTATAAATTCTTAGCATGATGGATATAAAGAAAAACCGTAAATACAGTGTTACCTATGAAAATACACTTCACATCAGAAAAATGGAAACACTTTGCAAGTTTATTTTGTAAAGATTTTAAGGAAAAAATATTTATTTAAGAATAAACATATGCCAAATGTCGTTTAATAGTGAACATTAAAAGGTTTTCAAATCTTAATCTTAATGTTAATGTTAAAGGGTTTCTGATGAGAAGTATATATTTCTAGAATTATTCGGATGACTCTTTGTTTGTTTCTTACGTCAAATATCAATGTAGCCTGAATATTTTTTCTTGGAATACTTCTAGATTAGTTTCCACCGCGTGTGTTCGGGTTATGTTCAAAATTTGAAATTAAAATAAAAGCTTACGATTCTAATAATCTTTGTCTAAATTGTATTGTGCGTGATTGCGTAACAAATGGATATTTATCATTCAATTAATGATATTGAAAAAAAATTGGACTCAGGTTGTATGACATTACAATGAAACAATCCTTTATTTATAAATAGGGCATTGGATGGAATGGCAGGGATACTATACTAGTTGCTACTCGCAGCTTCAATCACGTATACGTATTATACGCATTTAGAAAAAAACGTGTGGTGATGGATTTAGAATACACAGTGTCACTAGCCTATACTATCATGAGTGTGTCGTAAGTGACTAAAGCGATGCAAGAGGCAGACCACCTAGCTGCAACTTGATACAAATCTTGTGCCAACCTATGAATTCGGAGGCGACTCAACTCAGTAGTAATTTTTTTGTATAATATAGACTACTACTATTACTCAGCCCATAAATGACCCAGTGTTAAGTCGAGCCTCCTCCAGTAAATAGAGGGTAATCAGCCTACTGTGCCACGCTGGTTAGACGGGTTGGCACAGGGTTTCGTATCAAGTTTTCCTTCTCTTGCAGCCAGATTTCTCAGACTGCACATTTCCTTCTCGGCTCGTACGACACCCTCAGCATGGAATGGGGTAGTGACACTGTGTATTCTAAATCCGTCACCACACGTACATTATAAGATGTGGATAACTGCAAACCTATTCAAACAGATTAAGCCTTAGATCGGCTAAACATATTGACACAAAACAAACCAGCATATTTAGGGCTGAAAGATCTATGGTCAAGTTCAGTGTTTGCGGTGATTTGGCCTCCATCCAGCGCGGCCACTTTCATCCGCGGGATCTGTTTAGCGTCCGACTAGTTATGCGGTGTCTAATGGCCGAGGCGCGCGTTTAATTAAAGATTGATTGTGTACTGATTAGAGAGAGGTGGAATTTATATTGAAGTATCCGTGTGTGGTAATTCAGAATTGAAAGTCGTCGTTTTAGCCAATAAATGACCCACTACTGAGTCGGGCCTCCTCCAAATCCATGAAGGGAAATTAGCCTACTGTGCAACGCTGGCAAGATGGGTTGGCACAGGGTTTGTATCAAGTTTTCCTTCTCTTGCGTTCTTTTAGACGTCTTTTACGACACCCTCAAGATGGTATGGGTTGGTGACATTGTGTATTCTAAATTCGTCACCACACAATATATAGTGTCACCACCCAATACCATCCTGAGGGTGTCGTAAGAGTCGACAATAGGAAGTGACAAAGCCTGTGCCAACCCGTCTAGCTACCGTGGCACAGTAGGCTTATTACCCTCCCTGTGATGGGAGGAGGCCGGACTCAGTAGGGGATCATTTATGGCTAAGTAGTGGTTTTTTATGTAATTAAAGAAGGGTGTCATGAGAGCCGACAAAAAAATGACAAGGTAGAAACACCGGATTGATTATGAGTTGGCATAGATATACCACGCCATTCCATCCTACCAAGAGAAGCAAAATTTGATAAGAAACCCTTTTTTTTGAGATGGATAACCCTTGGGTACCCAGCCGCATGGGGTCACGGCTGGATTATGTGGGACTCCAAGGCGCGTTAAGATGCTGATTTGCGCCTTGGTTACCCACTAAACCCTCGTCTATGTCCCGACACGCGCTATATCCCTGTGGGTCCTATTTCTCCACTGGGTTAATTTGAGTGCCAGGGGGAGATGCTGCTCGACCCTATCTATTAGGCTCCATTCTGGAGCATCCCTCGCGTGGAGCTCTGAGGCTCCGTCGGTGTCGTACCCAAGGCATGTGGATGATACGAAACCCTGTGCCAACACATCTGGCCAGTGTGGCCAGTCGGAGTGGTAGTAATAGTAGATAGTAGTGCTAAATGACTTCTTTTAATTTATGGGTAATATTTACCGAAATGTTGACAACAGTTTCCATTGTGTGTGAAAAATAAATAATTAAGGCTTCGCATAAAATCAAGGCTAGACTAAAGCTTCAGATAAGAGGACTGGTCATCATATTCCTGCCAACAATGTCATGGTAGACGTTGGAATAGGATCCCTGTTTACACAGTGCGTAGAGCGTGGGAAACGATATATTACCGTCTTGGAAACCGTGACACCCGTGCCTTGCCAACTGGGTTAGCAGAGTCTAGGGTTGCCAACTTTATCTGAAAGGGTATCTACTACTATTACTTGTTGTTGGGCTTCCTCCAGCTACATGGAGGGTAATTAGCCTACTGTGCCACGCTGCCCAGGCGGGTTGGCATAGGGTTTTGTATATAGTTTTCCTTCTCTTGCAGCTAGATTTTCTGCTTTATCGTTTCCTTTTGTCGGTTCTTATGAATTGACGTGTGGATGTATTCTCGCCACACGTCAAGGGCATCGTAACAACAATTTCAATAGCCGCGTACTGACTTAGCGAGGCAGCCTCGCGAGGCAGCCTCGGACGTTTGCTTCGTAACGTTTGCCGCGCGAGGCAGCCTCGGTCTGTTATAATACAGACCTAGGCTGCTCGCGTAGGGGGCAGAGCTGCTCGCGTTAGGGGGCAGAGCTGCTCGCGTCCGTAGGCTTTACTCTAGTTACCCTACACGTGCCCCCTGGGTAGTGCTAAATGAGCAGCCAATCCTGGTGGTAGGTTTCGGCCGCAGCTAGTCACCACCCTCCTGCCTAAGCCATACCGCCAAACGATTTTGGTCGTGTTCCGGTATGAAGACAGGAGAAGCTATTTGAGAGGACGGGTCTAAACAAATACGCCGAGTTGGGAACCAGTCTCAGTGCCATTGGTTTGCCACGCCGGGTGCCTGGTCGGGAGGGTAGCGGGATCCGAAGCACGGTGCTCCGCTGGCCGACCGCAGGTAGTTGGGGGCCCAAGTAATGGTCTCGCCAATCGTGAAAGGCTGCCCCGCCAACTCGCGAAAAATCCCGAAGATGCGCTATCGTGCCGGTTGGCGACCGGATGAGAGGACCCGATAGACATCTTTGGGGGGGTTCGGGCGTCCCCGCAGTCTCCAGCCCAGGCTCCCACACGTGTGGTTGACCTCTGTGCATTGCTGGGTGACCAACTCGGCGCTTGTTTAACTTCCGTCTTCTCCGCCTATTCACACTCACAAAATTTAATGGTTAGACAAAGGATAAAGAGCAAGTGTTTACAGCGGAAGCACGTCCTCTCACTTAAAGTGCACCTCTCAAACATCCGAGGTTTGCACTCAAATCTCGTAGCAGTCCATCACCACCTTGAGACTGAGAAGCCACACTTGCTCTGCCTCACTGAGACGCAAATCAGATGTCCATTAGACGCGTCATACTTGCAATACCCAGGGTATACCCTGCAGCACTCTTTTATACCACACGCTGGTGTTTGCTTGTATGTTCGCGATGACATCTGTTGTAAGCGTCTCCGTAACTTTGAGGATCCTAGTTTTTCTAACTTATGGTTACTGGTGGACACAGGCGTTGAACAGATTGTTTACGCCTTGGTCTACCGGTCGCACAGCGGTGATCAGGAGACAACGAGACTCTTCGAACGGCTCAGTGATATGACTGGTGAGGCTCAGCAGCGGTACCCGCGTGCGCAGTTGGTCTTTCTGGGGGACTTTAACGCTCATCATAAAGAGTGGTTGTGCCCATACCAGTTTACGGACCATGCTGGGAGGGAGGCGCGCAAGTTTGCACTATCGCTAGATCTCACTCAGCTGGTCGTCGAACCGACACGCATTCCGGATGTTGCTGGCCACACACCTAATTGCTTGGACCTTCTGCTGACAACCGACCCGGACAGGTATAATGTGTCAGTGTCAGCCCCTTTGGGAACCTCTGACCACTGTCTGGTGAAATCTGTATCGCACTACTCACCGCCCGATCCCAGCCCAAGAGGCTTACGGCGGGTGTGGCGATACAAGTCAGCAGATTGGGACGAGATGCGGCATTTCCTTGCGTCTTATCCCTGGCAACAAGCCTGCTTTTCCTGTGATGATCCGTCGAGCTGCGCGGAAGCCATTACCGATGTCTTGCGTCAGAGTATGGAATATTTTATTCCTTACTCTGATATCGCACTCGGTGGCAAAGCACGCCCTTGGTTTAATGCTGAGTGTGCCAGTGCTGAGGCACATAAACATTCGGCATACCTATCTTGGGCGGATGCTCGTAGCCGCAAAGCTCCGGATGTACACCTTAAAAAGCAGGCTTTTAACAAAATTGCCAAGTCCTGCAAGAAGGTTTTACGGAAAGCTCGTTTCCTCCATGTTGGTCGCATCGGGACTAAGCTTGCTTCGTACCCAGTTGGGAGTAAAGCATTCTGGTCCCTCGCCAAATCGGTGGAGACGAACTTCTGTCAGTCATCACTACCACCATTGCTGAAACCTGATGGGTCGCTAGCTCACACTGCGAAGGAGAAGGCAAATCTATTTGTCTCCCTCTTTGCTGAAAATTCGCGTCTAGATGCTGGTGACGCTGCACCTCCTTCAATGCCTCGCTGCGACACGTCGATGCCAGAGATACGCATCCGTCAGAAAGAGGTGCTTAAAACACTACGTTGTCTGGATGTGAATAAATCTAGCGGCCCCGATGGTATACCAGCAATTGTGTTAAAGACCTGTGCCCCGGAGTTGTCTCCTATTCTTACACGCCTGTTCCGCCTCTCCATGCAGACGGGGCATGTTCCCAAGTCCTGGAAGGTTGCCAACGTCCAACCAATCCCAAAAAAAGGCAATCGTGCCGACCCGTCTAATTTTAGACCCATTTCGATCACCTCCATACTTTGTAAAACTATGGAACGTGTATTGAACACCAAACTCCTTGCATACCTTGAAGGTAACGATCTCCTCAGCGACCGACAGTACGGTTTCCGCCGAAACCGGTCCACTGGGGACCTTCTTGTGTATGCAACACACTTTTGGGGTGAAGCCATCGAGAGACACGGTGAAGCTCTTGCTGTGTCTCTTGATATTACAAAGGCTTTCGACAGGGTCTGGCATGAAAGTCTTTTGGGCAAACTTCCAGCTTACGGAATCCCCGCTAGTCTGTGCTTCTGGATCTCTGACTTCCTGAGGAACCGTTACATCCGAGTAGTCATTGATGGCTACTCATCGGATCAAGTGGCAATTAATGCCGGTGTACCTCAAGGGTCCGTTCTCTCCGCGACTCTCTTTTTGCTGCATATTAACGACCTGCTTAAACCCGGTATTTTTGGGTATGCAGATGACAGCACGGTCACGGAGAGATACGTATCTGATGCCCGGACCACCAGTAATGAGATTCAGTCGCTTAGGGAGGCCATGGTGGAACGTCTGAACCTGACTTTAAAGTCAGTGTCCAACTGGGGCGATGACAATCTAGTCGGGTTCAATGCGACCAAAACACAGGCGTGTCTATTCACCGCAAAGCGGAGTCCGTTCAACTTGACTCCCACTTTCCGAAATGTGTCCGTGCCAATTGCGGGTCGACTCGAGCTTTTGGGCATGAGGTTATGTTCAGACCTTAACTTCGGGAGTTCCATAGAGTCCAAAGCGAAAACTGCAGCAAAGAAACTTGGTATCCTATTTAAGGTGCGTCGGTACTTCACACCTGGACAGCTTCTCACTCTTTACCAAGCTCAGGTCCGCTCAGGTATGGAGTACTGTTCCCACCTTTGGGATGGCTCAGCCAAGTATCAGTTAGCCGCCTTGGATTCTGTGGAGCGCCGGGCCTACAAGCTCATTGGTGATACGCGGTTGGTGCAGGCAAAATTGCAGAGCCTCGAGCACCGACGACGAGTTGCTTGCCTCTGCGTGTTTTATAGGATACATTTCGGTGAGTGTGCGCAGGAATTGCACGAATTAATTCCACCATCCCCTTTCCATCATCGGACATCCAGGCGTGGGGAGCGACTTCATCCTTATGTGGTTGAAATTCCACATATTCGCACTAAGCGTTTCGCTTCCTCTTTCTTGATGCGGACCGCTAAGGAGTGGAACTCGCTTCCTACGTCTGTATTTCCAAGTAAACATGACTTGGATGCCTTCAAGTCTGGAGTGAATAGGCTTTTACTGTCCCAGCGGGTTACACCGTCGGCCTCATCGTCACTTACCATCAGGTGAGATAGAGGTCAACCGCCGGACAGTTGTTAATAATAAAAAAAAAAAAAAAAAAAAGGCTGCATGGCGCGGCAAAGCCGAGCCGAGCCGAGGCTGAGCCAGAGTAGAACGATTCAAACGTTCGATATACAAGCGAGGCAAACCACAACCGTCTTGAGTGCGCTCGGCAAACCTGCCGAGGCACCTTTGAGCATGAACAAAACCGACAACGCTCGGCTCGGGCCGAGGCACGCTCGGGCGAGGCAGCGCGTGCGTTTGCCTCGGGCGAGGCACGTCCTGACATACCGAGGCTTTGCCTCGCGCGGCTGCCTCGCGCGGCTGCCTCGCGCGGCTGCCTCGCGAGGCTGCCTCGCTAAGTCAGTACGCGGCTATTGGCATACAGATCTAAAATGACTATTCATTAAGAATTCTACTGCCCGTATCTTTCTGTTGTGACACCTTGTCAATCTAGAGAAGGAAGGAGGTGGACGAAGAAGAAGAAAGGAAGTGTGTTTTAGATTATCTGGTATGGAAATGATTCTATTACTAGTACCATTATATCTAACACATGTAAATAACTGCATGTCAGTTGAAATCATTGTTGGGGCGGCGCCTAGAAGCAAAATTTAAACGTTTAATATAAATCGTAAAAATCGTATGTTTAACTCAGTTATGAAAATGAAAGTAAACCTAATATGAAATCCTATGATAAACAAGCTATTTTTTTACGTTACCAGGTGCACTTCGGTGACAATCTATTATTAATCATTTATTAATATACAATCAAATTCAAATTCATTTATTTATGTATATGGGTTCATTACAAGCTCATAAACACGTACATTTTTTATTATGCTAGCTGGCTTTTCGCTATCTGACTGTTCCCTGAGAAGAAAAGCTAGTGTGTATATTCTATTTATTAATCTTGTTCGATCGTATTATGTACTTTAGTTGCCTCAATACAGAACTACGAGACAGTCGTGCCATTTTATTTAAAATTCGCATTAATACCACAAAACCTCACAATCAACCTTACGGAGTCAACATATGGTCCTTCGAGCCGGATAATTAGTACCCGGCACACCTGTGGATCATTAGTGCATCGGTAGACGATCGAGCTGAGAACAAAAGGCCGCATTCCAGAGATAAGGAGACGACTTGTTTACGCAAAATTGTGAAGTATTTATACATGAGTTTAGATTATTACTAACAAGGGTGATTTGCTATTTCATAGCACAACTTTAGTGAAATTACAATACTACATAATACGTTATAATGGCTACGTTAACTTCGGAACAACAAAAATATTTGAGTACACTAGAAGACGTGGCAAATTTAATACAAAAAACACAAGTGAACTTAAAGAAGTGCCCTAAAGTAAGACTTACAGACGGTTACATAAGGGCTAGATTGAAGTGCATTGAAGAATATTGGTGTTCCTTCAAGCAAGCTCATGAGATATTGACACAATGTACTCCGAGAGAAAAGCGTGGAGAAATCCCGTACTTCCTCAATGAAGATTTCTTTGTCATTGAAGACCTGTACCTTTGCTTACAAGCAGACATGACAGACATGTTGAGCAAAAGGCAGCAAACATCGATGGAGACATCAAACACATCGTTACTTAGTGGTCAAGGGCAATGTTCAATCGTAAAACTGCCTCGGATTCAATTACCAACCTTTTCGGGAAAATACGAGGAGTGGCCTACATACCAGGACATGTTTATATCACTTGTGCACAATAACCATTCAATCAGTGACGTTCAAAAACTACATTACCTGAAGTCTAGTGTTACTGGTGAGGCAGAAATAATATTACGGCACATTCAAGTTACGGACAGTAATTACAATCAAGCATGGCAATTGTTAAAAGACCGATACGGAAATAAACGTGTTATTGTGTTTTCTGTTTTGCAACGACTTTTTTATCAAAAGAAAATTACAACACAAACAGCTAACAATGTGAAGACTTTATTAGATACTACAACAGAGTGCATAAATAACCTAAAAAACTTGAAAATTAACACCGAGTCCTGGGATCCATTAATTATATTTCTGGTGATTCAGAAATTGGACCAGGAATCACACAAAGAGTGGGAAACTTATGCCTATAAGGATGGGTCAGAGGAGATACCGCCTTGGGCAGATTTAAAAAGATTTTTAGAATCTAAATTTAGAACTCTGGAAATGATACAACCCGTAACACATAAAGACCGTACAGTCAAGGAGCGATCCTATCATGCCGTGAGTGCTGTGAAAGAAAAAAGCTGCGTACTTTGCAGTGAAAAGCATACTTTATGTCATTGCAAACAATTCATTAAAATGGACCTTACTCAACGTAACAACTATGTAAAAGAAAAACAGCTTTGTTTCAACTGCTTGCTTCCGGGTCACTCAGTTTACAAATGCAAGGTACCCGTTACTTGCCGCGTATGTAGAAGACGTCACCATTCCTTGCTCCACAAATCAGAGGCTTCGAATGGTCCTACAGAGTCTAAACCTAACCAACCTATACAACCATCGTCGTCTCAACAAGAAGACAATAAGGAGGCCATAACAAGTCTTCATGTTGGTGTTGGAGTATCTGGAAGAGCATTATTAGCTACTGCACTAGTCAAAGTAAAAGGAGAAAATGGACATACGACACTGTTAAGAGTTCTTGTAGATCAAGGCTCACAAGCGAGCTTCATAAGTGAAAAGGCAACTCAATTATTGAAGCTTCAAAGAAAATCAATTGAAGGCACTGTGACAGGTGTGGGTTCTATGCAGGCACCTATTAAACACGTGGTTCAGCTAGACATATTATCGAGAGGGAAACCAGAATTCAACATGCACGTCGAAGCTTACGTCATGACCAAGCAACTGACCACTAGGATACCACATCATACAATGACTGTTCACAATTGGCAGCATCTGGAGGGTCTTGATCTTGCTGATCCAGAGTACAACATACCAGGCCCGATAGATATGCTTCTTGGTGTAAAGGAATATGCAAGAATAGTCGAACACAAGTTAATTAAGGGTCCGCCAGGGTCTCCGTGTGCACAGAAAACAACCCTAGGATGGATATTGTTTGGAGAAATAGACACAACACAACAGGAACATTCATTTCTTGTCATGCATCACCAAGTAGACGTTCATAATATGTTAAAGGCTCTTTGGGAGATTGACACAACTACAAGGCGCAAAAACACAAGGGAGGAACAATTATGTGAAGACATCTATAACACAACATTTACAAGAAATGAACAAGGACGATTTATAGTTAAACTACCGTTTAAAACAAACTGTATCCAATCAACTGAAGGAAATTCAAGAGATATAGCTAAAACAAGATTGATACAATTAGAGAGAAGGTTTAAAAATCAACCTAAGTTAAAAGAGGAATACGAAAAGGTTATAGAAGACTACAAAAACTTAGGTCACATAGAAGAAGTACCTGAAAAAGAAATATATACAAGAAAATCTGTATACTTACCCCATCACCCAGTCCTGCGTGAAGATAAGGAAACCACGAAAACCCGCATAGTTTTCGACGCATCCTGTAAGGGAACAAATGGTATATCATTGAATGATGAACTCTTACCTGGTCCAGTGCTCCAAGAAGACTTACGAAGCATAATCATGCGCTGGAGAATGCACGCCGTTTGTTTCGCTGCGGACATACAAAAAATGTACAGAATGGTCATGTTATACAAGGAAGATGCTGATTTTCATAGAATATTATGGAGAACCAATAGCAATGAAGAAATAAAAGATTTTAGATTACTTACCGTGACCTTTGGGACCACTTCCGCTCCTTATCTGGCAGTAAAGACCTTGATCCAACTTGCACACGAAGAACGAGTTAACTATCCAGTAGCTGCTGACATCACATTGTCAGATTTCTATGTCGATGACGTCATGTCGGGTTGCGACACTGTAAAAGAAGCCATAGAAGCTAGCAATCAACTCAAAGCTATGTTAAGCAAGGGAGGTTTTGAGTTGAAGAAGTGGTCATCAAACAACATCGAATTGATGAAGTCGATAGATCCAAGAAACATTTCTTCAAGCATCCAACTTGATATAAACCTAGATGGTACTGTTAAAACGTTAGGTATCGCCTGGAATATTGCTACTGACAAATTTATCTACAAAATCAGTCTCTCTTCACCCCCATCTACCATAACAAAAAGAAATGTTTTGTCTGATGTACAGAAACTCTATGACCCATTAGGATGGATATCGCCATGCATTGTGCTCGCGAAGATGCTCATTCAAAAACTATGGTTAGTTGGCACACAATGGGATCAACCATTATCAGATGAATTAACCGCAGATTGGTTGAAGTTAAGAAATGATTTCGAGAATGTCAACAAAATTTCTCTAAACCGATGGTTACACTCGTATAGCAGCGATATAAAAGCAATACAATTGCATGGTTTCAGCGATGCTTCAACTCGAGCCTATGCAGCAGTTGTATACTGCAGAGTAAAACAACAGGATGGGACTGTTTACACAAGTTTAATTGCATCAAGAACCAAAGTTGCACCATTGAAAACAGTATCATTACCTCGGCTTGAGCTGTGTGGAGCTCTTTTGTTGTCAAGACTTCTAAAACAAGTCACATTAGCCATGAAAATTCCATATGGACAAACCTACTGCTGGACAGACTCAACGATAGTACTGGCGTGGCTTCATGGTGAACCTCAAAAATGGAAGACCTTTGTTGCAAATCGTGTGGTGGAAATCAAAGACAATACCAACAACATACAATGGCATCATGTCGTGTCACAAGAAAATCCTGCTGACATAGCATCCAGAGGAATGTTCCTATCAGATCTGAAAAGGGAGAAGATGTGGTGGACGGGGCCAAAATGGTTATCAGAAAAGGAAGTTCATTTGAGAAGATCAGAAAATACAGAGACAGATTTGGAGTTAAAAACTACCTGTTGTACTATTACAAGTAAAACCCAAGAAAATGAAGAAAAACCAATTTGGGAAAGATTTTCAAATCTGAATAGAATGAAGAGAGTACTTGCTTATTGCAGGAGATTAAACAATAAAAACGAAGAGAAGTATTTAACTACAAATGAAATGACCATAATTTTGCAAAGGTGCATACTATACTATCAGCAATTAATTTACGAAAGAGATATAGAATCCATCAAAAAAAATGGTAGAGTGAGAAAATCAAGTTCATTAATAAGCTTGACACCATTTTTAGATAAAAACAACTTGCTGAGAGTTGGAGGTCGTTTACAAAATGCTAATTTGCCGGTTACAACCAAACATCCAATAATAATACCAAGTAATCAACATATCACTACATTGTTGATTAACGAAGCACATAAACAAACATTACATGGTGGTATACAAGTCATGATGACATATTTAAGAAGTAATTATTGGATAATTCACTTAAAATCAGCTGTAAGAAAATTCATAAGAAGTTGCAAGGTTTGCCTTGTGAACAAAGGCAAGATAAACCATCAGTTAATGGGTGAATTGCCAGCTGTTAGGGTGAGTCCACAGCGGGCATTTCTAAACAGTGGACTTGACTATGCCGGGCCAGCATTATTGAGAACATCGAAAGGGCGAGGACATCATGCTACTAAAGGGTATATCTGCTTATTTGTGTGTATGGCTACACGAGCCATACACTTGGAAGCCGTAACAGACTTAACTTCTCAAGCATTCCTGGCTGCATTTCGGAGATTCGTCGCACGTCGAGGTCGATGTCTTCATCTATTCAGCGACAACGGTACTAATTTCGTTGGTGCTGCAAGGGAGCTCAAAGACCTTTTCAAGGCAGGTGAAAACAGCATTTCCAAAGAAATTTCCGAACACTTAGCAACCGATGGCACTACGTGGCATTTTATCCCGCCGCGAATGCCAAATTGTGGAGGTCTCTGGGAAGCCGGAGTTCAAGCTGCAAAAAGACATCTAACAAGAGTTAGCAAAGACACAAAACTGACCTATGAAGAGATGGCAACATTGCTAACGCAAATAGAAGCGTGTCTCAACTCGCGCCCATTGTGCCAGCTGGATAATACCGTTGAGACGATGTCACCACTCACACCTGGGCATTTTTTGATAGGCGAACCCTTGCTCAGTGTTCCTGATTATGAATACGAAAACTCAAAAATCAGTCTATTAACTAGATGGCAGTTAGTACAGCGAATGACACAAGACTTCTGGCGAAGGTGGCAGTCAGAATACTTAAACACTCTGCAACAACGGACCAAGTGGCAATCGGCTATACAGTCACCTACCGTGGGAGACATTGTGATCATCAAGGAGGAGGGTCTGCCTCCTACGAAATGGCTCCTGGGAAAAATTGTAACACTGCATCCTGGAAAAGACAATTTAGTGAGAGTGGTTACAGTGCAGTGTAAGGGTCAAAGTGAATTAAAAAGACCTTTATCTAAGTTAATATTCCTACCTAAAGACGCTTAAGTAATTGTTATTTAACTGAAACCAGTTTTGTTTATATACTTGCTTATCTTTATTTATACTACTTCCCTTCTGAATTTAAGTCTGCATAATATTACATAACATCATTGTTCACTACCTTAATAAAAGTATGTACTTAGGTTTAGATAAAACTAACTATGTATCTACATAAACTACTTAATTTCTAATGAGATAATTGTGTACACATATGAACTGACCCTTCGATGATTGAAGTTGCTAAACTGGATTACAATAGCAATGATGTGCATGCTATCACCTAAAACTATGTACCCTTACTTACATCTAATAATAACTAATTCTATTGTAAAACAGATAGGTTCCTACTTACATTACTGAGTATGCACAATACTTGGGAATTTACTATTAAAATGTGTAGTTAACAGACATGTAGGCACTTATTTATTATTTGAAACCTGTCATTTTTTTTACATTACAGTCCACTTTAAGAATGTGTTAGTTAGTTATTTTGTTGTTAATTAGAAGTTCTCACTTTGACACATTGTTAAGTTTAGAAACAATAATTTAATTATCAAGCCCAATTAATAGTTTTTGTAAAAGGACATAGGGTCCTTTTGGCGGGCGGTATGTTCGATCGTATTATGTACTTTAGTTGCCTCAATACAGAACTACGAGACAGTCGTGCCATTTTATTTAAAATTCGCATTAATACCACAAAACCTCACAATCAACCTTACGGAGTCAACAAATCTATTTATTAATCATCTATTTTCGTTGTTGCTAAATAGTTCCTATGATATAACCGGTCTAGATATTGTGGTACAATTAAATTAGCGGAGGCCCAAATTAGTCGGTGATTTATAGGCTTTAGAATACATGATGTCATCACATTATTCTATCTTGAGGGTGTCGTAAAAGCTGACAGAAGGAAATGACAAGGCCGGAAACCTAGCCTCAAGATAGGGACGACTTGATACGAAACCATATGCCAATTCTTCAAGCCATCGTGGCGTAGTGGGCTAATCACCCTCCTTGTATTGGAAGGAGGCCCGACTCAGCATTGGTCAGCGATGGTAATCCTAAAACTGCCTCGTTGGTCTAGTGGTCAGATGTGCCGCCTTTGGATCAACGGGTCCCGGGTTCGATTCCGGGGTCGGGCCAGTGTCTTTGTCTAAACCAGAGGCACTGGCTCGGAGTCTGGGTGTCATTTCTATCTGTAATATGTATGTATTTACAAAAAAAAATGTATATATGTAGTTTATCATCCATCTCGTTACCATAACACAAGCATTAAGTTGCTTAACTTGGGACGAGATGGCGTTGTGTGAAATGTCCAAGGATATATATATAAAATATAATAGTGACAGACACCTTTTTAAAGTAGAGCGACGTACATGGTATTTGACAGCCCTATTTAGACATTTAGTAATATAAACATTATATTTTTTGCACCGGTAATCGTTTTGTATGTTCCCCGAGATTTTCCTCACTCATTTTGCACGAATATTAAAATGTTTAGGTAATGTTTTAAATAAGATATACGGTGCCGCTTTGTGGTTGGACAGCGCAAGTATGAGATGTACCAGCTTGGTTTGTATAGCGTGGGATAAGCGCTAATGGTCACAGCACCTGTTCCGCACTCGTATCAACAAATACTACGAGTTTTCCGGAAAATTCTGAGAACCGCCTTACTCACCATCTATTGGAAACTTGTACTACTGAAATAGATACTAATACGTAGAAATAAGGTTATATCATAAAGGAGAATGATTAGGACTTCCAAAAGATTGGAATAATGATTGCCAAAGTCTCTCCCTCCCTTTGCGAGGGAGAGACTATAAAAAATAGACTAGACTGTAAAAAAATCACATGACTGAGAAGGATGTGTCTGTCTTATCCGGTCAGTAAATGTATTATAAATCCGTAACTTCGCGGACAATTCTATCATTCGATCTAATTCGTTTTTTCTACGTAACAAATGAAACTAAAAACCTGAAAAGAGATCTTAATAAGCAACATGGATCTGCTGCTTGTCAAAGCTCCTAAAATGTTTAACCAATCAAATGTTTACTTACGTCAATGAAAACCTTGCCTTGATTTATTCGCAATACTGTTACCTAACGAGCCACAATCGCTTCGCACAAATAATGAGAGCACTAACGAGAGAATTGTAAACAAGCAAACGAAACGAGATGCCGTGTAATTATAACAATCTCGAAAACTCCGCTAACGATTCCGGAATAATTATGAAAAGGGTAAGTTGCCGCTGAGATCCTTTTTTGATCCCTTTTTTATTCATACGACTACTAATATTCAGTCCATAAATGAGCCACTGCTGTGTCGGGCCTCCTCCCATCACCAGGCGGGTAATTAGCCTACTGTGCCACGCTGGCCAGACGGGTTGGCACTGGCCAGCGTTCTGCATCAGATCCCACAATGCCGCAACAGGACGCGAGTTGGAGCACCCCGGGCAGGTTTAGTGGGTAGGCCCCCACTATGGGGGAGAGTCCCACACTCCCCTTGCTGGCCATCCCCGTGGCCGGCGAGGAAGTCCATAAAGGATTTTACACCGGGCGAACAAAAAAAAAAGGGTTTCGTTTCAAGTTTTCCTTCCCTTGCGGCTAAGTTATCGGCCTTGTCATTTCCTTTTGTCTGCTCTTACGACACCCTCAGGATGGAATGCGGTGGTGATATCATTAAGAAATAAGCTAGAGAAGATTTTACAGGAACTGGAAAGGAAAGGAGATGTCTTAATTTCATTACTTTTTTGCTGGCTACGGTCCAGTCCAGGTCAAAGCAATCAGTATAAATTACTTTGGATTTAGATGACGAGGCGCGAAAAGGGATCAAACAAAATATTCAAGTACTCAAAATGGTGTAAAATGGTGCTTTGCCAATGAATAACACACGTGGTCTCTGATTCAGAACAGTATAACCTTTCTTTCTGATCACGATTAGTTTTATACTTATATGTATTTACCTCAAGATTATGTCTTTATGGTTTTTCTGTTATAAATGTACTTGTATCACTTCACTATCACTACATCACTACATAATTATAAAACAAAGTCGGTGTCGTCTGTCCGTCCCTATGTATGCATAAATCTTTAAAACTACGCAACGGATTTAGAAGCGGTTTTTTGTTATAGATAGAGTGATTCAAGAGGAAGGTTTATATGTATAATACATGCATAAATTTAGATGTTCATCATTGCAGCCGTGTGAAGCCGGGGCGGGTCGCTAGTTAATTATAAACCAAACATCCGCGTGGACGGTTTTAAATTACATATTGTCACCACTCCACTCCATCCTGAGCGTGTCGTAAGAGCCCACAAAAGGAAATAACAAGGTCGAAGCCCTAGCCGCAAGAGAAGAAAATCTTCAAACGAAACCCTGTGCCAACCCGTCGAGTCAGCGTGGCACAGTAGGCTAATTACCCTCCTTGGAGATACAGTCAGGGCCCACGGGGCAGCAAGCGCGAGACGGTACACCCTGGGGACGTTTAGTGGGTATGACTCCGTCTCCTGACAGAGGCGGAGGGGACTCCCACACACCCCCTGTTGGCCATCTCCAGGCTGTCAGGGATAGTCCATAAAGAATTTTACCCCGGGAAAAAAAAAAAAAAAAAGCTTATTACCCTCCATATGTAATGGGAGGAGGTCTGACTCAGCAATGTCTCATCTATAGGGTGAGTAGTAGTAATAGTATTTAAAGCGGTGGTGCCAAAGCTTAGATATTACCGGAAAAGACTTGGTTTGCATTGAACTTATCTGGGTAAATTCCTTTTTGCAAATATATTTCGTTGCTTATTTTTTTAACATGATATAACTATTTACAGATTGTTGCGTTCAAGGAATGAATAGATGATCAATTCAAATATAAAAGCTGAAAATTCTGAATTATATTACACTTATTATGCTGAAGTATGTCTCTTTACTTCTTTCTTTAATTTATTTATTATTGGTTGGATAGATTAATTAATTTTAATTAGTAATATAAAGAAGAAGACGAAAACGCTTCGCAAAAAGTGCTTTACAAAGCATGTAACAATGTTTTCATTACCCGATCAGTGTTAGAAAAATAAACAAACTTGAGTTATAGATTCTATTTCCACCCACCTCGTTCTATTCCTATTGTAAGGAATGGATGCATGCAAAAGCATTACGAATTCACCGATGTGTGCAGGCTGAATCACGCTAATTATAAATAGCAGTAAATTAAATTCTATACTAAAAATAACAAGGTTTATATTAGCGTGTGAATATTTGCATCTGAAGGCAAGAACGGAGTCCACTTTGTGGACCTACCTGTGATTATGATGAATCCTATGCATTATAGAAGTGGGCGTTATTTAGCCAACGCGTTGGCTCTTAATTTAAACTATCGTTGGGAACATTTTGGTCAACCATCGAATTCCCAACGCACATTTCTAACAAATAAGATTTATTCTGCAAAGAAATATCCGTACCACATACATATTAATTCTGTATATCTTTGCTGTGTGTGTTTGCATGAGTGAGAAGACTCAATCGTAGCGAGCAAATGTTTTTTGTTAGGCTCAACTTTGCCATTCTTTGCAACTCTTTGCGATAAAAGAACGGCGATAACTTCCAAAACAACAACAAAAACAATTCGTGGCATTCTAAGTACAATTTAAAGACGTCCGTTTTGTATAAACAGTAATGGGTAGTAATGGAGTACATACTACATGCATCTAACATTATCGATTTAAATCGTTGGCAAGTTTACTGTTTAATGCCAACGTTGGGAACGCGCTCAAGGCGTTACGCCGTGTTGGATAAAAATCATAATAAAACCTTTGTTTATTCAAGTTGGCTCACCTGAGCTCTTTTGACACGTCAATAAACATTGACTATTATTACCACCAGTTCGGAAGGCTGTTCTACAGGGAAGAGCCGGCATGAAACCCTGTAATTGCTTTTTAAAATTCGTATACAAAGACTGATAAGACATATTTGTGAGAGCAATCCCGCGCAATACGTCAACGTTTCCGAGTGAAAATAATAGAAACACGTCAATGTATTTATTCTGTTTCACTTTACTGCCAGAAAGCCTATAATTGTGATGGACATAAGGCTCTTACGTACGCAAGCACTCAAGTTTATGAAAAAGTAATAAACGAACTCACAAGAACTCTCTTGGAATTCAAGAAGGCATAAAGATTTTCCCTTTTCTTAGAGAATAAGTATGAATGAGAAGTTCGGTAAAAATATTCGCATATTTTATACCCTCATTATTTCATACATTGTACGAAAATGTGCTTACTGTGTATGACATAGAGTTGGATTTTATTTGAGATGTAAATGTTCTTAAATTCGGCGCTTATTGAACGACTTGTGAATGGCCCACTTATGATTTTGATGGAGAGCTGATTTCGATACGTTTTCTTTGAAGTATCCTCACAAGCTTATTAGGATATGAAATATTTGAAAATATCTTATAATAATTGGCTTTCATATTAAGAAGTATCGGAAATATCGAAATACGGAAATAACTTTGACGAAATGGAATTCCTGTGTGTGAAACAGTCCAATGTCGTTCCGCATTTGCCAGTCGACAGCTTGCAGTTTTAAGCTCCAGACTATACAACAAAATACATAAAACGCTTTCAATCTACTGCCTAACAAAACACAAAGTTAAAATCAAACTCTCCCACTGGTTGCAGAAGTTAACTTATATAGAAACTGAAAATCTTATTACTACTATATCGTGATTCCTCAGAAGATTTCTCAAATATGTTATATAAAAAATGATTTGACTAATTTGGACAAAATGACTTGCACGTCAATCCAAAATAGTTGTCAGCCACTTTTCTGGAAGAACCTTGTTTCCTAAAACACAGGCCCCTGGCCTAGTTAGCAGTTTATACTACATTTTGACACATCTGTACAACTTGTCAACATTTCAGTGTACTGTTAGTCTACGTATATTTTGTACAAATAAAGCTTTTATTTATTTATTTAATGGATCAACGAATGTTTATTTAGCATTCTCTTTTTTAATCACGGTACCCCTGCAGTAGGTTTAACATGTATCGCGGGGGCAGTTTACGAACATTTTATTCACAAACACAAATGACACCCAGACTTAGAGCAAGTGCCGCTGGTTTAGACAAAGACACTTGCCCGAACCCGGAGTCGAACCCGGGATCCGTTGATCCAAAGGCGGCACACCCAATTCTATTATAAGTAGTACTTGTACTATAAAGCCTATTGCATCCCAAGGTTGTCTTATGAACTTAAGTAACTGGAAAGGCTGAAAAACGATCCGCGTAACAAGGAAGATTTGAAACTCGGTTCCAACCAGGCTGGCCAGCGTCTTTCTCGCAAAATTTCTATGTAATTGGAGGAGCCTGACTCAGCTTTGGGTAGCAGCTAGACGGAGACGATAATGATGATAATTAAAAGCCCTTTTAAATGCTTAGTCACCATCCTTATTTGGTTTTCAATGATTTCAGCAATTATGCTTCAGACATATTAACATCTCGTTTAAGATTCATTACTCGTGTCAACCTTAATTTAGTCAATTGGATGGGTAATCCGAAGAGACACCTTCCATTGCCAAATAGCTATGGTGTGTGGCCTATTAAACGCTGTTATTGTTTTGTTCATACATTATTCCTGTTTAGATGATGGCGTCAACCGTGGCGCCTCTCGAGTACCTCGAGGCGCGAGTGGGGTTTGGTTCAAAATATAGACGAGAGCGATAACATTAGTACATCGGCCATATTCGGTGACAAATTTAAAATACATAGTGTCACCACCCCTTTCCACCCTGAGAGTGTTATATGAGCCGACAAAAGGACAAAAACTTAGACGCACGACGCCTCCCTGTGACGGGAGGAGGCCGACTCAGCAGTGGGATATTTATGGGCCGAGTAGAGTAGACTGAATATTAGACTACACTGACATCTCATTTTTTTTTCCTAAAAAGGGGTGTTGCGCGTGGGCGGCGGGTGTTTGCGGGGAGGGGGTTGCAGGGTGGGGGGTTAATTATTTGGCAAAACAACGTTTGCGGGATCAGCTAGTACATATATAGTTTAGTATATCTAACAATAACTTGTAGTGCCAAATTTGGAATAGTTCGTGTTACAAACATTTATCAAACTGGATAGACAAAAAGTTAAATAATATGATCTACATTATTCGAGTCGTTTACGTTACGATTCCGATTAGTGTGCTTTGCAGTATGGAGTTTCATACAAATAATACAACGCCTCGAGTTGATACGGTGCCGATCCCTTTTCGAGTCGATATGTGTGCTATGTCCTTAAAGGTGTAGGTATGAAAAATACCAGCAATGTGTATTAAATATTGTCCCCTTCGACAGCAAGAAGTTTAAATTGCGTTCATGTGATAAGTAAGTGCAAAATTTTGTTTTATATGCATTTAGTTAAAAGATGTAGTGTTGACACTATTATATTGGCTCACGTGATTTTCTGTTAAATTTATTTCATACAGATATAAGAGATAGTTCATACATCAAATAAATTCCTCAAAAAAAATGTTGCTACTCCGCTAAAAGCCTATAACTTGGGTCATTCAAAATTCTCCACATTACGTCGCCTCCGCGATCTCAATGAACGTGCCCTACTAATATAGTAGCAATTTGCAACCAGGCCCTCGTTAACAATCTATTGATGATGAATGACCTTATTTTTAGACAGGATTATATCAATAATTTTAAGGAGAAGGCCCGTCTCAATATCTTAATTAAAGGCTCTGATGACGACACCAACCCATTTTAACGAGGGTGTTGCCTAGCAACCAATGGAACAGCTTTACAGATGCGAAGTTAGCTGATTAAGACCGAACTTTATTTCCATATCCATGATTGATTCTATGCGTTCTTATTTTAAAATATATATGTATACATGTATACATGCAATGGACGTGGATGGCTATATCGGAAACTATTAGGGATAGCAAATATACTCTTAGACATTTTCTCCAAGAAATTGTAGCAGATAAAGAAGACTCAATGGAACCATGTGGTTTTGATGTAAACAGAGGCTGTATATAGGTAATTAAAAAAATTGCTTATTCGTAGACTACGGGCTACTATTGACTTTAATTTACTTGTAACGCATATGAATATAAAAATCTAAAAAGTTATAAGAAACGATAGACGTCTAGTAATATTTTATCTATGATTACGAATAAGAAACTCCTGATATAATAAGAAAAGAAAAACAACAACATATCCCACGTTCTTGAAATATCACCAAGTATCAATTTTAATAAAAAGAAGGACAAAATCTATTCATCCAGTCTAGAACTGTGATGTCATTAAATCGCACAGAAAGCGCCAGATAGACTTTTCAACCTTAAAACACACCTGTTTTGGCGGTGCTTAAAATTACACTGTATATTTGTGATATAATAATTATGTATAGCGCTGTAAGATGAGGTTATTTCTTCAAGGTGGTACAGTGACATTTTGCTAACCATCCATATGCATAGTAAATTGTTAATAAATTAGCACATAAGAGCAGTTTCATGTGTTTTATATGTATATGCGATAGTAAAATATAATTCCAAGTTGGTATTTGGATCAAAAATTTAATTACACGGGATAGACTGTTACGGTCTTAGCTATGTTATGTTCAAAGTTATATCATTATTTTTATCTCAGTCCATAAGTTACTCTTTTCTGAGTTATATTTACCGCACCATCAAGATGAAATGTGCCATTATATACTTATATCATGCATTTATCAATATTAAAAGTGCACATATTCAATCCGAAAATATGTGCACTTTTGTTAATATAATCTAGATTTAAGTAAAACATATAATATAGGAAGTAAATGTCGATAAAATACGGCATAGCAAGTAGCAGATTAAAGTAACCACGCTAATATTTTTACGTAAACGATTCCATCTTGGGGATTTCGTAAGAGCCGACAAAAGGAAAAGACAAAGCGGAAAACATGGCCGCAAGAGAAGGAAAACTGGAAACCAAACACTTTGCCAGCGTGGCACTGTAGGCTAATTACCCCCCAGGTAATGGGAGTAGGCCCGACTCAACAGTGGGTCATTTATGGGCTGAGAAGTATATGCAAACAAACATACAATATTAACGTTTTTTGTCAATATGTGAGATCTGTTACAACCAAAACGATATATAAATATGTATGTATTAAATCGTATTAAAATATTAGCCCAAAACTGTCCACAATAACAATGTTTAAGAATCGAAATTAGCATCGCATTACAATAACGTTATAGTTTCGGCTTCATTTGCGATAGCCCTTATGACTATGTAATAAAGTCCTTATTTAAATTACATTATGTGTACACGTGGGCTCGCCGCGAGGACTTTACTAGTGACTTGACATTAGTCGAATTCGGGGTCAGCTGTGCGGTAAGCTTTTGTTTATAGGAACATAGCGGATTCTGTCAGATCTCTTTGTGACAAAACAGGTAATAATATGAGATGTGATTGTATGCTAATCTTATGATGTCCTTTTTTTTTTGTTATCGCTGGGGAAATGCTTTATGCATATCACCGCTCCCCCGGGGGAGAGATCGGTGGTTATGTGGGACTCCGACAAGGGTCGTCTACCCAAGAGTCGTCTACCCACTAAAACCCCAGCGGTATACCCTAACACGACGCGCTTGGGGCGCCACAAGTTCGCGTAAACGCAATCCTATGATGATTATGATGTCTGACTTAACCCGGCCATAGTTTGAGTGGCCTACTATTACTACTCAGCTCATAAATGACTCACTGCTGAGTCAGGCCTCCACCCCTCACAGGGAGGGAAAATAGCCTACTGTGCCACGCTGACCAGACTGGGTGGCTGGGTTATCGGCCTTCTCATTTCCTTTTGTCGGCTCTTACGACAGCCGCTGAATAGAATGGAGCCTAGTCTGATGTATTTCGTAATGTGAATCCACTCTCCGCTCCTCTATGGAAATATTTTATATGCATTTCATAATCTATAGTAGATAGCCTATGGACTACAGATTCGCAAAAAATAACAAGAATTTGTATGGCGTTTAATCTCGTTATATGCGAATGTTCTACGACAGTTTTGAAGACAAGACCAGTTTTACAGAAAATAGCATACATGGAACGTTAGTCCTCCGCCGTTTGGCAGGCCTTCCACACGGCGGCGGCGGTGGACCGACGACCTGGTGAATGTCACCGGTATCCAATAGTTGCCGGTCGGATCTTATATATTTATATATAACTATCACTACATAGTATAAAACAAAGTCGCTGTCGTCTGTCCATCCCTATGTATGCATAAATCTTCAAAACTAAGCAACGGATTTTGAAGCGTCTTTTTTAATAGATAGAGTGTTTCAAGAGGAAGGTTTTTAAGTATAAAACATGCTTAATCGCACCCGTGTGAAGCCGGGGCGGGTCGCTAGTTATCTTGTAACATAAAAAAAACTTGATCGGCCTTTGTGGAACTCCTTGACGGAGGATTATGTCGAACAGTGGTCTTCTTTTGGCTGATATGATAATGACTATGATGATGGCCATCGAAATTTTGTAGTGCATCGAAACTTATTAGAAGTCTCCATATAAAACACCCAGACTCTCCATCATTAGTCTCCTATGACAAAAGAGTGAATAATAAATACTCTGTGTGATATGATAATAATACATACGCGTGCCATATAATACAATAATGATCCGTCAAACGGCGTGCCCGTCAAACGTATGAGTTTATGAATATTTATGAACAGAATAAAATGCTGGCGCAATATTTTTGGCTGTTGATTGGAGAAAATTGACGTTGACGCAACAATCACTTTGTCCGATCAACATTTGATTGGACATGGAAAGAATTTTAAATGTAACCTGACCATAATAGTCCGGGGTCCCCCGTACATTGATTTCACTTGATTACTATCAAGCTAATTTTTCGTGAGTATCTTCATTTTCATGAGACGCCCAACATTTTCTTGTCGACAACTCATGATTGTGGTAGCTAACAGAGATAGCAAGGGTGAAATATGTTGATTTTATGATTCTAAAAAAATTATTACTAACCGGGTGCTTTTTGGTATATCTGATGATCATTATCTAAATTATTCGAAAATGTATTTGTCCTACAAAATGTATGGTTTGATCAAAGAGTCCTCCACTTCCAATATGTATCCATAACGAGGTCATCAAAAATGATTACTAACCAGCTGGTTTCTTTTTATTTACTTAATAAATATGTATATTATTTAACCGTCATATTGTCCTACAAGTTGCGTGGTACGTTATCCCGGTCCTACACTCAAAAGTTGTTCTACAGATCATAGAAAAAAAATTATTACTATCAAGCTGAATCTTTGTGAATAGCTTTGTTTTGATGAGACGCCCAACTTTTTCCTGTCGATATCTCTTGATTGTGGTAGCTAACAGAGGTAGCAAAGGTTAAATCTGTTGATTTAATGATTCTAAAAAAGTTATTACTAACCGGGTGATTTTTGGTATATCTGATGAGAATTATCTAAATTATTCGAAAATGTATTTGTCCTACAAAATGTATGGTTTGATCAAAGAGTCCTCCACTTCCAATATGTATCGATAACGAGGTCATCAAAAATTATTACTAACCAGCTGGTTTTGTTTTATTTACTTAGTAAATATTTATATTATTTAACCGTCATATTTTTCTACAAGTTGCGTGGTACGTTATCCCGGTCCTACACTCAGAAATTGGTAATACCACAAGACCCATTTTGTCATCACTAACTGTAGGACACCAATTTTACATGATAGGTTAGTATGCTCTGCCCCAATGATACAATGTCCTACAAAAAAACAGGTATGTATCATGAGTCCGACAGAAATTGTCATTTTTCGTTTTCCTACTTATAACTTATGATACAGTGAAAACATCTTTTTTATTAACTTAAATATTTTTTTTTTCACTAAAGTAGTACAAAAAAATAATTATTTACTTAAAAATAAATGTATATTCATCAGATTCATCTGATAAATTTTCAGTATCATCACTGTCATTTTCATCTATTTCATTTTCCTCGTCTTCTGACTCTGTAATAACGTATAAAATTAAGTATTTTTAACATAAAATGAATCCACTTCGTTTTATAGTGTACGAAACTTTTTATATATGTAGTACATAAACGGATCCCGCTATAAAACGACCACCGATATGTTTAATGGATGAAAATTATTTTATTAGAAATTTAGGACTTTTTCAGGCAATCCATTTTTTAATATTATTTTTAACATACTAAATTTCTAATAAAATAATTTTCATCCATTAAACATAACGGTGAATGTCGTTGTATAGCGGAATCCGTATAATGTACTATATAAAAAGTTTTGCACACTATAAAACGAAGTGGATTCATTTTATGTTAAATAATACTTAATTTTTTACGTCATTACAGAGACAGAAGACGAGGAAAATGAAATAGATGAAAATGACAGTGATGATACTGAAAATTTATCAGATGAATCTGATGAATATTATTTATTTTTATATGTAAATAATTGTTTTTTTGTATTACTTAAGAAAAATAATTTATTTATAAAAAAAAGACGTTTTCACTGTATCATCACTACATAGTATAAAACAAAGCCGCTGTCGTCTGTCCGTCCCTATGTATGCTTAAAACTTGAAAACTACGCAACGGATTTTGAAGCGGTTTTCTTTAATAGATAGAGTGATTCAAGATGAAGGTTTATATGTATAATACATGCACCCGTGCGAAGCCGGTTCGGGTCGCTAGTAAGTTATAAGTAGGAAAACGAAAAAATTACAATTTTTGTCGGACTCGTGTTACCTACCTGTTTTCTTGTAGGACATTGTATCATTTGGGCAGAGAATACACTAACCAATCATGTAAAATTATTGTCCTACAGTTAGTGATGACAAAATGGGTCTTGTGGTTTTAACAACTTTTGAGCGTAGGACCGGGATAACGTACCACCCAACTTGTAGGACAATATGACGGTTAAATATTTACTAAGTAAATAAAAAAAAACCAGCTGGTTAGTAATCATTTTTTATGACCTCGTTATCCATACATATTGGAGGTGGAGGACTCTTTGATCAAACCATACATTTTGTAGGACAAATACATTTTCGAATAATTTAGATAATTATCATCAGATATACCAAAAAGCACCCGGTTAGTAATAAATTTTTTTGAATCATAAAATCAACATATTTCCCCCTTGCTACCTCTGTTAGCTACCACAATCAAGAGTTGTCGACAAGAAAATGTTGGGCGTCTCATGAAAATGAAGCTACTCACGAAAAATTAGCTTGATAGTAATCAAGTGAAAACAATGTACCGGGGATCCCGGACTATAATGCATAAGCAGTATCAAAAAATCTCGCATTAATTTAAACGTAAAAATTACATGTTATGATTAGCTCATTATTGTAACTGTTGTATTCCTTTACAGTGCCTTAAATCTCTTATTGTATTTTTATGATGAGTGATTTGTGGTATTACCGCCGTACGAGACAACAACGTATCTATAATCTTGCAGCAAAAAATGAATGAAAAAACGTAATGAAACCTATAAATGTAGCTGGCGATACTCAGTAGTATTTTAGCCCTTCATCCACTTTGTAAGAGACTAATCTTAGTGGGTAATTTTTGGTTGAGGGAGATAGGGATTCCCAGAATTTACTGATATATAATTAAGTGATTTATATCTGTAATTGCGTACTAATAAGGGTGCTTTAAGGCAATAGGGCGCCATGCTCAGTACGACTAAAACACGGCTGCAGCTCTACATCAGACCTTCAAGAAACGCCTTAATTGATAGCGCCCTATGCATGGAGTCGCGTCATGCATCACCCTCGGGATAGAAGAAGTTTGTGACATTGTATTGAAAATCCGTTAGTACACGGCCCGAAAAACAATGTACAAAAGAAACAATGTTCATTCTCTTAATATCTCAATCATTTCTTGTGCCTTGTTTTTCTAAAAGCCACTTTAGAGTTCAAACATCCATATTTACACGAATCACAAAGCAATAGCTTAGATAAATATAACTATACGAGGAGGTGTGGCGCGAAATGTGGCATGTTGTTACTTCTCAACCCATATCCCCTGCTGCGTCAGCCCTCCTCTACATGGATGGCAATTAGCCTACTGTGTCACGCTGGCCAGATGGGTTGACATACGACAAAAAGAAATGATTAGGCGGCAGACTTTGGCCTTTGGCCTTTGGCAAGGGAAGGAAAACTTCGATATGAAACTCTTTATACACTGAAAGTTATATTATGAATGCGAAATATCTCTATCTCTTACGCTTAGAACTTAGATACTTAACGAGTTTGGGTTGAGCGGTTTAGATTATTTGTTTTATAAAGTTAAGATGAACTGGTGAAATATAGTTTAATACAGGTTTTAATTATCATGCAGACATGTTATCTTTGTACATTTTCCATTCCCCACTTAATGCTTTAATGTATTTATTCGGGACCGTGTTATTGCTAAAGGTCCTGCTATGTTCGCCAACTCCAGACGGGATGTGGGCGTCTGTAGCCCTCTGGCAATTTCTAATAAAATCGATCGCCTAAAGTCAGGTGGTATCCCACGCTATCCTAGCTGAAATATAGATTTGTTCTCACGGCTGCATCGAGTCCCTACTTCCGGGGTTAGGTGTTAAGCTGTTAAAACATTTTTAAAGAGCTTTCTTTACCCATGTAGGTACTGCAGGGGTTCTTTACATACATATAATTCCAGATTAAGCACCTAGACACATGGCTGACCCCGGAATCGAACCAGGGACTCTCCATTGTCACCTTATAAGTCCTATAATCTTAAAAAAAACTCTAAAGAATATATTCATACAACATAGTGCCATCTATAACATCGATGAAAAAACCAACTAAAGAAGCAATGTCTCGATTGATCGATTCGGACATGTGATCGTCATTGACAATGTAATCGAATCGCAAAGAGATCAAGATCACGGTCAAATCGATCGCCGATATAGTGATTGCATGCATACCTTCTAGTGGTATAACTAATAAGATATAAGCGGTTCTTCTTCTTCTTTGTCACAGCCGATAAAAGACCCACTTCTGTCTCTGGGCTCTTATAATTACAGGGAGGGAGATAAACCCACTGTGTCACGGTTGCGAGACGGGTTTCATATTAAATCTTCCTTAATTTGCGGCTAGGATTTCAGCTTTGTCATTTCCTCTATCGGCTAGATACGATCCCCCTTTTTTGCGTCCTAGATCCTCATGGATACTCGGTCGTTGGGGACAGGCCAGATTATTTGGGGCGCGTAGAGATGGTAAATTGTGCCCTGACCTATCCCTTAAACCCAACGGCGATCTTCGACTGCCCGAACCAGGGCCACGGGATTCACTCCTAATGACGGGAGCATGCTCCGCGACCCTGAGGATATACGGAATGGAATAGAGTGTTGACACAATATTTAAATAATCCTTCATCATATTGACATTTTTTAATTCCAAAAACTTTTTTTAAATAAATTATATTTCTGTGTTACCCGCTCTCCTCTTATGCGTGAATCTATTTTTTGGGACTTGGCAACGATTTTTTGTGCGTCTACACACGCATGTTCAATTTCATTTCAATTGGAACCATTAAGTATTAGTAAGCAATTGTAATGTTTTCTCCATGTCGTGCTCCAATCGTACACCATTCGTTTCATTCACTCATTTAAGAATGACGTTGATTAAGGCATTCCATTAGTTTGAATAAATTATTTTTTTACGATGGAAATCCTCATGGATCCGCTAAACGCCAGCCGGGTTATGTGGGACTCCGATGCGTGGAAAGATGGTGTCCCTCGACTGCCCGAGAAAGGGCCACGGCCTTCACTCCCCATAATGGTCTTTTGATTGTAAAACAAAACACCTATAATTATGACAACGACGAATTATTAAAATGTTAATTTACATGCGACTGGGCGCAACGCTTTCTTGACTAATTTACCAGCAAAAGTTAAGGAGATACCTAAAACAACTATCTTAAATGTTAAACACGTATTATCAATAACATATATATTTTTACAGATAAAATAATTTATCATGATCGTTTTAGCATTTTAGTCCGGTAATTATCAGAATTTAGACAAATATCTTGAGCCAAAATCTATGCAATGGACTATTGCGCAGGATTAGTTTGGCTCCGGTTGGCGGAGAACAAAGTCGTGAACCAGGCAATTGGTTGATCATACGCGCGAACTTACTCCCACCAGGGTTCTTTTGTTTCAAGATGTTTATAAGCTACTATATTTTTGTACACTTGCATCTTATGTTAGGATGGCATGGGTTGGTAACGGTCATAGTATATTTTCTCTACTAACATATACTCGGAGTATCCCTGCGAGATCGAATCAGAAATGAGGAGATTCGCAGGCAAACCAGGGTCACCGACATAGCCCACAAGATTGCCAAACTTAAGTGGCAGTGGGCAGGGCACAAATCGCGCAGGACCGATGCCCGATGGGGCAGAAAAGTCCTCGAGTGGCGACCGCGTTCTGGAAAGCGCAGTGCTGGTAGGCCTGCCACACGGTGGACCGATGACCTGGTTAAGATCGCCGGAAAACGATGGGGCGGCCCAGGACCGGCCTTTGTGGAAATCTTTGGGGGAGGCCTATGTCCAGCAGTGGACGTCTTTTGGCTGAAATGATGATGATGATGATATACTAAGACATTCTTAAAGGTGGATTTGAACTTGGTATCAAGTTATTGTAAAGCACTGAATATTAGTTGTGATGTTTAAATATTAATAATACCTTGAATTGACTTGATTATCGGGATAGTTACTTATACTAAATTATTCAATGTCAGAAGATACATCTTGACGACTGGTCAAACGAGCTACCTTTATATTAATTACGGCTAAAATGGTGTCTTACGACAAATTGCCGTCAGGAAAGCTTTTACATAACAAATCACTATTTCACTGATTTTAATTAGGCTTAATGAGGCTTATTCGTGAACTTCATGTTTGTAAACTGCCCGTACCGCGATACCGTTTGTACAAAGTGTAGCACTTCCGTTAAAAAAAATTACATTCTCAAAAACAATAAGGCATTAACGATGACAGCGCTTCACGGATTTAGATAGTGCTCTCCTTTTCAAAATAAACTGTAAGGATTCCTATTAGTGCAAATCGCAGCAAAAAACATAGTGGCACTTCACATGGCCATTCGAGTTCGCTATTCGTATGAGGTATTTTTCCGTGTGGTGATTGATTTAGAATACCACCCAATTTCATCATAAGAGTGTCGTAAGAGGCGACTAAAGGAGCATAAGGGGTAGACCGCCTTGCCGCAAGAGAAAGAAAACTTGATGCAAACCCTGTGGCAACCAGTGGCACTGTAGGCTAAATTCCCTCCATGAATTTGGAAGTGGACTGACTCAGTAGTGGTTCATTTGTGGGATGAAATGATGCCGATGCATTTCTCTTTATTAAAAAAATACCGAGAGAAGGATAACTTTATATATTTTTTTTTTTTTTTTTTTTTTTTTTTTTTTTTTTTTTTTTTTTTTTTTGAATAATAATAATAATTTATTTTTATAATAATAATAAAAATAACATCTTATAATTTAGCGAAGACTGGAGCCTAAACTAGGGTACCCTGTATCTTAGGTCACCAGGTCTTCGCTATAACATATATAAGTAGCACATTACATTATAATAAAAAAAAAAATATTACTAGAGATTAAAATAAATTGGTTTATGTATGTGTGTGCGTGGGTGTTTTTGTGACAGAGAGTGAGAGTCAATGACATGTAAATGAAGAGAATGAGTATGAAATGAATGTGGTATGAATTTACGTGTTTAGGTTCATGAATTTACTAGTAAAAGGTTTTCCGTCTGATTATAATCATTATTTAAAAGCCAGCTTGATATAGATTTCTTACAGTCAAACAAGTTGAGATGGTAAATGTTATTAATAGAGTTACACTTGTTATACAAATGCGGCCCTAAAAAATCATAAAAACTTTGGGCAAACGTTGTTCTGCATCGTATTCCTTGACAGACGATGTCATGACGCCTTTTATTTGTTGAAAGATTAGGGTCGAGTGGAAGTGTTGAATGTTTCTTAATTATTGTATGCAAGATAAATAATTGACGTACAGTTAAAACCTTGCATTCTTGGTACAATTCAGTAGTTGGGAAGAAAAAAGATTTAAAAAAAGAAACTTTTAGAACGGCACGCTGGGCAATCTCTAACACTTTCAGGGTACTTTTTGGGATACCACCCCAGGAAGTAATACAATAAGTCAAGATTGATTGGCAGAGGGCAAAATATACTGTTTTTATTAAGTTACGGTCCCCAATATGTCGAAGACTTTTAAAAATGTAAATTAATTTGCGTATCCGTCCTGACAAAGCTTGAGTGTGGGTTTTAAAATTTAAGTTTTCGTCTATAATAATACCTAAATATTTAATTGAAGACACATTTTCAAGCTTAGAGCAGCAGTGAGAAGAAGATTGAGCATCACACGAGTGAGCAATTAAATTAAAGTGAACATCAGAAACTGAACAGTTACGTATTCCAAATATCATAGATTTTGTTTTATCAGCATTAATCGTCAAGAGGTTGATTTTTAACCACTTCATGATTAAATTAAGACCATTTTGTGAGTAATTAAAGACACCAGGCCATGAATCAGCTTGAAACAATAGAGCCGTGTCGTCTGCATAAGAAACTATTTTCCCATTAGTTAATGGTATACAACATAGCTCGTTAATAAAAATTAAAAATAGAGTAGGTCCTAAAATACTACCTTGCGGTACACCGAAAGATATGGGTAGTAAATCACTGAGATGATCCTCAATTTTGACTCGTTGAGAACGATTACTAAGGTAGCTCCTAAATAGGTCTAGTTGAGTCCCTCTCACACCCAGATGCTCCATTTTATTTAGTAGTAGGGGAATCGAAACAGTATCGAAAGCTTTAGCAAGATCAAGAAAAATACATACACATTTTCGATTTTTATCCAAATTATTAATAATAAATTCTGTAAGATCATGGACAGCAAGATTTGTTGATTTACCTGAACGAAACCCGAATTGATGGGGGGACAAGAGATTGTTAGTTTCAAGATAATGGACGAGTCTCGTATTCATGATGCGTTCCAAGATTTTAGACAGAGCAGGAAGAATAGAAATAGGTCTATAAATAGAGACACAGGCACGGTCCCCATTTTTGAATATAGGCTTCACAGTAGCTATCTTAAAAACATCAGGGAAGACACCGTTAGATAAGCAGAGATTGAAAATATGTGTGAGAGGTGGGACCAAGATGTTCTTGTAAAGCTTAATGAAGTTACAAGATATTCCATCCCAACCCACCGCACAATTGTTTTTTAGACCACGTATAAGCAATTCAATTTCTTCCTGATCAGTACCAAGCAAAACAAAAGAAGATCGATTACAATAGCCGGGACCGCTAACATTAGTATTCGTACGTAATTGATTTTTTTCAGCTAGTGATTTACCTATGTTAGAGAAATATTCATTGACGCAGTTTACTGAAACGGTAGGAGAAGAATAAGACGATAATAAATCTTTATATGAATCACAAGGCTTGCATGTGTTAGTGAAATCTTTTATTACTTCCCAAATCCTTTTTTTATTAAGACCTGCATCTTGTAATTGTTTTTGGTGATACTCACGCTTAACTTTTTTTAGGATATTATTGCAGAAATTTCTATACCGACGATAAGTAACCAGTAGTATGCTGTCACTAGGGTTTGATTTAATTTTTTTGTGCATATTGTCTCGATTACGCATACAACGCAGCAATCCAACTGTAATCCATGGTTTGATTGTTCTAGAGCGACGCGGGAGCCGAATTATTTTGGTATTGTCAACAAGGGCTTGACTAAGTAGTGAAACAAATAAAGAAGCAGCATTATTGGGATCCCGACTTTTAAAGACTGGAGTAAAGTCGACAGAGTTAATAGCCTCAGTGAGTTGTGGATAGTCTACTTTTTTTATCAACGAGGGATTATTTTTCGGTTGTTTTATATCCAGACATAACAGAATGGCGTCATGATCTGTAATTGAAGAATGAATTATAAATGTATGTGTGAGTTTTCGAGTTTTTAATAAACAGTGGTCTAAGCATGCAAGTTCTCTAGTGGGGATGGTATGTGAAGGTAACATACCATGCATTGCTAAAAGGTTAAGGTAGTCATTATAGTATCTATCAGTTGAATTTGGAGATATATTTATGTTTATATCACCTAATAAAATAACATTTTGAAAGGAAGTTAATGTATTGAGAATATCATCCAGAGATTTTAGAAAAAGAGTAACATTTAATTTAAAACAATGTGGACGATAAATGGCAGGCTAATTCACCCTCCTTGCAGTCCGAGGAGGCCCGAATCAGCAGTGGGTAATTAATGGGCTGAGAAGTAGTAGATAGAAGGTGGCGTATGCGACCGCAAAATGCCTCCAAAGCTCAAGGGGCAGATATATAAATGCATCATATGGCCTGTCCTCCTATACGGCGGCGAATGTTGGCCGGCACTAAGCAGACACACCCAGGAGCTTCGCGTCACGGAGATGAAGATGCTGAGGTGGATGAGCGGCGTAACGCGTTCCGATCGCATACGCAACTCATTCATCCGAGGTAGTCTTGGTGTCCGTGACGTGGGGGAAAAACTGCAAGAATGTCGTCTGCGATGGTATGGCCACATCATGCGCCGCCCTATGGAGTACGTTGGTCGGAGATGCATGAATATGGCTGTCCTTGGGGCTAGGTCCCGCGGTCGCCCTCGCAAACGCTGGCTGGACGTCGTCAAATCCGACATGAGAGCCAATGGCCTAACTGAAAAGGACGTTGAAGACCGGGTAAAGTGGAGGAAGCTCAGTCGGAAGGCGGACCCTGGCAATAGCCGGGACTAACGCCAGGCAGAAGAAGAAGTAGTAGAAAGAAAACGTATGCGGTATTTAGGTGTGCCGCTTCTATTTACTCTTTTTGTATGACTTTCTTGTCAAATTTACCATCCACATAACCCTCAATCTCAAAAATATAACAGATACACGAATATGAATAGCGAAGTGCAGAGCCATCATAAGATTTTCGTGACGTCAACAACAAACTGAAGGCACAAGTAGCTCAACAGTTGTTTTTTTTTAAATTGTTCTTTATGTACTCGTATATTACTACACGAGTAACTTTTAGAGTTATAACTATTTGCGAAAGCAAGTTTTTCAAATCAAAAGAAATCTTTATTATATGCCTTTTAAGACAACATCTGCATAACGTAGTCACATTGAAAGTGTAACTATTTATTTCATAAAGCCTATCTCGATGATTGATACCTCCAAAAATAAACAACGATTATGACAGAGGTGAATGCTCGGTATGCAGGCTCGAGAATAAATCAATGAACGATATAATAGTCTAGGATACAGTTATCAATAGGCTGTTCTAAATGATTATAAGAAAAAAAAAACTATCGACAAAGATTAAGTGTCACGTTTTATTAACGATGAGGCTAAGAGATTTTTAAGAATTGTAGCATAAAGCAAGTTAAGAAAAAGAATAGGGTTTGAACCGTTCATAGTACAACGGGCTAAAATAGGTGATTAAAATTTTGTTTGGGTGACTATATAATTCTATATTTAGGGATAAAAAATATGAAATTCATAAAATTTATAAAATTTATGGAATTAAATATAAAAACACCTATTGCTACAAGAATCATGTATTGCTTATGTAAAAAAGGTAATAAGAAGATTAGAAAGAACCGTAATACATGATTAAAACAAGTTGTATAGCATTTTGATAGTAAAACAGTCTAATCTATGGTGCAAACTATAAATCAAACTAAAATAAACGTCAAATTTTCCCGGAACCACGGATTATAACACACCGTCGCTTGTGTCATACTCTTCATTCTCAGATGTACTAATAAATTAAATTTGATTAAAAGTCGATTATTTAATTTTCGAATCTAATCAACTAAATACAAAAAAAGTACCTAATAATTGATTGAAGCCTCTAACTGGTTCCCTGTCTATAATGTTATATTTAACCAGCAATTAACTTCATCATTTGCTTCCGTGCCGTTGGATGTGATTTATCGATATATTACGAGCCTGTTATAATGATTATGTGCGTCTGTATTTGGTCAGATATTTCGGTGACCGTAAATATTCGTAAACATAGCAATCCAGAACATTCTTCAGAAGATTTCAGAAGATTCAGATTCTTCTTTCATTCTAGATTGGAACCGTGTGGTGACGGAATTAGAATACATGATGTCATCACCTCATCATAAATATCTTTTTTGGTGAAGCCTGGTAATTCTCTATGCATACCGCCGCCCCCCGGGGGTAGGGGTCGACGATTATGTGGAACTCCGGAAATTGCTCGTCTACCCACCAAAACCCCTGAGGTATACCATCACATGACCTCCTTAGAGCGCCACAGGTTCGTGTAAACGCATTCCACTGTGACGCATCATTCCCTTATACCTTCCTGAGGGTGTCGTAAGAGGCACACCACCTAGCCCCAAGAGAAGGAAAACTTGACACAAACACTGTCCCTCCATGAATTTGGAGGAGGCTCGGCTGAAATGGAGATGATGATTAGATTTTAACAGCTAGTTGGTGTCAATGCCGCAACAGGACGCGAGTTGGAGCACCCCAGGAGGTTTAGTGGGTAGGCCCCCACTATGGGGGAGAGTCACACACTCCCCTCGCTGGCCATCCCCGTGGCCGGCGAGGAAGTCCATAAAGGATTTTAACCCGGGCGAACAAAAAAAAAAAGGACTGACTTTAGAGCGAGGTTCAGCTCCAGGATCAACTAAATCTCATAATGTAAGAAGAGTCAAGTCTATACAAAAAATGGTCTAAAAAGACACAAAAAATCAAGACATACGTTAACATTTTCAGGCTGCGTGGTCTGCCCACTTTCATTTCAGTGTGCAGACCTTCGAGCTATGTCAGTCACTGGTTCTTCTGGTATTTCTACTACTACTAGTCAGGCCATAAATTACCCACTACTTGAGTCAGGCCTTCTCCCATCGCAGGAAGGGTAATTAGCCTACTGCATGTGCCACGCCTTGGCCAGACGGGTTGGCACACGGTTTCGTTTCAAGTTTTCGGCATTGTCATTTTCTTTTGTCGGCTCCTACGAAACCCTCAGGATGGAATAGGGTGCTGACTCTAAGTATTCTAAATCCGTCACCACACCGATAGTTTGGTATTTCTCAGGCAGAACTAATTGAATGAAAATACTTCACTCTAGAATGCCAAATGTGTCTGCTATTTTCAAGGTATGCTGTTCTAAGTGGGTAGAGCGAATAAGCACGCAAAGAGGCGGCGTGCCAATGTCATCGCTCTAAAGCACCGCTGCCGGCCACGCCGTGCTTTCTGAGAACAAAGCGTATGACACAAGCGACAGCGTGTTATAGGCCGTGGTTCCGGGAATATTTGACGTTTATTTTAGTTTGATTTATAGCTTACAATTACTAAGATTCTGGTAAAAAATAAATAAGCATGTTTTGTCAGCTGTCGGCTTAAACATTCAAAATAACTCTGTTGACGAATATATTCAGAATGTCTCATCACTACATAGTATAAAACAAAGTCGCTGTCGTCTGTCCGTCCCTATGTATGTTTAAATCTTTAAAACTACGCAACGGATTTTGAAGCGGATTTTCTTAATAGGTAGAGTGATTCAAGAGGAAGGTTTTTACGTTTATTACATGCATATTGCACGCGTGCGAAGCCGGGGCGGGTCGCTAGTAAGTAATATGTTAAAGTCGCTGAAATGATGATAATGATATAGATGTTTAAAAACAGCGACTTTGGACTTTCAGTGGAGCGATCATCGAGGAGATCGCTCTAAAGTCGCTGTTACAAAGGCCGGTCCTGACCCGCCCGCATCCATCGGTTTTGGAGTTGATTATCACCAGCAATTGAATCTTCTAGCTCGCATTTCCCTAATTTTATTGGTATTGGTCTAACTGGTCACTAACTGCCAACAGACTGGCAATCGCGATCTACAGCGTGCAAGTGCCTTAAAAATAAATAATCAAATGTTGACAACATAAACATTTAAAACTAGCGACCCGCCCCGGCTTCGCACCTGTGAATTATGCATATAAACCTTCCTCTTGAATCACTCTATGTATTAAAAAAAACCGCTTCAAAATCCGTTGCGTAGTTTTAAAGATTTAAGCATACATAGGGATGGGCAGATGACAGCGACTTTGTTTTATACTATGTAGTGGTAACGGATTTGGAGCACCTACATAATGTCACCAACTCCTTTCATCCTGTGTAAAAGGCGCCTAACGGAGCGCAACAGATAGAGAATTTTTTTACCGGGCTAACAGGCGTGCCCAGGCGTTTTTTTTACTGTGCCAATATGCGTGTCCATGCGTCATCTCATTTATAATAGAAAAGGGCGCCAATTGCATTTGCCCGAGCGCGAAGAATATTAGTGTACTAACTGCCTTATCTAAATAAGGCAGAAGTTAATGGTTAAAGTTTTGACTGCCTCGTTGGTCTAGTGGTCAGATGTGCCACCTTTGGATCAACGGGTCCCGGGTTCGATTCCGGGGTCGGGCCAGTGTCTTTGTCTAAACCAGAGGCACTGGCTCGGAGTCTGGGTGTCATTTCTATCTATAATATGTATGTATTTACAAAAAAAAATGTATATAAGTAGTTTATCATCCATCTCGTTACCATAACACAAGCATTAAGTTGCTTAACTTGGGACGAGATGGCGTTGTGTGAAATGTCCAAGGATATTTATTATTATTATTATTATTAATGGCAACCTGTACAATCCGGATCACACTTTGTGGTGATCTAAAGAAGAGAACTATCTACTGAGGTGTAAATCTTACCTCAAGAGACACGACCGTACCATTTCTAATACAACATGATAGATGAAAACATTTGGTTGATCGTGTGGTGTTCTAAACAGAATGAGATCTCGTCATTTAAACCACAACCACATTTGTTTGTAGTCTCAGTTTGCTATTCGTTTAATCATCTGACAAGAACATTATTGAGTAACACTGTTGATATATTAGTTTATAGGCGAAACATTTAATTATGAGACAATTCTCAGAACGGGCCGTCTGTATCTTAACATTTACTAACAATTTTGTTACGTCAACGCTTATCAAATCTTTGTTAGTATCAAATCACCATCATCATCTACTTTATAGAATATATCGTCACATTCGTCACAACCGAAAATATGATAAAAAGAGTGTCCATGGAGTTTCTTGCATGTTCTTCTCCATAGGATTGCATTCTTCTAGTTGCATGTTCCTAAAAGTAGTTTTGGAACATGCAACTAGATTCACTTTTGACTTTTCAAAAATACCAGTAAATAGGTTCAATTGAAATAAATGATTTGAGTTTGAGTTTTATTAGTCCAGCCGAATTCAAAGTCAACTAATGTTCGTCGTCTGTGCCTTATACATAGGTAAATCGACCCCCCTCTGAGACTGACAACAATAGCAATGGCACCTCAGAAACCAAGGCGAATAAAGCCGCCGTCTCTGAAACAGACGCTAATAACAACGCCTCCTCAATGACTGCCATCTGTCCGACGCCTCCTCAGAGGCCGATATCAGTTACGACGCTAGCCCTGCGAAAGACGCCAAACGCGATACCATTATCGACGCTGTCTCAGAGACCGACGCCAATATGGTCGCTAACTCTCCAACCAAAGCCAATACCGACGCTTCGTCAGCGAATGACACCGAGACCGACACCAATAAATATACCGCCTCTGAGACAGTCGCCGAGACCGACGCCTTAAAGACGGCATTTGTTTCTGCTTGTAAGTTAACCTGTGAATGATAAGACCGAATATTAACTAAAAGTTTTCTATGTTGGTGACGTGTTTTTAAGTTTTCTTCACCATGTAATCTTTTATATGCTAGATACGTCACGATGTTTGTTTAGAGACGTAACGAAACGTGTTAAACTTACACCACTTAGCACTGCAATGTAACTGATTGTGGGATCAGGGTTGCCATCCACTACATTAAACAAATTATAGAACAGAATTGTAACGCAAATAAATAAAGAGTTTCGAACGAAATTTATCTATGAACCATCTAATGCCAAACATAGGACTCTAGGTAGACAATAAAAACGTACATAAAATAAAACGCAGAGTGAATGTAGATGTACAACCTAGCAACATTTGACTCCAAGACCGTGATACATTACTTTCCGTAATTTCCGATAGTACCATTGAGTAACAAGCATAGTTTAATAATCAGTTTTTAGATTTATCATATGTATATTAATTACAATATTGATTTCCTGTAATATATATATATATATATGTGTAATCATCGCGAAAGCTTAATACATCACCATAGCTTATTGAGAGAGATGATATTTAAAATGATAAATAATATAATACACAAAACATTACGCAAATATCAGTTATGTTGTTAATTTATGTCTGTATATGTAAATGATTTGCAATTCCATTGATGTAAATCTAACCAGTGTCATAAAACTTACTTATTTATGCAAATGTGAGCATCCTGAGAAATTCATTGTAATCTTAATGTCGAGGCCTTGGAACCGTAACATATTGAATGAGCAAGTTTTTGAAGTAAAAATATTAGCACTGTTTGTCTACTTTGTTTTGGGGTGTTGAGCAATGATACATAGTTAATATGTATTTGGAAAAATATTAGTTCTATTGTCCGGGGTCTGACTACATTATGAATCATCTTTTTTTGTAAGTTGACACTTTAATATTAAACTCCCTTAAAATGTTAGAACGGTGAAACTTTTTAACAGTTTTATGGGGTGTATTTTACATTATTTAATTGCTGACATTTTGAATGCTTTGCAACTTTGGTGGTTACGGAGGAGACTAGATAACAGTTGTCTTTTAAAATACAAAGAAACTGACAAATTTTGGTTTCATTGATAACGTTCCCTGTGCACGCAGAAGTCGCTCACGGTGTCCGGAGGTCTTGCGGGTGAGTGTTGAGCTTGAGATTTGATCAATTTAATGACTGGATCTCAAGCAAGTGGTACTTGCTAACTATTATTTTTATTAAAATGTTGATGTTTTTTAATCTCAACAGCCTCGCGGATTTTATGATGTAATGATTTTCCTTGGCAAGGATTTGAGGTCTGCCAAAGAGAATGTATTTATTGATCTTGTAGAATGTGTGCTCACAAACTGCAAACTTAGTCGAGCGTTTGATTTTCTTGTCAGGTACATGTTGTTTAAGAGAATACCGATACTTCCATTTGTTTGCATAATGTACGAGAATGATAATCGACACTCACAGTGAAGTTTATAAACATCTTGTAGTGTGATGTTAGATATCACTGGTCTTTGAAATTGGGTTACGTTTGGTTACGTTTGACTTGCTCTGTATGGTGCAATTCCAATTGTATTTCCATAACATATTTACTAATGCGCAGCCTGTTTATAACAAAAGTGGTATCTATTGTCTTTTTAGTATCAAAACATTTTACAACCTCCTCCAAATTCATAGAGGGTAACTAGACTACTGTGTTACGCTGGCGCAGGTTGGCGCAGGGTTTTCATCATGCCTCACACGGGATCGTTGGGTGCCCTGTCATGTGCACTGGCAGGGCACCACGGAGTTCATCTCCAGTGTCGGGTCGCTCCAGTCGGAGCTGGGACTGGTCGGGGGTGAGCGCGTCCTTGGCTCCCCCCCTCGCGCGTCTGACTCGTGGTGCAGTTTCTGGGCCCACGAGGCAGGTCTTGCGCGGGATCGTACACCCCGGGGATGTTTTAGTGGGTAGGCCCCCACTCTGGGGGAGATCACAGCGTCACAGTGGAATGCGTTTACGCAAACTTGTGGCGCCCCAAGCGCGCCGTGTGAGGGTATACCGCTGGGGTTTTAGTGGGTAGACGACTCTTGGGTAGACGACCCTTGTCGGAGTTCCACATAATCACCGACCTCTCCCCCGGGGGGCGGTGGTATGCATAAAGCATTTCCCCAGCGACAACAAAAAAAAAACAAAAATGTTTTCATCGTGTTTACTCCTCTTTTTATTTTACAACTTTACAAAACATTTAACGGCACCATACATGACCCACTGCTGAGTCGGGCTTCCTCCAGTTACATGCGGGGTAATTACACACACACACACAGGGCACAGGGTTTCGTATCAAGTTTTCCTTCTCTTGCAGCTAGATTTTCAGCCCTCTTTTACTTTTGTCGGTTCAGCCACACGCTCAGGATTGTATGGGCTGGTGACACTAAGTACAATGTAGAATACATTAGTAACCACACGGATAGCATTTAAAAAATGCGAATTCATGTCAATGTGACTTTTGCCTAATACAGCTTTAGTCTAATGTTTAATTGCATCGTTTTACCGATATTCACAGTACCATATGATAAAGTGAATGGATTATTCTTCTGTTAATTGTGATCACAAGTTTCCCAAGATGATTCAGATCCTGCGGCCTTCGCACTTTATTGCACAAACCTTGAATAAATAAAATTAGATCCTGGGCGCAATTGCCTCAAACGTATTTGCCCTAGTTAATACTTTTATTTAGTACCAGCAATTGGCAATTTTTGAGAAGCGAGGTCGTTTTCATTGCCGTGTCTGGCCTGAGACTGTTATGTGTCAATATTCGTTTAGCCAATAAAGTCTGGTAAGTGAAGTATCGGCCCTTTTGTCGAAGAATTATTGTATTATCACGACCTCTTTATGTTTTTATCGAATTTCTTTCTTTCTGTTGTAGGTTAATTGAATGACGGATTTAGAATACACAGTGTCAACACCCCATCCCATCTTGATGGTGTCGTAAGAGCCGACAAAAGGAGATGCCGAACATAGCCGTAAAACTTGATACAAAACCTTTTGCCAACCTAAATATACACGCTGGCCAGCGTGGCTTATTAGGCTAATTACCCTCAATGTGATTGGAGGAGGCTTGACACAAGAGTGGGTCATATATGGGCTTTGTAGTAGTAGAAGTAATCATAATCATCTCAGCCTATATAGCATGCAACAAAAACTATATAGCCTTTCCCCCGATAATTGTAGTCGGGGATTTCTTAACCGTGCGAATTGCTCTGTAAACTTCGCTATCGCGGTGTAGGACTTTTTAGTAATTCTCGCATTTGTTGGCCATAATTCTTGTAAAGTCGTGTAAAGTATGTAGCATGCTTTTTAAGAACAACATTGGTAACATTTTGGCAAATGGCTTATATCTTTCATATTCATAGATAAGTAAATTTCATTGTGCTGAATTTGACAGTTCTATTTTAATGATCGCATTATTTTTGCCTTTACGACTAGAGTTATTTATCTATCTGTTTTAATCTCTAAGAGCCCATTGGTATTCGCCGGGCATCAATCCAAGTCAGATATTTTAAGAAGTTGATTAAAATAAAACTGTGTTTGCGAATTCTAGCACGCACGTTTACGCATGTACAAAGAGAAATTAAATTAAATTATTGTTCACTAGCGACCCGTCCCGGCTTCGCACGCGTGCGATAATGCATGTATTATACATATAAACCTGCCTCTTGAATCACTCTATCTATTAAAAAAAACGCTTCAAAATCCGTTGCGTAGTTTTAAAGATTTAAGCATACATAGGGATGGACAGACGACAGCGACTTTGTTTTATACTATGTAGTGATTATATCCATGTTGTGACGGATTTAGAAAACATAGTGTCACCAACCCATTACATCATGTGGGTGTCGTAAGAGCAAAAAGAAACGACAAGACCGAAAACCTATTCGCTTAAGAACAAAAACTTGAAGCGAAATCCTGTGAAAACCTGTCTGGCCAGCATGGCACAGTAGGCTAATTACTCTATCTGTGACGGGAGAAGTCCCGACTCAGCAGTGGGTCATTTACGGGTTGAGTAGTAGTAGTATTGTACATTATGCAGAGTTAAATTATACCCACTACTAGCTGACCCGGCGAACTTTGTTCCGCATTATATATATTTAAAACAAAAAGGAAGTTGGACATAGGATACCTGAGATTTTTTTCCCGTCCGTATAAAACCTACTTTAACAAAACGCAACTGACAGCGAAACGTTATGTTGTCTATAGTTTAATATGGTCGAAAATTTGACAATTAGAAATTTTGAATTCGACTTGTTTATATTGTTGTAATTCACATAATATCTTTATAACTTGTAGCCTATGTGTTATTCTGATGTATGAGCTATATTATTGTAAAGTTTCATTAAAATCCATTCAGTAGTTTTTACGTGAAAGAGTAACAAACATCCATCCATACTTACAAACTTTCACGTTTATAATATTAGTAAGATAGTGTAAGGCACTGCATCATCATCAGCTTTCAGTCAATTGTTAAATAACAACAGACATAGACTAATTAACTATTCTCAAAATACTTAGTATATTTTAAAATTAGAAATGTATGTTCACACTGATGGCAAAAGTTTTCGTTCTCTTGTCGGCAGGTTGTTCGCCTCTTGCTTTAAAGGGAACTAAAATAATGCACGAGGCAACTATTATGACACCCTCAGGATTGAAGTCTGACCTAACAAACCTAAAACATTTAAAGTGAGTTCATTTGGCCAGCGTTTTGAAGTCACAGACACACAAACGGACAGACCGCCACACCTTTGTCTTTTTGTCACCGGCCTTAATAATAGCAACCACGCTTGAATATAGAATTCCATTCCCTGAACGGAATACGTCCATAAAACGCTCATGAAAATAAGTTTCATAGTGGTATGCTTAATGGGACAATAGCATCATCATATAATCGTAAATCGCTTAACTGACCATCATCTGAAAATAATGACCAATCAATTTGATTGCGCACCAAACTGCTGCCCATTAATATCGATAAATATTTATCCAAAATACCCCATCAATTATACATTAGAAAGAGATAGTAACGAGCCGTCCCAGAAGGCAGAGTGAGAGGTGTTAAGGAAATAAGTGATGTGTGTTTTTTAATGTTACAAATTTACTAGTAATTACGGTAGGTAATCCGAATCAAATAAAAGAAATAGTGCATATAAAATGTCATATTTCATTATTTTGCGACGTTCTATAGTACCGATGAGATATTCATTTAAATTATTTAGTAAGTAGTATAACTCAATAAAATCCCATTTAATTATAATATGTATATTCTTTATTCAACCGAAAATAGAACATAATATTTTTTTATGTCGGTTATATATGAAAATGTATCAAAATTAGATCATGGAGTGCAGTAAATATACGTACATACTAGCTTTTCTAGTATGTCATAAGTGATGTCTAGTATGTTAAAAGGCTTTGTTGACTTGCTTGACTGAACAAGCACGCATATAATCTACCCTATACCTATTGTCCCACTACCGGACAAAGACCACCCCAAACTGTTTCTTACTTCCCCTCTTAAATAAGTAAAAGTAACATTTAAATAAAACCCCTTACATGATTTATTTATTTTATTAAATTAATTGACTATATCATCTATATTATCTAAAGATTTTATTTATCTACTGCTAGTGTACAAAATTTGATGACAACCAAAAAAGGTTCTTACAACATGTAGTTTGACCTTTCAGCCATAGCCAACACAACTCTAGAATGAATGGCGGTGGTAAACAATTCTCTGTTCACCCGATAGGTCCAATGTCGCGTATGTGGGACACGGTGCCGACGCATCTGTGTAAACGAGGCGACATGACGTCATCCACGTACAACTTATGGTATTGAAAAGTATAGTGAAGGACTCGACAGTCTTTTGCAAACAGGTAACTTGCTTTCTTCCAACTTCTGTGGAGTAGCCAGTGTATCTTGATTTGGCCAACTAATCAAGAGGCATGCAAATAGTTAGTATGATAACAATAAACGAGTTACTAATCAATGAAAAAAAACAAATACTTCTTCAGCTCCTGGCTAATTTAGGAATCATTGAGCCTTTACTTCACCTTTAAAGTCCGTTCGTTATTGTGAAACAAGCACACAACATGTGCCAAAAATAACATCACAAATACAGAAGGATTAAAAGCATATTCAGTCTCAAAGTTAATAAGTCTTTGCATTAGTATGTAGCAATTTGCAGTGTTTGGTTTTGTGGGATTGCTTGGAAACTGTAATTGTGAGTAATGCGTCTGGCAGTTACGGGGTTTCGGAAGGCGGTTTCGAAATTGCCGTCAGTTGAAGAATCATAAGAAGTTGCAGTGGGAAAGAATAATATTTTGGTCTAGTCCGAGTGGTGACGCATTTACAATACACAGTGGTATCTGCTGGTTATGTATACCAAAAATGTTTAAAGAAAATCATTGGGGCCGGCAACCTTTTTTTATATACAACAAACCCCTGCACTAGGTGTAGCCTGTATCACGGTCGCAGTTTACAAACATGAAATTCACGAACACAAATGACACCCAGATTCAGAGCAAGAACCTCTGGTTTACAAAAAGGCCCCGGAATCAAACCCGGGACCCCGTGATCCAATGGCGGCACATCCAACTCCTAGACCAACAAGGCATCTGATTAGGTACTATCAGTATTGCCCTCCACGATCTAGTGGAACCTCCGGTGATTGTAAGGTTAGACCAGCTGTCAGTTCTCACGCTACTGACTACGTGTAACGACTGCCATACATGACCCACTACTGAGTTGGGCCTTCTCTTACATGGAGGGTAATTAGCCTACTGTGCCACGCTGGCCAGACGGGTTGGCACGGGGTTTCGTTTCAGGTTTCCCTTCTTTTGCTAGCTCTTCGGCCTTGTCATTTCCTATTGTCGGCTCTTACGACGTTCTCAGGCTAGAATGGGGTGGTGACAATATGTATTCTAAATCCGTCACCACACGGAAAGACTGCCATAGTAGAATGGCAATCGGGACCATCGGCTTTACGCGCTGTGTACTAAAGGAAATATATAGGACTGCTTTGTTGGTCTAGGGGGTGGATGTGCAGCCTTTGGATCTAGGGGTCCCCGGTCCGATTTTCGGGTCAGACAAGTGTCTTTTTGTAAAACAGAGGCATTTGCCCCGCGATACAGGTTCAAACCTAGTGTGTGAGATACGATTTTTTTTATAAAATAAAAAATATCATATACTGTAGAGAAGACAACATTCGACATGAAACACTATTCTAATTTTCTGGCCAGCTTGGTGAAGAAGATGAAGTGAATATTTGTACGACGAAAAGGAAACTAAGCTGTAAACTTGTAATTAGTTCAGAATATTTATACAGATGTCATTGGTTCAGCCTCAATAAGCGATATGTCGAAAGACATTTTCATAACTCCAATGATTCTACACTACGTACTCAGTAGAAATTCTGTTTTAATAGTTACACGAACGTGCTAATCAGGCATATTCTTATTTCAGAATTGGTTAAACCCCAACTTCCTCCTCCTAACCAGCCTCTGCCTTATGATAAACTTAGTAGAGTTTATCATGGAGGTTAATTAGCCTACTATGCCACTTTGGCACAGGGTTTCGTGCCAAATTGTCCTTCTCTAGCTGCTATGTTATCGGCATTATTATTTCCTTTTTCTGGCTCTTACGATACCCCCAGGATGGAATGGGGTGACGACATAATGTATTCTTAATCCGTCACCACGCGGAGTTTTCGACCACCGTCACCACACGTCAGTATAGATTTAACATAAATATACTATTTACCATTTACCACCGGTTCGGAAGGCTGCTCTACAGAGAAGAGCGTGTACAAACTCTGTAGTTGCATTTTTAAATCGCCATATTTTCATACAAAGACTAATAAAACAGGTTTGTGAGAGCAAGCCCGCGCCATAGTCACGAAAGACAGTCCAAATTCGTAAAAATCTGCACAATGTTCTATTCATATGGTTCCCTGCCCCAAGTATGTATGTCGTTGTCAATATTTATGAGCTCCGAAAAGCAATTGGAAAAAACACTGCTGAACAAATAGTTGTTGTGTAAGATGGACCCGATGATGTCAACACTGAATTGATCTCAATCGGCCGAGTCGAGAATGTGACACTATTTCCTTGCGAGTGTAAGTGACAATATGAAAACGAGAATTGATTTGGGAGAAATTATTCAGTTGCTCCTGCTTAGATATTGTGCTCTTTATCGGCCTGCACATAATTATGCCACTGTTGCTTTCACTCCCAATTTTTGAAGAGAGAGAAATGCATTACTACATAGAACGTCAGCTAGAGGACGAGTTACTTCCTTTTTTAAGCTACATCTCATTCCGTCCTGAAAGTGTCGTAAGAGTCGACAAAAGGAAATGCAGAGACCGAAAATCTAGCCGCTAGAGAAAGAAAACTTGATAGGAAACCCTGTGCCTGTGTATATTGGCTAAGTAGTTTCTAGCACGCAAGATTTCTAGCGATGCCATCTCATTCAATGTTACGGGGAAATAAAAATTCATTGAAATATTCCGTAATTGAAACAAAAAAAAAAAAAACGCGAATCCGTAAATATGCAAGAAAAAAAAATTCAACTGAAAATGACACTCAAGGTTTGTTTAGCTAACTAAATATTGGGCTAGATGCCAACAATCATTTCGAAAAGGGTTTTGGTTATAAGAATTCTATTCGATTGTTTATCGTGTTAATTCATCGTTTGATGTTTGCAAAAAAGTCCTTGAAATCTGAAGTTTTTCCTTGATTTTGTAACTACGATGTGTTTTGCTTTGTGTAGGTAATTGAAATTGTGTCAAATAAGATCTCAGACTATTTGGCAGGCTGCCCGTGCAGATGCAGACGGGTTCAATTGATAATATCTTGCGAGCAATTCACCATATGATTTGTTGGGGTTGTGTTGCATTCTTTATTAAAGATTTGATCTTGCAACAATTAGGCTGGTAATAAACGTGAATAATGCGTGTCCAAAGGGACAGTTTAAAGTGATCAAATTTTACTGTCAATTGCATGCATGCGTCCTATTTTCTAACTTGCTTAAAAAAAGCTTGCAACCGCATTACGGGGCAGCGAATCCTTCAAAGTTTATCTTAAAATTGCGTATAAAAATTCAGCCCTTCAACCAATTCTAATTTCAGTTCGATCTTAGTCCTTGTAATAGATGACTAGAAGAAACCAGCATACGATTTTTTACACTGTCAGTTATAGATGACTTAATAAAAGAAAATAAATAAATAAATAAATAAGAAACCATCTCAAGATTTTCTTTACAGTCAGTTAGTCAGTCAGCGTTGCTTCTTTCCGGAGGCTCTATATCATCATACATACGTGATATCTTTCATCTGTCCAGCTTGTCCCATAAATGACCCACAGCTTATTCTTGCCTCCTTCAAGTTAGAATAGAATAGCAAAATGCTTTATTGTATAAACCAATTATGGCGTTGACAATCGTCAACGGATACTTCAATTTTAAATTACTACTACCAGCTCGGAAGACTCGGTGGGCTTGTCTTTTATTTTAAACGCCATATTATAATGACCGTGTACGTGTGATATTACTAACTAGTTTCGTTTGGTTCCAAAAGGCACGCAACTGAAATATTAATTTTATTTCGGCCAGACGGGCTGGTCGGTAAAATTTTTTGAGGCTACGTTGTCACTAATATCTCCATTTGTCCTAAAACTTTGTTCTTCAATCGCCAGAAGTTCACGCTATCCACCAGGTCGTGCAGTGTAAAATTTTATATATTTCAATTAGATTTACGAAGGTCAGTTGTGAGTAATGCCCGTGAAAATAGTGGAGCGTCGTGATCGCCGCGTGGGCGCAAAATATCGGTTTGCATTTGTGTATCTTGTTATGACAAGTGACGTGCGCGCAATACCTAGGAATCGTTTCTTTTCTTTTTTCGACGCCTCAAAAAGCTAACGTAATATTATATGGTAGTAAGTGGGTATGTCAGGCTACAGAATACTCCTTCTTAACCAGTAATTTGGCCAATGCACAGTTGGGCTTCTTATTTGATAGAGGTTTATTGGTGTATTTTGTTAAGCGGTCCAGCCAGTAGCCACCTGTACCAGTAATCATATGGAGATGTTCACCTGGTTTCTAGGAGCTGATTCCTTTATTCACCTTAAAGTGACCTATTAGTTACGATTTAATAAAGGTAAAATAACATAAACAAGTCAGTAGGCTAGTCTTTTTACGCCAGTCGTACGTCTCGACTCTAAGACCTGATGGGATTAGATGATGACAGCTATTACTTGCGCAGTGATGTAACAACTTCTTAAATGTAGCCCAAGGTAGTCGGTCAATGACTACTCCTACAAATCCAGTCACGAGTTGCAATTGACAAATTATAGAGCTTCCATATAGGATATTGATCTAGGAAATTAACCTTGCAAGTCCTATTTTATTACGCGTGGAGCTAGATCTAGATTTCCGAACTACGGGGTATAGAATATGCAAAACTAAACATTTAAAATAACAGCTGGCATTACTACAATAGCTACAACAGGCGGCCAAAAATCCAAACTGGATGTATTATATTTAATAATATGTAGATGCGTAACGTTTTAAATAAATTAAAACCAGTTGATAATATTTACTGGTTGGATATGTAGGTATGGGTTTTAGTTCAGTCATTCTCTTTTAATTTATGTAGATGCAATAATGCTAATAAAACAGCATGTAGGTATGACACTAATATTAAATTCGAGTTTCCAGATATCCAGTGTGGGGATGGAATTAGAATACACAAAGTCACCAACTTATACCATACAGGTCTCTCCGGTGACCACAACTACTGTTATGAATTCGAAGCGTCGGGAATTAAATGACGAAATACACGCGTTAAAAAGTGTAATTTCATTGTGTAAGAGGCGGCTCACCTAGCTGTAACAGATGGAAATCTTGATACCACCTCAGTCCCAACCCGTCTGGCCGGCATGGCACAGTAGGCAAATTTCCTTCCATGGACTTAGTGGACACCCGACGCAGTTTTTAAGGTGATGCTATTTAACTGAACAAGTTAAATCCTTATCTAATTTAGGCATCGCCTTTTCCATGCGTGACTATAGCACGGAGGACTATAGCACAGAGTGTAACAAAACATCTTTAGCTATACTAGTAGGTACTGCTGATAATTTGTGCAACACGCCAAAAAATAAGCCACTTTCTTTAAAAAAAAATCTATCACACATCTGTTTTGATTAGTTCTGGTTACTTCAGATGGCTATAGGGCTTTTGTTTTACCCTGCATAGTCAATGCGAGATTACCGGTAACGACTTGGCGAGCTATTTCAAAACATTCGTTCACCTGAATATGACCGGCCCACATCAATGCGGCGTACCTAATAAAAGTTTACGAGCTTCCTTACAGTCAGTGGGACAAGAAAACCGGATCACAAAGCTAATTAGGACGGGTTTTGCAACGAGAAAGTTAGGGGTACCGCAGATGAGCGGTCTGAAACATTGGTGGTCACCGCATAGTTTTAAGCGTCTGCGGCGACACTTAAGCACCGCAATACATACAATGTAGGAAAGGTTTTATGCTAAACATCCGGGGAAAAAAAGTATTTTGAGTTTGAATGTTTCATGTTATGGAAATTCTAGAACAGAATGTAGGCCACCAAGGAGCGTGTATTTTTTAAAACGCATAAAAGACTGGAGTCTTCGGGAACAGCAGTCCTTCGGGCTGGGAACCTATGGTTACCACACGTAAAAAAAGTACTTGAATTACTTTACCTTCCTCGTTGGTGTAGGGGTCGCCTTTGGATCAGCGGGTCTCGGGTTCGATTCCGGGGTCGAGCAAGTGTCTTTGAGTAGAGCAGAGGCACTTTCTCTGAGTCTGGGTGTCATTTGTGTTCGTAAGATGTGTACAGATACTACCGGCATCACAAACCCGGTCAGGATCCCCATTTGTACTCAACCCATAAATGACCCACTGCTCAGTCGGACCTCTTTAAATTATATGGAGGGTCATTAGCCTAAACTTGGCACATGAAATAACATAAGGATTTACGTTTTGGTACATTTCCAATTTTGCCTATTCCGGGCTACGCCAGAAATCTTGTCGTATTAGTCCAAATGTAGCGTGTTGCTTAACTTGCAGATCGGTGGCCTTTCGCATAATCCACCAGACTACGACCTCTTTAGTCTTTACTACTAAGAAACCTACAATTAAAATTACCAGTTCACCGCCTACATTTCCCTGCATTACGTGCCATAGTAACTAATCCAATATGTTGGTCAGCGCATGTTTCGGATTGCAAAACTCGTGAATAACGCCGACAGAAATATATTATGGAATTCGGGGGTGACGTCACAATTCTATACGTGTATACCTATGACATCATTTACTACCACTACTACTAAGGCCAAAGATGACTGTTGAGTAGGGCTTCCAGTTTCATGGAGGGTAATCAGCCTACTGTGCCACGCTGGCTCTCGGTTGGCACACGGCTTCGTATCAAGCTTTCCTTCTCTTCCGGCTTGGTCACCTTTTCTCGGCTCTTACGACACCCTCAGGATGGAACCTAAATCTGTCACCACACCGATGGCACATGGCAATGTAATTTACTACGCATACGATACACTAGTCAAAATATTGCCAATGTATAAAATTTAATTTGGAATACCTTAATAAATTCTTGACGTAAATGTTGCAATAAAACAAAATATAAACGATATCTAATAGAATATAAGTTCTTACGTATATTTAAAATGTACTACATATTCTACAGGGAAAAGACGGCAAGGAACTCTGTAAAAACATTTTGGTCTATTTCAATATAGCGATTTAGCCAGTTTGTTGGCGTTTCTGTGTGCTGTGTGCGAGTTATATTGACCAACTCGATTTAGTTAACGTAACCAGTTTGTATGGAAATACAAACTTATAATCTGTACACATTTATTTGGCACTACCTATTCTTCTTCCAGCCAGTATTCTTCTTTTCTACCCTTTTCCAATTTCCTTGGGGTCTAATCTCATTTTGATAAGTACCATTAACATGAGCGGTTGCTGTCTTTTTTTTAGACCATAGTGTCAGTGCTTACGTATATTAAATTCAGAAACTGATCATGAAACTTTGCACGAGCAATTTTGCACAGCATGGTAGAGTAATTGAATTTTTAATACAATTGCTTAAAAAGTGGCATATTGCAGGGGCGTATAGCGTTCGGGAAGTGGGCTATTACACACGCGTGCTTTTTTTTTTACCATTCCCGCACTAGTGCGTTCTCTTTCCCAACTGTCAAAATAATGTCGAATATAAGGAAAAACCAACCATGAAGTTTTTACCAAAAAAAAACAGAAGTTTTTATGATTCATGCAAATACGTATATTTCTAAAAAGAAACTACTTACTAATTTGTTTCAATATCAGACTTAATGATTTGATTGAATGAGTTAGGTTAGGTTTCAGTTCATTTCATCTCATTAAATTTAATTTTCATTTCATATCAAAAAAAAAATTCTACTGAAGTCCTGGCTGTATAGTTGCTTTTGCATACTAGAATGGGTGAAGACAAAAATAATATCTGCTTATATTCTACGGTTGGCGCGATTAGTTAGTTAGTTGAGTTTATTGTGTTTTTATTATTTTATTAAATTGCTTAATTTTTTCGCAACTGTATTAAAAATAGTCGTGCAGTACACGTGCGGAACCATCATTGCAACTTGTTCCGACTGTCAACCCTCGCCTTCGGCTGGGCCTCGGCTCGGGTAGACATTTGTCGGAACTCTTTGCAATGACATATGAAATATACTTTTTTACTCGTGTACACCCGAGGTGCGTCACTTGTTCTAATTAATTTCTTTATAGTTCGCGAACAGTGTTATTTTTGCTGTCTGCACAGTAATGTTACGCGTACACGCAAACCGCGCCCACTCTAGACAATCTGACGTTGATAGATGCGGATGCATGGATATACTTTTATTGGAAAAGCTCCCAAATTACGTTGACCTTCACACCAGGATGCATGGAAGCTTACTGTATAAATGTATTATCAATATCAGATCACTATCACTACATAGTTTAAATCAAAGTCGCTGTCGTCTGTCCGTCCCTATGTATGCTTAAATCTTTAAAACTACGGTCTCTTTTAATAGATAATCACTCTATTTATGAGGAAGGTTAATGTGTATAATACATGCATAGTATTGTAGAGGAACCCTGATAAATTTAGATGTTCATCATTGCACCCGTGCGACGCCGGGGCGGGTAGCTAGTATTCTTATATAAGACTATCTGGGCATCGCGGTTTTACCCGCGTGGTGATGGAATTTTCTACTTACCTACTTGACACTTATTATTATAATTTAGACAATTCACACATTAATTTATAAATTGTATCCTATATGTTATTCTGATGTATAAGCTATACCTACTATTGCAGTTTCATTAAAATCCATTCAACAGTTTTACGTGAAAGAGTAAAAAACATTTATCAATCCATACTTACAAACTTGCGTTTTTATTATTAGTAGGATTGTTAATAATTTTGTCGATTCCCCGCATATTGATTAATACTTTAAGTATAGTAACCATACAAACTTGTTTTATTTATTTATTCGTGTGGGACATCTGTGGTCTCGGTGGCTGTAGAATAGTCAATGTGAGACATTCTGAGCTATTCTGAGGGTGTCGTAAGAGGCGACTAAAGCAACGCAATACAAACCCTGAGCCCTGACCCGAGCCTTCGTCAAGTCGTCATTACAATGCACTAAATGAGAATGAGATATATTTTTAATATGTCAATCGGATCCAACTATAAAAATCAAAACCGCTCTCATTTTATGAAGCAAATGTAACCAACGAACAAAGTTTTCATGATTTGCATGTTCTTATTTTTCTTTTTTATTATGTACGAGTATCTCGAAATTCGTGTATCGCAAAAAACGACCTTAAACTTTATAAAATTTACGGGTTGTACGTTTTAACGAGATTATTATAAGAGGTTATGAAGAGAAGAAAATCTCGAAATTTGTTGGTGGTAATTGCCCTGGAGGGCCATATAGAAGTTGAAATCGATTCTTAGTAATCTGGGTTAATGTCAAAAGTTTAGAGCTGTTTTATTTCGAACTTCGAATAGAATTTTTAAAGTCAGCTTTTAAAGGTGGACTGTAATATATTTCGGCTACGAGCCTGCAAGACTCTTCGCTCGAAACGTGGGCTTTTGAATAAATAATGTTGCTCGACGTGAGGTAGAAAGTTATTTTCCTGTGTGTATTTTTAAACGAGAATTCCTTTTTTCTCTCTCTCTGTACAGTTTTGTTTTTATATAAGATTGTTTAATATTTTTGCTTTATACATAGCTGATTGTCTATTGTTTCATATTTATGTATTTTCTGTGGCATGTAGTTTATTTACTTGACTATTCGCATAGTCGAATTTCTATTTGAGGTATTTGGCAAAATTTTTGGAACTCGCGACAGTTATATGAATGAAGGCATCGGTTTGTTAAATATAGCAATTATTCTAATAAAAATAACTAAACGTAGAGCCGTAACACTGAATGCAAAGTTAATGCTTTCTATTCACTGATGTTTTAGCGTATCTATAATTGCTGCCTTGCCTTGTTGGTCTCGGGCTGCTTTTGGATCATGGATCCCCGGTTCGATTCCGGGGTCGAGCAAGTGTCTTTGTCTAAACCAAACTTGCTCTGAGTCTGGGTGTCATTTGTATTTGTTAATTACATATTTGTAAGCTGCCTCCGCGATACAGGTTTTAAAAATAAAAGTAAATTAACTGGGCTTTTCAATCATATTGTGTGTACAATCATTACCATCATCATCTTTATTTCGGCCAAAAGAAATTCACTTATGGACCATAGAAACCGGTCCTGAGCCTCCCACTTTGATCAACCTGGCAACCTTAACAGGGTCATCGGTCCACCGTGTCAGAGGCCCACCAGCGCTGCGCATTCCGAAACAATAAACATTCACAAAAAAAACCTCAAAAGTAAAGGTACAAATGGTTACTAAAACTGCTATCAACAAAATTGATCGTAGCACAAAAAGCAATTGTTTTTTACCGGACCACGCCTAAACCAAAAAGAGGCTTACCAAATTTCGTGTTTAGAAAACCACAACACGTTCCACCCGTCCAATTTCGAACACAAATTGTGTAACAACCCTTGTTTACGTTGAAAAGAAGATAATCGTTTTTAAAACAACATCTGTTTTTAAACGAACCGTTATTAGGTCACGTGTCAGCTGGTTTGGAAATAATACCTAACTATAATGTAATCAGGCTTAATTTTTTTACTTAGAATGTTTTCGATACCTGGTCGTTGGAGTCTAACCGAGTTGCGTACTCCGACGCGCGAGTTGATGGGAGTCGCCCCCTAATTTACCCAATAATCCTACGACCATGTGCTGCCATTTTTTTAAAGTGGGGTAAACCTTTCAAAGATTCCCAGCTCGAGAATGGGACAGGGGTATGTGGAAGACCACGGGTGCGAGAAGATGGTGAAGTTGCCCACTAAAACCTACAACTATTGTTCCGGTCTCGAGTCAAAACACCTGCGGGAAATTACGTAAATTTCTCAAAATAGGTTATAACTGGGCACCATGTCTGACGGTGTAATTCCCCCGTGAGTCACGTGAAATGAGAGGCGGGCCTGAGCCTACTGCTCGGACCCTGAAGCCTTGAAAATTCAGGCTCTTTCATTTCAGGAGTTCTTCTTTCTCCATTTCAAGTATTACCAAAAAAAGTCAAGACTTCAAAAGTGTAAAGTTACAAATTAATATACATGATATTTTTTTTTGTTAAACAAAACAGGCGTGTCATTTATCTGTTTCTTTAAACTCTTGACAGTAACTGTCATCTAGTCTTTCCCGTGACCACAACTGCTGCAAAGTATTTAGAAAGTGGGGAATTGAATAATAAGTGTTTAATTTTATGATATAATCTTGAAAACCTAAGATCACAACGGCATTTTGATTTAAAATATGTCCGATAATGATTTGCGCACACATCCTACTCACATCCGATGTTGTTGGTAAACCTATCAGGTATATAATCAACGACGAGTCACCTATATACATAAACATACAACAATAATACGATCATTCCGCGTGTTTGGCCGATGCGTGATATTAACTGACACACGTGTAGCATTTCTGGAATAACTCGCGGGCAACGTAAACAACGGTTATCTGAACAGAAACATGCCCACGCGCATCTACGGTGGTCTAGCTCCCGAGATACGAGACATAACAATTTAGTGCGGTTTACTTTAAACGGGGACCGTCAATGATTTGTTTTTTTGATAGGATGTGCTGGGTATTTTTTTTGTCTTAGTTCCAATTAATGAGAAACTGTTTGAATAACCATGAGTTACTTATAAAGGCTGTAACAGAACTCCTAAAGCCATAACAAAATAATCGATAGGATTACTTGCTCAGTAGATTTGTACACAATTTAAAAAATATTTTTTGTTCTGGCAGTTTGAGTCATCAGTTAGTGACGAAAGTGTCATAACTCGAGAAAAGAGCACAGAGGACCCAAGAAAGATTGTGGATGACTTAGCTTGTAGCATAATGATAACGATAACTAGTCGGATGGTTTCAACAGGAGCACACTTTCTGTAATAAAAACTTCAATAATTCACTTAGAACTCATTTTCAAACATAGAACCGTTCTTTGGAGTAGCGCTAAGGGATGGCGATATGGCTTTTGTTACGCCCCATATAATCAATTAGTGCAGTGTTTCCCAATCTTTATTAGGCAATGCCCCACATTAATAGATTTCTAAATTTTTTGGCCAACCATACTGAATTTTTAGCCTTTAAAAATGTTTTGTTCCCAAGCGAAGGGGTTGTGTCCAGTACATTTTTAAATTTCTCCCCTGTGGGGCCCGCGTTGGGAAACACTCATTTAGAGTATTTATTATCTTTCCCTTTGGGATCTGTACCAGTGTAACCTGAATTGGCTAGCTCCCAATATTTACAAGGAGTGCTTGCCAGATGGCCTAACCTTCCAAACCCATTTGGTGGGACTGCGAGTACCGTTGATCATTTAAGTTGGTTAAACTAGTTGTCAGTTATCCGTGTGGTGACGGATTTAGAATACATAGTGTCATCGCCCCATTCTATCCTAACGGTGTCGTAAGAGCCGATAAAAGGAACGGACGAGGCAGAAAACCTAGCTGTAAGAGAATGAAAATTTGTTACGTAACCCTGTGCCAATCCGTCTGGCCAGCGTGACACAGGCTAATTACCTTTCAATGTAACAGGAGCAGACTCCACTCAACAGTGAGCCATTTATGGGCTTAGTTGCCAGTTTCCACTTGTATAGTATTATTATGTCTTTACGTTATTTTCTTCATCGATTACCATAGGCGTCATAATAGTACCCGGTAGCGATTGCCTTAAGTGCCGTCCGAGCCGAAAGAAAAGAAGGTATTCAAATTGGGTCATATCAAGGATGATATATTTATTAAATATTCATGTTCCTTGTTTTTTTTACCACTGAGTAGGACTAATTTGTCTTTGTTTTTTTTATATCGAGTATACAGGACCTTCGTATTATACAGGACCTTTATCATTTTATTTTGTATAATTGTTTAGAAGTTTGGAATTGTAAATGTGAGCACTATGTAGTCACCGTATTTATATAACTTATCATATAAACAAGCAGTTGAGAGTATGTCATGCTCGCTTAAAGGTCATGCTGGTGGTGTCGTGTGTGTCGGGTCCTTCGGTTCCCTAAAATATGGTTGAGCTGGGGGATGGCTGGTACATGCGTCATGCTCGTGATCGGGTGCCGCCAGTTGGGGCCGGTCATCCCTTAACTGCTATTGACATACCTACATAGCTTTATATTGATCTCCTGGACACTTCTGTTGTGCAATATGTTACATTGTCCTCACATCTTAGCTTACTATAAATAAACACGAAATCAATGTAACCCAATCAGATGCTTGTAACAGAAAATATGATAAAAAGAGTGTCCATGGAGTTTCTTGCCTGTTCTTCTCCATAGGATCTACTTTTTGGAACATGCAACTAGATTCCTAACTTCACTTTTGACTTTTCAAAAACACCAGTAAATAGGTTCAATTGAAATAAATGATTTGAGTTTGAGTTTGAGTTTGATACCAACAAGGCACTCTGCCTAATGTTAAATATGTAGTTACCTATTTAATGAAAAACCACCTGTTTTAAAACACATACAAACAGTCTTGTCAAAGTCGTTCACTGTTTCTTTGACTGACGTTTTGTATAAAGAATTCTTCGGATTTTTTGCAAGTTGAGTTGCGAACTATTTGGAATTTGGGGCGGTTTAATAAAACCTAAGCGTTTATTTTGGTTTTATTATCTGTCATGCAAAACGCATTCGTGACTATTAGGGCCCCCGTGCATTTAGGCGGCCAGGCCGCGCGGCCAGTCCCGCGGCCTGGCCGCATAATGCGCGGATTGGTCGCGGCGGCCAATAGGCCGCGTATGTGACGCGATGTTTTTCGTTGGCCGCGCGACCAAAACTTGGCCGCGCGGCCTGGCCGCATAATGCGCGCAGCTATATACATCGTAGAAGAATTAGTTGGCCGCAGCGACTTGGCCGCATAATGCGCGGAGGCCCTAAGAATGCGCTTCTAATTATGAACTTGTATCCAATATCATATTTATTTTAAAATAAATATGTGCGAGGCTGCGAGCATCACATAACCTGCATTCCAACACAAGCTTCAATAGACTAAAACCGTTTCCACTAAACTAGAAACTGGCTTAGTTTTTAAATAAAGAAGTCTTTACGATCATTTATAAATTCCAAATTCATTTTTTTTATATCTTTAAGCTAAATTTAAGACTATCTTATCAATCATATTATCTATGACAATTTAATGCTTTATATGTCACGTAAAAAATAAAATACCATAGCTAGATACGTTTTAAAGAATTCCATACGTTTTGTGTACAATCAAGACACAGTATTTATCGCAGTTTAGTTATGAATGTTTACTTATATACTTCTCAGTCCCACTACATGGATGGTAATTAGCCAACTGTGCCACGCTGGCCAGACGTGTTGGCATAGGGTTTCGTATCAAGTTTTACTTCTCTCGAGGCTAAATTATCGGCCTCGTCATTTCGTTTTATCGGCTTTTACGACATACTGATGATGAAATGGGGATGAAACACGTAATTTAACTTAATACTTCATGTTTCTTCGAAGCACCTACTAATTATATATACAGTGTTTAAAACGGCTTTCACCCGTAAAACAAATTACGATGGTTAATTATTCATGTACAAAAACGCAATGCAACCATACCATTAATTCATATTCACTTGCGATTGTGAGCTTCAAGCTTCCGTGATGTCCTATTTTGTGAAATATCTTCGACCGCTTTTTGTCGAAACCACATGCTTTCTTTAAGTTTGACTAGGTCGCGAGATTTCTTTATACCACGATGGTGGTAAATACGCGCAGGGCCTGTTTGATAGCAGTTACTGTGTATCATGGTATGTGCCTCCAGGGGCATTTAAATATGGCGTTAAAAAACACAAGCCCATTGAGTTTCTTCCGCCAGGTCTTCTCGGTTGGTGCCGCGCGTGCATCATTTTTATAGCTCTACTACCAGGTTGCACCTGTTGTAGTGTTATAAAAATTATATATCCGTTGACGATTGTGGGCGCCATAATTGGTACCTATATAGGATAAAACATTTTTTTTCTTTTCAACTCGTTACACGCATTTTTTCCTTTAAGAACTAATTTACGCCTCGCATGAATGTATAAAGGTATGCTTTAATGCTCCAGGAAAACATTTTGGAGCTCTACTTTAATCTGTCTGTCTGTGGATCTGTTTATCTCTGAGTTTAAAAGGTCTTCATGGAGAAATTTAATAGCTATATTTCAATACTAATATATAAAGCTGCAGAGTTTGTTTGTTTGAACGCGCTAATCTCAGGAACTACTGGTCCGATTTCAAAAAATCTTCAGTGTTAGATAGTCCATTTATCGAGGAAGGTTATAGGCTATATTTTATTTTCAAAAGAATTAGGGATCCGTATGAAAATTGCGATTTTGTAAACCAAGGTGTAAAATCGAAAACCTATTTATGCGTGCGCCGCAAAAACTATTGACAATAGAACAAAATGATGTACTACGGGTTTGTAGGTCTTATAAAGATCTACAAAAAAGTCTGCGAGAGCACATATCTAACTATCATAGTTTAGTCACAATAAACGATTTTATGTTCATAAAAAATATGCACGGGTTCGAAGCCCACGCGGGCGAAGCCGCGCCCAAAAGCTAGTTTCAATATATTAATCCTATTCCATTTGTTGTAGTTTGTTGTTGTTGTTGAAAGTGTCCAAATATTGTCAAATTTGGTTATCTTCGTGTGTGACGGTTTAAGAATACATAGTGGTGCCGACTTATTTATCCTGAAGGTATCATTAGAGCGGATTAAAGAAAACCCAGCTGCAAGATAAAACAATCTTGATCGTGCAACAATAGGCTAATTACCCCCACGTAATGGGAGGAGGCCCGACCCAGCAGTGGGTAATTTATGAGCTAAGTAGTAGTAGTAGAATCTATTTTAGCGTGTATAAATTATAAAATACCTTTTTCTTATTGTAAGTCTTAAAATATGTTTCTGATACAACAAATAATTTTTCATACGTTTTTGTGTATAACAAAAACTATGAGTTATTCCTGAATAGGTTTAAAATGTTATTGAACTTAGTAATTATTCATGGCCAATTCATCATGTTCTACTGAACACTGTAAACTACTTGACTTACCTTTGTACTGACTTAAACAATATAATGTTAGGTTATGTTATGTGAAATACCCATGGATTCATAAAAAAAATTATGAGTAGAGAGGCGATTAAGAGTTTTTTTATTTAGATCGCGTAACGTAACGTCAATTTGATTAAAAGAATTGCATCAATTTGACACGTGATGTTTTAATATCAAACCAACTGACGTCGCACACTCGTAAAGGCGCAAAAAAAAAAACTCAAACTCGCTGATGGCAATATGTATAGTATAGTATAACATCTACGTTATTGTGTCACGTGTACAAGGTGGGTTTGAAGGTACACGTTCAACCCCGCACGGAAGAAATGTTTGTACGACCTACAAGTATTTGTTCCGGGTCTGGGTGTTTTCTATATAAACTATGTATGTATTTACAAAAAAAAATGTATATAAGTAGTTTATCATCCCTCTTGTTACCATAACACAAGCATTAAGTTGCTTAACTTGGGACGAGATGGCGTGAAATGTCCAAGGATATTTATTTATTTATTTATGTAATATGCTTGTTTATAATGTTATGTATTATGCTTAGTGGTACAGGCTTAGATAATTTCAATTAATGTGTGCCTTTAAAATAATTTATGTTTAAATAAATAATGACTGTTAATATAGATTTCGACTATATTTTTTTATCAAAAAATCCTATCCTTTTGAGTAGGTTAGATTTATCAGAAAAACAATGTTTAAGATGTAAACATTTACTAACACAATATTATTAGTGAAACATGTTTTGTGAACACCAATATTTGCGATTTTATATTTGCATGGACACATTTTATACTAATAAGTACACATTTTATACTAATAAGTACATATTTTAGAACCATGTTTAAATGTAAACGCCAAATATGACGACACATCTTCTTTATATATCTTTACTATTTATTTTAGTAGACCAAGCACCATTTACCAAGAAAGGCAAAAAGAAAATCAACCCAGATACGTGAGCGAAGCCACTGCCAGCTACTAGTCAATAATATTCTATTATTAGTTATCGCCCAAATTCGTTACGTATCAGCGTGATTAAGTAGTACAAACAGTATTTTTTCAATCAACATAAAAAGGTGGATGTTTTCAATTCATTCAGACATTTTGAAACCCGATTCGAAAATTTCAAACCATTCAGATGTCAGTTTATATATATTTAAAAAAATACTCCTATGTAGTATATCTAGAGGATTACAGAAAGCATAAGTAATGTGTGGTGAGGGATTTAGAATTAGTGTCACCACCCCAGTCAATCCCGAGGGTGTCGTAAGAGTCGAGAGACAAAAATAAATGACAAGACCGAAAACCTAGTCGTAAGCGAATGAAAACTTGAAATGAAACCCTGTGCCAAACCGTCTGGCGAGTGTGGCACAGTATGCCAATTACCCTCTAAACATGAGAGGAGGCCCGACTCAGCAGTGGGTAATTTTTGGGTTGAGCAGCAGCAGTAGTAGTAGTATATGTGACGTTCCTAATTGCTGTATGTGTGCGTGTATGCATCCTAGTGTGTGTAAAACGGCTTAAAAACTGCGACAGCCACGCTCATAATGTTAAGGCCATACCGATTGAACACTTGCAATAAATTCGAATGAAACAAGCGTGGGACGTCTGAACTTGTGTCTGTACGAATTTAGAATAATTGTTACCGTCAATTGATTACGTTACAGCGTTTATTAGTCGTAATGCGCACTCAATGAACGGTGTTCGGTTATATAATGTCCGAACTGGTAGCATTCGGAATCATTTAACTGTATGTATTGGTAGTCCTCCTAAATTAAGACGTATTATAATGATGTTTTAGGTTTCACGATTATTACACATTGAAATTGAACACTGAGCGGACTTATTTCTCATCCCGTGAATGACCCACAGCTCCTCCAAATACAGAAGGGAACTTAACATTTTAAAAAGAGGTTTTTTAATATTACATGCACACAGGTACCTGCATTTAAAAAATATATACACATGTTCTTTGCTTTGGCAAATTTGGCCAGCATTAATATAAATTATAGTTCTATTCTCAATGTGCCTACAGACTTCACTACATAGTATATAACAAAGTCGCAGTCGTCTGTCCGTCCCTATGTAGGCTTAAATCTTTACAACTACGCAACGGATTTCGAAGATTTTAATAGATAGGGTGATTCAAGAGGATTGCACCCGTGCGAAGCCGGGACGTGTCGCTACTTAACAATAAACAAAAGAGTGTGTGTGTCAAATACATGGTAGTGTGTGTAATGTATTTTTATGCATGATTTAATAAAATAGTACTCTGCAATCTCATTTAGTAGTCTAAAAAGGCGTACAAAGTTTATGCTTCACGTATTAATATATAGATTAAAAAAAAAAGAAACTCACCGAGCAGGAGAAAAGTGCTTCTTGCCATGGCATCTTCGTCTCGCTGAAAAAGTAGCAGCTGTGGCCAAGGCGTATGTAGTTAGGCGGGCACACGTACGACAACAGCGTAATGTTTTTCTGCCCTTCGACGCCTTTACCTGTACAATAGTAAGTTGTATTGATAGATGTTTTTGGAGAAGGTTGTCGCCGAATGACGTAATAGCATAAAGTGGCGTATGGCCCTTTTTTGGGGGAAAACTGCTTGATGGACTAAACCCATCACCCCGGGGAGGACTGGTGTGGGACATGTGGGTCTCAGGTTCATAGACACACGTGCTGCGAGGGTCGTGCACCTACCCACTAAACATCCTCCGGTGTATTATCCGTCCTGACTGTATATCCACAAAACAGCCAGGACTAACCCTAAAAAAATGGGTTGTGGAACCCATTTTTTTTTAATTGTGGAGAACCCTCCTCTTGGAGCTTCACGGCTCCGACGATGTCATGCCCTGTATCCGTTGCATGACACCGTTCGCCAATGGAAAAAAGCCTTTCAGCCAGCTATCATAATGGGTTTATTTGTTTAGGAGCTATACAATACCAACCCAATCGTTATTGTTGAGGAATAAGAAGGAGGATCAGTGAAGTACACATTATTAGAACTCTAACCTTAGAGACTCATTAAGTTAGTTCACTTGAATAACTTTATGTTCATGAAGTGCCGCCACAACGTAAGTACTTTTAAATGTCTTTTCTACTAAGTGCACGTTTGTTGAAATGTAGCCTATTATGTTGCTAATCGGACGTCTGCAGACCGGTAGCTTCCACAAAAGTCCATTAGCTAAATAGCGGCGTAGGATGGGGAAGTTGCGAGTTATGATTCCGTAGTGGAAAAATAAATTATTAGTTCTTTCTGTGCTACTCCTAAATGTATGAGATGGAACAAAATATTTTAGTATTTATTAGATGTTATGATTTTTTATTATTATTATTGACTTTAATGCCTTAGACCCTAGGATGGATAGCTACGCCAGGGTCTAAGATGGAGCAGGCAATTCAAGGAAATGCCTTGTCGGGCACCGGCTCTCACAAACACACGACAGAGTAAAACTGCTTGGCTTGACTTAGATGTGGTAGTTTGCCGGGTGGACTGCGTGCTGGGTTTTGTTGACTTTTACAACACGCGTTATTTCACAGCGTGCGGTGGGTAAGTTTTATATCCTGCCCCCGTCTCCACACGGGGTGAATTGAAATTTGGAATACTTTTGAGCATCTATCTATGTATATCTCTAGCAGTCACAGATGTCCTGTGCAGAACAAAGCTCTCCACAACGTACGATTCAAGGTCGGCCATCCATCTAGCTGGGGATCTTCCCACGCTTCGCTTTCCCATACACCACTCTAGGAGTTTTGAACAGATTACTGTATTTTTTGTACCCTATTATCGTTTACAAAAAGGTCTTGTCATCATATTTTGTTTCGACAAGGGTGGTTTCGTCAGACTGTTGTTTTAAAATAATCGTGTATAATATTTTTCTTTTTACATTACACTTAGTAAAAATAGTAATTATTTAGACAATAACGAGGATTGTCATTTCAAAAAATATTAATTTATTACTTAATTATACGAATGATAATTAGTTTTAGACGAGAATCCCACTGTACATTTTTATATCGTTCGCTGACAACGTGCATTCAAACCATATTTTTGTTCTTTTTAGCCTCATTGGCAAGGATCCCTAAACTCCGAAAAGCCGCGAGTAGGCGGATCAGCAAACAAGTTCTCTGCCAAGGCCAACGAAACCAGACAGACAGATCTTTTTATTGGAGACATTAAGAGAGATATGCAGATCGGTTCGGAAAGAATTCTCTAAAAATAGGGCCGAAATAAATCTGTTTCATATTCAAGGAATATAGGTCAAGTATAATATGGAACTGATTAAATGATCATGCTCTAATTGGTTGGTGCGGCTTTTATTTAACCGAGTCGTCATTTGGACTACTACTACTGGTACACAGCCCATAAATGACCCACTGCCGAGACGGGACTTCTCCAACTGCATGGATCCTACTGTGCTACGCTGGCCAGACGGGTTTCGTATCAAGTTTGCCTTCTCTTGCGGCTAGGTTTTCGGCCCTATCACTTCCTTTTGTCGGCTTTTAAGACACCATGTATTTTAAAATCCGTCACCATAAGGTATAGATAAAATATTTATGTTCAAAAGGTCGTGTATGTCTAAATTTAATAAAGACCTTTATTTTCTAATGATTTCTTATGTTGATTTTTAGGTCTATTTTCTAAGTTTAGGTTATAAGCTGTCTCTTCACGTGATTATATTCGCGACAAAACGTAAAGTGTCTTGTTAAGTCAGCAGAAAGAGTCACGATCAGTTAGATGTGAAAAAGTTAAAGATAGATCTCTATCTCTACTTATAATATTATTTTCGATTATGGTATCTAGGTACTAGTGAAATCACAAATGTACATAACTAAAACTAAGTATGTTACAGTAAGAGGTACTTTAAGTTTACTTACATTGGGACCAAAACACGATGAACACTATCGCAGCGATCGCCACCAATTTCCCTCGCCTTTCCAGAGCCTCCATATTGTACGAGTTTAACCACACTGTTCTTAGGCACAAAACACAACACTGGCACTAGCAAGTTCTCGAGAAAATCATTATTTAACAAAGAAAAAAAAGCAACAAACAAAATGGAGCTTTAAAGATTTAGAAAATACTAATTATGAAATGATTATAACGGAAGTATTGATTCTCTGGTTCGTAATTATAACCTGAAACAAAAGAAAAATATTTATTAGTTTAAAAATAGTACTCTGTAAAATGATGATATTGCTTGGTCGTCGTCGTCATTGTTTTAGCCCATAAATGACCCACTACTGAGTCGGGCCCCCTATATTGCTTGGTGGTAGGATCTAAAGGTCCGCCCGGCTAGCTACCACCCTTACATCACCCGCCAAGCCGTTTTCCTGTGTTTCTTCGGGTGTATGTGAGTATTGAATAGCCTGCTCCATCTTATACCCTGTTGTTGTTTTCCACCAAGCAATACTAGTATCAAAGGCATTCAAGTCACTGATAAAACAAATGGTACGTTCTAAATCCGTCACCACACGGTCTACATAAGTATAGCTATATGTAGATGTCTCACGGCTACTGTGCGGAAAAGGTCTAATTCAGAATTATGACAGGCAAGAGACATCTGGCGTTGTTTTGCAATTAAACCTACTGTAGCGACCACATGCTACATACTTTACACAGTTTACCCGAAACTTTTGTATAATTGAACTACTTCATCAATTACATGTTTTAGTTTACTGTTGATATGCAACCTTCTATATCAGATACTAAATGACACCTAAGTAAATTGTATTTTAATTTGTAAGTTCACGTGATGTTTGTGGCGACTTATATAAAAAGACCGCAGTATACTGTCAAAGGTGTTTGAATCTATAGCGTCTATGTTGCTTTCGTATCGTATCTAATAGTAACAGCATGCTACATACTTTTTTTATGTAAGAGCAGGCAGATGACTGCATTCCGCCTGATGTTAAGTGGAAATGCAGTCTCGAAGTGGGGATACCTAGTGCTAAACTATACGTATAGCACTAGCCATCCTCGCCATGCCGGCCTCCGCAAGGGGCCTCTTCACGCTTCGTTTGAAAAACCCCATGTTGTAGGTGGGTGGAAATACGGGTGCAGGGAGGGAGTTCCATGCTCGTGAGGTGCGACACAGAAACGAGTTGCCAAATTTCTTGGTTCGCTATGGAATGTTGGCTACAGTGAATATTGCGACAAAGGAAAGGAGAGGGAGGGATAAGGGAGAAAAGCTTACACAATTTACCCGAAACTATGTACAAGACATGTTGTTTATAATTTAACTAGTGGCCCGCCCCGGCTTCGCTCGTGCAAAGCGGAGGTGGGTTATACATATAAACCTTCCCCTTGAATCACTCTATCTATTAAAAAAAACCGCTTCAAAATCCGTTGCGTAGTTTTAAAGATTTATGCATACATAGGGACGGACAGAATAATGCGACTTTATTTTATACTATGTAGTGATTATGAATTTTTTCATGCTGAGCAGAAAAATATGGCTGAACTTTGTTAATTATGTATTTATGACCACACTGTATCCATATTAGAAAAATAAATATCTCGTATCTATCAACATCAATAAATATCAAGAATTACCAATAAGTTATACACCGCGATACCGAAGTTTAAGTTTTGAGCAATTTGCACGGTTAAAAAATGCCCGACTGCAGTTTTCGGGGGATACGCGCCGCAGCCCAGACATACCACCTCGTCTGGCTGGATGATCATCTTTCAGCGCTTAAAGTTCCTTCAAACAATAGTTCCGCGAATAAAGACATTTGATAATAGATACATAATAATAGTATAGACGATTCATTGGTAAATTATGTCTTTAAATAATAGAGTCTAAATAATCTCAGCACACATAATTATGGACCCAAAGCCTCTACCTAGGAATCTGCTAGTAACAACATTTGAAGTCAATATTCTCTAACAGTAATTTTATGGGCAACACGACTATAAACGTAGCGTTTTTGCACACATACCAGCCAACCAGTCGTACATTTATTTTAATTAACACTCGTGAATAATTGTAGGCAATATCAAACGATTGTTGACGATTAAAATGATTTATGAAATTCCAGTTGTATCCTGTAGCTTCATGGTTAATTTGCCTTGTGTTTTAAGTTTGTGGAGGAACAGTGTACCTTTTATACTTTTACTAATTTAAAGTAAGGAGCAGGATGATAAAAGACAACATCACTACATCATCACGTCCCTGAATGCTTAAATCTTCAAAACTATGCAACAGATTTTGTAGCGGTTTTTTAATAGAGAGAGTGATTCAAGATGACGCTTTATATGTATAATATTGTAGAAAAATACTGATAAATTTATAGGTTCATCATTGCACCCGTGCGAAGCCGGGGCGGCTCGCTAGTTAGTAATATAGGTGTCGACGTCATAACTAACACAAAACCTTACTAGATGCTGACTCAGTACTTGCAGACTCCTATACCAGGTATTAGAATGCAATAACGCACCTGTGGTGTTAAACAAGATATTCTGTGTTGTCAGTGATTAAGAATACATCCACCACTATTCCATACTGGGGGTGGTGTGTAAAAGTGGAACGAGCGAGAGATCGCCTTACAGAATGACATAGCTGGTGGCGGCTATGTGGTGATAAGTGATATATGTATTTCTGCGCGTATGTATGGTTGCCAGAACTGAACCAGATGAATAGTCTACTCCAAACAACTTGAGCAAAAAGTACCGTAGTGGAGGGAAAGTTTGCGCATGTCTTCAATCATGGTAGTTTATACTTACTAATTTAAACTTACTTACGTATTTAGTCATAAGTGCCTGATTATGTATAATGTGACTCTTAATCATACGCGACGCATTTGCCGTCAGATGTGAACCGACCCTTAGAACCGCGATATCTTAGGAATGGTAACTCTCAGGAAAAAAATTATAAGATTAATTTTTTTTAGAAAAAATTAATATCTGCAACTTTGCGCTAGGTTTTTGTTTGATAAAACTTACTGTTTTCGAGTAAAATCCAAATAACCTAAATTTCAGACAGTTCACCACGAATAACTTTAGTCGCACACATAGGATCGATGGGGAGTTTTATTGGTAATGGTAAACCCCAGCTCTCCACCAAAATTTGGCTCTGTGGGATTTTTGTTATTTGAAATGTCTATATTGACCGGGCTATAGAGCAGGGATTTCGTTTTTCTAAAAGATAATTTATGGGCGTAAATGATTATATCATACCATGGTGTTGATAGTGGAACCGTTCCGTTTTTAAATCCTGCGGCGTCATGCTTTCGCGGTTTACATGATGCGTGGGTGACACATCTGGTTTTACAAACGCCCGAATCGAAACTAACTTACAAAGTCTCCTATTTAATATCCTAAAGGAAGACGTAATAATTAAACTCAATACACAATGACCTGTTAATTCACAAACGATTCAATTAACCCAAATTTCATTGAATGCGGAATGAACCTAAATTTTGCACCCATAAAAGTTTTATGACCACATCTAGATTCTAAATTGAGTCTGCAGTAAAACGTAGCCTATACGAATGTACTAAGTCATTTGGCACACTTCTTACTCTCAATAATAAATAAGGCTTTTTTTAAGTTTATGATGTCTCTCTGTAAAAATTATCTCTGGACATATTTGGATTAGTTCTTCTGTGTCAATGGTTAAAGTCAAAATTGCAAATACTATCTAGTCAAAATACTATCTAATAGTATATAAATATAATAATAGTATATAAATGTACATGTAAATATTTTATTTTATGTAATAATATTTTATTCATTTATACATTTTCGAAATAATTACATTATTTTACACGTGATCAAAACAATGCATTGATCGTTTATCCTATCTGCAGCAACTTATAGTGAATTGGAGAAGATTGCCTGGAGGTATTCATTCAAGATATTATTGCTAAGGTTATTTGATAGTAACTATTTTCTCACCGACTAAGGATAATGTGGTAGTACATAGTTTCCCACAGATTAAGGATAATGTGGTAGTACATAGTTTCCCACAGATTAAGGATAATGTGGTAGTACGTATTTTCCAATAGGCTAAAGATAATATGGCAGTACCTATTTTGTCACAGACTAAGGATAATATGGCTAAGGAGAATATAGTATAGTACTTCCCATAGAGTTGCTTTCGTTGCTCTATTTCCACAGATAAAATCTTTTCTGTCAAACTGTATATCTGGTTTTGATGAGATGTCTTTGGAGTCAGTTCAAGCTCCATAGAAACATGTTTATGTATAGAATTTCTAAGAGAAATTGGCCATTATGTGTTCAAGATACGTCTTACTTGGAAACAAGTCCTTTTTAGTGTCAGAAGTGCAATAACTTGTATGAAAATATTGCTTTTGTATTGATTGTATAGAATATCCGTATTAGGAAGTAAGCATTGAGTACATGCTTAGCTTCCAATCTGATCCTTACAGTAGTGAAACTAAAGTTATTTTAAATTTGATTAATACAATTTCTACTAAATGTTTCTACATTTCAGGTAATGACAAAAAAAAAAATATCGGCTCTTCTGTTTACCAAAAGATTCCGAACATGATTCTATATTTTAACGGAATAAAATAAAAGGATGGAATGCTCAATTCGTCTATAGGTATTTTTGTATTTGGAATAATATTTTTTTAATCGATAAGTATATTCGATTATATTTTTTTTTTCAAAATCGTTTTAGTGGTTAACTAAATCGGTGAATAAATGTTAACAAAAATATTTGTCGGAATATATGTAGTTTTGCAAGATATTCTTATCTTCGTTAATAATTCCTAAATAAAGACACATAGCTAAATTCAATAATCGTTTAATGATAAACCAATAATATTTTTTAACGTTTAATCACATTAAACCAAGGCAGCGCTTACAACTTCTGAAGTCTAGACGAACAAATCAAGTTAGCTTAAAGTTTAGCTAAATTACTGATTTTATAAGCAGTATAATTAATTTCATACAATTCTAGTATCATAATACGCATTGAGCCAATTGCTTGTAAATACTATCGATTTCAGGAGAAACGCCTACGGACGAGTTAATATTGATACTGTTTGAAGATATTGATATTGTTAGTACGTAACTCGTTTAAAGATCTAGAAAACCGCAGGTGCAGCAAACAGCGAACGTCTAGGATTCAAATCAGGTTATGGATAATGTTTGATTGTTTTATTATTTTGCGGAGACACGGTACGGATTTCATTACTTTCTATCACACAGTTATCAAGCTAGTAACACTAGCTTGATAGCTTGACCTGTTTTATTGTTGGTAGAAGGTAATAGGTCTAGCGTGTATTAGCCGTACAGAGTTTTCGAATAAAGTTCTTTACTTTTGTAATTTAACTTCACAGGAATGAATCAACATTTTACCTACAAAATGAAATGACAAGGCCGATAACATAGCCGCAAGAGTAAGGAAACTTGACCCGGAATACATATGCCAACCCGTCTGGCCAGTGTGGCACCCTCTATGTATTTGAAGGAGGCCCGACTCACCCGGCCAGTGTGGCATTTATGGGCCGAGTATTAGTACAGACACAAGTACTTTCATACTTTCATTTACGCATAAAAAATACAATAGCTAAAAAAACTGATATAACGATTTTCTGCACACCGTTACTGTGTCAGTCGTATCTCTTGGTTATTTCCACACCCTTTTTATTACACTCTGTATGGTATTACATTTGCAGATCAATTGAACAATATATATTGCTTTCCATTGCGGCATTAGTCAGAGCGCCCAAGAAGGTAAGGAAAAGCGATATTGTAATGGACGTGCGCTTAATATGGAAATGAGTCATGCCCTAGGGCTAATACTGGCAGTGATAGTTTCTTACTAACATTATTTTGAAATTGTAACCGCCAAACTATTAGTGTGAGAGCTACATAATTATTTAAATATTCTCCGTGTGGTGATGGATTTAGAATACAGAATGTCACTAACCCATATCATCCTAAGGGTATCGTAGGAGGCGAGTAAACGAACGCAAGAAACAGATCAACTAGCCGCAATAGAAGGAACAATTTATACAAACACTGTGCCAACCCACCTTGCCAGCGTTAACAGTAGGCTAATTTCCCTTCATGAATTTGGAGGAGGCCCGACTCAGTAGTGGGTCATTTATGATCTGAAACGACGACGCACACACTCACGGGTGAACAGTCGTCCTAGAAATTAAGTTATCTCTATTTGTTTAAATGGGAACTTACCTCTAATTACTGCGACTACTAACATATACAATAGAATAAGTTGCTTAGTGAAGTCATTTTAAGTTAATTTACAACTTAAAATGACTTCACTAAGCGAATCGAACTTCATTCCTAAGCCTATTACTTTTATGAGTCATGCCTAATAATATTCTCTTCATGCGCCCGCTCAGGTGAGCAAGCAGCTTAGTATCATAAGCTACTTTGCACTTGCAACACTATCCGTGTTAGGCGACCATATGTGTGCTTTCCATATGTTGCAAAATTTCAAATTGAGAATTGTTTTTATGTTCTAAATTCCGCTTCAAATTTGAGGAATCAAAATGTCCCATCCCTGTGACTTTCTTTAGGCTAGAAATACATGCTCCGAGTCTGAGTGTCATTTGCGCTCGTAAAATACGTTTGAAAATAGACCCATCACATCCAAAATTTATCAAAGGCTTAGAAAGAAATATAGCTTTTTTTTCAGAAATTTTGCACACAGCATCATCGATTCGATTTTTTCATTATGGCTATAGGGTTTTTGTTACATCCTGTAGATATAACAATAATATCACGATCGTCTCCTATTTGAACAAGACATAAACTAGATTTCGTTTAGCTGCGAACGGTACATAATTATAATAGGCGACATAATTCGACAGTTAGTTATTTTGAATGTGCGGATAGTATAATATTAAATTTCCCTGTAATCATTTCTAAAATCATTGCCTACGGCGATAGAGAGGGTCAAATTGTACAAACAATAATTATAAGCCTTATAAATATGTGTTTTTGTTATTATTATGATACTCGTTTCAGCTGATTAATGACCCAAATTATTTTCAAAAATGTAAAACAAAAAAAAACCCGGTCTATCTATCCGGTATTACACATGAGTTATGCAGTTACCACCGCCATTGCGGTTTTTTTCATATTAGCGTTACGGAAAATTTTATGTTTAATTTATTTCTCTCTTACCAGGAGAAATACATCGTCACTTCGATCATTATACGCTTCATTACACATCGTATTTAAATGGCGTGATTTTTTTATATTCACCATTAAGGGTAAGGTAAATCACCTTAAATAACGAAAAAAACTAAAACTAAACTATAATGTTCACGTGAAAACATACCGTAAGAAATAATTTCAAATATTCAAAAAGCGAACGTAGAATTCCAAGCACGTTGGCACGGTACACTTTAAATCGTTTCTGTCTGGCATACTCGAAACACACCACTCGAGAGCCAAGCTCAGAGACGTACTACACTTGTACCTCGTACATCATCCAAACAACTCCTTTAACCAATAAAAAAATCTTCAAACGCTTGCGAAATGTTCCCGTTCTTTGGGTAAACAGTTAAGTACTTTTTGCAAAGGATGCGTCTTATATGATGGCTTTACACGTCAGTGACGTCATCGTTTGATGTGCAATGTTGACTGAGAGAAATTTATGGAGGTAAGGTAATCTTTATTTTGAGCATAATTAATTGTTAGTGCGAGAATTGTGTTGGTCGATAGTATTTGTTTTTATTTTGATAAATGATCCACTGTTGAGTCGGTCCTCCAATTTTAAGGAGAAAAATAAGCTTGATGTGCCACGATAGCCAAAAGGCACAGGGTTTTTTCGTGTAGTCGGCTCATACATCACACGCAGGATAGAATAGGGTTGTGATATAATATATTCTAAATCTCCGAAATCTCCTCTAATTAAAATCGATGTGTGTGTTCTCCGTATACGAACTTAACTGAAACGACTGTTTTATAGTTGTAACAACTCATGAGAAGTTTTACTATATTAAGTAAAAGAGTACTTAAGGGCAAGTCTCTTGATACTGGGATATCTATATTGAGTTCACCGTACACTGAAGAATGTTCTGGAACATTTGTCTTAACACCGCTAGCCACAAATATATAGGCTATTCTGCTGATTCAGAACCCTAAGCGTAAGCAAATCCCGAGTGATGGACAGTTTCATATCAACATGTGTTCGATGACATCTCGTGGTATTTCGGTCTCGTGTAAACTGTCCGGATATTTGTAATTACGCGGCAGCCTTGAAGGGCGTATGACCGGTAAACGAATTTATTTAGGGATGCCATAAAATCCTTGTCGCGGAACGGTGATGTAATTGTGCGAGCTCCACCAAATGAGGTGAGCTTCTATTTTTGAATTTATTGCTCCAAAACATGATTTACGATACATCCTCTGAATGACGATTAGCTAGCTGTTCTTGAAATAGGAAAGAATTTCTGATTCGAAGAACTAGAATCTGTTGTATCGGCAATTTAAGATAATTTTGTTAATAAATGTCTATTCCACAAAACTAGAATGTGTATGTGTCGTCGGATAATTTAACTTAAAATAATCGGATACATACATACTCGTATATGGTTAAACAATCGGACACAGTTTGATAATGAGGAATTAGTATTCAAACTAACACAATTTTTTCATAACAACTGTGTAAGAACTATGTGTTACAGCAGTAATGTGACTTCAATTGGATAGTCTCCTTTAAACAATTTAATTTTAATTTAGCCTTTCAGGAATACGTTAGGTCCTACTCAAAATTGTTTAAAAAAGTTTGCTATACGGCTAAATCTCTACACATTAGTCGTAAAATAAGAAAATCCAGTAACAAAATTAAAACCACCTGGAACATTATTAATAACGAAACTGGCAAAGCAAAGCTACCTGAATCTAAATTTGAATTGCATAATAATGGTAGTGTAATAAATACCAACTTCGATGTAGCTCAATGCTTTAATATTTTTTTTGAAAGTATACCGAAGGAAATCACCACGTCTTTGGCTTCATCTTCTGTCCAGGCTGAGATGCTGCTCAAGGATAATGTTAGAGAGACGTCGGGCTTGCTCAGGTTCACTTATGTGACCCCTTATGACATTGTTACAGCCTTTAATAGTATTACTTTGAAGAAAACGGGTGATTTGTGGGATATATCAACTGTTGTGATTAAAGGGGTTATTTCAGATATAGCTCCTCAGCTTACTAATATATTTAATGAGTGTGTAGATGTGGGTGTATTCCCAAATTTAATGAAACATGGTAAAATCATCCCACTCTACAAAGCTGGCAATAAGAAAGAGCTTGGCAACTATAGACCTATTTCCATTTTGCCAGTTTTAAGTAAAATCTTTGAGAAAATCATTTTAAAACAGCTACTGCAACACTTCCACAAATATAAATTGTTACATAGTGAACAATATGGGTTCACTAAGGGTCGCTCTACGGCTGATGCCGGTGCTGTACTCTTAAAGCACATCTATGATGCATGGGAAAACTCACAAGATGCTATTGGTGTTTTCTGCGATCTATCTAAAGCTTTCGATTGTGTACATCACAACACTCTTTTGAGAAAGCTTCAACACTATGGTATCAAGTTTAACGCGCTTAATCTCCTTGCGTCATACTTGAGTAGCAGAATGCAGTTTGTGGACATAAATGGAGTCAAATCTACTGGTTCGACAGTAACAATGGGCGTGCCACAGGGGTCTATTCTGGGTCCGTTTTTATTTCTTATTTATATAAACGATCTCGCCTTCTTTGTAAAAGATATTTGTAACATTGTTCTATTTGCTGATGATACATCGCTTATTTTTAAAGTTGACCGTAAGAAAACAAATTTTGACGATGTAAATAGCGCACTCGTGCAAATATCTCAGTGGTTCACTGTAAACAATTTATTGTTGAATGCAGCTAAGACCAAATGCATTAGGTTTACTACCTCTTACTCAAAAAATAGCGTTACTAAATTGATATTAAATGACAAAAATTTGGACCTAGAAGAATCTACAAAGTTTTTGGGCATTACTTTAGATTCCAAGTTACAATGGAGGCCCCACATTCATAAACTCGCTGATAAACTTAGTTCAGCAGCTTATGCTGTGAGACAGGTAAGACGGCTCACCGACGTGGATACCGCGAGACTTGTCTACTTTGGTTACTTCCATAGCGTCATGTCATATGGTATTTTGCTTTGGGGCAACGCCGCAGACATTGAAACTGTATTTGTATTACAAAAGCGTGCTGTGCGTTCCATTTACAATCTAGGACCCAAGGAATCACTTAGAAATAAGTTTTGTGATATAGGAATTTTGACTGTGGCATCGCAGTTTATCCTTGCTAATATCTTATTTGTGAGACAGAATATCAGTCAGTATAAGACCAACTGTGATGTCACTACGTCCACTATCCGTACAAGAAATGGGCATAAACTAATGATACCTCACCACAGACTGCAAAAAGCCCATGGATCTTTTGCAGGCCTCGGTGTTCGCCTGTACAATAAAATTCCTGACGCTATTGTAAATCTACCCTTCATAAAGTTCAAAAATTTTGTTAAAACTACACTAATTAATAAAGGGTACTACCGCGTCAACGACTATATGTGTGATAATGATGCCTGGAAGTAACTGTCATTTTGTGCCTGTGCTCTGTTCCTTTGGCCCCTTCAATACTATATCTCATTGGCGAAATATTTTGTACGTAGCATTTACAAAATGTCATATATTGTACACTGTATGTGTGAGCAATGACGCAATGGAGACCATTAATCGCGGATTTGTTTTTGTTTTTTTTGGCTCTGTCAAGGTCTATCCGTCATTCTTTGCGTAAACATGTAGCGTGTTTCTCTCATCTTGCGAACTTGCTCTCACTATGCTGTTTAGTGCTTTTTGTAAACGAACAATAATTTAAAAAAAGCAACTACAGAGTTTCTTGCCGGCTCTTCTCTGTAGAGCAGCCTTCCGAACCGGTGGTAGTTTCGGCATGAATGTGAGTGAACATATAGGGATTGTGAGCGATCAGGGGAGATGGAGGGATTGCAGGAATGAGAAGTTGTGTGTGAAAGGTGTGAATGTAGGTATGACGACTGATAGGTGTGTGTGGAGACTACCACCTAGTGTGGGACAGGGGCTGTAAGATGATAATGGTGTTTGTAAATATGACGATTTATAAGAGTTTTGTGATGAAACCTACGTAAATAAAGTTCCTTTTGAGTTTGAGTTTGAGTTATATTTTTGTATAATTTTGCCTCAAATTATAATGTAAATGGCATCTTATTTATGCAGCGTTAGGCAGCCGTTAGCGTGAATTTAAATCTGGCATATATCTGGCATATATTATAGATATATGATATACTAGCTGACCCGGCGAACTTTGTTTCGCTTTAAAGGCAATAAATGAGCAGATTTTTGATTTTATTAACTTAATTTTTTTTATCAGGATAAATATAAATAAAAAATCTATAATTTTAATTATACTTTATTGGGCATCTATTTTAGTAACTGCACTTTTCAGTGAATCACCTTATGACAGACGACATTTTTCAGTTTATTATCAGGCGCATGAACAAATAACGCAGATGGTCTTCTGACCCGGAACATGCCACATATAATAATTGATCTTGGGAAATACATGAATTTTCTGGATTTAGGCCACAAACTTTCCAGGATTGGCCCTGTGATTTATTAATGGTCACGGCGAATGCACGACGGATCGGAAATAATTAAAACTGAAACGGTATATCAGTTGATATCGTCGGGATCCTCGGATGAGAACTTCCTCACCTTCCAACTTTACTTTGAGTATATTCCATTGTTCATCAATTCACTTACCACCAAACGCGTTCCGTTGCACAGGTTTGGTGGTTTTGGTTTATATTTGGAAGCAAACTTAGTACGTAGCCAACCTTTAGTCGTAAATTGTGCGGTGGTAAGCCAGGCACATCCAAGGAGTCTTTTTTTACACAGTCAATATATTTGAATTAATGCAAGTGTACCAATGATTTCATTCTGAATTATGTTAGTTACTTTATGTCATCTACATATTTATTCTTAGCCGCCAAAATTGCTCGCTCAGTCAACCATTCATTATTTTTGTGTTTGTGAGTTCGTCCTTCGATGAACAGAAATTCTGAGAAAATAAAATCAATCCACATATTTCGATGATTTGAGGCAAGCTCTTATTTAGGCGGCAGCAGTCGACCTTGGAATTAGTGGCAGTGTTTGGCAGAAATAGCCAGGCAGTAAAATCATTGCGCCTCCAAAATATCTCGAGTCATTGCGTAGGTGTTCGGTCGGATCAGATAAGTGCTTCCAATGCACGTGTATGCGCTATTGTACATTCGTCCCAGATGACGCTTTTCCATTTTGATAAAACTTTAGCCGCTGAGGAGTGTTTTGTAATATTACATGACATCTATTGGTCCAATGCCTGCCATCGTATCGAAACGTTGCTATATCCAAATTCAGTATTTACTCGAAATAAATACATCAACCGGTCAACTTCAAAATTTCTAATTGTCAAATTTGTCAAACTATAGACAACATAACGTTTAGCTGTCAGTGACGTTTTGTTATTTCAGCAATTGCATTTTGATATACGATGTTTTATATCACGGAACGGGATTACACACATTTACACTTTCACGTTTATAATATTAAGTATGATTTTATGAATTGTCCAACGTCTTTATATAAAAAAGAAAGTCGGACATAGGATACCTGAGATTTTTATCCCGTTCCCGTAGAAAGTGATATATTACGTGGTATAACAAAACGTAACTGACAGCGAAATCTTATGTTGTCTATAATTAAATATGGCTGAAAATTTGACAATTAGAAATTTAAATTTAACTTAATATCTCTATAAATTTACACACAATATCTTTATAAATTGTAGCCTATGTGTTATTCTGATGTATAAGCTATATTATTATAAAGTTTCATTAAAATCCATTCAGTCGTTTTTACGTGAAAGAGTAACAAACATCCATCCATCCATCCATCTATCCATCCATCCATACTTACAAACTTTCACGTTTATAATATTAGTAGGATGTGTTATTCTGATGTATAAGCTATATTATTATAAAGTTTCATTAAAATCCATTCAGTCGTTTTTACGTGAAAGAGTAACAAACATCCATCCATCCATCCATCTATCCATCCATCCATACTTACAAACTTTCACGTTTATAATATTAGTAGGATATATAGATATAATTCGTATTCGTTTTTACATACATTGATTTACACGAAAGTTCGTATTTTTAATACAGAATTAACTTTTTAGTACAGACATCGCTTTCCTAACACATATTTTATACCTTAATTTTCCACGTATAAATTTTAGATCATTAGTTTATATTAACTTTTTAAATGAGCTAATAATAAGCATTTATCTCAATGGAGCATCCACTTCATAGTTCAAACTATGCGACCTCTAGAGAATGCCGAAATTTAAATACACGCCAAATTGATTTATAGGCTTTGGTGACACTTAACTGAACCGGACATTTTATAGCTCAAAGTTAATTTGCGATGTCTTTCTTAATTTAAAATGATTTACAACAATTCATTGAAGATAATCATTTGCAATTCAGTAAATACGAGGAACAGCAGGCCCAACGATATGATGGAATTAAATACAAATATCACTTGATTCAAATGAGTTTATTTCCAAAACGCTTTTGTGTACTGAGTGTAAAACAACATTCAAGTCGAATTATTAGTCTACGAGGAGACCCGGTAAGAAACTCCGTATTCAAAGACAGAGTTCCGGTCTGGTGTTAAATGATAAATCTATGATGTGTCAAAAGTCACAAATGTCAATAACTGAGGCCTTGAATTCCCCCCTCGCCGAAGAAGTGAAACTTCGTAATGTGGAAATGTAAATAGGAAGGGGTATATCTTTTCAGTGAAATCATATTGTTTCTTTAAGACAAACTTTACTAACATTGCTTACAATTCACAATTGATCGCATCTTCTAATTATCATTTTCGAGTGAAGAAATATCCGAATCTATGACTCTCTTTCTCTCTCCCTCTCGCACGATGGAAGTCGCATTAGAAGTTTCACTTCTAAAAAATATTTGTTTTTGTTTTCTGATCTTCTTTTTAGTATATTGATGGTCAAAGTATATAAGAACGTTTTGTGACGTTAAAACATAATAAAGTGTTGAAGGTCTCTTGCCAAAATTTTAGGCTGTAAATCGTTTATTGTCCATCTATGCGCCCACGCACATAATGGATGTGCGATCATTTCATGTGCAAAGTGCTAAATACACACTCACGGCCAACGCTATTGTCACAGAAGTATCAACTTTTTTAAGCTAGCTTTCTCAATAATAGTTATTTTGCGTTTTATTTTGGATTTTTTTGCGTGACATGTTGTATTAAAATCGGTTCAGCCGTTTTTAAAGTGACCTCTTTGCTAGTTCCTAGGTCCTGTTCAACATTCACACAAACAAAAAACTGGCGTTACAAATGTCACAATGACAAATAACGACACCATAATTTATCTCTTTGTTCCCTATTTTTATCAAGGTGGGTAACAGCAATACATAGATTCACCTCTCCAATCTATCCTGAGGGTGTCGTAAGAGCCGAAAAAAGCAAATGACAAGACCAAAAACCTAGCCGCAAGAGGAGGAAAGCTTGATCCGAAACCCTGTGACGACCCGTCTGGCCACCGTGGCACAGTAGCCTTATTACCGTCCCTTTTTTGTGAGGAGGCCTGTCTCAGCAGTGGGTCATTTATGGGCCGAGTAGTAGTATATTACCATAATCGGAGATCTGCTTCGAGATTCATGTAGTGGGACTACCCGTTTGGTTAAACCGTTAAGTCTGTTGTATATTTTGTCGCTGTTAACTTTGTGACAGCTGTATGAAAACTGATAGTTGGTCCAACTCGGCCCCCGCTAACAATCAAACATATTCGATAGTCGACCAACCGAGTTCAAAACAGTTTTCACACTGCTGACACAGGGTCAGTGGCGTCAAAACTGTCAGCTGGTCTAGCGGTCTGCGGTCTGTGTTTTCATCATCATCATCATTTCAGCCAAAAGACGTCCACTGCTGGACATAGGCCTCCCCCAAGGATTTCCACAAAGGCCGGTCCTGGGCCGCCCGCATCCACTGCTTTCCGGCGACCTTAACCAGGTCGTCGGTCCACCGTGTGGGAGGCCTACCAGCACTGCGCCTTCCGGAACGCGGTCGCCACTCGAGGTCTGTGTTTTACATTTTTGTATTTTTTTTGTCAGCCAGCACCGTTGGCTTTATTATTAGATTATAAATGTATTTGTACTATTACATAAACCTATCGGTACGTACGAAAAACAGCACTGCAATGCACTTGTAGGTATACAAAAATATTACCGTAGAACAGATAATAAACAAATTTAAGGAAACAATTAATCGTGTCACGTACCTTCGTACGTCACGTTAACGGCTTAGCGAACCTTTAAAAAGGGTTCCAATAATAGGGATTACGTAATGAGTTAACGTTTAATTAGCCAGTCACAATGCCGGTCTTGCGTCGTTTACGATTCTTTTAACTATTTCAGAGACGGTTGTGACACCATGTTAATTAGGCGTTACCTCGAAAAGGGATTTCCATATTTACGTCATTTTGTATGTTGTGGGAGCTGAATTGTGGTCTAAAAGGTACAACTTTCCTTTCTCTCCTTGGCATATAGATTTGAGTTTTAAAAACAGTAGGTACCATAGAGAGCGATTTTTTTTCCAAAAATTAAATTTCTTATTTGTACTCTTTGAAGTGGCGTTCTGAGAACAAAAGGATAATTTAAGAAAAAAAGTATCCTATGTATTAATTCATACTTTCAGTGCTATAATCCATTAAAATCAGTTTTGAATTTACTGTGTGTGTAAGTTTTATCAATCAATAATAATAATGTAAGTTTTATTAAAATATTTTCACTTAATCTTCTTATTTTATTCAAATTAATTGCAATAATAGCCCACTCTTTTTCATTTTTAAGCCTGTTTTTAAAGTCTTCACTCCATTTATTCCAAACAATGGGATGAGCACACATTTTATTAATTTAGTTCTCTTCAAATATCATCAACTTAATGTTGATGTAGATATCAGAATATTTGAACACACGGTCGTCTGATCAATACGATGCGTTTAAACAATTTGGTCGCATCGCATGATCGCACGACCTTCATGACCTTTTCTACTGAATGTCCTATCATTCAGTAGAAATCATATCGCACAGTCACACGATCATTTTTTGTCGGACGGACGCATCATCGCGCGAGCGATGGCAATAGGACGGCGCCTAAGTCTCTGATTCACTCTACTCTAATACTGGATTCCGTTGCAAACCTCGACTTCAATAGCGAATCAATAAATTTCCCGCAAAATACTAAGAAATCTAATGAACTGGCTCTCTTCCACGACCGAACACTAAAACTATAAAGACAGTCTTTTAGTTCAAGGTGTGCATCTAGATATTTTTAAAGTGCTTAAAACACATTGTATGGATAAAATCTTGAACAAAGGCTTTCGGTATCTATTCCGTTGCCAATAAGATTCAGTGTTTTAAATTCAACGGTTGATTTTCATTTGATTTTCGAATAGGTGTTCATAAAACAAGGCATAAACATATTTATAGTGCGGGTGAATGTCTAATGGCTGTTTAATAGGGTCTTAAGAATCTTAAACACATCATTTCAGACTATAAATAATCCACTACCAAGTCGGGCCTCCTCCACGGAGGGAAAGTAGCCGACTATGCCACGCTGGAAAGACAGGTTGGCACAGTATCAGATATTCCTTCTCTAGCAGCTAGGTGATCTGTCTTTTCTATTCCAAAACTACCATTCAAACAACTCGAAAAATAGTTGTTTTTGTATTTTGTGCTCAATTTCTTTGATAATCATTACACTTAATTTTTTACTGCGCTGCTGATGGAATTTTTTTTTATGGGATAATCAAGTATTATATATATATATATATATATATATATATATCATACCGCTATAGTTCTGTAGCGTCTCACATTTCCTCGCTACTCCCTAAAATTCTAGTGATATCCTAATCCCTCATACCCATAAAAAGAAAAAAAAATACGGGTTGCTCTCAGGCAGTGTCGACAGAAGTGAAAACTAAAAAACGCGGAAACAAAAAAAAACCACAACTATATCAATTCCAAATAAAACAGGCTCAAAATATAAATTTATTAAGTATAATATTAAATTTATAATATAATTTACCGTAAATTTTCTAGCACTTAATGTTTTTTTTTATCTAGACGGGTTTGCGGTCTGCTATGTACATGCATATTATATGCAGACATTATAGCTGCGTGTCGTATCGGTGTCGCGAGTCTCCCAAGAAAAGTGTTCAACGCGCCGCTTAAGAAGTTTTCACTTCAAAAAGGAATATATTATAATCTGTTTAAGTGTGGAAAGTGAATACAATTAGTTATACTACGTATCCTTCTATCATAGGGACTTATCAACAAAGTTAACTCAACATGTTACATCCAAGACCGACATCAATGAGATGAAAGAAAATAAATCTCATCCAAGTTACGTAATATTATTTGAATATAAACTCTTTGTAATAGCTGCATTAAGAGATTCTTCTGAATAAACGACAATATGTTCAAATAATTATTGATAATATTCCTATTGTATTCAGGACGGCTAAGGAAAGTTCGAAATTTATTATACACTAGCTGACCCGGCGAACTTTGTTTCGCTTTAAAGGCAATAAATGAGCAGATTTTTGATTTTATTAACTTAATTTTTTTTATCAGGATAAATATAAATAAAAAATCTATAATTTTAATTATACTTTATTGGGCATCTATTTTAGTAACTGCACTTTTCAGTGAATCACCTTATGACAGACGACATTTTTCAGTTTATTATCAGGCGCATGAACAAATAACGCAGATGGTCTTCTGACCCGGAACATGCCACATATAATAATTGATCTTGGGAAATACATGAATTTTCTGGATTTAGGCCACAAACTTTCCAGGATTGGCCCTGTGATTTATTAATGGTCACGGCGAATGCACGACGGATCGGAAATAATTAAAACTGAAACGGTATATCAGTTGATATCGTCGGGATCCTCGGATGAGAACTTCCTCACCTTCCAACTTTACTTTGAGTATATTCCATTGTTCATCAATTCACTTACCACCAAACGCGTTCCGTTGCACAGGTTTGGTGGTTTTGGTTTATATTTGGAAGCAAACTTAGTACGTAGCCAACCTTTAGTCGTAAATTGTGCGGTGGTAAGCCAGGCACATCCAAGGAGTCTTTTTTTACACAGTCAATATATTTGAATTAATGCAAGTGTACCAATGATTTCATTCTGAATTATGTTAGTTACTTTATGTCATCTACATATTTATTCTTAGCCGCCAAAATTGCTCGCTCAGTCAACCATTCATTATTTTTGTGTTTGTGAGTTCGTCCTTCGATGAACAGAAATTCTGAGAAAATAAAATCAATCCACATATTTCGATGATTTGAGGCAAGCTCTTATTTAGGCGGCAGCAGTCGACCTTGGAATTAGTGGCAGTGTTTGGCAGAAATAGCCAGGCAGTAAAATCATTGCGCCTCCAAAATATCTCGAGTCATTGCGTAGGTGTTCGGTCGGATCAGATAAGTGCTTCCAATGCACGTGTATGCGCTATTGTACATTCGTCCCAGATGACGCTTTTCCATTTTGATAAAACTTTAGCCGCTGAGGAGTGTTTTGTAATATTACATGACATCTATTGGTCCAATGCCTGCCATCGTATCGAAACGTTGCTATATCCAAATTCAGTATTTACTCGAAATAAATACATCAACCGGTCAACTTCAAAATTTCTAATTGTCAAATTTGTCAAACTATAGACAACATAACGTTTAGCTGTCAGTGACGTTTTGTTATTTCAGCAATTGCATTTTGATATACGATGTTTTATATCACGGAACGGGATTACACACATTTACACTTTCACGTTTATAATATTAAGTATGATTTTATGAATTGTCCAACGTCTTTATATAAAAAAGAAAGTCGGACATAGGATACCTGAGATTTTTATCCCGTTCCCGTAGAAAGTGATATATTACGTGGTATAACAAAACGTAACTGACAGCGAAATCTTATGTTGTCTATAATTAAATATGGCTGAAAATTTGACAATTAGAAATTTAAATTTAACTTAATATCTCTATAAATTTACACACAATATCTTTATAAATTGTAGCCTATGTGTTATTCTGATGTATAAGCTATATTATTATAAAGTTTCATTAAAATCCATTCAGTCGTTTTTACGTGAAAGAGTAACAAACATCCATCCATCCATCCATCTATCCATCCATCCATACTTACAAACTTTCACGTTTATAATATTAGTAGGATATTATATTTTATAACCATTAATATGTATCGTAAGCTATCAGAAAGTTATATTAATCAAGTATCAGATAGCTAATAATGTCAATCAAAAGATTGTAGGCCATTACAAAAATAAGGCAAAACAAACGAGTATTTTTAATTTTATTACAGGCTAAATGTCAAGAAATCATTAAAGTCTCTTATATTTCGCATAAGACACAATGGACACATACAAATTGTCAACATATTAATAAAATATAAAAGTAAACCTAAGTAATAAATCAAGACTAAAAATACCAATTAACCTAAAACTTAAATACTAAAATATATTATTTAAAGGAGTCCCTTTAGGCAAGGTTCCGAAGATACTGGCAGCGTTCCCCCTTTGAATCGCTAGACTGATTCTTTGTCCGAGGTAGCTACCAGCTCTTCGGTCTCCTGTGATGTCGACTAACCTTTTTGCTATTTCCTTAAAAAGGCTTATAGCGCTAGGACCCCACGGACCAAGGGTCTCGACACCGAATGGGACAAATTCATATTCGGAGCCTAGACCCCTGTATTTGTATCCTTTAGCTTTTTCAGCCGCTTCACAAGCCGCACCAGCTCTGTTGTTGGTTCCATGTAGATGGGAAGGGGCCAGTGTGTCTGAACAGGTTGCATCCCACACCAGCACCCGACCCATCTTCCATGGAATCAAACTCATACCGTCCGGTCTCTTACCATCGTCTCTTGCAATGCCAGTCGGCTCAAGTAGACTGGGCACGTTGACGGAGGTAAGTGACCGGCGTATGATATCGTTAAGTGCGGCATGTCTCGAGAAGCGGCCTGCACTTTTTTGGCATGACAGTCCGTGATGTCCTAGCTTGTCGACATCACTGCCACAGGGACATTTATGAGGAGCGCATTTTTAATTTTTTACATTTTTAATTAATTCAAACATTCGTAGTGTAAGAATATATGTAAATTGTTACGCAAATTATGCATGATGAATGATATCTTAATTGTATCGCGGAAGATTAAAGAGGCTACCTAGGTTGCTTTCTGTACATAACTGTTTTGTGGCGATACCTTGAAATATTTCTGTTCTAAAACGAGCTAGTGAATGATATCGGCAATCTGTATTAACAAATCTATTAAAAATATCTCGATATCAATAACGATATAATCGTTAAATTTATTTATTGTTTTATCGTCCAATCATACAAGATGCCTAGTAGCTGTATTCTAATTTTGCCATTGTTGAAACCAGGAAAAGGCAAGGTAGAGTATTGAATTGTAGATTTAATTATTGAAAATGAAACCTCGATTTTAATGGTCGTAAAGTTCAATTTAATCTGGTAACGGTCGACAATAAAACCATTAAAGATTAGCATTACAAATGTATTAGGTTTCTTTCAAACCATTTTTGTGCTTTAGTATGCTAAATTACTGTTTATTTTCGAAGTTACTTAAATAGAAGATAATGGTATTCCTCAACAAATAGTTAAATTTAGCACCGACCGGCGCCTGCCTAATCAATATTACAATGTAGGGTGACGAGATATGATTTCGATATTAGAACGAACCCTTTCAATAATATAATAATACTAATATTGGATCGACTCGCATATATTTTTGTAAACACATATTCATCGCGAAAATATGACTCGAAAGATGAAATGCGTATGATGAGTGGACGTGTAGAAACAAGTGCGGTGACGTATTAAGTATACAAAGTGTCATCACCCTATTTCATCCTGAGGGTAAGAGAGACAAAAGCAAATGACAAGGCCAAAAACCTACCCGTAAGAGAGAGAAAACGTGATACGAAACCTTGGGCCAACTCGTGTGGCACAGTAGACTCTCGGATCCTGCCCAGGAACCCACTACTGGGTACCCGCAGACAGTAGCCCGCTTAGTCAATTTTGGGGTCGCTGGCTGTTATTTGTGGTCGTGAATTAAGTGTTTGTAAAGTATCCCTGATTATTCCTAGTGCATTAGACTTGTAAAGAGCTGTAGAGGATTTTCTTCTTAAAACTATAAGTCATTGCAATATGTGCCACATCTTAAATACTTAGGTCATCTCACGAGGTTTCACAAAAGTATACCTTAACACACTACATTGTCTTAAATACTTGTTCTCTCTTAGTTGACTATTTTAAACGACCTTGCTTTCGGTGTTTAGGAAACTTCTTGACTGTTTGTTTGAGTGTGTAATTGTATAATTTGTGGCTTGTTTACTTTACAACTGTGTGACTTCGGGTGTGTCGGTGCTAATGTATGATTGTTTCACTTTTAACACACAAACGTGGTTGAATAAATGAAGTATCAAGGCTATGAATATTTTTTGTATCAATGAGCTGATTTTGGAGTACACTTGCTTACACTTGTTGCTAAGTCATTCAAATAATGTTACAACTGTTATAAACTGCGGTAGTATTTCGGCAATATCGTTTGATTCTCTATTTCAGGGTGACTTTGTGTGAAACTTATAAATATATTTCGATTTTCAGAGAATTCTTTGAAAGTATATCGATTATTGTCGGAAAAATTGGCACTTTTATATTTGAACATCAATTCTTATTCAGTATCATTCCGTTTATAGACGAACTCGAGTAATATTATGGATGACACGATCAGAGATGAGTTTGCTAATAGACTATTATGTATTTAAGGCCCCCGCGCATTTAGGCGGCCAGGCCGCGCGGCCAGTCGCGCGGCCTGGCCGCATTATGCGCGGATTGGTCGTGGCGGCCAATGGGCCGTGTATGTGACGCGATGTTTTTCGTTGGCTGCGCGACCAAAACTTGGCCGCGCGGCCTGGCCGCGCAATGCGCGCAGCTATATATATCGTAGAAGAATTAGTTGGCCGCAGTGGCCGCATAATGCGCGGAGGCCCTAAGAATACATAGTTGAAGTTATAATCCATTAAATAACGTAACTATGCACTAGCATCGAATTCGAATTTCAAAATTGGATTCTATAATGTACACTGTACAAGAGATACGCTAGCACAACGCTAGTAGCGAGAATACCTACTCATGGCGCGAGGGTGACTCTGATGAGGATTCCGAATCGGTGCAATGAGCGTTGAATCCTCAATCAGTGACCACGATTCGTGTAATTCAGTCTAATGTCACATCACACAGTCATATTTGCCATTTTCGTGTTACGCGAGAAATCCTGTAGCACCTATTATTCAAATGATTGAAAACCGCGAATGTTTATGAACTTTTATCTATAAATTTTACAAGAGGTAGTCACCCTTTTGCTGGCTTCTTATCCATTTATTTCAATTAGGATAGACTCGACCTTCATAAAATAATCTCAGTAAGTTTTGCAATATGGCCACCTGTTCGGGAATGATTGACTTCACATCAAGTTTGATGGAATGTAATAACGTTTTTGCTAATCGTCTAATTGCTCACGCCAATGAATAAAAAGGAAAAATAATAGAAATCAAGTATTGCATTTTTTATGTGGGAAATGGAGATTTCCAGATCTGTTGAAGAAGAGGCGTCGTGAGCTGTCTGACACATACCTTTAAGTAATAGTTAAGTAAAACCAAAGTTAAGTACTACGAAAATAATCTAGTTTTGGATAGAACTAATTTTGTTTTAATGGTTAACCAAGAAATAGTAAAACAATTGGTTTTCCCTAACATCGCATGTCAAAATAATAACACACTGACACAATCAGTCAACAACTTTAACACCAGCTACCGGCCAAACCTGTTCTCAGCACATACAAATCGATTTCTGTCAATTAATTAAAGATTATCAGCGATTGGAGATCGAACCCGATCAATAAGTTAGTTAACAACTTGTCAGTGTATTGTAATCTGTGAAAGTGGAGCATTCGGCGGCTAATAAAATCAAATACAAATCATAGATTTATCAACATTTAAGATTAGACTGAGATGTCATGATTTGTTAACGTAATGAGGTTCTCAACTTGGTTTCAGAACTGTTAGACGTGTAATATATTCATCATCATCATCAGTAAATCAATAACAGTAAAAAAATGACGTGTGGCACTCGGGGACTGCCGCGGTAAAGCTATTGCATAGCATTTTTTTTTTAATTATGCAGTTTTTTTTTAAAGTGGAAAGGACATTCATTTTATATTATGTAATTGGTGGGCGGTATGTTTAATATCTAGTTGTATATAATGTAAAACTGACCATTCTTAAAGACAGAGCAAGTGGGGCACGCTCGCAAGCAACGGAGTTGGGTACCTAATTTGTGGCGCTACCACTGTTTTCTCACGCTATGCGAAAATAACATCATCACGCCCTAACTTTTTTTATTTGACGTTTATACTGCAGAATAAGTAGTTGATAGTAAGTTTAACCAAAGTCCACGGGATTAAAACGATAAAAAGATAACCTTGGAAGGACCTACTTTCGTACTTAATTTGTTATTACTTTGTTATACTTGTCTACCTCTATTCCAAATAACAAGGTTCTAGGCCATATGGGTTAGGGTTTCTGTTCGGTCAAACAAGACAATGGCCAAGTAAAAAAAATGCGGGTTTTAAACGTTATATCACTAACTGTAAGTGAAAGTTTATGAAATTTTAGATTTTTGATTTCATATACGTAGGTAAGTAGTGTTCGAGATACGAAGGTGTAAACATTATCTCGAAATGGTTTGTGTGACATTATTATATTACACACGCACGACGGTTGCGTCGCCAGTTCCTCTTTCTTTGAACGTTTTGGTTGGACACGCTACCTCGTGTCTAGATCATAGTTATTGAAGAATCAATGATGCAGTTGTAAGAACTAAACTTATTATAAATGTAATTTATTTGAGAATTTCTCTAATTTGTTCATAAGATTTAATCGGTATTCAGGTAATTAAGTAGATAAATCGATCCATAATAATAATTTTATCGATTAAATTTCGATATTGGTATGAAATATTACTCATTTATAAAGAAATTTGATAGTGTACGTTTTTACACATTTGTTCCCGATAAGAGAACTAGAATTTTATAGGTTAATTGATACCTGCTCAGTCTTTTAAACATTTGATAAACTTCTGGTTCTCTCAAAGGTTTCTGAAAAAGGTTTATTTTAGTCGCGGGCGAAAACTTTAATCGCCGGAATAAATTCGTCATATCAAGGCATCTTAATGAGTAAAGTAATAACTACTCTAGTGCAGCTTTGAAATAACATTTATGTACGTATATTAATGCAGCACGCATAAATTATTGTACCGCAAAGGTCATATTTCTGGGGTAAATGACGTACCGAGCGAAAATATAATAAATCGAATCGATTGTTCGCCGGCCGATAACGATACTTTATTGTTCACCGTTTGCATTAAATCCTAATCGATTGTCGAAACAGATTGATAGGTTTATTAGCGATCAACCGATGTGTATTTATTGGGTCATTTTTATTAATATCCCGTTTGATTCGTGTCACAGACGATTTCCTCCGAGAGGTAGAGTCGTAATCATGAATTAATACAATACCTTTAGACTTGTGTGATTTAGATACTAAATTTGAATATCAGCACTGTAAATCTAACTGAAAAATTCAGATTCGAAAACAAAGATTAAACATATGTTTAGCTTTGTGTTGTAAGCTCGTTTATGGATAAATCTATGGATAGAAAACACCACAGGACAAAACCAAGGGAGCGATACATATATTTTAGATTAAAATTTGGTAAAATTCTTTGGTGCTGTGAATGTTTTTTGTTTTATTTTTTGTATTTTAATTATGTGACAATATTCTTTGTTTTTACATCTGTGTTATATTTCCTATCTATTGATCATTATCCCAAACAAACCACATTCTATTATATACGTATCTATTCTTGCCTTGTGGTTTACTACACTGCCATAAGTAAAAAATAAATCTACGCATTCAAAACCGCAGCTAAAAACTTCTCCCTGTGTTTCTGTAAAGATTTCACGACCAAACCGCATTTTGTTGAGTTGGTATACGTAGATGATTGGACTATGACATATTTTACTTTTGCAGTGAAAGTGGGAGTCCTACGTGTGTAATAGGGGTGAAAGTGACAGGTCTAGATAAACACAAGCTATAAATCTGATTAGACGAAGCCGCGGCTATTTATACAATACCGTTGCTAATATTTGTTGTTTCTCTTCACAGTGTGTAGTAAATTGTACTTCAATGTAGCAACAACGTCGGACAAGCGCCATAAAATTAATTAGACGGTCTGAGTACTTGCAAATCGAGCTTTAAATAATCCTATTGTAATATCAGATTCGCTAAACTTTGTTCAAGGATTAAAAGTCTGGCAGATTTATGATGAAATAGATGTTATCTTTAATTCTCTTTGTATTTAAGGCTATAAATTATAGAACATCGTGCCCGCGTCCGCGAGTTCATGGATAACATGTTGTCATAATAGTATTACATTCTACTAATTGGCAGAAAATCTGGCATTAATTGAAGAAAACCTACTTTATTATTTCTTTTTTTTATCTGAAAACCCCTGCACTGGGTATACCCTGTATCGCTGGGGCAGTTTACAAACATGTAATTCACGAACACAAATGACACCCAGACTCCGAGCAAGTGCCTCTGGTTTAGACAAAGACACTTGACCTCGGAATTGAACCAGGGACCCGTTGATCCAAAGGCAGCACATCTAACCCCTAGACCAACGAGGCATGTTTAGCATTCGCCGCCTTCGGAGCACGAGTCCTTGGTTCCATTCTAGCTGGTCAAGTTAGAACGGGGGAGTACATTTAGCAAAAGAACAGCCGTGATCTAAAATTTTATAAAATCGAATTTTATAAAAAAGATGTTACAGCATTAAAAAGAAACCTATGTACACTCTTTGATCATAAAACAAACCTCTATGAATGTTCTATCTGGGTTATCCGATGCCGTGTTCTCGTTTAATTGGTTCTCATTACCTGCAAATAAAAAAAAATGTTAACTGAAACTTTCTATTATCAGGTGACAATTTGTCACGTTTGAGATTAGTCCAAAATTGGCCCCGCTTTCCAGCGACTATACTTATAAGGAGCGATTAGAATGATGAAGAAGTAATTCGTTATAGATTAAAAAATAATTTATTGTTACTTATTTATGCTATTGGATATACAATAAGGGTGTACACGCAAATTTTGATTGGTGTTATCGTGTGTTTTCACTACTACTACTACTATTCGGCCCATTAATGACTGCTGAGTTGGGCCTCCTCCCATCACATGGAGGGTAGTTAGCCTACTATGCCACGCTAGTCAGACGGGTTGGCACAGGGTTTCGTATCAAGTGGGTATACGGGTTCTGTCCCGGGAGTCCCACATAATCACCGACCTCTCCACGCATAAAGCATTTCCCCAGCGAAACAAAAAAAAAAGGGTTTGGTATCAAGTTTATCTTCTCTTGCGGCTAGGTTTGAGCATTATCATTTCCTTTTGTCTTAATACACCCTCAGGATGGATTGAGGTGGTGACAATGACAATATGTATTTGACGTGGATTGATGAAGTTATGGCGCGAGAGACAGCGCCATCTAAGGATAATTTTAGTGAACCAATAAATTGTTACCGGAAACGCAAGCGGCGCAGTACCTTCCGCTTGGATACGATCGTCGATAGACCGGATGTAGCGAGACTTCGGCTAGATGGCGCTAGTAGAACGTGAACCGGATGCACCATTGACAGCGATAGTCTTTTTATGGAGCTGCGCTGTTGAATCGGGACACATTTCTATCTGAGACGTCTCGGGGTACGGACCTCTGCCTCAGACAATCAGTACTGTCTTTATTGTGGTGCGCTGTCTACGTCGGACGGTCTTGCATTACGCTCGGTGTCGACGCACGTGTTTGTTTCCATAATGTAGGAAGTCGTTAGTAAAAGAAAAATAAAGTTACTTTGATTTAAATTATCTTTCGTTCAAGTACCCAAGTCAGTGCTCACATCCATCTTAAACTAAGTCAGATCGTGATGAAGACCGGATGCTTCACATCTCGGCCACCCATCCATGATCTCATTAGGGTATCTGCGACACATTCTAAATCCGTCACCTCACGGAATTTTTTCACGATGATTAGATTACCAATTAATTTTTTAAAGTATTTATATTAATTGTTGTCCGAGGTTTTCTCCAATTTCCATTTCATCGGACGTGCACGTCCGACGATGCTTGTCTTTACTTTGCTTACATTTTGATGAAAGACTAATTCGAAGTTCTGGCCAAGGATAATCGATACAGCAGTTTACCCGTGGATCATCACGTAACAGATGGATTATTCTTAATCTCGTGGTTTCGAATATGCTGCAGCAATCGTTCATATTCTCTCGCTCGCCTCTTTCCATAAGTTCTGTTTGGTTAATAGATATGGAAAAATAATTTCTAATCTACTGTTTCTAACGAAAAATATCCTCTATCATGTTTAATAAGCTAAAAATAAAATTACGTACGCTACAAGTCCAATAAAACAAACTATTTGATAGGAGAAGGTCGCTTTGGGTGGGCCTCATTTATTATCATAGAGCAAACGTGTTATATTTTTGGGCGGAGTATAAATTAGCGTTTTATTTTAAACTTTATTTACATTCTGTAAGAGTTTGGCATGTTATCTTTCTATTGCTAACCTACGAGGAAGCTTAGGCCGCTATCACACGGCGTATTATAAACGCGCAGATGACACGCGTATACGCGCCGCAAACGAGATTCGAACGAACCTTGTTGTTTATTCTCTTTGCGGTGCGGGAAATTTACGTTTTACTTTAAATACAATATATTGAATGTTAAATAAAATTGTTGACTGCCAATGAAAGTCCGTTACAACATTTTAAGAAATACCTGATCAAGCACCTTTAGAAAATAAATCGGTTCGCCAGTATGATCCCATATTTTCTTCAGCCAATAATACTTTAGTTACAAAAACAAACCAAATCAAAATTGGTTCATACGTATCATCATCACAGCGATGGCTGTCACATTCGTCAAACTTGTGAACAGGTGCTGTTGCTAGGGGTTCAGCTCAGCTCAGCTCAGCTCAGCTCAGGCATGCAGTTCTAAATACTGACAAAATACTGCGGATGTTTGAACCTTTGTGAATATTGCGCGGGCTTGCTCTCACACATCTGTCTTATCAGTCTTTGTATAAAAATATGGCAATTTAAAAAAAAAGCAACTCCGCGCTTCTCTGTAGAGCGGCCTTTCGATGGTAAATTGTAAATGTATAATATATTTTGACTTGTCAAAAGAACTCAGAGGAGCTAACATGTATAAATAGATTTTTGATTGGTTAGTGTACCTACCTAATCCGTCGAACCTTTTAACTCTATTAAAGTGTGAATCGCACTGCACGTCACTCGGTCACTGCATCATTGACTAATTCAAAGCAACTGGTTTGAACTTTCTAGTGGAGTGTGAACGTGATTAGATCGCAAGACGAATAAGAAATTTGGCAGCGGAACTTGGTTGAAGTTATAGTCTTCTGAAATATATTGCTATTACGTATAGTGAATAATAAATAGCTGAGCCGAATAATCGTTCGCAGGGCTGCCCGTTGAATGCTGATATTTATGTAATACGTAAGCACCAGTACCGTTTGGATAATATATTAGCTTCTTTTTACTTGGCCTTTGTAGATTTTAGAAGACGTGGCAAAATTACAAAATTTGTGGCCTGACGCCGTACATGCGGTGATAGGTTTAGAATAAATAATGTCATTAACTCAGTCCCTCTTGGGGATTTTTTTAAGGTCCATAATCACACAATATTGTGAACCTAATCCACTAAGGACACTGTTTTAGTACATTTCCAAAATATTTTGATAATCTACACTCAGCATTTTCGTAGTTTAAAAAAAATACTGAATACAATTTTGTTGTAGTTAGTATTCCGCTCTCGCGTAGAGTCAAGTACTTTGGCACCCCAAAACAACAGGACTACGCAAAAGTCAAATAATAAAATATACCAAACTGATAGGTGAATATATAAAAAAATGGAGTATAAATGGGGCAAATCCAACCGGTTAGGAGATTGAATGCGAACTGACGATGGGAATGGATGAGCAGACAAAGAAGGAATTGGTGTTTGCTAATACAGCTTAAAATGGTCCGAGGTGAGTGCAGTAGGGTACATAGGGGAGGGTATAGCAGAACGAAGAAGTACTTACGTGCCTCCTCCTACTGCTACTACTATTCAACCCATAAATGCCATAAACAGCTGAATCGGGCCTCTTTCCATTACTAGATGGAACAGGGTTTCAAGTGTTCCCTATCTTGCGGCTAGACGCTACGACATGTCCTCCTTTAAACCAGGTTTAAAGAGAGCACTCACTTCACGGTAGGCAACGGCTTGGCTGTGCCTCTGGCACTGCCAAAGTCCATGGGCGGCGGTTAACACTTACCATCAGGTGGGCCGCAAGGTCGATTGCCACCAATGGCAATAAAAAAAATAAATTGCGGTCGCCGGCCTTGTCTTTTCCTTTTTTTGGCTCTTACATCCTCAGGATGCAATGGGATGGTGACACTGTGTATTCTAAATCCATCACCATACAGACTTACTTACCTGCTATGCCTTTTTATAATAAAGTTAAGAAATTATAACTCACCGCATTCAGTTCAAATTGTAATCGATCAATTGTTAACAGCAGTTTTCGTTGAGTCTCGAAACATGAGCTTCGGCCCAAAATTAGATTAACTGATTGCACACTGATTTCCCGATCGTCGTGTAAATTGATCTAACAGAACCAGATATGTTGGTGCAATCTTGCACATTCTTCCAAAATAATGATGTATTTGAAAGTATAGATAATATTACTGACCGGCAAGAGAATGAATGAAAAAAAAATGGTGCAAGCCATGCTTCTAGACAATTAAATAAATTGAACGAAACATGGCATTCTGGCAATGCCATGTTTCGTCAAACGGTTGGGTAATATTATATTATATCGACACTTGAAATCGGAAATATAGGGGCTAAGTTTAATTGGGATATAATTCAATTTTGATGGATTTACACCGATTTCGACGCGTAGATCATTTTTGGTTTTCACCCCCTTGCGTGTTGATGTATATTGAAAAGGCTATGTTCATATCATATGTTATATAATTTCAGAAAATGTAAAAGCCACATTTTTCTTGAAGAACTGGTAACTTTGACTGCCTCGTTGGTTTGATCTTAGTGTGTAAACCATTCTGGGTGTCATTTGTGTTCGTGCATACCATGTTTGTAAACTACCCCCACGATGCAGGTTATACTTACTGCAGGGGTTTCGTTTTTTTAAACATAAAGAATTAACATAAACGGTAGTCGTCCACTTAAAGAATGAAATTAATTTACACTGGAAGCTATATATTTTAATAAGTCAAGAATTGCTGGTAAGTTTGGTTGCGCCGTATTCCGTCACGAGTGATTCATCGCGATACTAATTTTGACGTAATGTAAACGTATTTTTAGAATCCATATATTTTTATACCTGCTATAAAAGTTGCACAATAGCGTACTAGACTTTACTAAATATACCTTTATCTTGAATTGGTTTAGCAAGGAGCTGTAAGTGTTACTTGTTTCGGAGTTCAATTAAGTGACTTCGTGTAACGGACTCTGGATCCAAGTTACATTTGTTAAAACATAAACAGATAATGAGAACACAGTTTACACGTGTAAACATAAATGTTCGGCCGCAGATCTATCTGATTCCTTTCGTTCTTTGTAAAGTTACTTTCAAATGTACCGAATCTTGTTCAACCTTTCCACTTAATTTATAAATTCTGTTCACGGCAGAAACTTTACGGAAACACTTTTCGCCCATGTGGTGATTTGGCCACTAAGTGTGACTAACACATCCCATTGCAACTTATGTTCCATGAGGAATAAGAACAGCATAAAATCTAATCACGAAACAAGGAAAACTGAATATGAAACGCGTTCACAAGACTAATTACTTTCTAAATGCTTTTTCCCTAAACTGAAATCGATCGACTATATTCCGAACTGCCTGGCTAAGACTGTGAGACGGTGACTGTGAGACCCTCTGCTGAGACAGGCCTCCTCAATTACAAGAGGGAAATTAGCCTTTATATATACGACAAATTCAATGATAAAATAGAGCGTTGTTCTATTTTTACTGTTGTACAGATCAAAGACCACTTCTAATAGTAAACGTCGATTAATAATAAATCTTTGAAAAAATGAGGGCACATATCTTCGACACAAGCCTTTTTTGTTCCCGGAATCGTTATAATAATAAACAGAGATAGCATTGTGGGCCAATCATAACATTGCTACTCGTGTTACGGTTTCAAGGGCGGTACTTGCGGTTGCTAACCGAAAGTGAAGGCACCAAATTGCGTGGGTTTAAATAGTTTTAAGACATTTTAGGGTTTATTCTAACGATTGTTAATTTAGTCACCACCCAATTCCATCCTGAGGGTGCCGTAAGAACCGACAAATGGAAAAGACAAGCCCAAAGACCTAGCCGTAAGAGAAGGAAAACTTGATAAGGAATCCTGTGCCAATCCGTCTAGCCAGCATGGCCCAGAAGCTAATTACCCTGTAACGGGAGGAGGCCCAACAGTGGGTCATCTATGGGCTGAATAGTAGTAGTAGTTATTTATTATATCATTTAACAGGCCTAAAGTTACGGCATGCTCAATAATATACCTTTAGGGCTGTTCAACATTGCAGTGACCGAAGTGAACAGACCAAAAGCAGTACTCAAGAATGGAATTAGGAAAAAATCGAAGCTTTAGTAATGCCTGTAGTGAGAAGACCTTAGCCTGATGAACTGTGCTAGCCAAAATGGTTATTAAATATTCCTTATAGCTAGGTTCCTTGTAGCTTGCACGTTACATGCAACCATTGGATCTGGATGTAGTAAGGGACGCTGTGAGTTTTTAGTGGACCCCTTTAGGAGTCCTAAGCAACCCGACCGGCTACTGCCTTTACTGACCTGGTATGCATTAACTATTTACCCCACTACAAAAAAAAAGAGTGTCGGTCTAGTTGCTTATTATAACTTCTTCAGCATATAATGTTGTGGTTGTACTGGTTAGGTTTGTTTATGAATAAATTAGTTGTCAACTGACTTTTGTCTTGTCAATACATAACATGGTGACAGCGTAAAAAATATTATAATAATATTAATTATTTCCATTTGATTCAAAATGGAACACGCCCGACCACCGCCAGAACTTAAGTTAGAAGGCAACTCCGTCAGCCGGGCTGACGAATGGAAGCGTTGGAGGACGCAGTTTATATTGTTCCTCAAAGCATCAGGGGTGCACAAGGAGGAAGGTGGCGTGCAAGCCAGCCTGTTGATTAATCTGATCGGATCGGAAGGATTCGATGTGTTTGAAACATTCACGTTTCAGAGAGAAAACGAAAAAGACGATGTCGCATTGTTGTTGAAAAAATTTGACGAACATTTTGGAGTGAAGCCGAATGTTACATTAGCGAGGTATAATTTTTTCATGAGAAACCAAGAGTCGGGTGAGTCGATTAATCAATATGTCACAGCTCTAAAAATATTGAGTAAGATTTGCCAGTTTGGGTCCATAGAGGAGGAACTCATTCGCGACCGTATAGTTTGTGGAATAAGGAATACGGTGGTACGTGATCGCTTACTCAGAATAGATGATTTGACGTTGGAAAAAGCGTTAAAAATAGGTCAAGTTGATGAAATTTCTAATGACAGTAGCCGTGTGTTGGAGACAAGTAGAGCGGGTTTAGCACCAGCCCACGTGGAGACAGTTCGCGCTCGGAGAGGCGCCAGCAGTAACAGCGGGCCGCGGAGCGTCATACAGCGTTCATGGCGAGGCGGTGGACACCGAAGGTCTCTACCTCCACCATGGAAATCGAATGAAGGTCAAATGAAGGCATCATCATCATCTGGTATTTGCCCCAGATGCGGAGGTCAGTGCAATGAATCTAATGACTGTCCGGCTGTGTCGGTTCAGTGTTTTATATGCAGAAACTACGGCCATTATGCGAAATTGTGTAAAATTAAACAAAATGTCAAAAATGTGTATAATGTAGGCATTCAAGAGGACTCTGAAGAAGAAGAAGAATCGGAGGTATTTTATATTTCAACAATATCGTATAATGTTTCCAAAATTCATTCGTTGTCTGCGGACTGGTACGAGACACTCCGCGGGGAACGGGGGTTTGAAAGATTTAAATTAGATTCCGGTGCTGATATTAATGTATTATCATATAAAAGATTTTGTCAATTGGGTTATGACTCAAGCGTTATTAGTATAAATAATAGAATTAAACTACAGTCATATAGTGGCGAATGTATTCCTATAAAAGGTATTTGTTTTTTACGGTGGTGGTATAAAGACATTGAATATAATTTAAAGTTTGCAATTGCCGATATGGATTGTCAAAGTGTGCTTGGACTGCAGGCTTGTTTAAATTTGGGCCTTATTAAAAGAATTCATAATTTGAATTTAGGGGAAAATGAAGACTTATTTACTGGCTTAGGATGTTTGCCTGGTGAGTATCATATCGTTGTGGATGAGAGTGTGACTCCGGTAGTGTGTGCTCCAAGAAAAGTGCCATTAGGATTAAGAGATAAATTGAATGAAGAATTGGAGCGTATGATTAGTTTGGGTGTTATAAGGAAGGTGACTCATCCAACACCGTGGGTCAATTCTTTGGTTGTTGTGGCGAAGAAGAATGGTAGTTTGCGCGTTTGTTTAGACCCCAGGCCACTCAACAAGGCCATTAGACGTGCCCACTTTCAGTTACCAACAGTTAATGAACTAGCTTCAAAAATGAATGGTGCTCAATATTTCTCTGTACTTGACGCGAGTTCTGGTTTTTGGTGTGTTAAGTTAGATAATGCAAGTGCAGACCTTTGTACATTTATTACACCGTTTGGGCGTTTTCAATACTTAAGATTGCCATTCGGATTAAATTGTGCATCTGAAGTTTTTCATGCAAAGATTAAACAGCTATTGGAGGGCCTAGAGGGAGTAGTCTTTTATTGATGATATTATATGCTGGGGATCTACTAAACAAGAGCACGATCGACGTTTGAATGAGTTATTTAATCGAGCGAGAGAAATCAACTTAAAATTTAATAAACAAAAATGTAAAATATGTGTGACTGAAGTAACATATTTAGGTCATATATTTAACAAAGATGGTATGAAGGTAGATACTGAGAAAGTAAGGGCTATAACCAGTATGCCTGATCCGACTGATCGAAAGAGTTTAGAAAGATTTTTAGGAGCGGTTAATTATTTGTCGAAGTTTATTCCTAATTATTCTCAACACATCATTCCGTTTACGAGATTATTAAAAAAAGACATGCTGTGGTGTTGGGAAGATGGACATAAACAGGCATTTGAAAGCCTTAAGAAAATGATATGTGAGGCGCCAGTTTTGTCATTATATGACGTAAATAGTGAAGTATTAATATCAGTTGATGCAAGCAGCGTAGCATTAGGTGCAGTTCTAATGCAGAATAATAAGCCAGTTGAATATGCTTCACGTACGCTCACGGAAACTCAGATAAGATATGCTCAGATTGAAAAAGAGCTTTTAGCTATCGTTTTTGCTTGTGAGAAGTTTCATCAATATATTTTTGGCAAAAGAAATATAATTGTAGAAACCGATCACAAGCCATTAGAAAGCGTGTTTAAGAAACCGATAAATTCAATCCCAGCACGCTTGCAGCGGATGGTATTGAGATTACAAGGCTATGATTTATCAATAACATATAAACCAGGAAAATTTATGTATATACCTGATACATTATCACGCGCACATTTGCCTGATTTATGTGATGATAAAATTAGTAATGCAATATTGTATCAACTTAAAATGGTTATAAATAATATACCAATGTCATTAAAGAAACTGACTGTTGTGAAAAAGGCGACTCGTGGAGATGTACTGTTCAGTAGATTATTAGTGTATATCAATGAAGGTTGGCCCGAGCATAAATCTTTGATTGAGAGTGATTTAAAGACTTTTTGGCCTATAAGGGATGAGTTGTACTGTGTTGATGGTGTTATTTTTAAAGATAGACAAGTTTTAATTCCATTTTCTTTAAGAAACGACATGTTAAAAATAATTCATGATGGCCATTTAGGAATTGATCGTTGTAAGAGGCGTGCTCGTGAGGTACTATTTTGGCCAGGAATGTCAAAGGACATTGAGATATTTATTAGAAAATGTGAAACTTGTCGGGAGAATTTGAATAGGCCAGGCAAAGAGCCCATGATACCTGTCCCTATACCACACTTGCCTTGGAACAAAGTAGGTACAGATATATTTGAGTATGGAAGAAAAAGTTATTTAATTTTAGTAGACTACTACTCGGGTTTCGTTGAAGTAGCATATTTAGAGAATACATACTCAGCTACAATTATTAACATTATGAAAGAAAATTTTTCTCGTTATGGTATTCCAGAGACAGTGATTAGTGATAATGGCCCGCAGTTTTCATGTCGTAGTTTTAAAATTTTTGCTGATGAGTGGTGTTTTAGTCACATAACTTCATCTCCATATTATGCTCAATCTAATGGTAAAAGCGAAAGAGCAGTTCAAACTGTTAAAAAAATATTGATTAAGTCGATATCTAGCAATACTGATTTCTATTTAAATTTGCTAGCTTATAGAAATACACAAAGGGAAAATTTGAATTCTCCTGCACAACTATTGATGGGACGTAGATTGAATTGTAGATTACCGGTACATTACGATTTATTGGAACCAAGTTTTGACCACTCACAACATAAAAAGTTGTTAGATAATCAATTAAAGAGCAAAATGTACTATGATCCACACTCGAAGCCACTCAAAGAATTGAATATAGGGGATGACGTAATTACGTTAGAAAATTCAAAAACTAGGATTCGGGGTACTATTATAGGGAAGGCTGAAACTCCTAGATCATATTTGTTGAAAAACAGAAAGGGGTTTTATCGGCGTAATCGTCGACATTTATTGAAAGATGCTACACAACAGTTTGGAGAAGAAAGTGAAGAGTATGACACGAGTGAATCATATTCTCCTCGTGAATCATATTCTCCTCCTGTGACGAGGAGTAAAAGTTACCGAAATAAATGTAACTAGTTAGTTTTAGTCTGTGTTAAGTTTATTTTAATAATTTTATAATTTGTCATTTAAAAGGGAAGATGTACTGGTTAGGTTTGTTTATGAATAAATTAGTTGTCAACTGACTTTTGTCTTGTCAATACATAACAGTGGTGATGGCCGAAAAGCAGGTGATTCGTAAATTGAGATTATGTTTATGGAGTGAGCGATAATGGTGAAATTGCCAGGTACTAACCATTAGTCAGACGCTGTGAACGCACACCCACGCACGTCGCCTTGTTACTATAATAATTTCACCAACTTATTGCCAAACTTCCGGCAATAAATGGCTAAAATATAATGCTAATTTCGAGGGCAGAGTTCTTTAGTTAGCGTATTAATGATGTGTCGCAAGCTTGCATTGTGATTATTTTAACTGTAGTATATTTAGTTATCGTCATCCTCTTAGCCCGTAAAAGAGCTATTGCTATGTTGGGATTCATCATCATCATCATTTCAGACAAAAGGCGTCCACAGCTGGACATAGGCCTCCCCAAGGATCTGCACAAATGCCTGTCCTGGGCCGCCCGCATCCCCTGCTTTCCGGCGACCTTAATCAGGTCATCGGTCCACCGTGTGGGAGGCCTACCAGCACTGCGCCTTCCGGAACGCGGTCGCCACTCGAGGACTTTTCTGCCCCATCCTGCTGCGCGCTATGTGCCCTGCCCACTGCCACTTAAGTTTGGCAATCCTGGACACTTATGTTGGGATTACCTAGAGGGAAATTATCCTACTGTGCCACGCGGGCCAAACATGTTAGCAGGTTTTTCGCAAGTTTTCCTTCACTTGTAGGTAAGTTTTCTGCCTTGTTTTTTACTATTAGTTGCCTCTTACGACATCCTTGCGATTATCATATAAAATGATTGGGATCTTGTGTCCTGTAGGTGTTGTAATATTTTCTTTATGTACGCCAGAGATACTTGCTATGAATCTGGGCGCCAATGAGTCCGCAAATAACATGCTCTCGCGATACAGGAATACCTAGTGCAAGTCGACAGAGAAGGGAATATTTAGGGTGCCTTTAGCGCTAGACGATTAACGACTTAACGAACGATTAACGATTAATTAAAAATATTTACTTACTCTACATATAGAGCAAGAGCCCGTGAACCCCAGACCTACGGTATTTTATAAAAGCTGAAAGTTTGTCAGCGCATGCTCCCAACACAGGTAAGAACGATGGACCATTAATGAAGTTTGGGTTACAGTGGCTTTGGCAGGTACACCTCACTAAAGGTGTGTAAAATACCGATCTAATTACGTCAAATAATAAAGTGCGATTTTTTGGTATTACCTTTAGATTATTATAAAAAATCATGTTATTCATTGACAGACACTTAACGTCGTGGAAACCCTTTGCCAGACACCCTTAATGTTCATGGCAGTATGCATATGGGTGGGTGCGCGTGAGACAGCGAGTTAAGTCTACCGCGGTCCCTCACTGCGCAGTTTTTATTTCTACTGCGCATGTATTGTTTAGTACTTAGTACGTGTTTACATCAGCTAAAATAATAAAGCGCCCCCTATATTGTTACTTTATATTTATTCTGAGGCTCCATTCGCTACTATAACTATCTGCAGACGGAATCGGGCGTGGAAATTAAAATGCGGTCTTAATTCACAAAATATAATCGCAAATAATTTCGATAACAATTATTGCAGTTCAAAATCAGTACCATTTTAAATTTTTGAGGAATATTTTATTTGGCTTTTTTTAAACCTGATATTGACAGAATAAATAAAAAAAATGAACAATTTAAGATAGCTGTAGCATCGAATTTTTTATTAATTCTTTTTTTAAATGTATATAACATAGACTATTACTTTATTTCATAGACTTTACTACTTATTACAGGCTGCAAAAAGTTTATAAAACTTTTGCAGGTCTTGGTATTCGATTATTTAATAAAATTCCTAAAGGCATTCAAGACTTGCCTTTAGAACACTTTAAGTGTCAAATTAAAAGTCGGCTAATCTTTAAGGGGTACTATAAAGTTAACGACTATATCTATATCTAAAAATGCTTGGGAATAACTGATCGGTGTTGTTGATAATCCGATGCTCTTAATTAAATACTTTTAGAATAATGACAAAGTAATAAGAAATAGTGTTCTTCTAATGTGATATGTATACACAGTATGTGAGAGAATCCTAACGCGTTATTAGTATAACTTTTGAAATGTTCAATTCCTTGGTGCTCGAGTTATCATGCTCACTTTAAGACTCATGGCAGTGGTGGCGTCGTGCGGCGGGTCGTTCTCTTCCCTGGTTGAGGAGGGCGATGGCTGCCGCATGCGTCATGCTTGTGAACAGGTGCCGTTGCTGGGGGTCAGTTGGCTTGGGCATTACAAGGTTACTATTGTCGACTAGATCTGGCTGATGTTTGGGCCTTTGGAACTATTGCGCGAGTTTGCTCTCACAAATCTGTCTTATAACCAGTCTTGTAACCAAATGGCAATCTAAAAAGAACAACTACAGAGTTTCTTGCCGGCTCTTCTCTGTAGAGGTGCATTCCGAACCGGTGGTAGATGGTTAATAAATTTTAAATGGTAAATTTTAACTTTTATCATTTTGTTTGACCTGTCAAAAGAGCTCTAATGAGCCAACTTGATTAAATGAGTTTTGATTTTGATTTTATCAGTAGAAATAACAACTGCGCAGTGAGGGACCGCGGTAGACTTAACTCGCTATCTCACGCGCACCCACCCATATGCATACTGCCATGAACATTAAGGGTGTCTGGCAAAGGGTTTCCACGACGTTAAGTGTCTGTCAATGAATAACATGATTTTTTATAATAATCTAAAGGTAATACCAAAAAATCGCACTTTATTATTTGACGTAATTAGATCGGTATTTTACACACCTTTAGTGAGGTGTACCTGCCAAAGCCACTGTAACCCAAACTTCATAAATGGTCCATCGTTCTTACCTGTGTTGGGAGCATGCGCTGACAAACTTTTAGCTGTTATAAAATACCGTAGGTCTGGGGTTCACGGGCTCTTAGTCTAATAGATATTGCCATGGGTATAAATGTTGCCAGACTAGAAATACTAATGTTCCATATATTGACAGTGACGTTGAATCTCAAACGTCTGTTTTTCTATAGGCTTTTTTATATTTCGCATAGCGCAGGCGCGTCCGCCTTGTGAAAAACGCAGCAGTATGACAGTTTCGGGCACTTTTCATAAGTATGGCTGTGCAACAAGCATTACCTATCACACATCACATTTTAATACGCTTTTTTTTAAAGAAAGTGCCCGAAAAACATGATGGAAGTGCGCACAAAATATTTTCAACTATTACAAGGACTATTCCACTAAATCCACTTGGCTACAGGTCCTGAATGGTCGAATCGAAAGAAAAAGAGTAATAATGCATTATATGTCTTTCGCGAATTCTCATTAAATATCGAAAGCGTGAAAATTCGACGCCAAATGTAATTTTAGAACGAAAGCAACTGGTTTTTGAGACGGCCTGGATTTAAGGCCATGTCAGAGATTCAGCGATAGTGCAACGGGACTTTAGTAACTAACCACGACAATGGAATACAATTAAATAAGGAATAATTTGCTACTTACAGATGTACACAATCGCTCCTTGTAAATACCCGCTAATTTGCCAAATCAGGTTAGATTGGTATCCCATTGGACAAAATAATTTAAAAAAAAACTGGGAGCATTGTTGTGTGTGTATTGATTTCATTTTTAATTTATGTGTGATCCATATTTTTAACCCCCGGCGCAAAAAGAGGGGTGTTATAAGTTTGACGTGTCTGTCTGTCTGTCTGTGGCTCCGTAGCTCGCGAACGGATGAAGCGATTTCAATATAGTTTTTTGTATGAAAGGGAGTTACGGGCGAGTGTTCTTAGACATGTTTGATGAAAATCGGTTGAGCCGTTTAAAAGTTATGAGGGGTGAAAGTGAGGAAGAATAACCGAATGTCTGCAAATATAATCGAGTGGGGTCTCAAATGAAAGCGCATCAACGTGCAATTTAACAAAATCTACATTATAATAAGTGTGTACCTACAAAAAGTAAAAAATAAATACATCGCGTTGGGGGACCAGGGGTCAGGTAATAAATAAGTGGGAGCGGTCCCCCAACGCGATGTATTTATTTTTTACTTTTTAAAGGTTATTGTGTCGGGGGTTTTTTAATTTTTTAATTTAATTTTTTAAATGGTGTGGTGACGGATTTCGAATACACCACCCCATTCCATCCTGTGGGTGTCGTAAGAGCCGACTTAAAGAAATGATAAGGCTGAAAACCTAGTCGCAAGAGAAGGAAAACTTAATACGAAATCCTGTGCCAACCCGTCTGGCAAGCGTGGTGCAGTAGGCTAATTACCCTCCCTGTGACAGGAGGAGACCCGACGCAGCAGTGGGTTATTTAAGCGCTGAGTAGTAGTAGTAGCATATTTTAAAACTATTAGCCTTCTATATTCTATAATTCTCTCCGATATTTGGTAGGTACTTTATTTATGGGACTTTTCACAGGACTATTAGAAATCAACAAGTTTGAAACTACCACTACTACCGATTCGGAATGTTGTTCTAGAGAAAAAACGCATTCTTTTTTTAAATCGTTAAAAATTTTACAGCATACTGAGAGCAAGTTCACCACATAATGCGAAACATCAAAAGGGTTCAATGTTTTTGGTTTGCGTACTAAGATACCTGTATATTGTCGGTACAGTAATAGGCTAATTTCCCTCCACCAATTTGGAAGAGGCCCGACTCAGTAGTGCGTAATTTATGGGCTGAACGATGACTAATATACATAAAGAAAAATTTCTGATTAAGTTGCCATTTCGAAACGACGCGACGGTCACGTTTTAATGAGATTGACTTATCAAACTTTTTAAAGACTTTGAACTCGTACTGCATGCGGGATTTGACAATATCAAAAAACTTTGACCTCTCCAAGAGGCTAACAAGACGTCGGATGTCACGTTTAAAAAATGAAATGCGCGTGCAATGTCAGTGTCGACGCGTCGGCACACAATCACTGACAGCTTGACGCGCGATGACAGCTTAGTGACGAAACAAAACCATAGAGTCCCGCTTCGCTTTGCTGTTCCATCGACCTATCTACATTTTTTAAAAGATATTTTTTCTATAGAATCAACTCAACGTGGTGTCTGTTATTAGATTTTTACGTGTATTGACGGAATGTTTTATATTATAAGTTTACTGCGTACGTGCGTGTGGCGATGGTTTTAGAATACACAGTCACCACCCCATTCCATCCCGAGGGTGGCGTAAGAGCCGACAAAAGGAAATGTCAAGGCCGATAACTTAGCCTCAGGAGAAGGACAACTTGATACGAATACCTGTGCCAATCCGTCTGTCCTGTGCTATACTCACAGTAGGCTAATAAAGAAGGAGATATCCTTTAAAATTAAGGCAATATTTTAAAACATTTTTTTTTAAATACTACAGGATTTCTCTCGCAACACGAAATAGGGACAATGTTGCACCAATATTGGTTACAGAGACGAAACGTAATAAAGTAAATTTTTACATTTGCCTATTTCCTGCCTTTTTTGGTTTGCTTTTCCTTTCATTTGTATGACGCTTCTCTACGAGTCCATAGATAACCCACTGTTGAGCCGGGCCTCTACCAGTTGGGTAACATGGAGGGTAATAAGCCTGCTGTGTTACACTGGCAAGATGGGTTGGCACTTCCTGTCCTATCAAGTTTTATTCTCTTGAGGCTAAGTTATCGGCCTTGACATTTCCTTTTGTCGGCTCTTAACGAGACCCTCGAGATGGAATGGGTGGTGACTTTATGTATTCCAAAACCGTGACGGTTTTGGAATACATAATGTCACACGGACCTACGAGTACACAAACGCACATCCATTAATGTATACATATTTAATATATATCTCCTACCCACCAATGGAACGGTGACCGTACTAACACACTCATCTAACCCAATTGGATGACACGCAAGAAACCTGATATACGAAACTAGTCACCTATCCTGAACAAATTAATGACCCGAGGAAACGAAATACTAGGGCAGACATCAAACCAAATCAAAACTCCATTATTCAAATAAACTCATACATTTGAAATATCACAATACATTTATAATTTACCAATGATTCAGATGACGGCAGCACAGAGAAGTGTAGGGAAGAAATAAAATTGTACGGTTGCTTTTACCTAGTACTACTACTACTATGACCCACTGCTGAGTCAAGCCTCTTCCAATTACATGGAGGGTAGTTAGCCTACTGTGCTACACTGGTCAGACGGGTTGGCACAGGGTTTCGTATCAAGATTAGGATTTCGGCTTTGTCATTTCCTTTTGTCGGTTCATACGACACCCTCAGGATATAATGGGATGTTGACACTGTGTATTCTTAATACGCCACCATACAGACATGGTTGCTTTACCCAATGGATAAGATGATTAATTGGACACAGCGTTCAGAGATGAAACGATGTGTGTAAGAGGAAGCATGGTCAGTAATAATATATTGATAACACGGTTGGCGCAGTGGTTGAGCGATGGACTGCTTCGATTCCCGCACGGAATAAATATTTGTACGAACTACAAGTATTTGTTCCGGGTCTGGTTGTTTTCTATCTATGATAATATGTATATATTTACAAAAAAAATGTATATAAGTAGTTTATCATCCATCTCGATACCATAACACAAGCATTATGTTGCTTAGCTTGGGACGATATGGCGTTGTGTGAAATGTCCAAGGATATTATTATTGACTGGCTTAAACTCTATAGACATTTGGACTTACTAAAACACGATCCTACATGTACGATTCCCATACGCTTTCTAAATTCGAAATTTCATGTACGTCTATTATTAGAGTGTCCCAATTTATTTACGAGGTTTGTTTAGTGAGGTTCCGTGCCAAATCGGACGTAGCAATACCGAGATATTTATACTGAAATTCGAGTGCAATGCCCAAGGTATTCGTTGATAAGGGAATCGATTTATCGATTCGCTTATCGAATACCATTAAGGCTATTACTTAGTTCGTGGTTATTAGTGAAGGCCTAAGGTTTTTCGGTGTTATATTGTAATTTTTTGCTTATTGAAGGGGTCAAAATCGAGATAAACAATATCAGCATGTAGTTTTCAATTTTACGTAGAAACTTATTCGAATATATCGAATTTAAATTACCGTGTGGATTTAGAATACATAGTCTCACCACCCCATTCCATCCTGAGGGTGTCGTAAGAGTCGACAAAAGGTAAATGACAAGGCTGAAAACCTCGCCGCAAGAGAAGGGGAAATGGATACGAAACCCATTGGGCCAGCGGGGCCCAGTAGGCTAATTACCCCCCCAGTTATGAGAGGAGGCCCGACTCAGCAGTGAGGCTCGGCTGACTAGTAGCAGTATTCGAAAATGGCGTTTATACAGTATCTATGATGAGAAAATAAACGGGTCTCCTTTTCTATATGAGTACTTAAGGTGAATGTTCCAGGGTAGCCCGCGAAATTCAAATTTTCTTACGTTTTTTGCAATTTGCAGGGCAGTGCTAGGTTGTATGATGATGAACATTTGATTCGCGGCTGTAAGACGTATGTAGTTGCAGAGTTATAATCATCAAACTCGTCAATACAACCCTGCAAGCTCATAAAGGTGCAAGAATGACTTTGAGCTTGAAAAAGTTTTTCTTGCACCTTTATGAGCTTGGAGGGTTATATTGATGATTTTGATGATTATAATTGACCTGCAAACTAGTACTGACCTGCAAATTGCAAAAAACGTAAGAAAATTTGAATTTCGCGGGCTACCCTGGAACATTCACCTTAACCTACAATGTTAGAAAATTTTTGCAATGACCATTACTTAGTAGGTACCTACTGCAATTTGATGTGCCTGTACTTCGGGTAATCTTCTAAGCTGAACAAACAATTTACCGTAGGTTTTGTAACTTTTTTTTGTAATCTATAATCTGTATACCTCTTTATTATGTCGTTCAATTGGGGTCCAATTTGTTAGTGGGTAATTACATAGATACACTAGGAGATTTGAAGTCTGTCAACACAGAAATTTTCATTTCTATTTAACCCCTTCTTAGTCATAGTTGTATGTTAATAGTATTATTTATTATGAAAAATAGTAGGTATGTGTATTGGTCTACTTAGTGAATCTATTATCCTCTAACGCACTTTCTTCCCACGGCTGCAATTTCTATAGAAATGAATAGTACCTTTGTGCTTTTTTATTCTAGAAACTACAAACTTTTTTTTATTCTATTAACTTTCCGTGTGTGCACAAAAACAAACAACCTCATTCATTCATTTAGATAAATTTAACATTTATTTGGATATGATTGGTAACATAATGACGTAGGTATTTCTGTGTTTATATTATTGCACCATTGTACCTACATTAAACCCGATTACCGTTACATCTAAGTGTCTTGTTTGCTTTTTTTTACCAGTTCCTCCATAGTATTCAGTATCAACTTATTTCCATATATGGCACAATCTAAACAGTATTCTAGCCGCGTACCATTTAATAGCTCATTGTGAAATATTTGAGACAATCCAAAGGCTTCTACACCATCTCTATCGTTGAGTTAATAATGTCGAAATTCCTTTGGCAATTAAGTGTAGAGTTTATTTCTAAAGTTGCGGCTTCTAAGTCAATATTGCGGAATCTGATGGAGGCTATGATATCAGCCTATTGTGAGTCGTGAGCACTTGCTCTGTACGAATCGTGTTTATGCTAACAAGTGGGCTATTTATTTATGAACATGGTTATAAAATTCAAGTCTAGATTTGATACATGAAGTTTAAGCTAATAGTTAAAATGATATGCAAATAAAAGGAGAATAGTAATTTATGGATTGAAATAAGAAAAGAAGCCCTCGGAATGGAATGGGATAGTGACACTGTATTCTAAATCTGTCATCACACGGACTTTAAACTTGCAAGACGTAAATCGTTTATCAGTATTACATAAATCTTGAACATTATGTAGAAAATGTAGCCAAATCATGCATGTTACTTCGAATCACTATCACTACATATTATAAAACAAAGTCGCTGTCGTCTGTCCGTCCCCATGTATGCTTCAATCTTTAAAACTTTGAAGTAGATTTCGTAGTGTTTTTTTTTATAGATAGAGTGATTCAAGGGGATATTTTCTATGTATAATAAATTCATAATATAATATAGTAGAGAAATACTGATAAATTTAGTGGTTCATCATTCCACCCGTGCGAAGCCGGGGCGAGTCGCTAGTACTACCTAAACTGAATATCCGTTTCGTTAATAATAGATAGAAACAAAGGTACGTTTATCAAACAATTACCGTACATTTCAGGTAGCTATTACAGTAAGTTAATGTATCGAATGTTATCGAGTAATCTGATATCTTGATACTATCGTAGAATAGTACTTTGTAGTGTCGAGTGGGATATATATTAAGAGTGGGCAGATATTGTGTTTCGGAATTGAATATGTAAACTGTTAATGTTTCCATTATGCTTCTACTAAGTATCGATGTATTTTCAAGCTCACAATTCATGGTAGTTAAATGGAAAGTAAGCCGTTTATCATTATTGTATAGTCCAAAATATATACCCCTAGCTCGAAGCAAGTTTAGGATCTATCAAAATGCCTAACCAATCATGAAACTAAAAATAATTTGAAAATTATCGTATTAGGGAATAATGATTGTTACTTTTGAAGCGAAGTCAGATGTGTTATTTATCAGATAAATATTCTCCTGGAAACCGTGGCATGCTAATACCGTCCGTGTGTGTGATAGCAATAAGGTTTGCTAAGTGATAAAAGCACTAACAGTTGGGGTACTTGAATGTGAAATCTGGGATCAACTATCAAATTCCAATGGCATCTTGAGAGCAATGAATAGCCACTTACGACTAGCGGTCGGATTAATAAAATTTTTTGAAGTACCTCTTGAATTTGATTTTCGTCGAATACTGTTTAATATTACAAGTACGTTTCAAGATTAATTAATAAATATGACCAGAGTGACAGTTATATTTAATCTAAATAATTTCATCAACAGCCTATTTTAGTGCACGTTATTTTTGTTTGTGTAGCGACTCAATTAGTTAACACAATGTCACCAACTCATCATCGCATTACCTAGTCACAAGAGAAGGAAAACTTGATACAAACCCTGTTTCAACCCGTCTTGCCAGCGTGGCACTTTAGGCTAATTTCCTTCCCTAAATGGAGGAGGCCCGATTCTGTAGAGGGATGAAATAATGATAATAATAATAATAAATATCCTTGGACATTTCCCACAACGCCATCTCGTCCCAAGCTAAGCAACTTAATGCTTGTGTTATGGTAACGAGATGGATGATAAACTACTTATATACATTTTTTTTGTAAATACATACATATTATAGATAGAAATGACACCCAGACTCCGAGCCAGTGCCTCTGGTTTAGACAAAGACACTTGCCCGACCCCGGAATCGAACCCGGGACCCGTTGATCCAAAGGCGGCACATCTAACCACTAGACCAACGAGGCAGTCTAGTCTAGGCCACTGCTAGACATAGCAAGTTCCTTACTACGCTGAGTATCTTTGAACTGGTCTGACTAAGTTGAGTTGAGGAACTTTGGTTGTAGTGTGTTTGGTTTGTTGAGGTTTGGGCGCTAATTACCATCTTTTCGCGGCCCGGAGTCCATAACCTGGGTATCCCCTAAAAGCCAGGTATCCAAGACAGAGAAAAAAAAACATTTAAAATGAGTGGCCACGTCTTGGCATTGTAGGTGGGTTGAATACTTGGTATACAAGAATTGAAACTTAATCGTATTATATATATTACGTTGGTAGACAACCACAAAACTTAAAGGGTTAATTGTACAGGAAAGTGATCTCTAAAATTATACATATCAACGCGACGCAAAATAATTGAAACGAGGCGCAGATGTACATAGCGGACTATTTTCATAGATAAAGATTTGTCCGTCAAGAGAATTCTACCTTAACACGGTCATCAGCTAATAAAATATAGGTGAGAACCCGATGCTTAAGCAAACAATGATAACGCTATCAGCTTAAGACACAACAGATTGCGAGGTGGGACAATATTACACAATAACTAGGAAATACTGAAGTTTCATAACTACGCTCAGTTTCATTTTTTGTGTCGTCCTTATTTGTATAACTTTAGATACCACTTTCCTATACTTAAAGCTGTTTTTTTGTAACATACATATACTCGTACATCAAGGTCGAAAAAAGACTACAACAGAACATTTATACCAATTTTCGAGCAGAAATACACAAATTTTGAGCGATGTTATGCAGTAATTATTAAGATAAAGTAACAAGTACTTGGGCGAATACTATTAGGGTTTTTTTAAATGTGTAAATTACAAAGTATGGTCAAAGTACGGTCTTCATATTTTGGCGTTCATACTTTCGTCTCGTACTACGTCTTTGAGTATATTCGTTATAATATTTGAAGAATTATTTATTGTTTTAAATACATATGTTAACATATCATATAAAAGAAATTAAGAGAAATCTAACTACTTAAAAAATAACAATAAAATAAACTAAAACTATGTAGGTACATATTCACAGTAAAATTAGTTGGGTTCTCTATAAAATATTAGGAAATATATAGACTACACTCAACCACGTATATGTATAGGTATTTTCACAAAACCCCCACCTCGAAACTACATCAGTTCAGAATGCTTCTCTACAGAGAAGAGCCGCTATGAAACGCAACAAATTACGTAAGCTAATATTCTGTGTGGTGACGGATATAGAATACACAATGTCATCAATCCATATAATCTTGACGGTGCCGTAAGAGGCGAATAAAGAAATGGAAAACATTGAAAGAAATCCTGTGCCAACTCGTCTTCTTAGAGTGCCACAGTAGGCTAATTTCCCTCCATGAATTTGGAGGAGGCCCAACTCAGTAGTGGGTAATTTATATTGAAACGCCAAATGACGATGGGTGCAACCGCAAGGCCCGTCATCTACACTCGTATATGTTAGAGTAAGTATATTTTGAGCCAATATACATCCTATCTGAAAGATAGGCTCCGTAACGAGACTATCCGACAGAGAACCAAGGTCACCGACATAGCTCAGAGAATTAGCAGACTGAAGTGGCAGTGGGCTGGTCATATCTGTAGAAGAACCGACAACCGCTGGGGTAGACGAGTTCTTGAGTGGAGACCGCGAATCGGCAAGCGTAGTGTGGGACGGCCCTCTGCTAGATGGAGCGACGATCTGCGAAAGGTTGCGGGCAGCAGCTGGATGCGTCAAGCTGAAGACAGGGGGCTATGGCACTCTTTAGGGGAGGCCTATGTCCAGCAGTGGACTAATATGGGCTGATGATGATGATGATACATCCTATCTATCGGCTCTGCCTACAAAAAAATCCGTCCATTTGTCGTTCCACTTTTACGTAGGGCGTCTGCAATACTTCTTTCAGTCCACGCCGGGTGCGATAAAATTAAACCCGCAACATTAAATATTTATTCGCGCGTTGCGTATTGAAAACCCAGTTACACGCATTACATGATTTGGTCAAAAATAACCTTTTATTTATTATACTGTTTCCGATTCCGACACACTGAGCATGCAAATCAATACGCCTCGTATTTCACTATTCCGCGTTCCTAATATTGTAAACAAACTAAAACTTTGTTTCTACGAATTAGATTCTATATTTAATTAAACAATGTGAGTTATCACTAAACAACTGATTATGATAAGACAATTACGTGGAATTATGCCAATGATAGTGTAGTGTAAACAGTAGTATTAGTAAAGAGGGAATCTTAGAGATTTCTCGCTAAGGTAAATTCTATAAACCGTGAGCAACTATTTGCAGGCAGAGTTCGAAGAAGGGATTCATTTTAACTAGTTGTATTTTAGAAGACGATCTCTGTTGCGATGTTTTCCTACTTCTATAGTCTATCTGTGTTATTCGTGTGTCTAAATAATTTCTATTACATCATGACTGTGTTGACTTTGGTGCTCTAGTATAGCGTTACATTTTATTAACAGGCGTAATGGGCCGGCAAATACTTGAGTAATACATTAACTGTGCAGTATTAGATTTGTGTCTCATTGGCAGAGATGGCAGGCGAAACCCACGCGTTTTGTTGAAAACATGCGCGAATGTAGTAGGAGCATCTTTTCCGCTAGATGTTTGCTTGCTACTATTCACGAGGAGAACAGATTCACATCAAATAACTAGTTAAGTATGGTAACTATAATGTTCAGAAAAAACCGTAATCTTTGTTTTTATTTCAATTTACTTTATAGTTACTTATATCTTTATCCCGACATTTCTTTTTCTTCAGTACTTTCTATGTCTCAGGCATAGATTTCTACTTCTAAACATAGGCCTGCCCTATAAATCACTACAAACTACATGTGCTGACCGCACCTACTCACACACAGCGACCCTTATAAGGTCGTCCGTTCATTTAGTCGAGGGTCGCCCCACACTTCGCTTTCCTAAAAATTCTTCAATACATAAACACAATATACTTAGATAAAAATGACGAAGGCAATGTAATTACGCACTCCTTTGAGTTGAATTCAGTACCGTCTATTTCTATGGCAAAGCTTGGCCACTGATCGACAATACGGTGTACAAGATGTCAAAAATCCCATTACACAGCCGCCATTGAAATTAACCAAGGCGAGAGATAAGATCATAACACCCGTTATAATACAGGATGTTTCAAACAGTAATGACGCTATTCTTTATCACAGACAAACATTTTTCAAACAATTGACTGCCACGTTGGTCTAGAGATTGGATGTGCCACCTTTGGATCAATGGGTCCTGGGGTCAATTGTCGGTCGGGCAAGTATGTGTAAACCAGGGGCACTTGCTCTGAGTCTGGGTGTCATCTGTGTTCGTGAATTATATGTTTGTAAACTGCCCCCGTGATACGGCGGGCAAATGTGGAATTAGCTTCTCCTAGTTTAGACCACATTCTTATCGATGGATTTCCTCATGGATACCCGGCCGTTGGGGGACTAACCGGGATATGTGGGCAGCAGGGCCCGGAAAGATGGCAATTAGGGCCCCAACCTACTAAAACCGGCGTTCCTCGTCTGCCTGTTTCTGGGCCGATTGCGCTCTCAAATGGCGAACATGCTAGCGAACTAGTTTAGACTACCTACGATAATTATAGTACGGTAGTTATAGTTCAAGTAGTACACAAAAAAAAACATTTGAGATTAAATGCACAAAGTTAGGCTTATACATACCTATACATATAATCCCGCCTCTTTCCCGTAGGGGTAGGCAGATACCAGTTCTTTCCACTTGCTACGATCCTTACATACTTGTTTCGCTTCGTCCACTTTCATTATTCCCTTCATACATGCTCTTCGGTTTAGGGTACTCTTGACCTGGCCTTTTTTCAAGACGTCCCTGATTTGGTCTTGAAATGTCCGCCTTGGTCTTCCCCTTCCAACACTTTCATTCACACTCGCCTTATACACTTTTTTCGTCAATCGTTCTTCATTCATTCATATCTCGTAATATATTTATCGTTTTCACGGTGTCACGGTACACCCTGTAGGCACCATGTGTTCCATGATTGGACCGGTCACGCGATCCTGTGGCCTATTATTGGTGCATAGTGTTGATTAATATGGTGCCGGCAACGAGACCAATTGGTGAAAGAATGACACCGAATAGAACGTGACGGACACTTTGTGTAACAACTCTTTTCAAAGGGATTTTATATTATATAAATTACATATAATATAGAATATACATATAATAGTACTAATAAGTAGATAATACTGGATTTGAGTCAATAGAAATATTTAGTCAGTTGATTTTATTTGAAGCTTATATTTTCTGTTACAAATAAACAGGGTGTTATTTCGAAGTGTGACGGAGAAACAGGTAACATTTCTTTGATATACAATTTTTAACCACAAATATGTGTTGCATCGTAAATCTATCTATTTTCAATATTATCTTACAAGTTTCGTAATGTGCGCTGCACTATGGTTGTTACAGAAGAAAAGGTGCGTATTTTTTTATTTCGTCTCTGTCTATGTATTCGTAATGGCTATAGGGTTTTAGTTATACCCTGTATAACAAACTGTGCTTTCTGGCGGTCCGAAAGGCGTAACATATTTTTGAACTAACTCAAGTGTCATAGAGAACAAACATTGCTGTTTATACAGTGTATATTTCAATCAAAATTGATCCTTTAAGAACAAGGATCAAAGTCACGATTATCCTTCATTGCATAAGTTAAGTTGCATGTAATTATTGAGATAAGCTTTAAGATAACTGTACGGTGAACTTTAAGTTGTGGAACCGGTTGGAGGTAAGTACATATTAAGCATCACATTAACTTGGCGTCATTTTTTACTGAGAAAATTCTATATAAATTTAGGGATCTCAGGGTTGTATCAAGATGTCCTTCTCTTGTGGATTGTCTCCCTCTTGCGTTCTAAATATTTTTAATTTGTATACACCGAGACTTTTAGAATCTATGTTTAAAAATATGAAAATTTCTTTTTTATCACGTCACTTACAACAAATGTTTATATTTATGGATTTTGAATGGGTTTTGAAGATGGAAGACTAAATAAAGCAGAGTATGCTAATTTCCCCCATGGAATATAAGGAGATTTTAGCAATGAGTCATTTACGGCCTGAAATGAGGAGATAAAATTCAATTCTTAACATCACAAGCCGTCAAATTTTTTTTATCGTTATAAATCCTCATGGATGCCTAGCCATTAGGGATTAGTCGGGGTATGTGGGACTCCGGGGTGCGAAAACATTGTAATTAGCGCCCCGACCTACCCACTAAAACCAATGGCGTTCTTCGATTGCCCGCTTCAGGGGCACTGGTGGCGCTCCCCAAAGGGAGAACCTAAGCCGTCAAAGCCTGACATTTCATTTGAATAAGGAACGAACCTAATTTGCGGACTAACACACTTTTTAATACAGCGACCCCAAGGAAGGCCACGCGACCTACAATGGTCTTTTCTCAAACTAGTTTTGCTTGCGGGTATGCCCGCGCCGCGTATATATTTTTGCGATATCTTGGACAATCTCTCCACACAAAAGGGCAAATAAAAACTTGGAGCTTTATTAGTTTTTTATCACAATATACTTATAACAGGCGCGCTAAACAGGGTGTAACATGAACTCGATTGCTCGGCGAAAAGAAGATATTATAGAGATAGTAGAACGAAGCAGTTCTATCTTGAAGTAGCAGCGGGGAATTTGAGTTCTTCTTTTACAAAACAGGTGTTCTAGTCAAAATCAACCAACTAGCTATCGTTATTAATAATACCCTACAAGCTTAGTTATCGGAATTGCACGATGTTCTTTTGCTTTTCTTTTGTAAGTTATGATACTTCAGGCGACAGCCCATGACCAAAATATCAACAAAATTCGTTGCTTGAAATTTCGATACATGCAAAATTACATTCGAGAACTCAAGGTTCTATATTCTACATAAACAAATATTAATTTATATTTATAGAAATAGATAGAGATGAATGAATAATGTTTATTCATTCATTATCAACCGATATGTGGTCACAGAAAACAAACTGCTTGCAATCGGTTTTGCTTACCGAATAATGTAACCTTGAACCGATTCTTAGCGGTCGCAAAAAGATAAGTAAAAAATTGGAGATCGCCGTCATAATATTTACATAATAGCTCTTGCGCAAAGTCAGGGTGAGGTGAATGACATTTATTATTATTAGAAAGACTGTAAATATAATAATAAAATAAGTGTTAGGGATTAGTGATTATGACATTATACTATTAATAATGCAGTGCAGCAGTCGTGATCACTGGGGACGTCTCTCCTGTGACCACAACTGCTGCAAAGCATTCGCAACGTTGGGAATTAAAAAATGTAAAATACACGCATTAAAAGAGTTAAAAAGTAGCAAGTTTTACGTTAAACTTTATTGCGAGGTGACCATGATAAAACTATTTTCGGGTCAATTCTTTAAGTTTTACATTCAGGGCGAATGTTAATTAAGCAAAACATTCGAAGTTTCGTTCCAATATATCAATTTAAGATTTAAAAAATTTTGAAAATGTCTTATCCGGTTGTTAAAGATTTGCAACAGATCCTTGGTTCCGATTTTCGAAGTTGTAGCACGACTTTCTCAACTTGACATGACGACATGCAAAGGGTAAAATTAATTGGATAAATAATTGGGTGTAATGCAATGACTTTTGGAACTAGTTAAAAAAGAAAGGAATGGCGTTTTCATGAATGACAGCAGATTGGGCAAGTGGATTTTATTTTGCAAGTAAGAAAATGAATGAAGTATTTTGAGATAAAGCACTGCGTCATGCGTGGAAACTTTAGAATATACCGGTTACTCGCAGTGTTTGTTGGTCTGCTTGACTTTAAATTGTATTAGACCCTTTTTTACACATAGATGTCGCTGCTATTTTTTTTTAATAGATATAACAATTATGCCTTTATGATGTCCTACGGTTTTACGATAGAATACTTTTTAACAAGATATAATCACTACATAGTATAAAACAAAGTCGCATTCTTCTGTCCGTCCCTATGTATGCATAATCTTTAAAACTACGCAACGGATTTTGAAGCGGTTTTTTTTAATAGATAGAGTAATTCAAGAAGAAGCTTTATAGGTATAATATAATTGCACCGTGCGAAGCCGGCGCGGGTCGCTAGTTATTTATAAATTGTGGTATAACATGTAATCTATAGTTGTTTGGTCACTTTCAGAATTATAACGTTAGTATATATGTAACTACTAACTATATTATATATTCTAGTTTGAGAATGTCGAAGAAGAGTTAAATAAAGAAGATTTGGTATCAACAACACCACCACAATAGCCCCACAAATGGACGTTTGAAATTTGGAACACAGAGGACGTCACTAACGCGTCACCTACCCGCTAAAATGTGAAGTTAGCAGCACATTTTATTTGTTTTTTTTTACGGTGGTTTCTTCAATAATTAATGAAATTTATGTTTAGAACATTTCTCTAAAGGCTCAAAGTCATCCAAAAGGCAATAGAGAGAGCTATGCTCGGAGTTTCCTTGCGAGATCGAATCAGAAATGAGAAGATACCCAGGAGAACCAGTAATTACTGACATACCCAACTGGATTGCCAAACTTAAGTGGGAATGGGCAGAGCTATGTGCTCGCAGGACTGACGAGAAAAGTCCTGGAGTGGTGACCGTGTTCCGGAAAGCGCAGTGCTGGTGGGCCTCCCACACGGTGTACCGACGACCTGGTTAAGGTCGCAGGAAAGCAATGGGTGCGGGGGGCTCAGGACCGGTCTTCGTGGAAATCCTTGGGGGAGGCCTATGTCCAACAGTGGACGTCTTTTGGCTGAAATGATGATCTAATGATTCATACACTGAAACTAGCCATTTTGTTGCCTAACTTACCACTTAGTTAATTGTAACCCAATATGGAATTGGCGATCATATTAAGATTACAAAATATGCAAATCTCTTCTTGCGTCAATGTAGAGCCCGATCGAAAATATTTTATGGTTTAAGTATTCTCATCCATCAGGCAATTACGTATAATTGACCTCATCTGGATAAGGGATTACTCTGCCCAACTTGACGAGCAGCCTTCAAGCTGACTTATTAAAGTGATGAATGAACATCTTAATCGGACGAATCAACGCCATATATAATAGAGATGGCCCGACTCTCTGATTAAATCAAATATCTGATGGATGGGTAAGGGCGTCTTTATATTTATAGTACGCTGTATGCCGTTATCGGGTAATCTTCGGTCATCAAATTAAGGATTATTATTTAAAAGATACCTGCAGTTAGGTAATTGAAATTAAGTTACTTTGTAGCAATTGGTGTACGTTACTATAACGTCAAACAATTTATCTGTCCGCGATGATTTTGAAGCCGGGTTCATTCTGACTCTTCTAGAGCTCAATTTTTAATGGTACTTGATAAATGTTAAATGTAATATGTTGACGTGCCACAAGGCCCATACATCAGCCAACTTGATTAAATGAATTTTGAGTTTTTATTGTCCCTTTGTGTGTTTTTTGTACTACAAATCCAGTAACAATACAGGGTTAAGTGTTAAAGCGATACAGAAAGTTAAACTTAGTTAAACTAGTTAAAGTTAATTAGTAAGTTAAAAAAAAGTTAAACTAACTAGTTTTTTGATTAGTTACAATATTTCACAAAACTACCTGAAACATTAGAAAAAATTAAACTACAGGGACATTTTTATGCAAAAACTTATTAAATGGTGCTAAATAATTATGAAAGTAACATTTTATTACTTAGACAGTGCAAGGAGGTAACAGATAAACGGATCTAAATAAAAAAATACGTATCCAATTACGGGCTTAATGTAGCTCATCTCTATTTTCATTAACACGGCTGTAGATTCGTTGACGCGTGCTGCAAGCTCAAGATAATGTGACATAATTATGTCGGAATAATCGTCGTGATGATGGATCAGTTTGGTGTCAGTTTGGTTTGTTTTGAATTTGTTGCGATAATTGTAGATTTAATCTGGTTTTATGGTTAGACTAGCTTGATAGATTTTTAAGTTAAATCAAAAGATAATTGTGATTTATAGAGCTATTTATTTCGGTTATTTTAATTATATTTGGCGTCTTATACTCATAGACTTAGAATATATTATAGATCAGCCCTGACACTTTTTTATTCCAATTACTGAATATAGACCGTTACTAATAAATACCATAGCGTACAGTCCTTTACTTGCATTGCATCCAGCTGCTGTTCACAGACCTTCCCAGATCGTCACTCTATTTAGAATATTATTATTGATTAGCTTACTATTAATATGCTTTCAAAATTGTGAATTATTATAAGGAATCAATGTAATACTGTAGTCGACATAAGATTGTAGTATTTTTGATAACCACTAACATAAAGCATAGATAACGTTTTGCGAAGGACCACCCGCAAGATATTATGAACTGGAAGCAGTGGCAAGATTATTATAGAATTATGTTTTAATTACGTGTTTTGGGAACAACCCTAAAGAAAATAGTAACTTCATTTAAACATCAAAGGCGAACAAGGTGCAAGTATCCAGTTACTAGGAAGCGTGCGCACGGTGGCTAGGGTTGCCACCTAAAATAATATATCTTACGAAGAAGACGAAGAAGAGAATTTTACGTTTTTCTAGAATCCAAATATTGCTGATAATATTAATACATATATATAGTAAATAGTGTAGCGAGTAAATTACTAGCAGCGCCATGCAACTTTGCGGTCGTAGATGTTGTTCATTAAATAAATGGCTACACCACCGGATTGTGGGTGATGATGATCGAAAGGTAGCCCAAACTACTCCTTAGAACATTAGCTGCTGTCTATCAGACAAAATCCTTGATCCATTGATTCATTATCCAAAGTCAAAGTCAAAGTCAAATCATTTATTTTGCATAGGACACAATGGACACTTACAAATTGTCAACATATTAATAAAATTTATACAAAGCAAAGTAATATAGTCTACGACCAGTTCGGAACGCGACCACTGCTGAGAAGAACTGGCAAGAAACTCAGAGGGCTTGTCATTCTTTTCTTGTTTATTACTTTGCGGTCCTATTTAGAATTTAATAAATATATATTACCCAACAAATTCCATATACAAACTATTCTATTGGATCTGAAAAGCGTCAACTGGAACGTGAATATTAAAACAATACAACATTATTATTATTATCCCGTTTTGTGTAAGAAGTAACAAAGATATTTGTACGAGTATGTTTTACATGATTGAATTCTCGACGTTTCGAATGCTTTGCAGCAGTTAAATCAAGCAATTAAATCATAAAAAATACACGCGATAAATCTTGTGTTTTTTTTATTACAATCTGTAATAATCCCGGTCACCTAAGACATTATTAAATAAATTTGTTCTTGCAGTATTATTTATGATCGTGAATTTCAACAGCCCTTTGCAAAGCTACGTATTATTATAATTACACATACCTCGACTGTCTAAAACTATTATCCTCTATACATGATGTTAACTTAATCATATGAGAATTATAACACTATGCTGCTAACAAAACATGACACAATGTGACATTACAGTTACATTAACATGACATAATCTTTAATTCTAATTATCATATGCAAATTATAACATTAATTTGCATACATTGGTTAGATCATGGACGTATAAAAAAAGTCGGACAGAGTCTCGCTAACTAAAAACTGTGACATCATAGTCGGCCAGATCAGCTATATGTACAGGCGAGCACGCACACTTTCACACATTAGTCGGCCATTACGCGCGTGAACATCGATGCTTAAAGACGCAATATGCGCGAAAAATAAAAACTATAAATCATGTCTTGCGTGATAAAATGGTGTAAAAACCGTAATGACCGAAAGAAAAACAATCCAGGAATCACGTTTCATACGTAAATGAATAATTCAATCACTTATTTCCAGATTATATACATTAAAATCAATTTGTATTTGCTAGAACAAAACAATTAATTTTAAGTTCAGTGTTGCCAATATTCACGTGTGCAAATTAACCGAAATGTAGGCAGTTTTCCGTTTATTATAAAAATCAATATATTATTATGGTTAATTATTTAATAGTTACTACTGGGTATTTTATATTCCTTTTGCTAGATTTTCTAATGAAAATTAAGTATGGAGAAATGATTGGATTCAAATAATTAGAAATTGTAATGGGGAAAACGATTGGATTCCAAACAAATACAGTGTCGTTTGCAGTATACATTTTGATGCGAATGACTTTTATACAACTAAAGGAGGACTCCGGCGTTACTTATGCAGTACCTCAAAAGGTAAATTAGCAATCTAACAAGACGTGGTTTTGATATAAAAAATAGAAACATAAGTTAATATACCTAAAAACCAGAGGAGGCCTACATTTACCATCGAAAGATATATTCGATATTTGTTGTATTTGAGAAATGGTCATACGAAAAATTATAAAAGAAAGCATAACATTGTACAACAAAAGGCAACATAAATATATTATCACAAAAATTCAAGAAAAATGTGTAGGTAATGAAAGCGTTTGTTTAACTTGGAATATGAACATACTTTCGCCGGAATAGAACACAAAATAAGTATTATTAACTATATAGCGGAAAAATATCTAACGATTCGGTTTCACCACATCTCGAAATTAGAAGAAATTTCAAGAACGTCTCAAAGTAAAAGACATTATTCTAAAAAAAAACTCAGCATTTGGGATTCTAAATTAAATGAAATAGGACCGCAAATTATTAAAAAAAGAATAACAAGTTCTCTGATTTTCTTGCCAGTTCTTCTCAGCAGTGGTCGCGTTCCGAACTGGTGGTAAACTATGTTTAAGTAGCATGTCGAGGGTTCGATTCCCGCACGGAAGAAATATTTGTAAGACCTTCAAGTATTTGTTCCGGGTTTGGGTGTTTCCTTTAAAGAATATGTATGTATTGTTACGCCGCAGATGAGATCATTCTAGAAACGGATTTTGTGCCGAAAGTTCTGGCTCGGACTTCCTCGAAGGACTTGGGCGTAAACAACGGCTAATGTTTTTACAACCTCTTTAATTTTTACAACGAGCAATTGTTTAGTTTCTTTTGTGTGATAACAATAACGACTGTTTGTGCAATCCTTTGTCGGCATTTTTACGGTTGCATTTTTATGGTTTTATGGCATGTTGTTTACGTCTCACCAGGTAATTAGCGTGAGAATAATCTCGAGTAATCGGGAATATTCGAATAGATTTACAATATAAGGACGGTTGACCCGCGCAACAGAACAGTTATCGTTTTAACTGCGTTACGAGTGCGAACTATCGGGCGATAGCAAGTGCTAGTGATTGTATCAGTGTGTTTCTACTTGTGAGTGTTTCTAGTTGTGAGTTATTGTGTGTTGTATTGTGATTTTTGTGAATAAAAATCATTCTTCGTTGTAATCGGCATTTCATTACCCACGGACGTAACAACTGGTGTCAGAATTGGGGATGCCGCTCCTACAACGGGACGACGACACGCGACCACGGACGAGGAGACAAGCGGAGATGGATGCTGCGCGCCAACCTATAGAGGTGGAAGACCAGGCTAGTACGGGGACTGCAGGAATCACTCCTGTTTCGTCCCCCGAAATGAACCTAGCTGCGATGTTTGCCGCCATGCAATCGAGTATGGAAGTCAACCAGCGCAAGCTCCAAGACCTCATCGCGGCTAACCAAGAAACCGCTCGCCGCGAACAGGAAGAAAGCCAGCGCAAGCTCCAAGACCTCATCGCGGCTAACCAAGAAGCCGCTCGCCGCGAACAGGAAGCCGCTCGCCGCGAACAGGAAGAAAGCCAGCGCAAGCTCCAAGACCTCGTCGCTCAGAAGATAGACCAGGGGATAGCGACATTAGGAGAACGTGTGAAGACCCTCACGTTGGAGCTCAAAGACGTAGCTGACAAAACCGACTGTCTGGAGGCAAGAATAGACGGGCACGACGATAGCCTCCACGATCTAAAGAAAAAGATTGTTAAGCTCGAGGCACGCGAATCCATTCCTACGAACGCTCCAGCAGGCGCTAAGTTGGACGTACCACGTTTTGACGGCACGTCATCATGGACTGCCTTCAAATATCAATTTGAGACGTTGGTGAAGACTAACTGATGGGATGAAGAACAATCTTTTGCGGCATTAACCCTAGCTCTTCGGGGAGACGCTCTCCTGGTATTGGAGAATCTGCCTGCAGATGGAAGATCGCTGGAACGCCTTATGGAAGGCTTGGACACTCGTTATGGAGATAAGCACCTAGAACACGTCTTCCGTGCACAGCTCCGTGAAAGGACGCAAAAGATAAGCGAGAGCATCCAACAGTGGGGAGTCGAAGTTGAACGACTAGTCCGGCGTGCCTACGTGTCGATGACACCGGATACTGTGGAAGTGTATCTGGTGCAAGCCTTCATCGACGGTTTACGGGATACCGAAGTAAGGGCTGCAGTGCGTCTAGGGCACCATCAAACCCTGAAGAGTGCGATGGCTCACGCTCTAGAGGTGGAAGCTGTGCGACAAGACACACGAACGCATCGGATTCGCGAAGTGATTACTGCGCCTTCAACCCCGCCACGTTACCGTGAGATGGCGGCTCATCCTCCTTCGGCTAAACAACGGTATGTGTTAACCTGCTACGGCTGTGGAGAAAAAGGTCACATACGTACCGACTGCCCAAGGAAAGGAAAGAGAGGTGTGGACTCTGAAACCCAAGTCGATGAGGAGGCGTTAAACTAATAGTCGCCAGGGCCGCGGGGCGGGTGCTGGCTGGTCAACATAAGGCCCCAACCATCACCGTTAATCAAGTTTGTAATGGGAACAGTTTGATCGTCGAGGGAACTCTAAATCAACAATGTTGTAATTTTACTGTCGACACCGGAGCTTCACGAACCATAGTTCGACCTGAGTTGCTTAAACGCACCATCTTGTGGGAGAACCAATCCCCACCCTGCCGACTTCAGACAGCAACCGGCCAGCCAGTATCTGTCCTCGGTGAAACAGATGTAGAGCTAAACATTGGTGATCAAGTGTACAGCCATTCAGTTTTGATTGCAAACATAACCGACGATTGCATATTGGGCTTGGACTTCTTACGGAGTAATCAGTGTGCCTTGGACATCGCTAAAGGAGTGTTGAAGTTCCCTGACCAAGAAGTGTTCCTGCGAGGGGTTACCTCATGTAACCTTTATTTTTTGAAGAATATCACATTAGCTCCGAGAACAGAGACTCTAGTTGACGTGAAATTCCCTGAGAGAGTTAAACAACAGAGATGTGTGATTATTGAAGACGTCGGCCGGCACCCGGAGCTCATCACTGCAAGGACATTGGTTATGACGAAAGGAAAAGCGAAAGTAAGAATTATAAACCTCGGGAAAGAAGAGGTCCATTTGAAGAAAAACAGCGTCATCGGTAAATGCGAGGAAGTGAATTATCTTCGTCAAATTAAGTCAGCTCTAGTAAAACCAGGAGCTGTGAAAATTTATGATGAGCATATCCATCAGATCTTAGAAAATTCGAAGGACAATTTAACAACAACAGAACTACAGCAAGCCAAAGATCTACTGCTACGGTATCGGGACATCTTTGCAACGGGTAATGATTGCGGAAGAACAGGACTCGTGAAACACCAAATAGATACAGGTGATGCTAGACCAATAAAACAGAGACCGCGCCGCATACCCTGGTCTAAGGAAGCTGAAGTAGCAGAAATGATAAAGGACATGGCTGATACTGGAATAATTGAGCCTTCTACGAGCCCTTGGTCTTCTCCAGTTGTCTTGGTGAAGAAGAAGGACGGCAGTACAAGATTCTGTGTGGACTACAGAATGTTAAACAATGTTACGAAGAAGGACAGTTATCCCTTACCCAGGATAGATGATACGCTGGACATGCTCAGTGGTATGAAGTGGTTCTCCACCATTGATTTGAAAAGTGGCTACTGGCAGGTGGAAATCCAGGAGCAGGATAAAGAGAAGACCGCCTTTACTACAGGAATTGGCAACGGTTTGTGGCAGTTTAACGTTATGCCATTCGGCTTATGTAATGCTCCAGCCACTTTTGAACGCCTTATGGAAAGAGTCATGGTGGGCCTTCTTGGAGAAGTCTGTCTGGTGTATTTGGACGACGTGGTGATAATGGGCCGCACTTTCAAAGAACATCTTCGGAATATGGAGAAAGTCTTCAACAGAATACGTGGGGCTAACTTAAAACTAAGCCCAAAGAAGTGTGCCCTATTCAAGAGAGAGGTCAGCTACCTAGGACACGTTATCTCTGCCAACGGAGTAAGAACTGATCCTGATAAGATAAAAGCTGTGCAGGACTGGCCCGTCCCACGGAACAAAACGGAAGTGCGTGCATTCCTAGGGTTATGCACTTACTACAGACGATTTGTTAAGGGGTTTTCTGATATTGCAAAACCGTTACACCAGCTGACTGAGGAAAAGCGGAGCTTCATTTGGGACAAACATTGTGAGTCATCATTCAATGAGCTGAAACAACGCTTATGTGAAGCACCTATACTGGGGTACCCGAGTAGAGAAGGAAGTTTTGTTGTCGACACAGATGCCAGCAATACTGGAATTGGTGGAGTGCTATCACAGGTGCAAGGTGATCGACAAGTTGTGATAGCTTATTTCAGTAAGGCACTGTCGAAGCCTGAAAGGAATTACTGTGTTACACGACGAGAGTTGTTGGCTGTGGTAAAAACTTTGCAACACTTCCATAAGTACCTCATAGGAAGACAGTTTACTCTAAGGACTGATCATGCTGCATTGAAGTGGTTGCTGCAATTCAAAAATCCAGAGGGCCAAGTCGCTAGATGGATCGAGCAATTACAAGAATTCAATTTTGTAACGGAGCATCGCAGTGGAAAAGGACATAACAATGCCGACGCCCTCTCGCGACGTCCATGTGACGAGAATTGCAAACACTGCGAGCGCAAAGAGGCACAAGAAAACGTAAAAGTTATTAGGGCCGAGGATAGCCTGAGAAAGTCGCAGGAAGATGATGATGATATCAGACCGCTATTGGAATGGAAACGTAATGGAGTCCGGCCACAGTGGAGCGAAGTATCGTCCTACGGCCCCGTCACGAAGTGCTACTGGGAACAATGGGACAGTTTGGCCCTGGAAAATGACGTGCTTTGCAGGAAATGGGAATCCAACGATGGCAAAGAGATAACATGGCAAATCATAGTGCCACGTCGTGAAGTCGCTCCAATTCTGCGGCAGATACACGATGGGGTTTCCGGTGGACACTTGGGAGTCAAGAAAACTCTACTGAAGGTGAGACAGCGGTATTACTGGCTCAATTGTAGAGAGGACATAGAAGAATGGTGTCGGAAATGTACAGCGTGTGCATCAGTCAAAGGGCCGCAGACTAGAAGCAGGGGCAAGCTCAAACTATACAATGTGGGGGCCCCATGGGAACGCATTGCCATCGACGTTGCCGGACCTTTCCCCGTGACAAATGACGGCAACAAGTACATATTGGTTATACAGGATTACTTTACCAAGTGGCCTGAAGTATTCGCAATACCCAACCAAGAGGCGTCGACAGTGGCAAAGAAACTGGTGCACGAAGTAATATGTCGCTATGGGGCACCTTTGGAGATCCATTCTGATCAAGGCCGAAACTTTGAGTCAGTGTTGTTCCAAGAGATGTGCGCTCTCCTAGGAGTCTACAAGACACGTACAACACCTGCACATCCTCAATCGGACGGTATGGTTGAAAGGTTCAACCAAACCCTGGAAAATCATCTGGCCAAAGTAGTTGATGACCATCAGAAGGATTGGGACCGGTATATTCCCCTTTTTCTGATGTCTTACCGATCTGCAGTCCACGATAGTACGGGACATACCCCAGCAAGGGTGAATTTTGGTAGAGAGATGAGACTTCCAGTGGATGCAATAACTGGTGTGCCGCCTGACAAACCTAAACCAGTTACGGACTTCGTAAGTGACCTTCAAGATCAATTGGATGAAGTGCATAAGCGAGTGCGCGAGAACAGCATGAATACCAGTCTCAAGATGAAGACCAGATACGACCGCAATGCAAATACCAAAGGATTCGAAGAAGGATCACTGGTTTGGCTCCACAACCCGCTTCGACACAAAGGGAAGTCACCGAAACTTCAGCCTCGATGGGAAGGACCTTATACTGTGATAAAAAGGATAAATGACGTGACCTACCGCATCAAGAAGGGACTAAGAGGAAAACCGAAGGTAGTCCATGTCGATAGATTGGCGCAGTATCACGGCTCTAATGATGCTCGGGACGAGCATGCCTAAGAGGGGGGCATTGTTACGCCGCAGATGAGATCATTCTAGAAACGGATTTTGTGCCGAAAGTTCTGGCTCGGACTTCCTCGAAGGACTTGGGCGTAAACAACGGCTAATGTTTTTACAACCTCTTTAATTTTTACAACGAGCAATTGTTTAGTTTCTTTTGTGTGATAACAATAACGACTGTTTGTGCAATCCTTTGTCGGCATTTTTACGGTTGCATTTTTATGGTTTTATGGCATGTTGTTTACGTCTCACCAGGTAATTAGCGTGAGAATAATCTCGAGTAATCGGGAATATTCGAATAGATTTACAATATAAGGACGGTTGACCCGCGCAAGTTATCGTTTTAACTGCGTTACGAGTGCGAACTATCGGGCGATAGCAAGTGCTAGTGATTGTATCAGTGTGTTTCTACTTGTGAGTGTTTCTAGTTGTGAGTTATTGTGTGTTGTATTGTGATTTTTGTGAATAAAAATCATTCTTCGTTGTAATCGGCATTTCATTACCCACGGACGTAACAGTATTTACAAAAAAAAAGTATATAAGTAGTTTGCATTCTATACATTTTTTTAATATGTTGACAACTTGTATGTGTCCATTGTGTCCTATACAAAATAAATTATTTGACTTTGACTTAAACATTACAATTTCGAACAATACAATTTTTTTATTAATGGCAAATTTTTGTGTAACTTGGCCACCCCAAAATTAACTCACACATAAAGAGCGGCCGCCATCTTGGCGTCTCACTTTTTTCTTAGCGAGAGTTCCGTCCGCCTTTTTTTATACGTCCATGGGTTAGATGAAGTAGATTAAACAGACGTACGGCACTTTTCATGTGTCTGTATGTATATGTATAAATATGAAAAGTTGAAATGTCAACTATAAATGACACACTACCGAGGCGGCCCCCCTCCAAATGCATGGAAATTACGCTTGGTAAGGCGGGTTGGCACAGAGTTTGTATCAAGTTTTCCTTCTAGAGACACCGTTAGGAGGGTTGGTGGCATTGTGTATTCTAAATCCGTCACCACACGGACACTTGACAATTACACACATAAAACATGGGATATTTTTATGGTGTATGTTACCTGGTGTAGACGTATTCATCACTATCACTACATAGTATAAAACAAAGTCGTTGTCATCTGTCCGTCCCTATGTATGCTTAAATCTTTAAAACTACACAACGGATTTGAAGCGTTTTTTTAATAGATAGAGTGATTCAAGAGGAAGGTTTATATGTATAAATACATGAATAATTGCACCGTGCGAAGCCGGAGTGGGTCGCTAGATGTGAGATAAAACAGTAGATAAAAGAGTTGTAAAGACATAAGAGCAACAAATACGTTGCCGGCTTTAAAATAATAATAAAGAAAGCATAACGGTTGCATTGTTGATTTACCCTGTCAAGACATATTCGTTATTCATTGCGTAAACGTGTAGCGTGTTTCTCTCACCTGCAGACTTGCACGCACTATGCTGTTTAGTATTTCTTTTTGAAAACCAGACTATTTGAAAATACAAAAAGCAGTAGAAGCAGTTTCTTGCCGGCACTTCTCTGTAGAGCAGCATTCCGAACCGTTGGTAGTTTCAGCATGAATGTGGGTGGACGCAAGGGATGTGGGATCAAAAGGGATGGATTGATTGTGCGAATGAGGAATTGTGTATGAAAGGTATGAATGTACATATATTATGACGACTGACACCTAGCGTGTGACAGGGCCCGTAAGATGATATTGGTTTTGTGATAAAACCTACGTAAATTTTTGAGTTTGAGTTTGCAGCAAAAAGGAAACTGGAATCTTCATGCTTCTGCCCTGCTATGCTCCTGATGGAACAATAGCAAAGGATGGTGTTATGCGGCCGTTTTCTGTAAGGTAGGGTTTTTCCCCAGTCTGGTAGCTTCGGTTCGAGATAATAACCCCGCATCTCGCTTAGATTGTATTTGAATTTTATAAGAAACTAGCTTTTGCGCGCGGCTTCACCCGCGTGGGCTTCGAACCCGTGCTTATCTCCGCATATAGCCTATGTTACTTAGAGATAATATAAGATTTAAATCTCTAAGTAGTGTCTTGTGTTTAATTGATCCCAATTCTTTATAAAATAAAATATAGCCTTCCTCAATAAATGGCCTTTCCATCACTGAAAGATTTTTTGAAATCAGACCAGTAGTTCCTGAGATTAGCGCGTTCAAACAAACAAACTCTGCAGCTTTATAATAATTATACTAGCGACCCGCCCTGGCTTCGCACGGGTGCAAATGCAATGCAAATGCATATTCCTCTTGAATCTCTATCTATTAAAAAAACTGCTTCAAAATCCGTTGCGTACTTTTAAAGACTTAAGCATACGTAGGGAAGGGCAGAAGACAGCGACTTTGTTTTATACTATATAGTGAAATATAGAAAAGTGTAGATTGGAGTTTGGGGCCAGCCCTATTCAAGTGCAGCTTACATCACCGGTCAAATAATGCATCTATACACGTCGAATATAGGTCACAGTGTAATTATTTATAAAACACTTCAGGCACGCAGGGGAATGGTATTGGTCGTAATACTCTCGTCGTGATTAGACTGTGCCGTAAATAATTGTTTCGAATGTTTCAATTTCGAGTATCTCGCGTAGCTTCGTTGCAAAATGTTTTTTTTTCTTTACTGTATGATGCTTTTTTGGAACAAAGACATGATTTGAAAAAGCAACTATATGTAGAGCTTATTGGCGGCTATCCACCTTTCTGAACAGGTGGTAGGTTTAAACTTAAGAAATTAAAAAAGTAAAACATCGATTTTAAAGAAACTCTGCAATAAGTAGACTTGAGTTTGAATGAATCATCGATATACTTTCTTCTTAGTTCTCAGCCCTAAATGACCCACTGCTCAGTGCTGCCTCCTCCAACTACATGGAGGGTAATCAACCTACTGTGCCACGCCGGCCAGACGGGTTGACACAAGGTTTCGTATCAAGTTTCCCTTCTCTTGCGGCCTTGTTAGTTCCTTTTGTCGGCCATTACGACACCCTCAGGATGGAATTGGGTGGTGACACTAAGTATTCTAAATCCGTCATCACATGCACCAGTAACTAAAGCAGGTACTTTATTGGTCTTTGCACTTAGAGCGTCATAACTATTGATAAGTACCAAATGTTTAAGTTTAACGTATGCCTTTGTACCGCCCTTTCGACGAATGATCAAAGACATTGTTACCTCAAGTGATTGGTAATTAAAACGTTCACATCCGCAGTAGGAACTAAACAAAGTTTGTTTTCATTCGATCAGTTTGTTCGAACCACGAAGCATTCATTAGAAAGCTAGTCTAATTTGATATCTGACTCTTTTGAGTCGTATTTCTTTTTATACATAATATTGGATAATGTAATTGATCGGCACACGTAAAATTAGTAGACGAAAGTAAATTTAACAGATCGAAGACTCTCTAACGAAAGTTTAGGCAATTTGTAAGTTACGTGTAAGTACGAATCGATGTGCAGGTAAAACCACGTTTGATTTTTGTTGCGAATAGAAACTTTAGGATACTGTTTAACAGTCCGCTGTCTTGTTGACATCAATGACAACGTAAGCAAGCGTGAGTTACTCACAGGGATTCAATCTACTGACTCAGTAACATTGAATTAAATACAGGGGGATTACGAAAGAACATTGAAATGCGGTTTGCAGAAGTGTATCAGCAGAATGCTTATACGAGACTTGAATTATGCATTTATACAGGATGATTGCGTGATGGGTGAGTCAAATGTTGTGCAAGAGTTGACTCATTTCTGGAAACCGTTATAAGTGATACCGTCTATATGCATTATTTTCAATTTAAATGAAATGTGAATAAAATCAACACCTGCACTCGAAGCTCTTCGTTGCCCATAACACATAAAATAGGTTTCTTTTGCTATTTTTTTGCGTCCATTCGATTTCATGAGTAGCATATGCATAGCTGTTTATTTTTTAAAGTAGTAATCTGTTTGGTATGTGTAATAAACTTGCAACACCTGTTAATAAATGCATTTGGCTTTCATTTTCCTTTTCATTGCCAATCTATACTTACTAATATATAAAGCTGCAGAGTTTGTTTGAACGCGCCAATTTCAGGAACTACTGGTCCGATTCAAAAAAATCTTTCAGTGTTAGATAGTCCATTTATAGTCCGGTTATAGACTATATTTTATTTTCAAAATAATTAGGGATCCGTATGAAAATTGCGATTTTGTAAACCAAGGTGTAAAATCGAAAACCTATTTATGCGTGCGCTGCAAAAACTATTGACAATAGAACAAAATGATGTACTACGGGTTTGTAGGTCTTATAAAGATCTACAAAAAAGTCCGAGAGAGCACATATCTGCCGCGAGAAGCCGCGCGCAAACGCTAGTACTAATAATATTACTGTAGTTGCATTTACCAGGAGTTCGTGTGTGTCGACTTTAAAATAGGATGCTGTCTCTCTTACTAATGGCTGTTGTTTGTACCACCGTCATTGTAACCGTTTTATTTAAAAGACAACCATGGAGTTTTTTGCAGGCTCTTCTCTGTCGGCATTTTGCTCCAGTGGTAAAGACTAAATGATTTAGTATTTTGATATTGTATTTTAGTTTTTTTTTGAACGCAGTTGTAAAAGTTTGTTCAAATATTAACATTAATATTTTAATGATGCTTCCTAAATTTAAAAATAAATATTGCTGCATGTAACGAAACGAGTGTTTATTTTAGTCACCAAATTAAAGTATAAGTATGGTTACTGAACATACCTAAATTTCGATTGTGAACGTCAGTGGTCGCAGTGTTACGATGAAAATTTACCTGAAATAGATAATTATACAATTAACAGTGTCACTTGGTTGATACAGATTTCACCCCGATGGTCGCAAGAGTTGGCTCAAGGAAATGATAAGACCCATAACCTAGCTGCAAGAGATGGAAAACTAGAAACCCCGTTCCAACCACTCTGGCGAGAGTAAAACTGTCTATGTAATTGGCCGACTCAACATTGGGTCATTTTTAGTTTGCTGGGCTTATTTTTGGAGCCAAAACCTTTTATTATGTCTGTAGATTCTTTGTAACAGTATTATAGTAAACTAGTGACCCGCCCTGGCTTCGCCATCGCACGGGTGCGATGAAGCACCTCTAAATTTATCAGTGTTTCTCTACAATATTATGGATGTATTATACATATCAAAGTTCCTCTTGAATCTCTCATCAATTAAAAAATCCGCTTCAAAATCCGTTGCGTAATTTTAAATATTTAAGGATACTTATGGATGGACAGACGACAGCGACTTTGTTTTATACTATGTAGTGATAGTGATAACAATAATCATTGATTATTGTTGTGCATACGTGTGTGTGTGTATGCGTGTGTGTGTTGTTTCATTCACTTCCTGATTTCGGTGGTAGTCGGGCAAAGATTCAAGCACTTTGTTTTAAAAGTGTTTCGTCCACCATTGATTTTTTTTTGTATTATATTAAATACTAGCGACCCGCCCCGGCTCCGCTCGTGTGCAATTATAACAATGTCTTATAAACCTGTCACCACACACAAAAATATTTCGTAGTTTAACTAAACGGGTAATTCGTAAAAAGACGGCTTGTAAAGCAAGATTAATTGCAGTTTACGTCCCACTAGATGCAATTTGAATACAATAACTGTCCACTGTCCAGACAAGAACATTATCATAATGAGCGGTTTTTGCGGCTTTACATGTCATATTATTATGTTAATGCTAAGCCAATCACGTCTGGCTTGCTTCTTCTCATAAATACTAAGTGACGACCATGCCCTAGGAATGTCCATTAGGGCGTGAAGACATTGCTATGATTCAGCTGGGAAATTTTGAATCAATATTTTTTTTTAATATATAATGTTTATTCACAAACAATACATTAATTAAATTACATAAACATCGCCAAACTGTTTTACAGTTTGTTAGCGATACCAACCAGGAGTTGGCCCTCCTCCAAGTTCATGGTGGGAAGTAAGCCTACTGTGCAACGCTGGCAAGACGGGTCGGCACAGGGTGAGTTTCAAGTTTCCCTTCTTTTGCGGCTAGGTGATCTGCCTCTAGCCTCTTACGACAACCTCAGGATGGTATGTACTGGTGACATTTTGTATTTTAAATCCGTCACCACACGGACGACATTGTCACCACTCCATTCCATCCTGGGGGTGTCGTAAGAGCTGACAAAAGGAAATGACAATGTCGAAAACTTAAACGCAAGAGATGGAAATTTTGATGATTTAAGGGCGAGTGTTCATAACCATGCTTTAAAAATCTGCTCAGTTTTCGGCCTGTGGTTTTATAATTTGACGGTGCGCGATTATTATATCTAGTTGGATGGGGAAGCTCGCGCGCGCGCGTGTGTGCGTGAGTAGATTGGAGTAGACACTGGAAAGGAATCTTATATCGAAGTCATTTACTAACCACACTAGCGTGATAATTTAAGCATTTTTTATCAATTATTATAATGGCCTGACTACTAAATATTATATTTTCTAATATTTTATCTCGAAACATTATATAACTAGCGCCCCGCCCCAGCTTCGTACGGGTGCAATGAATAACATCTAAATTTATCAGTATTTCTTTACAATATTATGCATGTATTTTACACATAAACCTTCCTCTTGATTCACTCTATGTACAAAAAAACCGCTTCAAAATCCGTTGCGTAGTTTTAAAGATTTAAACATACATAGGGACGGACAGACGACAGTGACTTTAATTTATACTATGTAATGATAATGATATTATATCTGCAACTATTATATCATCCAAATATTGTCAGCCACGAAGATCGGTAACGCATAAATCAGATAATGCATGATACAAGGGCACGAGTTTCACGCCACTCCTTAGCGGGCACAATGCAACTGCAATATCGCAAGATGGCCTGGCAGATAGCATGGTAGTAAGGGAGCCTATGAGCGTGTTTGCATTAAGCACTGCGGAGTTTGTTGAGCGAAAGTGTGTCGGGTACCGTACGCCGGCTGTCCTATTGCCCTATGCATGTGAATATATGAAGCTATGCGGAATTTGAGCCTTTATTTCAAGTAGAACTTTCTATTTGCTATCTGGAGGAATAGTTCGGGGCGTGTTGAATATAATAAAGTGTTCCGTATTCCGGCGTGTTTTCGAATGTGACGTCATGCGGCATAGGCTTGCTCCTTGACCAATGGGTGGCCAGTATTCAAAATCGCGTTGGTCATGAAAAAATCAATAAACAGGCGATTGTCCGTTGTTTTAACATTGGCGTGTACGGCATACTGCTCTGTGCAGCAAAATTACATTTTAATAACTTTCTCAATATTCTCGTGCGAATTGTGTGCTGAAGTTAAGTGAACGTTGCTGACCGCCGTGCGATCAAAGACCGACACCACTAGCTGCAGATGTTGGCACACTCCAGAGGGAAGGTGAGTGAGTTCTGTGTTGCTCGCGTTCTATTTCGTAATACGCCGGAGTATTGGAGACGTTCTCCAAAGATAACCGTGTTATCTTGTACCGCCGTACCAGCTTGCCAATCCATTTTCTATATACAGTCCACTGCGACCAGTGTGAGTCCGTGATTCACACACATTTTTTGGTCCTTCGAGCCGGATTTGAACCAGCGACCTATGGATCTACAGTCATTAAACCATTCTTCTGTTAGGTAATTCTAGAGTGCGGCTAAAGTCCCTAGAATAAGCCGAAGAAATGGAAAGTTTTACTTGAAATGCACGCATTTACCAAATTAGAGGATACTCAAATTAGTTAATTTACGTACTGAGAATAAAATACGAATATATTATATACGTAATCTAAAAGCAAAACAAATACTTTTCTTTCATTTAGACTTTTCTTTTAGAAAAGTAGGCCAGTGTTACTGAACGAAATTAAATTATAGCAGGACCAATTCTGTTCAGTGTCACTGGCCGTAGAAAGTTCTTTTTTAATTTAAATTTGGCTTTGGAACAAAGATATGTTTAATAAAAAAAACACTATGTTTCGAAATACAAAGTTTATATTTCGAACGGCAGTAGCGTGTATAGACGATTATGATGCGACATCGTGCCTGAAAGATACTATCATCACGTACAAGGCTACACGTTTTCATTGACCAGTTATGACACAGTTAGTATTCAGCGAAGTACCAGTCACACCGAAGGTTCAATCACTTTCCTTCTCAAAACTGCAGAATTGTACAATATTTCACAGCTTAAGTAATTTCTGATTTAGTAGCATAACCTTAAAACGTTTATGGAAATGATAAACTACTGAGTTGGATTAACACATTTTTTTAATAAAGGACAAACGCCCCATTGGATCATCTATTAAGTAGTACATATATTAAGTAAGTGAAAACCGCCGCCAATTTATGTGTCAGGTACAACTTTTATAGGTCCCCAGTCGCGGGGCGAGGCTGAGGTATGTGGTAGTCAGCGTTGCCAGTTTAATTTTTTGCCAAGTCGGGATTTTGGAACTTTTTGAGTGAAAACGGCGGGATTCTTTCATCGAAAGCGGGACTTCGTAAAAAAAGTATATGTATAATCAGAAGCTTTCAAAAATATATCTTTTTATTTGAATCAAAATTACGTTTACGTGACAATTTATAGCAAAAATAGCCTAGTACACACTTGTCTGTGCGACTCGCCCGCGCTTCTCAGCACGCTGCACCCACGGTCGAGTTATCCCGGAAAAGCGGGACAGAACTTGTCCCGCGCGGGACATTTTGATGTAAAAATCGGAACGTCTGGCAACGCTGGTGGGAGTCCATGGGCGCGAGAAGATGGTGAACTCTAGTCCGTCTCGCATCATCTATTCTCAGATCTAACAAATACACAAAAAGCACTCGTCGAGGAGTTCGATAATAAACACCGTCACGATATTTAGATTTTAGATTAGATATCCTTCGCTGACGTTATTATTTTCGGCATATTTATTCCCGTTAGTCATCTTGTACGCTCAATTCTCATACATTTTATCGCATAAAATGAAAGAGTCAAGAAGAGAAAGTGTAGTTAGTTTTCATATTTTTGTCAGTTCAATCATGCAAAGATCAAATAACAGATATTAGCATTTTAAGTAATTCTATATTTATTATGCAAGATTGGTGAAAGGCAGTTCTCATATTATTAAAAGAAAAAAAAACAGTCCAACATTGCAACTTGCGATTAGCGTTCTACGACTTTTTTTCCTACGTAGATAGAATGGAAATAATTGTATCGGCATTTTAACGGTTGGATAATCTATTTTCTATCCTAAAATTCATCTCTTTTTTTATTCGATATGTACATTATCAGGTCTTATTTATAATGATCTTAATCCGCTGCAAAGCATTCGAAACGACGGAAATTAAATAGGTAATAACATTTTGTTTATGGTGAATGCTAATTATCTGAGTTAAGCTTGTGAACTGAAGACTTGCAATGCTGGTAATAATGTCGAATTTCGACATCCATGTACGAACAAAGTCAAGAACATTTGCATAATATTAACATGATATTTTGCTGTCATTACAGACAGCTAGATTCTGTTTGGTGACGGATTTACAATACATAGTGCCACCCCCTCATTCCACCATGAGGGTGTCGTAAGAACCGACAAAAGGGAAGGCCAAAAACCTAGCAGTAAGAACACCCTGTGCGAAACCGTGTGCCAACCCGTCTGGCCAGCGGAGGCAGGCTAATTGCCATGTAATGGGAGGAGGTCCCACTAAGCAGTGAGTAATTTATGTCCTCAGTAGTAGTAGACAGATATTATTCATCGAATACAATATAAATCTAATAGTACACACGTGGTATAGCAAGGATCATGTTACAGTTCGTTGCTCTATAAACATACATGTTTGTTACTAGTAGACATGTTCACGTTGCTTAAGGTGAATGTTCCAGGGTAGCACTGACCTGCAAATTGCAAAAAACGTACGAAAATTTGAATTTCGCGGGCTGCCCTGGAACTTTCACCTTAATTACATATCCTTGGACATTTCACACAACGCCATCTCGTCCCAAGCTAAGCAACTTAATGCTTGTGTTATGGTAACGAGATGGATGATAAACTACTTATATACATTTTTGTTTTGTAAATACATACATATTATAGATAGAAAACACCCAGACCCGGAACAAATACTTGTAGGTCGTACAAATATTTCTTCCGTGCGGGGATCGAACCCGCGACTTGCTGCGCAGCAGTCGATCGCTCAACCACTGCGCCAACCGCGTCGTCAAAACACTTTCATGATTAATTTAATGACTTCAGCCCATAAATGACCTAATAATAATAATAATGCTGAGTCGAGATTCCTCCAGGTTATTGGAGGGAATTAGCCTACTGTGCAACGGAAGATATGATGGCACAGGGTTTGTGTCAAGATTTCCTTCTCTTCTCTCTCTTCTTGCCTTTCCGTTATCTGCTTCTTGTGTTCCTTTGGTCGCCTCTTATGGCGGCTTTATGATAGTATGAGATGGTGACATTGTGTATTCAAAATGCGTCACTTAACGTTAATGGCCGTGTAAATACCGCTGACTCCCAAAGAAAACGAAAAGTCAGCGAAAAAGACAAAGGTTTCCATTTAGAACTTCAAAGAAATATCGGTCGTTATACCCTTTTAGCATTCATATATCAAATTGAAATTCTAATACAAGCTCAGACAAGCTTTTGTGATGTAATAGATTCTCTGAAACACGTCGCCAATAAAAACAATCTTTTGTCAAGTAACAAGCGGCTAGGTTACAAGATTTGGTTACGAAATAGGTAATAGGACATTAGATGTGACAAAAAACAACAGATTATTGTTGGAATAAGCACGTGACAATCGTTTTTTGTCTAGGCCAGATGCTGGGGATTATATCCTGAGTGATAGTGTAAAATATGTAGATAGTCGTTTCAGACCATAAATGACCCACTACTGAGTCGGGCCTCCTCCAAATTCATGGAGGGAAATTAGCGTACTGTGCCACGCTGGCAAGACGGGTTGGCACAGGGTTTGTATCAAGTTTTCCTTCTCTTGCGGCTAGGTGATCTGCCTCTTTCTTTTAGTCGCTTCTTACGACACCCTCAAGATGGTATGGGTTGGTGACATTGTGTATTCTAAATCCATGTAACATATCGTAAATGAAGTAATAGTAGTGATGTTAATTGAGGTAATTGCCACACTTACGCAGTAAGGGTAATTTCTATACAGGCTTTAAGAAAAACCCTATAGACATAACAAAATCATTATCTAATGGTACTGCTGATATAAATTATATACGTGCAAAATATTAGGAAAAGCAAAGCCACTTCCTCCACCCTTTCTCTTTACTAAAATTAAAATAATTATAAAATTTAAAAAACACTAAACTAACTGTACCTAAAATTACTGTAAACAGATTAATAACTAAAAATTTAATTATTAAAATGGAATTTCACCGGGCCAGATCACTGTCACCGAGTAAGGTGCCAAGAGGGCCAGTAGCATTGTATGGCAATGCGATTCAATTCGGCTGTTTCATCTTGTAATATTGGTTATAAATTTCGAGAAATAAGCCCAGGTAACCCAACAAACATTATTGAATTCGGACTAGTAAGTAAACATATAAGAACAATAATACGATAGCTATTTGGTTTATTTTCAACGGAAATCGTGTGTTATAGTATAAATCTGGTTTAGAAAAAACATTGATAAATATAGAAATGCTACTTTTGATTAGCTCTTTGTCGTCACTTGAGATAGCTATAGCCTTACGGTTGATTACTAAGAGGTGTTCCCGAGAGTCATAAAAAAAAGAAAATAAAACAGATAACAAGATAAGGAAACGGTAATACAAAACGTCTCTCAACCAAGATGACAGTGTAGTGTGGTTACTTAATGAGATAAGCTGGCGATAACCTATATAAGGGCTGAGATTGTGCACAAATTATTTAGGGCAACTTTGGTAAGAAAAAATATTGGACAAAAAGGTTGCAGAAGTACAACTGCAATTAGCTAATACTGCTCAGCACCTACATGACCCATTGCGGAGCCGGGCCTCCAATTACATGCAGGGTAATTAACCTACTTTACCACGCTAGCCAGACAGGTTGGCACAAGGATTCCTATAAAGATTTACTTCTCTTACGGCTAGGTTATCGGCCTTGTCATTTTCTTTTGTCGACTCTGACGATCCCCTCAGGATGGAATGGGGTCGTGAAAATGTATCCTAAATCAGTCACGACACGGAAAATTATAACTAAGCATGCTTGTAATGTAAGTACATATTCACTTTTGTCTTTAGGTATATGTCGAAAAATACGATCATAATAGACAAACTTAAGTCTTACTTACTCTTACTTATTCAACGTGGCTCTGTAACTAAGTCAGTTTCCTTGGGCTTGGTTTACAATAGTAGGTAATTTCTGTATTAATTTTTTACATAAATATTCAAGGTTAGATTGTCTAACTTGTGGATATTTAATATGCAGCGAAAATTTTATGTTTTGTAATTTATGTAAAATCGAAAGAATAGAAGAAATATTCTTACATGGTCGTAATAATGAAATATGTAAAATAATCCATGAAATTTTTATATATGAATATAACGTCTATAACAATATTAAAAAGAAAAAATATTCATATGTTTGTATATTTCTAACTAATAAACTAAACTAAGTAACATAGATTATATGCGAAACCGAGTTAAGTGTAGGTAATCTGCGCAGCATTGTAGTGGTCTACGGCGAACTGCTGATAGTTATATATTTAGATATATGTTAACAAAAACATTGATATTTTACGTAAATTTACATTTATGACAGTGTAAATTGATGTAGCATTTACATTAATTTATGCCAAATTAAAAGTAGTGCGTTAATATGCATAGCTAAAAACCTGTCTTACTGTTATTTGGTTATATTATGTCGTATCTATTCCAAGCACGATGTGCGCGTGCGTGTTCCCATTGTGAATTATACGCTGTTTTGTAACACAAATTAAACGATAAATTGAACGCTTTAGATATCAATCTGTTTCATACTGTATGAATTAACAATGTTTGTCAACCATGACACTCTTGCTTTAAAAACTACATAAATTGTAATTCGCTAGTTTAATCTGTCGGAGAGATAGTCACAGATTACTATTATGTCATAAGCTATTTTTAAGTAACTGAGAGTTTTAGTTTCGAAACAAAAATAAAATGTACCTTACTTTTCTATAATAATAAATAAATAAATAAATATCCTTGGACATTTCACACAACGCCATCTCGTCCAAAGTTAAGCAACTTAATGCTTGTGTTATGGTAACGAGATGGATGATAAACTACTTATATACATATTTTTTTTGTAAATACATACATATTATAGATAGAAATGACACCCAGACTCCGAGCCAGTGCCTCTGGTTTAGACAAAGACACTGGCCCGACCCCGGAATCGAACCCGGGACCCGTTGATCCAAAGGCGGCACATCTGACCACTAGACCAACGAGGCAGTCAAGCACATTATCCAAGTAACACAATACCTCGTCTGTATATGCTTACCGCTAGTGAAATTAAGTAATAAAATTGTTCGATAGTAAATTGGTAGATAGCCCGAATTAAATAACTGAGCCATTCTATTCTGAGGGTCCTAGATATGAACATAGATACTAGAACAGAAAAAAAATAGAGAGTCTTCATCTCCAGTTATTTTTTTTCTATCTACTAGTCACCAATACTTAGTATTTTACTACTAATGCTACTAATATGGTCTGACCATAAATGACCCACTGCTGAGTCGGGCGTCCTCTGGTTACAAGAAGCGTAATAAGCCTGCTTCGCCACGCTAGCCAGAAAGATTGGCACAGGGTTTAGTATAAAGATTTCCTTCTCTTACGGCTAGGTTATCGGCTATGTCGCCATGTCCCTTTTGTCGGCTCTTATGTATTCTAAACACTAAACACGTATTTTACTAAGTATTGGTTAACTACTACAACTAGGCTAGTAAGACGTGCTTCCCAAATAATCTGGATAACGTGACTGTGGTTCTGCAGACATAATGCACCTTGACTCCACCCTCAATTAATTTAATGTAAAAAAGAAATACTGCGGCAACCATCTTCCGTTGCCGGAGGAGCAAAATCTAACGAGACACGGACAGATGCAAGTGCATTGTAGGCGAAGAGGACACCGCTAATTGATACATATAAGATGCTGGTATTTTGAAAACATTTGAAAATATGAGCGTGTCTATCTAATATTTGTAAGTATTTTTGGTCTGCATGTACTAACTTTGATCATGAGAAAGAATGAATGAATTAAAAGTATCTTTTTGTAAGCCACTTACATAAACAGATACCTTAACTACGTGTGGGTGTGATTTTTGTCGTCGTGAGGTATTTGTTTGTAAAGTGATCCCGCAATTAAAGTTATATTCAGTGCAGGGTGTCGTCTACAAAAATTGAATCAAACGTATATGTATTTATATTATTACTTTGATATGAAACCTTGTTTTCATAAAAGGAACACAATATATTCTGATATTTACTACAAAAGCGAGCCTAATGTGCCACAAGCTCACTATCTTTGCACATAAATATTGGTTGACAAAAACGAAATTTATTCCAAGCAGGTGTACAAGTCACTGCGATGTTTTATTTATCCAATAATTTAGTTCTTGGAATAAGATGTAAGTGGCAAAATCAGTAAAACTTGTCTTCTGAAATACCTATTAATACAACGATACTGTACTAAATTAAATAGGTAGTCCTAATCTTGAAGTTAAAAATCTATGTATATTAGCTGTTCACTAAATATTAACGGCCCTATTCATAATAGTTTAATAGCCGTTAAATAACTAAAACGGGTAATATCTCAGTGGCTGTCACTTTCGTTTGGCTAGGCAATAACAAGGCCAGAGATATTTTTAAAGCTTCGATGAAAGAACAACTGTTATGAATTAGACAGTTAATTTCTATCAGTTTTCAAATTCTATGTGGACTTGCAGATTTTTTTATGATACGTCATATCTCTGTGGCAGCCTCATTTTCTGCCCATTTTAAATAAGGTCGTACAGCACTATCCGCATAATTCGTGTTGTTCTAGTTGGTTAATCATTGCTTTTATTAGCACTTCAATCATTGCTTTATGTGCTAATAGGTTGCAAGATCTCAGAACCTATTTTCAAATTAATTAGAAAGAAAATATTATACAACTGGCCGGTGTCACCTAAGTCAGTCATAAAGGTCGATATCCATTAGAGCCCCCGCGCTTTAGGGGGCTAGGCCGCGCGGCTTGGCCGCGGCGGCCAATAGGCCGCGTATGTGTCGCGATGTTTTTCGTTGGTCAAGTTTTGGCCGCGCGGCCTGGCCGCCTAATGCGCGCTTCTATATACATCGTAGAAGAATTAGTTGGCCGCAGCGACTTGGTCGCGCGGCCTGGCCGCCTAATGCGCGGAAACCCTTACAACGCCATCCGACCAGGCAGCGCCGTCTTTCTTGTTAACCCAGTTACTGAAAACGAGACTTTGAGCTGTGTGCATACAGTATGTTTTGGTGTTCTAAATGAAAACGTCACGTGTCAAACGGCCGAAATGGCGACGTTATTTAACTCGTAAATATTGACAGCTTGTGACAACTGATCTTCGGTACATAATGTTAAGAATTATGAATGCAATCCAAATCTCAAAATTCAAATGAGAAATATGCTTAATCGCGCATAAATTAAATACTAAAAATATTAATGAGAGTTATAAAATTCCGCGATCTAGAATGAACTCGTATTGAAAAGGTTGAAATTAATATTAAACAACGTAACTATAGGTTTCAAACGATGTTTTCAGTTCACTTATAGCCAAGAAATAATTAATTGATGGCTATTTCTGTAATTTCGGATTTCACGTAAAATAAAGACCTTTATCCTATATTTTTTTTCCAAGTTATGTATGCCCTTTTACACGACATGCTTACCCTTTTCCGAATTAAAAAATGAACATAAGGACTTTTGGGGTCGATTCTCTGCAAATTTAAACAAACTTGATTGAAATTGTACTCAGTGCAATAATTGCGTAAAAATAAAAAATCATATTTTGATAAAAATCTGTTATCACTAATGATGGTTATCTCCCTCGTGTCATTATTCTAAATTAGCGACGCTAATGAGTGATGAACGATACAACGCGGGACTTTCACTGAAACGTAAAGCTGTTTTCACACTATAATAGAGACGCTGTTATGCTATGTTAATAAATAAAAAAAATAACAATTATTTATTTTATTACTGCATCTACCTTCTTCTCATGACTTTACCAGCATTAGGCAGGTAAAATGTCTGCTTATCCTTTTAGATAGTCAGAAAATGTTGTGTTTCTTCGTTGTTTATTGTGTCGACAAAGGACTCGTTTAGTCCTCTGGAGGTAGTTGATTGGTACACTTTAAATTCGCCTTCTCGCTGGGAGGACAGTCGGTATATTTCCATCTATCTCTACCAGATTTCACTTATAATCTCAGTAAGTTAATCTTTATTAATATAATTCAACTAGTAGACTCGGCCACGCGTTACTATGGCTAAGGTTTTTGTTGGATTATTGAATACTTGTTCAATCCAGTCATCCGATATCGCTATCTGTTAGAATCGTTTGGAGCTAACATATAATTGTGACTGTCAAATAACAGACAAACAATTTGCAATAAAATAATATTGCGACTATAAATTCAATTGTATGCTATCCTATCTTTCAAGATGGATCAAACTGCACACGATGTACAAATTTTGTAACAATCGGTTGCGTAGTTTAGGAGTCCATCGCGGACAAACAACGTGACACGTAATCTATTTAGATTGAGATAATGAGCATATATTAATATTAAATAAAACAAGTATAGACTTCATGATCTTATAAACTCAAACTCAAAATTAACTTTATTTACGTAGGTTTTATCACAAAACTCTTATAAATCGTCATATTTACAGTTACCATTATCATCATCTTACGACCCCTGTCCCACGCTAGGTGGTAGTCTCCATACACACCTATCAGTCGTCATATCTACAGTCACACTTTTCATACTCTTTCTTGATCTTCCACAACCCTTACGTCCACCCACATTCATGCTGAAACTACCACCGGTTCGGAATGCTGCTCTACAGAGAAGAGCCGGCAAGAAACTCTGTAGTTGCTTTTTTTCAAATCAATGGGTTTGTTTACAAAAAGCACTAAACAGCATAGTGAGAGCAAGTTCGCCAGATGAGAGAAACAAACAACACGTTAACGCAATGAATGACAACTAGGCCTTGGGTCAGGGCCAGTCAAATAGAGCTATAACTCCGCGTGGTGTAAGTAAATAGAGAATACATAGCGTTCCATCCTATAAGTGTCGTAAGACCCGACAGAAGGAAATGACAAGGCCGTATACCTATCCGTAAGAGAAGAAAACCCTGAGCCAACACGTCTGGCCAGCGTGGCACAGTAGGCTAATTACCCTTCTTGTAGTTGGAAGAGGCTCAGCTCAGCAGTGGGTCATGTATGGGCTGACTAGTAGTGGTAGAGTTATAACAGCGTTAGTCTTACATTAAACGTTATTCTGCAATACGCTCTCTAAACGAGCTGGTTATATATTTAGGGATTAAGATAATACTGATGTCAAAGTCGTTATGACCAGCGGCGAAATGCATCGAATGGACAAGGGCTTTAATGATGCTCCTGTCAAAGTGGTGCCCAACAACTAATTAGTGAACAGCGGTGACACGTTGTCACAGCGGCAAGCGCAGCAGCAACGCTTTGACATGTCAACGGGGAAAATATTTATCTTCGGCATGTTACGCCAAATTGTATGTTTTAGTATTTACTTTTCCTTTTAACTGGTTCGCATGCTCGAACCCTACTACTACTACTCAGCTCATACATGAGCCTCTGATGAGTACTGGGCCTCCTCCGGCAGAGGGTAATTAGCCTACTGTGCCACGCTGGCCAGACGGGTTGGCACAGGGTTTCGTATCAGGCGTGGTTCTGCATCAGATTCCACAATGCCGCAACAGGACGCGAGTTGGAGCACCCCGGGGAGATTTAGTGGGTAGGCCCCCACTATGGGGTAGAGTCCTACACTCCCCTCGCTGGCCATCCCCGTGGCCGGCGAGGAAGTCCATAAAGAATTTTACCCCGGGCGAAAAAAAAAATGGTTTCGTATCAAGTTTTCCTTCTCTTGCGGCTATGCGTTCAGCCTTGTCATTTCCTTTTGTCGGCTTTACGACACGCTGAGAATGGAATAGGGTAGTGACACTATGTATTCTTAATCCATCACCACATGGAATCATGGAATTATAACTGAACATAGGTATATGTACACAGAGGCATATTATGTTATCATCAACGAATAATTCCAAGTTAAGCTAAAGCTAAGTGTTTCTCGATAAAGGTTGCCCAGTGAGGAAAACCCAAGAAATCTAATGTAATAAATGTCTTAGTAAATAGAGAATATTTTTTTTATTTTTTTTTTATCTAATAAAAACTAAAGCTCACTGTGTGGTACGCCTGTGATATAACCTACAAAAACGAAATCTCGCTATGTAGAACCTGTGACACGCAGACTCAGACCAAGTGCCTCTGGTTTATACAAAGACACTTGCCCGATCCCGGATCGATCCGAAGACCTGTGAACCAAACGCGGCACAACCGAGTTGGTTGGTCTAGACCAACAAGACCAACCTTTAAACATTTCTCGTTAAGTTGCCTTTCAAACTTGCTTTTTGTAAATAGCATTTAATCAAGTTGTTATTCGTTACGAATATGCTACGAACATTCACGTATTATACATAAATAAAAATAACAATGACGAAAATACTAAATTGAATGAATCTGTATGACATAATGCCTTAACGATTCGATTACTACATATACGGCGAATGAGTCAGCGTTTACAATTCGAATGAACTTGACATAATGACAATCAATGAGTGCCATCGTTTCGGGGTTCTGTAGAGAAAGGTTAAACAAATATTAATCAAGGTTAAACATTTCGTTTGCTTTTCTTTCAACTACTAATGTAACACTCAACTGTCCACACATTATTATTTTTTATCACATAGCTTGCTGTTTACAAAAGAACTCGTATGAGAGCTTCCCTTTATGCATCGTAGTTATACTCGTATGTATACTACGCAGTGGACGTCTGCATTAAATTTGAATTGGATTAGTTATAGATGTCGTCTTTAACTTTTAACGCAATATTACTATTTACAAATTGCTGCTTAAGAGGTAATGAATAGTTGAGGCGCTTTCAGTATTATATAATTATAACTAGCGACCCGCCCCGGCTTTGCACGGGTGCAATGATGAACCTCTAAAGGTATCAGTGTTTTTCTAAGATATTACGGATTTATTATACACATAAACCTCTCTCTCGAATCACTCTACCTATAAAAAGGATGGACAGACGACAGCGAATTTTGTTTTATAATATGTAGTGATAGAAATATTGGTAGTATTCGTACATTGTATGTCTGTGAGAAACCCCCAGTGGGCAGCGCAACCCGCGACTCTAAAGCGGCCATTCGAGAATCGCCGTTGGTTTTAGTAGGTAGATTGGGGCGCTAATTTCCATCTTTCTGCGCCGCGCAGTCCCAAAAGGCCATTCATGGCGATTTCCAACGAAAAAAAGAGGCTTCACGGATTCTTTACCCAAAGACACACACTTTATTCCGACACCAGATCTGTGCTCCAAAAGCAGCGGTTGTTATGTCTTGACCTGCAGTTCTTCATTTAATATTTACAACACACTAAAATTCAACGTAAACTCTAAACATTAGAAGCAATAAAGGGTTCAGTCTGCGTTGAGCTTGGGCTATTACATTCTAAACTTAAAACAATTCGCGAGTTTACAACTACGGAACCCCAGATATCTAATAAAATTTACTCAGTCCTTGAAAGATGTCCTACAATATTCGTACTTTTTACTATTTTACGTTTATGTGTAGGTGTTATTATTATAAGGACATGGATAAAACGTAGGTTGTCGAACAATGAATGGTGATATGTGATTTTAACAAATGTATGCTAGCAACGTCTTAAAATTGCCTTGACTTTAAAGATGACCACATTATTAACGGATATGACGAATGTCATTGGATCAATCAAAATGATGTAACCAAGTACACGTGTGTAAAAATATCCATAATGTTTATAACCATTTCATTCCGAGGGTGTCCTAAGAGTCGACAGAATAAAATGATAAGGCCGATAACTTAGCTGCAAGAGAAAGAAAACTTGTATGTGTGATCGATCATTGTAGTTTGTAAAACCGTTTATACTTGCATCATCCTGCAATTCTTCTTCTTCTCACCCTATAAATGACCCATTGCTAAGTCGGGCCTCCTCCAAGTACATGGAGATTAATTGGCATACTGTGCACGCTGGCCAGACAGGTTCTTCTGTCCACTTCCTTCTGTCGGCTCTGGAATGGAGTGGTGACGCTATGTATTCTAAATTCGTCACGGACCATCTTGCAATACTTAATTCTAACTAAACAGTAAAGAACAATCCAGATTATACCAGTCTACTCGTAGGGCAAAACACTTAAAATATGGACCATTACATAGCTGCATATATCCTTTGTCCAATGTTACGAAGACGTTTCAACAATAAGAAGCATGCATACACAATCTTGTTGACACAGATGCACTTAACGCATTGTCTATGCCTAAAGTTAAATAAAAATGTCACGGTCTTACACGCGTCTGTACAAAGGATGTCTTTTAATATTCATTAGGGACTCTTTGGTCTGGCACCGTTAAGAATTTGGAATTCTGTTACAGTTGTCGTTTTAGGGATGCAGGGCAGAATGGGTAAGGATTAAGGATCCATACAAGGATAGATAAGGATTATCATTATTCTTCCATGTCTCTTTATTTCATATTTTTACATATATTTTTAAAAAATACAAAATGTTTTAAAAAAAATATACATAAAAATAGACAAAAACCGTCGAAAACGAGGTCGATGACCTAAGCTACCGACGGTTCAGGGCTCCAGAGAGAGGAACCTCCTCACGATCCTTGCCGAATCCAGTATGACAGCCTTTTGAATCAGGCCCTTAATCCAGCAACCCAGCGAGAGTTTCTTGAGATGTTGGTCGAAACTCTTCGCAATAAGACCGTTTACTGAAACAACTATCGGCACAATGATTGTTGAATCAACATGCCACATTGCGGTAACCTCGTGAGCCAAATCGAGATACTTTGTGAGTTTCTCTTTTTCAGCTTTAACGAGGTTCTCGTCATGCGGGATAGTGACGTCAACAAGCATTGCCCGGCTCGCCGATCGGTCAATTATCACTATATCAGGCTTATTAGCGAGAATAGTCCTGTCAGTAATAATCGATCGATCCCAGTAGAGCGTGACATGACCATTGTCCAGAACTGGCGCAGGCTGGTATTGGTAGTAGGGCACTTCAGTATCCACAAGACTATATTTAAGGGCAAGTTGTTGATGGACTATCTTGGCCACTTGGTTGTGTCTATGCAAGTATTCTCCGTTAGCAAGACGAGAACAGCCAGAGACGATATGCCTAATGGACTCTCCTGGACGATGACAGGCTCGACAGATGTCGGCAGTCCCATCCTTTAGGATATGTCTCCGGTAGTTATTCGTCATAATAACTTCGTCCATAATTGCACATTATTATTAAGTAAAATAGCAACAGAAATAATAATTATAAGCATTAGGCAGAAAAGCAAACCGTGCAAATTCACAATCATTATTATTATTATCCTTTCATTACAACCCGCAGTACTAAGGTATACTGTACTTGAGTTGCAGACCACTAATAGAGGCTCTATTTTGAACAACTTGAAGAAAAGTTAGATGTCGTCGAGGGAAAAACCAAAATGTAGAAAGACTTGGAATTTACCCCACAGATATGACTCAAATATCAAGTTCAAATGTAGAGACTTCCATTTAGTGATGGATCACTACATATTATAATACAAAGTCGCTGTCGTCTGTCCGTCCTTATGTATGCTTAAATCTTTAAAACTACGCAACGGATTTAGAAGCGGTTTTTTAATAGATAGAGCGATTCAAGAGGAAGTTTTATATGTATAATATACATGGATAATATTGTAGAGAAACACTTATAAATTGAGAGGCTCATCAATGAACCCGTGCGAAGCCGGGGCGGGTCGCTAGTTTAATATATATTGTCACCACCACATTCCTTCCTGAGGGAGTCGTTAGAGCCAACAAACGAAAATTACAAGCCCGGTTACCTAGCCGCAAGAGAAGGAAAACTTGATTTGATACCGTGTGCCAACCCAGCTAGCGTGGCACAGTAGGCTCTCCATGTAACTGGAGGAGGGCCGATGTAACAGTGGGTTATCTAGGGGCTGAGTAGTAGTAGAGGTTAGAACATTTGGAAAAATAATAATAGCTATACGTAAAGTTATGAAATAGGACCCCAATGAAGAAAAGAGATGACGATTCCTGTAAGTTGGTCACCAGTTCTTCTCAGCAGTGGCAGCTTTACAAACTGGTGTTAAACTGAAATAGGACCGCAATGAAGAAAATACATGACAAGGCATGTGAGTTGGTCGCCAGTTTTTCTCAGCTGAGGGTATCATTCCAAACTGGTGATAGACTGACTAATTTTGTATTGTATAACTGTTATCAATAATATGTTGACGATTTGAAGTGACGTTAGCAAAGGTAAAGAGATGAATTTGGATTTAAACGCTCATTACCATACATGTAGAAAGTCTAGTAAAGCCCGTCCCTTTTCGTGTACCAGTGAAAGCAAACCTAGTGAATGACTGCAAAGCTAGGGATAATTAATAGCTCAGTTTCAATTAAAACCGTGCCATAAAACTGTCTTTACTCGCGGTATAATGTGTCAGGACATAAACCTAGATAATGTCACGATTAGGGGGACCATTTTGTTATCCGAAAGGGGAAGTTTTCCGTGTGATTTGAAAGGGGACGGATTTTGAATACACAACGTCACTAATCCATACCATCCTGAGGGTGTCATAAGAGGAGACAAAAGGAACAAAAGAGGCAAATCACAATCACAGAGAAGGAAAGCTTGATACAAACCATAATAGCATCCCTCCATGTTTATGGAGGAGGTCGATTCAGTAGTATGTAATGCATGGGCTGAAACGAAAGACGACATTCACCGGTAATTTAAAATGAGGAGTTTGTATTACACATTTTGGATTGATTTTGGATAAAAACAATTCCCAAAGTACCAGGACTATATCGAAATTAGATTTTCCTAAGAATTGGTCGTCGATGGTTAAAAGGCAAATGTAGTCTTACTACTTTAATCAACTGCTTTGAAGCAAGTAATTGTAATTGCACCGCACATGAATGTGATTTATTTATAACAAGCGATCCGCCCCGGCTTAAAATTTATGCATGTATTATACATATAAACCTTCCTCTTGAATCACTATATCTATTAAAAAAACCGCTTCAAAATCCGTTGCATAGTTTTAAAGATTTAAGCGTACATACGGACGGACAGACGACAACGACTTTGTTTTGTACTATGTAGTGATAGTGATGATAATGATAATGATGATAAAAATAAAAAAAATATCTATAAATAATATCTATGTGCGTAAGCGATAGTAGAATCATATTCGAATATCCAAAAATATTTTGTAAAACTTTATTTAACTAATGTTTTTTATCATACTTTCACAAAATCCGTAATCAATATATCTTGTTTTATTTTCTTAAAAAGGTAAAAAAAATACCTGGACCTCATAGAGCAAACCTTTTCTAGCCCAATAATGACTACAAAGCTTACTAACAGCGTATGGCTACCCGTAATTAGGTGGAGACCGGACTTCGTGAAATCGTATGTGAGGGAGAGTATTCCGTGTGGTGACGGATTTAGAATATATAGTGTCACAACACCATTCCGTCCTGAGGGTGTCGTATGAGCCGAAAAAAGGAAATGTCAAGGCTGAAAATAGAGCCGCAAGACAAGGAAAACTTGATACTAAACTTGTGCCAACCACACACAGTAGGCTTATTAACCTCCCTGTGATAAGAGGAGGCCCGACTCATAAGTGGGTTAGTTATGGGCTAAGTAGTCGTAGTAGTAGAGAGGGTTCGGGCTGCGGTACTCGGTAGACCTGTACCTGTTGAGATGGACCAAGCTTAACAGTAGATTGCTAATACCTTATACACTGTGGGTTTGAATTCGTGAACTATATCCTGGATTATACTAAATATGTGGAGAACCTACATGTAAAGTAGACCAGAGAATTAGAGCATATGTAGAGGTGCCTGTAAATCTACTGTGACATTATCTAGACCACCATTATGACTGTCTATTAATGTAGCAGTAGATCAAGTCATTATCTATTGGCGTTAATCATTCTCATCAATCATATAAGTTTCAAAGTTTGACTGACTTCGATAGAGCATTTATCTAAAATATGTAAATGATAATGTATGTAGGCTATATGTGCACACTGTATCTGGTGGATGCAATGTTTAAGCTGCTCATACAAGCCACACGGCTAGGCAATTCCTCCCCCCACCAGGGTCCCAACCCGGCCAGTCCCAACGGCCGAGTACACATGAGGATTCCCGACGAAAACAAAAACCTCCTCCGGTTGGTCCGTGAGGGTTTAACCGTCTGTGTCAACCTTTTTTTTAAACGTTAGAAATCATTGTTACAGCCAGCCGGGATATGTGGGCGCTGAAAGTTGGTAATTGCGCCCCAACCTTTTTTTTTTGTTCGCCCGGGGTAAAGTCCTTTATGGACTATCCCCATCGGCCACGGGGATGGCTGAGGGGGGCCATGTGGGACTCTCCCCCAGAGTGGGGGCCTACCCACTATTAACATGCCCGGAGTGCTCCTTACTCGCGTCATTGTTGCGGCATTGTGGGATCTGATGCGGAACCACGCCGCCGCAGACGAGGAGGCCCTCCTCCTCTTCTCTGGCTCCTACGAGCACTCGACGTCCTGCCGTGAAATTGTGCCCCAACCTGCCCACTAAAACCAAAGGCGTCCCTCAACTGCCCGAAACATTGCCACTGGTTTCACTCCCCAATGTAGGAAAATGCTTCGCAACGTCTGTGACATCCTGGTTAACACAAGAGTTCCTTAACGCTCCTTTTGTTGTGGCTGGAATATTTTCTTTGACTTTATTATTAAACTAGCGACCCGGCCCAGCTTCGCACTGGTGCAATTATTATACATATAAAAAAACGCTACAAAATCCGTTGCGTAGTTTTAAAGATTTAAGCATACTTAAGGACGGACAGACGACAGCGACTTTGTTTTATACTATGTAGTGATAGTGGTATTATGAATGTCACCCTATTTTTTATTTATTTACTCTTTATTGCATGAAAGAATTTTACAGAGAGGTTTCATTGGGCCGTCTTATCGCTGATTGCAATCTCTTCCAGATAACCTATGGATGATGGATGAGCCAGCTCAATTTCATTTTTCGACTACTACTCAGGTCATAGAATACCCATCGCCAAGTCGGGCCTCCTCCAGTAGCATGAAGGGTGATAATAAGCGAAGTCAAAATAAAAAGCATGAAAATACTATTGTTTTGTTTTTTTTTGTATTGAAATGCAAAAAACGCTATCGCTGCTGACATACGCCGCGTCCACTTTCACGTTAATTTCACGGAATGATGTCACCAGCCTTGGGGTTGCATCGTCAATTATATCATCATAATAACGTTGTGCCATATTGGTGACGGCTTTTATGCTGACTGTTATTTAAATAGCTACGAGGCGAGTTGAATGTAAATAGTCGGTTTGAAGACCTCCCATATATAAATTAATACGGGTCATTTGAATCTTTTGCTGTATCCAAACTTCTGTACACGAAAGTTTTCGTAACCCTTAAACCGTTAATTTAATTTAGATGGATTTTAGTACAACCTCTCTCCTACACAGCCCGTTACAAGAGAAATGTTACTTTTTAACCCCCGACGCAAAAAGAGGGGTGTTATAAATTTCACGTGTCTGTCTGTCTGTGTGTATGTCTGTCTGTCTGTGGCACCGTAGCTCGCGAACGGATGAAGCGATTTCAATAAAGTTTTTTTTGTATGAAAGGTGAATTACGGGCGAGTGTTCTTAGACATGTTTCATGAAAATCGGGTGAGCCGTTTAAAAGTTATGAGGGGTGAAAGTGGGGAAGAATAACCGAATGTCTGCAAATATAATCGAGTGGGGTCCCAAATGAAAGCGCATCACGTGCAATTTAACAAAATCTACATTATAATAAGTATGTACCTATAAAAAGTATAAAATAAAAATTTAATTAAAAATTTAAATAAACCCCCGACACAATAACCTTTAAAAAGTAAAAAATAAAAATAATTACTTCGCGTTGGGGGACCAGCGGTCAGGTAATAAATAAGTAGGAGTGGTCCCCCGATACAACGTTTATTGTGTCGGGGGTTTATTTAAATTTTTAATTTAATTTTTTAAATACGCTTTTATTAGCTTCGCTTGTATGTATGTATGTAACGGAATCTTTGAACGTGATTTAGACCCAGTTAAAAACGTCGGAGAAACACGAAATTTGGCATACATATTAAGGACCGATGACAATTCAATATTTTAAACATTTTGACCCGTTATCATTAATAGAATAATAATAATAACGGTGATCAAGGTGGAACACCGCTCTTCGATGCAATAGCTAATAGAGATGTAAATATCATAAAGCTATTGCTATATTTTTAGTGATTATTTAGCAATAGCTTTATGATATTTCAACTAAAAAATTAATAATGGTTTAAAAAAACTAAAGAATCTTCTATAGAAAATCTAACTAAAAAATAGAAAATTTCACACTTTTCATTAATTTGAATTAAAAAAGTGTCAGAAAAATGGTTTTATTGTCAAAAGCGTGGGGTGCTTTTCAGGATACTATCAAAATAACCCTTCTAGTCATATCTGTTCATAAAATATTTAGAACTATTGATACCATGCACCCCACGCTTTTACAATAAAATCATTTTTTCTGACACTTTTTTAATTCAAATTTATTATCTATTTTTTTTAGTTCGATTTCCTATAATAGCGTACTTTTTTAGTTTTTTTTTTTAAACGATTATTTATTTTGTAAAACAAAACGAAAGTAAATTCAATAAACATTTTTTAATAGATTTATCGCGTGTATTACATTATTTAGTCCTCTCTCGTGGCCACAATTCGAAACGTCGGGAATAAAATATGTAAATTTAATCATCTGCATTTTTGAAATAAGCTTTAAAAAATGCAAATGCGTAATCTAAAAAAAAAGTTTGCAGAGTATAATAGAGTAGTAGAGTCCAGGCATATGAAACCGTAAGGAAGGAAATTAAATTTGTTTAGTGTGAAGTAAAATCAGAAAGTCGGTATTTACATAGCAACTTATATACAGTAAATACTGATGCTAAATTGTAATAGCAGTGCTATAAAATAAAAAGATCAAAGCAGAAAGTTCCAGGTATTTTCAATTTATTACCTTTGATATAAAATTCTCTGTACCCGTGTCTTTTAGCGGCCTCTAAGGTCAATTTTAATTCTTTTTGTGAACTTTCAAGTTACGTGGTAGGTAGATATCATGATAAAGTCTTACTGAATTTATTTAGATATTTTGGAACAATTGGGTTGAATGTAAGCTCATAGCTTTTTTTTAAAAGTAGGCGGAAGAGAGCTGATTTTTAATAGTAATTACTTTAAAAAGTAGGCGGAACAAATCTCATTTATAATGGGAATTACTTGTACTACTTCTCACCCCATAGATAACTCACGCCTGAGTCGAGCTTTCGCCAAATACCTGAAGGGCAAATAGCTCACTGCGCCACGCTGGCCAGGCGGCTTGACATAGGCTTTCGTAACTAGTTTTTCTTTGTAGGTTTTAGGGCCTCCGCGCATTATGAGGCCAGGCCGCGCGGCCAAGTCGCTGCGGCCAACTAATTCTTCTACGATGTATATAGCTGCGCGCATTACGCGGCCAGGCCGCGCGGCAAAAGTTTTGGTCGCGCGGCCAACGAAAAACATCGCGCGGCCAAAATATTGGCCGCCGCGACCAATCCGCGCATTATGCGGCCAGGACGCGCGACTGGCCGCTCGGCCTGGCCGCCTAGAATTCGCGGGGGCCCTCAGGCCTTATCATTTCCTTTTGTCTGCCCTTACGACACACTAATGATAAAATGGGGACATAAGAATTTGACGACACGGTTGGCGCAGTGGTTGAGCGATCAACTGCTGCGCAGCATGTCGCGGGTTCGATCCCCGCACGGAAGAAATATTTGTACGACCTACAAGTATTTGTTTCGGGTCTGGGTGTTTTCTATGTATATTATGTATGTATTTACAAAAAAAAAGTATATAAGTAGTTTATCATCCATCTCGTTACCATAACACAAGCATTAAGTTGCTTAGCTTGGGACGAGATGGCGTTGTGTGAAATGTCCAAGGATATTTATTTATTTATTTTTATTTATTTTTATTTATTTTTATTTATTTTTTCTATTCTTTCCGTCTGGCAACCGTGGCACAGTAGGTAATTTTATTAACCTCCATGTACCTGGGGGAGGCGCGACTCAGCAGTAGGTCACAACTAGTCGTACTATAGTAGAAGACGCTAGACGTGTTGATTGTGGGTTGAAATGATGAAGACTTATTAACTACCGTTAATAAAAGAATATTGTTTTAAACTGACGTAACTTTTTTTTCATACTTACGCATATGTTGACCTTGACGTTGATATTGTACCTGTTAAAGAGAATAAAACCATTTAAAATTCATGAACATAAAATATTTATTTATAACACGGTATCAATAAATCAAAAAGCGTAATACAAAAAGCAGTTGGAGTGTATACATTAATATTTACTTAACAGTGGGGAGTTTTATCAAATAGGTAAAATGAATTAAACATTGTAGTAATTGATGTCATATTGGTTCTGATTGTGTTCTTTTATTTAAATCCCAACGTTTCAGACATTAACAATACAATACTTTTTATCGGACTTGGCAAATGTTCTGTTGCCATAAAAATAGTCTAGGACCTAATTATCAGACTTGTCAAATATACGCATATAGCATCATACAAGAACAAAGACGAGTTAGATAACGAAGACCATTCTGAGACTGTAATATCGTCGTTTCAGCCCATAAATGACCCACTACTGAGTCGGGCCTCCTCCAAATTCATGGAGGGAAATTAGCGTACTGTGCCACGCATCAAGTTTTCCTTCTCATACGGCTAGATGATCTGCCTCTTACGATCCTTTAGTCGCCTACGACACCCTCATGATAAAGTGGGTTGGTGACATTGTGTATTCTAAATCCGTCACCACACAGACAGTTTTTTATATATTAGACTATTATTCCTGGTGGTGATGGTTTTAGAATACATATTGTCACCACTCCATTCTATCTTGAGGGTGTCGTAAGAGCCGACAAAATGAAATGACAAAGCCGAAAACCTAGCCGCAAGAGAAGAAAAACTTGATTCGAAACCCTGTCGCTAAGCTGTCTGACAAGCGAGACACAGTAGGCAAGGCGGAGGACAGCACTGGGTCATTGGTCTAGTGGTTAGATGTGCCGCCTTTGGATCAACGGGTCCCGGGTTCGATTCCGGGGTCGGGCAAGTGTCTTTGTCTAAACCAGAGGCACTGGCTCGGAGTCTGGGTGTCATTTCTATCTATAATATGTATGTATTTACAAAAAAAAATGTATATAAGTAGTTTATCATCCATCTCGTTACCATAACACAAGCATTAAGTTGCTTAGCTTGGGACGAGATGGCGTTGTGTGAAATGTCCAAGGATATTTATGAAATGTCCAAGGATATTTATTTATGGGTCGTGTAATAGTAGGAGTAGACTACTATTGCCTGCTGCTGCCGTGGCTTCGCTCGTGTGGACCTAGATTAGCGGTGTTGTATCTTTTTCCGCAATCCGAACCCGATTGACAAAATGGGTATGAGGGAATGGTATTTTGTAATGTCACTTCCATAATCATAAGTTTGTATAAAGATAAAGGTCAGTATAAAGTTAGTCACAGAATTTTTATTAGTGTACACTATTGTTGTTCTTTTTAAAAAAATAACGTTACCTCTGCACTATGTATTACCGGTATCGCGGGGGCAGTTTACAAACATGAAATTCACGAATACAAATGACACCCAGACTCAGAGCAAGTGCCTCTAGGTTTCACAAAGACACTTGCCTGGCCCCGGAATCGAACCCGGGACCCCGTGATCCTAAGGCAGCGCACCCAACCCCTAGACCAACAAGGAATTCTATGAAAAAAAGCTATAAATTTTGTGCTTCTAAAAAGTTACCACAAATCCATAAAACTCTAGACATGTCAATAAAAAGCAAATGAAATCTATGGACAGTAAAACAACACAGGAATACGATGTTCACGAATATAATTAGAACTACAAAACCACTGAGCTCGCTTTACTTCTACGAAGCAATAAACAAGTGCTTATAGTTTTATCGAAGCCATCAATGCAAAGAGGCTGTTAAATTACGTGTAACGTACTCTTGCAAATAATGGCACACAGATTGATGTACATACTCAGTATAAAAGGTGTTTTTTTATAATTTTTAACTGTAGGGTTCTGGAAGTAAAAGTAATAGAAAATGTCGCCCAAAAAAGAATAGTTTCGAAGATATCTACTAGTAATACTACTCATCCCATATATGACCCATTGCTGAATAGGACCTCGTCCAGTATAATGAAGGGTTGGCACAGGGTTTTGTTTCAAGATTTCATTTTCTTGTGTAATACAGCCAGATCAGCCATTTTATTTTAAAAGGTTCATCTTTTCGTTTTTGGTTCATGTCATTTATGAATAAAGTATGAATCAACGCCTGTAAACTTTTCATTTTGCAAAAACAATCGAAAATAGAACACAATAATGATCGGACATCAAAGTGATCTACTAACACAAATAGGTAACGTAAATAATTCTGTTCTGAAACTATGAATGAAATATAACCTCGAAATACTTGTGATTCATTATACCGTTGATGATAATAAATTAAAAAATAATTGGCGCTGTCATTTTATTTTCATTTTTAAAACGGGTCAGCTGAATCATTGGTTGGTCCTAACAAAACTTATTTCTAGAAATGATTGGTTGGATGATTGGAAATCTACGTGTCCATGTATGATTTTGAATAGATTGTATCGGCAGCCAATCCCGACGGTTTCACGAGGGGATTACGGAACATTACATGATAGATAGAACGGATCTTAAATTAAAACAAATTAGGTTTCTGTATGTCCTACGAGGCACAGTAAACATTTTAGGAAATAATGTTGCTTCGTTTTTTAATTTATGATTAGTTTATTCTCATCGGAATACAATTCACATTACTACACACACACATTCACACAGTATTTATATCAGTAACACTATCGTTCGAACGAATAATTATGGATATAGGTTTTTTGTTGCACAAAGTACACAAGAAACAAAAAAAAAAAATACCACCACCAAAGATGTCCTATAAGCCTCAACGATCCTACAAAAGGCTTGACATTTTTAATGTATCAACCTTAATTTCCTCCGGCAAATAATTTCATATCTCAACGGACATTTATGTACACAGGATGTGGTGGGACGCATTTCATAATCACCAGACTTATACTAAAGTTTACAAGAGGATTACAAGACCCTTCTCAACGTGACACTGACCTACGCAAGTTTTATTAGGGCAAAGTACGTAGTGTGAATTAGTGAATTATATGAAAATCTATCGGTTATTTATATATACCGTTAATTTAATTAATGCTGGCGTAAAACGATCCTAATGGTATTTGGTAATTTTCTGTACGGTAATGTGTGGGTTGCTTGAAAGAAATTTTTAGTGATTTGGCGGCCACCTATGTTTTATATAATTACTCATGTAAGCCATGTGTGTGTCGCAATTATGTTCAATAAAGTGTTATCTATCTAGTTTTTTTGCTGATCTTTCATGCAATCTTCCAGTTTCCATCCGAGCCTATGTTTTGCGAGTATTAAGTTCTTTTAACTTTCTTATAATACGTTAAAGTGATAATGTGTTAATATGGATCGGACGAAAACTATACCTCATCACCTCATCTCTCACTGTAAGCTGAATTGGATTACATAGTCTCCATCAAAAGACTGGGCTCCATCAAAAGGCAAAAGTCACCCACATGGCAATGGGATATATACTCGGAGTTTCCTTGCGAGTTCGAATAAAAAATGAGAAAATACGCAGGAGAACCCGAGTCACCGACATAGCCCAGAGGATTCCCAAACTTAAGTGGCTGTGAGCAAGTATATAGTATGCAGGACTGACGCCCGATGGGACAGAAAAGGCCTAGAGTGGCGACCTCGTTTCAGAAAGCGCAGTGCTGGTAGGCCTCCCACACGGACCAAGTTAAAGTATTTAAGGGAGGCGTATGGCCAAAAGTGGGCATCTTTTGGCTGATGAGTCATGTTCCTAAAGCCTTTGACCCCAGGCTTGCGTGATGGAAAGCAACGCCAGGGTCTAACATGGGGCAGGCAATTCAAGGAAATCGGTCTGTCGGGCACCGGGATACACACAACCGAACCCAGTAAAACTGATTTGCGCCGGACTTAGATGTGAGGGTGGTAGCTAGCCGGGCGGAACATTAGATCCTACCACCAAGCCAATAGAACGAACCGGATTAAGTATTTCCTTCATTGATAGAACATAATTAGTTTCGCAATTATTATGTTTTTAAGCGGATTACATGAAAACGTTCATTATTAGAATGCTCACAACCCTTTGACCATGAACTTCTATTGATAAACGTTAGTTAAAAAATATTAATTACGCATAGAAACAGAAACTTCGGCATCAGCAAAGTAATTATAATAGTTCTAAGTTATGAACCTTGCGTATAAAATATATATTTTTAACTAGCTGACCCGGCGAACTTCGTACCGCCTCAGAATGAATAAATAAAATATCTGAATGATTATTTCAGAATGTTTCAACTTTATTAAAATATGTGCAAACCTTAACTGGAAATAAAAAGTAGTTAATGCGTATTAAAATTTATTCATATTTTCTCTCTTTTTAACCTTCCCCGGACTTCGATCCAGCCGTTCATGAGTTTTAGCGAGACTAACGAACAGCAATTCATTTTTATTTATAAAGATAGATATAACATTGTCCGGCTGGTGAAGAATTTATAATAAATAGTGTCACTACCCCATTCCATCCTTGTAACAGCTGACTTAAGGAAATGACAGACCTATCATCAAGGGAAAGAAAACTTAAAATGAAATTTGAAAACCTGTCTTTCCAGCGTGGCACCGCTAATTTTCCGCCATGTAATTGGAGCGATTCATCCTACTACTATTGGTGAAAAAAGGTGAAAGTTTGTAAGTATGGATGGATGGATGTTTGTAACTCTTTCACGTAAAACTACTGAATGGATTTTAATGAAACTACAATAATATAGCTTATGTACATCAGAATAACACAAAGGCTACAATTTATAAAGATATTGTGTGAATTGTCTAAAATATAACAATAAGTGTCAAGTAAGTAGAAAAAAATCTGACGAAAAAATAAATTTCATCACTACGCGGGTAACACCGCGGGGCGCAGCTAGTAAGAGAATATTTATATTCATAATTAACCGTCAACTTCTGAAAGTTTGTGATAGAAAGTAAAAAAAAAATAACACGAGCATTATGCCCAAATCGTTCTATTTTTATTCTCTACTAGCAGCACGGCCCGGATTCGCACGGATATTTAACTAATTATACCAACATCTGTAATAGATTGACATATTTATAAAAAAAATAGCCTAGTGTTATTTCGTGTTTCTATCTATAAAATCTATAAATGTACTTATGTATTTATAAAAAAAAATATTTATGTAGTTTATCATCCATCTCGTCACCATAACACAAGCATTAAGTTGGCGAGACGAGATGGCGTTGTGTGAAATGTGCAAGGATTTTTATATATTTATTTATTTATTCTGAAGTATAAGCTATATTATTGTAACATTTCATCAACTCAATCCATTCACTAGTTTTTCCGCGAAAGAGCAACAAACATAGATCAGCGATGTTGTTAGAAACTTTCACGTTTACTTACTAAATTAGTGGGATTGTTGTTATTTTAACAACAATGTCATAGACAGACAAACACTAAGAAATGTATGACTTTGCCGTAATTTTAGGTTAGGAAATGGGTGGAACATAATGCCTAGGTTAGATTTAGTTTAGAAATAAAATATGACTATTCCTATTGGTATTCACTCTGACACGCATCGTGGTGGACAAATTTATTTTTGTACCAAGTTTAAATGTGTCAGAACGTCTCTGCTATAAAAAAATGTTCATACAAAAAACGGAATGAGGAAGTATGACAAAACCCCCAAGCGGCACCCAACTGTCTCCGGTGATCGAACTCTGACAGTATTGTGGAATAGATAATAAATATACAGAACAGCAGATTCGAATGAACTCTTTTATAGGTAGTGCAGGTAATGTATTGAAGACATCAACTTCACATTAAGGTAATTGAAGTAAACAATCAACTCAATATTACGCACTATTGGTTTATTTACTATTATTCTAAGTACGTTAATTTCTATTTTAACTCTTCTATTTTAACTAAAGTCAGGTAATTATAATCACCTCATTATATTTTTTCTTGCTTTATTAATTTTCTTAAATTCTTCAATACTCTATTTTTGGGCATTTTTACGTACGAATAAAAAATCTACTAAATATTTAATAAATTTAGTCACCTTTCACTTTAATATCAGGTTGAAATTCCTAAATTCTAGCCACAAAAGCAAGATAAATTAGACTTTCATCAAAATGGAGGAGGCATGACATATCACTGGATTATTTATGGACTGACACAATCACGGCTCTGGACATTATTTGTAAGGATCATTGTAACGTAATAGAGGCAAAAAATAACACGAAACATTCCCCATATTTCAAATAAACAAAAAATTACCCACGATGCAATCTAATGAAACAAAAACTATAAGTTATTGCATTCTGTTGCATCGTAGTCGAGACGTAGTAAACGGGTATTAGGCAAAAAAAACCAATGGCACAAAAATGCACCTTCTATAAACACCATAGACACACTGTGGTAGACCTTTGATGTTTTATTGGCGACATGAACAATGGCGCGATCGTGACTGAACATCAACAGGTTAGTATTATTATGGGTTTCATGCTTCGCTGTGTATTTGGGTGCCAAATCTGAGGATTAATTCGTAAGTGTATAACAATAGGACAGATATAATAATATTATAATAACAATAGGGACAACTTTAACCCTTTAGGCAACCGAAGCCCTGTTTGGCGTCTCCCGTTCAATTCTGGGTCAGACAGGTGTCCTTTTGTTAGTTAATATTAATTTAACAACAAATTAAACAAACAAAAAATTGAAAATAATTATGCCTATCTAAGAAACCATAAACAAATCGCCCTTACCCGATATTTTTTGACGCAATGTATATGTACTGCAAAATACTATCACGTATTAGGTTTTTGAAAATTAAAACTTCTGACATTGTTTACAGACATAGTTTCTATTAAAATAAATAGAGATATTTCATAATAATCGTTCTATTTGCTTCTTGTCAACGCCACTTACATTTATACAAGGCGTTATCATAAAATGACCATCTAAATTATGATAAACGATTACAACTATCCTGTTATCATAAATTATCATGACTTTACATTGAAATGAGGATTCTAGTTTTTGCAAATCTGATATTTTATTACTTTAATACGTACTTATGCAAGGAAATTATCTTTTAAAAGTATCAATCGTTTTGCGAATCATCTACTGTGTACTTCCTAAAAAGATAAAACAATTACAAGAATATTTACTTGTGTATCGTATTTTTGATAGGATTTTATTAAGATGGATGCAAGAGACGACTAAAGAAACTAATTAAGTGACAAATTTCTATGCAGAAAAAGTATATGAAACCCTGTATCAATCCGTCTGGCCAACATGACAGGCTAATTCATTTCTCTTAATATAAATCGAACGAAAGATTTGATACCTTGCTGGTCTACACGTTTACGCCTGACTAGAAATCTAGCATCCAGCCTTCTGGCCACTTTTTATCTCGATAACGTTGCAGGGGCTTTGTTCAAGTTATATACAGGGTTGATACGTTATAGGGGCATTTTTTTAACTGCCTATACTAGGTATCATTTCTAGGCACTGTACCAAAAATTAATTAAATTGGAGCAATAGTTTAGCCGCAAATTATTTTTAAATTTTTTGCCTCATTTGAACATGATGTATCTTTCCTAAGTTCATGCCTGACGCATCGTTTATTAACCTTAGGGGCTGCCCATTAATCACGTGATGTTTTTTCAACATTTTTAACCCCTCCCTCCCCGTTTGTGATACCTGGTGAGGTTTAAGACTACCCCTCCACCCTCCATGAAAACCACGTGTATTTTTTTTTGTACCGTTTCGAATTCATACTAAACACATAATATAGGATACGTAGTGTAATTTAATGCCCCTCTGTTATATCAACTCTGTATGTACAACAAGTATAAGTAGAATATAATATAACTAGCAACCCGCCCCGGCTTCGCACGGATGCAATAATATACATATAAACCTTCCTCTTAAATTACTCTATCTATTAAAAAAAAACCGCTTTCAAATCCGTTGCGCAGTTTTAAAGATTTAAGCATACATAGGGACGGACTTTGTTTTATACTATGTAGTGTGTATGTAGTACTCTATAAAAATAAATAAGTATTAAGATTTTAAAAAATGAGGAGGCTCTCTGTACCTACCTACCTACGACGGGTTCTTAATTTTGTAGAATTATTTTTATACTCTTTCATATATGTTTATATTTTAATAACGAAGCATTTTAGAATAAAAAGGACTAGACTAGACTAGAAAAAAAATACCTATCTTGAGTAATTCAATTAAAACTTTGCACAAACTTCTTTTAAACGGGACGCCTTTCATAACTTTCACTTAGTACTCAAACCACCAAACGATTTTATTTACGGGACATTAATTAGCTTTCTACAGTTTCATTTTGTTTTTACTGCGATACAGCTTTCGTACCATTGTCAAAAAAGTTAAATGATGCAATACTTTTTACCCGTACATTTTATGCACCGGTACGTGATACTTTTTGTACCCTACTTATGATTCGAAAAGATAAAGCAAGTAACTACGTTTTTCTTTAAAGAAAAATTATTACTGTACACTTTTGTTAAATTGTTAACTTGTATTTATTTATCTAGAATTATTAACTTATTAGAAAATGTACATGTTTAAAAGACGCAATTGGATTACCCGTGTGGATCGATTTCATTCCATAGATGATATAGGAGAGGACGATTTAATATCTTCCTTTTTTCTAGATATGCAGAAATTCTAGTAAAGAAAGATGATGATGTGAACCTGCCCAGCCCGAGTGAGACGGATGGAAAAGAATAGAATGGAATGGATTCTTCTAAAAATTGGAAGAGGTCCAATTCAATTGAAAGAGATTTGAGACAGGGAGAGGTTTGTAAATATAACTTTTAATAGCGTGGGCTAATGTATTATATTACTAGAATTGATTGTTCCGCTAATAATAATTTAAATTTCTAATGTAACAATACATAATCACGCACATTTTATAAAGATCGAGCCTATGCTAAAACGAACATCAAACGCGTGGGTCGACAATTAGGCGTGAAAGCGAGTAAGGTGTGAAAACGTGACAGACAGAGAGAGAGAGAGTGTGTACGATGTTATTGTCATTATTTCAGTCCTTTTTAACAAAACACACTTGTCATTGCCAATATCATCGGTTTATCCATGGAAGCCAGAACCTAAATGAAGAAGAATTACTTATTATATATAATGTATTATTATTTTATTTCGATTTGTCTTAATTATGAGTTGGACTTCCTGTACGGAATGAGTAGTAGTATACTTACTCCATTAACAAATTATGTATGTACTTGCAAAAAATAAAAATGGAAAGTTAGTTCTTAACTGTCATTCCATATCAGGTGTTAAATAGTATATGTTCCGCATAATATTATAAAGAAATTTAAAAAATATATTTTTAAGGGCATTATATCTGAAAACTGCCATGGCAACTATTTCTACTTCTACCACTTAGTCCATAGATGACTGGATGTTGAGTAGGGTCTGATTGGTCGACGTAGCACATTAGGCCAATTATCTCAGCCCGTGAACACCTACTGCTAAGCCCGGCCTCTTCCAATTCCTAGAGGGAAAATAGCCTACTGTGCCACGCTGGCTAGACGGGTTGGCACAGGTTTTCTTTTCAAGCTTTCCTTCTCTTGCGGCCAGGGTTTCTACCTTGTCATTTCCTTTTGTCGGCTCTAATGACACTCTCAATGAAATGATGAAATGGGGCGCTGACGCCATGTATTCTAAATCCGTGACCATAAGGCCGTTGCAAAAGTACTTTTAATTATAACACAATCCCATTATGACACTGCAAAACAGATAATAACTCGCGACCCTCTCTTACTTATCATGAAACTATTTCTCGTCAAATGTCCGTTGAATAAACATCCGGAGCAACAGATGCGGTTGTCTGCACGTCTATAAATCAGTGAACCCAGTCAGCTGATGTTATCCGAAACCTTGACACTCTTGTCACATCGAAAACCGTCCTATCTTTATGAGCAATCACCAACTATTTAGTTATGTGGTTACGTTAAAGAATAGAGATGTATGCATCCCGATAGTTTTTTTTTGTCTGGAATCATCTGTGTATTCGACTCCGTCGCGGTATTTTACATTATGCATATTTTTACATTCCACATGATTATCAACACTCATATATTTTTCACCATTCATCATCATCATTTCAGCCCATTAATGACCCACTACTGAGTCGGGCCTCCGCCAAGTTCACGAAGGGAAATTAGTCTACTATGCCACGCTGGCAAGACGGGTTGGCACAGGGTTTGTTTCAAGTTTTACTTATTTTGCGGCTAGGTGATCTGCCTCTTGCGTTCCTTAAGTTGCCTCTTACGACACCCTCAGGAGAGTATGGATTGGTGACATTTTTTATTCTAAATCCGTCACCAAACGGACATATATGTGTAGTATTACAAAAAAATATTCTGATAATTGAAATCCTTAAAAAACGGCTCGAAAAGAAATAATTTCGCAGATATTCTGATTCTGGCTGAATGAAGACATTCATAAAAGAAAAAACAATTAAAATCAGAATGATTTCATTGGTTGTAGGACTTCAACTTAACTTTTAAAACCCAAATTTTTTGTCAAAGGTTGGATATCAACATTTTCATGTATTCCATATTTGAAAAAGTCCTCAGTCTATAAAATCGCAGACTAGCGAATTTACGCAACGCAACATTTGGTGTCAAATATCTGGATTTTCGTATTGTCAATAGTGTTCCCCTAATAACTGCTGACAATAAAGGGATTGGACACATCTGTCGATTGTGTACCTACCGACCGTTCGTTGACAGATTTGTCACGTTCGCGCCAAATAACCCAAACGGCCCCATTGTCTTCCCCACTTAGGGTGCTATAAGAGCCCACACTGCGCAAAATGTACTTGAATGAAAGCAATTGGAATATGGAAACTGTTTTGTATTATATTATGCCGTTTCACGTCACAGTCTACCAGTTTATTTTGAAGTTCGTATGGTTTTGTATGTCGAATAGATCAAGCAATGTTATACTGAGAGTATTTATTGTACGAGCGAGCAATCAAATCACATAGCCATAAATCTTATTATGGTGGATGCTCCAGGGTAGCCCGCGGAATTCAAATTTTCTTACGTTTTTTGCAATTTGTAGGGCAGTGCTAGGTTGTATGATGATGAACATTTGATTCGCGGCTGTAAGACGTATGTAGTTACAGAGATATAATCATCAAACTCATCAATACAACCCTCCAAGCTCATAAAGGTGCAAGAATGACTTTGACGTTGAAATAGTTTTTCTTGCACCTTTATGAGCTTGGAGGATTGTATTGATTATTTTGATAATTATAATTCTATAACTACATAAGTCTTACATCCGCGAATAACATTTTAATCAACATACAACCAAGCATTGACCTGCAAATTGCAAAAAACGTAAGAAAATTTGAATGTCGCGGGCTACCCTGGAGCATCCACCTTAATGAAGAAAATCTTGATGGCAAGCTTTGTGCTAATCCAGCTAGTGTGACAAAACAGGTTAATTTTCGACCGTCACTTTGGTAGTGGCAGGGCTCAATAATGGATAGAATAAAAAATATGTATACAAGGTGACAAAAGCCATATTGCCTATTACGAAATGATAATACTGATATAAATACGGTGTGTGACATTTCATGAAAAATAAGCAATTATTTATCTTAATATTTATATCACCAGCAGGGTCATAGACATAGAAATAGGCACAGAGGACAGCAAAAAACAGCATGGTACACTGATACCTAAGCATCTGAGATAATAAACAAGATGTATTGTGTAAAAAAAATACATACTTTTAGTATAATGACAAAGTAATTAGAAATAGTGTTCTTCTAATGTGATATTTATACGCAGGACGTGAGAGAATCCTAACGCGTTATTAGTATAACTTTTTGAAATGTTCAATTCCCTGGTGATCGAGTTATCATGCTCACTTTAAGACTCATGGCAGTGGTGGCGTCGTGTCGTTCTCTTCCCTGCAATATGGTTGAGGGCGATGGCTGCCGCATGCGTCATGCTTGTGAACAGGTGCCGTTGCTGGGGGTCGGTTGGCTCGGGCATTAGAAGGTTACTATTGTTGACTAGCTGTGGCTGATGTTTGGCCCTTTGCAATTATTGCGCGAGTTTGCTCTCACAAATCTGTTATATCCAGTCTTGTACCCAAAAATGGCGATCTAAAAAGAGCAACTACTGAGTTTCTTGCCGGCTCTTCTCTGTAGAGGTGCATTCCGAACCGGTGGTAGATGGTAAATAATTAATTTTAAATGGTAAATTTTATTATATTTTATTTTTTGACTTGTCATAAGAGCTCTAATGAGCCAACTTGATTAAATGAGTTTTGATTTTGATTGATAGCGTATTTTCGATGGTACATATTTTTTCTGACTAAAATTTGAAACCGCTTAAGGTCGCTGGAAAGCAATGGACGCGAGCGGCTACCGGCCTTCGTGGAAATCCTTGTGTGAGGCCTATGTCCAGCAGTGAACTTCTTTTGGCTGGAATGATGATGATGATGATGAAAATTTGGATCAGAAAATACCCGTATAACACTCGTATATTTCAAAATAGATAAAATGTATACGTAGCCTTTACACAGTCTCGATGCACTCACTTTGGATGGCTATAAGCTTTTTGTTACACCATGTACACGGACTGAGGTAGATTGAAATTACTAAGTAAATATTTATCGGCCAAATTAATATTTCATTAAGATGACAATATAAAAAAGTACGCATCTAGATGACTAAGCTCTATCACAATAAAATATTATACCTAAAACGGGTTGCAAGACCCACTCCTGAGTCGGGCATAAATTACAGGGGGGTTATCCCGGGGGCAACAAGGGCCTTGTCATTTCCTTTTGTCGGCTCTTACGACACCCTCCAGATGGAATGGGGTGGTGACACTATATGTATATTCTAAAACCGTTACCACACGGGTAAGTTAGGGCAGTTTACAAACATGAAATTCACGAACACAAATGACACCCAGACTCAAGTGCCTCTGTTTTACACAAAGACACTTGTCCGGCCTCGGAATCGAACCCGGGAACCCGTAATCCAACCCCTAGACATGCTTTATTAATTTCTGTAGATTAAAATTTGGATTGCTTTTACACAGGCTCCACAACTTTAATTCAACCCGAGGTGATTCAATGTCATCTCATTCGCAAGCTTTAAGGCGTGGCGCATGAATGGTGGCGTCATATGTCCAAATCGCACTATGATCAGAGCACCGTTAAAACTGTCAAATATAATTGATTTATAGGCGTTTGCGACATTGACTGCGCAGTCATTGAAGATTCGGTTCATTGTAAATGTCAAAGGTTGATATTATATCAGAGGCTTGGGAGACTTGAACGTTTTTAAAAAGTTTGTTGGCGCTCTCTGGAACATTTGTTTTGTTCGGTCCCTGTGGTGAATGAAGCCCGATTGAGCAGTGGGTCATTTATGGGCTGTGTAGTAGTAAATTGCCGCTGCGATACAGGTTATAGGGTTTCGTTAAAAAAAAACAAATTTACTTCGTAATAATCATAACTAAAATCGATTCCAAGGTAAGCTATGTGTAGTATTCGCGTTTAAAAGAAAATAAAACGGCACTCTTCGGAATGCATAGTTACAAACATCAATTTAATTCATAATGACGTCACAGATAGTGTAAACTCACAAAGATACTACATTTATTCGACTAATACGTTATGTCGAAACATCGCAGTTTTTTCATTTGTAAGTATGTCATTTTTCTGTAAATACTGAGATTCGCATTAAAAGAAAAAAAAAGTAGTCACCAAAAACAACACTTGAAGTCGGAGCCAACTTAACTAAATTGAAACTGACGTTAATTGGGTTATAGACATACCTAAGGCACCAACATCAAATGGCTGATTATTTTTTGGTAGCCTTTTTTGAAGTCGCTTTACGGTTTCTGTTAAAAATTTGTTTATAGTGGTAACGCGTTTGCTCCAGGATTAGCTGAAGAACGTAAGCTAGCAACTAGTGAAAATATCTTCTCATTCTTTTCGGTCCTTACATGACCCACTGTCGAGTCAGGCCTCCTCTACGCAACTACATGGAGGGTAATTAGCCTACTGTCTCACGCTGGTCCGACCGGCTACACAGGATATAATATTAAGTTTTCCTTTTAGGTTTTCGGCCTTATCATTTTCTTTTCAAGGCTCTTACGATACCCTCAGGACGAAATGGGGTGGCGACACTATGTACTTTAAATCCGCGACCATACGGACTTGAAAATATCATCATCATCATTTCAGCCAAAAGACGTCCACTGCTGGACATAGGCCTCCCCCAAGGATTTCCACAAAGGCCGGGCCTGGGCCGCCCGCATCCATCGTTTTCGTTGTCGGTTCCGTTATTGGAGGTCTACCAGCACTGCGCTTTCCGGAACGCGGTCGCCACTCGAGGACTTTTCTGACTTGAAAATATATTCGAACAAAATGTTACACCGCACTACTGTACTAGTTACCGTAGTATTATAACGGTCCTATGATTTAGACATGGGTGCAATAAAGTGACGTCACTAAGAAACGTTTACCGTCACAATTTCAATGAGTCAATTTGAGATTTTAGTCTATGTGCTTAGCTGACCGGTTTGCATATAGATGGGATGATTATCAGTCGACTTGATGATCTAATCAGTAGTGGTCTTACTGTAATTGTTGATCTAGGGGTTGGATGTGCCAATCTACGCCCACCTTCTTCTCCTCAACCTCATTGACTGAGGGCGTCCCATTTGCCCGAGACGCCCTCGGATAGTCCACGAGTTGGCATCACTTGGCCACTCGTTGGGGCATCACAGTGGAATACTTCCACGTGAACCTGTGGTGCCCTAAGCGTAACGTGTGTTGGTACACCGCTGGGGTTGTAGTGCAGAGACAAGTAGGTTCCCGAATCCCACAAAACCGCCCACCCCATTTCCCCAGCGAAATATATATATTTTATGAAGAGTATCGTATGAAACATTGGTCCAATACACATCAGACAATGTACGGTATCTCTAGTATAATCAATGTTGGAAACTAAGTGGCTATTGTGACAGATTCGGTAATGAGAATTCCCCGAAGTTTGTGTCACCGATGGTGCAATCCATTCAAGCGTAGGTGACCGTCCACTCGACATACGGGTGAGGTCGTGAACCTTATTTCATTGATACTTAAATTTGAGTAATTTCAAAAATGATCTGCGTGGTGAATACACGCAATATCTATTTAGAATACAGTGTGTCAATACCCTATTCTATCCAGAGGGTGTCATAAGAGCAGACAAAAGGAAATTAAAAGATCGATAACCTAGCCGCCAGAGAAGGAAAATTGATACGAAATCTTTTTTTTTTTTCACCCTTGGTAAAATCCTTAATGGACTTCCTCGCCGGCCACGGGGATGGCCAGCGAGGGGAGTGTGGGACTCTCCCCCATAGTGGGGGCCTACCCCCTAAACCTCCCCGGGGTTCTCCAACTCGCGTCCTGTTGCGGCATTGTGGGATCTGATGCAAAACCACGCCGCCGCCGACGAGGAGGCCCTCCTCCCCTCCTCAGGCTCCTTACGAGCACTCGACGTCCACTGATACGAAACCCTGGGCCAACCCGTCTGGCCAGCGTGGTATAGTAGGCTAATTACTTTTCATGTGAGTGGAGAAGGCCCGACTCAACAGGGGTCAGGGGGGTCATCTATGGGCTGAGAAGTAGTAGTTTCATAAAACTAATCGTTGAGGTATAAATAATTATAGATAAAGCAAAAAGGGGTTATTTTCAAACGAGACTAAAGCCGAACATGCACTGCCAGCTAAAATAAGTGAGTTTAGTTTAGCTTGCATAGTTGAGCCAGTTTTCAAACATGTTACTTCACCGTCGGTGGACGCACATGTATGAAAATCTTCCACAACTATGCAAGCTAAACTAAACTAACTTATTTCAGCTGGCGGTGGACGTTCGGCTTCAAAGAAAGAGAGACACACATGTCCAAGATAAATATCCTTGGACATGTGTGAAATGTCCAAGGATATTTATCATAAATCAAAATCGGCTTTTCTATTTACGAGTCTTGATGTGGCAGCCGGGCAACTATATCAAACGACCAACGGATTGGAAAGTTTTGTTCATAAATATCTTGATAAATAATCTGCGTTAATAACCTTTGACCCATTAGGTCAAATGTTCTAAATATCTAACACTAGTTTTGATAAAAAACTATCTTCCATTAATTATTTAAGTTCGCGTTTAACTTATCTAAAAAATATGTAAAAAAAATCTAATTAGCTATTACTTTACATTAAAAGTACAGAGACATAGCTAATGTTGATTTTTTAATTTAAACACTCATTTTATTTTTATTCTTATTTAACAAAAAAATCTCTTTTATATGTTTGAATATAAATTACTACTGTCTAAAATTGATAAAAATGAAAATATAGGTAGTACCGATGCCAACCCGAATGAATTTGGGAATATGGCGAGGAAAGTATCTAGATTATCATAAGAATTTAGATCTAAGCTGCCTGATATAGTTATTAAAAGGTTCGGCCCCCACAATCACAAAAGAGCCGACAATAGGAAATAACAAGGCCGAAAACTTAGCCGCAAGAGAAGGAAAACTTGATCTGAAACCTTGTGCCTACCCGGCTGGCCAGCGTGGCCCAGTCGGCTAATTTCCCTCCTGTAATAGAAGGAGGGCGACTCACCAGTAGGTCTTCTACGGCCTGAGAAGAAGAAACACAAAAAACATTGTGCACCAAATATTTCCACCCGTGACAACGAATAATATTTATTACGAAAAAGTTGATTGAACCTCGCCTGTATCCATATTACGACGGTGTAATAAAATACTTTTAACATCAGTGTTTTGAAATTAAACATTTTTAACAGATATAACGCATGTATATTTTCATTCCTGACTATTAGAATGCTTTGCATCAGTCGCGGTCGCGGGAGAGACTAGCTGATGACATTTGTCTTCAAAAGTACAAAGAAAATCTACCGTTAAAATCGGCCACTTAAAACCTGTGTTTTATCTGAAATACGATACATCCGCAGTTTTTTTTTCGAATTAAAATAAAATCTCTATCGCTTAGCCAACTCTCATGCTCGCGAATAGTACTAAAATAAACAACTCTTTAATATAAGCCAGGTTATCGACGAGTGAGAAAATTTCATCAATAGGAGTGTGTACATTCTCGACACTGACCTTGGCTTGGAATTTTACATTACGCTTTTGTTTTGTGTAGAGTATTTTTATTTTATACTAGCTTTTACACGCGGTTTCGCTTGCATTGAAGCCATTAAATAAGTATCAGAGATCATTACAATAGAAACGAATCAATATGATAACTATATATTTCATTGCCAAACCTTTTTTATATTTCGTATTTTTTTAATGAAAAGTATCCTTTGTTACTTCTAATACCTCCAAGAATATGTGTACAAAGTTTTATGTTGTTCGGTTAAGTAGTGTTTGCCTGAAAGCGTAACAAACTAACTTACACTCACATCTATAATGTTAGTTGGGATATATTACAGTGTGCAGCGAATAGATAAAACTAGGCAGGTAAATAGAGTTAGCAACTGGTTAGTTGAAACTGTTCCTTTTCAGTCGCTTGCTTGTATCTATGTGTTTGTACTGTGTCTCTTTAATCCATAGGGTAGTATAGAGTTATAAACGAAATTTAAATACTAAACAATTTTGCTAATTTTGTATTAAATTTGCAGAAGATATTATTTCACTTGCCTTACTTTCTGTTGTGTAGTCAAATGATTTTGTCAAGCCAACTTACCCATAGTTTAAGAGCTATTTGCTTTTAATTACATTTATTTATTTGTTTCGCGGGGTGACATGTGTGGTGACAGGTGACAAAAAATTTTAACTGTATTTTTTATTATTTATATTTTGGTGTTCGTTGTTACATATGTTTTGAAAATTACACTGCACTATCCCGAAATGTCATATTATTCCCCGTATCATTGCGTAGAAGAAAGTGCAATAAGACTACCATTTGTAATATACTCTTGTTGTTTAGTTTAATGACAGATACTTCATTGTGTAGAGGTGTAATAAACAATATAATTATTATCAATCATTGTTAAAGCACATAATGTTCGTAAAGCTCGATTACTTTCGAATTTTGTTAAAAAGCGGAGATATAATATACATGTTATAATATAATACTGTTTTCGAGGTCGACTCTGCGATCATTTGTCACTAACTCGCATGATGCAATGGATTCTTGTGAAATTGCCAACCTGAAGATTAATGCACAAATGTCAAAATAATGTGTTGCCGCAAATATGTTTAATGTTTCGCGAAATTATAGTTCATTCGCATTATCAGTAAAAATTGTTGTGATGACAAGGACATTAAGCAAAATCTAGACCACACTTTTTTATATGAACATCTTAAAAAGAACATTGTATGCACTTCTGATTCATACACTAGATTGACACCAAAGATTGGACTTCCTATTAAAAAAAGAAGAGCTGTCAAGATCTCAATGATTGACCAACAAAAAGAGGGTATTTATAGAATGTTGAGCCACTTGGCAAATCAGATATGGGCTCATTTATGGGCTAAAATTATGAAAATGAATGAAGTCGAAAATTTGTACCAGCACCAAGCTTTTAGCCTTGTCACTGTAACCGATTTGAGTTATTGTTATTATTTAACACTTTACTTCATGCGAATTAAAGTTCATAGTTTAATTCTCTGGACATATTTTACGGCCCTGGGATTTTGGAATAATAATAAAGGTGATTCTAACATAGACCCATGAAACCTATAGAACAGTAAATGACCTGGACCAAGCCACGAGCGAAGACCAGTAAACAAATAAGACACCGTAAAAACGAGCTCTTATCAATTGCGTTGAAATATGTAATGCGCATAACTGAAAATTCTCAGAATGAAGAAGCTGGAATATCCACATGACTTCATCACTTCAGAAAACGTAATGTATACCTAAGCTGTTTAATGAAATCAAAATGTATTTGATTATTTTACCAAAGGGATGCCACTAATATTCCAATGTAAGTCCTAAAGTCCCAGATCAAGAACCGTGATGCGAATATACAATTTCAAAGGATCATACAATTCCTCTGATACTTTAAAGTAGAGTCTAAAGCTTCTTATGCCAATAAATTAGCCAATGATGAGTTAATTTCCTAATTTGATGAAGAGATTTACTGTTCCACGCTATCCAAATAGATTGGCACAGATTATATTACAAACAAGTTTTCCTTTTATTGCAGGTAGGTGTCTCCGGTGTATTCCTCAATTCGTCTCCATTTCAGGGCTTGGTTACAATTTGTCTCTATACTTCTAATATAAACTGCTAGATTTTAATCTTAATTTTTTTTGTGTGTTATTTTTTTCTGGTTAGTATATTTATTCTGAATTTTGAGCACGTCGCCTCTAGAACTATATAATACTATTCAGGTACTATTCGTAGCTGCTCATAGATATCTCTAGTTGTGTACACAATGAGACATATTTACATTTCCATACAAATGGCTGATGACATCACTCAAAACGTAGAAACGAGTGCACGAGAAACAGCTCATGTCGACTTACATTCACTGTAAGTATTCAGATATTTATCACACTACAAGTATGAAGTTCCATGTGTTGATGGATTTAGAATACACAATGTCACCAACCGATACAATCCTAAGGGTGTCGTAAGAGATGAAATGATAAAAGATGGAAGGAGGCAAGAGGCAGATCATGGCAGGCCCCACTTAGTAGTGGGTTATTGATGCTGAAACGACATTGATATAAGGATATACTTTACTCGATGACACAATAGAACTGCCCCGATTCCTACAAAAGAGGTGATAATCTTGAAACGACTAAGAAACGCTTTCCGACCAGGTAAGATAGTGCGGACCTGCGGGTTATCAATGTCTGGATTTGCTGAACTTATCACATCTGATATTTCAGGAGAGACAGGCAGTGGAAGGAACCTGTTTATCTTTTAAGCTGCCAGTGTTAGGCCCGGTTTCCACCAAAGCAGAGAGGAGAGGAGATGTGTTTTGAATAACCAATCAGGTTTCGTTATTCTTTTTCCACCGAAGCTAAGCGGAGAGGAGATGTGGAAATAACGAAACCTGATTGGTCGAAAAATACCTCTCCTCTCTGCTTTGGTGGAAACCGGGCCTTATACTTTTCCTTTTCTTCAGCGTCAAGGAACGTGAGACAGTACATGATATATTTTTATAAACGAAGCCCCTGCTCTCCCTGAAATCTGTATAGCAGGGGCAGTTTACAAAAATGTCATTCGCGAATACAAATCACACTCAGACTCAGAACAAGTGCCTCTGGTTTACACAAAGACAATTGCCCGACCCGGGAATCGAACCTGAGACCCTATGATACGTAGAGGCGGTACATCCAACCCCTGGACCAACAAGGCGGTCATCAAATCGGTTGATCCTTATGTATGCACAGACGTACAGTCATATTTGTCTCCACTCTTCTTTCCCCCAATGCTTATAAATTACAGAACGTCCTATTTGCAAGAGTGTTAAGCAACCTGTTACTATGAAGATGTACCTGAGAAAGTTTACTGTTATGGCGCCAACTGTTTGTGTTTTAAACCGAAAAATCGGCCCAGTTTTGAAGAGGACAGAAAACGTGTGACAAATTTTTAACACAACGCACACCCAAGTAGCCGACTGCCAAACATAACATTTGGAAACTGCGGACTAAATAAAATACGCAACTCATATTCTTATAACTACTTAAATGTGTTTTACTTACTTACCAGAGTTTTACTACTATTACTCAGCCCACTCTTCCGTGTTTTGACGGATTCAGAATACGTAGTCACCACCTCATTCCATCCTGAGGGTGTCGACAAAAAGAAATGACAAGGCCAAAAACCTAGCGGAAGAACTTGAAACGAACGCCTGTGGCAACCCGTCTGGCCAGCGTGGCAAAGTAGGCTCATTTCCCTCCTGTAATTCTGTCTATCTATAATATGTATGTATTTACAAACAAAAAATGTATATAAGTAGTTTATCATCCATCTCGTTACCATAACACAAGCATTAAGTTGCTTAACTTGGGACGAGGTGGCGTTGTGTGAAATGTCCAAGGATATTTATTATTATTATTAATTAGAGGAGGCCAGACTCAGCAATGGTTATTTTAAGCGCTGAGAAGAGATAAGAAACCCACCCGAAATAGTTTAAATAAGACTACAATACCTTTACTTCATGGTCCAGTTCGTAGATTTTTACTTAAAAACTTTAACCTTTTTATACGTTCTATGTCTAAACCTCAAATACCTGTTATGTATACCTAACATGTTTAACTTTAACCTTATGATTTTTGCTGGTATTCAAAAACATCAATAGGAAATTGGAAAGATTAGGTATCTGTTACAAAAGTCACATATAAAAATATTATACAATATTCTATTCTATATTTTTAATTTAGATTTCAACTGTTAATGTTAATTCTGCTTATAACAGCTACGAAACTTATAACATCGCACTATTTTGCTGACGAGTTATCTAATCACGTTCCAAAACGTTATCAATCAATTGACACGTTACTATCGCGTTTCTCTCGCGGTTCCATTAAAATAGGTAAGAACTAGTGCGAAATTGGGGTTCGTTATTCGTGTAATTGAACCAAAAGAACAACGATTTTTGGCAAAACCTTGTTGGCCTATTGCTTATTGTTTACTGGTACGTACATAGTGATTTTATTTTTAGTTGTAATCAATAACATTCAAAGTTAATGTATATCTATTGATATTTTCAATCTTATAATTGTTATAGTATTTTTGAAATACTATAAGGAACATTTAAAACAAATGTGTTTTCTTTATATTTTAGTAACATTAAATAAATAACATATACGTTTGTTATTAATTTAATTTTATACGATTCTATGCACATTGGGCGGGAGTGAAAATTCAGAAAGTTATCTAAAAGCTTAAACTTGAATGAATGAAACCTTCAATATAAGTCAGCATTTATCTAAATCATTTTTGCTAAAGTATCTCTTGACGTATAGTATGTGAAAAAGCAAAACTATTGTAAACTAGAAGTATCACACATGCGATAACTTAGCACTTAAACAAACGATAAGTTACGGATTAGTGCCGGTAAATTTACCTTGGAAACGTGGAACAACCAAAAACACAGCACCAACACAAATCTCACACGAATGTCAAGGATATTATAATGAGTGTTTGAGTCTTCGTTTTCGTTCGCGAATTTTTTTAAATATTTAATGGTCGTAATTTTCGGAATAGTACAAGCGTGCTCACGCTCCGGTATAGAACAGACGACTGAGCAAGGTTTGCCGGCCGGCCGGCGTGCGGTGTCCCATGAAATCGCTTTTCACTTCAGCCCAATCTGCCGCGTGAAGCGTATTGAATCAGCTGTTATTTTTTTTATAGGAACGCTAAGCGATGACCTCAGCGGACTGTTTTATAATAATTGGCATTTGTTTTTCTTTATTTAGAACCCAACACAAAAATGATTTCAGAGGTAAAAGAAAACTGAATAATCATCAGTAAATAAGTTTGTGGATTTCGTTACTGTTAACTATCACCGTTAATTTTCGAAATTCTTCACAATAAATATGTGGCGGTTGGCTTAAAAAAAGGGTAAAGTATCCCATTTAAAACTCCTACAACTTTCCATCAGTTTCCATTTCCTTAAATACCTTGTCTTCCTTGTTGGTCTAGGGGTTGGATGTGCCGCCTTTGGACGAATCCCGAGCCCCGGTTCTATTCCGTGGTCTGGCACGTGTCTTTCTGTAAACTGGTGGCAGCTCTGAGTCTGGGTGTCATTTGGGTTCGTAAATTACATGTTTGTAAACAGCCCCCGCGATACAGATTATACAGAGAGCAAAGTTTCCGTATTATTAAAACACAAAAATAAATGTTGCGTCTCGTTTCTAAAGTCATAAGTTTAGCTGCATTAAAGACATTGGCATAATTTTATTAAGTTTATTTAGATGTTCTTCTAATACTAGAATATATATAAATATAATTTTGAAAAAAGAAGCAGCTCTCAAAGAGAAATAAACAAATATCTTTCTATCAAAGGTAACACCTACTTAAAAAAAAACAAAAAAAGACAATTAGGACTTTTATTCCCAATCGAGCAAGAACGTCCAAACAAATTTGTACCATATTGAAGCAATTTTATGATATCCAAAGAACATTTTCATAAATACATTACTGGTTATGTATTTTCAGCAGACAACAAACAGTTACATTTTCATCTTTCTGTCGGGGTCCACGCAAGCGCAGCCAGACGCAACAGTTAGTCATTCATTACATGAAACGCAAATTACAATTACATAACATGCGGTTATCGTTCAAAATGTTTTAAAGTAAATAGTTGAAGGTCATTTGATTATAGATCTTATTGTTACTAATAGTTATAAACAAAACGTCTTGTATTTTATTAATTAATACTGATCTTATTACAATAACGTCACATAATACGTGTGATGTCAGATTTAAAATACTTAGTGTTCCCAAACCCGTTCCATCCAGACGGTATGTCGTCGTTGTTTCAGCCCATAAATGACCCACTACTGAGTCGGGCCTCCTCCAAACTCATGGAGGGAAATTGATAACTTTATATGATAAAATACTGTGCCACGCTTTCAAGACGGGTTGGCACAGGAGGGTGTGTAAGATTCGACAAAAGTAAATGACAGGGCCAAAAACCTAGCCGCAAGAGAAGGAAAACTTGATACGAAACCCTGTGAGTGACTACAGAGTTTCTTGCCGGCTCTTATCTTTAGAGTATCATTCCAAACCCGTGGTAGTTTCAGCATGAATGTGGGTGGACACGAGGGTTGCGGGAGATAACAAGAGATCATCTCTTGTTATCTCCCGCAACCCTTACAACCCATCCATCTCTTAGAGATGGATGGATTGTAAGAATGAAGAATTGTGTATGAAAGGTATGACGACCGATAGGTGTGTATGGAGACTACCACCTAGCGTGGGACAGGGGCCGGAAGATGATAATGGTAATATTAAACATGGCGATCTAAAAGAGTATTGTAATAAAACCTAGGTAAATGAAGTTCCCTTTTTTATATGGTCTATCTCTCTACCGTAAGCACAGATTTTATAATTCTGAATAGCCTGTGAATTTGAATTTGGGCGTTCGTGACCAAAAACAAAAAACATTTCCTTGTAATCCCAGCCCCTTTAGGTTATGTGGCTGGTGTTAAAAGAGGGTATAACAATCCGTCTGGCCAGCAAGGCTCAGTAGGTGCCAGGGATCTATGTATGGCATGAGTTACTCCATGGTGGCATGGTGCCTCCAACCACAGAGCCGAAATGTATAGCGCACGATTGCAAGTTCCACTTAAAATGATTTTAAAAGCATCCTTTGAAAATGGCCTGCGAAACAACATCACAATTACATAAGTGGTATTATGTTAAATGTGCCTGAAGTGATAATTACTTTCGTATTTTGTTCGTGATCATCTTGTGGTCGAAGCCGAGTATTAAGGAAATAACCTTGATACTATCTCATTTCTCTTATCATTGACGCAAGATTACTTTTAAAAGATGCCGTATAGAGCTATAATTTGGTGTATATGTTTGATAACTATGGTGTCACTGAAAATATATTTAGACACATTCAATGAATCATTTTGACCTACATTTCTAAAAAGTTAACTACACCTGTGTAATGAGGCCTGATTAATTGTATGTGCTTAGACCATAATGTCATAAAATCAACTCGTTTACCACTTACATATTTCATTAGAATATTTCTTGGATGACGAATTTGCAATCCCAAAGCTTGCCAGTTGAGTTGAAACTAAGAGAATTACATAGGTACAAAGGGAATGATTTCCGTGTCGTGACGGATTTATAATTCATAGTGTCACAACCCCATTTCAACCTGAGAGTGTCGTAAGAGTCGACAGAAGGAAATGACAAAGCCGAAAACCTAGCTGCAAGGGAAGAAAAACTTGATAAGAAACCCTGTGCCAACCGTCTGGCCAGCGTGGGCCGACTCAACAGTGAGCCATCTTTGGGCTAAGTAGAAGTAGTCCGGTATCCACAGAGAAGAACCGGCAGGAAATTCAATTTTTTGCTCTTTTAATTAGAAAGCTTACAATCATGGTGCTACAGTTTGTTTTGTTAGAAATTGGTCCAGTAGTTTTTGAGCATATTCGTTATAGACATACAAAAGCCTGCCTCTTGGTCTAGGTGTTGTATGTGCCGCCTTTGGATCACGGGTCCCCAGTGCGATTCCGGGGTAGTGTCTTTGTGTAAACCAGAGGCAGTTGCTCTGAGTCTGGGTGTCATTTCTGTTCGTAAAGTTCGTAAACATCGCTGCGCTATTTCTTTTTTTATACAGGGTGATTTTTGCACCACCCGCCAAATTTAAATAGAAGAAGAAGAAGACCATGAAAGTAAACAACTTTCCCAAATAAACATGGGTCGAAAAGTGAAAAACAAATCGACCTTCCCATAGATAATTGCTCGATCAAGTAATCGATTTCATATGGAAGGTCTGAATTTTTTTGTCACTTATTCACTTATTTAAATTTGGCGGATGGTCCATCTGGCCAGCGTCGCACAATAGACTACTTAACATGCATGTAACTGGAGGAGGCCCGACTCAACTGTGGGTCATTTATGGGCTGAGTCGTATGTGTAAATGTGTGTATATTGTTATTGAAACTTTTATAACAATTTAGAGGCAGTTCAAAAGCCGTTCAAATTCCAACTCTAAATCGTCGATCCGTGATGCTCGTGTTTGTCCCAATGAAAACATTCCGACCCCACAACTCGCAGCGTACTCTAAGTACACATAGTGCTCTGAATTACGACGTACTCTTTGGGTGTGATATTATAAAATAGATTTTCCCTTTCTGGACTATCTACTAATGTTCGTCATTTAAATAATGGTATAAAATGTATTTATACCATTTATTATTGCACAGTTGAAATGGCAATGGGCAGGCCACGTGGCCCGAAGAACGGATGGCCGTTGGGGCATAAAAGTCTTGGAGTGGCGCCCACGTATGGGAAAGTGAAGCGTGGGAAGACCCCCGACTAGGTGGACAGACGACCTTGTAAAGGTCGCCGGGAGTCGGTGGATGCGACCCTGAACCCTATACTAACCCATCTGGCTAGCGTGACACAGTAGGCTAATAACTTTCCATGTAATGAGAGGTGACTCGGCAGTGGGTAATTTAAGGGCTGAATCACTATCACTATCACTACATATTATAAAACAAAGTCGCTGTCGTCTGTCCGTCCCTATGTATGGTTAAATCTTTAAAACTACGAAACGGATTTTGAAGCGGGTTTTTTTACTAGATAGAGTGATCCAAGAGGAAGGTTTATATGTATAATCACTACATATTATAAAACAAAGTCGCTGTCGTCTGTCCGTCCCTATGTATGGTTAAATCTTTAAAACTACGAAACGGATTTTGAAGCGGGTTTTTTTACTAGATAGAGTGATCCAAGAGGAAGGTTTATATGTATAATACATGCATAATATAGTAGGGAAACACTGGTAAATTTAGATGTTTATCATTGCACCCGTGCGAAGCCGGGGTGGATCGCTAGTAGTAGTATGAAATGTAACTATTAATATATTTAGGAAATATCACTTATCTATAAATAGTATAGTTTTTAAAATGACACTTGTCTTTAAATACTTTAGAATGCATGTTTGTAAATACGCAACACTGAGTAACGATGCGTGAGTGCGTCGAAAGCTAAATGAGCCTGAAATTGATTTTATGAATGGGGAATTGCTTACATGGGTAAAATGTGGAATGGTGATTCCCATATTATATTATCCCGTTTCTGCCAAAATTGGTTTAAAATGTTTTTTTTTTCACTAAAAAGCATTTGTTTATTCATTTCTGCATTTCTGCCTATCTATCAGATATCCCCCATAGAGTGACTCAAAGCGCGGTATTGTGTATGATGATTAAATGATGTTTATTTCTGTAAATAGATCTTTTATGGACACTTTTACAAGTCAATGTTTTTGCAAATATATTTTTTAACTAGATGGCTCCGGCATTTCCTAACTGACGACCTCTGAGAAGAAATGCCGAAACAAACTCAAGAGAGAATCATGGTCTCTTTTTAAGTCCAGACAACCTGTGTGTGTAGACCACATCATTCGATTCCCAGCGACAATTATAGGGTTATCCGTTACAAGGAGTATAACTAGCCAACTGTGCCACGCTGGCCAGTCGGGTTGGCACAGGGTTTCGTATCAAGTTTTCCTTCTCTTGCGGCTAAGTCATCGGCCTTGTCATTTTCTTTTGCTGGCTGTGACGACACCATCAGGAAGGAATGGGGTTTGAGTCTGGGCGTAATTTATGTTCGTGAATTTCATGTATGTAAACTGCCCTACGATACAGGGTTACATAAAAAAAAACCTCAACGTAACCTAGAGGAGGCTCGACTCAACCGTGGGTCATCTATATGGGAGTTTTTTTTATCTACGACTTGAATGTCTTTGACCCTAGGCTTGCGTGATGGAAAGCAACGCCAGGGTCTAAAATGGAACAGGCAATTCAAGGAAAGGAAACTGCTTGGCGCCGGACTTGGATGTGAGGGTGTTAGCTAGCCGGGCGAACTTGGATGTGAGGCAGTTTTGTTGATTTTTACAACACGCTTTTTTCCCAAAGTACGGTGGGGATGTGTAATATTCTGCCCCGAATTAATAGTAACATGAATCATTTACTCCATTTATTATAAGATTGGTCAGATAGCCTTAATTAGGTCACTGCTAACCATTCCTTGAGGGTCAAACCGCGTGCTCGACATTGTATTATTCATATGATGTAATAGTTCTCAGAATATATACAAAGTAATTGCTGCTTATATTTTAAGCTCTTGGTCAATAATATTCTTGCAATGTGGTTGGCTACTAAAAATACTCGATATCACCATCCTATTAAATATTGAATTGGATGGTGATGGTGGTGGTGTGTAGAAAACTCGGCTGTTTGGCTGGCAAGTGTCTGAAAGTAGGCCAATTTCCCTCTTAGAAATCGTATCGTCGTCTCAAAATTTGTCGAAGTGAGTGTGATGATGATTATCATCATCATTTCAGCCAAAGGACGTCCACTGCTGGACATAGGCCTCCCCCAAAGATTTCCACAAAGGCCGGTCCTGGGCCGCCCGCATCCATCGTTTTCCGGCGACCTTAATCAGGTCATCGGTCCACCGTGTGGGAGGCCTACCAGCACTGCGCTTTCCGGAACGCGGTCGCCATTCCAGGACTTTTAGCTTGATGATGATGATTTGATGATATTGATGATTTGATTTGATCTGATGATTCCGTCTCTAGCTAACCTCTACACGTCGAAAGAAATATTCCGACCAAATTTCAAGTCTCTTGGCCTTACGGTTACAGATATATCGTACACGGTATATAATATGTAGGAGTCTCTTATAAAGATTATCCTTAGGCAAGCCAAATTATATTCGGAAATTCAAAAGATTATTATATTCCTGATAAGTTCCCCTTGTTGTTTCATCCACGGGAATTCCTAGCTCAAAACCAGTTTCAGATTAAATTATTTCGAATCAGCGTGCCATCATAGAATGCTAAATATCTCACTGGTATAATTTGTATACGTCACACAATATTTCGTATGACCACGCGTTTAAAATACACAATGTTGCCAACTGGAATATGCTTATTTTCCTCAATGAAATTGGAAGAAGCTCGACTCAACACGGTTTGAAATGATGATGATGACAACTTTAAACACATATCTAGAATGAAAGGATGATTGAGCAGCAAGCGCAAGTAAATTCAACATGAAACCTCTTTAGGCCAGTGTGGCACAGTAGTTAATACATGTTATCGATTAAAACCTCCAATAAGGCAGCGCGTGGCACTGGCCACATATATTTTTTATGGATTTCAAACTAACATGATTACGACAAGTATCATCATTGCAGGAAATGATTTCTTCTTGGCCAGAACCACCAAGAAGAAATCATTTCCATGCAGTGTCCGTGGTTGCGACAATGCAAAGTGTCTGAAACGTTGGGAATAAAATAAAATATACACGATCATAACCGTGAAGAAATTCTTTCATGCAATGTGCAAAGATCGTGAAAAACTAAGACGTCATTAAGTATCATCATGTATGGTCCACTGTTGAGTCAGGAATTTTCAAGATGATAATGATGTCACTTCTTCTGGCACCTAATGTTTTCTGTATTTTAATTTCCTTTATAAACACCTCACAGAGGAAAGGTGGCGATGTAGATACACTCTAAAAAATTTTGGAAAAATGAACCAATTTTTTCATTAACAATTTAGTCACCAGCTTGGTGATGAAAGTTCTGTAATAAAAGAAATCAGCACAGAGCCCCAAGAAACATTGAGGAAAATAGGTAACGAACTTTTAGTAGATGATAATATAATTATTTTATGGATTATATGAAGATGTAGTGACTAGAATTGAGAAAGGTATGCTTAGATGGTTTGGTCATATCGAGAGGATGAGTGAAAGTAGACTTCCAAAAGAAATATATAGCGGGAGTGTGAATGAGAACGTTGGAAGGGGCAGGCCAAGAAGGACATTCCATGACCAAATAGGTGATGTCCTAAAGAAAGGTCAGGTCAGAAGCACCCTAAACCGACGAGCATGCATGAAGAGGTTGATGAAAGTGGAAGAAGCGAAAGTTGTGAGCCAGGATAGTAGCAAGTGGAAATATTTGATCTCTGTCTACTCCTGCGGGAAAAAGTCGTGACTTTATGTAATGTTTAAATGGACCGTCTGCCCATATGCGATGGGGCACTCAATTCGTGATTAAAAATTGGATCTCAAAAACATCTATTTCTCCCTTAGAAAACCAGTCATTTCAATAGGGTCCATGCCCACACTTCGGAACCTTTTGTAATTCTTTCTATATTCCGATACCGCATAAACGTTTAACGTGGCCAAGCTAGGGCGTCATCGTTTATTTAGAGAAGCTACAGTAAGCCTTAGGCATTGCTTTCACCAGGAAGGCTGCACTGAATTCTCAAGCGGTTCCTTGGATTCGATTCGCTTTTTAATTTTGAAGAGAAAGCCACAGAGTAGATTTTGTTCCGTCTTTCTTTTTAATTTTAATTTATTTCCAGTTTCAAAAGAGCAGTCTCGGAATTAATATGTGCGCTTGCAACACCGCTATTGTGTGACAACACCGTTGTTACGTGCCGGTATTAAAATAAAAGTTTTATATGTAACGGCGGCCGTTTGATGTGTGCCGCCGCGGTGGGCGTGGCGTGTTTGGTCCCAATTTGAGCGGTGTTAAATTTTTATGACAGAAAGTGTGGACACTTCTTGTTGCGTCAGCTAGGGTGACACTCTAAGGTTTTCTCTATATTCCATTAGGGGATGTCCGACTCGTCAATAAATAACTAACGGAGTTGAAATGGTGGTAGCGAGTAGAATGAGGATTAAGTAATTGTTTTGTAAGCTTTGGGCAATTAAGATTAGAAAGATGAGAGTCACTCAACGAGCACCGGAGAGAGCTATGCTCGGAGCTACTCTGCGTAATAGAATATAACCAGAAATAACGAAATCAACTGTAGAACTAGAGAGACCGTGAACTTGTGGTGATCTATGGCAGAGGCCTATGTTCAGCAGTAGAACTCTGTGGCTGGTAGATGATCTTAAAATTTTAGATAGAGTACCACGTGATGTATTTAACTATCTATACAAACATTAATTTTAAGTTAGTTTCAATATTTGAATGTAAAAGTATGTCTTAACCTAGAACTGTAACGCAATCGATCTGCAAGTTAGGCAACGCTTGGCTCTTGGGTGTTAAAGGGCGTCCATTACATATTGGCTTCGGAAACAATGATAAGCCGTCGGTTACGGCTGCCGTCTATCGCAGTCATTGCGCATTGTGTGAAAACTAACAGTTGATCTAATTATATAATGACCAGTGGTCCCACTAGATGGGTTACGGAGGGCAGATGGCAAACGCTCCTTGTAAATACTGGTAGTTAGCCAAATCAGGATAGACCGGTGCTGACCCCAATGAAATTAGGAAAAAGAGCAAAGGAGATTGTTTTGAGTCATTTATAAGATAATGTTACATCTGGTTGTAGAGGGTATGAAGAAGAGAACATGTCGGAATGTTTGTTAATTAGCCACTAATGTATTAGCGATAGTTGTGATATACCCCTGTTAAAAATTATAGGGGTGACGTCATCACTATGCGACGAAATACTTATCAAAAATGATTAAAAAAATAATCCACAAAACATGTGATGTTTTTGTTTTTTTTTTTGCATCTACATGTCACATGTACAGATCATATCATGTTACAGCTACTGATTTAAGGACTACTATATTGCATTTCAATTTTGCAAGAATTTAGCTATTGTTTCAGTAATGCAATTTTGCAAAGGATTCTTGTCACCGCTGTCACTCAAACCTCAACTCAATGCATTCTCAGAGCGAATAATAATAATACGTTTATTGTTAAGACCTGTGTACACGAGCGATTTTCAGAGAATCGACCCATTATTTAGATTTTAGCTGAATGGTTCAGTTTGTTTTATGAATATGAGACGTAAAGCATATTTGTAATGGCGTGGGCAAATAAGAAGGTAATGGTCCTCAAGTACACGTCAAAATGTGTGTTGAATTTATCAATTTATTTGGCTGAAAAAAATGGGGATTTTTTATTAAATCAGATTGTTAAAAGATTGCTTTAATTCAAATCTAATTGTTTTTCTTTTACTTATCGACGTACTTATACTATTTGCGCTGTAGCATGGTGCGGGTGACAGTTGCCATTATGACAGTACTAGGGATGTGACGTTAAGCAATTCATTTTTATCGCTAACGATACTCGCAACATAAATCTGGTCCTCTTTAATATTGTTATAGAAATTAGTGTGTTATTCAGTTGTCTAGTTAACTACGTGTATAAACTTGTCAATATAAATTCTACTCGTGAGAACCTGTAATTGGCTCTGTGTCTCATATTCAATTGTTTCTCATAAATTTTAGCTATTGGTTCTCCTTACAATAAATAAATAAAAATAAAAAGTTTTATGGCTAAATAATTATGTTTGTACTTATAAAAAATAATCAAAATCGGGTTTACGTGATTTTTCTTAGCAACATTATAAGCAAACTTACCCTATAAATGTTCTGTTGTATAATTATAGACCAGCTTCAAAAATAAAAATTGACCAACGCACAATATACGTTTCTGATTATTAAAAATATCGACTATCCATCGAAGCAGTACATTCTATCACTAGGTACGTCTATGGCGTTACGTTATACACATAACTTTGCTTAATTTTTCATTCAATTAGATTTTATTTGTAAACTAGAACATTCTGGTTGGTTTCATTTAATTTTCTACAATTATTAATGATTAAATATATCACGAATACGAATGTGGTACAGCTGAAATACGAATGTCATAATATGAAAGTCTTAATTTGTAAATCGCGGCAACTTTCAAGAGTGAAACGAAATGTTACGGAAACTGTCACCCGCACCATGCTATAACGCACAAACTATAGTATATTTATTCCGTGTGGCGACGGATTAAGATTGTAAAGTGACGCCACCCTATTCCATTCTGGGGATGTCGTAAGAGCCGAAAAAAAGGAATAGCCAAAGGCAAGAATCTAGCCGCAAGAGAAAGAAAACTTGATACGAAACCCTGTGCCAACCCATCTGGCCAGCGTGGCACAGTAGGCTAATTACCCTCCCTGTTATCCCAACTCAGCAGTGGGTTATTTATGGGCTGAGTGAACCCAAAAGGTTACAAAATTACAATGTGTTATATTTATTTATTTATTTATTTGCCATAATTTCAATATCAATAAAGTAACGCAAAAATCCAACATTTCCCCCACTATTTTTGTAAATGATGGCGGCTTTTTCTTTTGTTGTGAAAATGTAGGTGTATTTTTATCGCTTAATGATTTGATACCTTAGTCGCCACGTGGGCTGATGTGCATTCGTGATAACAGCGTGTATCGCTCTGATAAGGATTGCATTCGATTACTGGGTTAAGTAATCACATTCATTCAACATATAGTGTTGAAAGCCAGTTTTTTTTTATCTATTTCATTTAATATTATTGCGTGTCATTTAAGAACTTGTGCGGAAGACAGCAGTGTAGGTTAAACTACTTTATAACTGTGCTTCGGAGGGCTTCTAAAACTCAAACTCAAAAGGATTTATTTACGTAGGTTTTACCACAAAACTCTTTTATATCGTCATATTTAAAATTACCATTATCATCTTACGAACCTTGTCCCAAGCTAGGTGGTAGTTTCCATACACACCTATCAGTAGATGACTACTGATAGGTGTGTTTCTCGATAGATTGTTTTATGAGCCCAGGGAAGCCAAGAAACCTTATAGTACTAAGATTAATTAGCTTGTAGGATAATAATAACGATATATTGTTGGTCGATTTTCAATGTTACAAAAGTTTTATAGTAAAAATTCATTTTTTTTGTTCAAAAATAGCAGTACTCCTGCACATGTATCGCGAGGGCAGTTTACAAACATGTAATTCACGAACACAAATTACACCCATTTGGTTATTGATAGGTACTTCGAGATAGAAAATTCATTTTTTCACAACAATTTTCCTTTTAATCCTTCCCTGGACTACTCGTGGAGAGTATTTCAAAACCAAAATTTGCCAAATCGGTCCATTCGTTCTCGAGTTTTAGCGAGACCACAGATTACTAAATGCGAGAATAACGAACAGCAATTCATTATTATTATTTATAAAGATATATTTATTTAAAAAGTCGTCCGTCTGTTCCATTGAACTTCTCAAGTGTCATCCATGTGACGTAATCTGTCGATATTTATCGATAAATCTCTCGATAACAGTAAGCGTGTGACGGATGCTTTATTTTTATACTGTGTTGTGTAAACGTAACCTAATATACCTTCTACTCGTTGGAACCGTGACTTAGATATAAAAAGTTTAATCTCAATCAGGCTTGCTATTTTATAAAAACGTATAGAAAATCAGCTGTTACCCGTTATCTTCAGGTTATCTTCATCCTTTTAAAAATAGAGGTCACTGTTACCATTTACTTTACAAATTACTCCAAAGAACAGAATGAATTGTTGATCAGCCCTCCTCAAGCTAAATGCAAAAAAAAGGTATCAAATGTATAAATGCAAGCTTTTTTTTTATCATGAACAGCTCATAAATGACGAATTCATGGAGGGAAATTAGCCTACTGTGCCACGCTGGCAAGACGGATTGGCACAGGGTTTGTATCAAGTCTACCTTCTCTTGGGGCTAGGTGATCTGCCTCTTGCGTTCCTTTAGTCGCCTCTGCCCACACTCACATGATGGTTTGGGTTGGTGACATTGTGTATTCTGAATCCGTCACCACACGGAATGGCAAAGCATTGCCTCGTTGGTCTAGTGGTTAGATGTCCCGCCTTTGGATTAATGGGTCCCGGGTTCGATTCCGGGGTCGGGCAAGTGTCTTTGTCTAAAGAGGCACTGGCTCGGAGTCTGGGTGTCATTTCTATCCATAATATGTATGTATTTACAAAAAAAAAATGTATATGTAGTTTATCATCCATCTCGTTACCATAACACAAGCATTAGGGTAAAACCGGGATAGATGCCCCACTTTTAGAAAAACCCACCCATTTTTTAATCGAGGTGTTTTATACCAATAATTTCTACGAATGTAGCTACCCCAATCCTTTATGCTGAATTATTATTATTAATATTTAACCTATCAAATACAGATTTTGCACAAATTGGCTTTTCGTAGAATGTCTTTTTTGAGGATAGATGCTTACCTGTATGGATAGTTGCCCCACCATGAAAATACTAAGAAGGATAGATGCCTGCAGTGCAGGATAGATATTCTTTTTACCGTGTAAACTAAAAGCCTAGCCCAAACGTTAGGTATTTCTAATTCTAAAACGAAACATGGCTCTTATTAATGAAAAGTATATTTTTTTATTAATAGTTTATTGTTATTACCCATAATATTTTTTTACAGCGTTTGTATAATAAAAATATAAATTATTAAGTTTCAACAAGCATTATCATGTTCTTTGTTGAATTAAATTTTATAGACATTTTATTTATTTAACAAAAATAGAAATTCTTAATTGTTTCTACGAATAATTTTACTTAAATTGTGTAATAATTTCTGAAAAGTGTACAGATTCAGTCCAGATTCAGATCCAGTTGGATAACAATTACGTATTTTTCTTTCAAAACTTTCAATGCAAATCCTATTTTACTTGTATCTTACGGGTTATCCTTCCGTTGTGTGGCATAGTTCTACTATAATCTTAAATAGCAGTTTATGGAGGGATAGATGCCCCTAAGGGAACCTATACCTTGAAAAATCAGGGCAACTATCCTTTGTGATAGGGATAGATGCCTAAGTATTTTTCAAATATTATAATAAACTAAATAGCAATTATTTACACCTAGATGCCGACTTAATGAACCAGTTTATCGACTTATGAAAAAATATAACGGAATTTATTAATAATTATAAAGTTATACAACACAGAATACTAACGTTTCAAACTTTGACGTGTTCGTGAATGTCGCCGCGGAGATAATTACATACACGACCAAAACGCATCCTCCTACACGACTGTCCATGGGTAACTAAGGTATGGGGTGAATGTGGCTCCTACTTATACAATTAACTCTAAGCCACGAGTTCGCGAAGTTAGGTTTTTAGAATATGGGGCATCTATCCCACTGGGGCATCTATCTCGGTTTTACCCTAAATTGCTTAGCTTGGGACGAGATGGCGTTGTGAGAAATGTCCAAGGATATTTATTTATTTATTATCCACAGGCCCCAATGGCAAAGCATTATCCAAGAGGATTGGCCAAGAAAAAAGAAACTTCCGATTAAAAACCGGGTAATATTTGGGCTGGGAAAACGACTGATAATCATAGATTTCTTTAAACTTATGTCATAAACAATTTAACCTACTTTAATCCGGACGGCAGATAAAGCAGATTTTTCCCGCCAATTTTACTTCAACATATTTGAAGAATTATGAACTCTAATGTCTAGGAATTTGAGGTGAATATAACTGTAGTGTCGATAAAATATGCGAGAAAATAAAATGACCTTGCATTTTTGTGCGCGCATATCAGTAGGATTTATGATAAATATTTGCATAATGATAATATTGTAGTGACGTCGAAAATATTATCAAAGTTTAACGTTACAAAAATATTTGACACTATTTTCAGTGTAGCGTAGCCAAGTGGCTTTACGCTTCGGTAAAATAGAAAAAAAAAACTTGAGGCAGGATTATCAAATGTCAATTCCATACATTTGTAGGTCCTTGTATTCTACCAAAGGCGATTGGAAACGCATTATAACCTAGTCCTCACCATACAATTAAAAACCAACGACGACGCCACCACAGGGACTAAATGGAATTTATTTCGTCTGTGTGGTGACGGATTTAGAGTACATTCTATCCTGAGGGTGTTGTAAGAGCCGACGAAAAGAAATAACAGAGCTGAATACCTAGCCACAAGAGAAAGAAAACTTGATACGAAACCCTTTTATTTTTATTTATTTATTTATTTTTCGCCCGGGGTAAAATTCTTTATGGACTTCCTCGCCGGCCACGGGGATGGCCAGCGAGGGGAGTGTGGGACTCTCCCCCATAGTGGGGGCCTACCCACTAAACCTCCCCCGGGTGCTCCAACTCGCGTCCTGTTGCGGCATTGTGGGATCTGATGCAGAACCACGCTGATACGAAACCCTGTGCCAACCCGTCTGGCCAGCGTGGCACAGTAGGCTTATTACCCTCCATGACACTAGAGGAGGCCCGGCTCAGCAGTGGTCCATTCGGGCTGAGCAGTAGTAGTGGTATAATTAAAATAAAACTATAAAGTGGCTTTGTATCGCGTCGGAATATGAGTACGGTTAGACTTGACCTAAAGGTAAATGATCAAATAGAAGAATCTAGAAAATGTCGTTAAGCCCCTAATAAAATAATCAACATCATAAACATTTATAGAAAGTTTGTGTAACTTTTCGTATTTTTAAACAACCATTTTTTTTGTGTTGTTTTATAAAGTCAGTTCAGATATTTATTTACAGTACATATTAACTACTGCTGCCATCTAGTGTAAAATACAAGTATCCTAGTTACAGCTACTACTTAAGAGAGGGCGCTAAATTAGTATCTCACTTTTTCGACAACAGATGGCCGTAACTATACAATGAGGTTACTATTACGGATAATGAAATCATTATTCCCCTGTAGGCGTTATGAAGGGGAATGAAGGGTAATGAAGGGGAACAGGGGAATAATGAACCGTGTTAATCAATGCTTAATGTTTAACCATTTATTATTGACGACTTTCAATTTGAGCCGACACTTTTCCACTCTTACAATTCGATAGTTTTTAAAGTGTTGAAGATACATATGAAGTAATTTACCAAAAAGATAATTCTTCTTCCTCGTCTTCTCCAGTTAAATGGGTTCGGAACCTTTTTTTTTTTGTTTGGCGGGAAAAAATGCCTGACCGCACATCCCGCGTCCGGGGAGACTACGGGGTAGTGTGGGGCCCTCACCCACTAAAATAACCCGCCGTGCGCCGACACCCACCCTCACGCGCGGACCACGGGTACCGCGTACGTTGCTACCGTGGTCCGCACGCGGCAGCCCCTTCGGGCACCCTCTCCCGTGCGACGTCCCGCGCACGTCACACCTTCGCGGTAGGCTATACCGGCGGACGGTGGGCTAAATGGGTGCGGACCCAATACAACCTGATTTGAACTACCGGTCTTTACACCAAGCGATTGCCGTCTGCCCTCCGCGACTCTTCTAATGCGACTACTACTACTCAGCCCATAGATACCATGCATACATGACCCACTGTTAAGTCGGGCCTCCTCCAGTTACGTGGAGGGTAATTAGCTTGTTGGTGGGTTGACACAGGGATTCGTATCAAGTTTTCCTTCTCTTGCAGCTAGGTTCTCGGCTCTGTAATTTCTTTCTATCGTCTCTTACGACACCCTCAGAATGGAATACACTATGTGACACTATGTATTTTAAATCCGTCACCATACGGACATAAAGGTCTAAATAAAGACTACTAAATCGCTGTTGCTATGAGCATAGAAGCGATCCGATATTCCGTTCACCTTTTTGGGTGAAGGTTGTATCACGAAAGACAAGCACTTGAAAATTCCGAGAAAATCCTTGCCCGTATTATGAATATTAAGAACCGGCTTTTACCTTTTTGTAATAAAAATGGACGGTCTTTAGATGGAACAAAAAACTGGTCGGAAATTGTAGGTCCATTTGTCTAATGTGATTTTTACTAAGAAATTTGTTTCATTCGCGGAGCATGTTTCGTCGGTGCGTAACCTGCGGCCCTGAGGCGGGCAGTCTGGGAACGCCGTTGGATTACGTGGGTAGGTCGGGGCGCTAATTACCATCTTTCCGCACTCCGGAGCATGCGGGACTCCGGGACTTTAGCATAGCCCGCCTAGTCAGCGTCCTGGTTCGGCTGGTAGAGGATTTTCGAAACAACCAACTAAGCCTAGTTTCTTATTGCCTTGCGGTCCCTATTCATTTCTCTTGTTCAGACCCTTTCTAATATATTAGAAAAAAATGCTTATTTTGTCCTGAAATGTTGAACACATCTTTATTATTAGTACTATCGACCCTTTTGGATACAGGGGTTTTGTTTCATCTCGTATTAAGGCTCTTGGAGTCTTGATATAATGGTTTAATTACATCGCTATTAATCTAATGTCAGTATGGAGTTTCTGGTGAATGGAATTCCAATTGTATTAAATGAATATCAGTTAGAGACGTGTAATTGCCTCACCATCTCCTCCATTCGCTTTTGTACCTTACATAATCGCGGACAGAATACATACAAATTTAAAAGTGACTAACTCAAAATCATCGTCTTCATAATTTTAGCCAAAAGACGTCCACTGCTGGACATAGGCCTCCCCCAAGGATCTCCACGAAGGCCGGTCCTGGGCCGCCCACATCCACCATTTTCCGGCGACCTTAACCAGTTCATCGGTCCACCGTGTGGGAAGCCTACCAGCTATCGCCACTCGAGGCTTGCGCGCTATGTGCCCACTGCCACTTAAGTTTGGCAATCCTGTGGGCTATGTCGGTGACCCTGGTTTGCCTGCGTATCTCCTCATACTACATGCATGCTACATTTACACAATTTACCCGAAAAATCTGAACTATCAACATTAAGAAATATTACCTACAAACCTAGCGTTAACACCTAACTACCAAAAATTCCTACACCAAAGCGAAGTTTACAGAGCAATTCGCACGGTTATAAGATAACCCAACTTCAGTTGTCACGGGTAAAGGCGCCGCGGCCCCCTGCCATACGTATGTCTCACCTCGCCTGCCTGGCTGATCATCCCTTTGCGCGTAAAATCCCTTACTTTCTCTGAGTCTGGGTGTCATTAGTGTTCGGGAATTTTATGTTTGTAAACGGCCCCCGAGACAGTTTGCGATAAAAAAAGTAGGTATTGTGGATATTTGGCCGCGGGGTTGTGATATCGCCAGTGTCATGTTATTTAGAAGGCAGTGGTTAGTTTAAAACCTTTCGTGATATCAAAGTAGGATGTAGGTCCGTGCGAGCGAAGCTGTAGGCGGCAGCTAGTGCAAAATAACTCGTACAGTGGAACGGGGAGGTGGTTGGTCCGCGAGGTCGTTCGTCGACCCGCATGGCGTTCGTGTCGCGAGATTCCATCGTCACTGCCGTATTGAGCCCTACCTACGTAAAGTGAGCAAATCTTGATAGAAATATTAGAATTAAATGACATCAGACTGCTACTATGATGCAATATTCGTCTTTTTTATTCTATAGGTACTAGCTGCCCCGGCAAACTTCGTAGCGCCTCAGAATCAATAAATGAAAAACCTGAATGATTCCAGAATGTTTCAACTTTATTAAAATACTAGTGGCCCGCCCCGGCTTCGCCCGTGCAAAGCGGGGGTGGGTTATACATATAAACCTTCCCCTTGAATCACTCTATCTATTAAAAAAAACCGCTTCAAAATCCGTTGCGTAGTTTTAAAGATTTATGCATACATAGGGACGGACAGAAGAATGCGACTTTGTTTTATACTATGTAGTGATAGTGATAGTGATAGTGATGTGCAAACCTTAAGTGGAACAAAAATAATGCGTATTATAAAAAAATGATTTTTTTTTATTTTCACGCCTTTTAAGCCTTCTCTGGACTTACACGAACATTTCAAGACCAAATCCGTGCAGCCGTTCTCGAGTTTTACCGAGACTAACGAACAGCAATTCATTTTTATTTTTATAGAAGATGTTCGAATGGTGTCTATAATATAAATATACAATACAAATGTCCGTGCGGTGACGGATTTAGTATACACAATGTCACCAACCCATACCATCTTTAGGGTGTCGTAAGAGGCGACTAAAACAACGCAAGAGGCAGGTCACCTAGCCCCAAGAGAAGGCAAACTTGTTACAGACCCTGTGTCACCCCGTCTTGCCAGCGTGGCACAGTAGGCTAAATTAGGTAGACCCAGCAGTGGGTCATTTATGAGCTGAAATGAATTCGATAAATATGTAATCTATTTTTTCGGATAGGCAAATTATTCAATGTATATTATCTGTTTTTTTTTATTATAATCTTGTTTCAGTAAAATCTTGTTTACATACATCGTCTATACTATTTTAATCAAAATAATATTAGATTATCAAGGGCAAAGATTTGTACGTATGTTTGTAACGAATAAACGAAAACGAAAAAAAAGAATTTCAGTTACTTGTATAAACTCTATAGTTTTGAAAGAACGAAAGGAATCCGGTCTATATCATTAAACTGTTTCGTACTTCATTGTTGTACCTCACATACCTGGACAACATGTCATAAATCGTCTATCGAACTATCAGACTTAAAGGTTGAAGCGAAATGGACGAAAATGTACAGTGTAAATCGAAACTAAAACCTGATCACCAGCACGGAAGAAAAGCTAAGCGATAATTGGTGGCACAAAATAAATTTACAAGTACTAAGTGGTACCGCCCAGGGTTCTGACAGTGTGTAGGGGGCTGCAATTGAAACTGTTTTTATCTCACCAAAAATTTTTTTTTATACGAAATCCATTGTTCCCTATCTTTTGTTTTTTGTAGCCAGTTCGGGCCTGCGGTTTTTGTGATGTCGTCTTGCCATCTCGCATAGGGTCTTCCTCTGCACCGTGTACCATTTACAAACTAAGATGATACTGACAGTTAAAAGCTCTATTATCCAGAATGTCCGCCAATTAACTGGAACGTTCTTTGTTTTTGTGGGTCCGTCAAACACATGGCTACCGCTGCAAAAAAGTTAAATGTTCGTATGAAAAACGTTCCCTGTTTTTTCTTTTACCATTGGGAAATTCGTCAGTTAGTACCGCATTCAGTTTGCGGCGAAATTAAACAAATTTGCGCATCAGTTGTTTGAGTTTACAAATTAAAAAGGGTTAACATGTGACGCATGATTACTGGTGCACATTAAAGAGAGTCCCTGTTATTTGTATTGCAACCGACTTTAGAAAGGGGTTTTAAACGTGGAATATTTTTTTAAATGTTTGCTGATATTGTAACGGATTTAGAATACGTGGTGTCACCACCCCGTTCCATCATGGGGGTGTCGAAAGACCGTGCCGACAAATGGAACTGACAAGGCCGATAGATAACCTAGCCACAAGAGAAGGAAAACGACGAATTGATACGACATCCGGACGAACCTAGCCTACCGTCGGTCGGCACAGGGTTTCGTTACAAGTTGTCCTTCTGTTGCAGCTAGGCTTTCGGCCTTGTTATTTCCTATTGTCAGGATGGAACGGGGTGGTGACACCATGTAGGTATACTAAATCCGTGATCACACGGATTTTTAGAAACGTTATATCGTCTTTCTTATTCGAAACGTTATTCGTCGTGATCTGTCCTTTAGTCGCCTCATAAGATACGAGTGTCACCAGGATAGTACGGGTTGAAATAAAGTTTTTTTTTTCTACCAAGTGTCCAAGTGATATACCAAGGATAAACCAATATAAAATTATACATTCATAACGAATATGGCAAAAAACTACATAATAACAAAGTGATATACAACATATTACTTCATCATCATCATCTCAGCCAAAAGACGTCCACTGCTGGACATAGGCCTCCCCCAAGGATTTCCACAAAGGCCGGTCCTGAGCTGCCCGCATCCACTGCTTTCCGGCGACCTTAACCAGGTCATCGGTCCACCGTGTGGGAGGCCTACCAGCACTGCGCCTTCCGGAACGGAATATATTTCTTGCTGGCTTGTAATCAGTGAACGCCGTTAATGCTAGAGCTACTTTATAGAATGCCGATCAAGCCTTATTATATAACATTTGTGATCTGGGTTTCGAAGAAAAAAGTATAAGAAACCACTGAGTGAATCAAATATTTACATGTCCAAAAACCTTCTTCTTGGTCGGCCTGTTCATTACTGAAGGGCGTGTGTAGAATGATCTTTTGGTCACAACGCTCTTCCACGTGTTTCTGTCCTCGGCGGTCCTAATAGCTTTGGTCAGTGGCAAAACCTTGCCAGTGTTGAAATCGACCAATAGCTGAAACTAGTCTTCTGCGTAAAGGGAATGTTTGTCTACTGTGCCTCGTTACCCAGAAACACTTGAAACATGGTTGTTGTCAAAGGCTTCCCGTCCCAGGCGTCGTGTTAATTTTTCATCCTGTGGGGACGGGACAGAATATAAAAATTCCACACTGCGCGCTGGGAAATAAGGCGTGTAGTAAAACTCAACCCAATGGTTAGCTACTCTCATATCTATATCGGCGCCAAGCAGTTTTACTGTGTTTCATCGTGTGTATGTGAGAGTGGTGCCCGACAATGCATTTCCTTGAATTGACTGCTCCATCTTAGATCCTGGCGTTGCTTTCCATCACTCAAGCTAGGGTCAAAGGCATTCAAGTCGCTGATAAAAAAAAACCTGTGGCTGAGATGACAAAAACTTTCGTAACATTTTCACAACTCAGTAGAGTTGACAGTGATCGTTTGGCCTTAAGACTCCTCAAAGAAATAAGGCCCAATCCTTTACATGAAACCGCTGCCCGTACAGTCACCTTTGGCGAGTGACGCTTAGTATTGGAATTTTCCATGCTCCAATATCTGCAGTTCTGTTTACTAATGTGCCCGTTCAGGTGGAAGTGGGCTTCATCAGACAACAACATGTTGTTGAAGTTACTGAAGCGGACTAACATTGTCTATGCATAAATTTTGCGTAAATTAAAAACCAATAGGTTTGCGTTGATAAATCAGGATTTTGTCAAACTCAAGCCGAAAGTCTCAACTCAACACATTCTCTTCACTCCTTGACGTCCGTGCGACGCTGGCTTGCTTCACATTTAGTGTAGATCCCGTCTCTTCGAACTTCCTTACCCATTTCTTTATCAAAACTGAACTCGGACGCCGATTTAGGTCGTGCGAATCGTGCAAATTGTAGGCCATACAAAACAAGCGTCTTACAATAACTTGCTTTACGCAAAAGGCGCGCTTCGGCTCTGTGAACCGATCCATGGCAACTAAATTTCCGAGAAACGAGCTAACCTCTTGACTTCTCCCCGCGCTGCTTGGGTTTGCGCAGGAATTCAAATTTAAATCATCATCATCATTTCAGCTAAAAGACGTCCACTGCTGGACATAGGCCTCCCCCAAGGATTTCCACAAAGGCCGGTCCTGGGCCGCCCGCATCCACTGCTTTCCGGCGATCTTAACCAGGTCGTCGGTCCACCGTGTGGGAGGCCTACCAGCACTGCGCCTTCCGGAACGCGGTCGCCACTCGAGGACTTTTCTGCCCCATCGGACGTCGGTCCTGCGAGCTATGTGGCCTGCCCACTGCCACTTAAGTTTGACAATCCGGTGGGCTATGTCGGTGACCCTGGTTTTCCTGCGTATCTCCTCATTTCTGATTCGATCTCGCAGGGAAACTCCGAGCATAGCCCTCTCCATTGCCCTTTGGGTGACTTTGAGCCTTCTGATGGAGCCCATAGTGGGCGACCACGTCTCAGTTCCATATGTCACCACTGGCAACACACAAATTTAAATGTAACTAATCAATGGCCTACCCTGTATATCCTACCGAAGCAATTTTAGAGAAGCATTCATAAATGTGTCCATCAAGCTGAACACAGGGGGCGCTGTGGCGCTCTTTAGGAGAGGCCTATGCCCAGCAGTGATCTAATGTGGGCTGATGATGATAATGATCTTTATGGATCTTGCGTGTTCACATCACGTCGGGGTCACCACTTTAGGCGCAAAGGGATGATCATCCAGCCAGACGAGGTGGGATGTCTAGCTAGGGGTCGCAGCGCCTATTCCCCCAGATAGTTGTAGTGGGGGAATTCATAACTATGCGAATTGCTATCGCGGTGTAGGACTTTTTGGTAATTCTCGCATTTGTAGGCGATATTTCTTGATGCAATTAGTTCAGATTTTTCGGGTAGACTGTGTAAAGTATGTAGCATGCGGTCGCTATAGATCCATAAATGTATCTCGTGGTTTCATCGTTTCAGCCCATAAATGACCCACTACTGAGTCGGGCCTCCTCCAAATTGATGGAGGGAAATAAGCCAACCGTGCCACGCTCGCGAGTAGGTTGGCACGGGGTTTGTAACAAATTGTCATTCTCTTGCGGCTACGTGATCTGCCTCTTGCGTTCCTTAAGTAGTATTCTAAATCCGTCACCACAGAAAGACAAAATATAAAATGGATGACACAGAAATCCTACTAAATAACAACCTAATTAGTATATCTTTATGGTCTAAATTTACTTCCCAAGTCTATGATTATATCAAGGTCTTTTCCTTTACCGTTTCAGACGTAGCCTGCCTTTCCTAATCCAGTTGTTTTGAGAATGGTATTATAATAATTTGTACAAAGTTTGTAATACTGTCAGTATTATTTAACACTAGCGGCCCGTCAGAGCTTCGCACGGGTGCGATGTTAACCGCGGGTGACGCCGCGGGGCGAAGCTAGTCAAAAAAAGCCTAAGCTAAGCTAACTTAAGCCTAGCCTAAGTTACTCCTTATATCATCAGCTACCTATCAGTGAAAGTCCCGTCAAAATCGGTCCAGCCGTTGCAGAGCTTAGCAGCACACGGAAATTTAACAATTATAAATCTTTTATTTAGTTTTTATTATTTCATTAGAAGCTTTTGGGGTATTTTGTTTTATGTATATGTTTGTATCAGTATGTGCTTAGCACGGTAATCTATACAAATAACGTAAACGCACCCATTACCGCCAGTTTAAGCCGAGTTCGGATTGATGTCCAAAAAATAAGCACTTTCATAATATGTGGTTCCAATCAAAATAGTTTTTCAAGTACTGAAATTATCCATTTTTCTATTCTTATATAAAAATAGTTATACTAATAATTACTTAAAAATTAAATACAACTTAAAAGAAAAAAGGGCCATGTCCCTATTACCGATCCAAAATATAGGGTGTGTGCCTAATACCGTTTATGCGACACCTAATACCGACCACTAAATAAATGAAACCGTTAAAGTTGAATAAAAATGCTCGTTTATAGTTAGTATTTAGTATAGTTCAACTATTTATTTAAATGATCCAATACAGTACGGAATGTTATCAACACATAACAAATTATTTGTGTTCTTATCATATTATATACATAACAGCGTTAAATCAGTCAAAAAAATATTCTTTATACCAATTATGTATAACAAATTACAAAAGGCCAGCATTGATTATACTATAATATATAATCAATGCGGCATTTGGTATCTATTATTTATAAAATGTAACATAGAAATATAAAAATACTATAAGATTTTAAGTCTGGCAGTCATGTCAAATCAGAATCAAAATAGATTAACAATTAAAAATATAATAAATTAAGAAAATTTACCTTTGGCGAAAAAAATAAGATTAAGAAATTTATTCAACAGACTCTCAGAATGAAATCCAAGATCATATCTCGTAATCATTTTCGGAATCAGTTGTATCTTCCTTTGAAGCATCCACCTTGGTTATTTTACGTTTTGCCTTATTTATTAGTTTTTATTTTGGATTGCCTTGTTTGCTTAATTTATCTTTTTGGTTTCTTCTCCAAATCTTCGTTTCATTTTTTTTTCTTCTATTTATAATTTTTCTGCTTCAATATTTTTCTGATATGCCATAAATTAATTTCGATTCTTCGTGGTCTTGTTCTCGGGAAAATATAATGTTCTTTTGGAATATTTTTACTGATTGTAGTAGATTTTAGTGGAGTTTTACAACATTCTGTCAATATTCTATCTATTAATAATAGTACTATCAAGAGATTCAGAGCTCAAATTCACGCATATACTTTGAATTTATGATGTTGATGGTTTCGGGGTTGATATTGATGTTATCGGAGTTGGCGTTGATGGTTTCGGAGTTGATGTTGATGGTTTCGGAGTTGGTGTCGATGGTTTTGGAGTTGATGTTGATGGTTTCGGAGTTGGTGTCGATGGTTTTGGAGTTGATGTTGATGGTTTCGGAGATGATGTTTTAGATCTTGATCTCCGGTATAGAAAATAACATCTTTAAAAGGCGATTTTTGCATTGAGATAAGTATTACTATATAATAAAGCTTATGGTATTTTAATTTTTTATGTAAACTATGTATGTTTATTAGGGAATGCTATAATGTTAACTAGGTAACTTTATGATAACTTGAAAATAAATAGGTAGTAAGGGGGTTCGTTGTAAATGTACAAGTAGATCGGTAATAGGTATTATTAAAGGAAATCGTATAACCAATTACCGACCCTAAATACTTGTGGTTTTCGGACATTTGTATGATTTTAAATGGTGCGGTTATTATAAATCTTTAATAATAATCATATTTTAACTATAAAAATACAATATTAGAAAAATTATACCTTTATTCATCAAAATATTTACTAAATATTTAGAAGAAGAACATTTATACTTTTACGGATAATAATGCTCTTAAATATATGGCGTTAATAGCTCAAATACAAGTTAACATACTAAGGAACTGAGTTAGTGTATCCTCCTGCCTTTTAATAGAAGCATTTTAACAAAAATCATGGCACAAAAAAGATACGAAATGTACTTATCAGCGACATGTTTAACAACTGGGTCGGTAATGGGAATAAAATTGTGATTTTTGTTCCTATTACCGCCTATTTTTAATTTTGAATTTTAAGCAATATGTAATAGTATCTCAGTAAAATTAATTATTATTTGTGTTTCTAAAAGTATGAAAAATGCATCAAAAGAACTAGAAGTAACATTAAAATGCTTGAAGATATAATCTTCTGCTAAGAAAGAAACAAGAGTACTTACGTCGTCGGGAACGCCACACTATGGAAAATGCACTATCACCGGCGTTCACAGACGAATTGACTAATTATTCTTTAAATCGTTGAGTTACAAACACAAACAAGATATGAACATTTGCAATACAAATACATCTATTTTTTTTCTGAAGCAACCACTTGTTTACCTATAATACATCTCATTAAAAATCTAGTTTTCTGAATAGGGCGGTAATGGGCGCGGATTTTAAGGGGTCGTTATTAGGTGCGTTTACGTTAAATAAAATTGTAGTGTCTGTTTGTAATAATAAAATAGTTAGCCAATTTTTATTAAATGTCTAAGTATGTATACACAGTACATAGACCAAAATATCATTTTTTTAATTTTTGTCAGTCTGTCTGTTTGTTCCGGCTAATCTCTGGAACGGCTGGACTGATTTTGACGGGACTTACACTGATAAGTAGCTGATGATATAAGGAGTAACTAAGGCTTACTACGTACTTTTTTTAGCGTAGCTTCGCCCCGCGGCGTCACTCACGGTACGACAATACCGCGGGTAACATCGCACCCGTGCGAAGCCGGGACGGGCCGCTAATGTTGTATATTATTTCAAGTTACGTTAGACTAACAAGCGGGTATTGAAATTGACAATTTGGTAATATACAATGATGTATAATGATTCGATGAATGACGTTATCCTGTATTGAGCTATGAACTCATGTGTTGCTCATTTATTTTTGTTTACAGCCAGCAAGCTTGAAAACAAATTACTTTAATGACCTTTTAAACGATTGAACTCATTTGACTTGTGTCTGCTTTGATAAATGGCAATGCATTATTTGATTTTATTCTTCTTAGGGTATTCAGAAAAAATATGAGGTTCTTTCTTGACAGTAAATTTTAATGATATTGTGACGTCATCAAAAATATAGTAGAGTCAGCTACTATAAACTCTAATCGACTGCCTTGTTAGTCTAAGGGTCAGATAAGCTACCTTTGGATCACTGAACTCCGGTTCTATTCGGGGTTGGGCAAGTGTCTTTGTGTATATGGGCAGTTGGGAGTCAGAGGATACGGTCCGCATAGTGTTCAGCATTGGACGTCTGTGGGTGATAGGTAGATTAGCATAATAAAATATTCTTTAGACTACAAGTCACTAACTAAATCTATAGGTATCTGTTCGGTTCGTACATTTAGTATCGCCAATAAAGATCTCAGGCCATTACGTACGTTGGCCGAATGCAAATGTGATCTAAACCTGTATGTGAAATTATAGATCCGGCATCAAACGAGGCTTCTAGGCGCCTGGCGCTTGCCTTGTACAAATATCTTAGTATTTACCTTTGGACTAAGACTTTGAAGTAAGATTTTGATGCCCTGAAATGCCACCTAATTATATAACTACTGCTACTCACCTCATAGATTACCCACTGCTCATCGGGGCCTCCTCCAGTAACATTGGGGAACAAAGTAAGTATACGACATAAGCTAGCATCATCATCATTTCAGCCAAAAGACGTCCACTGCCGGACATAGGCCTCTCCCAAGGATCTCCACCAAGGCTGGTCCAGGGCACTGCTTTCCGGCGACTTTAACCAGGTCGTCGGTCCACTGTGTGGGCGGCCTACCAGCACTGCGTCTTCCGGAACACGGTCACCACTCGAGGACTTTTCTGCCCCATCGGGCGTCGGTCCTGCGAGCTATGTGCCCTGTCCACTGCCACTTAAGTTTTGGAAATCCGGTGGGCTATCATAGTCGCATAAAAATAATAGTAAACATCGAATATGACGGACGTCATCTAAACCTTCGCACTCTCCCAGTTAGCTTCACTTAAGATGGCTATGAATCTTTTTTGTCAGTGTCAATGTCAACTCAATTTCTCTACTAGCCGAAACCTTTTAGGCTTTATGTATAAATATAAACATGTAGAAACAGATATATAAGTAACTGGTTATTTTCATCTCCGATTTATTTATTAGATTCTATTATTTAATTACTTCATAAAATTTGTATTGTATATAAAAATGAGCTAAACTTGTTAACTTTCTAGGATTTGAAGCATAAAAAGTTTTTGTTTGTGTGGAAAAAAAAAGTAACTGCAGTAACAAAAAATAAAACTACAGATTCTCTTCCTAAGTCTTCTCCTAGAAGCTATCATTCAGTAGATATTGTGGAGTCTTATATCGTTAGAATGTTCGTTTCTCGATCGCACCAGAATGGCTAAACAGATTGCAATGGAATTTGATACAGGCTTATAATCTAAATGAGAATGCGTAGAGATGACTCAAAGTCAGGATACGATTTTAAGGTTATTTTACTTTAGTCCGTGTGGTGACGGATTTAGAATACAAAATGTCTTCAACCCACACCATGTCGAGGGTGTTGTAAGAGCCGAGTAAAGGAACCAGAGGCAGTCTAGCCACAAAACAAAGGAATACTTGCCATAAACCCTGTGCAAACCCGCCTTGCTAGCGTGGCTTATTTCCGTTCATGAATTTGGTGGAGGCTCGACTCAGTAGTGGGTAATTAATTGGATGAAATAACAATAATAAATTCATTTATTGCTGCAAAATTACATAATATTTATAGTTAGGATATAGGAGTAAAAGACCGATTACAAATTTAGAAAATTTTGCAGAGCGCTTGGTTTACTTAAACAAAATTATCCATCGGTTTCCTCACTAGGCAAGCCTGTATCGAAGAAACCTGTTAACAGTTGTTTTGTTCTTCTCGATTATCTCCCTTCGGAAAATTACAAATTTAAACCCATTTAATAATATTAAAATTATCTCTATAAGTATAATAAATAAATAAATATAAATATCCTTGGACATTTCACACAACGCCATCTCGTCCCAAGCTAAGCAACTTAATGCTTGTGTTATGGTAACGAGATGGATGACAAACTACTTATATTTTTTTTTGTAAATACATACATATTATAGATAGAAATGACACCCAGACTCCGAGCCAGTGCCTCTGGTTTAGACAAAGACCTTCTGAGGATTGCTTATTGGTTATAGAGTAAATAACATTGATAAGAAAATATGTCCTTGAGCTTGAAAACGCTTAATTCTTACACAACAAAACTACAAAGACAAACTTCAGGAACAAAACAGTAAAAGATCTAAGTTAACCAATTTATAAGATTGCACTTTGAAATAACATCACTTTCACACGTACGGAAGCCCAAATGCTACATAATGGCTCTATTTCTCGGGTAGTTCGTGAAGTGGGATCAACCAGGCAGAACTAGGTCGGTTCAATTTTTAAACTACTCGTAAAAGACTTATTTTAACTTGTCCATAAGATCGCCAGTATTCGACGGATGCATACTTATATAACTCTTATACTCTATGTGGTGACGGATTTACAATACACAATGTCACCAACCCACACTATCCTGAGGGTGTTGTAAGAGGCGACTAAAGTATCGTAAGAGGAAGATCACCTAGCTGTATGAGAAGGAAAACTTGATACAAACCCTGTCTTGCCAAGGTCTTGTCAGCGCGGCACAGTAGGCTAATTTCCCTCCATGAATTTGGAGGAGGCCCGACTCAGTAGTGGGTCATTTATGGGCTGAAACGATACTTTTATAAAAGTATCGACTAAGCTTGGTTTTAGCCTAACAGGCAGTGCGCAACGAAATCGATCTGCAAGTTAAGCAGCCTTTTTCTCTGCTGTCCATCATTTGTAATATCTGAACTCCTCCATGTTTCGGTGGGCACGTAAAGCCGCCGGTTCCTGCCAGCCATCAATGACAGCTGGTGTAAGCATATATTTTAATTACCAGTGGTTCCACTAGATGGGCTGCAGATGATAAACGACAATGACTCTAAATACTGGAAGTTAGCTAAATCAGATAAGACTGTAGTATACTGGCCGTTTTGGATCGATGACGATTTTACACCTGTCATATTTTTGGGGTTGTCAAATAAATATTTTACAAAATGATGAACGTGTTTTCTGTAATTCCTATTTATATCAGGAACGTGTTTTCAATAATTCCTATTTAAATCACCGGTTATATTAGTGGTGACGAGATAAAAAAAACATTGCAAGATGTCCTTTGGGGCCCTGGAAGCTTTCAGGGTGGATACCGGGGTCGCAATATGTGGAGCGTTTTGAAATGTCCTTCTAAGTTAACGGCGCGCGTTGGGAAGGATTTGTGGCTGCTTTCGTTTATTACTGCAATGGGTGAGAAATGTTACGCACTTTTAAGCAGTTTAGCCTGTCCTGGAAAACCGACGGAATTGTCATAGGACATGGCCGTGGATACTATGGAAACGACATTGCAACCTCGATTTTCGATTACCGCTGAGAGGTATGGTATCATTTCTGGAAAACTTGTCAAAATGTTGTATGTTTGGGTGTTCCTTGGAGGAGAATTTACGCGACCAAATGGTTTGCGGCATCTATTGGCCTCCCGGACGGTCATTTTGATGTGATGAAGCCGAGTCCTAAAGGTGTGGAGAGTTCATGTGCTTGTGAAAAATTAAATGATAATTGCACGGCGTGTGGGTCGGCAGAGCTTACCATCATGAGCCGTCCATGAAAGAGTGCAATGTGTAGTAGATGCCAAGCAAGAGGCCATGTGAGGAAAATGTGTCCTCGTAAAATGGAAGCTGTATGTTGAAACTGAGCCAGATTACCAGCAAGATTCAAGCTGTGAGGTTGAGTCTCGTATAGGCAGTAGGCCTGAAGTGTTGGAGGAGGAAGTCCACCATGTTAGCTTCAGTAGCTACTAGCCGGTGAGTTTGACAAGATTCAAGCTGTGAGATTCAGTATCGTGTAGGCAGTAGGCCTGAAGTGTTGGAGGAGGAAGTCCACCATGTTAGCTTCAGTAGCTACTAGCCGGTGAGTTTGACAAGATTCAAGCTGTGAGATTCAGTCTCGTGTAGGCAGTAGGCCTGAAGTGTTGGAGGGGGAAGTCCACCATGTTAGCTTCAGTAGCTACTAGCCGGTGAGTTTGAATATGATTGGTGGCGGTGTGCTTCTTGAAATGGAAATTGACACTGGTTCGGCGGTTTCTTGTATCAGCATAGGCATTTAAAGGACATATTTCCGCGTTGTCGCTGCAAACGGAACAAAAAAATGGTATTAAAATTTTCGGACACTTATTGTTTAAAAACTATCCTCCTAGTTATAAGTTTTGATATTTATTTTGTATTTTCTCGTTTATGGATTTTTACTTTTGTAAGGGGGGGATAATGTAGTATACTGGCCGTTTTGGATCGATGACGATTTTACACCTGTCATATTTTTGGGGTTGTCAAATAAATATTTTACAAAATGATGAACGTGTTTTCCATAATTCCTATTTAAATCAGCGGTTATATTAAAGACCACTGTCGAAAACTTCTTTAGCTCTTAATCTCAAAATTTCCTGCCCTCTGTATAAAATATACATGTATAAACGTATCTGGCTATGAGAGAAAGAAAATGTGTGCTCACATCTCTCTCTTGCCCCATATAGTAATATACGAAACGTAACTCTCTCTCTTTCTGTCTTCACTATCTGCCTGTCAACTTCCGTTCGCCTCGCCCGATCTCACTTTTCGTCACGCATTCAGCAACTTACTTCCCTAGCCAAGCGAGCGTATTGAAGTTTAGTTCAAATAGGCGAGATATAGTTACACGTAGCCAGTGGCGTATCAAGTAATGTTTGGTTTGGTTGCCCCAGCTGATGGGTCGTCGGGCCGAAGGTAATAACTCCGTTTAATCACTTAATTTGGGAAAATTCCCCAAAGATACTAACGTAAAATAGTTGCCGCATACTGAAACGTACCTAAGTTTTATCAAAAAACTCTTTAATCGTCATATTTAAAATTACCAATAACATCTTATGGCCCTTGTCTCTATACACGCCTATCATCCTACTTACCTAGTTGTCATCATCTACACCTTTCATGCACACTATCTCATTCTTACAATTTATCCATCTCAATCTATTCAACATTCATGTTGAAACTATCACCGGTTGCTCGGTAGTTGCTTTTTTCAAATTATCAATCTTGTTTACAAAGAGCACTAATCAGCATTATAGAGATGTCTCATACTCTCTCATACTCTCGTTGTATGCTGTCCTATTTTTTTGCTTGGTCTTTCTAAATCTACACTTGTGTTCATATTAACTACATATTAGAAAATAATTTAGCAATATGTATATACAGGTGCATGTATTCTTAATTGCTTGGGTTTGTTAAATTAGCTTGCTCGAGGTCATTGTACCCAAACCTAATAATAATTGTAGTATGTTCACTCTAATTCCAGTTTGCACCGAGACGATAAAATTAATTTTAGTGCCATCTAGAGTGTTGACGACGTACAAAAGTACTTGGTTGGTGCCCGCCCCGGCTTCGCACAAATGATCTTTTCTTCTCTTTTTTTTACTGGGTTCTCGTATAAATAACCTTTATCACGAGGGCAGATTACAAACATGTAATTCAAGAACACAAATGACACCCAGACCCCGCTATCGAACCCGGGACCCGTTGATCCAAAGGCGGCACATCCAACCCCTAGGCCAACGAACTAGTGTAATTTCCCATAATTAAATTGGAGGAGGCTTGAATCAGTAATGGTTGAATCAGTAAAAAAATATTAGCAGACAATCTAGTCTCAAGAGATGCAAACTTAATACAAACACAGTACCAACATGAGAAGCGTGGCAAGTAGGCTAATTTCCCTCCATAAACTGGGAGGAGGCCGTGATCAGCAGTGGGATATTTATTGGCTAAGGTAAGAGACGCTTTTATCCGCGTTTATTCCATTAACTTTTAAGGGCGGTTTCAGATTAGCGTATTTTTATATACGCGTATACGGTCGTTTCAGCATACGCGCTTACACACGCTACATTTCGCGCTTCAAAAAAGAGCTTGTTTGCTTGAAACGATAGTGATATCGTGTCAGTATCAACATGGATTTTGACGAAGACTCATTGCTATTAGCGTGGCTCGCGCTTAAACGAGCTTAAAACCGCTACAACGGTCGGACGCCTTGCGCGTGTGCCAAAAGTCTAGGCGCGACTACGCGCCTACAAGCGCTTCTAAATAAGAGCTTACACGGGCGTATAAAACGCTAGTCTGAAACCGCTCTAATGTTGTGGTACAACTCGATTAAATAACAAAAACTATCTTTAACTCTTGTACGATGACACGAGTAATCCGAATTATATATTTACTCGTGCGTGCAATAATCGGTCGGGCATGAAAACCGATGATCTGGCTGGACTGTGGACAAATAACTGTGTGCGTAAATAGCTCAATGTATACAGCCTGTTTAATAGTCAGATCATTGACAGTTGTACAAAGTAGTCCGGGAGATTTTCATATTTCAATGTTTCGATCTGGGTAAAACAAAAATATGTTGGACAAATGCATTATTATAATTTTTAATTAATGTTTTTATAATGATGCTAGCGGCCCGTGCCGGCTTCGCATTTCGCGCTTTTTTTTCTTGCGTAGTCTATATTAATCGGTGATAAAGTATCATTCTATGTAGTAAATGTTAAAAGATTGTTTTTTAAATCGGTCCAGTACTGTTTGAGCTAATTCGTTAAAACCTTCTTACATATGTACAAATCTTTCCTCTTTATAATATTAGTATAAACTCAAACTCAAACTCAAAAGGAACTTTATTTACGTAGGTTTCATCACAAAACTCTTATAAATCGTCATATTTACAAACACCATTATCATCTTACGGCCCCTGTCCCACACTAGGTGGTAGTCTCCACACACACCTATCAGTCGTCATACCTACATTCACACCTTTCACACACAACTCCTCATTCCTGCAATCCCTCCATCTCCCCTGATCGCTCACAATCCCTATATGTTCACTCACATTCATGCCGAAACTACCACCGGTTCGGAAGGCTGCTCTACAGAGAAGAGCCGGCAAGAAACGCTGTAGTTGCTTTTTTTAAATTATTGTTCGTTTACAAAAAGCACTAAACAGCATAGTGAGAGCAAGTTCGCAAGATGAGAGAAACACGCTACATGTTTACGCAAAGAATGACGGATAGACCTTGACACAGCCAATAAAAAAAAAACAAAAACAAATCCGCGATTAATGGTCTCCATTGCGTCATTGCTCACACATACAGTGTACAATATATGACATTTTCTAAATGCTACGTACAAAATATTTCGCCAATGAGATATAGTATTGAAGGGGCCAAAGGAACAGAGCACAGGCACAAAATGACAGTTACTTCCAGGCATCATTATCACACATATAGTCGTTGACGCGGTAGTACCCTTTATTAATTAGTGTAGTTTTAACAAAATTTTTGAACTTTATGAAGGGTAGATTTACAATAGCGTCAGGAATTTTATTGTACAGGCGAACACCGAGGCCTGCAAAAGATCCATGGGCTTTTTGCAGTCTGTGGTGAGGTATCATTAGTTTATGCCCATTTCTTGTACGGATAGTGGACGTAGTGACATCACAGTTGGTCTTATACTGACTGATATTCTGTCTCACAAATAAGATATTAGCAAGGATAAACTGCGATGCCACAGTCAAAATTCCTATATCACAAAACTTATTTCTAAGTGATTCCTTGGGTCCTAGATTGTAAATGGAACGCACAGCACGCTTTTGTAATACAAATACAGTTTCAATGTCTGCGGCGTTGCCCCAAAGCAAAATACCATATGACATGACGCTATGGAAGTAACCAAAGTAGACAAGTCTCGCGGTATCCACGTCGGTGAGCCGTCTTACCTGTCTCACACTATAGTAATACATATTAAGTTTTTTTTTATTTCTGGCCAGCGTGGCGGATTAGGCTAATTACCCTCCATGTAGTTGGAGGAGGCCCGACTAAGCAGTGGGTTATTTGAGGACTGGGTAGTAGTAGTAGTTTAATGATATTGTTGCAAATTACTACACAGTGGAATAGTTATGGAATGTTATCAATAAAACAAAATTATTGGCGGTAGATCTACTTAACAGTTTATTTGCACTTTTGAAGACAACTGTCATGTACGAGTAGTCTCTCCCGTGACCACGATTCCTGCAAAGCATTCGAAACATCGAGCATTAAATAAGGTAAGATACACACGAGAATTCAGTTAATAACGAACTCTTTAAATAATTGTAGTTAATCTTTTTATCTTCCAAAAACTTAGATTAAAGTAAACTGTTCCGTGATGTGTCACCACCCCACTTCATCCTGAAGGTGTCGTAAGAGCCGAGTAAAAAGGAAGTGATAAGGACGAAAGCCTAGCCGCAACAGGAAGAAAATCCAGTACCAAGCCAGCGTGGCCACAGTACGCTTAATTACCCTCCCTGTGGGAGGTGGTCCGACTCAGCAGTGGGTCATATATGGGTTGAGTAGTACTAGTAAAAGTATATTATATAGATACTTAATAATGCACACGAAAGTTACCCTTATAGTTATTTATATCACTAGATAAATTGAAGTTTTTTGCTTCGGTACAATATTATTTATATTACTAGCAGAATCCCTTGATGTTACCCGCGGTTATTGACGTACCGCGGGGAACAGTGCGGGGCGAAGCTAGTCTAAGCAAAGTAGCCTAAGTTACTCCTTATATCATCAGCCACCAATCAGTGAAAGTCCTGTCAAAATCGGTCCAGCCGTTCCAGAGATTAGCCGGAACGAAAATACAGACATACAAAATTTATTTGTATAGATAGATACTTCATAATTAGGGTTGCCAACTATACTGTTTTGAACAGTACTATACTGTTTTACACTAAATTATACTTTTTACTGTTGAACAAAAATAAAGTATAAAAAATACTGTTTTCAGCATCAAAATGCAAACTTTACACATTACTATGTGTACTTAGACGCTGACACATTTTTTCAGTAATTAATGCTAAGTGGCGGGAGCGTAGAAATAGAGCATCTTTAAATTTAATAAAAAAATTAGCAAATAAAGTTTTTAAAAAAGATTATACATTAGTAAGTTGTGCGAGAAGCTCTAAAAATATGTATTTAAATCAATAAATAAATAACATACTGTTCATTTTTCTAAAATACTGTTTAGTATTCTTCATAGAGCTGAATATACTTTATTTCTTGTAAAAAAAGTTGCCAACCCTATTCATAATACACTCGAAACTAAACCATAAAGTTATCTATATCATTCGATAAATTGACGTATTTTGCTTCGGTACAATATTATTATACACTTCTATGAACTGCAGCTCCTAATAAGCAGCATTTAATATTTCCGAGGCTTTGTAAATATAGACAAATCAGAGATACTTCGTAGAAATTCGGAAAAGATAACACAAAGCCCTGGCTTCCTTTTGAAAGTGTAACTAATATTTCTTTTCGTAATCGAGTCAACAATATGTATTAGGGCGCGCACACATAGAACTTCCGATTTACAGGATCCTTTTTATAGGATGTGAACTCACTCATACAACTACATACGCTAATAACGTGGTAGCGACGTGTGGCGGGTCGACCACTTCCCTTTTATATGGTTGAGGAGATCGATGGCTGTCACATGTGCTATGCTTGTGAACAGGTGCCGCTGTTTGGGGTTGGTCGGCTTATAATTTAAAGCTTAATTATTCTATCTTTTTTAAATTATAAAATTCATATATAAGTTCTTGAAGAACTTCGTCAGGTCTTTTCGTCGCCCATACCGCAAAGTCTGAAGACGAAAGTCTTCAATCAGCGCGATGGTCGTAGATTTTCACGACCCGACGTCGCATAGTGAAACGACGCCGCATCGTGGTACGAGGCGAGGCGTTTAGGTTACGAATCCGATTAGTGTGCTTTTCAGTAGAGAGTTTCATACAAATAATACTGAACGCCTCGAGTTGATACGTTGCCAATTCCTTTCCGAGTTGATAAGTGTGCTACGTCCTTTAATTACACATGATGACATTAAGCGTAAGACACAGATATAGATTTGTGGTTTTGGCTGCGGTTTATTAAGGTCCGTCTTCTGTCTGGCAACTCCTTTTGGAGCAGTAGTTCTCTTCTATACTGTACCTCACTTAAAGGTACCGCTTCAGTAAAAAGACTTGTAGGAAGAAGTTATCTAACGGCAAAATATTATCTCTACATCGAAGCAATTTCAAAGAAAAACCGAACAGTGTTCAGTAAAGCAAATTTTATGAAGTTTTAATGGAATATTTATGCAATCCTCGATATAGCTCAATCCACTCTCTGCAACATCCGGCCAATGCGGTTTGGACTAGAGATTATTTTACAACGAATTCACAGAGCTGTGGGCCTCTTTGTCTATAATTTATACATCGACTATTGAATAATATAAAACGTGAAGTTCGCTAGTTCCACTGTTTTGCATTCTACATTCATCATCATAATTTCTGCTAAAAGACGTCCACTGCTGGACATAGGCTTCCCCCAAGGATTTCCACGAAGGTGGCTCATGAGCCGCCCGCATCTATCGCTTTCAGGCGGCCTAAACCAGGTCGTAGGTCGTCGGTACGGTTTGGCAATCCTGAGGGCTAGGTCGATTCAAATTTTGTTTATTAATAATACTTGCCACTACCATACTAAAACCTTTTTCTAATTTTACAAAACATTTTATTCTGTGTGAATATAATAATTCTTTAGTTTGCGTTCCAAAGCCTCATAAACTCGTGATCCCTAAGGCATTAAAACATGCAACACTAATATACTGGCATGGAGAAGTGGCCTTTATTAAGTATCTAAACTATACATAACTGGTATTCGGTGGTCGTGTTAATAATGTACAATTGTACAAATAACCTGTACAATTTATCCAAATTGTACAGGTTGGAATCTAAAGCAACAAATGATTTCATTGATGTACTAGCGGACCCGACAGACTTCGTCCTGTCAAAAAGATAGCGGTATTAAGGTTCGAGCACATGCCGCAGCGTGCCGGGGCGGAGCACAAAAATCCGCTCAAATCGCTTCAATACAATTTTTAAGAATTATCGCACACTGTGTCGGGCCGCAGCGGCTCGCATTATTGCGACGCCGATTTGCGTCCGTGCGAAGCGGCCCGTCCCGTCCCGCTGCGCCCCGTCAAAGTGTGCTATATAGCAAGCGGATTGGTGGGCATATTTTGGTATTTCCGTGTTCCTGTGGTGTGCAGAAAAATTAATGAAGAACTCAAAATCTGTCAATGCACTGCGACCCGGCCCATTACTAATGTGCTAGGTACGCATTTTGCGCTGCACTGCGGCCCGCTCTGCCCCGCTGCGGCCCGACATAATGTGCTTGAACCTATATAGTGCAAATTGACACTTTGACATTAGGAACACACCTACATTGCTTAGACAACAGTGAGTGGTTGTCATTTAATATGAGCTATATACAATAGCATTAAAGCTCAAATTGTCTCTACATTTTAGTTAGAATACGTTTGTATGGGAAAAAGAAAAAGGCTGTTTTTAGGGGTTTTCCGGCAATTATTTGATTTTTTCTCGCCGTAAAAACCATCCTTGAACTACAACGAACATTTCAAAAAAAGAATTGGCCAAATTGGTCCAGGTGTTGTTGAGTTATGCGGTTACCAACACATTTTGCGATTCATTTTTATATTATAGAATAGTATATGTAGAAATGATCGTGTGGATTTAAAACAGCAACTCGTTTTATCCGTAGGGTGACTAACGGTTTTTCGTACGGTGATAGATTTAGCACACACAATTCAAAACTAACTTAATCACAAAAATCGTGTTTAATGTTAGGAAAAAGCCGGACAAGAGGAGAGATTTTCTCATTTCATTTGAATAGTTTCAACAAGATTTTGTTAAGATTTCTGGCTACCCTTTTAGATAGCTTTAGGTAACATAATACTTAAGTCTAAGCTCCATAGTGTGCGAATCGAGAGGAACTGGTTCCAACGGTGAAAGTCTAAGCTTTCTACTGCCAAGCTCTCACAATTAGATGCTTATACGTTATAAATATTTTAAATTATTGATGAAATATTATTTAAATAGTACATTAAAATTCAACATTTATTGCTCACTAGCTGCGCGCGTTGCTTCGCCACTAACTAAAATAAATTTGAAGGAAAGTCATTAAACAAACATTCAATTTTTTTAGTTACCTTCTTGGGCTCTTGTACAACACTTTGCTGAAGATCAGACATGATCAAATGCATAGTTTACGATACATACAGTATCAAAATGGACTGTAAACGGTTCGGTATGTTTTACAGATAAGAGCTTTAAGCGTGTAATAATGACGGTTAAACTTATCAAACACAAAACAAGTTTTTTGACGATAATGGTTAATGTTTATTTTAACTTAAAAATTATTGTATCGCCAACACAGACAATACTGAGACTGTAATACGGATAAAGGATCTTATTTTATTCCAAGAGGCTGGAGAAAATAGAATGAATGTTTACACACAGAAATTTCACACTAGGACATAGGGCCTACTAAAAGGAGCACTTCTGTGTATAAACTATTTTTCTATTTTAAGTGTCAGGGGGAAATAGACTATCGTGTAATTCTATTTTTGTTGCCGCGGAAACGGGCCGTCAGGCTATCGTCAATATGACCCAGCAGACTGTGTAGTATGGGGTCCATCTGTACGCGCCCCGGAGTCCGTCTTAAGGCCAGTCCCCAAAGTCCAGGCTTGAATGAGGATTTCGGACAAAAAAAGCGTTGCTGCGATTAACCAGTTCTTTAATTAAGGAACGTTCGTCAAATTGTCGTACGACTTCAATTGTAAGATAAAAAAGTATTTTTTTTTATATTTTGTACACAGTATCTAATCAATACTTTTTTTATTGCTGTAGAGTTCTTTGGTAATAAGAAATGTTACACATATTCTTCAGAAGGTCACCTAACTCCGACCTATTTCAAGCTAAGCTATGCGAAAGGTCGTCAAACTGGCCTAAGAGCCCCCCGGACATAACTTATGACGTCACTGTACCGCTACTTGAGGTAAATAGATTAGGCATTGTACACACCTGAACGAGCATAACTTATGTTTTCTTTTATAGCCATAGCGTGGCGCTCAAGCTTGTAGAAATAGAGATGCATATCTATCAGCCATGGATAGAAAAATATTGTACTTTTGTCGCAATAATATCGCTGATCTATGTGTGAGTGAGTCCGCATACACACTAGCGCGTGAATAAAGTGCTAGAAATAAACATTAATACCAACCAACCAAATTATGAAGTTGAGCTTTGGAGACTAACTGAAAATTACTTGGGCACGGCAAACCACGCCAGTTTCTAACCCTCTCACTCCTGTCTCTTATTTTATCTGGCATGTTCTGTCAGGTGTGCGCTTGCCATTCAAATACCGCGAACCAGTCTGCAGTGCTAAAGCGCGGGCGCATACCACATCGCGATGTTGACATTCAGCTTAATCAGTGCTAAGGATACGAGAGTACATTTAGTTGTACATCCTATATCTATATCTACATTTTGTCTGGCTTCACCCCTTGCTAACTTCAAATTAACATCCTCGGAATCATGGCAAATTATCTGAGGATATATCATCATTTCAGCCAAAAGACGTCCACTGCTGGACATAGGGCTGCCCCAAGGATTTCCTCGATGGCCGGTCCTGAGCCGCCCGCATCCATCGCTTTCCGGCAACCTTAACCAGGTCGTCGGTCCACCGTGTGGGAGGCCTACCAGCACAAGCTAAGGATATATGGTTGGTCTAGTGGTCAGATGTGCCGCCTTTGGATCAACGTGTCCCGGGTTCGATTCCGGGGTCGGGCAAGTGTCTTTGTCTAAACCAGAGGCACTGGCTCGGAGTCTGGGTGTCATTTCTATCTATAATATGTATGTATTTACAAAAAAAAATATGTATATAAGTAGTTTATCATCCATCTCGTTACCATAACACAAGGATTAAGTTGCTTAACTTGGGACGAGATGGCGCTGTGTGAAATGTAAAAAAAAAAAAAAAATTTTTAATAAAATACCATTGGTGTATATCATAAAATCTATATTTTCATAATGACAACTGTCACACCGAATTTATTATTTCTCTACGAGTTTATAAAAAGAACAAGCAGGTTAACACTCGCGACAGAGGTATATCCTAATATATAAAATTCTCGTGTCACAGTTTTAGATGCCAAACTCCTCCGAAACGGCTTGACCGATTTTGATGAAATTTTGTGAGCATATTGGGTAGGTATGAGAATAGGACAACATCTATTTTTCATCCCCCTAAATTTTAAAGGGGGGGGGTCAAAAAAAAAAAAAACATTTTTTAGAGAAAATTTTTTGCTTTTATTTTTTTAAGATTCAGCATAAAAATATACAAACAACCCTAAATTTTCACCCCTCTACGATCAACCCCTATTTAATTACATGGCAAAACAACGTTTGCGATAGGAGATGTTGTATAGATAGATTGAGTCATCACGATATCTCTGTAACCATAAGACATAGAGACTTAAAAGTGGGTTGCGCGGGGGGGGATGTTGCGGGGGGGGGGGTTAATTATTTGGCAAAACAACGTTTGCCGGGACAGCTTGTATCAATATATATTTTACTAATATTACAAGTATGTATGGATCGTAGCAAGTGGAAAGAAGTGGTCTCTGCCTACCCCTACGGGAAAAAGGCGTGATTATATGAATGTATGTATGTATCGGATTTAAAAAAATCTCATGGCATTCAAATTCTATATTATCTCTGAGTAACTTATGATGTTTATGAAGTCGAGATAAGCACGGGTTTAAAGCACACTCAGGTAAAGCCGCGCGCATATTAGAGTATTTTATAAGGTCAAATTCTAGCAGGAAGACGTACTGATATTAAAAATTCTTTCTTCAATAGAAGTCTGCATTACTTATGAAGGAGCCGAGCAGTGATGGTAATGGTCCCCCATGACATAGAGTCGGCGCTGTTTGTAAAATGAAAATGAAAATCCATTATTTTCTAAGATAATTTTTACGTTAGGTACATTGTTTGGGGTTTCCTCAAAGCAAGCCTGTATCGAGGAATACTTAGCTAAACTTGGAATTTTTCATCTTTACATATTATAAAACAAAGTCGCTGTCGTATGTCCGTCCCTATGTATGCTTAAATCTTTAAATTTACGCAACGGATTTGGAAGCGGTATTTTTTAATAGATAAAATGATTCAAGAGGAAGCTTTATATGTATAATTCATGCATAAAATTGTAGAGAAACACTGATAAATTTAGATGTTCATCATTGCACCCGTGCGAAGCCGGGGCGGGTCGCTAGTTGATGATAAGATAATAGAATATATTGTCTGTGTGGTGACGGATTTAGAATACATAGCGTCACCATTCGTATCCAGCCTAAGGGTGTCGTAAGAAACGACAGAAGGAAGTGACAAGGCCTAAAACCTAGCCGCAAGAGAAGGAAAACTTGAAACGAAACCCTGTGCCAACGCGTCTGGCCAGCGTGGCACAGTAGGCTAATTACCCTTCATGTAGTTGGAGGAGGCCCGACTCAGCAGTGGGCCATTTATTGGCTGAGCAGAAGAAGAATATAATATACTGTACCTATACCTTCCATTCTATTATATCAGCAGTCGCGAGTTTCACTAAATTTTCAACCAATTTAAAAAGAGAGTTTCTTTTTGTTTTCATTCGTGTCATCTCTCACGCAATCCATCCCTGTTCTCTTTTTTGCGGGGAGATAATTATTTACTATCCACTTCAGCCTATGAAAGACTGGTATGGGGCGCGTGGGTCACCCAGATGCTGTGAAGGTGCTCTACCCACTAAACATCTCTCCCTCTCTCTCTACCCACTACCAAACCATGCCTGTTCTCTTTTTGGCGGGGAGTAAATTCATAACTATCCACTTCAGCCTATAAAAGACTGGCACGGGGCGCGTGGGTCACCCAGATGCTGTGAAGGTGCTCTACCCACTACACATCGCTTCCTCTCTCTCTACCCACTACCAAACAATGCCTGTTCTCTTTTTTGCGGGAAGAAAATTCTTAACTATCCACTTCAGCCTATGAAAGACTGTTACGTGGCGTGTGGGTCACCCAGATGCTGTGAAGGTGCTCTACCCACTACACATCTCCCCAGTTTACTCTGTACTCTGCCAGTCCCATAGATCCTGACCGACGGGGGTGTCTGATCTTCTAGAATGTTCCACAAGTAATGTGTTGCGTCCCACACAAAATTTATCGCTTACAAAACCTTAGTGACGTACACTAAGGTTTTGTAATTGTCACAATATTCAAATGTTATGATTCTAAAACGTTTCCATCTCCATATTTATAGTGTGTTGATGCAACCCGTATGTTACTAGTCAGGCTACCGGCACTAATTCTGAGACGGGCCTCCTCCAGTTACATGCAGGGTAAATAACTTACTGTCCCACGCTGGCCAAACGGGTTGGTACTGGGAGCAGACGGGTTCTTGGCCTTATGATTTCCCTTTGTCGGTTCTTACGACACCCTCCAGGTGGAATTGGGTGATGACACCATGTATTCTAAATTGCGTCACCCGTATGTAATCTCGGATATCTCTATCATCTGCAAACTCAGTGCAGTTACGATGATTCGATCCTGAGGGAGCGTGATCGTAAATTCTTTGCGTTTATTAGTTCCATCTGTCAATGACTTAGGAATTAACAATGATGAAATGCATCGGAGCAATATGTTTGACATGGTACAGCTACCATGTCAAACAACTACTACGATGTGAACTTATAACGTAGTTTTATTTAATTTAATTCAAGTTGAAGCCCATAATCGTGCAAAGTGTGAGTGAGCGCGATTTAAAACTAATCTTGATTTTGACTGCCTCGTTGGGCTAGGGGTTGGAAAGACGCCTTTGGATCAACAAGTCCTGGGTTCGATTCCGGGGTCGGTATATTTGTCTAAACCTGAGGCAAAATACCTCGAACAGTGGTAGCGACGTGTGGCGGGCCAGCCACTTCCCTTAGATATAGTTGAGGAGATCGATGACAGCCACATGCGTTGGTTGGCTCACTGGATTCTAGACTTATTACTTGAGTATTCCTTTTTTTTTTTAATTCATATTAAAATTTATTCGGGCTATACACATTGTGTCATATTTCAGGCCTTAAAAAAACAAGCCCACCCAGTTTCTTTCGCCAGGTCATCTCTGCGTGACGCGTTCTGACCTTTTAGTATCCGTTGACAATTATTGTGATCGCCATAATTAGTTTATACAATAAAGATTTTTTATTTTTTTCTTAATTTTACTTTGCGTTTTGCATAACAATTGATAACACACTCTTTAAAATATTAACTGCAGGATGTTCACTTAATAAAAAAAAAAAAAACTTTCGACAACGTTTTCTGCTAAATAAAAACGAAGCAGAAAAGTCACCAACTCAATTACAAATAACATCACGATCACGCCTAGATGCCAATAGCACGCGATACAAGATCTAATTACATTAATTGTCATCCTTTAATTGGAGATAAAAAAGTACGATGACGTCATCGGCGTGGGCGCAGTTCCAGAATGACCAACTAAATATAGAGTTTAAGTATGCGTTAAGTGAATCATGTATTCTGTTTAACGGTTTAAAACAAACTGAGAAGACTTTGAAATTTTGTTACTTCTCAGCCCATAAATGACCCACTGTTGATTCAGGACTCCTCCAACTACATGGAGGGGAATTAGCTTACTACGCCACGCTGGCCAGATGGTTGACATAGGGTTTGGTGTCAACTTTTCCTTCTCTTGCCAGGTTCACGACACCATCACGTAAGTTAAAAAAAAATAAGTAGATATGCGAGGTTTGTTATGCTTTCGTGCCTAAAATGCGTAAGAAATGAAGATGCATGTTGAAGTAGAGTTGTGTAGAATATAATTTCATGGTTATTGTGAAATTATAATTTAAATTTGATTGGAAGTGACACTCGATATTAATAAAGGCATGACATTTACACCAAACTGCGGGTAGTTACTGTTTAATAATACATTGAATAAGCCGGTTTTAGTTATGTCACATAATACCCAATTATTCACAACCTTAACAACGTGAAGTTATTGAACTGAACCATATAACAAATAAATAATGATGTCTTAGGTTTTCACGATCTTTCCACATTGCAGAAAATGATTGGCGGTTCTGATCGTGTTATTTTATATAAATCCAAACGTTTCAGACCCTTTGCAGTGTCCTTGGTCGCGGGACGCGTCAAGAAATCATATCCTGCAACAAAATAAATGTCACAAATTTACTATTTGTAACTTATGGTAACAAAAATTAGGAAACATATGAACAAACTCACGACTCTACATTTCAAATATCGAACGCGGTTGCGCCAAAGGCTCTACCGTCCACACTTGATCCTGTCCCCTCATCACCGCGTGCATTCAAAACATAACCTCTAAAATACTTAACCCATTGTCCGGTGTGTAAAAAATGCAGGTCCGTTTAGTACGCACCTCTCCGAGGCGAGAGAGCGTCGTCGTACGCCAGTAACGCTCGCGCCGCGGGGACGAACTCACGTCAAGCTACAACCGGTGCTAAACGTCAACTTCTCGATAACTTATCAGTAAATAATTGCATGAAGTCATCGATTAAATTAAGTGTGGTACGTTCGCGGCTACAAAACAAGTTTGTTATTATTCAAAGTTTGCGGAGGCTCAATGCTAAAGTTTGACAGTGGTGAACTCTACAAGTGTCCGTGAAAAAAGTTTGTGCGATCTGATTGGTCGGTTTGTTTTGTTTAGTGGCGAGACGTGTCCGGTAGCAGGATGAATGGGACGCCGGCTAGGAGGCCGAAGAGCGCGTTTTCCGAAATGGTAAGTCGTATAAAAAATATTTTCGGACTGGCAGTTAACAAAAATGACCGTGACTAGCCGTAAAAAACAAATACTAGCGCGAAACGGGTTCTATATTCAACTTTCTGCTAACAACCCTATAAAGTTAATCATGTAGTAATAGTTTCATAAAAAAAAAATTGTGACCTCGATTTATTATAAGGTAGAAATTAAAAGACTAACCATCAATCAATTAAGGGAAATATATGAATAATATAAAAAATAACCAATTGGAAAAATAACTTTAACGTGATCACTAATTTCCCCCCATGAATTTGGAGGGGGCCCGATTTAGCAATGGGCCATTTGTGAGCTGAAATGAAGATGACTATTACTAATAAATTATCAATAATAAAAATTAGGCAGCAAGCCTCTTACATTGGCTTCACTTAGCGAAACGGACTAGTCTTATAAAACGATGACGTGTATGGTAACCCTATAACAGTGAAAATGAAGGTCGTCAGCCCTATTTCTCCTGGGGTGACGAGCATAGCATGATTTATTAAAGGGTTAGCAACATATGTTATGAATCATAATATATAAGGGTAAAAGACATAGCAAATTAATTGATCAATAAAATTCACGTTTGATTTATCGTTTTGTTTACACTCTTCGCAAACGATGATTAATGTGAACTCTGCCGATAGTAAGGTGCGACATTTTATTTATACATATACACATTTCATGTATACATATACACATTTTATTTATACATATACACATTTTATTTATACATACATATATGTATACTATTTTAATCCATGTTGTGACGGATTTAGAATACACAGTGTCACCACCGCATTCTATCCTGGGGTGTCGCAAGAGCCAAAAAAAGGAAATGACGAGGCCGAAAACCTAGCTGCAAGAGAAGGAAAACTTGATACGAAACCCATCAGCTAATTACCCTCCATGTAACTGAGACCCAACTCGACAGTCGGTCATTTATGGGCTTGATAGTATAGAGTCGAAATACTTGTTACTCTGTAATGGGAAAATATCGAACGATAAACGAAATCCTGTATCAACCCGTCTGGCAAAAGTGGCACAGCACGTCTGGCCAACGTGGCACAACCACGGTGCATATCACTATCACCACATAGTATAAAACAAAGTCGATGTGTCTGTCCGTCCCTATGTATGCTTAAATCTTCAAAACTAAGGAACGGATTTTGAAGCGGTTTTTTTAATAGATAGAGTGATTCACGAGGAAGGTTTATAAGTATATTACACGCATAATTTTGTAGAGAAACGCTCATAAATTTACATGTTCATCATTGCACCCGTGCGAAGCCGGGGCGGGTCGCTAGTGTATTAATAAAAAGTATAGTATATTAGTGGTAGTAGAATAAAATGCTTGTTAACTTTTGCTTCTTTACTACCCTAAAGAGATAATGTTTTTAAAAAAATACTAAAAAAGGAAGGCTTAAGCTTAGGTTCAAAAGCCACGCAAGCGGAGCCGTGGACAGAAGCTACCCGGAGTATACATTAAGTATAATGACTTGAAGTGGATCGCGTAACGTGTAGGTATTTAATTAGTGATATGATGTTACAAGGTAACGTCGACTCTACATCAATGAACTCTATGTTTTGCGCATTTTTTTTTGTTGATAATAAGAATATCTGACTTTATCTGCTTTGTAAATTATAATGGTCTTATTCTTAGAATACTATTCCAGCTAGGAAAAGTTTATGTCATATGGCAATTGTGAAAGAAACGCTCTATAACTTAACTACTACTTCTTGAACTTTTCAGCCCATAACTGACCCACTACTGAGTCGGGCCTCCGCCAACTACTTGGAGGGTGATTAGCCTACTGTGCTACGCTTGGGTATAGGGTATCAGATTTCCTTGTCTTGCTTGTTTTCGGCCTTATAATTTCCTTCTGTCAGTTTTCACGCCGCCCTCAAAATGAAATGGAGGAAAAATCCATAATATACAAACAATATAGCAGCCTATATGTGCGATATCAGAAAATACCTATCTGTGCCTTGTTGGTCTAGGGGTTGGATGCGCCGCCTTGGGATCATAGGGTCCCGGCTCGCCTTGCTCTGAGTCTGGGTGTCATTTGTATTCATGAATTTCATGTTTGTCAACTGCCCCCGCGATACCAGACAGTGCAGGGGCTTCCTTTTATTAAAAAAAAAGAATATGCAACGACTGTTTTAATTGTCGCTGTATAGCGTATGTACGATGATGCAACTAAACTTACATAGAAATGAATCGCCACTACTTTCTTAAAAAATCAGAACATAAATAATATCATCTTCAAATAATTAATCATTTAAAGATATTCAAGAAGAGAATGTTATTATTACATAATGTAAATAATCAAATTAAATAATGCAATATACACGCGATAAATCCGTTCAAAAGTGTTTCATTTCAATGTGCTAATTCCTTTTTTTAAGAATAATACTTAACAAAGTGGTTCCACATTCAGAAGAATAGAATAACATTTTGTATTACAGATTGAAATGAAATAAAATACAAACTGTTGAACAAAAAAAGTAAAACCGTTCGGATAGGACTTGCCTAGATAGAACTGGACTGCTGCAAAATAAAACAAATAGCTCCAGTTTAGGCTTACTCATAGTAAAACCTTTCGGCTTTAAAATGAAACAACATAAGACACTTGAACTTTTTGTATAAAATTAGACGATAACGACTTAGAATTAAGGTCGTAATTTAAAAAGTAAAGTTGTGGTGTATATGGTTTGTTACATTAGGTTCGGTTTTATTATCCTATATAACATTGCAAGAAATTCGTCATCGTAACGATGTTAGGTTTTTATTTTCTGACAACTGTCTACGTGCTTGTTAACGCGAACTTTTTTGTATTGTAATCTAGAATCTGCCTGCGGTTGTACACGTAAAGTTTGAGATGTAATGTACACAGTTATGTGACTTAAGACCTTATGACCACATTCGCTCTTATATTACAGACCACGGAGTCATGACTTCTCTATTTAAATGGAGAGAAATATGTATACTTTGCCACGCTCGCAAAACGAGTTGGCGTAGGGTTTGTTACTAAGGGCGCCACAGTTGACTGCGCGAACCTGTGGCGTCAAATGAGACATACATGTGCGGGTATACCACTTGGGAATTAGTGGGTAGGACATAACCACCGAACCCACCTCCGTAAGGCGGCTGTATGCATTAAGCATTTCCGTAGTGACACCAAAATAATGTTTTGTTACTAACGAGACGTTTGAGCAATTCCCTGGTTACATTGCGATTTGGCTTGAGTCCGGGCACAATGCTATAGGTTTTAGCGGGTACTAACGCACCCACGGACTTCCTATACCCCAGCCAGAACCCCAGGAGCTTAACAGGTTTTTTTTTGTGTTCACGAACACAAATGACACCCAGACTCCGAGCAAGTGCCTCTGGTTTAGACTAAGTCACTTGCCCGACCCCGGAATCGAACCCGGGACCCGTTGATCCAAAGGCGGCACATCTAACTAATAATCTTCTTTTTCTTGTGGGTAGGCCGACTCTTTGGTTTTTTTTTATTTAACACTCAGGAAACATAAAACAAAAATGGGGTCATCAAAATACCGTAGACGATTATTTTTAATCATCATCATTTTTCTATAGAAAATATAATGCACGCACTTATTTTTTTAACTTTGAGTTTCTTACTTCCGATATAAATACTTACCGTATCGGTCACGCGCTGTATAGGAAAACATTTGTATCGTTACTTATTTAAACAAATAACTTAACTACAATTATACGTATAAATACCATAAGATCACTAAAGATTCTTTGCTATTACCCAATATTACAAATTAAACTCTAAACACAGTAGCAAAAGAACCATTGTATGATACCACATAATAAACTACTACTACTACTGATGATGATGATGATGATGGTGACTACTACTACTCAACCCATAAATTACCCACTGCTGAGTCGGGCCTCCTCTCATTATATGGAGGGTAATTAGCCTACTGTGGCACAGGGTTTCGTATCAAGTTTTCCTTCTCTTACGGCTAGGTTTTCGGCCTTGTCATTTCCTTTTGTCGGCTCTTACGACACCCTCAGGATGGAATGGGGTGGTGACACTGTGTATTCTAAATCCGTCACCACACGAATAATAAACTGGCGGATAATAAACATAATAAAGTGGCCTCATAGAATTTCAAACATAGATTTTTTACTCGATTTGCATAATAAATAGCCGAGTTTTAACATAAAATATTACGTTATGCTAAATAAAACCTTTTATGACTTCAAACGGTGAATTAATGTAATGGGAATCATTGAATTTGGGATTTATTCATAATGTATTCAATTTATTGCTAGAAGCGGACCAAAATAAGTGGGAAATAGCCAAAATGGAAGTCAGATCTCTTAAAGGTCATAATAGATAGTTTCTTTACTAGCTTGTATATGCGGATTCGCCAATAATAACCTCAACTTTCACGCGCAAACATTGCACGATAAAAGTACAACACAAATAGAGTATTTATTCATTTTTTTTTAAATCGTATGCATGTGTTAGCGGCTTCGTTGTAAAAAAAGCCAATAGACAGTGCCTGGAATAAAACAAACAATGTTTAATAAACCGTCACAAATTCCGTCACCAGAATTTATGTACCGAACATTTTTCCTTTAAATTTAAAAGTAACTTTATTCGTAGGTTTTATGACAAAACTCTTATAAATCGGAGTCGTCATACAATTTATAGTCGAGCAAAAGACTGTAGCTTATTTCCCTGCACCATATTGGTGGAGGTATGAATTATCGGTGGGACTTTTAACATTGCGATAGAGCACAAATCCGATAACCAAAAAGCTTTTGCGCAAATCTGATTACAAAAAGAAGTGAAAGCTCTATTTTACTCGTGGTATATTACCTTTAATCCGGATTTAGAATACATAGAATATACAACCCCATCTACATTTAAGCTATCACCACATAAAAAAACAGGAAACACATATTATCTGGACCATAGGATATATCATTATCATCACTATCACTACATATTATAAAACAAAGTCACTGTCGTCTGTCCGTCCCTATGTATGCTTAAATATTTTATAAAAAATAAGAGCTTAAATAATAATATAATAATATTTAACTCCGCAACGGATTTTGAAGCGGTTTTTTTCAAGAGAGTGATTCAAGAGGACGGTTTATACGTATAATACATGCATAATATTGTTTAAACACTGATAAATTTAGATGTTCATCATTGCACGCGTGCTATGCCGGGTCGGGTCGCTAGTTAGTATACCTATAGTACAGTGCATAGTACAACTCAAACACAAAGGTACCTTATTATGCACAGTACGAGACCCGGTTCGATCGCTGCTACTTGCAGGCTAGCCATAAATTATTGGGTCTGCATTGTTAATTAGGCTAATTTAGACCGGCCTTGATACTATACTAAGATATAGGACGACACGGTTGGCGCAGTGGTTGAGCGATCGACTGCTGCGCAGCATGTCGCGGGTTCGATCCCCGCACGGAAGAAATTTTTGTACGACCTACAAATATTTGTTTCGGGTCTGGGTGTTTTCTATCTAATATGTATGTATTTACAAAAAAAAATGTATATAAGTAGTTTATCATCCATGTCGTTACCATAACACAAGCATTAAGTTGCTTAGCTTGGGACGAGTGGCGTTGTGTGAAATGTCCAAGGATATTTATTTATTTATTTATAAATATACTAAAGCCAAACGTCCACCGCCAGCTAAAATAAGTTAGTTTAGTTTAGCTTGCACGAATGATCCAGAATAGTGCATAATTGGTTAACCATCGGTGGACATGTATCAAAAACTGGCTCAACTATGCAAGCTACACTCAACTAATTTATTTTAGCTGGCGGTGGACGTTCGGCTTAATCGTCGTTCCAGCCCATAAATGTCCCAAAACTGAGTAGGCTGCACTCACTCCTAAATAAAAACAGGGTAAAGTAAGGTAATTTAATTCTCAGCCCATAAATAATTTTCGTCCAAGCTAAACTAAACTAACTTATTTTAGCTGGCGGTGGACGTTTGGCTTTAGTATATTTATAAATAAATCTATATCTATACTAATATATAAAGCTGCAGAGTTTGTTTGTTTGTTTGTTTGTTTGTTTGTTTGTTTGAACGCGCTAATCTCAGGAACTACTGGTCCGATTTCAAAAATTCTTTCAGTGTTAGATAGTCCATTTATCGAGGAAGGTTATAGGCTATATTTTATTTTCAAAAGAATTAGGGATCCGTATGAAAATTGCGATTTTGTAACCCAAGGTGTAAAATCGAAAACCTATTTATGCGTGCGCTGCAAAAACGATTGACAATAGAACAAAATGAAGTACTACGAGTTTGTAGATCTTATTAAAATCTACAAAAAAGTCCACGAGAGCACATATCTAACTATCATAGTTTAGTCACAATAACCACTTTTATATTCATAAAAAAAATGCATGCACGGGTTCGAAGTCCACGCGAGCGAAGCCGCGCCCAAAAGCTAGTAAATAAATAAATATCATTGGACATTTCACACAACGCCATCTCGTCCCAAGCTAAGCAACTTAATGCTTGTGTTATGTAACGAGATGGATGATAAACTACATTTATATACATTTTTTTGTAAATACATACTATATTATAGATAGAAAACACCCAGACCCGGAACAAATACTTGTAGGTCGTACAAATATTTCTTCCGTGCGGGGATCGAACCCGCGACATGCTGCGCAGCAGTCGATCGCTCAACCACTGCGCCAACCGTGTCGCAATGACCCACTGCTGAGTCTGGCCTCCTCCAACTACACGGAGGATAATTAGCCTACTGTCGTGACGCGCCCACGCTGGCGTGACGGGTTGGCGCACGGTTTCATATCAAGTTTTCCATCTCTTGCGGCTACGTTTTCGTGTTGTTGGATGATTTCTTTGTCAGCTCGTACCACACCCTTGGGATGGAATGGGGTGGTGGCAATGTGTATTTTAAATCCATCACCACACGGAAGATAGCCACTCAGTTTGACTTTACTCAAATTTCATTTCTGCCGCTGAGTAATTAAGCAAACTCATTCTTATTTAAATCAATATGAGTGAGTACACACGTCGGTCTGTGGACTCCGTAGTAATTGTTGAGTTGATGTCATTGTGGTGTAAATATTAGCTCACGGATATGAACAGATGTATTTGTTTATACTTTATTACAATTCAGAGATACGTTGTGGCTGAAATTCAGGGTCACCCGTTTTGCACGCTGTCACTTGACTGGTCTGGTAAGAAAGAAACTTCATCATCCCAGTTGATAAATGACCCACTGCTGCTACCTTTGGTAGTGGAATAAATTATTGTAGCTTTCCGGGCTAGGGTGGTTGCGAGGTATATAAGGCCTTGCTCAGAACACCTACCATGCCGCACCCACCAACGAGTCTCCTCTCTAGCGAGATTAGTCTAGTGTACCACGCTGGGCAGTCAACACATGATTTGTATCAAGGTTTCCTTCTTAAGGCTAGGTGACCGGCCTTTTAAGTTCCTTTAGGATAATGTGGGTTTGAAACGTTGTGTACCTACTACAAAATTGTTATACATATTGGGAATGAAGGGAATAAAAAATCTATACTTGGGAAATTACAGGTTTATGATGACTTAGGTTTTTACTGAAATGTGTCTGGTATATAAATAAAAGAAATATTTGTACGACCTACAAGTATTTGTTCCGGGCCTGGGTGTTTTCTATCTATATTATGTATGTATTTACAAAAAAAATGTATATAAGTAGTTTATCATCCATCTCGTTACCATAACACAAGCATTAAGTTGCTTAGCTTGGGACGAGATGGCGTTGTGCGAAATGTCCAAGGATATTTATTTATTATTATTAACTGTCGGAACATAATTTACCGCAAATAGGTTCTTTTCTCGAATTGCCCTTGATTGCCCTATGTATTTGCCTTTGTGCTAAAACAGCCCATGTTCTTTTCTAACGACCACTTTCTTATATCTCTATACCGATTCATCGTGCAAAAATGTCACTTACATTCACTTTACTATACTAAGATTTGTTAAAATTAATTGTAAGGCCATATCATCTTCTCTACCGGGCCCGCACACCAGTCACTGCTGATTCAGGCCTTCTCCAGGGAAATTAGCCACACTGGTCGAAATTATGACGGATTGTGCGATATTACACTACCCGTGACTATAAACACAAATGTGAATTCGAGTTCCACAAATAAAACAAAATATGAGTACTAATTCACAAAAGATTCACAAATTACGTCTCAATTTCAGTCAGAATAAGGTTCTATTTAAATTACATGCTCGGTATTAGGATAACAGAAACTCATTATGCGTAGTGCAGTCTAGTATATTTACTCTTAGCTTTGAACTTCGTATTTGTGTTGAAGCGTCTATGTTTCACGTGAGTTGGAAGCAGTCTATATGACTGTAAATGGCTTTTTTTATACAAGGTTTAACAAAGACCCTATTGAAAGGGGATTTTATTGCTGCTAAAGATATCAAAGATTATGAGAATAAACATTTTTTTCAACGAAAGTATTATATTTAAATTAGAGATTTTTTAAAAAACTTTCCATTTTGTTCTCCTATCACTAACGGACACTTAAAAAGATGAATTATCCAATTTGGTTAAATTGTTCAGAAGTTATACATATATGTCGGCGATTATTTTTTATTTATATCGAAGATGTGTCAACCACAACAAATCGCGTGAATCTAAAACTATCAATTGTAAATGGATTTTTTTACATAATATGTATATTTAAACGATATACACATGTTTATCGATTTATTTTATTTTATCCATAGATATATTAAATCCTAACCTCTGATGTCAACAAATAGAAACTAAATAGGATTATTTCATGCGTTCAGGAGTTATAGACACAAAACACACGGACAGATAACATATTTTTTTGAACATTTTTTTTGATATTTGAAAAACTTTTTTCGTATTTTTTGCTACTAAACCCTTTACCCTTCATGCAAAAAATCCGCTGCAACTTACGTCAACATGATTTTCAATAAATGGCTATTCTGTCCAAAAGAAAGAGTTATTTTTTATAACGAAATAAATGAGTTACGGCCTTTCTTCCTATGGCGGCAGAATAGTGCAACAAATTTTCAATGCAACGTAATTGTACACAAACTGATTTACCATGTTACAGCTCATTAAGCTGTGTCCACCAATATTAAATTGACAAAGCAGAATTTATATTATATAATATGTACATACAATATTATGGATACAGTTCAACTCACCGCAGTAAGCTTATGAATGCAGTGTTGCCAATTCTCGAAAATATGGTTTCCCTAAATCGAAACCCCCATAATAATAAAAATATATAATAATTTTATTCAGAAGGCAGGCGTCACGTCACGTCCCCCCCCCCCCCAACCTCCATCTGCGGCTTGGGTCAGCCGGTCAGCCGTTATGTCGCAGAAGGGGCGGCGGGGTGGTACACAAAGGAGGGACCTTTGTGTACCACCCCGCCGCCCCTTCTGCGACAACGGCCTCGCAGAAGGAAGCTACGTCAGCCCTCGGGTTAGCAACCAAGGAGGACAGAGGATTCCCGGGAGCCCCAACCCGCTACGGCACCGTGTGCCACTCTTCGTCTGGCCTCACCCTGTGGGCCCAATGGGTAACCCTGAGCCGGTATGGCCCCAACAGATCATAAAGGCACACAAGCCCCCTCACCACGGCAAGGTAGCAGCACAGTCGAGAGCTTCGAAACCACCACTTGCGCCAACCCGTCTGGCCAGCGTGGCATAGTAGGCTACTCTTCCTCCATTTAGTTGGAGGAGGCCCGACTCAAATAGCTGTTTAATCACTCCATACATATAAGTAGGATTGTAGTGTTCATTCATTGCTCGTAACTTAAATAAATTACGAGACTACGAGTATTCACATATTCACCTTCTCCGTTGTCTGTAGATTTCCAATTTCATGACGTCATCCCTTCTTTGCACCGATTCCCCGTACAAGATGATATGAAGTGTGAATTTCATCGTTCAGTGCATCGCAGCAATATTCCGCCGATAATTGCTTGTAAATCGTCATTCGCATCTCTCCTATTGTACGCATCCAATGCGCTTTGGGTGAGAACGCGCCCGAACGAAATAGGACTTAATCGGCTGGGATTGATTTCTAGTAAATTGTTCAGTTTACTATAGTTATTTACGGTTTACTCTACTTTGCAGACTTACCTGAAACTAGGCCTACTTGTACTCTTACAGTGAATGAAACCATTTTTTTTCAGAAATGGGTAGGTACTCTTTCTACCAAGAATTCTTTAAATTATCTAGTCAATTAAGAAAGCAGTATTTAAGTACTTGTTGGTAAGGTCCTGGATATAAATGGCTATAATGTAACGCAAACGGAATATATTAATACGATGAAACTTATACGACGATATATAAAATTAACAATTAATATTAAACTTACATTAAAAAAATACTGAATACTTAGTAAGAGCATTAATAATTCTATGAATAAGATTCTTTTCAGACCTGAAATGACCCACCTCTAAGTCTGGCTTCTTCCAAGTTCATTGAGGGAGATTGGCCTACTGTGACACGCTGGCAAAATGGATGGACAGATACCCCATGTCCACGTGGTGAGGTATTAAGAATAGATGGCGCCACCACCCCATTTCATCCTGATGGTGTCGTAAGAGCCGACAGAAGGAAATGACAAGACCGAAAACCTAGCTGCAAGGAAAACTTGGCACGAATACCTGTGCCAATAAGTCTGGCCAGCGGGGGCCAGTAGGCTGTAATTACCCTTTCTTTAATTGTAGGTGGCCCGACTCAGCAGTGGGTCATATATGGGATGAGTAATAGTATTTTTTTTTAAGGAATGCCTTGGACTGTGTATAACTTGTATCGCAGAGGCAGTTTACAAACATGAAATACACGAATACAAATGACACCCAGTCATAGAGCAAGTATCTCTGGTTTACACAAAGACCGGCCCCGGAATCGAACCCAGGCTCCCGTGATCTAAAGGCGGCGCATCCAACCCATAGACCGACAAGGCATTTGTGAGTCCTATGTATTAGATCATTTGTATAATTTGTTAAATAATAAATAAATATCCTTGAACATTTCACACAACGCCATCTCGTCCCAAGCTAAGCAACTTAATGCTTGTGTTATGGTAACGAAATGGATGATAAACTAGTTATATACATTTTTTTTGTAAATACATACATTATTATAGATAGAAATGACACCCAGACTCCGAGCCAGTGCCTCTGGCTTAGACAAAGACACTTGCCCGACCCCGGAATCGAACCCGGGACCCGTTGATCCAAAGGCGGCACATCTAACCACTAGACCTATCCTATCTAACCACTACACGCTTTTAAAGAAATAAGTAAGTATAGAAATGACTATTCTCAACTGGAATAGGGTCAATCTGACCATTGAGCTAAATTGAGCAATCCTATCAGCAAAAAGGTGTTTTAGCGTGAAAGAAGAAAAAGACATTGCATGCCTTTAAAGACTTAGGCTTTACTGTAGGGTTGTCAAATGGATATAGGAAGATATTATATCATTTACTAATTTATTAACCGAACAATATCGGTGTGGTGACTGATTTAGAATACAAAGTGTCACCACTCCATTCCATCCGGATGTCGTAAGAGCCGACCAAAGGAAAAGGCAAGACCGAACATCTAGCCATAAGAGAAAGACAACTTAATACGAAACCCTGTCAACCCGTCTGGCCAGCGGTGCACAATAGGCTATCTTCCCTCCATGTAACTGGAGGAGGGCCGGCTCAGCAGTGGGTCATCTATAGGCTGAGTAGTAGTACTACTACTATAGAGAAATTTATATTAGACTGTAACGGAAAAGCGCTGAGATTTTTGAAATAATCTGTTAATTACCTGCAATCTTAAGATAATAAACGATATCTCAAGTCTTATCACTTGTTATCCGTTGTCATACCACAGAATAATTGCAAACAGTAAGGGCCCCCGCGCATTTAGGCGGCCAGGCCGCGCGGCCAGTCGCGCGGCCTGGCCGCATAATGCGCGGATTGGTCGCGGCGGCCAATAGGCCGCGTATGTGACGCGATGTTTTTCGTTGGCCGCGCGACCAAAACTTGGCCTACTGTGCCACGCTGGCCGGACGGATTGGCACAGGGCACCAGCCTCATCATTCCTTTTTGTCAGCTCTCACGACACCCTCAGGATGGAATGGGGTGGTGACACTTTGTATTCTAAATATTGAATGTATGCCTTATTTTCATTGAAAATATATTGTAATAGTATATTTCATTACAAGTGCGGAAAGGCTGTCATTGCAAAGAGTTCTGATAAATGTCTACCCGAGCCGAGGCGCAGCCGAAGGCGAGGGTTGACAGTCGGAACAAGTTGCAATGACGATTCCGCACGTGTACTGAACGACTATTTTTAATACAGTTGCGAAAAAATGAAGCAATTTAATAAAATAACAAAAAAACAATAAACTCAACTAACTAATCATTTATGACTTATAAAAAAAATGGCGCCAACCGTAGAATTTAAGCAGAGATTTTTTTTCTTCACCCATTTTAGTAGGCAAAAGCAACTAATAAGCCCATACAGCCAAGTCTTCAGTAGAAAATTTTATTTTAATTTTATTTTATATTCTATTGATATGAAATGAAAATGAAATTTAATGAAATGAAACCTAACCTAACTCATTAAATCAAATCATTAAATCTGATATTGACACAAATGAGTAAGTAGTTTCTTTTTAGAAATATACGTAATATTTGAACCATAAAAAATTCAATGATTTTTTTTAGTAAAAACTTCATGGTTGGTTTTTCCTTTTAATAGACATTATTTTGACAGTTGGGAAAGAAAACGCACTAGTGCGGGAATGGTAAAAAAAAAAAAGCACGCGTGTGTAATAGCCCACTTCCCGAACGCTATACGTCCCTGCAATATGCCACTGTTTGAGCAACTGTATTAAAAAAACCATTCTATAGATGCGTTAGTTTTTATTTTCAATTGGCTACTTTTCCTTATCGCCAACCATAAGTATTGTCCTCAATCTTTAAACGTTTTGCCTGTTCTTGTATTGCACAGCTCCTACTTTGAATGGACGATACACTCCTTGTATCAAGGACTATGTTGCGCTAATATCTATTAGCGCAACATAGTCCTAATTTTGTGGCCAGCGTTACTCAGTACGCTGATTTCCCTCTATGTAATTGGAGGAGGCTCAACCCAGTAATTGGTATGGGCTGAGATGGGGAATATTAACCAAATGTTAATGTGATAAAATTAAGAAAAGTGACGATTTAATTAGAATTTCAAAATATTTAATACTAGCTGGGTCCCGCGGTTTTGCCCGCGTGGTGATGGATTTTTTTTCGTCAGAATGTTTCTACTTACTTGACACTTATTGTTATATTTTGGACAATTCACATAATATCTTTATAAATTGTAGCCATAGGAATAACACACATCTTGTTCTGATGTATAAACTATATTATTGTAAAGTTTCGTTGAACTCCATTCAGTAGTTTTTACGTAAAAGAGTAACAAACATGCATCCATCCATACTTACAAACTTTCGCGTTTATAATATTAGTAGGATTTAGCCTAAAGACAAGAAATCAATGATGCTTGGTAAAACCTCCTTTTTAAAATCATCACTACATTGTATAAACAAAGTCGCTGTCGTCTGTCCGTCCCTATGTATGCTTAAATCTTTAAAACTACCTACAGTATTTCGATATGCGAATATTAAGAAATAAGAAAGCTACAAAAAAATCCGAATGAAAATGTCACCTGCATAGTCTTCTTCTTCCCTGACCTTAAACGGCTACCGAGTCGGGCATTTTTCAAATTTCTACTTCCCTAGACTGGTCATACGAGATGGCTCGTTTAAATGTTCTTCGTTGTTTTTTCATACAGTTATATTCATTCAAGAAAATTGCTACAATGCCAATTAGCCTAAAAATACATCCAGGCATTGTATACGTACGAAGGCTGTGTCCTTCCTGCCAGCCGGTGCCAGTGAGCTAGACCTCGACTGCCTATAAAATGTCCCGTAATTGGATAAAACGCCGTTCCAATATGTGTCAACTAAATACAGCTCCCGTAAAATACATATCATATCTATACGCTCGCAGAATGGTCAAAAGTGGCATTTATCAAACTCAAAAACTCAAACTCAAATCATTTATTTCAATTGAACCTATTTACTGGTGTTTTTGAAAAGTCTAAAGTGAAGTTAGGAATCTAGTTGCATAATTAAAAACTTATCGGGACTTATCGCGCACAGAATTAATACCTGTTTTTGCTCGACGTTTCGACCATGTGTTCAAATCGCGAAAGTTTAAAAATAACAATCTAGTTGCATGTTCCAAAAAGTAGATCCTATGGAGAAGAACAGGCAAGAAACTCCATGGACACTCTTTTAAGCTAGTAGGTTTTTAAGTTGTAGGTATGTCAATAGCAGTTAAGGGATGACGGGCCCCAAATGGCGGCACCCGATCACGAGCATGACGCAAGTGTCAGCCATCCCCCAGATCAACCACATTTTAGGGAACCGAAGGACCCGACAATCATCATCATCAATCATGTCAGCCAAAAGACGTCCACTGCTGGACGTAGGCTTCCCCCTAAGAATTCCACGACTGCCTATCCTGAGCCGCCAGGATCTATATTTTTCCTGCGACCTAAACCTGACCCCAATGACATTGCGAAAAGGGCAAAACTGGTTGTTTCACTAAGTTAACAATTTTATGAAACATTCCAATTTCCAATTTGACCAAACTTACTTTATTTGAAGGTACACAGCTGAGTTGGGCCTCGTTCCACTACATTGAGGGTAATTAGCCTACTGTGCCATGCTGGCCAGACGGGTAGGAACAGGGTTTGGTATCTAGTTTTCCTTCTCTTGCGACTAGGTTTTCGGCCTTGTCATTTCCAATTGTCGACTCTTACTACACCCTTAGGATGAAATGGGGTGCTGACACAATGTATTCTAAATCCGTCACCACACAGAGTATGTTCAAATTTAAATTCAAATATATTTTTTTTACGCTGGACACTTATAAATAGTCAACACATTATTCATCATTCATACATTTATAGGGATTGATAAAAATCCTACAAATCGTCAAGGTAAAACTCTCACCGGTCCGTAATGCCACTCTACAGCGAAGAGCCAGCAAGAAACTCTGTAGTTTGTGTCGCTTCCCACTAACCCACAGGACTGCTCAACCTAAGTGGCAGTGAGCGTATAGCTTGCAGGTCTGACGGCCGATAGGGCAGAAAAGTCCTCGAGTGTCGACCGCGTTTCGGAAAGTGAGGTGCTGGTAGACCTCCCACACGGTGGACCGACGACCTGTCGCCGAAATCCGATGGATGCGAGCGCCTCAAAACCGGCCTTTGTAGAACTTATTGGGGTAGGCCTACGACCATCTTAAGGACTTCTTTTGGGAGAAATAATGGTGATGAGTACATTCTGTAACCGCATTGTATCATTTCCCTAATGCCTTACCAAATACGGGTTCAACAATTTAGATTATTATTCGAACTAGAAAGTAATCCCTGGTTGCTAGTTGAAAGCGGTTCGCAACGTTTATAATAATTCAGAGTTGATTTTCTCTATTTTGCATATAGACTCTATTATTATCCGTATAGGTCTTTAATTCACATTTTTTACATATATTCCATTACTGATCTCTTTATTTTTCATATTTCATAAATATTTTATTTAGATAAAGTCTAGAAAATACATTTATTTAAAAAAATACACACAAAATAGAAATATCCAATGGCGGAGCCGAAGGCCTAAACCACCGGTGGTCCGGGACATATATTCTTATTTTTACAGCAACATTATTATATGTATAGCTCTTATTGCCTATAACAGGTCTCTTATATCATATTATTATGTAATTTTATGATACATAGTACTTTTTCACTTAAAACGGTTAGGATAACTTACACTTATTATAAAAAGATGATCACTGATACTATGGAAACACTTATTATCTATGGACCAGCCAATTTACCATTCCTTCCTCCTATCTTAACTATTTGTTTTTTTATTTCTAAAAAAGTTTCCATACATGTTAAGTAGTAAACAAATATTCTCTTACTTTTCATATTTCTTTTTAACTTTGTTAGCATTACTCAAATTTATCTTATAATATTTAACATATCATAAGAAACATGTATCACACACACATAACCTATGTATTATTATAAACTGAGGATAACGGTGCTGGTGGGACAATTATTATATCTTTAGTTATATAAGTTTATTATTATCTCTCATTGTTGCTACAGTTTGTTATGCCGAAATAATTGAAAAAAAAAAAAATACAAAATTACATACGTCTTCCTTGTGAGAACACTATTATATGGTGTCCCACGCCTTTACCAAAAATACTTGTCAGTAACATTATTTTAGCAATATTCTATATTAATTCTATATACACTGTAACCAACTGATTCGACTATGCGGGTATCGTAGACGACGACTAAAGTAACGTAAAACTGTAACTACCGGTTAAACGTTCACAACTCCTTTCCATTCAAAGGTTGTCTGGAAGAAATCGCCTAGTGCGATAAGGCCGCCTAATGTAATTTTTTTTGTATTTAGCTAATGCCATGTTACTACTAATAGTACTACTCAGCTCATACATGACCCCCGCTGAGTCAGTTCTCCTATTTCATGGAGGGTACTGTGCCACGCTGGCCAAACGGGTTGGCCTAGGGACTCGTATCAAGTTTTCCTTCTCTCACGGCTTGTCAATTCCTTTTGTCGGCTCTCACGACACCCTCAGGATATAATGCGGTGGTGACACTGTGTTTTCAAAATCCGTGACCACACGGAATATGGAAGTCATGTTAACCTTTTTTATTATTCGTTAACAATAAAGAGTTATATTCTATGCTTGAGATAAAAGAAATCGAATTTTAAGCATGTTTTATTGCCAGATTTTCTTTCTAGCTGATTCCTTTATCACCTCTTACGACGTACGGAATAGGGGGGCGACATCACGTACTGTATAGAATCAGACATGGCTTCCGTTATTGACCTGCGTTGAGGGCATATCCTAAAATCAATAATCGATACCTAATATACGCGAGTCAATAACAGAAGGAATTATCGGGGCAAAGCCAGCGATCAAAGCGGCCATTATTAGATCGTAGGTATATTAAATTGATCATTATTTTTGCTATCATTCCTCAGGTTTCAGAAGGATATCGCTCAGTTTATAGATGAGAACCTTTATATTAGTGTACGCGAACAAAGTGAAAGAAATAGGATTTATATGACATGTATACATTTTAAAGTAACTACTACTAATACTACTAGAAAACTCGTCGGTCCTCCCATTACATGGAGGGTAATTGGCCTACTATGCCACGCTGGCCAGGCGGGTTGGCACAGGGTTTCGATTAAGAATGAGAAACGAAGGTTTCAACACAGGTTTCGAGTAAGAATGAGAGAATCCGATTAAAAATAATTTTTGTTTCTTCTCTGGCTTCAAGATAGACAAACAATTTATACAGAGCTAATTTCTCATAAATCCCACTTCTGAGACTTTTGTACGTCCTAGGAAAGTCTCTAGGAACCATGTAGGTATAATATACAAATTGTCATTATGATATTACATTTACATTAGCTGTTATATTTAAATAGTGACAGGTGGAAATCATCACTGCATCAGAAATATCGATTTATGCATCATTAAGTTTCAACCTCACCATTGGCTGCACAATTGATGCTCCAAACGGTCGATTAAACAATCGTCTGGCTATATTTCAAAGGCGACAGAACCCGCTGTGGACCAATCCTGACTTGATCGCTTTGTCACAATCACAGAACGATACAACATCGGACCATCTATATACAATGAGAAAGTTGAATAATATAACTTGCTGAGTCACAAGTTTGGTATATTTTTGTTTATTTTAAGAACCCTGGATCAACAGTATTGCATAGGGACATTAGCAACGCATAATTCACGATGAGAAGTTACACGCAAAGATTTTTGCCCGACCCCGGAATCAAACAAGGGACCCGTTGATCTAGGCGGCATGTCCAACCCTTAGACCACATAGCGGCCAATTGAATGATTCATCATTATTTCGTGCCTTAAATGACCCACTGTTGTCAGCGTCATATTTTCACCTTTCACAGGGCCACCGACAGTAGAGAAAGTGAAAACTGCTTATAAACGGCCGCTATGTTTGAGTTTAAAACTACCTCGATGACTGCCTTGTTGGTCTAGGGATTAGATTAGTTCCCGGTTCGGTTCCGGGTCTTTGTATAAACCAGAGACAATTGCTCCGCGTCTAGGTATCATTTGTGTTCGTGAATTTCATGTTTGTACACTGCGACGTGGTGATGAATTTAGAATACATTGTGTCACCATCCAATTCTATCCTGAAGGTGTACTAAGAGCCGACAATAGGAAATTGGCAAGGCCGCAAGAGAAGGAAAACTTTATACGAAACCCTTTGCCAACCCGTTTGGCTAACGTGGCACAGTAAGCTTATTACCCTCCATGTAATTGGAGGAGGCCTAACTCCAAAGTGGGACAGTGGGTCATGTATGCACCGCGATACAGTTTATAGCCAGTGTAGGATTAAAAATACAATGAAAAAATGTTTGCGAAGTTCTCCGTAATGGAATTATTTCTAGCGTAAAGAAACAAACATCGAAAGTATGCAGTGGCAATGCAACGAGGCATACAGCCATCTGTAACTAGATCAGCGTGATAGAGAGTCGGTTTGAGGCCGTATGCGGACTGCGGAGGCGAGCACCCACGCTTCCCTGTAAGGCCAATGATAATAATTAGTGTACCCTGCGCTATAAACATGGTTTTAATCTTCTCGTTTAGTTTTACTTGTATTTATGTTTTACTTATGGCACGATAATAATATTAAATATGAACATAACCATAGTATGAGCTCCCTTCTTACCGAACCGTTCCGCCCGCCCCCTTCTGCATAACGGCCTCGCAGGAGGAAGCCACGCCAGCCCTCGGCTTAGCGACCAACTAGGTTGACCGCCAACACGAGGACACTGGTGAATAGAATAGAAAATAGAATAGAATAGAAAAATGCTTTATTGTATAAACCAATTATGGCGTTCACAATCGTCAACGGATACATAAGTTTTAGAACACTACTACCAGGTCGGAACGCGGCACCAACCGAGAAGACCTGGCGGAAGAAACTCGGAGGGCTTGTCTTTTTTTTAAACGCCATATTACAATGACCTTGTACATAAAACTAACTAGTTTCGTTCGGTTCCGAAAGGCGCTCCACTGAAATATGAATTTTATAATAAGAAAAAAAATATATAGAATTATATATAAATAATAAAAAACTGAAATTACAAGTCTTGAATCCAGTGAGCCGACCAACCCCAAACAGCGGCACCTGTTCACAAGCATAACGCGTGTGGCAGCCATCGATCTCCTCAACCATATTAAAGGGAAGTGGTCGACCCGCCACACGTCGCTACCACTGTCCGAAGTATTTTAGTGAGCATGACAACTCACAGGATTGACGTCCAAGAGTTAATTAAGTTAAATTCATATATTCATTTCCAGTAAGCTTGCCATTTTGAATCCAAACTAGCAAAAGTACATGTTTTTTCCAAGATATATTTGATAACATGAGCTCGAGCAGATTAATCCCAGGCTACTGGGTCACTCAGATAATCAGTAACGTTATAGTAGCCTTTGTTACAAAGTTGTGATTTAGCGGCCTTTTTGAATCTATGGATCGGAAGTCCTCTCAAATTAGTAGGGACCTTATTGTAGAAGCGAATACACTGACCTACAAATGAATTGCTTATTCTATGGAGACGAGTAGGATGTAAAACAAGATTACTTTTATTCCTAGTATTCACAGTGTGAGTGTCACTTAACTTATCAAACTTCTCAATATTTTTCTGAACATACAATATGTTTTCATAAATATACTGACCAGCTACGGTAAGAATGCCCATCTCTTTAAACTTCTCCTTGAGGGATGTCCTGGGAGCTAGGTTATAAATAGCTCTTACTGCTCGCTTCTGGAGAACAAAAATTCTGTCTATATCAGCAGAACACCCCCAAAGTAGTATACCATAAGACATTATACTGTGAAAGTAACTGAAATAAACTATTCTGGCCGTAGCTACGTCACTTAACTGTCTAATTTTTTTCACGGCGTACGCCGCGGAGCTCAATTTGCTTGCCAGCCTATCAATGTGAGGTTTCCACTGCAATTTTGTGTCTATGGTGATACCCAAGAAAACAGTGGATTCCACAGGTTCCAATTCATGTCCGTTTAGTTGCACATTGGTTGTTAAGTGTTTTACATTAGGCGTTGAGAACTTCAAACACTTAGTTTTACTGTTATTAAGTAGTAAATTATTAGTGTTAAACCAATGCATAACTTTAGACAGTGCATTGTTCACATCGTCATAGTTTTTGAGCTGTCTACTTATCTTAAATAATAAAGATGTGTCATCCGCGAACAAAACAATGTCATGACTATTTTGAACATAAAATGGTAAGTCATTGATGTACACAAGGAACAGAAATGGACCGAGAACAGAGCCCTGAGGGACGCCTATGGTCACTTCAGAGCCTTGGGAACGCTTACCATTGACTTCAACCCTCTGGACTCTGTTACTCAGGTAAGAACTGAGCAAAGCAAGAGCTCTATCCTTTACGCCGTAATGGTGGAGTTTTCTGACGAGAATCTCATGATGAACGCAATCGAATGCCTTGGACAGGTCACAAAAAATACCAAGAGCATCTTGTTTCTGTTCCCAGGCACCGAATATATGTTTCATCAACTCAATGCCTGCGTCTATGGTTGAGAGATTTTTAGTAAACCCGAATTGTTTACCATGAAATATTTGATTGTTGCTAAAGAATTGCAGCATTTGTATTAAAACTAATTTCTCAAAAATTTTACTTAATGTTGGCAACACAGATATAGGTCGAAAGTTAGAAAGATCTTCAGTGATACCAGCCTTAAACAAAGGCAAAACTTTACTAAGTTTCATCTGGTCAGGAAACACCCCATTCATAATACAGTTATTAAAAATTATTGCTAAAGCGGGGGCTATGACGTCGATAACTGAGGAAATAATGTATACAGACATTCCCCATAAATCCGCAGTCTTCTTCATTTTTAAACTTTTGAAGGCGGTTATGATATCTTTGTGGGTTACAGGCAAGAAGCTAAATGTATTTTTCGATCCACTCACACTTTGTTTTAAGATCGATTCAGCCAAACTAGGAGATGCGTCCAGAGGTTTTGTTGCTAACAAAGGAATGTTGGTAAAAAAGTTTTCGAACTCTGTCGCTACATCCGAGTCTGACTTGACATATCGATCGTCTATTTTTAAATTAAAATTACTTTTCTGCACTTTCGTTTTACCGGTTTCGTTATTTATAATATTCCATGTCATTTTTATTTTGTTATCGGAATTTTGCAGTTTAGACTTTAGAAATAATGCCTTCGCGCAGGCACATACCTTTTTAAATATTTTTGAATACGTCTTAGCATATTCAAGAAACGAAACACTATGATTGTGTTGTTTTTGACTATACAAATCAAATAAACGCTTTCTACTTTTGTATATGCCGGGGGTTGCCCAATCGTTAAAAGCGACTTTGTCAGAAATCATAGTAGTCTTAGGTTTAAAGACGTTCGCAAACTCGCGATTAAAATACTCAAAAAAAGTATCGTATTGCTTGTTCGTATGAGGATCTTGTTGATGAGGCAGCTCCCGGAGCGTATACAAAAGATTATTCCTAAATTGTGCTACGCGCTTGGTTGTTACTGGAATAAAAGTAATGTTTCTCCTTTGAATTCGTGTAGATTTTACTGGAAATATGGCCTGCTGTCCACAATGGTCAGAATCCAAGGCATTAGTTACTGCTTTATAACAGGGTGTTAGGTTGCAAAAGATGTTATCTATGCATGTGGCACTTGTGGCTGTTATCCTTGTAGGTTCCAGAAAAATGTTGCACAAGTTATGTGATTTAAACAATGAGAGTAACTTATCTGACGTTGCACATTTTTCCAGCAAATTAATATTAAAGTCTCCACAGATGACAATAGTTTTGTTGGATAGAGAGATCTTAAACAATATTTCTTCCATTATACTTTCAAACTTATTATAACAGGCTGACGGAGGTCTGTATACGCTTAAAACAATGAACTGTTCAAGCTCAATGCTAGCAATCTCAATAACTCGCTCAACAGAGTAACCCACAATGTCTGCACGCTGTTTATATTTCAAATGCTTATGAATTATTATTAATGAGCCACCATGGATCATGTTTGTTCTGTTGAATGAGCTAGCAACCTGGTAATTACTGAAATTTAACATTACTTCATGATTTTTAAGCCAGTGTTCAGTAATACATAAAATATCTATATTATTACAATTCAAGTATAATTCAATTTCCAGTTCCTTATTTAATAAACCTTGAATATTTTGATGAACCAGGTTGACATACTGCAAGTTGTCATCTTTACTGTGGTGAAATGGCTTACCACAACATTCTTTTGTTCTCATGCAAGAGGTAATCTCTGTTGTCTTAGTGTCTAATTTAAATTATTTATAATGTCACAATTATAAGATGATATGTCAATATTGGTATATAAATTGTTACAGCCATTATTTCCAACAATAATGGCTTTGTCCAAAGGCTCAATAAAGCCAAAAGTTTTATTAGCCAAGTTTTTGGCTGTTATGTCAAATAAATAAGATAGCGAAGCAGCTATCTGTCTCCTATAATATAACGATAGATAATATCTATGGTTTGTCAAATAAAATGGCGTTTTTATATAATTATTTATGTCAATGAGATGCCATTTTTCATCATTCGTCATACTATGTCGAGACATTAAATTGTATAATTGAGTATTTAACTTATATCTAAAATCATTTTCCGCCTGTGGCAAACTGCTACTGTAAGGAAATGTAAACATTTTAATCTTTACAACATTTCTTAACTGAGAGAAATGTTCATGATAAGTTAACAACTGGTTTTTGTTTACATTGCCTCTGTTCCCTATAAAAATCATTAAAGTTGAATTAGGTCTGTAACTATATTCTAAAACTTTAGCCATTATTCTTTGATATGGCCAGTCAGGGTAGCACATATTGCAAACTGAAAATTCATCCCTATTACAAGCTATTAGAGATGATATATCCTTTCCAATCTCGTCACTAAATATTACAATGTTATGTTTTTGGCTTATATCAGTTATATCAGCACTATAATTAACATTAGGCGAGCTCCCAGAACAAGGTGGACTGTCAACAACTAATAAGGGTAAGGGGGCAGCAGACGGTTCAGCCGGTGAGCAGTTGTGGTCCTGGTCCTGTTTGCCAACTACCAGCACATTCATTGCTAAAATGCAATGAATGAGCTGGTATGGAATGAGCCGCAGCGTTTCAGGGCAACTCTGAGTTTAGAGGAGTCTTCGGAGCCCAAAACCGCTACGACACCATGTGCCACTCTTCGTCTGGTTTGGCACCAACGGATCTTGAAGGCACACAAGACCCCTCACCACGGCAATGTGGCAGCAAGTCGGGAGGGACTTTTGATAGGCAGTTATTTTATCTAGAAAATTTATTTTGCATTGATGTCGCCTAACCTTTTTGCTATTTCCTTAAAAAGACACAAAGCGCTAGGACCCCACGGACCAAGCATCTCGACACCGTATGGGACAAAACCATATTCGGAGCCTAGACCCAAGTATTGGAGACTGAAGTTCTGAAAATTCTGCCAAATAATTAGGTGATGTTTGCAAATTACTGTGATTTTTTACTTTGAAAATTCCGCCACTTAGTACGAATTATATGGGAACGGTGTTGGGAATCAATAAAATAAATATATCCTTGGACATTTCACACAACGCCATCTCGTCCCAAGTTAAGCAACTTAATGCTTGTGTTATGGTGATCAATTTGTATGGCCGAGTTAGGTTACTGAATGTACTGAAAATGTAGATATACTTTAATAGAAACTATTTATATACTCTCAAACGATAAAATAGCTCATTAATAAGTCTCATTAGTTGAAACTCAATCCAGCATCACATCATAATTCAAGAAAACGTGTCTTGAAAATTCGTTTTCATAGTAGTAGCATTAAGATTGACAATTCATAAAAGAAATGCTTTGAGTTACTTTATCTTTATGAAAGTGCGCCCAGTTTGGAAACGCGCGCGTATAGCACATGGACTAATGCCCGCGCTACGCTGACTGCTCAAGTTGGCCAATCGTCTCGCTTCACATGCCATGGCCTTGATCATGAGCATACGTAAACCTGAGACGTAATTAGTGTGATTTATTTCAATGACCTTACGTGGTACAGGAAGCATTTGATTTTGGCATGTATTTTTGGGAGAGGCCGTAAAGACTTGGGTTCTCGAGGGATAGGTATATTAAATTTAAATTTGAATTGTCCGTGTGGTCACGGATTTAGAATACACAATGTCACCAACCCATACCGTCTTGAGGCTTAAAGAACGCAAGGTTGGTCAAGGTTTGGTGACATTGTGTATTCTAAATCCGTCACCACACGGACAAATCCAGAAATACTTTGGTAAAATAGTTTCTTAGGTATTGACGATAGTTATAAGATGAACCAATGTTTTATATTACTTTATTTTCCTAGGTGTCACTGAAGATATTACTTTAGTTGCTATCTTTATAATGACTAAAATAATACTCAAATCGTTTATCCTTTAGTTCTTAATTGTAATGACGCCGAAATAGGGGCATAAACAATTTTCAAGTAAGGATAATCTTCAACAAGATAGTTAAAACGGGATAATAGGTATATACAAGTTTGGGCAGGATGATTCTAAAACAAGATAGTTTCTACAGATTATCCATGTTTAAACTCGCCTTTTGTAAATGTTGACCCAGTTTCAGATAATAGATCCGAAACTCCGAAATCCGACATTTACTGAGGACTGGCTTTGAAGCGCTTTTTTATGTAGAGTTCAAAGTTCTGGTTCTGAGCTTCTATAATTCAATTAATAATTCATTCGGTAGTTTTTAAATTTATAGGAAAAGTTTTGAAACTTAAAAATAATGTACGTATTAATAAACTGTGGATGTTCGTAGCCTTGTTGTTAGACTAGTGATGCAAGCTTATATTAAAAACTTTCGGGGTCCATAATGGCTAGGCTAACTTTTATATAAATAAATATAAAACTTGATGAGTCTAAAAAACATTCAAGATCAAAAATTGGTGACTACAATCTCAAGGAATGCAAAAATGAGCTTAGATTTTCCCGAAATTTTAAACACATTATCTTTGTCATTAGCAAGATAGAGTATACTTTTTAATATTTATTATATTTATATTTAACTTTTTTATATTTAATACTCTATTAAACTGTACTCGAGTATAAAACTCGATAAAAGAGGGATGTTATAAGATATACGTGTCTGTGTTTATGTCTGTGAAATCGTAGCTCATAAAAAAATATGATGCTGTATTTTTTTGTTGAAAACAGATTTTCTAGATTTTATTCCTACACTTATTTTGTGTAAATCAGGTCATATCTACATGAGAAAATTTCTAGTCGTTTCGAGAGTTCCTTAGAATTAAACAGTTTTTAACAGATTTATCGCGTGATAAATTTGTTACACGACTGCGGAAATTAAGTTAAGTAAACGCGTTCAGTCTGTTAAAAAGTCTACTCCTACTACTTCTTAGCCCATGAATAACCCACTGCTGAGTCCGGGCCTCCTCTCACTGCATGGAGGGTAATTAGCCTACTGTGCGACACTGACCGGAACCCGTCCGGCCAGTGGCACAGGGTTTCGTGTCAGCGTGGTTCTGCATCAGATCCCACAATGCCGCAACAGGACGCGAGTTGGAGCACCCCGGGGAGCTTTAGTGGGTAGGCCCCCACTATGGGGGAGAGCCCCACACTCCCCTCGCTAGCCATCCCCGTGGCCGGCGAGGAAGTCCATAAAGGATTTTACCCACGGCAAAAAAAAAAAAGGGTTTCGTGTCAAGTTTTCCTTCTCTTACAGCTAGGTTATCGGCCTCGTCATTTCCTTCTGTCGACGCTTACGACACCCTCCGGGGGTATGGAATGGTGACACCATGTATTCTTAATCCGTCACCATAAGGACTGAAAGTGTTTAATGTCACATATTTTTTATATCCGCATAATACGGTTTATTCAAAAACCGTCCACGTAGCTATTACACAATTGCGATGAAATATCGGCAGAGACCCGTATTTATCATTATCCGATTCCTACAATGCTACGATTCTGAGAAGGATCAAAATGTCTTCCTACGTAACTGCTACTCGTGTATGGGCCTCGTGATGTCAGAAAGCATTCAATGGCGAGTGTTCGGATTAAAGCTTTTGTTACGCGATTTCCACAACTAAACAACTGACGACGGAACGCAAACGTTGCAGAGGCTTGTAAATTAAAAATGTTAATTGTATACTAAGTTTATTTAGCACATACACATGCCTAGAAGGACTTTGGCAACTCTACCATAACAGAAAAACAACAGCGAAAAAAAACAAGAATACTCAAATCATAAATTAATAAAAACATAAACCAAAAAGGTGGCCGGTCATCAACAACCACTGCTCACATAGAAAACACGTAGTAACTATACATAAAGACTTACGTTTCACTCCCGGTTCGGAAGGCTGGTCTACAGAAAAGAGCGGCAAGAAATTCCGTACTTGCTTTTTTTAAATCGGTATTCAGTATTTAGAACTGCATGCCTGAGCCCGCTGACCTCCAGCAACGGCACCTGTACACAAGATTGACGCATGTGACAGCCAATCCAACGCCCTACTCAACCATATTGCAGGAAAGATGGCCTAAGTTCATGTAAGTTATTCCTGCGGTAAATTTTACCTAATTAATATTTTTTAATGCTAAAGATATAATACGTAAATCATATTAACTGCAATAAAACAGCTTTTTCCCAAGATTTAAAATCCAAAATATTGTTACACTTTGATTTGGATCCATGTGTCCCTGAGGATTTTGTTCTTCAATCACATTGTTGTTTACAAAACACACATTTAGTTGCACCAGCGCAATCGATATGTTAAAACGTTCTAAAAAAATAGAAATAGAATTTTAAAAATGTGCATAAATAGTCGGTGGGATCATAAATTTCAAATAGTTGGTTAACATATTGTAAATCTTAGTATGAGTACATACGCAATGATCTCATAAGCCTTAACTTAACCCATATTCCATATTATTATTACTCAAATTACTAATAACGCCATCTGTTGCATTTGATTAACAATATTACTATGTATTTATGGAATTCTCCTTAATACGTGACCTAAAATGAATCACATATCACACTAAGTATATTTTACTACAGACTGTTGGTCATATTACTTAATGAATTAACACACATTTTACCGCATGTTCTAATTTCTCATATTACCTGTTGTCCTGGTTCGAAAACTATTCAACATTAGTTTTAAAATCAGTAATTAAAAGATTTTAAAACGAATGTTACTGTTAATGTACAATTAATAATTTGATTAGAAAACATTTTAAAATTTACGTTATAAAGAGTTTTTGAAGAGGATGTATATTAAAATACAGGTTTGCCAATCCGGAGCATGATCCCCAATGGGGGGGGGGGGCAAGGACCCGGAGGAGTCGAGGAAAGCCGAGGATTTTAGTTGGTAGGTAAGAGCGGTAATCTCCATCTTTCCGCTCCCCAGAGTCCCACAACACCCGGCTAGTCCCCAACGGTAGCGTATCCTTGCGGATTTTTAACGTAAAGAAAAAAAAAGAAATGTCTGGCCCATTTCTAAAAGCAAAAATAACAAATTTGTATTAGCATTTTTTTTAATTACTCCCTCAAAACGAAGCCACTGATATAAATCTCTAATCAAGTTACTTACTCGCTTTTGCTACTATCCGTTTTCTATTATCCTTTACACTGTGTGTTGGCTGCATAATACGGCAATTAAGCATAACACGTAACTCAGGGATTATTAAAAATCGAGACTACTGTGATGGGTCCTACGAATATTAGATTAAGTGCAAAACATACAACTTTACAGGAGCGCGATTGAAATACAACCAAATTCGTAACCTTGACACTGTGATTTCAAGAAATGTGACAAAGTCTTGAGTATTTAACCGACTTCAAAAAAAGGGAAGATTCTCAATTGGATGTCCGATTTGACAGTAGGTACAGGCCACAGTAAAAATCAGCGCTGCAACATCAGTGCGGTGTGGCAGTAGAATACTGAGTGGGGTCTTCTTCAGAGTTAAGCCAATATATTTATTATGTTCCTAGCTGACCCGGCAAACTGCGTACCGCCTCAGAATCATTAAATAAAAACCTTTTAAATCTTCCAAATCCAAATCGGTCCTGTCGTTCTCGAGTTTTAGCGAGACTAACGAACAGCAATTCATTTTTATTTATAAAGATATTTTTTGGGTTTTTGCGCCAAGACTAGTATACGAAGGACCCAAGTACGGAGAATTTCACTCCAGTCAAACTTTTTGAAACATGGACTCCAATTTGGGTCACCGTAAGTGGGCCACCTTGTATAATAATAACAACGAACACAAAACTGTATAAAAGGATAGGTCCAGAAATAAATGGCCCTAATATTGTGACGTTCGACTCATCGATAACTCTCTCAGATTAAGAGTCGAACCCTTGTCAGCAAAATAAAGACATACGGGCTGATTATTCGCCAGACTGGCATACATATGTTCAGATTACATTTCTGCCCGAACACTGTTATACTACTACTCAGCCCACTACTGAGTCGGGCCTCCTCCATTTACATGGAGGGCAATTAGCCTACTCCGCCACGCTTACATACTTGTTTCGCTTAATCCACTTTCATTATTCCCTTCATACATGCTCTTCGGTTTAGGGTACTCTTAACCTGGCCTTTTTTCAAGACGTCCCTGACTTGGTCTCGAAACGTCCGCCTAAGGCTACTCCTTCCAATACTTTCATTCACACTCGCCTTATACACTTTTTTCGTCAATCGTTCTTTATTCACTCTCTCGACATGGCAAAGCTATATTTGCAGAATAACAATAACGTAAGACGTAAGACAATCATTTCTATATTTAAAATGCACCTAAATTGGTCACGTTCCTTATGATGATTGAACAGAATTCGACACAGCGTCTACAACCGAGGACAATTCTGTAACTTATTTCAGTATCTCACATGACTCATTCTTTAACATAAAAAATATTGAATGAAATGACACAACGTGCTCGATAAATAGGCTCACGCTGAGCATCTGATTAAATAGCGTTACGAACAATGTGTTGGCGTTCACCAACTAGTGATGTGCTTATCGAAATATGGATCGGAAGATGTCTTTTTAATGAAATAAAACTTAAATTAAACATGCATTGTCTACCATGTATTCGTTATTGAATTGTCTTGGAGTTGGATTTCCGGGCAACTATGGATATGATTTTTTAGGCCTCCGAGTCCATAATGTATCTGGCAGTAAAATGCTAGGTGAAATCAAATGTTTGCTATTTGTTTAACAAATCATCATGATTACCATGACAACTTCATGCCTATGTTATTTTTTTCTTTATACATAGTAACATAATTCACCGCAATTGACAAGAAATCTTTATTTTTTGTCTATACCTTTAAACACATAGTTGTACAGATTTTTTTTAAATACTAATTATTTGCCAAACTGCCGTACAGTTTGTTTGCGACGTAGCGCTCTCTATTAATTAACCATTCAAATTATTACAAAAAACCAGCTGGCTAATAATACAGCTTTTCCCTCTGGCTTCGCATGTATTCACGCAAATTACCGATACAAGTACAAAAGCAGATATATATTCGTTAAAACTTTTAAAAAAAAATTCCATCCCTACTAAGAATGACTTCATATCTCAAAATCAACACGTGAAAAACTCACGTAGGTGTATCTTCGACACTGTCGCGAAGGCCAATTGACGGACTAAATTAAATATTGACTGTATCGAACCTAATTTTAATAGTTTATCTCAATGTGCCCGTTTAGGGGCGACGATTTACATTAGGTGTGTTGCTCACAGACGTGAGAATGGACATGAAAATGACCGGTTTTGCTCGAAATAGATGTTATTTTAAGCAAAACCGGATTAGTTCTTCGTCCTTAGGTATACTTGTGATTTGTATATATTTTTAACTAAACATACAAATCTGAATGCTCTCATTTACGTGACATTTGTCTCAGTTCATATAACATTGTGGACACAGGTGGATTATGGATTAGCAGTTCAGACTCATATTTTAAGTTTAAACACATTTCTGCAAAACAAATAAGCATCATGGTACGCGAATCATCCACACAGTCGGGTGAGTCGTTTAGATCTAATCTAAAACTTTTGGACCCAACCCTAAGACCAACAGTTGCCGTTGGATTCCATGTTCACCAAACTCTGGGTATAGGTTACAGTTAAGCTCACGAAAGTTTAAAAAATACGTCTTGCTTGCTTAGCGGGATGTTATTTAAGCTGCTATTTGATTATACAAACTTCGTATAGCTTTTTCCCGCCAATAGAGTATCTTAAAGTGGTCTAGTCGACAATTTGAAAATGGTACAAAATAGAGATACTGCTCATAAAATTATGTGCGATAGCTCATTGGATCCGGAATGACGCCTAAAAAAATGTTGCAAAAGCGTGTATTAGCACATAGAAAATGCAAAAGTTATAATCAATTAAAGATGAAAAAAATAGCATTTTGTTTTTTGCCAATATTTCATATACTATTAATATTTAAGAAATTTCAAATAAGTGAGTGTATAAATATTTGTTTAACTTTTATGGCGCGATCAGATATAATAATACTGTATTATGTAAGAAAGGCTCCACGAAGCGAATTTTTTTTACGACCATTATTTAAACGTTTTTTTTTTCACTTACTATTAAGATGGTTGTTCGAGAAAATTTTGTTAGTTAACAATTGTTTACCTTGTTGAAAAATTAAGTTGAAGTAAAAATTTTTATGTGCTAACACACACTTTTGGCACATTTTTCTAGGCGTTATTCCGAATCCAATGAGCTATCGCACAAAATTTTAAGAGCAGTATCTCTATTTTGTACCATTTTCAACTTATCGACTAGACTATACGTCTCGTTTTTCACTGAACGACCAAGTAAGTTCATTGTATCGGAAAGACTTACTGCCTTGAAACAACAGGCACAATCTGTCTCAGCTAATCTGTTGGTAACTCTGATAAATTGCGAAAATGAAAAAACTGAAAGCTCGCGGTGTAAACAAAAACGGATCACTGTGACTGTAAGCGCGGGAGAAAAGTTTCAGGGCTGGTGTAGTTGTAGGACGTAACAAAATAGATGTTGCAATTTAATGGTCATGTCTTCTGCCAGTTATTTTGAGGAGGACGACCCCTACATTCAGATTACATACTTACTTCTCGGCACATAAAGATAGATAGATATTTAGATCTTAGAGGATTTTACTATCCTCCGAGATCTATTTATTGTATTAAGTTTTATCTGGTCTGGGTCTGGTTAGATCGACTGTCATCGATTTTAGAATGACAGTCAGGAGGCGAAGATGAAGGCGATGATCTAAGATTTATAAATAACAATTTATATGAGTTGTGTGATAAGACCTACTTAAATTAAGTTCCGTTTAAGTTTGACAGTACACGCCGAGACCACGGAAGTTGTAATAATATGTTCTTTACATGTGAAAGCTTGAAAATGGTTTGTAGACGTTATTTACTAATTAATTTTATTGTCACTTGGTTTGCTGTAAGTATAATATACGCTGTACTGCTGTACGTATTAAACGCGGTCTTAAAATAAAATTATGCTCACCCGTCAGAGATCCGTGTGGTTACGGATTTAAAAAACATAGTGTCGCCACCCAATACCATTCTCAGGGTGTCGAAAGAGCCAACAAAAGAAAATTATAAGGTCGAACACCTAGTCGCAAGTCAAGAAAAACTTGATACGAAACCCTGTGCCGACCCGCCCGACCAGGGTGGCACAGTAGGCCAATGAATATATTAATAACCTTCCATGTAACTACATCTTTCTTTACTTTACTACGTCTTTCTTTCGACACCCTGAGAATGGTATTGGGTGGCGACACTATGTTTTTTAAATCCGTAACCACACGGATCTCTGACGGGTGAGCATAATTTTATTTTAAGACCGCGTTTAATACGTACAGCAGTACAGCGTATATTATACTTACAGCAAACCAAGTGACAATAAAATTAATTAGTAAATAACGTCTACAAACCATTTTCAAGCTTTCACATGTAAAGAACATATTATTACAACTTCCGTGGTCTCGGCGTGTACTGTCAAACTTAAACGGAACTTAATTTAAGTAGGTCTTATCACACAACTCATATAAATTGTTATTTATAAATCTTAGATCATCGCCTTCATCTTCGCCTCCTGACTGTCATTCTAAAATCGATGACAGTCGATCTAACCAGACCCAGACCAGATAAAACTTAATACAATAAATAGATCTCGGAGGATAGTAAAATCCTCTAAGATCTAAATATCTCAATAAATATTGCTAATTTCATTAGGCTAATATTAGGCAAGCTTGGCGTAAAGATATTAAAAAAAATACAATTTGGGTATTGCCGTAGTAATGTGTTCTAATTTCGCTACCAACCAAATAAATTATTTACAAAAATACGTGTAACTTCTATCTAGTATCAGACTGGACCAGGAACAGGATTATAGTGTCCTTTTGAGTTTTACACCATGCCATTAATATTGGCTTTCTTTTAAAGGCCATTATACAAACGAAGAGGCATTAATGGGCATAAAAATGCCGTTTCGCCTTTAATCGGACGATTTGAGCGCGTGAAATATCGATTCGATAATCGAAAGTTGCATGCGGGATTATTCGGTTATGGTGAAAATCTCACGTAAAGTGGTGTTATGAATCGTTTTGTTTCATAATAGTTTTGAATTAAGACTACTGGTTACAAATTTCTAACTACAGACGAAAATGACAAGGCGGTCTGTCTCGTCAGAACACAATCAATTAAATTTACATATTCACTGTAGTAACTATGTATTTAGTTCGATAAGAGCTCTGGCTCGCATTTAGGATACGTATAAGAGGTATATGCTGCTCTGAACCTCTGTCCTATGGCAGACGGAGAGATAATGCCTTAAGGCATTAAGTCCGCCTGTGTAGCTTTGGTTTCATTAAGCATTAAATAAAGAAATATCTGTTTGCCGCAACATAATTTTTGGACCTAAGAACCAATTTTGATATTTTTTGTATAAAGGTTGTTTGTGTTATACTTAAGTTATACTTGTGAACATATGCTGTTTGGAATTGGTCGGCTTACTGGACCAAGGACTGTTTTCATTCAAGTTTATTTTGTATGGTTTTACGAGTAATATTCACGTTTCAGTCGTCGCCTTCCGAAACCAATAACAACTGTTTGATGGTTTTATTGATTGGGAAAATAAATAATTATGATATTGGAACTATATGAAGTAGGACCGCGAAGTCCTAAAAGAAGACAAACCCTCCGAGCTTCTGGCCAATTCTTCTTAGCAGTGGTCGCGTTCCGAACTAGTGGTGAACTGTATTACTTTTGATTTTAAAATTTGTAAGACTAAGTGTCTTAAACGTAATAAATTATTTCATTTATATACATATACATTTACTACGACAATAATGGAATGTGTGTCACAGTGAATATCCAAAAACTATCTCCACAAGAGAGAATGAGACCTGTATGATTTAAGACAAGGTCATTATCCATTAGACATAGTAGACAGTAGACATTCAATCAAACCAAATAAAATATACATGACGGAGAAACAGCCTCGGTTGCATTTTTAAAAACTGTGAACTGTGTCACGAATGTTTTCTATGCGATCACTCATCTTCTATTTTCAAAGAAAACATCAAAAGCATTACCAAAGCTTCGTTTACTCAACTGACAGCGTAACGACTTATGAGATAGGTCCGCACTGTCCAACGGCTCGAGCAAGAATGCCTCGATCGTGGGCTGTGCGGTCGTATTTATAGTGTCCGAGCACGTGTTTACAATGTTCAGGTTGAGTACTGTATAATGTGAATTTACGTTATTTTTACATTGTAATAATCATAATTAAATTAATTAACGGGTTATACACTAGTTTTAACTCGAACAAATGATTAAACAAGTTACTTAATTAATAATCTGCTTTAAAAAGTGATGAACCGTTGCTTTTGCGCCGATATACATAATAACCTTTTACTACTGGTGGCTATATTGGCCGATTCGATATTTTACATAGTGCCGAACAGATTTAAAATATACACTTTGGCCGGCAGTGCATAGCACTGCTACTATTACTACTGAGCCCATAAATGACCCACTGCTAAGTGGGTCCTCCTTCCATCACACGGAGGGTAATTAATTACATACACATAACACTATTCCAGTTAAACTGATACTCCTAATTTGATATTCAGTTTACTTCTCAGCTTACACGTGACCCACTGGTGAGTCGGGCATTACATGGAGGATATTTAGCCTACTGTGCCACGCTGGTTGGCATAAGGTTTCGTATCAAGTCACAGTGGAATGCGTTTACGCGAACCTGTAGCGCCCCGAGGGTATCGTACGATGGTATACCGCTGGGGTTTTAAGTGGGTTGACGAGTAGTTTCAGAAGTCCCACATAATCCCTGACCCCAGCCCCAAGAGGCGGCGGTATGCATAAAAAACGTCCCCAGCGACACCAAAAAAAAAATGGTTTCGTAACAAGTTTTCCTTTTCTTGCGGTAAGGTTTAAGGTCGGCCCTGTCGGCTCTAACGACACCCTCAGGATGGCATAGTCACCGTCACACTTCATTCAGTTTCAGACATTCCGGCCACTTATTAACGTTCAGTCATGTACACCCAAAACAATTTTCTAGAAACCCACACGTCGCATAGTTGCTTTAATAAATTGTCTCTATCAATTTACCTAGGTGGGTTATTGTAACGTGACAAGACTTCATGGTTTAGAATGGGACCGTCTCTTTCTTCAGTCATCTAACACGGGGTCCCCCAACTCAAAGTTAAATTTTTCGAAAACATACATAATCCACGAATATAAAGAATCTTCCTTATGTATTCGATTGAGTTACATTTGACAGAAATTCTAACCAACTTCTATAATAATAGATGTCGCTGCTACTCAATGAAATTGGGACAAGGCGAGGAAGAATAAGATATGAATGCTTATCAATCAATCAAACATTTATTTATTCATCAACTAGTGGCCCGCCCCGGCTTCGCCCGTGCAAAGCGGGGGTGGTTTATACATATAAACCTTCCTCTTGAATCACTCTATCTATTAAAAAAAACCGTATCAAAATCCGTTGCCTGGTTTAAAAGATTTAAGCATACATAGGGACGGACAGACGACAGCGACTTTGTTTTATACTATGTAAAGATAAAGATAATTGATAATATGATTGATACTAGATAAACATTGATGGCAAGAGTACCCCTGTATTCTGCCACTAATTGGCGGAGTATATTACAAAAATTTTATATTATACTTGCTGGCTTACTGGCTCGGAGTCTGGGTGTCATTTCTATCTATAATATGTATGTATTTACAAAAAAAAATGTATATAAGTAGTTTATCATCCATCTCGTTACCATAACACAAGCATTAAGTTGCTTAACTTGGGACGAGATGGCGTTGTGTGAAATGTCCAAGAATATTTAATAAAATTTTGTAGATACTTTCCAGTTAAGGTAAATGTTCCAGGGTAGCCCGCGAAATTCAAATTTTTTTACATTTTTTGCAATTTTCACTTCAGTGCTAGGTTGCATGTTGATTAAAATCTTATTCGCGGCGGTAAGACGTATGTAGTTATAGAATTATAATCATCAAAATCATCAATACAACCCTCCAAGCTCATAAAGGTGCAAAAAAACTTTTTCAAGCTCAAAGTCATTCTTGCACCTTTAAGAGCTTGGAGGATTGTATTGATGAGTTTGATGATTATAACTCTGTAACTACATACGTCTTACAGCCGCGAATCAAATGTTCATCATCATACAACCTAGCACTGGCCTGCAAATTGCAAAAAACACAAGAAAATTTGAATTTCGCGGGCTACCCTGGAACATTCACCTTAATATGTTTGGCTAGAGTATCATAACAAATTAGTTCTTCAAAGAAATAGTAATGTAATATTAGAAATAATCATAATTATTATAACTTCCTCAACAAACTGTGTTGGTTTTTTTTATTGAGAAAATGATGTCTCCTTTTATACAAAAATATTGTCACATTAGTTTTAGTGAATATACTGAATGTCACATAAATGACAAACTAAACCCACCTACACCACAGTTATAATAATTCTATACACTAAATTCTCAACGCCTCCATCCCAATTAGATGCGGACTAGAATGCGTTTTTAACGAATGTTTAGTTATATTATAAGTAGCTGTGGGTGTTGTTACAATTTGTGTATTATTTTCGGCAACTGTTACCAAGTCATTCTTATAACATACGACTTGTTTTACGGGCATTACTCGGTAGCTTAAACCGGGGGCGTTCCTTGACTACCAAGGGGTTTGCTCCCCAACATGCACGGCTACCCTGGGGTGGCCTCTCAAACTCGTCAGAAAGGCATCTGATTCACGGTAGCGAGCTGCTGCCGTTAGTGTTCAACTCTCGCGTTAGCTGGGGATCCGAAGCATCGGTGTTAGGCCGGCTTTGTGTCGCGGCAGTTTAAGAGTACCAAGGCAACTCCGGACAAAGGAGTCCCCGGAGCTAGAACCCACCATGACGCTGTATGCCGCTCTTTGTCTAGCCTTCCCCGTGCACCCGGCATGGATGGTCTAGCCCCAACAGATCCTAGGGTCATGCAAGCCCTTTCACCACAGCAAAGAAAGAACAGTGCAGAGGAATGACTTTGGACCCCTTGTTAACAGGGTTTAGTTTCAAGTTTTCCTTCTCTTACGGTTAGGTTTTCGACCTTGTCTTTCCATTTGTCGACTCTCACGACGCCCTCAGGTTGGATGGGGTGGTTACACCATGTATTCTAAATCCGTCACCAACGGATTCCGCTTTGATTCCGAAATTACGAAAGCATAGTAGGCCCCAGTGCTAACATTTTTGCTATTGCAACTCGATTCTAGAATCGTCCATGTCACGGCTGCTGTGTCGTACGTGCCGCGAATGCAGTCACCATGATCGTCCATTGTTTATTGTAGCCAACATTTATTTGATCGCCTTAAAATTAACGTGCGATTGGCTCCGTTCCTTCGCCATTGTTTGTTTTGTATCTTATCCGCAGTTACTATAGATTGTCTGCTCTGTAAGTTTCTCGTCAATATGGTGTCTTATCGACTTCAACAAGGGGTATTCAATTCGGTGGTATGTTTGACGCATGACTCCATCATTTGCAAAGCGATTCGATTAAACGTATTTTTTTCGATTAGTGTTGTAGGAACTATAACAAAAAAAAAACAGATGAGTATTGGTGGAATAGTTTAGTAGTAATTAGTTTTGTTAGTCTGGATTAAGTATTGTATATTTTTGTATATTTTTGCAGCAATTTAAATATGTTTTGTTTTCGATGTAGTTTGTTCTTAGTTAATAGTATTTTTAGGTATTTTAATAAATCAATAATTACTTTCATAGTTGATTATGTTTAGTAGTTTGAAAAATGTACCTATATTCAAAAAGACTGAAGTCATTAATTTGTTTTATAATTTTTATATCGATGGCTATTGTTCTTGTCCTTCACAAACCATACGTATATTTGCACTAAAAATCGAAAATAACTATTTTACGAAAAGACCATTTACAATTTACAAAATTGGCGCTAAAAAGTGAAAAATAAACAACCATTTGAAATTGGAGCCATTCCCTAGGCACCCTATTACGTTTTGATATTTTTTTATTAATATTTTTTACATATTTATTCATTTTTCATTTATAATATAATTTTTCATATATTAATACAAGTAATTAACATTTGGAAAATATTTTATTTAGAACGGGCTTAAGCCCAGAGCTTCGACTGTGCATAAATAAAGCCTGTTTCATTAATTTCATTTTTTGATTACTAACTTTTTACGGGCAATTTTGTTAAGATTAGCGTAAGCACCAAAGATTTGCACGCCAAAACAGCTGGTATGAAAATTCTGGAAAATATTTAATGTATAATATTTTTGTTCGCTATTCGAGGCGGAGAAACCAAAGATAATTAGAAATGATTGTTTGTGAAATTTGTGTGTGTGTGTGAATGTTTTATACATGGTGCACTCGTATGTTAGCACAATTTGTTAGTTTCTTTGTTGGTTTGAGCGCGCTAATCTCAGAAGCAATCCGATTGGAAAAAGTATTGCATGAGATAATCCATTTATTGAAGAAGGCCATTGTAGATTATTATCGCGATATAACCCTAGGGAGTGGAGACGTAATCATACATTTTTAACCGAATTCAAAAGGGAAGAGATTATCAATTCTTCTGTATGTTTTTGTTCATGTGTTACCGTATACCTCCGTCTTTTATGAACCGATTTGGAAATATATTTTTATTAGTATTTTCTTCGCATTGGATAATTTGTAAAAAAAATATCTATCAATCATCGAAAGCGAAAAATAACCATTAAACCAGGGCACATGGTTTAGTATCAAGTTTTCCTTCTCTTGCAGCTAGTTTTTCGGCCTTGTCAATTCCTTTTGTCGGCTCTTACATCACCCTCAGGATGGAATGGGGTGGTGACACTACGTATTCTAAATCCGTCACCACACATTTATTTTAATTCACTGTTAGTGATTATTAATTTAATATCCAATACTGTAAATTACCTCGTGCATAACTACTATATTGTATAGTAATGTAACTTTCCGTAAAGTATTCGACCTTGAACTGTTTGTTACCCTACAGGTGGTTGTGCACAAGGATCGAACATATTGAGCAAAGGAGCCTACCAAGGAACTCATTTTGATTTCTATTTTAAACTAACTCTTGTACAAAATTTTTATTTGATAGCTAGATGTATTAAAGATCATTGTGTGAAGAAGTTTTATAAACCTACTCTCAAATTTAATCTAGTAAAAAGCACCCTACCTTTTCTATTAAAGGCTATAATAAATATAGGGCTTTTTTATTAAAGATTTATATTATTTTACTAGCTGACCCGGAAAACTTTGTACCGCCTCAACATAAATAACTAAAAAAGCTGAATGATAATTCCAGAATGTTTCATTATTAAAATATTTGCAAACCTTAACTGGAACAAAAATAATGCGTATTAAAAAAAAGGTTTTCCTTTTAAACCTTCCCTGGACTCACACGAATATTTCAAGACCAAAATTAGCCAAATCGCTCCAGCCGTTCTCGAGTTTTAGCGAGACTAACGAACAGCAATTCATTTTTATTTATAAGAAGAAGAAGATTTAGTACTAGCTGTACCCTATGCGCGTTGCTACGCCACTAACTAAAATAAACATGTTTTTTGTTCAGAAACCATCGTGGGTTCATGCACAACACAACAACACTTTGCTGAAGATCATCATAGATCAAATGCTTAGTTTACGATTTTATAAAGGACATACAGACAAACATTCATTTTTATATTTTTACAAATGGTATCGATTGTAGCACATTTTCAAAGAAAGCTTTCTATTTCAAAATTTCAACGTTTTCTTTGGTCAACCCAAAGCAAATCACAGACGAGTAATGCTTAACTTACTAATAATTGTTGTAATCCGATGAATTGTTGCATTCGGATCGATAACAATGCCGAAACACACAACTCGAGGAAACGTAGAAACACGTGACGATATTACGCTAGTATTGGGCTAATAAGTTTTGGTGGTATCGAACACCTTTTATGTGAATCTATTTATAGCTGGCAACACAAACAGTGACACGTGATCTAAAGAAGCCTCAATATCTCAGAGGATAACGATGAAACGCCTCTAGCATTGTTATTCTATGATTGGTTGTTGTATTTTCCTTTGGCTAAAATGATATTGATAATAATGTCTTCCTACTACATCATCACTATCACTATCATCATCACTATCACTACTTATTATAAAACAAAGTCGCTGCCGTCTGTCCGTCGCTATGTATGCTTACATCCTTAAAACTACGCAACGGATTTCAAAGCGGTTTTTTTAAAAGATAGAGTGATTCAAGAGGAATCTTTATATGTATAATTTATGCATAATTGCACCCGTGCGAAAGGGGGTGGGTCGCTAGTAACTAATAGATATTCTGTCTATTGTGCCTCTAACTACAACTATTAACCCCACACATGACACAGCCGGCCCTCCTCTACTTACATGGAGGGTAATAAGCGGCGGTAATACGGTGTGGGTTCACTAACCCATAGCGTCCTGAGGGTGTCGTAAGAGGCGACTAAAGGAACGCAAGGAAAACTTGATACGAAACTCTGAGCACAGCCCTGGCCCGCGTAGTACAGTAGGCTAATTACTCTTCATGTAGTTATGTATGGGCTGAGTGCTTCGTTGGTCTAGGGGTTGGATGTGCAGCCTTTGGATCACGGTGTCCCGGGTTCGATTCCGGGGCTGGGCAAATGTCTTTGTGTAAAACGGAGGCACTTGCCCTGGGTCTGGGTGTCTTTTGTGTTCGTGAATTTCATGTTTGTAAAATGCCCCCACGATGCGGGTTGCATGCGAAACATAATGCGTTATCTTAAAAAATCTATATATGTATATAAAATCTTCGCTTTTTAAATACCACGATTCAATCCCAGATCAACAAAACAGAAGTATGATATAATTCGATATATTCTTGGTCGTTATTTATTTATAGTGGTTTCATACAACATCCTCAGTATAAAATGGATCGGTGATAACTTGCATTCTTGGCAAACAACTGGACCAAACAGTGCCTTGGTAGGAATATTTTTGAATATGTCTGCAAGCAATCGCGTGAATTGTCCCCCTTATTATAATCCTACATTAGCTCTGACGGACATAGGCGAATCACTACATAGTATAAAACAAAGTCGCTGTCGTCTGTCCGTCCCTATGTATGCTTAAATCTTTAAAACTACGCAACGGATTTAGATACGGGTTTTTTTTATAGATAGAGTGACTCAAAAGGAAGGTTTATATGTATAACCCATCCCCGCTTTGCACGGGCGAAGCCGGGGCGGGCAACTAGTGGAATATAAAAAATATATTTAAAATACATATGTTTTATTTTTGTTAAATATCCGTGTGAAGCCGGGGCGGACCGCTATGCCGTATAAATCTGTAACACTGCCACTTTTGAAAGTTGCATCCGTTTATTTTTCTCGTGTTAAGCAGTAGTACTCGTATACGCTCTCTTATAAATCAGAAACCACTCATTTCTAACTCGTTCGTTTAGTACGCCACATTTCTTCGACCGTCTTCGGTTGTATGGTTTTTATGTTTAACGAATTACTCCGTGATTGCATAAAAAACCCATACAATAAAATATTTTTAATCGGTTGATTTTAGTTTATGTATCAAATGGCAGAAAACTTGAAATTATTACCAACACGGGTTCGGAAAAAGGCAACATTATACCTATAAAAAAAATATTCCACGATTTTGTTGGAAATCGACTCCTTTACAAAACATAAATATATTTGCACTAAAAAGCGAAAAATAAACAATCATTTGAAGTTCCTGCCAACTTAAAATGACACCGGCGTTAATTTGGTGACGGATTGAGAATACATAGTGTCACCATCCCATTCCATCCTGCGGGTGTCGTAAGAGCGGACAAAAGGAAATGACATGCCCGATAACCTAGCCACAAGAGACGGAAAACTTGATACGAAACCCTGGGCCAACCCGTATGGCCAGCGTGGCACAGTAGGCTAATTACCCTCCATGTTATGGGAGGAGGCCCGACTCAGCAGTGGGTCATTATGGGCTGAATAGTAGTAGTAGTTACTTTGGTTCAAAAAGCTTTGATACTGTTACTCGCCATACTTTCAGATAAAACACATTTTAAACATAGAATTCCTTCTTATATTAGACTGGCTGGCCATAGTTTTTGTACACCATTATTATTTTTACCTGAAGGCTATGTCGGTGACCCTGGTTTTCCTGCGTTCCTCCTCATTTCTGATTCGATCTCAAAACTCCGAGCATAGCCCTAAGTGGATTGCCAAACTTAAGTGGCAGTGGGCAGGGCACATAGCGCGCAGGACCGACGCCCGATGGGGCAGAAAAGTCCTGGAATGGCGACCGCGTTCCGGAAAGCGCAGTGCTGGTAGGCCTCCCACACGGTGGACCCATGACCTGATTAAGGTCGCCGGAAAACGATGGATGCGGGCGGTCCAGGACCGGCCTTTGTGGAAATCTTTGGGGGAGGCCTATGTCCAGCAGTGGACGTCTTTTGGCTGAAATGATGATGATGATGATTATTATTTTTACACTCTTATGACAGCTAATAGTTTTAAGCCCAGAAGGTCTCTGGGCCGCCATAAAGCATCGACCATCAAAACCAACACACTCACACAATTTGTATTTAACAAAGATAGATAGCATTCATTTCTCGGAAAAGAAAATATGATTGATGACTCTAGAGTCTCGTTCGAGACTTTCACCGGACTTTGAGTCTCTCTTGATAAGTTTGAGTGTTGTTGACGAAGTTAGTTATAGAAATAACATTGTCATCATCATCATTTAGCGTCCCAGTGCAAGGTAGAGCAATTTCTCAGACAGTAATTTGCCTATAAAGCTACGCTGGTCAGACGGGTTGGGAAAGGCTATTGTCAATTGTTTCTACTGTAGCATCTGATACGTAGCCTGGTCATCTATATGCTCCAATAGCTGTCTCATCCACTATCAGGATGAAATTGTTTGTTAAAAGCGTCATTTTTCCACGCAAATTCGGCTCCGCCAAATTCATGATGGGAGTTGCCTGCCTCGTTGGTCTAGTGGTTAGATGTGCCGCCTTTGGATCAACGTGTCCCGGGTTCGATTCCGGGGTCGGGCAAGTGTCTTTGTCTAAACCAGAGGCACTGGCTCGGAGTCTGGGTGTCATTTCTATCTATAATATGTATGTATTTACAAAAAAAAATGTATATTAGTAGTTTATCATCCATCTCGTTACCATAACACAAGCATTCAGTTGCTTAGCTTGGGACGAGATGGCGTTGTGTGAAATGTCAAAAAAAAAAAAAAAAAGTTTAATCAAAATTTCCTTCACATGAATTCTTTTAGTCGCCTCTTACGACACCGTCACCAAGGTATGGGTTAATGACATTGTGTGTACCAAAGTCTGTGTTCCTTGTGGTGACGGATTTGGAATACATAGGGTCACCACCCCATTCCGCCCTGAGGTTGTCGTAAGTGCCGACGGGGCCTTACTGATCAATGCTAGGCGTAAAACACATTAAAATTAAGTTCACGCCCGTTCCGTAGTCCAAGCCAATGAATCTGCCAAGTTAAGTGCAGGTTCTCGCACAATTCATTAGCAACAACGCTTGTTTGCAAATTAGTCTTTGTGTAAATTACAATGGCCTGACATAAGAGACAACACTGTCACAATATCTATACTTAAACACCTCATCGCTAGTGGCTTGTTTAAATAATTTTAACATCCGTTTTTACGATGGAAATGCTCATGGCTATCCGGCCTTTAGGGACGAGGTATGTAGGACTCTGGGGCGCGAAAAGTAAGACCCAACCTACCCATTAAAACCAACGGTGTTCCTCGACTGCCCGCTTCTAAGCCGCCGGTTGCGCTCCCCAACTTACCCTGTTGAGGATGCTGTGGGACTTTGGGGCCCTGGGACATAGGGTGACCCCATATGGTGGTATAAAAATGTTACCATAAGTAGTGGTAATCGTCATCGTTACAGCCCATGAGTGCCAGCGTCTTGCCAGCGTGGCACAGTAGGGTAATTTCCCTTCATGAATTTGGAGGAGGGCCGACCCAGCAGCAGGTCTCTTATGGTCTGCGAAGATGATGATGATGATTCTGTAAGGTCGATGTCCTTCCCCAGTCTTTTGTACTATCAGTCTGGGATCCGAGCCCTTCTGAGCGAAGCCACAGCACCTACTACTACTTAGCCCATATATGACCCACTGTTCAGTCACGCCTCCTCCCATCACATGGAGGGTAATTAGCGTACTGTACCACGCTGGCCAGACGGGTTGACACAGTGTTTAGTAACGACTGCCTCGTTGGTCTAGTGGTTAGATGTGCCGCCTTTGGATCAACGGGTCCCGGGGTCAGGCAAGTGTCTTCGTCTAAACCAGAGGCACTGGCTCTGAGTCTGGGTGTCATTTCTATCTATAATATGTATGTATTTACAAAAAAAAATGTATATAAGTAGTTTATCATACATCTCGTTACCATAACACAAGCATTAAGTTGCTTAGCATGGGACGAGATGGCGTTGTGTGAAATGTCCAAGGATATTTATTTATTTATTTAAGTTTTCCTTCTCTTGCGGCTAGATTTTCGGCCTTGTTATTTCTTTAGTAGCTGTAGCAATATTCTAATTTCTAATAGTTACGTTCATATTGTACTTAATTAATGAACTCCTTACATTTAGCCTACTTTGATAAGAATTTAATCAAACCTAACAAACAATCTTTATCACCACTATTAATGATAATAAAATTGTACCGTAATAAACCCACATTCTCTACCTAATTCCACTGTTTCTAAAATGAAACGTGATGTCTGAATGATGAGAGATTGGAAAAAACGTCAACGTCTAGCCAACGTAGCACAGAAGGATTCACTCTGAGTTAGCTCAGCAGTGGGCCAATAATGGGTCATTAATGGGCTGAAATAGACTACACTCTGAAGGTTTTCCACTAAAACTAAAACACTATCACTACATAGTATAAAACAAAGTCGCTGTCGTATGTCCGTCCCGGGATTTTTTAATAGATAGAGTGATTCAAGATTCGTATGTATAATACATGCATAATATTGTAGAGAAACACTGATAAATTTAGATGTTCATCATTGCACCGGGGCGGGTCGCTAGTCTCTAATATACGTAAAATGAATCGCTGAATGTGTTGGTTGCTAAGCGCAATCTCGAGAGCAGATGAACCGATTTTGATAATTATTTTTTTAGAATATACCTTATAGTACGAGGATGGTTCTAACGGAGAGAAAAAAATAGAAAAATGCCTGAAATGGTCTAAAAACAACTACTTTCTACACTTTTCTACTACAATCGATTCGTAACAATACATTTACGAATCGATCGATAATAACAATACTCAAAAATAAATGTGAATCTATATTATTAATAAATCTAAAAGCTACAAATATGGGCTTTTAGAAGGGAACGTTATCAATAAAATAAAATTATAGGCGGTATGTTTGACTGTTTTTTTTTTTGGTATTTTTGTAGACAACTGCCATCTAGTCTCACCCGTGACCACGACTGCTGTAAATAACTTGAAACGTCGGGAATTAAATAATGTATTTTAATTAACACGCGATAAATCCGTTAAAAAGTCTTTAATTTCAATGTGTAATAACCGCGAAAACCTAAGACGTAATTCCGTTAATAAGTGTTTAAGTAAGTACTCACGCTTATAATATTAGTTCTGATTTAAATATAATATAATCCCTTCCCCAAGTCTGTGTAAACATAACCTATAAACCGATGCACAACAAAACCATTTGGACGGGCACAAAATAGGCAATATCCAGAAATACGTAGTAACCATACGACCGAGGAATATCGTATTCATGAAACAACGGTTGCTCCGTTTTCTATAATACCCGTCCATGTAGGCGCGCAGTTGGCATAAAATATGTAAACATAGAAGATTGCCTATAACCGACTGCTTGAAGCTACACTATCCATGACACTATGTGATGTTCTTTTGCAACTGACTGCCTCGTTGGTCTAGTGGTTAGATGTGCCGCCTTTGGATCAACGGGTCCCGGGTTCGATTCCGGGGTCGGGCAAATGTCTTTGTCTAAACCAGAGGCACTGGCTCGGAGTCTGGGAGTCATTTCTATGTATAATATGTATGTATTTACAAAAAAAAAAGTATATAAGTATTTTATCATCCATCTCGTTACCATAACACAAGCATTAAGTTGCTTAGCTTGGGACGAGATGGCGTTGTGTGAAATGTCCAAGGATATTTATATTTATATTATATTTAATTCTTAACAGCTTAAGGTTGCCAATGCTTACGCAAGTGTACAAACGCAGGCAAACCAGGGTCACCGATATAGCCCACAGGATTGCTAAACATAAGTGGCAGTGGCATATACTTAGAGCGCAGGACCGACGCCCGATGGGCAGAAAAGTCCTCGAGTGGCGACCGCGTTCCGGAGAGCGCAGTGCTGGTAGGCCTTGCACACGGTGGACGGACGACCTGTTTATGGCGATGGATGCAGGTGGCAGGACCGGTCTTCGTGGTCCAATCCTACGCCCAGCAGTGGACGTCTTTTGGCTGAAATAATGATGATGGTTCACAAATACCTTATTTCTATAATTACTATTCAGGTTTGAATTGTGATGTAAAATAACGAGGCACCAAGAAACAATATTAGCCAAGCCAATGTTAAATTAAATTATTTTTTATGTAAATGTAAATCAATTATAATATGTTTCCAAATTTTTGTCAACAAAGTGATTGAAATACCTTAAAATTAAAAATAGTGAAATCATTAAACTTATTTATACATATTTAAGTCGAATTATGACGATATTGCAAGAGAATGTAAAGTCTAATTTTGAATATGTACGAACTTTCTACTAATTGATTAATGAAATGTAAATGTAACTCTTTGATTTAAAAGAGCACCAACCATGGAGTTTCTTGCCGTCTCTTCTCTGTGGAATGGCATTCCTAACACTTGGTAAAAACTAAATTATTAATTATGTTTAATTTTAACTTTTGACTATTTGAAAGCATACCCAAGAGTTTATTCGAATAAAAAATATTTTAATTTTGATTACTCATTCTTTTCAAGAATAATAATTAGTAAACTACTTAAAATTTATACAATTTTTCAAAAGCGATTGCGGAGTGAAATTACCGCACGCATAATATACACAAACAGTGTAAGTACAGCTTAAAATAAGTGTATGAAAAATGTTCTCATTTTTTGTAATTCTTTAAAAAGCTTTTCCACATCACGTATTAACCACAAGACGGATTTTAAGGCCGTTTCTGTTATATCTTAGGAACATTCTAAAACCTGTAAAAACGTACGCTTTTATAACATTTACTTACATAAGGTAAGAAAAATTAAATGTACGTATAATATACGTACATATAATTTTATGAATGAATGTCAGTACATTCGTCATCATCATTTCAGCCAAAAGACGTCCACTGCTGGACATAGGCCTCCCCCAAGGATTTCCACGAGCGCCGGTCCCCAGCCGCCCGCAGCCATGGGTTTCCGGCGACCTTAACCAGGTCGTCGGCCCACCGTGTGGGAGGCCTACCAGCACTGCGTAGTCAGGACATTACTTAACAGAAATTCGGTGCACTAATGTTTTTCCATCTTGAATTTCTCGCAGTTATGTAGTTTGTGTCTCTATGGAATGGGCTGGTGACACTAATCAAATTAAAATGAGAATTTTCCAAAGCTATTCATAAATGACGGAGTTATATGCTAACAGACTACAAAAAAGAAACAAACAGAAGGATATCCTAGTTTTTTAAAGTCGGATAACAACTGAAATAGGGCTACTAATAACCTACTGTTGTCCATGTGGTGACGGATTTAGAATACATAGTTTCACCACCCCATTCTATCCTGAGGGTGTCGTAAGAACCGACAAAACTAAATGACAAGGCCCATAACTTAGCCGCAAGAGAAAGAGCTTGAAATGAAACCCTGTGCCAACCCGTCTGGCCAGCGTGGCAATTACCCTCCCTGTGATGGGAGGAGACCCGACTCAGCAGTGGGTCATTTAAGTGCTGAATAGTAATAAGCTATTGAACAGAATAATGCACTTAATGAATTGTAAAATTACGTCACAACTCGATTTAAATACCATAGACTAGTAACTAAACTCCGTCGGATCGCCTTTCGCCTGCATTCGTATTAAAATGATGTCATAGCAGTCGCGGTACATTGGAATGCATACAATGTGCTACTTAAGTCATCGTCTAATTAATTAACCGGCTTGTACGCTTAATAAAAGCTCGAAGAAGTTGGCTTACTACTATGTACTACTCTACTTGCTACTACTTATATAAACAAATTAAAACTCTGCAAGTTTAATTTCTACAAACGTACATGATTTCGATAAGTTTAATAATCCATTGTACTAAGAGATCGGGATCGAGATTCGGGAAGCTGCGAAAGATCTTCTCGTCCACAATACCGCAGTGTCTGAAGACAAAAGTCTTCAACCAATGTGTGTTGCCAGTGATGACATATGGAACTGAGACGTGGTCGCTCACTATGGGCTCCATCAGAAGGCTCAAAGTCACCCAAAGGGCAATGGAGAGGGCTATGCTCGGAGTTTCCCTGCGAGATCGAATCAGAAATGAGGAGATACGCAGGAAAACCAGGGTCACCGACCAGCCCACCGGATTGTCAAACTTAAGTGGCAGTGGGCAGGGCACATAGCTCGCAGGACCGACGTCCGATGGGGCAGAAACGTCCTCGAGTGGCGACCGCGTTCCGGAAGGCGCAGTGCTGGTAGGCCTCCCACACGGTGGACCGACGACCTGGTTAAGATCGCCGGAAAGCAGTGGATGCGGGCGGCCCAGGACCGGCCTTTGTGGAAATCCTTGGGGGAGGCCTATGTCCAGCAGTGGACGTCTTTTGGCTGAAATGATGATGATGATGATGACTAAGAGATCTGAATAAAAGGCTATATTATTATTTATAAATAAATAAATATCCTTGGACATTTCACACAACGCCATCTCGTCCCAAGCTAAGCAACTTAATGCTTGTGTTATGGTAACGAGATGGATGATAAACTACTTATATACATTTTTTTTTGTAAAAACATACATATTATAGATAGAAAAATTATTATTTATTATTACATGATTACGATCTCGAGCTTGATTTCCCGGGAACAAAGTACAACGGTTTCCCGGGATTTCTCAAGCCGAGAATTCCCGGGAATTGGGAAAATGAACCCAAGCCCATACATGACCCACTGTAGAGTCGGGCCTCCTCCAATTATATGGAGGGTAATTAGCCTACTGTGCCACGCTGGCCAGACGGTTTGGCATAGGCTTTCGTATCAAGATTTCCTTCTCTCGCGGCTCGTTTATCGGCCTTGTCATCTCAAATCCATACATAATGTTATCGCAACTTGGTAATGAACACAAACTGAAAAATTATTGCGAGAAAGTAACTTGAAAAGGAATTAAGATTTTAAAATTTCTCACTTAGTTTCAATGCAGAATGTAAAAATCCTTGAGAATGTTTTTCCACTTAAAGCAGGAGGGCACGATCGCATCCTGCCAAGAATAATAAAGAACCGCGTAATAGCAGATGCTTGTACATTAGCACCCGCTAAATCGTTATTAGAAATTCACTTGCTATTTCAAATCACTGGCATGAAAATCACATATTATAAATCGAGTTAAGTGTTACGTACATCATCTCAGCCTGTAAAAAAGTGCTTTTTTTTTTCAGATCATTTTTCAGATAAACAATTCTCTATAACCCCATAATTCTAAAACCAAATACCGACAGCCTCAAAAGAAGGAAAACTCGATATGAAACCCTGTGCCAACCCGTCTGGCCAGCGTGGCACGGTAGGCTTATTACCCTCCATGTAACTGGAGGAGACCCAGGTCATCTATGGGCCTTGTTGGCGACCCGCAACCTTTTTAGTCTTTTGTATACTTTTTTATTATAATAGTGTTCTTTTTATATGCGAGTTGCTTTGTTTTTCTGTTCCTATCAGTCTCTTGTAAAAGGTCGTAAGATGTGCATGTGCCAATAAAGTGTGTTAATATTGTGCCTCAACATGATTATTTAACCAGCCCCGCCAACGTTAGTTCTCGTCCTTAACATGCCTAATAGCCGTATACGGATAAGGTTTGAACATAACCTGACTTTTTCTAGTACAGAAAGCTAGCAAAACATTTTTTTATGAAGCTCTTCTATTTAAATTGCATTTAGCACGGCTTTCACCACCCATTTCATGCCGGGGGTGTCGTAAAGGAACCACTGAGTGAGATATTCATCGTCGCGAAAGTACTAAACTGACTTGATTACTTCTACTTTTATCAAATTAGTTCGGATTACCACTCGGAAACAAATTCATAACCTTTATTAAAAGACCTTTAACCAGGTAAGGTCACATCTCCTGGCCACGTGCATTAAAATGTCAACTTGGCATAATGCCAGGGTCCATTTAAATAGAACCCATATTCAAAGGGTGTCAATAAATTTACATAACACGAGACGTAGAGCATTATGTTCAGATGACTCAACATTTCGTTAATGCTTACCCATCTGTGATGTACTAACTCGTACGTATTGAGCGGGTTATAAAAAAGATCTTTTTTATATTTAAATCTCAAACATTTAGCTACGTGGCGTACAAGTATGGTCCATTAATTTCTACACATATCTCCTTGGCTGTAAATAGCTTGGTACGTAAGCTACCTTTAAAAATAAGAACAACTTAGTAAAATATAAACTCAATGTACAGTGTGCCAGTACCATGGACATTACACGTTATTTTCTGTATTCTAAAAACACTTCAAGTCACTATTTGAATAATTAAAACACAACATTCAAATATAGAATAAATAGACAATACATTATTTTTTTAAATTTTAGAATGTCACTTTTTAATTTATTCCTATAGAGCGAGAGATCATCCCGCGGTTTATATATTTAATCAAACGCCATTGTTTGTTACATATTTTTATGCAATGTTTCTATTTACACAATATTGTAGTTTACACAGAACACACACATTAGGCATTCATAGCCCTAACTAAACACCAGTCTATCACAAATATCCCAAGCACGTGCCTAGAATATCTTACTGTCATTATATCAATGCTATTTGCAAGCTCACCGTACAATCGTCCTTAAGGGCAGTGAGGAAATTGACATAGCGCTAGACAGAATCATAGCGCAAAAACTTTGTGATCATATAAAAATTCGACGTATTATTAACGTAACGGTGGACGCAAGAAGACATTGCTAAAAAATGTTCGTGAGCGCACGGTATAGATTCCATAGAGCAACTTTTTCACCTTGCTATTGACCGAAAATAATACGGGTATAGCTCCCAGTTTTTAATACATGTGCGTCCATCGACGGTGAACTAGCATGTATGAAAAACTGGCTCAAATAAGCAAGTTAAACTAAACAAACTTATTTTAGCTGGCGGTGGACGTTCGGCTTTAATCTTGAAGAGCCATAATTTGTAACATCTAACCTCTTTCGTGCTTCGGAGGGCACATAAAGTTGTCCAACATACTGTAGTAGTGAGTGTAACCAAATAATTACCATAATTCTCTGCAATTAAAAGGAGCCGCGGATAGCAGATGGCCATCGCTCCTTCAAAATACTGGTAGTTAGACAAATCAGGTGTTACTGGTGCCCACCTCAGTGAAATTGGGAAAGAAGAAGTATAGGGTCGCAGATGAGTGAGAGGGAAGTTTTATTCTTCTTCACTGCCAAGACATCAATATCTTTGTGCCACGCTCAAGTCTATAAAGGTTTAATTGCAACAAAAGGTCGTGTTACATCATTAAAACTTACCTTTGCACTGAACCACAATATTGGAACAAAACTTTACGTTATTAATTTTGTATTGAAAATTACTGTGCTACGAAGAATGTGCCAAGTTTCGGTGTTTCTTATGTAAAACTTTTTAATAGAACCTTTGATGCAGTAAACAAAGAAGTGAGCACGGAAGACGAGATAAGTTTTCTTTGTATCTTCCAACCAATTTGTTAATACACTTTAAGCGTATAGCTATTTGCATATAAGTATTCATCTTTTTTACCTATAAGCGTACGAACGAACCAGACTGGTTACGGACTTAGAATACATAGTGCCACCACCCCATTCTATCCTGACGGTGTCGTAAGAGTCGACAATAGGGAATGAGAAGGCCGAATACCTATCCGCAAGAGAAGGAAAACTTGATTCGAAACTCGTCTGGCCAGCGAGTCGAGCGTCTGGCATAGCTGGCTAATTACCCCCCTAATTGGAGATGGCCCATCCCAGCAGTGGGTCGTGTATGGGCTAAATAGTGGTAGTAGTAGTTTCAAGGATAGTGCTCAAGCATACGGTACGTCAGATAGTTAGTAGATATCGTCGGCCACGGACGCATTTGCATGTTTCGTCATCTTTGTAAAAAGGATTGTAAACTTGGGAGGAGATCGGGTGAGGGCATTGTGTTTCCTTTCCAGTGTTCTTTCCCTGGTAGCAAAATGTTCTTCCTCTAAACCTAGGCTCTGTTCATAAATTGTCATCCATTCACAATAAAAAATAGAAGAACAATAAATTTAAGATTCATTGTTTTAAAATCTGTCATCGTTTATTAAAGATAGCGAGCAATCTTTCTACTCGATTCGCAATTCATTCGACTTTATTGAGAAATTGATCAAATTTGGTGATATTTTGAGGCTATGTTCTTGACAGCTGTCAATGTTATCTAGTTCCTAAATTAAATTTTATCAACTGGTTTCTCGATTGTTTTATAAAATATTTCGAGTAAAGAGCATAAGTAAAGTGTTTAGAGTCATAATTGAAATATTTGTAGAGTTTGGTTAAATTATTTATGGGCAAACGATTCTTTTTACTGAACCTGTAAGCGCAGATTTAAAAGCCACTGGAAATCATACCAGCAGAACAAATAATCAAATAATGGTTTATACATGGTGCAAATAAACCAACCAAGAATTCAAGTTTTTTTTCTACTTAATCCAGGCTAATCCTGTTCGTCGTAAACCGAGTTTGAATTTTTGTATTCTCTTTCCAAATAAAATGAACAACTTTTTTTTGGGAGGTTTTTTCAATAAATAATTTATTGTGAAACCAAGTAGGGGGGGGGGGGGCGAGTGAGCGGATAATTAAGATTGAAATAATCAAATAATCATGTATGTATAAAGTACTTTAGGCTGTAGGTAAAGGTAAAAGCGAAAAAAAAAATCAAAGGAAAAGATGTTTACTAGGTTTACTAGTTGAAATTTGAAAGATTTCTTTTTTCCGAAGTCTCTGTTGTGGAGGCCCCCTGCTTGTGGAGGCCCCGGGGCTTTCGCCCCGGTTGCCCCCCCCCCCCCCCCCCCCTAAATCCGGCCCTGACAAAATACCTTTAAGCCATCCGAAGTAATACCGTAAGAAAACGTTCTGTGTATAAATAAATTGTTCTATTGTAAGGTGAGGTCTCCCAACCCCATTCCATCCTGACAGTGTCTTATAAGATAAGTAAAGGTATGCAAGAGGCAGATCACTTAGCCGCAAGAGAAGGAAAACCTGATTAAAACACTGATTTCCCTCCATGAATTTGGAGGAGGCCCGATATTGTTTGACTTGCAGTTCCAGAGCTCCCCATTAAAATTCCATGTCATTTGTTTGACATCTGAAAATAAAAGTACCTACAATGGAAAACTCCGGGAATCCATTATGGCGGGGCATTTAGCCCCGCCTGGACTAATTAACTTTGGCCGCAGTCACGCTATTTAGTTGCGAGGTTAAAACTAATCACGAATTTAAACTATTTAAGGAGCAACGTCATGATCTTCAATACTTTTCCCTCCCCATAAGCGGTTACCGTTGACTAGACACGTTAGCACGATGGTCGACTATGCACTTTAACACCAGGAAACCTTGAAAGGAATGTTTGTTTGTCGCTGCGGAAATGCTTTATGCATACTCGCCCCTCGGGGGAGAGGTCGGTGATTATGTGGGACTCCAGAGACAGAACTCGTATACCCTCTAAAACCCCAGCGGTATACCCTCACACGACACGCTTGGGGCGCCACAGGTTCGCGTAAACCCAGTCTACTGTGACCAACCTTGAAACGAAACCTGTGCCAACCCGTCTGACCAGCGTGGTACAAATAAAAGTAAAACTTGATACGAAACGCTTTTTTTAAAAAGAAACCCCTGCACACGGTTTACCCTGTATCGCGGGGGCAGTTTATTAGCCAATAAATAACCCACTGCTGAGTCTGGCCTCCTCCAGTTACATGGCGAGTCATTAGCCTACTGTGCCACGCTGGCCAGACGGGTTGGCACAGGGTTTCGTATCAAGTTTTCATTCTCTTGCGGCCAGATGTACGAGGGGCAGTTTACAAACATGAAATTCACGAACACAAATGACACCCAAACTCAGAGCAAGCGCAGAGCAAAGCCACGGCCCCGGAATTGTACCCGGCACCCCGCGATCCAAAGGCGGCGCATCCAACTCCTAGACCAACAAGTCAGTCAATATTAAATTTTGGTTGTAATTACCATGACTTTTTTTGTATGATCAACCAGCGACCCGGCCCGGCTCCGGGGCATGGGTGCAATTATGCATGTATTATACATAGTTACAAACCTTCCTCTTGAATCACTCTATCTATTAAAAAAAACCGCTTCAAAATCCGTTACGTAGTTGCAAAGATATAATCATACATAGGGGCGGACTGACGACAGCGACTTTATTTTATACAATGTAGTGATAGTGATAATAATAATAATAATGATATTGCAGATATTACTTTATTCTTTGGTACGGACGATAAGTAGACTATCACGGATACACTCTTCACACCATTGACGTGTAGAATTTCATTGAAGCACTACCAATAAGGCACTTCACTGAATGCTATCGTTCAATAAATCAGGACGATGCGACCATTCATGGCTTTGTGACGTGTACAGTCTCGCATTTCATACACAATAACGCAGAGCTAAATAACCGTTGTATATTGCAGACTATAGTTCGGTCGCGTTGAAAATTTGATAAGTAAAGGTGTATTTTATTTATTTAACACTTAAAGGACACTGTGAACGTGGCTTTCTCATTTGCAATGATTTTATTAGTTGCGGGGCGTGCCTAAGCCGGCGGACAATTAGCACTGCATTCTTACCGCGGACGAGGTATAGTCCATGTAGATAAATATGGATGTATCTACGCATGTTCCTTAGGACTGCAAAATACTTCTGACGATTTTGATAAAATCTTCCAGTGAATTCTGATACTGATGAGATCAACAGAAATTAGTGCTAGCCATGCGAAATCGACTGGTTGGTGTAGCCCAGCAAACTCCCTATTTCTTATAAGAGAGAGACCTACATGGAGCACGCTAGAGTTTTTATGATGAAAAAAATATTACTAATTTCACTTCAGAAACTTCAGAAATCCAGAAAAAAAATTATAATAATGTTATGACACAGGTCTGTTACTTATTAAATAAAAACAAACCGTAAACTACGTTGAATGGACCCAATTTTTCGGTTGATGATGACATCGTATTATACAAATGTATGACACATCATTTTAAAATAAGTATATTATATTCCTTAACAAAATGGAAACATATGCTTCCCATGTTTGGGTAACGATTTATAAACACAGCCTAGACTGATTCATTGCGCGCGTAATTTCAGACGTATGGTACAAACCATAAGTGATAGCGATTTTGTATAGACGCTCGTGACTGTTATATTTTTTATTACAAGGTGCTTAGTAAGAGTGATCCATTAATAAACATTGGGTGGATACCTACTTAAAATTTACTTTATACTACACATACAATGTGTTTATTATAAATATATGTGTGTTACGCGCATACCCACTATGGAATTTGCCGACGCAGCGTGGCTCATGCGCTTCACCACAAACTGCTTCATGTGGGGGAAACTGCTGTCGCGGACCATGAGGCCCGCAACCACGATGCGCGACAACGGGCGCGCATTTGGATCCAACCTCGATCCTTTGTCGTCTAGCTTTAGGAACTTATTATAATTAGTTAACTAATTTTAACTTATTATAACTAATTTTTAATTAAATCTATTTTAAATAATTTCGGGTTTTTTTTAGTCCTCCGGCCGTAGCCTCCGTAATTTGTGTTATTAGACCCACGTATACTGTGGCGGTAAATAAAATAGTAAATAGTCAACTTGTATTCAGATTTAATACGTATTTCTACACAGATACTACTCTACTTATAAATATTGTTTTCGCGATACATATTTATGCAATAGGAACATTTTGGCATAGCCAATCTCTGTATCCACTCTGTCGTTTTCATTTTTCCATTCCAAATATTATTGTTCATTATCTATATGTACAGGGTGGTCAAAAAGTCGTGGATCAAACGCAACCAGCGGTTAGATGGGGTCATCAGCAGCAAAAAATTTTTCTATGGGAGGTCCTTAAGGTCAACCCCTGCAGAGTTATAATTGATTTTGTGTTTTTATGTGAAATTGTCCTTTTTTTACTAAAACTTGAATAAATTCTACAAAATCTACACCCTGTATCTTTTTTAAAATGTTCAATAGATTGGTACTGTTGAGGCCTTTCGTTAGACATGCTATTTATGGTAGTTTATTGGGTGTGTTAAAGATAACATTAAGTTTTCCGAAAGACATAATTCTTAAAACAAAACTAGTTAATTACTTCGGACCCCACTGTGAAAAAAAAATACTGTACAGAAAAGTGACCCTCTATTACAAGTTTTGGCGCATTTAATAGGGATTCTAAAAAGGTATTACAGGTTATGCGTGGCTGTGATATCTTTCAAGGACGATCATTTGATCCACGACTTTTTGACCACCCTGTATATGAGATTTCCACGAATATAGACCCTCATCACGATATCCCTGGAACCATAGGACCTAGAGACTTGAATTTTAGTAGGAATACTCTTTTTACCGAGTAGGGGTCAGCTAAGAAAGGATTTCATGAAATTCTACAAAAAGAGTTGATTAAAAAAAATATTTTGGTTTGTGGCGTACCAACGCGCGCAGGGTACAGCTAGTCTCTAATATTTTAAGACATGGACTCACCGTAAGCCGTTAATATAATAAGATTATGTAGAAACGTGCTAAAACAAAGTAAATAGTTTTTGTAAAACTTCAAATTATAAAATAAACCTAAAATTGTTAACCATCATCCAATATCTTTTATTAAAAAGAGCTACCATGGAGTTTCTTGCCGACTCTTCTCGGTGTAATGGCGTTCCAAACTAGTGGTAAAAACTAAATGATTTATTGTTTTAATTGACCGTTTTAAATTTTATTTTATATTTTTAATTATTTGAGAACATTTGCTAGAATTTAATCGAATAAAAAACATTTTCTTTTTTTAATACCTATTACCAATGATGTTAGAAGTAAAAAGGTGCCTATTACAATACATGGTTTTTACTAAGCAAAATCTGGGACAAAATTAAGAAAAGAGTTATGTTTCTTGAAAAATAAAAGTTTTGTATAAATTTTCTGTTCCTTTGTTTCAGGTAATCATGGATAATATAGAACAAGTTTTGATCGGAATTTGACAGATGTGTTATAGACAAAAACATTATTCATGTTTTTATTAAAATTTATTTATTAAATTTATTCCATGCTTAATGGATAAGTCGAATCAAAAGGCAACTATCAGAAAATAACCTATATGTGTGTAGTGGTAGTGGATAGTTCAGACCAAACCTGCCAGTAAAATGGATGTTAAAAAAAAGTAACAGACCAAAAACTTCTTCAAAGTAATAAAAGAAAAACACTATGCCCACTAAAATATGTAGTGTCAACATGTAGTGGCGCCATCTATTATCGAGTAGCGTAACTTTAAAAATCTCATGATTTACATTTGTGCCATCCACCAACGCTTTACCCTATTTGGTGCACAAGGCCAGCAAAATTGCGTAATCGAATATTTCGAGGAGTGATCTGATGGTTATTAAGTACCACGGGCTGCGGTGTTTACGTGACGCGTCTATTTTTTTTTAAACTTGACTAAAAAAAGTACCTTAAATCGCTGTCTTCGTCAAATTAGGGGAGGCCCGACTCGATAGTGGATCTCTTACCGATTCTTCACTGTAGATGCTTCGTAACAGGCGGTAATGTAATTTGTTAACTGAACTATTCCGAGATTTTTGCCAGTTCTTGTCAGCTGTGGTCGCATTCTAAACTGGTGGCACGACAAAACAAACCTATTAAGGATATCATTTTTAGGCGCAAAAGGGATGATCATCCAGCCAGACGAGGTGGATGTCTGGCCAGGGGTCGCAGCGCCTATCCCCCGATAGTTATATCGGGGACTAGATCGGGGAATTAACTTAAATGTGCGAATTGCTCTTGAGACTTCGCTATCGCGGTGTAGGACGTTTTGGTAATTCTTGCATTATTAGACGATATTTTTTTATTTAATTAGGTCGCTACACATTTATCATCATTGCAGCCCATAAACTATCCACTAATGAGTCGGGCTTCCTCCAATTTCTTATAGAGAGTTACACAGGGTTTGTATCAAGCTTTCCTTCTCTTGTGGCTAGGTTGTCAGCCTTGTCATTTCCTAACGACACCCTCACAAAATATAAACAAAATATAGTGTCACAACCCAACTCTGTCCTGAGATAGAGTTGGGTTGTGACACTAAATTTTGCGTATAGTATGTATTGGTATATATTGTGAAGCCACCTCTTCACAATCTTGAACAGACGGCAACCATCGACTCTTAGCGACCTTAATAAGGTCGTCTACCCATTATTACTATCAAAGCTTACCACTTAAATCATATATGGGTAATATTATTCCAGGGACGCCAAGTAGTACTAGTAGATTTAAATTATAAACATTGCAATACGTAGCACAGATAATAGATAGGTAGGTGAAACATTTACCAATATTCGACCTTACCAAGCACAACTTATAGACCAGTTTCTCGAAATCAATTGGTTGTGGTTTGACTGTCTATTGCAAAACTCTTCTGTACGCAATTTGCATGTGCATTTTGCGGTTTTAAAACCTTGAATGTATTGAATTTCATGATTCAGCTCACAATGTTTTATATTCTGTAGGAAAAAACAAACGTTTATAACATCAATCATCATCATCGTCTTTGTAATGATTAATAACTTAGCATCATGAATGACCCACTGACGGGTCGGGTATCCAATTACATGGTTCTTACCATTAACCTACAGTACCACACGGGTTGGCACAGGATTTGTATCAAGTTTGTGCGTGTGGTGACCGATTTCGAATACATAGTGTCACCACTATATATCGGCCGATAACATAGCCCAAAAGAAGGAAAACTTGATACGAAACCCTGTGCCAACCCGTCTGGCCATCGTGGCAAAGTCGGCTAATTACCCTCTATGTAACTGGAGGAGGCTCGATACAGCAGTGGGTCATTTAAGGCCTGAGCAGTGATTTGATGTCAGTGTGGTGATGGATTTAGAAAACATAATGTCACCACCCCATTCCACCCTAAGGGTGTATTAAAAGAAAATTTCAAGGCCAACTGGATAACCTAGCCGCAAGGGAAAGAAAACTTGATACGAAACCCTGTGCCAAAGTCTGGCCAGCGTGGCACAGCAGGGTTTTTACCCTCCATGTAACTGCCCGTCTCAATAGTGGGTCATCTAAGGGCTAGTAGTAATAGTTTAAAAAGATGAATCACTAGTCTAATGAATATATTAAATATAGTAATCATGTTGCTTGGCTCCAAATATTACAACTTTGTCTTGAACTAACTTGAATTAACTTGAACTAACTTGAAGGTATATTTTAAATTTTTTTTTTTAAAAAGTAATTCGAGAACAAACAATTATTAACAGCGAACAAATAATAACAACAAACAAACAAACGAATTATTAGAAAAGAAGTCGAAAATAGTAAAAAAACATTCTTTCGGGGGGCTAACTTTAATGAGCCTTTTATTAATAAATAAACGACCATTACAAGTTTACGACTAATACTACTATTCAACGATAGATGGCGCGCCCAACTGCATAATAAACTCGAAAATGAAAAATATTACGTGGAGTCTAAAAACAAATTCTCAGCAATATGTATATTATTATCATAGTGTTTTACATTTTTTTTACATGAAAAATATACGTTAAACAAATGAGTATCCATTTTAGAAACAACTACTGTACACTAGATGTCACTGTACGCGATACACTTTATCATTCAACATAGTTCCAAGAAATAGATGGCGTTACATGTAGTATTTAATCTGATGTAGTAAAATACTTGTATACCCACAATTGTTGTTTTTTTATTCGACAACATTTTGATCTTTCTACGGATTATTGTAGAAACCTCGAAATATTGTAATAATTAGACATAGGTAGGAACAACAAATCTTGCGTACGAAGTATTAACAGATCTATAACAGTTTTATAGGCAGCGCCGACGACGATACGTGTCTTATTGCCGCGTGGCCAAATAAGAGGGCTAATAAGGGCGAAAATTTAACAGGCAATACTACCCAAGGGTGTTGCAATTTGTCGAGCCATTTGCTATGGGCACATTTAGTTTTGTTTGCATGACCGTAAAGTGCCCACGCCCTTGCTATAACCACCCACCCCGCGAGCCACTATACTGAGAGCTCTCCATGCCATGACATTGAACCAAACTGGAAACACAGTCAGCAGTAACTAGTTCATTTTACATTGGTTTAGACAAGTCTCGTCTATTGGCAGGTGATCACGATCGCGTCACCTTCGCGTTGGAGTCGTAATCATAAAACCTGACTAGTTCTCCGTCGGTCTCATAGCTGACTAAACATTTACCCCATAATTTCTTGCCAATCATTGGCGATTGACAAAATGACGTTAACACAGAAATGAGTTGCAAGTTCATAAGAATAACAAGAGCATTAAAAAGGTTTTTCACAAATCTTTCACGCAGAGGTGACAAAATGAATAATATGAGAAGAAGAAGAGAGTCCGTCGCTTCAGTGTACAGGAGAACAACCAAGTTTTTAACTTCAAACACTGCAAATCTTTTGAGAAAGATGCCAAATCCAAGGAAAGACCGATCGCTGTCGAATACACCTGAAGAACTAAACATGCATATTGAAGATATGGTAAACAACTGTGACGCTGATGGCGAAGATATAGATGATCTTGGGGAAAGAGACCTTGATTATTACTTGGGAGTTAGTAGAACAGAAAAATATTGGAGAGATCCGGCTGGTAAAGAACAGATAAGAAAAGATTATCTGATATATCATTGCGGAATCACGGAAGAAGATTATAATTTAAATTACAAAAGAACATCTATACCGAAACTGTCTTTCGTCATACAACCAAGGTTAAAACAAGTACCCTTTAAAATTCATAGGAGAAATGGAAACGGAAGAGAGGATTCTTGGCGAGATAAGACAGGGATATTTAAAATATTTGCGTATAGACGTGATAGTGAATACTCTACCTCGGATAGTTACAGCGAGTGCGACTCCAACGAAGATGATAAAGATACTGAAAACAAAAGTCTGTCAAGTAAAGACAATGAAAATTTAATAAGACAACCAATTGAATTCGATCCAGAGGAGTCTAATGAGGTCCGTACGAAAGATCTGTATAGTTGTTTTAGAAGAGAATACTCTTTAATGCACTTTAAGAAAAGTACACCACAAAAACCATAGAACAAAGTTAAAGAAAAGAAAAAAAAATACACCTAAATTATTGGCGGCCTTATAGCTAAAAGCCATCTCATCCAGGCAACTAAATTATCTATTTTTAGCCTAACCTATATTATGAGTAAAATATAGACTTCAAATTAAAAAATAGCTTTTTTAAACATTTCTTTTATCACATAATGTCGTTTAACTTCTGCAAAATAAATGTTGGCGATTTTCCAAGGACCAAGCAACTCTTTCACTCGCTTGAAGAAATCTTTTGTTAGTGTGCTTTGTTCTCTGACTCCTTTGTGTTTGTTGTATTACTAAATACATTTCTTTTGTTTCAGGGCGTGCGAATAAAAGAAGTATCCGAAGGGAGACCCTGCGACAATTGCCCAGAACTATGCCCAGGATTCATTCCACATGCTTGGAGGTAAGATTGAACTTAGATTGATAACAATTTATGTTACCCATGATATGCAATTGCAATTGGTCAGTGAAATCTTCAGTTATGACCGCGTATAATGAGGTGGAGCACTTCACTTTGTAATTCATGTTTACAAAGTGTACAAAGTGTTTGTAACAAGGCAGACAAAGAATAACGTACATGAACAGCTATGTGAAGTGCCTTTTGAGCTTTAGAGAAGCAAACATTTAAACAATAAATTAGTCATCAACCATGCCACAGTCATGTATAGAAAATCGATAAAACACACTTAAACGCATAAAATGATTCTAATTAATATATTAATTATGATGTAATGAGAAGGATTCAAAATAGCGATAAATTCGTATTAGTTAAATCGAATGGCCACCACAATATGTTAGGTTCCACTCAAAAAGATATTGTTGAGATCTGTTTTAAAAAATATATACTGTGATCCCATTTTTTAATAGTCTTATTAAACAAAATTCTCTGGAATTCGCGTAACATTTTACAAATTTACCGTGTTCGGGTGTCCTACGCTATGGGAGAGCCATAAATGGTTAATCAAACAGCCCTTTAAAAAAATATCATTTGCTCATCATCTAGGTCCTGTAAACACGGAAACTGTAGACGTTAAGGACCTTGTTGACGGGACGACCCTGATAGTTCATTATGGATTGCGCCTTGCGCATACAAATAAAGAAAATGTTCTCTTGAGGGCCAACGCATCCTCGTAATTTACATGTTATCTATTAACTACAAACTAGAACTGTTGGTCATGTATAAAAACGTCTAGACAACAATGTAACGCCATCGATGTGGAGGCTACATTAAAAACTATGAAGGGTTGTTGCAAATGAAGTACTAACGACTTAGAAAATAATAGGAATAATACTCAAATATATCTGGGGCCAGATACAAAAGCATACGGGTAGCGGGTACGCAAACCGTAACGGGGCCTGGCCACAGCTACAGGCGTTGCGTTGCGCGGTGCGTGGAGCGGCGCGGCGGGCGGCGCGATTTGCGGTGGTATGTCACAGCTAGACTAGTTGCGACCGCGGTGGCGTCGCCAGGCACGTATTTAGAGAACGGCTAAACTATTAAAATATCAAAAGTGGCACGATATTGCCTTGAAACAAGTGCGTTCTTAGCTGAAGATATCATTCAGTCAAAAAAAGGAGCGCACCCAGTTAACCAGAAAAGGAGAGAATTTGTTATGAGTGTAAGAACTATGCCGATATTTTTTTTATTATACGCGTGCAAGCATAGATACTTTTGATTATATACTCGGTCACATACACGAAGACTTGAAAACTAAAGTTAACTAGGTACCACCAGGAAATTGTTGTTTTATTTCGTCCCACATTTTTTTTACAACATGGTTTTAATTATGATGTGGATTTTGACATCCATATTGCTGGTCTAGTACTAGTATTTCACTAAAGAACTATTCCATATCCATTATTAATTAGCTCAACGCGCGATAAAAACAAAATAATTTGTTTCGGTCGCGCGATGCCTCAATACGTCCACCGAAGCCGCCGCGCGCAACGCTCTGAGCTGTGGCCACCTCGATATTGACTAGTACATTTGTTTCACTCGCACATCGCGCAGCTCGTCGCCGCCGTGTGCACCGCGCCGCTAGTCGCTCCGCAAGACGCGCCGCCGATCGCGTCGCCGGTAGCTGTGGCATACTTCATAGATGACAATCTATGAAGTATGCCACAGCTACCATTTGTTTACCATTTGTTTTCGCCGCTCACCGCTTACCGCGCCGCAAGACGCTCCGCAATTCGCACCGCTGTTGGCTGTGGCCACGCGGTAAGGGCCTGGCCACAGCTACAGGCGTTGCGTTGCGCGGTGAGTTGAGCGGCCCGGCGGGCGGCGCGATTTGCGGTGGTATGTCACAGCTAGACTAGTTGTGACAGCGGTGGCGTCGCCAGGCACGTATTTAGAGAACGCAAAAACTATTAAAATATCAAAAGTGGCACGATATTGCCTTGAAACAAGTGCGTTCTTAGCTGAAGATATCATTCAGTCAAAAAAAGGAGCGCACCCAGTTAACCAGAAAAGGAGAGAATTTATTATGAGATTAAGAACTATCCCGATTTTTTATTTAATATACGCGGGCAAGCATATATTCTTTTGATTATATACTCGGTCACATACACGAAGACTTGAAAACTAAAGTTAACTAGGTACCACCAGGAAATTGTTGTTTTATTTCGTCCCACATTTTTTTTACAACATGGTTTTAATTATGATGTGGATTTTGACATCCATATTGCAGGTCTAGTACTAGTATTTCACTAAAGAACTATTCCATATCCATTATTAATTAGCTCAACGCGCGATAAAAACAAAATAATTTGTTTCGGTCGCGCGATGCCTCAATACGTCCACCGAAGCCGCCGCGCGCAACGCTCTGAGCTGTGGGCACCTCGATATTGGCTAGTACATTTGTTTCACTCGCACATCGCGCAGCCCGTTGCGGCCGCGTACACCGCGCCGCTAGTCGCTCCGCAAGACGCGCCGCCGATCGCGTCGCCGGTAGCTGTGGCATACTTCATAGATTGTCTACCATTTGTTTTCGCCGCTAACTACTTACCGCAATTCGCAGTTGGCTGTGGCCACGTGGTAAAATAGCGATGACATTTTGGAGTCACGTGACGTTTTGAAATATTTTTTTACCCTCTAAACTTTATCTTAAATTCATTTGTGTGGTGCTGATAGTATATTTAAGTATAGGCATTCTACATTATTCTTCACTGGAGGGGCTTTTTATGGAGATGGGTTATGAGACATTTATTTATGAGAAACCAATGTGTTAGAATTTTTACGATACACGACACCCTAGTCTAAACGTCATGTCAGAAGTCTGTATGTAATAAAAACGTATTCCTTTTATAAATAAATCAATGAATAATGCAAGCTAGACTTAGACTTATTCAGTGCCATGGCCAAAACAATTGAATATAAGGTCTTGGTAGTTGTCTGCATCAAGGATACCGTAATTAATCTAAATAAATGATATTGGTTTTCATGTTGGTATGTCTGGTTCAAAATTATCTAAAATGGAATTAATTTAAAACTGTTATAAACACATCAGCGGGAGCAGTTTGTTATGAAATTTGATGACCAGGTATCGGTTTGGCTGCGTCTCTCAGATTAGAATGGTGTGATGACATTGTATAATCATATGGTGCAGTTTATGCATCTATTAATAAATCAATTAATAGATGCATAAACTGCACCATATAAATAATAGACAAATTACATGTCGTGGATTGATGAAGTTATGGCGCGAGACAGCGCCATCTAAGGATTATTTTAGTGAACCAATAAATTGTTAACGCAAGCGGCGCAGTACCTTCCGTTTGGACACGATCGTCGAAAGAGCGGATGTAGCGAGACGGCGGCTAGATGGCGCTAGTAGAACGTGAACCGGATGCACCATTGACAGCGATCGTCTTTATAAGGAGCCGCGCTGTTGAATCGGGAAGCATTAGTATCTGAGACGTCTCGGGGTACGGACCACTGCCTCAGACAATCAGTACCGTCTTTATTGTGGTGCGCTGTCTACGTCGGACGGTCTTGCATTACGCTCGGTGTCGACGCACGTGTTTGTTTCCTTAATGTAGGAAGTCGTTAGTAAAAGAAAATAAAGTTACTTTGATTTAAATTATCTTTCGTTCAAGTACCCAAGTCAGTGCCCACATCCATCTTAAACTATGTCGGATCATGATGAAAACCGGATGCTTCACATCTCGGCCACCCATCCATGATCCAGTGAGGGTATCTGCGACATACATAATTCTGCTACAACTTCTCGGTCCATAAATGACCCACTGCTGAGGAATGCCTCCACCAACTACATGGAGAGTTAGCCTACTATGCCACGCTGGCCTGGTTGCTATACTGTGCCGTATCAAGTTTTCCTTCACTTCCGACTAGTTTTTCGGTCTTAACACTTGCTTTTATCGACTCTTACGATACCCTCAGGATGAAATAGGGTGCGACACTATGTATTCTAAGTCCATCAGCACACGGAATGTTTCCACACTGACCAATTATCATTTAGATAAACTATTATAGTAAAATTATAATGTATCTTTGGAATTCATCATTAACTAATGTGTAGGCATTTGCGGTATTAATGAATACCAGTATTATAATGATATTATGTAAATCGTTTATCAGTGTACATAGTTACTGGGATTAAAATAACTCTATAAATAAATGAACCATTACTTTATCGTAGCACTGACCAGGTCAACGATAAGTTATCGTGTAGCGTTTACACCATACAGCCAGTTACGTGACGAACATCAACTGAGCTAAAGTCTACTCTACATGATACGACTTAACATGACGCAAATATTTGAACTATTTTTCTTTCACATACAGTTTCATTATATGTATTTAAAGACGACCTTAGAAACCTGTTAAAGCAGTGGACACAAGTGGCTGATAATCTGATATGTACACAAAACCGCTTCGCTGTGTCATTTTTAAATACAGTTATGTGATAATATTATTTAGGATGTTTGAAAAGTTTTTGAGGCACTCCAGATAGTTTTGACCGATTAGAATGTTAAAATACATTTCAAAGCTATATAGATCATTCGGGGTTATTTTAGATCATTCTAGAATTTTCTAGAACATCCTCATTCGATCAGGATCTAAAGGTGGATTTTAGAACTTAACATATAATTGTAGTTTTTTCTAGAACATTCTCATTCGTTCAGAATCGAAACGTAGGTTTTAGAACTTCCTAGATTATCCTACAAATTTCTGGATCGTTCCGGGAATTTCTAGAACCATCCAGACCATTTTAGACCAATGACTGTCTCCCCCATTTTTAAAGTTATCGTGTTTCAGCCCCCCATATCTTTTACACCCGTTATAATCATTGACTTGGAACCTCCATAGTGCACGATGGGAGCCTTGTACCTACAACATCACTATTCGTCGGCGATGCGTAGTTTTGGCTGCAAAGTGAACTATCGGGACACACCTCCACTTTTATATATCTATAGATAAGCAACATCTCCACTTGCATAAAATATATATATGTATATATGAAACAATATTCTTATTATTCATTCCATAAGGAATACTAGGAACAGATAAAATAGACCATACACATTTCTCTTATTTGCGCCTGCCATGTCGTTCTCTGCACCGCCCAAAGGTTGACTGGAAAGAATGCCTAAGGCATTAATGTCCGCCTATGTTCAACTTATTGTTGCATAAAGAATAAATAAATAAAACAGACCATACTACTTCGTAGGGAACAAACTAACTTACTACGTCATATAGGTACTTCATCATCATCATCATCATTTCAGCCAAAAGACGTCCACTGCTGCACATAGGCCTCCCCCAAGGATCTCCACAAAGGCCGGTCCTGGGCCGCCCGCATCCACTGCTTTCCGGCGACCTTAACCAGGTCGTCGGTCCACCGTGTGGGAGGCCTACCAGCACTGCGCCTTCCGGAACGCGGTCGCCACTCGAGGACTTTTCTGCCCCATCGGGCGTCGGTCCTGCGATAGGTACTTACTACTAAGTATTACAAAGATACTTTGTTAGTAAGATTCGTACAATCATTGCCCAGTCTAAATATCTCACAAAACTGATACGGACTCTATCCATGTGGTGAAGGATTATAATACATAAAATTATCAATCTATTCTATCTTGAGTGTATCGTAAGAGGCGACTAAAGGAACTGGAGAGGCAGATACCCTGTGATAACCCGACTCGCCAGCCTGACACCATAGGATTATTTCATTAAGTCCCCAACGGAAACTTTAACTAAAAAAAGGAACATTATCTATCTATAATATAGTTTGATGTCTTGCAATTTAATTGCTTGATTTAAAATCATAGTGTGGAGTCACCTTTAGATGTCTTGCACAAGGGTCAGCGCGCGCGCATCATTGAAAACAAAAATGTCACTGTTGGTTAAGCGCTTGCCCGAAACGGTCGTATCGCGTCCATAATAATAAACAATAATGTGTCTCTCATTAAAACAATTAGAGTGGGCGGATGTGTACCGACGCATAACAGGCACAGATAAAGAGCCTGTAAAAGAGAGGAAGATACAAAAGTTCCCTTCTAGGGAGCGAAATTATGCTGTGAAACGACGACTGAATAACAACACGCGATCACATGTGAATTGTGAGGAATGTGCAAGAGTAGCGGCTAGGGAGATAGAAAATATGAGGTGATTTGGACCTCAAGTGTGAGGCCTTGGCCTGTGTTTAGTGAAGTTTGTTTCGAAATCTACAGTGCACATCGAATTGAAGGTTTCGTGATAATATCGTCATTTTTATTCAACATAATGGACTGCTCAATAATGTACTGATAGTTTTAATTTTAATATCAAAGAAAAACCTTTGTACTCTATAGTTTATTATTAACTTGACATTGATATAATGCCTTGTGAATCACCATTACATTCTTTGAAACCTAATACGAACCATAATTTGATTAATGCTAGCTTGAGATGTGATAATAAAAAAAACGTTCTATATGAAAGACATTTAACTATCGTGATATTTTAATTTGAATTGTTCTAAAAACGTGTAGGTTACTACTAAAAGTTTCATAAACTTTGTTTTTACTCGATGGCTGGCTGTAATATCGTATAAATCGCATAAATATAGGTCATTGTTATCTCATTCGAGTGACTCGGTGCTCAAAATATTTACGTCGTCAATATGAAAATGTTTATTGTATTCTTTGATTATCGTTGATGTCAGAGTACAATTGTATCAAACATTTGTACGTGTTATTGTATTGGAATTAACAATAACCAATTTTCATTATACTCATATTGATATCACTTTATTGTGTAGCAAGCCTACCTAAATCGTTTTCATTGATCCTTTTATCTTTGCTTGCTTACAATAAATCATTGTCTCTGCATATTAAAATTGTTTATCTTGTATAATCTGATTAAAATATTCAATAATGTACTACACAGATGCTCTATATTATTTATTGATTTGTCTTTATATATTAAATAGGTCATAATACGTAACTATTGTATTTTTTTAAATAATTTAATTAAGTAATAGTGTCTGGTATATTTCTTGATAAAACAGTGTAGGTTATCAAGAATGATTGCTGTCGAGTTTAAAGATCCCGGATCTTGTCAAAGTCAATCAATTTTAAAGTTTATTATCTTTATGTTGAAGGTTGGAACTGTAAATATGATATCAAATGAAGATAACAGTTATTATAGATTGCTTTGTATTAAACAGAGAATAGCGTATTGTAAAAAGGCAATAAAAAATGCACCATCATTAATCATAAGCAGGTAAATAATTTGGGCACGCCATTCTTTTATTTTCGTTATTTACACGTATTTTCGTATCATTTCAATACGCTCCGAATGCAGTTGACTTAGCTTCTATGCACAGTATACATACAGTCTAATGACCTCGATTGCTGGAAGGCCGATATATTAAGTAAATGTGTTTTATATTTATGCTAATAGCAGTGATTGTGAGTAATGTGTAACTACTCGATTTTATAAACACTGGTCACGCTGTTGCACATTTAGGTCCAAGACTGCTACTAGGTAATTATTTCCTGCAAAACATGAAATATCGGATTGTCTAAACTAATATTATTTAAAGGAAAGATTTGATTGTTTGTTTGCATTTAATAGGCTCTAAAAGTACCTACTGGATCGATTTAAAAATTCGTGCACCATTCGAATGCTACATTAACTTAAGGTATGAATATTACTAGAAAAAGCATATGCCGATAAAACTTACTTTAAGTTCTGGCTTAAACTAGGTATCTGTGTCACCTCTTAATGTCGTTGGTTTGCAATGCAAAATTAGGTAACCAATTAACTCAAGCAGTGCTAGACGTCATTTCGTGTTTATAATAACCTAGTTGTTACTCGTCTGCGTTGATTTAAATTGGCAACTTTTTTGCAAACAGATTTCGCTGCTTAACTATGTATTTACAAATTGTTAATTAAGACATAACAAAAACATTGAACAACGAACTCATAAGTAAAGCTAATGTTTTTACCTTATTTTATTATATAAGGAGGTAGGTACTGTAGCAATTCACTCGCTGTTTTGCACTCAAATATGTGCTCTTATCAATTTATTACACTTTCATCATATTTAACGATCACCGCCTATTTTGGCCCTGTTTAGGTTTCACTTTTAACTTCTAGTAGACTATTGTGTCCTAGTTCCATGTGGTGACGGATTTGGAATACATAGTATACCATCCTGAGGGTGTCGTTAGAGCCGACAAATGTAAATGACGAGGCCGGAAACCTAGCCGCAAGAGAAACAAAACATGTTATGAAACCCTGTGCCAAGCCGTCTGGCTATCGTGGCTTATTAGGCTAAATAACCTCCTTAAGCCCGACTCAGCAGTGGGTCTATGGACTGAGTCGTAGTAGACTAGCTTTATTTTCAAGGATTAACCGGAAAAACGCAAAAGACATGCACTGTATTACTAATTTTGTTGCCTTAATCACAGCATTAAAAACAAATATATTTTTTAAATATACTCTGCACACATTATTATCGACAAACAAAGCCTTTGTTATCACTACATAGTATAAAACAAAGTCGATGTTTTCTGTCCGTCCCTATGTATGCTTAAATCTTTAAAACTACGCAACTGATTTTGAAGCGGTTTTTTTTATTAGATAGAGTGGTTCACGAGGAAGGTTTATATGTATAACACACCCCCGCTTTGCACGGGCGAAGCCGGGGCGGGCCACTAGTAAATTATAAAGTGAGACGAATGACAATGTCACCTTTTAAAAATAATGGTAGCATTGAATTATTGTGCAGTCATATTGAGGTCGCGGTTAAAAAAGTTTGAAAGGGTTCTAGCCTAGGTGTGAAAGATGCTTTATTATATATATTTGAATTATTTTGTTAAACGTTCCTAGGGGTATGCCCTTAGTAGGTACTGAAGAACAATATTGCCTTCCGACCATTCCTTCGAGTATTGTAACGATGTCTCTATATTTTCATTTGAGCTGGTTACTGATCACACCGTTACTGTCAACTTGAAGCATCCAAATACGTATACGTATGAATATTGCATTAACTAGACAAGTTTAGTTCTATCCTAATAATGTGGAGCTATTAATACTATTACTCCTCAAGCCATACACGACCCACTCAGCAATGTTCCTCCTTCAATTAAATATAGGGTAATTAGCCTACTGTGCCACGCTGGCAATACGGGTTGTTTTCTGAGTAAGCCAAGATGCCAATATCTTGGCTTACTAAATGCTGATAATTCACCAAATCAAGGTTACAACTCAGTAGCTACCCCAACGAAATTGGGAAATTACCAGATAGATAGATACTAACAACAACCTTAATCGATTGTTTACGACCAATTGCTGCATTAACTACTGACCGACTTGAGCAAGAGCAGCGAATTATCATCGATATAGTCGCTATGTGACAGATTGATAAAACGAATCGCTATATTGAGATCTAGTTTCAAGGTGAGTTGAGCGATGTACGTAAAAGAATTTTGCACATGTGCTTAATATGATCTTGTGTGAAGTTATGATCACCACACCGTTCCCTCCGGAGGGTGTCGTAAGAGCCAACAAAAGGTATGAAAAGGCCGAAACCTAGCCGGAACGCTGTAGGCTTAGCCAACTCAGCTGTGGGTTGGGAGTACTAGGAATAGCAGTAGTGAAGTTATTTCTTAAGTAGCGGATAGAGTAAAACATTGATCTGCATGCTAAGTAACATATAGCGAAACTAGATGGTGGATAGATCTCCGGCACATTAATATCTGACCTCCTTGCTCCCGAGGGTACGTAAAGCGAGGACAGTCCGTCATTTGAACATCATGGCTGTCAATTCACGAAACTCTGGGCCCCAAACCTGCTATTTCCTATTGCAGTGCTCATCCGACAACCAACGTGCTATTATTATTATTATTGACTTTGACATTTTTGGTAACATAATAATAATATACTTAGTGTTCGTTCGGGACTTATGCAAGAAGGCAAGAACTTTTGAATTTAGCAGACTAAAGTTGCACAGTGTTGGATAGTCGTCGATGGAAAACAGCAAGTTTGAAGCCTTGAACTGTCTATAAAGTATTAGTAGGCACGGTGCTTGCCCATTTCGACTATATGAAATTACAGCTCGGGGCCCTAGAGCGTGAATACTGACAAATGGTCTATACAAATTATTCCCGGTTCTCCAGTAAGATTGGTCTCGGAGCTCCGTGGAACTTTTGGTAATTTGCCAAATTGGAATGGACTGACTGGTTGGTATGAAATTGGGAAGAAGTTAAGGTAAGTTGGGGGATGATGAAAGGATCTGTTAGTCGTTTAAGGACTACCAAAATAAGGAAACTTCCTTGTATTAACAAAGTATAAACACTGGTGAAATCATTTTCAATGTAAAACCAAGATTGCAGTGGTGTTACAAATTCCTTGTTATCATTTTATACGCGATGATAACAACCGGATTTTAACTGTTATCAATACAGAAAGATGTAAGTTGTTTAAAACGATTAAAGTATCGAATAGTATTTATTTTTAATTTAATAAAAAAAGTTTCGTTAGGCAGTAAAAAAACAAATGCAGCATATTTTCTTGTCAAACACTGCCATCTGTGGTGCAATAGGTAAACTATGTGCTAACGTGACTGACATCTGTAGTGATTTAGAGTTGAATCATATTAGTTTCATCAACTAAATCCAGATGTCGCTCTTTGATGTTCATTTATTTTTTTCTAATATTAAGTTGTATACTCCATAGTTATAAGCATAAGCATTTTATAAATTTTTTTACTGTTTAAGTAATATAGTAATTGTACTACTTTTGAAAGATTAATTCACATTTACGTGTATTTATCTACAAACGACAACTGAGGATAAGATAGGTATAGTTAGTACTGGCCTAATTTTCTTTTATCATTCGATTAATTAAATAATTATGGGATTATACGTGTTATAAATAGAAACTCGTAGGTACACTGTCATATAAAAATCGGTAAGATTTGTCTTGTAGTCCTGTCCTTAAAAAGCAATAAAGCTATTTAAAGTTATTGATAACCTAAACCAATGCGAAATGATCGCTTAAACTATGCCTCAAAGACAAATAAAATACCTTACCAAATTAAATAAGGTTTTCTTAAGGCTTTTGAGTTAAACATCCTCATTATCATCATTTCAGCCAAAAGACATCCACTGCTGGACATGGGTTCTGGTCCGCCCGCATCTATTGCTATCCGGCGACCTTAACCAGGTCGTCGGTTTACCGTGGTGTGGGAGGCCTACCAACACTGCGCCGTCCGGAACGCGGTCGCCACTCGAGGAATTTTCTGAAATGGTAATTGCGTTTCTGAAAGAGGATATTAAACAAAATCGCCTTAATGGTCTAGTTTGTCATGTTGGACATGCCACGGAGACTACAGGCTCTGTCTGGGTGACATTTGTGGTTTTTATAAGAGTATTTGCAAAATACCCACCCCCGCGACACAGGTGCAGGAGATTGTTTTTTTAAAGAAATAAAAAAAAAACATACCTACGTTGACAGTTAATAAAATACGTAAGTAGATAGCTAGTAATCTACTATCGACTAACGGTAGAAATAATCGATACATAACCGATACAGCCTACGATAAGGAATGTGAAATTAATACAATCGTTTGTTTAGACCTGCCTTTGCTATCGCGTTATCAACATGTCCCCGGTATGCGTATGACATCAGCGTTTGCAATTTTATTCTTACTCACCTTTATTCTTATCTTCAAATATCTGGGTTTTTTTTGCAAGTTTAGACAGGACAGGACAGATAGGACTGGCATGGCTATCTAAAGATCTACACAAGGAAATCTGGCAGATGTTTGACTATTAATTCTAGTAAAAATAAAATTCATATCAGATCAAGAACCTCGTTGTCATTAAAAATGTAAATATACGAAGTTACGCTCAGCTGCTCGCAATTCCCTTGAACTTGAGCGCGCGGAACTGAAGTAAACAAACGGCGGCAACCCGTTGACGCTCATTTGTCATTTGGAACGCATACGATCCACTAGCGGCGCGGCGGTGTCGTACGCGCGCTTCCGAACGCAACTTTTGATTCGTTATGAAAAAAACTTTGACAGTTCTAAAAACGTTTGAAAAAGGAACAGTTTCCTTCGTGTATTTTGCCAGTGTTAAATTATTTTTTTATTAGAGTGCGTGTCTATTCTTGATGAAAAAAGTTAAGTGGTGACAGTGATTTTGTTTGTGGTCTAAGAAGAAAATAGCATCGGTTTGCGGCTGTGAAAGTTTAGAGATCTCGTTGGTATTTTTAATTAATTTGTCATTTTTGATACACTAGACATAGCTATAACAAGTTAAAATTTTGGCCAGTATTATTATCCTTGATATTTTATTTAACATATTATTTATTTCAATATTATGAAGTACTATGAATTATTTAGCCAGGAATGCGCGCCAAAGCATAGGCATAGGGAAACCGTATTCAACACTGATAACGTGGCTAGGCAACCGTTGATTGTTCCACCTCGTTATCGTTATCGTTACTCTTTAGCCACTTACTATACTATTATGTTAGTGTTTTATATGATTTATTACGAAATGTTTATTAAGCGCTAAAGACATTGCAGGTGATAGTGCGTCTTGACAGGCTCAAACGTGTTTTATCACAAATTACGTATTAACCTACCTACTCACAACCTTACATTAAAATGTTATCAATTCGGGGTTGTGTTTTTCTATTGCCTATTTGAAGAACAGAACGTGTGGTCACTGATTTATAGGGGCTAATTAGTAAGACCATCCGATTCTAGCAGCCGTCTTAAGAGGTGACTTAGGGAACTAGACTAGCAGATCTGGCCGCTGGGGAGGAACACTTAATAAATAACCATGCGTTAATAGGTCTAGCCAGGGCAAGTTTCCGTCCATGAAATTATAGGTTGACTCAACAGAGGTTATCTTCATAGGCTGTGATGATGATGAAGACGATTTGCCAAATATGCTTCCACCTTGTTTTTACCCAATTTCATTGCGATCGGCAACGATCTTACCAGTTTAAGCTATCAGTATTTGTTTACACGGTGGGACTTCCACTCAAACAGTAGTTTAAATATGTAGTTTGAATAGAACGGCTGACAGATTATACGTAAATCGATTCTTGAAAACTGCCCTAGATGTTTGAATGACAGTCGGTCCCAACGGCTTTTACGCGACCTTCGAAACTTGGATTGGACTTAGGCCGGCGGTGGATCGTGCTTGTACGATCAAGACGTAGGTTAACCAATATTTATTGGTTATATTATAATAACACTCCCCTAGGCTACGAGTGTTCCTGGCGAGACGCCGATGGAGCGAACATGCTCCCGATTTGTAATGCTCAGTCTGAGCAAGAGTCGTACGAGGATTCAAAGCCTCTGGTTACAGAAATGTGGTAAGGCAGTACTATAACTATCGTTCCCACGGCGCTGCACCTAAAACCCTGAGAAGGAACACCCCGGAGATGTTTAGTGGGTATGCCTCCACTCTGGAGGAGATTCCCACACTCCCCCGTCGGCCATCCTCAGGCTGACGGGAAGTCCACAAAGGATTTTACTCCGGGCAACAAAAAAAAAAAAAAAAATGCTACGACCGTTTCTGTAGTGAAACTACTACCTACATACATGGCCTACTGTCTAGTTGGGCCTCCTCCAATTACGTGGAGGGTAATTAGCTTACTGTGCCACGCTGGCCAGACGGGCTGGCACATGGTTTCGTATGTGTTCCTACTCTTACGGCTAAGTTATCGGCCTTGTCATTTCCTTTTGTCGGCTCTTACGACACCCTCAGGATAAAATAGGGTGATAAAACTTTGTATTCTAAATCCGTCACCACACCGTAGGTACAATCAGGTAGTGTCAAGTGCACTCTATCTACTTTTTAATAGATTTCTTTTGAGCTTAAAACTTCACCGCGATTATACAGGATGTCACAAAATCCTTATAGCTATCCCAAGTGAGAGCATAGAGCTAATCAAAAGTAGTTCTGTTATGTAGTTCTGTCGTTTACCTAAACCAGTTTTTTTAATTATGAAAGTCAGCCATCAGGCTATCTTTATTATTATCCTACAAGCTTAGTAATCGGAGTTCCATATTCGTCTTGTATGTTTGTCACCAGCTGGTGAATAAGAAAAAAAAGTTACTTAGTACTATCGATAGGATTAATGTTACACCCTGTATACTGAATCAAAATTACTTACCCCTATGGCAAGTATTGCAATTTCGTCTATAGGAAAACTGTTAGTAAACTATGCAGGTACTGTTTGTAAACTATTTTGCGTGTGTCATCGTCACTCATATCACGTTTTCTCGCTGTTTTACTAACATGCCCGTGCGCTGTCAAATATGTTTGACAGTTTGACGTCAGTTTTTTCTGGAACATTCGGGTACGCTGATTCAAATGCGATGCACCTTCCGTATCTCTATGGTAATTTGTTTAGAAAACGGAAAAAACACAATGGTACATACCCGTTGCATCCCGTGGCATACCGCAGGGGGTCTCAAAAGATGTTAATTGGGCGCAGAAAATCTTGCCGCAAATGCCGGCAAACTAGAAATGAAACCTTAAGCCGTATGGCCAGTGAATTCTATACATCCAACTGGAGGAGGCCTGCCTTACCCCTTAATGGGCTAAAACATATCCGCGGGAAAATGTATAACAGTACTGTACTAAACGGCAGTTTGTGGTTACGATCTTTATATCGGCTACCGCAACATAGGCGTTTTTTCAAGGTGCATCTTCAAATCGATTTTAAAAGTCCATTGTTTTAGTTCCTTTTGGCGTACTTCCTACCGCTTCAGGAAAAGCCGGTGTAGAGCGTATGGGACTCGAGGCTTGCCGCTCGGTGATGAAGGGTTCAGTATGGTGACGGATTTAGAACACAATGTCACCAACCCAAATCTTCCTGTGGGTGGCGTAAGAGGGGACTAAAGAAACGCAAGACAGGCAGATCACTTAGCCGCAAAAGAATGAAAACCTAATACCAACCCTCTGCCAATCCGCCATGCAAGCGTGGCACAGTAGGCTAAGTTCCCTCCATGAATTTGGAAGAGGCCTGACTCAGTAGTGAGTCATTCATAGGCTAATGATGATGATGCTTATAAGTGACTTCTAATAATCCGTATAAAAAAAAATGGTGCTGAAGGTTGCTCCTACCCACTAAGCATCCTCCGAGTATAGTACCGCGCCGAGCCTGTACTGTAGTTTGTCAATTTCTGACCATAGTTTATTGTTGTTTTTATTTGCATTAGAAAAGTGACATGGCTTACCCTTGGCTTAAAAGTGACTTCTAATTACAAGTCGTATCCACTTTGTCTTTGTCATTTCTTTTAGTTGGGTCTTACGACACCCAGGATGAAATTGGGTGGTGACATTGGGTATTCTAAATCTAGCACCACACGTTTGTTGCTTAACCTGCATCAATTGTATTCTGTGCTCCGCTAAGTTACGATTTTTTCGCCACTCTTATGACAGTTAATCTGGTATTAAAAGTCCTATCAATATTGTATAGAGATGAGGTCTTAGGTTTTCATGATCTTTGCACATTGCAGGAAATAATTTCTTGACTCTTCTGATCGTGTTATTTTATTTAATGTATAGGCATATTGATTAATAAACAAGTATATTATATAGACCTTCTCGTATTTTTTGCCAAAAGTATACATATCCTATGTAAGATCATGTGTATCCAAAAAATATTATACCGACACCATAAATAGAAAATTCAATTTTAATTTGTACAAATTAAAACTGCTTTTGAAATGATTTACCTTAAAAACATACTAACTTCTCATAACATACCGTGCTTACTGTTCGTAAATGTATACGGATTGAGTCATTCCCTTACTACGTGAGTCAACCCGATGTTATGCTTAAAAAAACCAACCAAAGGTATTTCTGACTGGTTAGGGAATTGGAATTCTTGACTTTGATGGAGTTTTCATCCTTCGTACTCTTACTTTACCGGCTATAGCCAAAGTTTATTTAAAGAAAGAATTGATACTACGTAAACAGATACATACTACTTTCTGTTGTGACATTGTAGTTAATATTATTTTTAAAGAAGAGCATTCTTTAAAAATAATATTAAGTGTCAGATTTGCGAAAAGTGTCTCGCATAGAGAAATCAGCACATAGCTGCCAAAAAAGTACATTAACTAAATTTCATTTACTTCATCATTCGTCCATAAATAATATTATATACTTATTTCCTTTACACTCTGCATTATAAATTGTGAGGACCAAAACAACATTCATTTTGTTCAAAGCACGGCCATCAAAAATTGTCTGCTAAAGCGTGACCATAGATTAATTAGCTAGTTTTTAATCTCGAAACGTCATTACATAATCGTGGGCAACGACATGTGTATGATTCACAGATAATATAGACTACGCGCCTCGTTGGTCTAGGGATCGCAACCGTTTCACCTAGACGACGCGCTCCCGGACCAATTCTAGGGTCGGATTAGTAGATGTCTTTATGTTAACCAGAGATAGTTGTTCTAGGTCTGGCTACCGTTATTCTTGTAAAGTGCCCTCGTGATACCGAGCTACCACATCGAAAACCAGTTAGTTAAATGTGACCACAACAAAAAATATACTCGTTTAAAGACATTATAAATTAATGACAGTATGAATTTAGGTGACAATGGGTGATAATCAAATTGTTATTAGTAATCAATAGATAATAAACAATGCTTTCTACATATTAAAATCTGTACATATATATCATTATTGTCACATTACACACTTAATAATTAATTTACAGGAAAATGATATCAACATGGAACAATATACTGGAACACATATGAATATAATATATTTTTAATATTGTTGATTTCCTTAAGCCATAGAACAAAGTCGTTTAATAACGCGTACAATATTCAACAGTTCATTACTCATTTAAAAGTAAACATGGTATTTACTGGCAAACTGGCATACTGGCATCAAGGCGCAGTGTTCTTAGAAGTAATTCATTAGTAAAATAAACAGTACCATAATCAAGAGGTTTTCGTAATGTTCGCTATTAGTATTTTCAAGCCAGCACTTTCTATCCGTCTTGGCTATTTGTATGCATTGTTTAACGAATATTCCACATGGTGGCTTATGGTAAATATACGACAAATACGAAAAAAATTGAAGTGCTTTTCTGTGTAATTGTCTCATAGGAATTTATGACGATATCTGTAGACAAATAACTCGAAACATGTCAAATACAATATTTATTCAAATACTACACAAAAATATATCGTGAATATTGTACATTGTGATGTAAAATCAATGTTTCATTATTTATTGATTTTGATAACATTCAGTACACACGCAACTCTTTTTTAAATTTAACACAGCAAGACACAAACTTGCTTTAAAAAAAAGGTACGCAATAATAATTTTAATATTCAAATATTTATAAACATATTCATAGTTGATTAATATTGGTGAAATGACATTAATAAACTAGAGGAATGTAAATAACATCAGAATTATCGCTGATAGCCACTAAGTAAAAGCACATCACCGTGACAGGCCTCTTAACGGGAACTTGATATTTAGGGAAAAAATAGGGGACTTGATAATCCTGCCTATACATTGTATAGGCAGGACCTGTTATAAGGAACAATAATAGGGTAATACTTGTTACTTTAAAACAAATCTAGCCCCTGCACTAGGTATAACCTGCATCGCAGCGACAGTTTACAAACTATTATATCATAAACATAAATTAGACCCTGACTCGGAGCAAGTGCTTCTGGTTGACACAAAGATACTTGCACGACCCGGGGATCGAACTGGGGACCCATGATCATGAAAGGCATCACATCCAACCCCTAGACCAACAAGGCAGTCAGTTTAAGTGATAACTTATACTGACTGCCTTAAGAAAACGAATTAAACTAAGAAGCAAAATCAATTTATTTACTTCACGATAAAAATGTAATTACTGTTTTTAAAGTCCTAAGTATTATGTATGTATGATGACATATGGAACAGAGACGTGGTCGCTCACTATGAGCTCCATCAGAAGGCTCAAAGTCACCCAAAGGGCAATGGAGAGGGCTATGCTCGGAGTTTCCCTGCGAGATCGAATCAGAAATGAGGAGATACGCAGGAAAACCAGGGTCACCGACCACCGGATTGCCAAACTTAAGTGGCAGTGGGCAGGGCACATAGCTCGCAGGACCGACGCCCGATGGGGCAGAAAAGTCCTCGAGTGGCGACCGCGTTCCGGAAGGCACAGTGCTGGTAGGCCTCCCACACGGTGGACCGACGGCCTGGTTAAGGTCGCCGGTAAGCAGTGGATGCGGGCGGCCCAGGACCGGCCTTTGTGGAGATCCTTGGGGGAGGCCTATGTCCAGCAGTGGACGTCTTTTGGCTGAAATGATGATGATGATGAAGTATTATGTGCATTATCACAATGAAAACATGTAATACTTACGAAAAACTAATGGCTATAACCGTCAAAACAGCATGTTACGATAATAATCTATTAATGATTTATTTTGTGATGTTCTACATGAAAAAACGTTTCTTTTCCAGATAGCACTATATCTAGAAAAAAATTAGATATGTGTATGATAGTAGGTACATATAGTAACGTAATGCATCATAAGTTGTGCTAGGCAAACCTTAACTAATACTGTTATAAGGTATCAACAACGGACTAGTCTATAAACATTATTTAAATTGGCTCGTCAGTTCGAATGTTACAAAAATTATGATTAAAGAAAATTTTACAACAATTATCAAATGTTTAATGTAAACATTGGTCTATTTTTATTTACTAGAAGGTTACCCGCTGATGATATGGTTATAGAGTTCGCGCATAAAATGCAAAATGCATTTACAAAATATTTTTATATCTGTGCATTGTTTAGTATTTTTTATTTAGAAGCGGATATTTGGGCTGTAAATCTGAGCACTGCCAAACAGTACTAGCTCGGATTATAAGTACCGATGATTTAATACCTCTTTTATCGTACACTAGCTTTTGCGCGTGGCTTCGCCCGCGTGGGCTTCGAACCCGTGCATATTTTTTATGAACATAAAATCGGTTATTGTGACTAAACTATGATAGTTAGATATGTGCTCTCGCGGACTTTTTTGTAGATCTTTATAAGACCTACAAACCTGTAGTACATCATTTTGTTCTATTGTCAATAGTTTTTGCAGCGCACGCATAAATAGGTTTTCGATTTTACACCTTGGTTTACAAAATCGCAATTTTCATACGGATCCCTAATTCTTCTGAAAATAAAATATATCCTATAACCTTCCTCGATAAATGGACTATCTAACACTGAAAGATTTTTTGAAATCAGACTAGTAGTTCCTGAGATTAGCGCGTTCAAACAAACAAACAAACTCTGCAGCGGACATGTGGAACATGTACTGTAAAAGGAATAATAAACTTCAATTGTTACCTATAAAAAAATATCAATCACTAACCCTTTTTATCTGCCAATCGCCCTACTTTATTAGCTTGGTCTACCATCTGCTACTGCCATCTACTCTAAATTTCTGACACTGAAGATTATTAACATTTCGATTATAAAAATAAACATGATGTGGTTAATCTACACACTTATTTATCATCACTATCACTACATAGTACAAAACAAACTCGCTGTAGTCTGTCCGTCCCTATGTATGCTTAAATCTTTAAAACTAGGCACCAGATTTTGAAGCGGTTTTTTTAAATAGATAAGAGTGATTCAAGAGGAAGGTTTATATTGTATAATACATGCATAATTGCACCGAGCGAAGCCGGGCGGGTCGCTAGTATAATATTAAAAAGGAACACTAAATTAATTGTAATTACTATTATTCTAAGAATATACATAGGTACCTAATAACTAAAATTAAAATTATAAAAATGGAATTTGCTGCAGATCACTGTCATCGGGTACGGTGCCAAGAAGGCTTTACCACGTTGTATGGAAATGCTAATTCGCTCGGCGAAGAATAACCAGTCTTCTGGTCACCCCGGTTGAATTTAACAGAATCCTGGACCACTCTTTGTAAAATGATTTGAATTCCGAGCACCACGGACCAAAAGTTTCCTCTCCAAGCGGCACAAACATGTAATTCGAATGGAGCTGACTATATTTGTGCCGCTTGAGGGATTCAGCAGAATCCGCGGCACTGCCGGTCCTTTTCAGTCCCTGGAATATGCGATGACGCTAGGGTGTCTACGCCTGTGACATCCTATACCAACGGCCGTCCGATGGTCCAAGGCATAAGTGTCATTAAATAAATAAATATCCTTGGACATTTCACACAACGCCATCTCGTCCCAAGCTAATCAACTTAATGCTTGTGTTATGGTAACGAGATGGATGATAAACTACTTATATACATTTTTTTTTGTAAATACATACATATTATAGATACAAATGACACCCAGACTCCGAGCCAGTGCCTCTGGTTTAGACAAAGACGCTTGCCCGACCCCGGAATCGAACCCGGGACCCGTTGATCCAAAGGCGGCACATCTAACCACTATTCCATCGGGTCTCTTGCCATCATCACGCACCAATCCATTGGGTCGAAAATGAATGGTAAGCCGGCGGCGACAATGGTTTAGAATTGTAATAAGGTACTGCATAGTATAGTTCTCTAAAGATTTTTTACAATGTTAGCATATGTTAGTCATTTACCGGTGAAACCGCCAACTGACAGCACAATGGTCGATAAGCATAAGAAGTTTAGTCTTTACAGTTACCAATTAACATTTGTACTGCTTAAAATAACTGTGACTCTTGTTTTTCGGTGAGAACTTCCTCAATTCTGTATTAACAATAGCAGGACCTAACTTCTAAATTTGCTATAATGATTTCTTAGGTTTTCGCGACTATTATGCATTGAAATTAAACACTTTTTAAGTGCAAGAAAAACTTTTTCAAGCTCAAAGTCATTTCTTGCACCTTTATGAGCTTGGAGGGTTGTATTGATGAGTTTAATGATTATAATTCTATAACTACATACGTCTTACAGCCGCGAATAACATTTTAATCAACATACAACCTAGCACTGACCTGCAAATTGCAAAAAAACGTACGAAAATTTGAATTTCGCGGGCTACCCTGGAACATTCACCTTATCGGATTTATCGCGTGTATATTATATTATTCAATTCCCGACGTTTCGAATGCTTTGCAGCAGTCGTGGTCGCGGGAGAGACTAGATGACAGTTGTCTTCAAAAGTACAAAAATTTACCGCCTATAATTTTGTTTTATTGATAACGTTCCCTGTGCATGTAGACCACGCTTTTTATAGGATTGGCAACAGTTAACCATCAGGCGGGTCATGTGTGCAAATGTGCAATTTTAGTTTTTAAAAAAAGCGCCCCGTCCTATTAGAAACAAAAATATATTGTTGCGAACTTGTTTAAAAACGTTTGCAGCACCACAGACGTCCATAACGCGTAATCTGTGTATAAAACTGTGTTTAAAAAGGTTTTTTAAAAAAAGGTACTCATTTAAGTTCTATTTTTAGTGCAAATAATCTCGAATTACAAAATTTTGCTATTTACAAATCTTTGTTAAGCGTAGCTGTAAATGCTGTTTAGAAGCCCTTTTAAACAATTAAAGAAATAAAAATAAACAATATTTCTGCGTTAGGCAGAAATATTGTTTATTCTGCGTAACGCAGAAATATTGTTTATTTTTATATTGTTTATATACTGAACCGATTTCGATAATTTATTCTTATATAAATATATTTTCTTTTCTTTTCGAATTAGTTTAAAAATGACGGTATAATGTGGTAACAAATATATAACTGAATTGAGAACCTCGTCCTTTTTAAAATCGGTTTAAAAATGGGTTCTTCCCGCTTCAAAATTCACGCTTCGCTTATTAAAGTTCTGGCAACATACACAGCTTTGCAGTGTAAATTGGTTACTCACTTCACTTCACTGTGTATAATCGAATTACTGAACCATTTCTTTTTAGGAACATCTCGCATTAAAATAAAAAAGGAATCAGTTCACAACTGACAGTGAATATATTTACATAAAATATTCCTGCAAGTAAGCATTCATTGTTATCGTTATCGAAGCCGAATAAAAATCTGTACCACTGATAAGTTAAATCTGACGAGCAAACGTCTTAATCGCTCTTCAGTGAGTGAATTAATGTGTTCCTTGTCTCAATCATTTCAGTTACGGTATCTGCACGCAATTTGCAACCCGATAGAGAAAATCTTAGAAAGTTTACTTTACTTTCAATTTGCCTTGGTACGATATAGTTTTCTTAGCAACAATGTTCAGAGTTTAATTGAATGAAAAATATGAATTATTTGTTTTGTAAATTTATTACTAGCTAGCAACTCGCCCCGGCTTCGCACGGGTGTAATGCTGATACTAAATATACTACGTGTATTTTTCGTATTAGTATATTGCACACTCTACCGTTTTAACGTTTACAAATCCTATCTCTTCAAAGGTTGTCTGGAAGAAATCGATTAGTGCGATAAAACCGCCCATTATACATTTCTTTGTTTTATTTCTCTAATACCATGTCAACCTTTAATTTTATTGGTGTACAATAAAGAGTATTCTATTCTACAGAATGTCCTTGTACGACGTTCATAGCTTAGTATTTAAATACTATTTCGAATATATGGGGAATATATTTCAGACGAGGTTGTCGCGCTGAAAACCACGAGTTTATTAAGTATTGTTATTTTCCTCGCTTGAGAGTTTTTCATTTATCCTCATAGAGTTCAGCCAGCGTTTGCTGTGTAAGAGCAAAACTTTTGTGTTTATTTACGACATCGCATCAGAAAGCTCTAAAATTATCAGTGTCTCTACACTACTATGCATGTATTATACATAAAACTTTTCATAAACTCTTCATAAACTCTTGAATCACTCTATCTATAAAAAAACTGCATCAAAATCCGTCGCGTAGTTTATAGTTCTAATGGACGGACACAGGGGGACGCGTTTTTGTTTTATACTATGTACTCGTAGTGATGAAAATCTAGTATCTCACTATCATTAGAGTAAAAGGAAGTATCACGAGATGTTTGTAAAACAACTGATATTGTTTTGAAAATAGAGCATTAATGTATGATGTTACTACGAATGTTTACACCACAAATAATGTTAATAATGAAGACGAGTATCGATGACGTAGTCTTAAAATATGTATCACCTACCGTCATCATCGGCTCATCATTTCATTTACCATCTCCGATCGAAAAAGCGGTTATTTTGATATTACAAACAGACACTCCAATTTTATTTATTTGTACGAGTATAGCTAGTTCAGTATTCTTCTTTCAAATTGTAACCAGTTAATTGCAGCGAAACCGCGCTGAATCTATCAATAAATTCGTTGTAAGGTGTTACCTAAATAATGTTTTCATCCATTCAATCGGAACCGCTTTATATCTTCGCCGCTGGATTGACGGCTTCAATTACACGGTCATAACAATGTCTATCATGTTCCAACATTGTTACGCTTACGGTATTGATGTCTGCATTCATTCAATTATTTGCGTTAACATTTTTAAAACAGCTAGCCTCCAATATTTGCTAAGTCAACTTTGCTGTTTCTTTAAATGGATTATGCTTTCACAGTATAAAACGAACGGAAGGAACACATGACTTTCACGCGCGGATTCGCCCGCATGGATTTTAAACCCACGATAATGCCCGTTAGCCTAGTTTGTTGACATTTTTGATTACCGCTCACCTCACCTCCCTTGGTAGGTAATAGCGTGACGTGGTGGTGTACCACTACTACTCAGCCCATAAATGCCTCCCATTACATAGAGGGTAATTAGCCCACTGTGCCAAGCTAACCAGGCGGGTTGGCACAGGGTTTCGTATCAAGTATTCCTTGCGGCTAGTTTTCGGTCATATCATTTCTTTCTGTCACGATGGATACGGACATTGTATATCACCACATCATGTTGATATACCTACAACATATTTTTTCCCCCAATAAACAGCAAATAATAGGAAATGCAGATGCCATTTTGATACCGGAACAGTAGTTCTTGTGATGCGTTAAAACAAACACAAACTTGTGTCTCTTTATACTCGTTATTATATTCAAAGGTCAACAATCTTGTCTTGAATCAGCTGAGTGAGTCTAAATAATATTCTTCACCCAACGTCGTAAATAACGAGCTAAATCTCTTGCGCCGAAACAAATGGCAAATAATAAATTGTGGGCCTACAACTGGGAGTAATTTAATTTACTGGCAGTAGTTTATATATGCCACATAATAAAAAATATGAAAACTACCTGTAGTACAAGATTGCAAGTTTTTACGTGAACTAGCTTTTGACCGCGACTTCATCACCTACGAAATTTTAAAACGTACAATTTAAAGTTATGACAGTTACCATTTGTTTTAAAAATTAAGGAATATAAATCTATACTATGTAGTCTGAACCCATTTCCAGCATAAAGGTTTTCCAAAAATTGCCCCACATATTTACGGAAATTGATTTAAGAAACTGCTCTATGCTGTAGAGCATCAATACTGGCAGTCTTTTTAATACTGGTCGTTTAACTAACTTCAAATAAGGAATAGGTTCTCAATTTGTCAGTATGGTTTTTTTTGTATGTGTGTTAGCGCAGAACTCCGTCTTTTTTATTACCGACTTAAATTATAGGAAGGTACATTTTGGTATTCTTGGACGAATTAATCTTGGTTCCGAGTTATGTTATAATAACTTTTTTACGAAAACCGTAAACTGTTTTTAAAAACTGAAAAAAGTACCAATTAGCAACCATTTGAAGTCGTAAATTGGCACCAAGTCTATTTTCAATTTATTCAATATATTCAAGTTGATTATCGGGTTTTAATTTAAATGTTTCTCAGTTTATAATAATAGTTTCGACAGTAATAATAATAATAGTAATAATAATTCTAATACAATATGTATTAGAGGGTAGGGATGTGTCAACGATTCCAGAATTAAATCGGACGCACGAAATCATAATTAAATACTCCCGGGAAGCAAATTCGTGTTTATTAATTACGTTTGGACGTCACTACTAGAATAATCTGACAGCGACCCCTCCCTAAGTCCCTTGCCAGCTATATCCGACGCCATAATGTTATTTTATGCTTTTTTTATTAATCTCACTCCATTTACTTTTGTCATTCTGCCATAGATTTAAATTTAGTGACGCTGTCTGAATTGATTCGTCTTTCTCATTTCCTTTTGGCGCCAGTGGTTATGGCTTGGGCTGATAAAATAGTAACAATGATAACTTTTTAACAAATTTACCGCATGTATATTACATTTTTTAATTCACGACGTTTCGAATAGACTAGATGACTGTTGATGATGATGAACAAAGTATGTACAAACGAAAACAGTTATAACAGAAACAGAAACAGCGGTTTTTTTAATAGATAGAGTGATTCAAGAGGAATGTATAATACATGCATAAATGCAACCGCACGAAGCCGGGACGGGTCGCTTGTTATTGATAAATCCAAAAAAGCAAAACTGTCCCCAATTCTTAGGGTGAACCTGGTATAGTACCTACCTATGCCAAATTACATAACATAATCATTTCAGACAAGCTTCACTCAGATAAAACTATGCTATGACGAAAGATAATATTTTATTATGAATTACGTACGGGATGGAAAAAACTTAGTTTCTAATAGTCAAATAAATCGTTCACTTTCCAAAAGAAGTACCTATATTTTTCTAGTAGCTAGCTTCATCAAACATATCTGAGCGTGCCAAAATTTTTTTCAAGCTCGTGATTATTCGAATGATTTATCATTCTAATATCTCTTCGTAATTTCATTCAACAAATGAGTATGACGATGTCGCGAAATCGATTACAGCGTGTACGCCTTTGATGTTAAAATATAAACAAAAAATACAAAACCGCGGTAAAATAAATCGTAACAATGACTTCATTATCTCTCTCAGACTCTTTTAGGTTTGCATTTATGTTAAAAATGTACGAGTAATTAAACTTGTGGAACATGGAACGCATGTCTCAACGAGATATTCTATTACAATTTTATACACGCACATGCAAAGTAACAGCATGATTAATGAATCATTAACTTAATTGAAATTATTTGGAGACTAAAAGAAATTTGGGAAAGAATAAATTCACTGAAGACTCAAAAATTACTCTACCATACTCGTACACTAATAATGTTTTTTCATTCAATATTGTTGTTGTTGGTGTAATATTTTTTCACTATGTTTTAATGAAATACTAGGTCCGTGGTTTCACCTGTCACCGTGTCAATATTATTTGGCACTGACTTCAAAAGGTTGTCTGTTTGTTTCTGTTTAAAATAGGCACTTTTTATGTCGGTTTTTATAAGAAAGCTTTTAAAAAGATAAAACCAATTAAATTTATTGTTTTAATATAAAACTGGCTTATGTTTGACTTCAATCTTGCTTGATGGAAGGCGAAGACGAGGCCTAAGATGGTATGTACACCTTTGCTTAGAAGGTGTATGTACCACACACACTGACCAGGTGGTCTGTTCACTGTGTATGCTCTGTAAAGGACTACAACAAATTCATCGACTTATTTATGTTGATCCCATATTTCAAGGTTTATTTCAAACTATGGAACAGCTTCCGATAAAGGTGCTATGGAAGCACGCCAAGCAAAGATTTTTTTTTAATAGGTTAATGTGGTTTTCAGATATCAGTGTACCAAATACACATAATACATATACATTAAAAATTCGAAGATTTGAGAACTTCCTGGTTTTTTAAGTCAGTTAATAATATGCAGTTCTGATACAAAATATTCAATCAATCTGTATGTATAGACATTCTATTCTCCAGAGCCTATTGACCTTATTATAAATTATAATGAATAGAAATTGTTGCAAATAATAACATTACGGTACACTCTTTTCTTGTTCAATAAGGTTTGTTAAATTTATATTGAAATATTGGTGCTCAGAAAACACAATGGTTTTATCACCTTTGTAAAGAAAGATTGAATTTTAAAAAGTTATCTTAATATGCTTTTTTACAAGTAGTTTACTTATTTTTAGAGAGGTCCTATTAATACTATAGTGTCAGTGGTCAACTAGTACAGATAATTAAAATTACACATAGTTCTATTTTCAACTTCACCGCACACTTAAACAATAAAGAATGGTATATTATATGTAAGCGTGTCAACCACATGGTAGTGTGTGTAATGCTTTTTTATTGATTTATTGTATTTTATTATGCATAATTAAAATTGAATTTTGCACTCCTCTATATTAAACTATGTGGGAAATTTTTCTTCCGTCCGCGCACGTTTCATTAAAAGGGTTACGATTTCTTGCTTTACGTATTAATTTAAGACTTGGCAAGAACTTTTGAATTTAGCACATTGAGGGTAGCAATTATATCGTGTCGTATAGGCACTGCAATAGAGTTTAGGGCCTTGATCTAGTCTGCTTCTGAGGGCACATAAAGCCCTTGGACATAGGTCCCGGCTGATATTCCGTTATTTCCGTTCCGACACTCGTTACACGTAGTCAGAAACGTGAAATCTGACAATTGGTAGTATGGTTGTCCCACTAAAAAGGGCATAGGGGGGAAAACATTGACGAATGCTACAGTCCATAAACTTCTCACTAGAAGTCGGGACCTCCTCCATTTACATGATGGGAAGCTACCCGCTAACCTACCGCGCTGGCCACATTCATTAGTCGATGTTCATTTAAGATATATTTACAACGTTTTTCTATTAATAAATAAATAAATATCCTTGGACATTTCACACAACGCCATCTCGTCCCAAGCTAAGCAACTTAATGCTTGTGTTATGGTAACGAGATGGATGATAAACTACTTTTTTTTTTTTTTGTAAATACATACATATTATAGATAGAAATATGACACCCAGACTCCGAGCCAGTGCCTCTGGTTTAGACAAAGACACTTGCCCGACCCTGGAATCGAACCCGGGACCCGTTGATCCAAAGGCGGCACATCTAACAACTAGACCAACGAGGCAGTCAGATTAATATTTATTTACTAGGTACACTCGTATAAATATGTTTACTCGACAGTCCTGTATGATGTGATAAAAAAACTTGATACGAAAAAAATTTTGGCGGTAGTTGCGAATAAGTGCAGACGTGTTTTTAAGCTTAAAATTTTATTTTGTTTTAATGAGTACAAAAATACTTATATATTTCGTTCTTTTTATTTAATAATATTATAGAAATTGCTACCATTGCGAGCGTCTAAAGTGTAGTTTATGTGACATAACTTACTTGCTTTGCACCACCTGCCAGCTCACCATATTAATTAACACAAGTTTTAAATTGAATCACAATTAAAATGTCACAATACGCGGAAATACTATCAGCCCAGAAGACAATGGAGGATACATTCGCCAAAAAGATGAATGACCTGGAGGCGCAGCTGCAAAGTGCTGGGTCGGCTAAAGATACCGTAGCTAAAGTTGCCGAAGAGTTCAGAACATTCAGAGAACTCATATTCTCAATGCTAAAGTTGCTCCGCCAGCAAATTAATGAGTGTTCGAGACGACTGGATGTTATAGAGACCAAGAGCAGACGCAAGTGTCTGGTCTTCCTTGGTGTTCCGGAGGTAGAGAAGGAAGATTGTTCTGCAGTGGTTCTCGATATACTGCACAGTAATTTATCACTTGGTGTCATTCCAAAGTCTTCGATTAGAACCTGTCACAGGCTTGGCACATCACAAAAAGAACACCATCGGCCCATTCTTATTAAGTTCTGCAGCCTTGATACGAAAAACTTGGTTTGGAGGGCTAAGAAACATTTAAAAGGCTCTGCTATTGCCGTGAGGGAGTTCCTCACTAAACATCGTCAGGACGTATTTGCCAAAGCCCGCGTGCATTTTGGGATGCGCGCTGTATGGACGCAGGATGGGATTATCCATATTAAAGCCCCTGATAATAGCCGCCATAAAGTAACATCCGTAGCCGAGTTGGATCCCGTTCTATCGAAGTTCACAAAGATCCAGAGCCGGGGTGGGGCGTCGTCTTCAGCGGGTGGCAACGGGTCCCAATCTGTGGGACAAAGCAAAAATAAGTAATTTGGCTTTTCCATATAAACATAGGTAACACATAATATCTGCAAATAAGAAACTGCATTGTAACCTACCTTCTTATGGTTTCTTGTTTATTATTTTTCTCTCGAGCAACTGTTTTTATCACTGTATAGGCGTAACGAATTATTAGTTTTCATTATGTATAAAATAATGGTAGGTTACTTAGTTTTGATGTCAATTGTAAATGTTCTATTTTGTTACAATTTATCGTCTTGTTGTTTGTTTTTCGTAGTGCTAATATTCTAAGAATGTGGGTAGTGAGTACTTAGTAGTGACATATCATATTTCATACCCGTTATATTTTTATTTTATATTCTTAACAAAACGGCAATGTTGTGTTATCTGAGTTTCTGCCTCACCTTTTCTACATACTAATAATTAACGTCCATAATGTTTTGTCGGTTTCCAAATGTATTTTCCTTTTTGTATTAGCATTAATTAGTACCTATACTTGTTTATAGGCTGGCGGGTGGTGCAGGCCGGCTCTAATTAGTTGAGCACCAACTGCACATATTCTGTAATTATTTAGGATTATTCTTCGTTGACTTTTTTTATATATTTATATATATCTATCTTAGTATTTATCAATATTTATGACATTGCTTATGAATGATGAGTCGTTTCATTCGGCTTTTGATTCGTTGTCTGAGAATGAAAGCAGTTTCTGTTCTGCAAGTGATAGTCTCGGTGGTATTCTACATGAGAAATTTAATGTACAAGGCTTACAGAACTTTAATGTATGCCACCTCAATGCTCAAAGCGTTCCCAGTCATTATTGTGACTTGTATGATGCGATCCGTGATAACAATATACATGCGGTTTTGATATCGGAGACTTGGCTCAAACCCCACCTCCTCTCTACCACCTATCCTCTACCCGGTTTCGTACTTATTCGGAATGACCGAATAGAAAGGGGAGGGGGTGGCGTTGGTATTTATCTGCGCAGCGACTTTCAATTTCGTATTATTTCTTCTTCACCAAACCCTAGTGCTGCAGAGTTTCTTTTTCTGGAGGTTTGTGTCAAGGGCTACAAAACTGTGCTCGGCGTCGTCTATTGTCCCCCTTCAGTTGATTATTTCACCGAACTTGAAACGGTTTTAGAATCTGTGGGGTCGGAGTATGCTCATCACATCATCATGGGTGATTTTAATACTAACTTGCTTGCTTCCGACTCCCATCGTTCCCGTAAACTCCTTGACGTAATTGAATCAGCCAGTCTTCATGTCCTACCTCTTCAAGCTACTCACCACAATATAGTAGGCGAAGATACTTGGCTCGATTTAATTATTGTGTCCAACCCCTTCCAAGTTTCTTTCCATGGCCAGTTGGATGCTCCTGGATTCTCTCATCACGATTTAATTCTCCTTTCATACATCCTCAAACCTCCTAAAACCAAACCCAGGGTTCTGTACAGGCGAAATTTTGCCAAAATGGACGTTAACAGTTTATTGAATGATGCATCTGCAATAGACTGGAATCCATTGCTGGAAACTGCCACGGTGGACGACAAGGTACATCTGCTAAATAAAATTATCACTGATCTTTATGACAATAATGCTCCTCTTAAAAAAATTAAGGTAAGGCGACCTCCAGCACCGTGGATGACTAGAGGTGTAAAAATAGCAATGAGGCGTAGGGATCGGGCTTTTCGTAAATTTAAAAGGGAACGCAGTGACGACAACTGGAACGCTTACAAGATTGCAAGGAATCGATGTAACCAGATGATACGCAATACCAAACGCCGCCATATTCTCGATAATATTTCTAATTCTTCACCTGCTAACATTTGGAAGTTCCTTGGGACTCTCGGTGTTGGTAGGTCGCGATTTTTGGACCTCCCTAACACTGTCGATCTTGACGACCTTAACAAGCACTTCTCCACTGTGCCTCGCTCAGATAATTTCACTATACATCAAGCGTTAAATTACTTAGTTGGTCTAAAGCGTCTAAATATTAATCAATTTGGTTTTTCTCCATTAAACATCAATGAGATTAAGAAAATCATCCTATCCATCAAGTCGGGGGCGGTGGGATATGACAAAATTAGTCGTCGAATGATCGTCACTATTTTAGATCACGTCGTACCGCCTATTGCCCATATCATTAATTACTCCCTTAGCTCTCGATCCTTTCCTTCCATATGGCGCATGGCTTTTGTGCGTCCCCTACCCAAGGTTACAAATCCCTCTCTCCCCAAACATTTCCGACCGATCTCCATACTCCCCTTTCTTTCCAAAGTGCTAGAAGCCTGTGTCCATAGACAATTGTTTAATTTCATTCAACAAAACCAACTCTTAACCCCCTTGCAGTCTGGTTTTAGGCCAGGCCATAGCACTACAACCGCGCTCCTCAAGGTGATTGGCGATATGAAGGCTGGTATGGAAGACAGCAAAGTGACCGTGCTTGTTTTGATTGATTTTACCAATGCTTTCAATACCGTCTGTCACGATATCCTCTTGGCTATCCTCTCCCATCTGATGGTCTCAAATGATGCGCTGGAATGGTTCTCCTCCTACCTTCGTGGGCGCCAGCAGATGGTATGCACTGAGGATGCTTCGTCTTCCTGGTGTAAACTAGAAACTGGTGTCCCACAAGGCGGCATACTTTCTCCGTTATTATTTTCGATATTCATAAATTCCATAATCATTAACCTCCGGTGTGCGTATCATCTCTATGCCGACGACTTGCAATTATACTCTCAAACGCGCGTAGATAGTATAGCGGATGCCATTGACGAAGTAAATCGAGATCTGAACACTATCAGAACCTGGTCTGATATGTTTGGTGTTGCAGTCAACCCTGACAAATGCCAGGCTATTATTATAGGGACCCATAAAAGCATGTCCAAGTTAAATAGCATCAACCTGCCACCTTTGCTGTATAATGGTGTCGTTATTCCGTTCAGCAGCAACGTTAAAAACCTAGGTATAGAAATGGACAACACACTTTCTTGGCATAAGCAGATTGCTACTGTTAGTAAAAAAGTGACAGGGTCCCTGCGCTCCCTTTACCGATTAAAACATTTTCTTCCCTCTAATATCAAACTGCTGCTCGTACAGACCCTGATTCTTCCTATCCTCGACTATGGTGATGTGTGCTACTATGACCTGAATGCTGATCCTCTAAATAAACTCGACCGTCTTCTCAACAATTGCATTCGATTCGTGTTCAACCTTCGTAAATATGACCATGTATCTAAGTATCGCCGGCTTCTGAAATGGTTTCCGATACGGCAACGAAGAGAAATGCGTGCTCTCACGATGTTGTATTCGATTCTCTTCTCATCTCACTCTCCCTCATACTTGACCTCTCACTTTGTCTACCTCTCTTCTAATCATCCCAAAAATCTGCGATCGTCCCAAAATCGTCTCCTCAACTGTCCGTCTCACAAGTCGGAACTTGTACACCGTTCTTTCTTTGTGCAGTCCATTCTCTTATGGAATGCTATTCCACCCGAAATACGGTTAGCTGACAACCGTCTCGGCTTTAAAACGAAACTGCGGAAATATTATCTGCAGAAACACCGCAATTGATTTTATAGCTTTGTCATCCTCAGATATATATAATATATATATATATATATATATTTAAGTATGTTTATATATTTATATATGATCACATGGTATACATGTATTTATTAGTTTATTATAAATATTGCTATGTAAGTTTATACTCTTTTAAGTAATTACTTTTTCTAATTTTTAATATTTTTTACATCTATTGTTTTTTTTTTCTTGTTTCTCCCCTCGCTAGTGTGCATCTACCGTTTTTACCTCTCTGCACCACCCAAAGGTTGACTGGTAGATAATGCCTAATGGCATTAAGTCCGCCTATGTACTTCAGTGCATGAAGCATTTAAATAAAAATAAATAAATAAAATGTGCTATCCTTCAGAAACACGTAATTGGGCACAAATGACGCCCAAAACCGGAGCAAGCCTGGCAGACCCCGGATCAAACTGTTTACCCGTGATACAAAGGCAGTGTTTGTAACCTATTAACTAAAACGGTATCCTACTTAATATTATAAACGTGAAAGTTTGTAAGTATGGATGGATGGATAGATGGATGGATGGATGTTTGTTACTCTTTCACGTAAAAACGACTGAATGGATTTTAACGAAACTTTATAATAATATAGCTTATACATCAGAATAACACATAGGCTACAAGTTATAAAGATATTGTGTAAAAATTTATAGAGATATTAAGTTAAATTTAAATTTCTAATTGTCAAATTTTCAGCCATATTTAATTATAGACAACATAAGATTTCGCTGTCAGTTACGTTTTGTTATACCACGTAATAATATATCACATTCTACGGGAACGGGATAAAAATCTCAGGTATCTCAGGTATCAGGTATCTGTCCGACTTTCTTTTATATATAAAGACGTTGGACAATTCATAAAATCATACTTAATATTATAAACGTGAAAGTGTAAATGTGTGTAATCCCGTTCCGTGATTTAAAACATCGTATATCAAAATGCAATTGCTGGAATAACAAAACGTCACTGACAGCTAAACGTTATGTTGTCTATAGTTTGACAAATTTGACAATTAGAAATTTTGAAGTTGACCGGTTGATGTATTTATTTCGAGTAAATACTGAATTTGGATCTAGCAACGTTTCGATACTATGGCAGGCATTGAACCAATAGATGTCATGTAATATTACAAAACACTCCTCAGCGGCTAAAGTTTTATCAAAATGGAAAATCGTCATCTGGGACAAATGTACAATAGCGCATACACGTGCATTGGAAGCACTTATCCGATCCGACCGAACACCTACGCAATGACTCGAGATGTTTTGGAGGCGCAATTATTTTACTGCCAGGCTATTTCTGCCAAACACTGCCAGTAATTCCAAGATCGACTGCTGCCGCCTTAATAAGCGCTTGCCTCAAATCATCGAAATATGTGGATTGATTTTATTTTCTCAGAATTTCTGTTCATCGAAGGACGAACTCACAAACACAAAAATAATGAATGGTTGACTGAGCGAGCAATTTTGGCGGCTAAGAATAAATATGTAGATGACATAAAGTAACTAACATAATTCAGAATGAAATCATTGGTACACTTGCATTAATTCAAATATATTGACTGTGTAAAAAAAGACACCTTGGATGTGCCTGGCTTACCACCGCACAATTTACGACTAAAGGTTGGCTACGTACTAAGTTTGCTTCCAAATATAAACCAAAACCACCAAACCTGTGCAACGGAACGCGTTTGGTGGTAAGTGAATTGATGAACAATGGAATATACTCAAAGTAAAGTTGGAAGGTGAGGAAGTTCTCATCCGAGGATGGCGACGATATCAACTGATATACCGTTTCAGTTTTATTTATTTCCGATCCGTCGTGCATTCGCCGTGACCATTAATAAATCACACGGCCAATCCTGGAAAGTTTGTGGCCTAAATCTAGAAAATTCATGTATTTCCCAAGATCAATTTTAAGCGGCATGTTCCGGGTCAGAAGACCATCTGCGTTATTTGTTCATGCGCCTGATAAATAAACCGAAAAATGTCGTCTGTCACAAGGTGATTCACTGGAAAGTGCAGTTACTAAAATAGATGGCCAATAAAGTATAATTAAAATCATAGATTTTTTATTTATATTTATCCTGATAAAAAATTGAAGTTAATAAAATAAAAAATCTGCTCATTTATTGCCTTTATGGCGAAACAAAGTTCGCCGGGTCAGCTAGTATCTAATAAATAACCCATAAATAGTAGCTTGCGTTATTTCAACGTCACTGACTGAAGTATGTTTTGCCTTCTTTTGTTTATAAATTCCACCAATACTGAGTAATTACTGAATTGGTGTTTATGTTCAAGAGTACCCGTGGTGTGCCTAACTAAACCGATTTTGTGTTTGTGTTGTCATTAACAATTCACTTTTTATCTGCTCTAATAGAGGAGCCAACAGATGCGGAAAATAATACCAAAGATAATCTTATTTTTTTATACTTCGGAAACTTGAAATAGATAATCATAAATGACATTTGAAAAAATATATATTCAGAAGCTGTGCTACAATAGTACTTAAACACATTTGATTATAATAAATGATACGAGTATATTGTCAAACCATGATATTTCGCAAAATAACGATCAAGAGAATATCATATACATTTCTGTTCATAAACTCCATTTAATCAGATCAGAGTAATTACAGTAGCGAAGTTCAAATTTGGCCTCGGATGCAATAAGCCCTTAAAATAAAAGGTGAAGTCATAAGTTATTTGACAACCGATAGATTTGTTAGTAAAATTAGCACTTAACAGATTTAACTACCGTATTGTGTCTTAGCGTTTATTGTTTTCATTGTCATTTATTAAAATCGTTTTCATCATTTCAGCCAAAGGACGTCCACTGCTGGACATAGGCCTCCCCCAAGGATTTCCACAAAGGCCGGTCCTGGGCCGCCCGCATCCACTGCTTTCCGGCGATCTTAACCAGGTCGTCGGTCCACCGTGTGGGAGGCCTACCAGCACTGCGCCTTCCGGAACGCGGTCGCCACTCGAGGACTTTTCTGCCCCATCGGGCGTCGGTCCTGCGAGCTATGTGCCCTGCCCACTGCCACTTAAGTTTGGCAATCCGGTGGGCTATGTCGGTGACCCTGGTTTTCCTGCGTATCTCCTCATTTCTGATTCGATCTCGCAGGGAAACTCCGAGCATAGCCCTCTCCATTGCCCTTTGGGTGACTTTGAGCCTTCTGATGGAGCCCATAGTGAGCGACCACGTCTCTGTTCCATATGTCATCACTGGCAACACACATTGGTTGAAGACTTTTGTCTTCAGACACTGCGGTATTGTGGACGAGAAGATCTTTCGCAGCTTCCCGAACGCTGCCCAGCCGAGTTGGATCCGACGATTGACCTCTTTCTCGAAGTTGGACTTACCTAACTGGACAGTGTGTCCCAGGTAAATGTAATGGTCAACAACTTCGAGGGTAGAACCTCCGATGTTAACAGGAGTGGCTTGAACATGGATATTAGACATGATCTTCGTCTTCTCCATGTTCATCTTAAGGCCGACTCGTTCGGAGGCTCCACAGAGGCCATCGAGCATCGTAGTGAGGCCCTCCATGGTCTCAGCCATTACGACTATGTCGTCAGCGAATCGAAGGTGAGTGATGTACTCGCCGTTCACGTTAATGCCCAGCCCTTTCCAGTCCAGAACCTTGAAAACATCTTCCAGTGCAGCGGAGAACAGTTTCGGAGAGATAACGTCTCCCTGTCTAACACCTCGCTGCAACTGGATCGGTTTCGAGGTCTGGTCCTGGAGTCGGACTGACATGGTGGCGTTTTCATACAAGCACTTCAACACTTCGATGTACCGATAGTCGACTTGGCACCTCTGGAGAGCCTGCAATACTGCCCACGTCTCGATCGAATCGAAGGCTTTCTCGTAGTCCACGAACGCCAGACAAAGTGGCAGGTTATACTCCTCGGTCTTCTGTATAACCTGCCGTAGCGTTAAAATATGGTCTACGGTACTGAAGCCTTTTCGGAAACCGGCTTGTTCGGGAGGCTGGGAATCGTCAAGCCTGCACGCGAGTCGATTTGTGATGACCCTCGAGAACAACTTGTAGACATGGCTCAGAAGTGAGATGGGTCTGTAGTTCTTCAATAAGGTGTTATCTCCCTTCTTGAAGAACAGCACCACCACACTTCTGTTCCATGCCTTTGGCGTTCGTCCTTCGAGTATGACGGAATTGAATAACTTCTGAAGGGCCCTAAGGATCGGTTCTCCACCCGCCTTCAGAAGTTCTGCGGTAATTCCGTCATCACCCGCCGCCTTGTTGTTTTTAAGTTGCTCGAGAGCCATCCCGATCTCACACAGGCTGACGTCCGGGAGGTCTTCTGTGTAGTGCCGGGTTAATCTAGCTCGTGGGTCGTCTGCTAGATTTATGACGGGTTCCTGTGTAGACTTGTACAGTTGTCCATAGAAACTCTCGACCTCACCCAAAATCTCGGACTTCGACGTGACGATCCTGCCGTCATCAGTCTTCAGCCTGACGAGCTGGCTTTGCCCAATAGACAGATCCCTGGCAAAAACCTTGGAGCCCCTGTTACGTTCAATAGCCTCTTCAACACGATTCGTGTTGAATCGGCGTATATCACGCTTCAGGGACTTTGATATCTGTCTATTGAGCATCCGAAGCTGCGTCGCATCATCTGTAGACTGCAGAACCATTTTCCGTCGCTCGTCCATGAGATTTAGGGTGAGGTCCGAGAGCTTTTTGGCCGTTTTCAGGCGTTGGGTCTCACAGAACTTCGACCCAACTTTGCGGACAGTCTCCACGAACCCGTCATTATAATCGTCCACGTCAACGCCTAGGCTTATAAAGCGGTTTTGCAGTTCGAGCTGAAAGCTCTCCGGGTTTTGAATTTGAACTGGCACGGGACGCAGCGTAGACCTCGTTTTAATACTTGCATATATTTTTTAAACTGTGGACTGGTTGACCTCTAAGTCTATTAGCGTCGTCATTGTGAATCTCGGGTCTTGTCTCGGTCTTCAGTCTCGTCTTAATTAGTACCTTCTATTCAGGACCTTCATCCGTGGCATTTTCGTGTAGTTTTACATAATGACTATGTATTTTTATATTATGCTGTATATAATAAAAACAATAAATGTTGTCTAAATAATAATTCAGGTGTGGACATGTAGGGGGATAAAAAATAGATGTTGTCCGATTAGCAGACCTAACCGATATGTACACAAAATTTCACGAAAATAGGTTGAGCCATTTCGGAGGAGTTCAATAACAAACACCGTGACACGAGGATTTTATACATAATATTAAGATTCATCACATTTTCCTGTTGAGCCATGTATTTAACTATCCAACCAGTCCTTCTCCAAGGGTAGTATTCTATCAAATCACTTTTAAACAAATATTGAATTATCATCTTCATTGCATTATGTGTATGTACTGTACTAGTAATATTTTAGAGTCAGTACCTACCTGCAGTAATAAAAATGTTACTAAGTGAATTGCATATTATCATGAGCCTTATCGTGTCTAAAACTCTTTTAGTTCGTGGATAATGTCCCCGTATTCCGCGTTAGCGTTTCTAGTTATAGTTTTAAGTTATAAATAAATCTATGCCGTACTACGTCCTAGTTTCAGTGCTGAAACCTTATGCTAATGCTGATCTCTTTACACGTGTCTTGACATACTTAGCGTTCTAAACGATGCAAAAGTAAGTCATGAAGACACTCACAAAAAATGCAATTGTAGATAGATTTGTAGAACCGTATAATCAACATTGAGATTGAAGTTTTGAATTCAGAACCTCCATTTTGAATTCAAAAGAAGTTGAAAAAGAACAGATCGCTTATTGACTGTTTGTTGATTCCCTGCATCAATTCGATAAAGAAATAGCCTACTATACTACGCTGACCTGTTGGATTGGCATAATCATGAAGCTTTCTTGCCAGTTTGCGTTTTGATCGCCCGTCGTCACCGCGCGGGAGAACAACGTGATACAGATAATAAATCATAGACAATTCATTTCTATAACTAGAGCAAGATCTTTAACTAGAGTTTTTTAGGAGTTTTTTAGAGTTTTTTAGTTTATTTAGGACCAGTAGTCTCAGCTTATTATCCACGTAGCCGTCGAAATTAGCATTTAATACTTCTATAAAGTTTTTTTTTATTTGTTTTTGACAAATTTTATATATTTTTTTTAGAAAATTAATGACAGAAAGTGAGCTATGTAATAAAAATTAACCAACGTCATAAGCCACTGCAAACCATTGCTAGGTCAGCTAACAGACATTAATTAACGTTGCAGAGCAGTAACAGTTGAAACTATGCAAATAATTTCACACTATGTCATACAAACGGATTCCATGCACCGTTTAAATCGCGAATACCTCGAAATCACATATTTATTTAGCGATATCAACGCATATCTTTCGCTCGTTATTTTTCTCGCAAAGTTTATTTAACGTTTGATGACTCATATAAATTTTAAATGTGCGTCCAAAAAATGTAATATATTTGCCGATAAAAGTCTGTAGGACAGGATGCTGGCGACATATATTGACGACTTCATCCATTCCTAGTGGGCTAACAAGTCGTGCTATTTGATTTATCTGAGAGACATTTATAAAGCGCGTGGTAAAGATTGTTTTGTGATAATGTACTATTTAATGACTAATATTTTATTAACGAAAGTCCTCAATAACATATCTTATTTAAAAATAAAATATCATACTGAATTGATAAAATTATTATATTGAATTTAGAATTTATTAGTTTAGCTTTCTTAAAAAACAATTGCGACCATATAATTAATTATTACATTGTCGCATCTTTTAAGTTGAAGTATTGTCGTAAAATCATCAGTATTTATGATTTAAATTCATAAGTTTTTGAGAATTGTTGCTTCAGTTGCCCGTTTTGTCCCAATTCTATCAATATATTATCTAAGGTGACCACCCTCATTTTCAGAGTTTTGTACTCTTTTTTCGCTCTGTACTCTGAAAGTACTCATTTCTATAGAAAGTACTCTTTTGGATGAGCATTTTTTTAGAGGTTCACTCTTTTTTAGCCTTATTTTTTAACAGTGGAAGGGTCGTAATATCCGTTTTTTTTTGTTTTTCGTGTGCTGTGTAAAAAGTCTTAATATATCGCACAAACTAAAACGGCAATCTCAAACATTAAATATGTGATAATTATCGGTATTGAAATAAATATCACGAATGTACTCAATATTTTACAGCCCATTTTCACGCATCATAAAATTATATGATAGAAAAATTCCGGAATGGTATCGCAATTTTTATGAGCCAAATACCTACACTTCTCTAATAATATTGTATATATTTTAAAACCAAAGTGCTCTCAGCAATTTTGTCAAAGTATAGTGGGCCATAGACAATAAACTATACGTCATTTTTGCCATTATGGCAAATTGCTAAATTTTATTCTTTTCTCGTCTACTTTAGGTATTGTATCGAAGTCTTTTCAACTGAATTCAAATCATCATTTCAGCCAAAAGACGTCCACTGCTGGACATAGGCCTCCCCCAAGGATCTCCACAAAGGCCGGTCCTGGGCCGCCCGCATCCACTGCTTTCCGGCGACCTTAACCAGGTCGTCGGTCCACCGTGTGGGAGGCCTACCAGCACTGCGCCTGCCGGAACGCGGTCGCCACTCGAGGACTTTTCTGCCCCATCGGGCGTCGGTCCTGCGAGCTATGTGCCCTGCCCACTGCCACTTAAGTTTGGCAATCCGGTGGGCTATGTCGGTGACCCTGGTTTTCCTGCGTATCTCCTCATTTCTGATTCGATCTCGCAGGGAAACTCCGAGCATAGCCCTCTCCATTGCCCTTTGGGTGACTTTGAGCCTTCTGATGGAGCCCATAGTGAGCGACCACGTCTCTGTTCCATATGTCATCACTGGCAACACACATTGGTTGAAGACTTTTGTCTTTTGACCTCTGGAGAGCCTGCAATACTGCCCACGTCTCGATCGAATCGAAGGCTTTCTCGTAGTCCACGAACGCCAGACAAAGGGGCAGGTTATACTCCTCGGTCTTCTGTATAACCTGCCGTAGCGTTAAAATATGGTCTACGGTACTGAAGCCTTTTCGGAAACCGGCTTGTTCGGGAGGCTGGGAAGCGTCGAGCCTGCATGCGAGACGATTCGTGATGACCCTCGAGAACAACTTGTAGACATGGCTCAGAAGTGAGATGGGTCTGTAGTTCTTCAATAAGGTGTTATCTCCCTTCTTGAATAACAGCACCACGACACTTCTGTTCCATGCCTTTGGCGTTCGTCCTTCGAGTATGACGGAATTGAATAACTTCTGAAGGGCCCTAAGGATCGGTTCTCCACCCGCCTTCAGAAGTTCTGCGGTAATTCCGTCATCACCCGCCGCCTTGTTGTTCTTAAGTTGCTCGAGAGCCATCCCGATCTCACACAGGCTGACGTCCGGGAGGTCTTCTGTGAAGTGCCGGGTTAATCTAGCTCGTGGGTCGTTTGCTAGATTTATGACGGGTTCCTGTGTAGACGTGTACAGTTGTCCATAGAAACTCTCGACCTCACCCAAAATCTCGGATTTCGATGTGACGATCCTGCCGTCATCAGTCTTCAGCCTGACGAGCTGGCTTTGCCCAATAGACAGATCCCTGGCGAAAACCTTGGAGCCCCTGTTGCGTTCAATAGCCTCTTCAACACGATTCGTGTTGAATCGGCGTATATCACGCTTCAGGGACTTTGATATCTGTCTATTGAGCATCCGAAGCTGCGTCGCATCATCTGAAGACTGCAGGACCATTTTCCGTCGTTCGTCCATGAGTTTGAGGGTGAGGTCCGAGAGTTTTTTGGCCGTTTTCTGGCGTTGGGTCTTACAGAACTTCAACCCAACTTTGCGGACAGTCTCCACGAACCCGTCATTATTATCGTCCACGTCAACGCCTAGGCTAATAAAGCGGTTCTGCAGTTCGAGCTGGAAGCTTTCCGGGTTTTGAATCTGAACAGGCACGGGACGCAGCGTAGACCTCACCATGCGCGACCTTTCAAGCTTGACGTCGATATTAAATGTGCCTCTTACTAAGCGGTGATCGCTTCCGGTTTTAACCATATTGATCACGGAGACATCATTGAATATATGCTTTTCCGTCGACATGATGAAGTCTATCTCGTTTTTTGTGGTGCCATCCGGACTCAACCAGGTCCATTTCCTCTGTTCTGGTTTTTTGTAGAAGGAATTCATCATATAGAGTCCCTCCTTCTCCAGAAAACCAGCCAAAGTCTGGCCCCGTTGGTTCCGGTGTCCAAAGCCAAATTGCCCCACTTGCAGCTCATCTCCGCTCCGCTTGCCCAGTTTCGCGTTAAAATCCCCCATGACAACGGTGTAGTGCGTTCTAGAGTCATATATGGCCGAGGAAATGTCCTCATACATTATCTCCACCGCTTCGTCGGGGTGTGCCGAGGTCGGTGCATAATCCTGTATGACCTTCAACGAATAACGCTTGGTTATTCTGAGTATAAGGTACGCCACCCTGGTCGACACACTCTCGATTTTAACAACGTTGTTCACAAGGGACTTGTGGACGATAAACCCAACACCACCTTGGGACTGTTGGTCACCCTCCCGGAAGTAGAGCAAGTTGCCGGATTTGAGGGTTATCATGTCCTCCCCCTCTCTTCGGACTTCAGACAACCCCACTATATCCCATCGCAGCCTGCTCAACTCCTCCTCGAGTTCTATGATCTTCTCGTCAGTCCGCAGTGTCCGTGTGTTGTATGTTGCCAGGTGCAGCCGTCGTTTTGTATGGTAGCCGGATCTCTGCCGGAGATTGTTCGCACCCCCTGCCCCACCGTTACCTTGGCTGCTACCGTGGCCGAAGGAATAGCGGGGCTGCCGGGGACTGGGGGCCGTTTTTTTGATTGTGTGTACCATTGGGGGGGTTTGCCATAATCGCCACGCTTGGCAGGCGGGTTAGCGATCGCAGTACGGATGGTGTTTTTGGACAGAACGTCGCTGCTGCCCAACGTCTGTTGTCCCTTAGTCGCCTTCTACGACACCCACGGGAAGATATGGGGTGGTAGTATTCTTACTCCGCTACCACACGGACAAATAAATAAATTCAAATACTAGACTCAAATAGTTTTAATTGCGCGGGTTCTGGATACTAATTAGGTACCACTTAAGATAAGAGTATAGTGACCTTTAATTATATTTATTCTGCTATCAACCTTGATAAGTTCGCTTATATTTAGCTGCCTTGATAACTACTATACGGGTTCTAAGTCGTTTTAGCCTGTGGAAACAATGCCTTAATGGCAGCAGCTTGTACGTGGACTGCTCAATTTACGATGCTGAATATTTTTTGTCTATTCAGAGAGAAGTTTATTATTGTCTGTTTTTTCTTATTAGTGGAATCAATTTATCGCAAAAACAATGCGTGACTGTATCTTGACATTGACATTTTTTTTACGTGATGACGTATAAGTAACATATATCATTTTCATTTGATTTTGCAGCGAAATATATTCAACAATGGCTGCGACTCCCTTGTAATAATAACACACTAGCTTTTACCTGCAATTACGCCTGTTTTAATTATTGATTTTAAAGCCAGTTAGTTCCTTAAAAAAAAGATGTCCCTGCTTCTTTTAAGCGCCTTAAAACTGTATACAAATTGCTGCATATGGCGCACGCAATGAAGAGTTCAGTGGTTTTTATAATTCTAATATTGTTATGATGACCCATGATCATAGGCAACTGTGTTGAAATCACTTGGTAATCAGTCATTATTTTATTACCTTCCTCGTGTTATCCTCCATACCGTTGAACGTCCACATTACCTAATTTATAACTGATTTCAAAAACGGACGATGTTCTTAATTTGTCTGTATTTTTTTGTATGTTGTTTAATGCATAACTCCGTCATTTATTATACGATTTGGAAAATTCTTTATTTTTAATTAGTATTGGCTTCTAATAATACTTAGAGCTTTTCTATTCTTGTGGATAAAATTCTATATCTCTTGTAGCATCCCATTATTTTTCAAAAAGCAGTGTTAATTATTCTTGACCTTTAATGTGTTTGAAAATAAGATGATATAATGGAGGAATTATACTATTAATTATTCAAAACGACACTAGTATGACAAACGAGTGCATACTTGGCATTGCAACCGTAATCATTTAATTATGACATATGAGAGACAATTGTTATCGAATTCTTATCGTTGTTTATTTGTTGAAGATAATAGTTATTTTGTTTATTTGCTGACATTTTCACTTAACAGTAACATGTTCTACAAATGATTGTAAATGATTATTTCTGTCCGTATGGCGACGGTCCTAGAAAACATAATATCACCACCATATTGACGACACGGTTGGCGCAGTGGTAGAGCGATCGATTGCCGCGCAGCATGTCGCGGGTTCGATCCCCATTCCCCGCACGGAAGAAATATTTGTACGACCTACAAGTATTTGTTCCGGGTCTGGGTGTTTTCTATCTACAATACGTATGTATTTACAAAACTACTTATATACTTTTTTTTTCGTAAATACATACATATTATAGATAGAAATGACACCCAGACTCCGAGCCAGTGCCTCTGGTTTAGACAAAGACACTTGCCCGACCCCGGAATCGAACCCGGAACCCGTTGATCCAAAGGCGGCACATCTAACCACTAGACCAACGAGGCAGTCATATCGTTACCACAACACAAGCATTAAGTTGCTTAGCATGGGACGAGATGGCGTTGTGTGAAATGTCCAAGGATATTTATTTATATTTCATCATGAGGGTGCTGTAAGAGCCGACAAAAAGAAGTAAGGCCGAAAGCCTAGCCACAAGAGAAAGAAAACTTGAAACAAACCCGTCTGGCCAGCGTGGCACAGTAGGCTAATTACCCTCCATGTACATGGGAGGAGGCCTGACTTAGCAGTGGATGAGTAGTAGGAATACATAATAGACTATTTCGGACTGTAACGCTCTCCTGCCGAAACCATTTTTATGTAATTATGGATTGGTACAAGAAGCTCTAATTTTGGCGAAACTACGAATTAATTCCATGAATGCAAAAGTAACCGGATATATGTCATGCTTTATAGCGAAACGGCTGCAATATACTTGTTAAAACCATCGATTTCCTAATGATGTCTTAGGTTTTCACGATCTTTACACATTGCAGGAAATGATGGATTCACGGTTATGATCGTTTTATTTTATTTTATTCCCAACGTTTCAGACACTTTGCAGTTTTGTCCGTGGTCGCCGGACGACCCGCGTCCACGGACAAAACAGACAAAACGATCATAACCGTGAATCCATCATTTCCTGCGACATCGATTTCCGCCACATGTATATACACATTTATTTTGACAATTAATAAAGTAGGTATTTTATAATCTTATTTTAGTGTGTGTTTTTGTTGAAATGGTCAATGACGATGCATAAAGAAAAATCCATCTTGAATTAATGAAAAAATATAGGTATTTGAAACCGAACAGTTTTTTTTAAGTGGACCAAAATGTTTGTAATACTTAACCCACTGTACCATTTTGGAATCTGTGGGACTACGTGTCTGCGGATTAAATCTATTTTTTTATATCTATGCTTATTAGTTCAAACGTACGATCTACTTATATTAATGCAAGTGTTCTACATGAGTAATGCTACTTACATGTCAATCACATTACCTTATAAAGTTAATGTAATACGTATTTATTCGCTGACCGATATTTTAATATGTTTTATAATAGTTCTAATTATGTACCTACATACGCGTAGCACACTGATATCGAATAAAATCTTAGTGTAACAGGTTACATTTTAGTACTTATTAGTGAATTGGCTTGAAAGAGTTAGGAAGCCAAGCCGTAAAACAATAAAAATTAAAAAACTATTTAGTCAAGTTGGCTTGTTCCAGTTCTGACTGTGATATTGAATGATTAATAATATGATTTCTCTTTAAGTTTAATATTATAATCGCTCAACCGAGATTTTGTAGAGACGTACTAAAGTTTACCTATCGCGAGGGCTTTTAAATACATGAATTACATGAACACAAAGTCACCCAGACCCAGAGCAAGTAGCTTTGGTAAACACAAAGTTACTTGCCCAACCCTGGAATCGAACCAGGGACACTTGATTCAAAGGTGGCGCATGCAGTCCTTAGACCTTGATGGTGCCAAATGGAACTTAAGATTAAATGAAGATCAGCGATTGCCTCGAACTCCTCGAAGTCACAACTCTGAACATTCCCGTTATCTTTATCCATAAAAGACAGTTAAAAAAGAACCACTGCATAGTTTCTTGTTTGACGCTTTAGTTCTTGACCATTCAAAATATTTTTTCATCCCCCCATCTCGGAAAGAGTATTTTTGCTCTTCGATATCTGAGTGCAAAAGCCGTTTTTATTCGCTAGAGAATAAAGTAAAGATTATTCTGTAATACTTACCTGTCATAATGTAGTAATTAATACCTAAACTGAAATAAAAGTGTACCTATCTTGTGATTGTAAACGTTTTTTTTTTTGCATTTAGTCATTTCCTCGCTGAGGTGGAATGAAAAGTTACGTGTTGCACTCGAGTGCAAAGATTTTTCACCTCGTGCTCTTTTGATTCCCTCGCTAACGTTCAGGATTCTAATTTTGAATCACTCGCTGCGCTCGTGATTCAATTTTATAATCCTTCGCTTGCTCGGTCATCAAAATTGAACACGCGGTTAAAAAGCAACTTTGCACTCTTGTATAACAAATAACTATTATAGTTGCCTTTATGAATCGTGGTGTACGTAGCACATAGCGTACATTGGCAAAAATTTACGCGATTTGAGCTAACTTTTTATATCACTGTTTCAAATTACGAACATCTTTATAATATGGCCAGTGTGCAGTTAAAACGAAAGTGAATTTAAGTTAAATATTTTCGAACTGGCAGGCTGGAGTTAGTATAGGTCGTCTTTTTTATAAGCACAGACGGATTGAATGTCCGTGAATGTCGTACAATGGCTGCTAGGCCAGCATATGAATTGTTTAAATTGAAACTTCCGACAGCAAGGAGGTCGCAGCGATGATCTTTACTGTTGCATCATGATCCATGGTTTATGTTTTTGTTTTATCAGTCATCTTCTACTACTTCTCAGCCCATAAATGATACACTGCCGATTCTGGCCTCCTCCAACTACATAGAGGGTAATCAGTCTACTGTGCCACTGTGTTTTGTATCAAGATTTCCCTTTCTTGCGGCTAGGTTTTTGGCACTTACGACAATCTAATTCCGTCACCACACACAATGCCCTTCGAAGCACGGGGGAGGTTAAATCTTTATGACGGTCACCTATCCAAAATCCAGTGGAGCCAGAAGTTATTTAATATGTACTATCCGCTAGGCTACCTTTATTACAAGTATTATCAGTGCCACGTCATCACGGCAGTTATGACGTCATTAAGGTACTATTGATGGAGATTATGATTGATGAAACAAAAGCATTAAGCATGAACCATGATGCAGCAGTAAAGACTCATCACTAAGCCACGGGTATGGAACGGCTGGTCAAGGTTCCTTGCTTACATTGCGGCTAGGCAGACTGACGAAACTTATGTTGCGAACTGCCCCTGCCCCACCGTTGGGTCGCTAGTTACGTACATAGATAGCCATAGAACTTGATCATAAACTGTTGTAGTGGGGCTATGTGAACTTGGCACCCGACTTTTCCAAAATTATGTTTTTTTGTGTTTTTTAGATAGATTTGGGTAAGTAGTAGATAGTAGTAAAAATATTTTCGTTTGTAGTAATTCCAAAAAAAAAAAAAATAATGTTAAAAAAATTCCATCTCCCGAAATTGAAAAAATCAAATTTTTTTTTACTATTTATATTATTAATCGTATGTAGTGGATTGTAGTAAACTTTTTTTTGTTTGTAGTAAAACAGAAAAAATATGAAAAATATTTTCATTTGAGAGTATTATATCATCACGATGTCGGTAACGAAAAATCGGTTTCCAAAGTAAAATCGATTATAATGAACGTCCAAAACCTCTAAGAAAGGTTCCCAGAGGTTAGTAGTGGACGAATTTTCGTTTGTAGTAAACGTATTTTATTAAAAAAGTGACTATCTTAAGAAGCACTCGTTTCGGCGTCGTTTACGTGAAATAACTCTAGTTTGCATAGAGATACGGTTACTACAAACCTCCTAATCTACTGCGAAAGGGGCCTAGAGGTTAGTAGTGAGCGAATTTTCGATTGTAGTAAACAACTTTTTATAAAAAAGTGACCATCTTAGAAAACACTCGTTTTGGCGACGTTTACGTGAAATAACTCTTGTTACAAAAGAGATACGGTTACTACAAACCTCCTAATCGACTGAGAAAGGGTCCTAGAGGTTAGTAGTGAACGAATTTTCGATTGAAGTAAACAACTTTTTATAAAAAAAGTGACCATCTTAAAAAACACTCGTTTCGGCGAGGTTTACGTGAAATAACTCTTGTTACAAAAGAGATACGGTTACTACAAACCTTCTAATCGACTGAGAAAGGGTCCTAGAGGTTAGTAGTGAACGAATTTTCGATTGTAGTAAACAACTTTTTATAAAAAAAGTGACCATCTTAGAAAACACTCGTTTTGGCGACGTTTACGTGAAATAACTCTTGTTACAAAAGAGATACGGTTACTACAAACCTTCTAATCGACTGAGAAAGGGTCCTAGAGGTTAGTAGTGAACGAATTTTCGATTGTAGTAAACAACTTTTTATAAAAAAGTGACCATCTTATAAAACACTCGTTTTGGCGACGTTTACGTGAAATAACTCTAGTTTGCATAGAGATACGGTTACTACAAACCTCCTAATCTACTGAGAAAGGGTCCTAGAGGTTAGTAGTGAACCAATTTTCGATTGTAGTAAACAACTTTTTATAAAAAAGTGACCATCTTAGAAAACACTCGTTTTGGCGAGGTTTACGTGAAATAACTCTAGTTTGCATAGAGATACGGTTACTACAAACCTCCTAATCTACTGAGAAAGGGTCCTAGAGGTTAGTAGTGAACCAATTTTCGATTGTAGTAAACGATTTTTTATAAAAAAGTGACCATCTTAGAAAACACTCGTTTTGGCGAGGTTTACGTGAAATAACTCTAGTCTGCATAGAGATACGGTTACTACAAACCTCCTAATCTACTGCGAAAGGGTCCTCGAGGTTAGTAGTGAACGAATTTTCGATTGTAGTAAACAACTTTTTATAAAAAAAGTGACCATCTTAAAAAACACTCGTTTCGGCGTCGGTTACGTGATATAACTCTAGTTTGCATAGAGATACGGTTACTACAAACCTCCTAATCTACTGCGAAAGGGTCCTAGAGGTTAGTAGTGAACGAATTTTCGATTGTAGTAAACAACTTTTTATAAAAAAGTTACCATCTTAGAAAACACTCGTTTCGGCGTCGTTTACGTGAAATAACTCTAGTTTGAATAGAGATACGGTTACTACAAACCTCCTAATCTGTTGAGAAAGGGTCCTAGAGGTTAGTAGTGAACGAATTTTCGATTGTAGTAAACAACTTTTTATAAAAAAAGTGACCATCTTAAAAAACACTCGTTTCGGCGTCGGTTACGTGATATAACTCTAGTTTGAAAAGAGTTACGGTTACTACAAACCTTCTAATCGACTGAGAAAGGGTCCTAGAGGTTAGTAGTGAACAAATTTTCGATTGTAGTAAACGACTTTTTATAAAAAAGTGACCATCTTAGAAAACACTCGTTTTGGCGAGGTTTACGTGAAATAACTCTAGTTTGCATAGAGATACGGTTACTACAAACCTCCTAATCTACTGCGAAAGGGTCCTAGAGGTTAGTAGTGAACGAATTTTCGATTGTAGTAAACAACTTTTTATAAAAAAAAGTGACCATCTTAGAAAACACTCGTTTTGGCGACGTTTACGTGAAATAACTCTTGTAAGAAAACACTCGTTTTCTAACAAGAGTTATATCACGTAAACGACGCCGAAAGGAGTGTTTCTTAAGATAGTCACTTTTTTATAAAAAGTCGTTTACTACAATCGAAAATTCGTTCACTACTAACCTCTAGGACCCTTTCTCAGTCGATTAGGAGGTTTGTAGTAACCGTATCTCCTTTGTAACAAGAGTTATTTCACGTAAACGTCGCCAAAACGAGAGTTTTCTAAGATGGTCACTTTTTTATAAAAAGTTGTTTACTACAATCGAAAATTCGTTCACTACTAACCTCTAGGACCCTTTCTCAGTAGATTAGGAGGTTTGTAGTAACCGTATCTCCTTTGTAACAAGAGTTATTTCACGTAAACGACGCCGAAACGAGTGTTTTTTAAGATGGTCACTTTTTTTATAAAAAGTTGTTTACTACAATCGAAAATTCGTTCACTACTAACCTCTAGGACCCTTTCTCAGTCGATTAGAAGGTTTGTAGTAACCGTATCTCCTTTGTAACAAGAGTTATATCACGTAAACGACGCCGAAACGAGTGTTTTTAAGATGGTCACTTTTTTTATAAAAAGTCTTACTACAATCGAAAATTCGTTCACTACTAACCTCTAGGACCCTTTCTCAGTCGATTAGGAGGTTTGTAGTAACCGTATCTCTTTTGTAACAAGAGTTATTTCACGTAAACGTCGCCAAAACGAGTGTTTTCTAAGATGGTCACTTTTTTATAAAAAGTTGTTTACTACAATCGAAAATTCGTTCACTACTAACCTCTAGGACCCTTTCTCAGTCGATTAGGAGGTTTGTAGTAACCGTATCTCTTTTGTAACAAGAGTTATTTCACGTAAACGTCGCCAAAACGAGTGTTTTCTAAGATGGTCACTTTTTTATAAAAATTTGTTTACTACAATCGAAAATTCGTTCACTACTAACCTCTAGGACCCTTTCTCAGTCGATTAGGAGGTTTGTAGTAACCGTATCTCTTTTGTAACAAGACTTATTTCACGTAAACGACGCCGAAACGAGTGTTTTTTAAGATGGTCACTTTTTTTATAAAAAATCGTTTACTACAATCGAAAATTCGTTCACTACTAACCTCTAGGACCCTTTCTCAGTCGATTAGAAGGTTTGTAGTAACCGTATCTCCTTTGTAACAAGAGTTATATCACGTAAACGATGCCGAAAGGAGTGTTTCTTAAGATAGTCACTTTTTTATAAAAAGTCGTTTACTACAATCGAAAATTCGTTCACTACTAACCTCTAGGACCCTTTCTCAGTCGATAAGGAGGTTTGTAGTAACCGTATCTCTTTTCAAACTAGAGTTATTTCACGTAAACGACGCCGAAACGAGTGTTTTTTAAGATGGCCACTTTTTTATAAAAAGTTGTTTACTACAATCGAAAATTCGTTCACTACTAACCTCTAGGACCCTTTCTCAGTCGATTAGGAGGTTTGTAGTAACCGTATCTCCTTTGTAACAAGAGTTATTTCACGTAAACGACGCCGAAACGAGTGCTTCTTAAGATAGTCACTTTTTTAATAAAATACGTTTACTACAAACGAAAATTCGTCCACTACTAACCTCTGGGAACCTTTCTTAGAGGTTTTGGACGTTCATTATAATCGATTTTACCTTGGAAACCGATTTTTCGTTACCGAGATCGTGATGATATAATACTCTCAAATGAAAATATTTTTCATATTTTTTCTGTTTTACTACAAACAAAAAAAAGTTTACTACAATCCACTACATACGATTAATAAAATAAATATTAAAAAAAAAATTGATTTTTTCAATTTCGGGAGATGGATTTTTTTTAACATTTTTTATTTTTTTTTTGGAATTACTACAAACGAAAATATTTTTACTACTATCTACTACTTACCCAAATCTATCTATAAAACACAAAAAAACATAATTTTGGAAAAGTCGGGTGCCAAGTTCACATAGCCTTGTAGTGGGGGTGTGTGTGTCATCAAAAAATCTCACTTTACGCATAATCCACGAATCACAGTCAGTGAGACACAAAATTCGGCTGTCGCGCATTGCTAATTGCATTATTTGACCACTAGTGTAGTCCTTAGACAATGAGTCAATCGTAGTCAATGTGCTTGTAGCCAAGATTGACTATTCTATAGTACTGATGTTTCGTTCACGTAGCCTTAACAAATATGTGTGATATTTACAGAATTCTACCATTTCGTTGCTAATTTATATTGCCTTCTATAGTTGAATACGGAAGTATAACGAACCTAGTACCGTCACTAGGTTCGTTTCAATTTGGTTTCTTCTTATTATTACTTATATAATAAATAAATAACCTTGGACATTTCACACAACGCCATCTCGTCCCAAGCTAAGCAACCTAATGCTTGTGTTATGGTAACGAGATGGACGATAAACTACTTGTATATTTTTTTTTGTAAATACGTACATATTATAGATAGATAGAAAACACCCAGACCCTGAACAAATACTTGTAGGTCATACAAATATTTCTTCCGTGCGGGTATCGAACCCGCGATATGCTGCGCAGCAGTCGATCGCTCAACCACAGCGCCAACCGTGTCGTTAAATTACAATAAGTTAGTCATACATACATATTACTTTCTGTGTGGTGACGGACTTAGAATACAAACTGTCATAGCACACAAAGAGCCGACAAAAGGAAATAACAAGGCCGATAGCCTATCCCCAAGGGAAGGAAAACTTGATACGAAACCCCGTGCCAACCCGTCTGGCCATCGTGACACAGTAGGCTAATTTCCCTCCATGAATATGGAGGAGGCCCGACTCAGCAATGGGTCCTTCGTGGGCTGAAACGACGACGATACACACACATCAACTTACCATTGTGCACACGCAATTTTTATAAGAATACTAGCTGCTCCCTGCTGTGTCACCCGCGAGGCGATGGAAATATTTTTTTCAAAATAACAAAATACCCTACAATCTTCCTCGACAAATTAACTATCCAACACTGTATAATTTATTTGGAATCGGTTCAGTAGGTACTTCTTGAGACTAGCGCGTTCAAACAAACAAACTCTGCAGCTTTATAATATTAGTAGAGATTTTTAATAAAAATCCCATGAACTGGTTCTGGTTCCATACTATCCTAATAACACATGGAATCCTTTAGATGCCGACCGCCTCGGGAACGAATGAGGTTGTCACAATATGAATTCTGGTCCGTCACCAATCACATATGCGGTGACTAGTGTCGGACTAGCTTACAGGCTGTATAAAGTTGCTTTTCAAATTAGAATCTGGGCCGTCTAATTCATTGTTCCGTCTCATAACAGTTTAAACCACATTTATTTTCGTTACGAGTAGTAACATGCTTTTTTTGCGACATTGACGTATCCGTGAACGAAGATTAACGGATGTGTTACAATCCATGCGCCGAACTTCTCTACATATATAGGGTGATCAGCTTTTAACATTAATTTTGTAGCTTTCAAGATTCCTTAATTTTGTAGGATTGAAGATTCTTTCAATACTCAGAGGGCTGGTCATTTATTGTTTTTTGTTACTTTGCGGTCATATTTACTAACGTAATAAATTTATTTTCGTTATCTATATGTATAATACATACATAATTCGATTTTAAAGCTATACGAAGTCAGTGCTAAAATTATCGAAATGTTTATCGAAATTGTGTCCCTATATGACAATGATACATAATTATATTTTAAAGCTATACTAAGTCAGTGCAACTTTGCACCGAATTCAATAGGCCGATTCACAGATGGCATTCCTTTTTCAATTTCCGTACAATCCTACGTTGTCATTGAAGTTGGCTACACTAAAGAGATAAATAATACGGTTATTGTAGCTCAGTGCTGGTCACGATAGCTGCCTGTAACTGATACTGCCAACCTGCGTAGGCGTCGACGCAGACCGGAACGGTTGTATTGCTTGAGGCTAACCTCAAATGCGAAAAATGCGGTAAAGAATGAATCGTTTCTATTTTATGATGTACGATAGTACTTCTGCAGACGATATTTTTTTTAAACGAAATTCCTGCACTATTTATAACCTGTATGGCTGGGGCAGTAGTACAAACATGTAATTCACGAACACAAACGACACCCAGACTCCGAGCAAGTGCCTCTGGTTTAGATAAAGACACTTCCCCGACCCCGGAATCGAACCCGGGACCCATTGATCCAAAAGCAGCACATCTAACCCCTAGACCAAAGAGGCAGTCAACTGTTTTGTTTTTATGACAATATGACTTATATTTCGTCATCACGATAAATGTTATTTTTAGATCTACTTTAAGCCTGAATAAGCATTGCTGAGTAGAGCCTCCTCCAGTTACATGAAGGGGTAATTAGCCTACTGTGCCACGCTGGCCAGATGGGTTGGCACAGGGTTTCGGCGTGGTTCTGTACCAGATCCCGTGCCGCAACAGGACGCGAGTAGGGAGCACTCCGGGGATGTTTAGTGGGTAGGCCCCCATTCTGGGGGAGAGTCCCACACGCCCCCCCCTCGGCCATCCCCGTGGCTGATGGGGATAGTCCATAAAGGATTTTACCCCGGGCGAACAAAAAAAAAATTGTCGCCGTTAAAATATAAGAATACTAGCTTTTGCGCGCGGCTTCGCCCGCGTGGGCTTCGAACCCGTGCTTATTTCTATGCATATTTTTTATTAACATAAAAGCGGTCATTGTGACTAAACTATGATAGTTAGATGCTCTTGTGCTCGTGTGCTCTTGTGGACTTTTTTGTAGATCTTTATCTACCTACAAACCCGTAGTACATCATTTTGTTCTATAGTCAATAGTTTTTGCAGCGCACGCATAAATAGGTTTTCGATTTTACACCTTGGTTTACAAAATCGCAATTTTCATACCGCTACCCTAATTCTAGCCTATAACCTTCCTCGATAAACGGACTATCTAACACTGAAAGATTTTTTTAAATCGGACCAGTAGTTCCTGAGATTAGCGCGTTCAAACAAACAAACTCTGCAGCTTTATATATTAGTATGTAGAGTATAGATTATGTCTTATTTACTGCCAGTTACGTTCCGTAGGTTAAATTACATAAGTAAAAGTTTAAAATAACATAAAAATCGAAATTCGCATACACCTCCATTTATTAAGTACTAATAAAGCGTCATTACGATTATAATATCTGACCAAAATAAAACAAAATGTCAACGATCTAAACTTAACAGCCGTCTGCATATTGGCAGCAAAAGCAAAACTCATGACCAAAGACAATAAGCAATATAGTTTTTTAAATGCCTCCCACCGAGACTGAAAGAGACGGCATGCTGTGTCTGTCGCGACACGAAAACTGCCCTTGGTCTGAAGCTCTGAAGTCAGCAGATGTGGACTGGAGCGGACTTCAATACACTTGCTTAAAAATCTTGCACCTGTATTGCAAGGTTTTTGAAAAGGAAGATGTTCTGGAGATGGTTATTAGGTGAGTGCTTAGTGGATAACTGTCTTATGTGTGCTATTTTTATTTGAGACCATCTAACATTCTAAACCAATAAATCCTAAAGGTTTCATACGCAGTGTTTCAAAGTCTCCACCCAATTTAATCCCGAGGGTGTCGTAAGAGCCGACAAAAGGAAATGATAAGTTTGATAACCTAGCCGCAAGAGAAGAAAAACTTAATACGAAACCCCATGTCAACCCGACTGGCCAGCGTGGCATTAAAGGCTAATTCCCCTTCATGGAGCCGGAGAAAGTCCGACAGCAGTGCGAAATATATCAGCCTATAAATAGAAGAAGAAGATTATAAGAACAATACACTTCTGCCACAAGAGAAACCTTCGTATGAAACCGTGTGTGAGAATTTCGCTCCTTCCATTTGGCCGTGTTCATGTATGTAAAATGTGTTCTGTAACTATTTTCAGTGAATAATATTCTTAAAGGCTCAGAATTTGCCCCGTGGTTGCTGAGCTATTTTGTTAAAGAGCATTATCCCAGTGTACCACGTTGGTCTCAGGCTTTCATATCAATTTCCTTAAGCCTATCTAGATCCATAAGTCGGCTTATTAACTCTTCTTCGTTATATTAATATTCTCATTATGTCTTTATAATGCAAATATGATAAAGACCCCAAAATTTAAATTGATTATTATTAGTAAATATAATTTTGAACACAAAGGTTAACTTGTGCAGTGTATAAGAGGAATCTCTGAATGCTAAAGTACTTACGAGCTTTGCTTAATGTAATTATTTTAAGATTTTCTAGCTAAACCTATGTCGTCGTTTCAGCCCATATATGGCCTCCTCCAAATTCATGGAGGGAAATTAGCCTACTGTGCCACGCTGGCAAGACGGGTTGGCACAGGGTTTGTATCATGTTTTCCTTCTCATACGGCTAGGTGCCTCTTACGATTCCTTAGTCGCCTCTTAAGACACCCTCAGGATAGTGTGGGTTGGTGACATTGTGTATTCTAAATCCGTCACCACACGGACAAGGCTATGTAATTAAATACAATCAAGAATATTATGTACTTGACTATGAAAATTGAGTTGGTACTGGAATGCTTTATTTTTGTGTAATAAAAATAAATACCCGTAAACATTAATTTCTAAATACACCTTGATGCCAAACATGAATCAATCAATGCTCCTTATTATGACGTCACACTTCAAGTAGGTATTCTTAAGTAAATGTGGCATTTATCTTAGTAATCATTTTAATTCAAAGAACCATTAGTTATTTATGGGATAACGTTTGGCTATCAAACATTACATTGCGTCTTGTTTCTCCTGTACACCAATTATGTAGACTTCCGCAGAGAATCGTCAGCCGCTAAGAAAGTCTATCGAACAGGATTTGGAATGATTTGGTGTCAATGCCCATTTATTTATCTATGACTGACAACTGCAGTTTACCTCTTATGGCTTCAAATGGAAACATGAAGAGCTACTTGCTACTTTTTCCCTATGCAAGACAAGCTAGTTACAGTTTGCGTTGTAAAATAGTGCAAAAGAAGGTCTCATCACTAAACAATCTAGAGTAGCGGGTCCGATTCCCGCACGGAAGAAATATTTGTACGCCCTACAAGTATTTGTTCCGGGTCTGGGTGTTTTCTATCTATAATATGTATGTATTTACAAGAAAAAATGTATATAAGTAGTTTATCATCCACCTCGTTACCATAACACAAGCATTAAGTTGCTAAGCTTGGGACGAGATGGCGTTGTGTGAAATGTCCAAGGATATTTATTATTTACTAGCTTTTGGGCGCGGCTTCGCTCGCGTGGACTTCGAACCCGTGCTTATGTCTATGCATTTTTTTTTATGAATATAAAAGTGGTTATTGTGACTAAACAATGATAGTTAGATATGTGCTCTCGCGGACTTTTTTGTAGATTTTAATAAGACCTACAAACTCGTAGTACTTCATTTTGTTCTATTGTCAATCGTTTTTGCAGCGCACGCATAAATAGGTTTTCGATTTTACACCTTGAGTTACAAAATCGCAATTTTCATACGGATCCCTAATTCTTTTGAAAATAAAATATAGCCTATAACCTTCCTCGATAAATGGACTATCTAACACTGAAAGAATTTTTGAAATCGGACCAGTAGTTCCTGAGATTAGCGCGTTCAAACAAACAAACAAACAAACAAACAAACAAACTCTGCAGCTTTATATATTAGTATAGATTTATTAAACCCTTTTTGCCGGTTACTCTAACGCCTCCACTCGCGGAGAAAAATGCCGCCGCGAGTGGAGGTGATAGGGTTATGTGCGGACTCGAAGACGCCCTAATCCGGTGATGCGGAGGCAGGCGCCCCCCTACCCACTAAAACCCCCACTCATGTCCCGTCTCTCACCCCGTTGTATTCTACAGTGCCATAGGGACCTAAGTCGCCGTCCACGTTGCTGTAGGTTTTGGGGGTCCTGGGGAGATGTTATATTACCTCGACCCAGACAACTCTTTATTACTCGAGAATGCGCCATCCACTCACGGTGGTTGCTTATTATATGACCCATCATTTCATAATGTACCTATATGAAATGATGGGTCCATATATTTAAGGATTGCAACCTAGATTAGATCCGTCTTTGGAATAGCTTGATTGGTTGCTAGTTTTCACCTGTTATATTTTCTTATAAATTAATAATGGGCTGAAATGACAAATAACTAAGCATTTAGATGCCTTTTAAAACAAATACTTGATGGCGATGTATAATTTTTAGACGCAAGATCCAAATGAGAATATCTGGAAAAACATTCAAATGATAAGATAGTATAATAATTACACAAGTATTTTTATCTAATACGCACCGCAAACAGTTGGTAGAGATAAAACAATGCATGGAAACAGGATGCACAGTGCATATAAATATTTTTATAGCAGACAACAAAGTGTGATCAAATTGGGCAATTGCGCCTACACAGCGAACGTAGTGTCCCGGATATTACAATTTATTTTCAGTTATTATCTCTACTCGGTAGAGTTATACATAATTATAGTTTTTGCGAATGAAGACAACGTGGTGAGTCTTGTATAGAATATGATTTGTTAGGTTAAAAGAGATTACAATTATGTTGGTAGTGAATTCAGTCAATTCCTTTAACTTTTGCTTCTTCTCCACCAGTTCGTGCTTTGATCTCGAGCTTCGTAATCCTATATTTACCAATTAACTTACCTCTGATGCCTTGGGATACAAGTAGAATTTCTTGCTGGCTCTTTTCTGTAGAGCAGCATTCCGAACCGGTGATATTTACAGCATGAATGTGAGTGGACGTAAGGGTTGTAGGAGATCAAAAGAGATGGATGGATCGTAAGAATGAGTAAATGTGTATCGAAGGTGTGAATGTAGATATGACGACTGATTGATGTGTATCACAATCTAGCGCGAGACGGGGGCCGTGAGATGATTGTTAAAATAAAACCTACGTAAATAAAGTTCCGTTTGAGTTTGAATTGAATCATGAATTTCCTATCATTGTGATCAAATAATATTAGCTGAAGGATATGTAAACTGGATCATTATTTATTTCCCGCGTTATTTGTTATAGGTACTATAATAATTTATATATATATTTATATTTGTCTTTTACGACTTTTCAAATATGGTAGCATTAGATACTAAGTAGAGGATTATAGTTATGCTGCCAAAAGCGATAAAAGTCTTCAAATTCAATGCACTCTACATTATTTAGACTACAAACGTGCCCTAGGGTAAGTAATTTAAATATAATGAATGGAGTCTTTGATTCCCGTCTATTATTATCAGATCAGGTTACTAAATATTTGTTTATTTTATTTGGAAGCTCTAGATAAATGTTTGCTTGATTAACGATGTTACTTAACAACGTAACATATCGTGCTGACTGCGTTTCAACCTTTAAATGGTCACGTACCTAATTATTTTGCGGATTTTATAGTATTTGGCCTCTCTTTATGCTGGTTTTTGATGGACACGTGCATGTGGGAGGCTTCTTGGAAGGAAATAATTTAAAATAACATGGCCTTTGTATTGTAAAATACAAATAGGTATCAAATGTGAATGACGCCTTGTAAAAATACTTCTGGTATTATATAATATAGCGATGAGTTAGTTTTGCTACTGTCTTTTTTTCGGCCCATAGTTGACCTCCTGTTGAATAATACCTCCATTTTTTTAGACGCTGCTAACTAAAGGGTTTTATTTTACTTGGGGCCAAATTATGTGGCATTCTGTTGAATCCATATTCAACACCGAACAGCGCTAAATAGCAAATTAAAAGAGAAAAAAGTCTTTACGCTCTTCATATCGGTTGACACCTGATTTCATTTCAAGTTTTATATACTTCAGAATTAATATTTCTTCACCTAGTGCGCATGCATGTTGTTTTATGGTTCGTATAACTACAAACTGGTGCGACTGTGCCTAGCTACAAACCTGCATTCTTGTTGATAAATACATGCCATCTAAATCGTGAATCTTTGCATAAATATCGAACTTAATCTTGGCCTGACAACGTCATTTTCTTTTACTCATAAAGTGTTCGTTTCAGTGTTCTCAAACACCTGTCTACATTTTTTTAAACGAAACCCCTGCACTTGGTTTAGCCTGTATCGCGGGTTCTGTTTACATACATGTAATTCACAAACACAAATAACACCTAGACTCAGAGCAAGTGTCTCTGGTTCCCGCAAAGACACTGACCCCGGAATCGAACCCGGGTCCCATGATCCAAAGGCGGTGCACCCAACCCCGAGACCAACGTGGCATTCATAACTTCTTTGATGAAATTAGTTTATGAAAGCCAGGAAATCTGTGCACAATCACAAAATACATACGACTGATAGAATGACAAATAAAAACCGTAATAAATGTTTGACAAAAATCTGTTCGCACCAGTGATGATACACGATTAGTATACATACTTGAAGTTGTAAACATTTTGTTCATTGCATGATCAGACATTAAACAGAAGTGAAAACAACATCAATAAAAATCCGTATACAACATATTGTTAGCGCTAAAAATGTTATTAAAATAATTTCTGTAATGTGTGAAAATCTGTGTTTATGAAATGTATGTTTAGGTGATGTCTAGTCTGTATGCACGGCGGAGCTCGCCAAGTCATATCAACCATTTATGGTTCATATAATTTATAATCAGCTTAGAGCTATTTATTTCTCACGAAATAACTAATTCAGATATCTTTTTTTTAATATTCGAACAGTAATAATACTTTAATCATTATTTCATAAAACGCCATTTTATATTTTTTTCTACGCTTTTATTTGAGGCTCCCGTTGTCGCAACAGTATACAACATGTATTGGTCTGATATGTTGATATATGTGGTTGATATTACAACAATTATTTTTTCTATAACTTACTTCCCAGCCCATAAATAACCCACTGCTTAGCCGGGCCTCGTCCAACTACATAGAGGGTAATTAATAACCTACTTTGCGACGCTGGCCAGACAGGTTGGCATAGTGTTTCGTACCTCGACTGTGCTGCTACCTTGTCGCGGTGAGGGGGCTAGGGTGCCTTTATGATCCGTTGGGGCCATACCGGCTCAGGGTCACCCATGCCGGGCGAGCCCACGAGGAGAGGCCAGACGAAGCGCAGCACACGGTGTCGTAGCCCTTTTGGACTCCAGGGACTGTTCTGTCCTACGGTGTGCTACGGTGCACTAGTGTCCTCGTGATGTAACGCCTCCCGTTTGCGCTCGCTTTAGAAGCCGGTGGTAGGTCAGAGGACCTCCGACGAAAGTCTCAATGTCTAAGGGCGTCCCAGTTGCCCGGGACGCATGCCTGTGTGGCGGGCCCCACGCCGGGGGATCACAGTGGAATGCGTTTACGCTGAACCTGTGGCGCCCCAAGCGTGTCGTGTGAGGGTATACCGCTGGGCTTTTAGTGGGCAGACGTATCGTTTTAGGAGACCCACATAATCGCAGAAACCGAAGGGCGGCGGTACGCATAAATCATTTTCGCAGCGAAACAAAAAAAAGGGTTTCGTACCAAGGTTTCCTAATTTTGCGGCTAGGTTTTTGGCCTTATCATTCATTTCCTTTTGTCGATTTTATAATTTTAAATTCAAAAAGCTGTTATTGTCTTGTCCCCACATGTTTTTGATCAGGAAACTTGGCTTAGGGTTAGACAGACGTGTTTTTACTTCCAGATTCCAGATAGCATTCTAAAACAATCCACGTATGTTTCGTGTTACTGTTTAATGGGTGTTAATAGGATCAACTTAAAACATTTCCACCGTAAAAATTCAGACGCACCTATAAAATACTGCTTGCCATCCTATTATTTTGATGAAAAATAAATGATGGTATTTAAGACGTATTTGAGCAGTAAAGACTATTAAATGCTTAAAGAATTTTAACATAATGGGTTCCTTGATATTTTGAGTATTTAGTTAGCATCATCTTAGTACCTAATAATAACCCACAGCTGGGTATGGCCCCATGTAATGTAGTAATTAGCATATACATGTGGCACGCGGAATATCAACATTTCCGGAATATTTTCTGTCGTTCTTAGTCGTCGTTCGTATCATTTAGACGTTTCATGCGATACGTTCGCTATGGAATAAATTGGTGTTACAATTTATTGGAGTTCCTATAGTGAATGATTAAATACGGTCGGGGTCATGACAAGTTGTATACCACATGTAATTTAACATCTAATAAATAGCAAAATAGATACTTTAAAAAACGAGTACAGATCTTTTTTTAGCATTAAGAACATAACGTTGTTTTTTGTCCGGGCCGTTGGTGTCTGACTGGGTTATATGGGAGATGGTAAATTTCACCCTGACCTACCCACTAAATCCGACGGCAATCCTCGCCTGCCCGCACCAGCGCCGCGGGGTTCGCTGGTGGGCCTTGGCCCGCCTCGTTTAGTGGAGAAGAATATAACATAACATAGCTTCTTTTAACAACATTATAACACCCCTCGTAATCATCAGGTGTTGATAACATCTCGAGGCACTTCGTGGCCGTGTCGGCTGCAAAAAATAGTAACTACTCATCAAAGAAATTCGTATTACGTATTTGCAACCGTATAATTAATTACCCACACACGTGCACCGCCATTAAAATGTTGCCAGCGTCTGAACGTGTTTACACAGGGCGACCTTTATTTATGTTTAATTACCCGATTTTTATGTGTTCACACTAATTTAATCATCAAGCGATGGCAACACTGAACGATTTTGCGGCTATAAAATACGCTCACGGGCATGCTCGTAAAGCTGACGGTGTCTTAGAGTCTAATCAATATGCTAGCTAAGAGTAAGCTCGGATCGTCACTTCGCGACCTTACGAGTGTAAAAATCCGCCTGTTACTGGAGCAAATAAAGATACAAAGAGATACACAAAGAGTAATATGCTGAGGCTAGTGCACATGATACACGGAAATACTTCCGCGAACAGTACGCAGAACGCACGAAGTTGAATCGCATCAAAATAGCGCGAAGAGCCTAATTTAATTCTAATTCGTTTGCTAAAAATTTCACCTCAATTCATAATTATGAAATTTGTTCAGCAGTTACTCTAAAATGGTAGTTAAAAAAGGGTCTTACACAAAGTTAATTTCCCAAAATATATCTAATCATTTAAATCCATCCGTAGTCGTTTTTGCGTGAATACATTCACACCTCCATAAAAACTTTCGGGTTTATAATATTAGTAGAATTACGTTTCTTTTTCAATTCCCCGACACTGCAGTGGGTTGAGAAGAAGAAGTTCAGTATTGCTGTTGAAAAAGTGCCAAATCGGTAGGTTCGAGATCACTGGAGCATGTTGAACAAGTGAAGTATAATACAACATGAACCGGTGAAGGTTCAACATATTCTGGTATTAGCTGACGATCGGGATCACTATGATCTATCGACACCATCTTAGTTGATGACTGCGAGTGCTATGATTTATTATCACTACGTTCGCTAACGAGTGACAGACACTATTTTAACTCAGTAGTTGCTGCACTGCTGTAAGACGCTGGACCATAACGTTAAGGCCTGCATCTTGAATGGAAGCAATTTCTTACTTCACGAGTACAGTCCGCGCCAATCTTTATGGCCGGTCTGAATGTAGCTGTGGGTACGAACTAGTGCATCGTACATTTCATAACCAATACGGACGTTGCTCACTCATACTAATGCGGGTGACGAGGGCGCTTGCGGGTGAAAAACGATGCGCGCGGGCGTGCCCTGCCTCGCCGCCCCGTGTACCTCCCGCTGATACGTGATATTGTGTTGTGCGCAGCGTAGTGCGGCTACATTCAGACCGGCCATAAAGATTGGCGCGCACTGTTCATTTGAGTTCCTTCAACACATTATAGCCGAGTCTTTTGGATGGAAGCTACCTTGAAAACATAGCTGCCATGGCTATATGTTTATTTAGTGCCCATTCCCCTCGGACACATTCCATATAAGTACACGCTTTCCATGGTATAAAAATACCACACCCATATAAACTCTTTTTAAGGCAAAAAGGCTTTATTCGCAGTTATTGTGCTGTTAATAGGCGTTTAAGCGGCCATCGCATTACGGAACACCCTGACATTAACGTGCCAAAATTATGGCTACAGGGTGAGGTCGGAAGTGAAGGAAAACATTCCTTTTAATCGATTGTTACTTACTGGAGAACTTAGTATTGACATAATGCACTATTTAGGGATTTAGAATACATGGTGTAACCACCCCATTTCGTTCTGAGGGTGTAAGGCCGAAAACCTTGGCATATGCCAACACGTCCGGCCAGAGCGTGGCATAGTAGGCTACTTACCGGAGGAGGAGTAGGAGTCGGAGGAGGCCCGACTCAACAGTGGGTCATTTAAGGGCTAAGAAGTAAGTAGTACTACGCAGAAAATTAAGACGGTCATAAATAATAATAATAAAAAATATCATTGGACATTTCACACAACGCCATCTCGTCCCAAGCTAAGCAACTTAATGCTTGTGTTATGGTAACGAGATGGATGATAAACTACTTAATTACATTTTTTTTGTAAATACATACATGATATAGATAGAAAACACCCAGACCCGGAACAAATACTTGTAGGTCGTGCAAATATTTCTTCCGTGCGGGGATCGAACCCGCGACATGCTGCGCAGCAGCCGATCGCTCAACCACTGCGCTAGATTTACAACAAAAAGTCTGTGGCGGGTTTTACACGACAGTATATGCGATACCTTTATTTTTCTAAATAACGTCCATCTCTCTACTTTGTATTTTAATTCTACTTTTACGAAGCGAAAGCGAATCACTCAATTCAGTGCCCTGGAGTCCGACTTAACCCGAACATGTAACCCACGTAAGGAATACTGCCTCATTGGTCTAGGGGTTGGATGTGCCGCCTTTGAATCAACATGTCCCGGGTTCGATTCCGGGGTCGGGCAAGTGTCTTTGTCTAAACCAGAGGCACTTGAGACTTGACACCCACACTTGAGTCTGGGTGTCATTTGTGTTCGTGAATTACATGTTTGTAAACTGCCCCCGCGATACAGGTTATACGTAGTGTATGGTTTCGTTTTATATTAAAAAAATATCTATTTCCCCACAAACAACAGGTATACAGTTTATTTAAGTTCACACGGAGAAAATCAAATTCATCGTGGTAATAAAATGAGTCAAGAGTTGTCTGGTGACTCACTGTATCTAGTCCAAACGCTAAATCACCCGTAATCTAGTAAACATAACCCTGTAATACAAATGACTGTCTGAACCACGGTTTTGTGGATCATTGGATCAAGGTGGTCTGGTAAATAAGCTGTCACTCGCCTTTTACATTTAACTGTATTAAATCCTTGCTTGTTTCTTAACGGATTTTAATGTTTTGGAGATCGTAAAGGTGCCTAGAAGAACTACAGCAGCATAGAAGAATGATAAAAAAAATACTTTCTTGGTTCTTTTTTCACACACAGCGCTTATACATATATCACAAATTTACACAAAGATATAATTGTATTAGAAGGTGATATAAAGACACCGCATACAAGACCTAAAAAAAGCGACCAAACGTAATTAAACAAGACGTTTTTGTTATATGTTGTTATTCTATGGCTATGGCGATATCGAGTTCCTTTGGTCGCCTTGAAAGAAGTCCCCACGATTAATTGGCGTATTCAAAATCTATATGGCAACTAACAGCTATCAATAAAATTCAGTTACACGAACATTTTGTCCATATGACGTCGTTAACTTCGCAAAGAAATCCATTCCATAGAATGTTTATTTCATTAGTCAAATGGAAGGGTTTGCCGGAGGTCAGACCAGAACTGCGAAAGTAGGGGTGCGCAAATGTTTCAAAGTTTACGGCTTACAATATAATGTCTTGATGACAAGACAAATACATTACCAGTATTCGTAATTGCCTAAACTATGCCTGACGTATTTTAATGTTCTGTGCTGTATAAACCAGCGTCGCAGGCGGGGATTTCAAACTCTGCTTTATTTTTTTGTTAATACTTAATATAAACTAGGTGCTGGGAACAGTTCAAAAATTTACTGGAAATAACTAACAGACTTAAGACTATAGATTTGTTGTTCCGACTATATATCATTAGGGGAAGCCTTTGCTCGCCGAGCATTTTCCCGAATTAGGCAGCACAACCCGTGGGTCCGCCTGCTTCGAGGAATGCCGTTAGTCTTAATGGGTAGATCGGGGCGCTAATTACCATGTTCCCAAGCCCATGTGTCCTACATAACCCCGCTAATCCCCAAAACGGCTGGGTATCCACGAGGATATCCAAGGGAAAAAAGGACCATGCATGATATATTGACAGAAAGAAATTATTTACAACTTAGTTACCATACTACATACTTCGATCATAGCGTTTATTGGTAAAGCAATAAAAACTAAATTCTGCTATTACAAAGGTGATTGTTTTATTCCAGTTGTAGGGTTTGCATATTTTTTTACTATAGGACATTCATTATGCATGACAAGTCATATTCAATTGACAGTCAACGCAAATTCTCACGACAGCTTCGCTGGTAGCTAACAATCGTTAATATACTCGTACATAGTATAAAACGTACCAGTGGAATCTGTGTCACTGATACCATCTTTGGTGAGCCTATTGCTTAATTGGGAACCTCTATCTGTTACTTCTGTTAGTCTTCTTCTTCGTCAGCGTTTCTCAGTTTCATTGGGTTCGCACCAGTATAGCTTCCTCTAACTAACTACCAGGATTTGTACGGAGCTATTGTCGCCTGCCCTCCATTACCCATTTATTGGGACAACGGTTAATTATACGGTAATCGAAAACTGCACTAAAAAGCACTGTAAAATTCAAAATTCTGTTGGAACCGATCCTAGTATTTTCCTAGTAGCGCGTCGTTCGGTTCGTTGGTAGCGGAGGGAGTTACTTACCTATTTCCACCATTGGAAAACGTCTCAAAAGAGTTCAAATCGATAATTATCGTACTATTTTTTGTCGATTTAGACAGTATGGGTCACCAACTAATACTAATATGTCAAATGCCACACGCTTTAGACACAATAACTTTTGAATTTAACAGAGGGATAGTAATTGTCTCGTGTAGGATTGGCACTTCAATAGAGTATAGTTTCGTTTTGCAAGTTTTGGGCCCAGAAGATAAGCTTCTGAGTAATAAGAGCAATATATCGTCCGCGTAGAGCGAGAATTAAGTAAGTCTTCATAATTATGTAATTAATTTTCAACCTTATATATCAGCAACTTAAGTTGAAACGACCAAACAATTTTTTAAGACTTAGTTACTTCTTCCTTTACCGAGAGGATATTTTCTAGCCTAGTAGACTGTGCGTAACGCAATCGATCTATAGATTAAACAACGTCTGGCTCTGCCGCATCTAAGATAGGTGACCACCAAGGTCATCATTTGTGTGTATCATCTTCCCAATTACCGAACAAGGCAAAATGACGTCAAGCGTTTGACCCACAAATGCTAGATTGTGTGTGAAATCTTATACTCACCTGATGTACGGCAAATGGAGCGGTGGGCGCGTTCCATTAGTCTGCGTGCCAAAGGTCATCAGCGATCCGCTACAATACCTACTCTGTTACCTCACTGCCAATTTATGAACCCATACACCTATACGAAACTCCTTGATCTGAAAATACGTTTGTTCCATTAATTTTAATTCACAATGTCGTAAGACGCGACCTATGGTACGCTGGAGGCAGATCATCTAGCCGCAATGAAAATTTGATACAACCCTGTACAGGAACAGCCTTACGTGAATTTAGAAGCACGACTTAGTAGTAGGGCTGAAAATGATCAATGTATGTTTTTTGTCGGTGTTACTAAGCGTAGGTTCGCAAGCGTAAATTAACGGAGAAATCTGCGAATAGATTTATCAGTGTACCATAGTTAAAGATACGCAATAATTAAATTTTGTAAACTGGTTAATTTTTACGTAAAATTGTATGCCACTGGCCAGAATTAAACGAGAGTTCACTTAAGACTACTATAAAGTACCATAAAATACAGAGTTCATCACTCATCGGAACACAGTTTTGGGGGGAAACTCCATCAAAAGATAGCAAAAAATTTCCGGTTATGTTCAAATATCGGGTTTCAAATCAAGTTCTCTCTTTTCTGACTACTTAACTCTCAGTTCTTTAGTCGTTACGACGCACTCAGTATGGAAACAATTAATGACACTATCATTAGATTTTTACCTTTTAATTCACAGTAGAAGCAATAATCCAAAATGTATTGACGTCAACCAACGGAAATCTGCAAAAGATACAGGAACCCGTTTTTACACAGTCCGTCAATCTATTACGTGCGTACACTTTCCATCATTATACCTCTTATTTATCATCAAAGTCGGAAACCTTTTGATCTCACAGATATTCCTGTAAAGTTCCATTGAACTTTGCGAAAATGAACTCGTTGGCTATCAATATTGTGAGTTTTGGCCGAGAATTAATTTGAAGAGATTCAAATAACTCAATTACTGCCAAAACTATCAGCCTTTGAAATTCTCATCGGGAATACGCAAAAGTATCTAAGTCTTTTAGGACATTGTGTCGCAAAAAATACTACAACTACTACTCATCCCATAGACGACCCACTGTTGAGTCGGGACTCCTCCAATAACACGGATAGTGATTGGCTTCCTCTACCACGTTGACCTGACGGGTTAGCACAGGGTTTCGTATCAGGTTTTCCTTCTCTTGCGGCTAGGTTATCAGCCTGGAATAGAATAGAATAGAAAAATGCTTTATCGTATACTAGCGACCCGCCCCGGCTTCGCAAGGGTGCAATTATGACATAAAAACCTTCCTCATGAATCACTCTATCTATTAAAAAAAACCGCTTCGAAATCCGTTGCGTTGTTTTGAAGATTTATGCATACATAGGGACGGACTGACGACAGCGACTTTGTTATAAACTATGTGTTGATAGTGATACCAATTACGTGTTACATAAAAGTTTTTGTCCCTCCGGGGGGAAGGTCAAAGACTCCCATGTAATGTGGGGTAAAACACAATAAAAGTCTGGAGAACTATAAAAGACCCAATTTATTTCTTGAGACCTACTACTATTAGATTACAATATTATTGTATGGCAATAAAGGTTAGCCTCCTTTGTTCCACAATGACAAGCCTTTGTTTATTAAATTTAATATACACTAATACACTCTTAAGGAGTAGATGACACCATTTTCTTAAGGGTATTGCTTAGCCCTATGTGGGTCCCCGCTACGGGTCCCAGACCTTACCACTACCTACGGGTCGAACCAGCCAGCTAATGCCTCAATCGGTAGATGCTAGGGGCGTGGGGGTTGGGATAAACCAGTGCTGTGCTCAGTCAATTAAAATTTATAGTTAAGGAAAATTATTTCAAATCTTAACCCGATCAAAGAAAAAACTTCAACCTTCCAATTTAAAATTCACAGATAATAAGTAGGGGCGCCAGGGACTATAAGAGTCCCGGATCCCTGGGCCGACGACGAGGGTACAAGTCTTCAAGTCATCCAGAGAAGGGTCGGTCCCGGGGTCCTTGAGTTATATTTAGAGAAAGTCCGGCCTCCCAGTGTGAAAGCCGGGCTTGTAATTAGATGGTCCTTATCGAACCGTAGAATATCCTGGGTCCCAGAGGAACCCGTGGGAGACAAAATACCTTGTCTCTAAGTTAAATAAGTTCTTACAAGTGGATAAGCACTTCAATCAAATAAAATTTGAAGTATTAAAAAATTAGGGTTAAAGAAAACTGGGGTGTAAAAAAAACCGTCCCGCCTTAGCCAGATGGCTAGGCGGACTCCGCCACAGCACGGTCAGCTCCGCAGACGGCCGGGGCTGGTCTCGAGGGACGGGTCTCGCGTCCAGGCTCCAAAGGCGCCTCTGGATTCTGGCGGCGAGACGAACCTCTCGAGTGGCCACACTGTGAAAACAATGGCGGAGACGCTTCTCTCTGCTCTGACCGGCCGGCGACGCGTCCGCCTAATTCACTGGCGAATCCTTCGTTACACGCGGCTTCTCGTTGAGCTAGAAAACGAATAAATTTAAACCCGATCCAAATAACATAAGGGGACCCGGAGATCTCTGTTTCAGAGATTTCGGATTATTCTTACCCTCTCACTACCCGATGCTCTCTTTGGGTGTGGCTCTGCGCGTCGTTACACGTCGACTGAGCGACAAATCACAATGGACGCCCGCGCAGCGATCTCATATCCGGTCATGGCTCCCCAACCAAATCAGATGGAACACCTATAAAAAATCCCCGGAATCGGGCAAAACCATTTGACGCTCCTAGAACAAAGTCATCCACTCAAAGAAATTTAAATCGTATTAATCTTCTTTTTAACGTCCTGCCGATCGATGGTGTGCTGAAACAATGGCAAATAGCTAGATTCAAGCGACCAAATTCTCATTCCAACACCCAAGATAGATTTATTTTCCAACATTATTCAATTTCTTGGGAATTAAGCATACGGTAGGCAACCCCACCGATTAACTAGGGATTGCGTGTTCGAAGCGACGTTAGAACACAATCCGACTAAAATCGCTTTGGACTATTGTGAAAAGATAATTTAATATTTTCTGCCAACAGCAGTAGAATAATTAAGGTTTGATTTTAAATTAACATTTTAATAATTACTCAGCAATTGAATAAAATCAACTAAATAGTGTGGGTCATCACTACCGCATCAAGTTGGACAGGTGGCGCCACTATCTGTAGAAGACTGACGTCCCACCGACTGACGTATTAAAGGTAAACAAGCGCTGCTACAAGAGTGGAAAAAATAACGTAACAGTACCTCCCCAACCACCAGAGATTTGACCCAATGGGGCAAATCTCAACGCTGGCCCTCCAGCGTCAAAGCAGGCACAAAGCAATCAACTTTCCCACGAAATCCTCAACACTCGTCCCTTCAGACTGGTACTGAAAAGGAAAAAATTACCAAAGTAAAAACAGAAGAATAACATTGAAACCGGTGCGCGATTCAATTGTACACGCGCATACCAACGCAACACAGAATCCGGATGGCGTTTCCCCGTGCGACTCCGGGAGCAAGTCTAATACATTTACAAACATGTACAAGACGAGTCCGAATAAAACAGAGATGCGAGGGATAAAACCGCGTCCCCGAACTCTAAAGACCTTATTTATTTCTACTCCTGGAGCAAGTCTAATCCATTTACAAACATGTAGAAGACGAGCCCGGAAAAGAGCCGAAAGTCGTGTGGTATAAGAACTACTCCGGCATCGAATGATATCTCCTTGTACCACCACTGGAGCAAGTCTAGTACATTTACAAACATGTAAAAGACGAGCTCAAAAAACAGACATTGGTGATAAGATAACACTACCCAATGAGATGACCGCCAAGAGCAACGCTAGGCTGGTTCACCAACCTAAACCCTACAACAAAAAAAATAATTAATTAACCACCACCACTTATAATAAATGGCTAGCCTACTTCTATTAATGAGAAGTGACTTTTTCACCCCTTTGTATATTAAAAATACCTTCAAACGACGTTTTCCATCACGCAGCCTACACGCCTGCCATTAAGGCTTCTTAACTCAGGACTCTCATTATGCTGCCTTCCCAGCAGTCCGGAGGTTTTTACCTTCCTGCAACAACCAACATGGGGAAGAATCGGCACTGTGCAATACATTGGTCTTTGAGGAATCCGTCGCGGTCACCACCCGCCGCGACGCGATACTTGGTTCAGGCTTATTTATACAGTAACCGACCGCTGTGGAAAGATAAATAAATGGTTTAGGCTTATTTATACAGTAACCGACCGCTGTGAAAAAATAAATAAATGGTTTAGGCTTATTTATACAGTAACCAACCGCTGTGAACAAATAAATAAATGGTTTAGGCTTATTTAATCCCACAAAGACAACGCAGACAGTGACCGAGGCTCCACCACCAACAAACAACCTATCAACGGTTCCACCAAAAGCAGTTCACATAAATGTGCACACAGTAGTATCCTGTGTGTCACTACGACCTGCAAACACCACAAACATTTAACGACACGGCGCTCGTACCGCAGCATATACAGCCACCTATGGTAAAAACAGCCGTGCCAAGGCATATACAGCCTTCGGAGATCATTACGACACTCCACTAGTAAGACAAACAACAACATACACAACAACATCATACTGACACAGTGCAAGAACAGTGGCAAATATAGCCACCTATAGTAAAAACAGCTGTGCCAGTACCCTATCGAAGATATCACCTATACCCCCTGCCTGGTTTAACGATATGAACTGCGGGAAACACAAGCTAGAATGAGCTGTCTTACGGTATCCTCGCCGAAGACATCAACACTACTAATTGCCTCCCCGCTGTTTACTAGGTAGAATTCGGTAACAGTAGTGGTATCTCCTAACACCTCATCATCCCCCAACAAACATCTGGTTTAGTAAGATAAATCTAAAGTAATCCTATAGTAAGGTAAAGTAATTGGTAACTTATTGATATAAAGTTATTGGAAAGTTCCATTATGTAAAATTAAAAAATAGCTAAGGCCCAACTGAAGCAAACGCTGGTTGTTATAATATAGATTTCCTACCTTAAGTAAATAAACGCCATAGTAAAGGCCATTAAGCAATGTACAATGTTACAAAGTAAGTATTATTAAATAAAAATATTAATATTGTACATTATAGTAAGACAATACAAGCCTATCTAAACAACAGATGTCACTAATTTAAGTTTCCTTTAAATATTTAGTAATAGAATTTATTATTTAAGTATATAATACAAACTAAGTTTTAAATTTAATACTTAAAGGCTATTACATAGCTTTAGTTAGCAGACTTTTTAAAGTAGGTTTATATTTAAAAAAATAATAAGAATTAAATTCCAAAGAATTTAAAGCCATGCCAACAAAGTTTTTAAATATTTCCCTTAGAGGATGTGACATAATTATAGCTTGCAGTCTTATTTAAATTATTGTAGGTAGGTAAATATAAAAAAAAATATTTAAAATTAAAGTTTAAGTGACAACACAAACATAAATATAACACACGTGTAACGCAGGATTCAGCAAGACGGTTTTCTTCTAAAAGTAATATTAAAAATTGGAAGGTTGTGGAACAGCACACTGGTTTTAAGGCACAGCATTAGACGTAACCTCTATCTCCAACCAATACACACGTTGGTCGCCACTGTTACATAAAAGTTTTTGTCCCTCCGGGGGGAAGGTCAAAGACTCCCATGTAATGTGGGGTAAAACACAATAAAAGTCTGGAGAACTATAAAAGACCCAATTTATTTCTTGAGACCTACTACTATTAGATTACAATATTATTGTATGGCAATAAAGGTTAGCCTCCTTTGTTCCACAATGACAAGCCTTTGTTTATTAAATTTAATATACACTAATACACTCTTAAGGAGTAGATGACACCATTTTCTTAAGGGTATTGCTTAGCCCTATGTGGGTCCCCGCTACGGGTCCCAGACCTTACCACTACCTACGGGTCGAACCAGCCAGCTAATGCCTCAATCGGTAGATGCTAGGGGCGTGGGGGTTGGGATAAACCAGTGCTGTGCTCAGTCAATTAAAATTTATAGTTAAGGAAAATTATTTCAAATCTTAACCCGATCAAAGAAAAAACTTCAACCTTCCAATTTAAAATTCACAGATAATAAGTAGGGGCGCCAGGGACTATAAGAGTCCCGGATCCCTGGGCCGACGACGAGGGTACAAGTCTTCAAGTCATCCAGAGAAGGGTCGGTCCCGGGGTCCTTGAGTTATATTTAGAGAAAGTCCGGCCTCCCAGTGTGAAAGCCGGGCTTGTAATTAGATGGTCCTTATCGAACCGTAGAATATCCTGGGTCCCAGAGGAACCCGTGGGAGACAAAATACCTTGTCTCTAAGTTAAATAAGTTCTTACAAGTGGATAAGCACTTCAATCAAATAAAATTTGAAGTATTAAAAAATTAGGGTTAAAGAAAACTGGGGTGTAAAAAAAACCGTCCCGCCTTAGCCAGATGGCTAGGCGGACTCCGCCACAGCACGGTCAGCTCCGCAGACGGCCGGGGCTGGTCTCGAGGGACGGGTCTCGCGTCCAGGCTCCAAAGGCGCCTCTGGATTCTGGCGGCGAGACGAACCTCTCGAGTGGCCACACTGTGAAAACAATGGCGGAGACGCTTCTCTCTGCTCTGACCGGCCGGCGACGCGTCCGCCTAATTCACTGGCGAATCCTTCGTTACACGCGGCTTCTCGTTGAGCTAGAAAACGAATAAATTTAAACCCGATCCAAATAACAGAAGGGGACCCGGAGATCTCTGTTTCAGAGATTTCGGATTATTCTTACCCTCTCACTACCCGATGCTCTCTTTGGGTGTGGCTCTGCGCGTCGTTACACGTCGACTGAGCGACAAATCACAATGGACGCCCGCGCAGCGATCTCATATCCGGTCATGGCTCCCCAACCAAATCAGATGGAACACCTATAAAAAATCCCCGGAATCGGGCAAAACCATTTGACGCTCCTAGAACAAAGTCATCCACTCAAAGAAATTTAAATCGTATTAATCTTCTTTTTAACGTCCTGCCGATCGATGGTGTGCTGAAACAATGGCAAATAGCTAGATTCAAGCGACCAAATTCTCATTCCAACACCCAAGATAGATTTATTTTCCAACATTATTCAATTTCTTGGGAATTAAGCATACGGTAGGCAACCCCACCGATTAACTAGGGATTGCGTGTTCGAAGCGACGTTAGAACACAATCCGACTAAAATCGCTTTGGACTATTGTGAAAAGATAATTTAATATTTTCTGCCAACAGCAGTAGAATAATTAAGGTTTGATTTTAAATTAACATTTTAATAATTACTCAGCAATTGAATAAAATCAACTAAATAGTGTGGGTCATCACTACCGCATCAAATTGGACAGGTGGCGCCACTATCTGTAGAAGACTGACGTCCCACCGACTGACGTATTAAAGGTAAACAAGCGCTGCTACAAGAGTGGAAAAAATAACGTAACATACGGCGTTCACAATCGTCAACGGATACATCAGTTTTATAACACTACTACCGGAACGCGGTAGCAACCGAGAAGACCTGGCGGAAGAAACTCAGAGGGCTTGTCTTTTTTTTAAACGCCATATTACAATGCCCGTGTGAATATAACTAGTTTGGTTCCGAAAGGCGCTCAGCTGAAATGTGAATTTTATAATAAAAAAATATTGAATAATCATTACATAGTAAACAAAGTCACTGTCGTCTGTCCGTCCCTATGTATGCTTAAATCTTCAAAACAACGCAACGGATTTTGAAGCGGTTTTTTTAATAGATATAGTGATTCTAGAGGAAGTGTTATATGCATAATACATGGATACTTGCACCCGTGTGATAAAATAAAATTATAAGTCTATAATCCAGTGAGCCAACCAACCCTAAACAGCGGCAAAGGCGTCGTTGATGGAATGAGTGGGTGACACTATATATAATAAATCCGTCACCACACGGATGAACAATAAGATGCAATCAATTTAATTTTTAACAACTTATCATAGCAATTAGCCGTCTGCTATAAAAATAAACTTAACCTCCTTATCGCTTAGGTACCTATAATTGAAATGACTGTCGTTACTAGATTACTGAAACCATTAAAACAGATTATGAAACATCAGCTGATGTTGGAAAGAAAACAAATGATTTAGTATATATGAAAGGTGTGACTGCAGCTATGGCGACCGATAGGAGCCTAAGGAGACTACCACCTAGCGTGGGACAAGGATCGTAAGATGATAATGGTAGTTTTAAAAATGATGATTTATAAGAGTTTTGTGATAAAACCTACGTAAATAAAGTTCCTTTTGAGTTTGGGCTCCAAATCTGCTAATTCAAAATCGACAATCACCTTGCCTTTGATTGTCTATTTTTACCGTTTTGGGAACCTAATAAATAATAGTTATACGTTTGTTTGTACCACCACCATTGTAACCCTTTTATATATTCAAAAATGTTAATAAAGAAAGGAATTAAATAGAATTAGGAAATAGAAATAGCCATAGAAAAGTAGCATGGGTTTATAACCCCAGGAATGAATGAGGATGGATACAAGAAAGAAATAGTATGTAGAATGCAAGTACGAGAGGAATGACTGCGAGAACTTGTATGAATGTGGTTACCAAATAGGCTCTGATACAGTCAGGGTAAATGTATAACAATTTTTTTATTTTTTATTATTATTTGAATATTTAAAAGCATAATTTTGATCTTATAGTGTCAGCCCCACACGATTCGTATAATCTTAAATAACATCGTTTAGTCTCACAAATCTGTCGTAACTATACCTCCAAATGGCGATATACTCGTACAAAAGCCACTACAGAGATTCTTCTCGGTAGAGCTGCATTCTGAACCTGTGGTCAATTTAAAAACTATTTTTTGTCCTGTCAAAAGAGCTGCAATGAGCGAACTTCTTTAAAAGAATTCAAAACCTACATTGAATTCTGAATTTTGTTTCAGCCGTTTCAAGCTTATCAGCTACTTTCTACTAGAATCGTGGGTTGCTTATTCTATTTTTGTTTCATTTTCCCAAATATTGTTTTTACCAAAATACATATTGTCAATATTCAAAGAAAATCCGGGTTGTACCGTGTCTTAGTACAGAAGTAGAGTTTTATTTTCATTAGTAGACTACACACAACGCCCACCAACTCTAATGTAGAGAACAAGTTACTATGGTAACTGGGAAAGCTCGAGCACTGTTTAATTTCAATTGCAAACATTTACAATTTGATAAGCGAGAATAAAAGTTTGAAAATTTTGAAACAATCTTTACATCTACTACTACTATTCAGCCCTTATATGACCAGCAGAGAGTCTGCTGAGACAAATACATGGAGGGTAATTAGCCTACTGTGCCACGCTGGCCAGACGGGCACAGGGTTTCCTATCAAGTTTTCCTTCTCTTGCGGCTCGGTTATCTGCCTTGTTATTTCCTAACGATACCCTCAGGATGGAATGGGGTGGTGACACAATGAATCCTAAATCATAATACCTCAGTTAAATAACATTCACTTTGTGCGGCGTTGTCTTCCTGCGAGTGAGTAAGGTCACAAATTGCTAAGCTTGCAAGATAATAATCTCCCATCTTCCCCAAATTCGCAGAGGAGCTGGGATGACATAAACTGCAAATTGTCATATGACAACCTTTTAAGCTGTAGTACGGGTTCGGCGCGTGCTAGGCTTTTGGCCGTGGGTGCGCACGAGGCCGGCTACTGGCTTCACGCGTACCCTTCGTCAAAAAACAGGAACATTTCTTGAGCCTGACACGCTTCGAATCGCAACCTGTCTACGGCTTGGGGTTCCGGTCTGCGCTCCTCATAAATGTCCCTGTGGCAGTGATGTCGACAAGCTAGGACATCACGGACTGTCATGCCAAAAAAGTGCAGGCCGCTTCTCGAGACATGCCGCACTTAACGATATCATACGCCGGTCCCTTACCTCCGTCAACGTGCCCAGTCTACTTGAGCCGACTGGCATTGCAAGAGACGATGGTAAGAGACCGGACGGTATGAGTTTGATTCCATGGAAGATGGGTCGGGTGCTGGTGTGGGATGCAACCTGTTCAGACACACTGGCCCCTTCCCATCTACATGGAACCAACAACAGAGCTGGTGCGGCTTGTGAAGCGGCTGAAAAAGCTAAAGCACACAAATACAGGGGTCTCGACACCGAATATGAATTTGTCCCATTCGGTGTCGAGACCCTTGGTCCGTGGGGTCCTAGCGCTATAAGCCTTTTTAAGGAAATAGCAAAAAGGTTAGTCGACATCACAGGAGACCGAAGAGCTGGTAGCTACCTCGGACAAAGAATCAGTCTAGCGATTCAAAGGGGGAACGCTGCCAGTATCTTCGGAACCTTGCCTAAAGGGACTCCTTTAAATAATATATTTTAGTATTTAAGTTTTAGGTTATTTGGTATTTTTAGTCTTGTTTTATTACTTAAGTTAGTGTTTTGTAAGTACATATTACTACATTAAATAATCTCGCTATTTCGCTACAACATGTATATACAAACGGTATTAAAAATCCAATATTATCAACTTTATCTAACAGTTATTAGAGTATTCGGCTAGATTTCCCAAACTTGCCCCAAAAGGAATACCATGAAGGCACATGTTTCATGTCCAAAACATTGGCGCCCATCCAGACGCAATTTTCAACGTAGGTACTAAGAGTTTCTCCATCGTTAAGAGTTATCCGAGAGTGAATGGTATCAAAATAAACCGTAAACTATGCGGATAATGATTAGATTGTAATACATCCGTGTTACGCACAGAGATTTACAGAGTAGAGTTACCGTAGCTCTGCAATAAATTTCCCAATTGCACAACACTTAATCGCCGTCGGTTTTTAGGGGAAAGTAATTACTATTCCTTGCCCCGGAGTTCCACATAACCCGGCTAGTCCCATCGGCCTGGTATCCATGACAATTTTCCGAGGAACGTGTGCAATTTGACGGAGAGGATTTAGTTCTCAGCGTTGGTGTTTAAGAAAGATGGTTTGCCCCAAGGATTTCATTGCGTTAAGCAAGAGAAGGATGAGATAGAAGCCTCTGTCTGTAGCTGAAAGGAAACAGCCAAACCTACCCATGACGCTGTACACAAGGACATGAAAGAGCGCATCTGTAGTAGGGATGCGCTTTACCATCTTGCGGTACCTAGTCTTCGCACACCTCACGTCATCCCCGATGAAATTTCCGATTTCATCGGGGATGTAAAAAGGGTTCTCGTTTCATTCCAAGCTTGCTTTCTCTTACAGCTAAACTTTCTGCCTATGATCGCTTTTAGGGCACCGCACGCTACTATCAGTATTTCAATAGATTATTTTAGTATTGATTTTGTTGCAATAACTAACTCAGGCATTTATTCAAATTCCATAACAACTATGCAACTGTCAACCAACGTAAAAATGAGCCGATTCTCAAATATCTGAGAAACTTACATTTGGACATGACCATTTTGTGGTTATATTTCGAATATGTAAATTGTATATGTTTCCAAGGTCGAATGTTTTCAAAATCATTTCGGTGGATTGGTATAAAAATAAATTATGTTAAAAAAAATTAGGGTAAAGGGTACCATTTTGTCTAGTTAGACGACTTTATTTCAAAGCAATCGAAAAATATAATTGAAGTTACTTACTTGAAATATAATTTCCAGTAACTTCAAAAGTTGGTTTCTTTTCCCAATTCCAAACCAGTCTAAGCTGATCTAGCTAACTACCGCATCTCCACAACACTACTATTTAAGATTAATTGCTACAATCACGAATTCTTCGGCTTTATGGAATGTTCTAAATCATGTAGGCCTTAACACAAACAGACCTTGAATCATGAACCCGGAAAGGAAGCGCTACTGACAACATCACGCCAGGTGGAGTCTTCATAGATAGGGCAACCGCATGTTTGGCGAGCCGCCAACTGTTTTGGCAAACGCACATTTGAATAATGTACGTAAACTAATAAACAAAAATAAACCTTGTCTGTCCGTTGGTTCATTTCGGAATTGTGTCAGCTAAAATTGGAATTTGTGTGATGTATACAAGTTTTAACAAAATTAACTTGTAAACGACAACTGTGGCGCCTTCCCTAAAATAAACAATGAACACCGAAGGTTTGTTGAAAGTATGTTACATTTCATTAACTTCGGCGGCTTCCATCAAGCTTCCATCAAGAGTACGCTGGATGTCCGATCAGAACTTGAAAGACGGCCTAAAAACAGCTTATTTCAATTTCGTCGTTACAGCCCATAAATGACCCACTACTGAGTCGGGTCTCCTCCAAATTCATGGAGGGAAATTAGCCTACTGTGCCACTTTAGCAAGACGGGTTGGCACAGGGTTTGTATCAAGTTTTCCTTCTCATACAGCTAGGTGATCTGCCTCTTATGCTCCTTTAGTCGCCTCTTACGACACCTTCAGGATAGTGTGGTTGGTGACATTGTGTATTCTAAATCCGTCTCGACTCTGAAGGTATATTAGGATTTTTCGTAGTATATTTTCAATGTAGCTTCCTCCAATAGATAAAATGCGTGTAGAAATCATGGCTGTTTTAGCAATGTATTTTTTTCACGATCCTCAATTCCAGTGTATCATTCTAGGCCACGTCGTTTCAGCCCTTGAATGGCCCTTAGTCGGGCTTCCTTCAAATTCATGGAGGCAAATGAACCTACCATGCCACGCTGGCAAGTCGTTTATATCAAGTTTTCCTTTAGTCGCCTTTATGTCACCCTCATGATGGTATGGGTAGGTGACATTGTATTCTTAATTCATCATCACCACACGGAAATGATAATCATTGCATAAAGCAACTACAGAGTTTCTTGCCGGCTCTTCTCTGTAGAGCAGCATTCCGAACCGCTAGTAGTTTCATCATGAATGTGAGTGGCGCAAGGGTTATGTTGTGGGAGACCAAAAGAGATGGATGGATTGTAAGAATGAGGAAATGTATAATAAAGGTGTGACTGTAGATATGATGACTGATAGGTGTGTATGGAGACTACCACCTGGCGTGGGATAGGGGTCGTAAGATGATAATGGTAACTTTAAATATTATATTTTTAAGAGTTTTGTGATAAAACCTACTTATTTAAAGTTCATTTTGAGTTTGAGTTTAATTGGTCGTTTGTACGGTATTTTTCTATTCTGGCTTTATTTATCTCTAAATATCTGAATATATTCTAGGCCATTCTTAAGATCATAAAACTCGTACCTGTATGCCTATAATATTGCATTCAATAAATATCTCAATGGCCACATGGCCTATATTGTTTATTTTTTACGACGGTAGTCGGTAGTAAGACGGCGTCTGATCTAATGTTGTCATTATAAAAAATATTTGTTATAATAATAACCGTGTTTATAGGAAACTATATAGTACCGCGAAAATTTTCCGTACAAATATTAAAAAAATAGTTTCGCGTGGGGACGGATTTAGAATACGCAGTGTTACCAACCCATACCATCCCGAGGGTGAGCTTACTGACTAAGGGAAAGCAAGACTGAGTCGGGCCTCCTCCAAATCGATGGAGGGAAATTAGCCTACTGTGCCACGCTGGCCAGACGCGTTGGCACAGGGTTTCGTATCAAGTTTTCCTTCTCTTGAGGCAAAGTTTTCGGCCTTGTCATTTCCTTTTGTCGATTTTACGACACCCTTAGGATGGAATGGGGTGGTGACACTATGTATTCAAAATCCGTCACCACACGGACGAAGAGAAGACAATCATCATCATTTCAGCCAAAAGACGTCCAATGCCGGACATAGGCCTCCCCCAAGGATTTCCACAGGCCGGTCTTGGGCCACCCGCATCCATCGTTTTGCGGCGACCTTAACCAGGTCATCGGTCCACCATGTGGGAGGCCTACCAGAACTGCGCTTTCCGGAACGCGGTCCCCAGAGAAGACAATAATATACCTTATTCCAGGAGCCACTTAAAGTTGTATTTTATTAAACTAAACGAAATTCGTACCCCAGATATAACCTATATCGCAAGAGCTATTGCTGAGTCGGGATTCTCTCAATCACAGGAGCGAAATTAGCCTACCGTACCACGGTCCTCGGGTTGGTTCCACATAACCCGATTACATACATACGCGTGGCTTTTACCGCTAGTGTATGTGGTCATACAAACACATACGAACAAAAATAAATGACATCCAGCAAGAGTCTCTAGTCACGCAAACATTTGTTCGACTACAGAATCCTAATTTCTACGGTTTTCTGATCCATATTCTTAGCCTCTGTACGTGGCGGTTTAGTAGGCGCGGCCTACTAAACCGCCACAAAATTTCAACTGCCAGTGCGTACAGACATAATCGGTTGCATATTAGGTTTTTTATTTTTTCTGTCTAATAAACATTTTCTTTCTTTCTTTCTAAATTAGAAAAGCGGTAGGCCGCGCGGCTAGCCGCCTAGGCGGTTCAACCGCTAGTGCGTACAGGGGCTTAGATTAAAATTAATTACACCAACGCCGAATGTTTAAAAATGTTCAAATTGTTCCTTTTTATACCTGTTACAATGTGATTTGATATTCGCTTACATATTAATATAAAAATAGCCAATTAAAAAGATAATTTATATTCAAGATTGATCGATCGAGATCGATGCTCCATCCCTAAGCACGCTCGCAATCACTGCCAATTACTAGTTTAAATATCGATTAAAATTAAATTTACGAGGGTCATGAATTATTTTAACAATCATCGATTTTAAACGCGATCAACCGTGAACTTGGCAGCGGACTATATCAGTGATTTACGCCCAACCGCGCTGCGATTCCAATAAACGACAAACTATAGTAAATTACCAGCGAATTTATGCTTGTTTGTTCTGGACAGCGATGCCACGATCTTGGATTTATTTATTTGGATTGTATACATTGGATTATGTGCATACGTTTACTTGTAAATAATTGCATCGTATTTAGTCTACTGTCTTTACCGACGGCGACGACGGCAATAACGTCTGTTTATCCTATAATGTCCTCAATTATATACCTTTGCTGAATAATTAAACAAAATCACGGAGAACAATTACATGTGTCTTTTGTAAACAGATTAATCTTAAATACTTTAAAGTAATTAAGGAAGTCAATAATACAGACCTAAATCTTGAAGGTTTTGTATTTATCTCGTGTCTATAATCTGTGAATAACCCAAAATGGTAAAACATTCTCATTACGCCTTCAACGTGTTTCAATTACGTGGGTATCGTACACTATTTCCTTAGTACAGAAATATATTTGACTAAGTACTGCCCGCGGAAAAGACTCTTTATTATGCTCGAACCATGCTTCTACGAGAAAATCTTAAAACGCCATTTTTGCTTCCAATACGGATGCAATTAGAGATACAACGGATGTGTTAAAGCAAATTGGCGCAACAGCCATGAAGACCCAAACATCGGCAGTATCTAGCCAATAATAGTACCCTGTTGCCAAACTTAAGAGGCAGTGGGCAGGGCACATAGCTCGCAGGACCGACGCCCGATGGGGCAGAAAAGCCCGGAAGGCGCAGTGCTGGTAGGCCTCCCACACGGTGGACCGACGACCTGGTTAAGGTCGCCGGAAAGCAGTGGATGCGGGCGGCCCAGGACCGGCCTTTGTGGAGATCCTTGGGGGAGGCCTATGTCCAGCAGTTGACGTCTTTTGGCTGAAATGATGATGAATGATGAATAGTACCCTTATAATGCCCCAGCTTACTGACCCTTAGCAACGGCATCAAAAGTGCACAAGCATGACGCATGTAGCATTATCAAGCAGGTGCTATCATTTAATTAAAATAGTTCCTATAAACGGAATTTATTCAAACGGCATTCCGGGAGTCCCTTCTTAATCAAGTCTCCTGTTTCCCATAGCATCAGTAATGCACTTAATTGGTATGCGCGGTCAATGTTGCGCTCGCGCATATGAGGTCACTGACATTGCACTGCTTACTATATTGCACTCGGATAAAGATTATATCGGTATCAAAACATTCTACATTTTTGTTGCAGTTATATTGTCTGATGAAGGACTTTTAATACGTATTGTCTAATTTTCCTGTCCGAAGGTTGTCGTAAAAAACGACCACAGGGAAGCAAAATGCACCCAACAAATTCAAATGCGCGTGTCAGCATCTGAACCCATTTGAATAAAGAACTTTTTCACTCGATTCTCTTTCGGTGGTCCACTCGATTTGAACATCGAATCGCGACCGTGTTCCCACCGTTACCAAAAATAGACTTCGTACGGCTCACGGTGAAGGTCGACCGATAAGGAGTTTTATAACACATACCCTGGCCCTCGGCACTAAAGATAAAGTGCACTTTGCTAGATGTTAAAATGGCGAACGTTATATCGATATTCTATGATGATATTGGACAACAATATGTTGGAACAGAATAGGACTGTATATGTAAAGAAATTTATTTTGAATGACGTGAATTACTGGTAATGTATACAAGAGTAAACCCGCAGTATTTGTGTAAGCATACTTGCTTTGGAACTGCTGCTTATAGCTTACTAGCGACCCGCCCCGACTTTCCACGGGTGCTTCAGTGTTTCTCTACAATATTATGCATGTATTATACATAAAAACCTTCCTCTTGAATCACTCTATCTATTAAAAAAACCGCTTCAAAATCCGTAGCGTAGTTTTAAAGATTTAAACATACATAGGGACGGACAGACGATAGCGACTTTGTTTTATACTATGTAGTAATAGTAATAGTGATAGAGATGATGATGATAACTGATACTTGCATCTTCGTCAATAGACCCCGCAATACAGCGCAATGCTGTGGATTGAATTTTCAAGTATATATTGTGGAAATATTTATTACCCCGAAATACCATCAGACATGGGAAACATTTATGACTGCCTCGTTGGTCTAGTGGTTAGATGTGCCGCCTTTGGATCAACGGGTCCCGGGTTCGATTCCGGGGTCGGGCAAGTGTCTTTGTCTAAACCAGAGGCACTGGCTCGGAGTCTAGGTGTCATTTCTATCTATAATATGTATGTATTTACAAAAATAATGTATATAACTAGTTTATCATCCTTCTCGTTACCATAACACAAGCATTAAGTTGCTTAGCTTGGGACGAGATGGCGTTGTGTGAAATGTCCAAGGATATTTATATATTTATTTATTTATCTGTAAATAGTTGTAGCTTCACTACATCCGTATAACATGCATAGCTATACGCCAATTACTCTCGGCAATATGCATCCAATGATTTCAGAGTTCAGGAGCAAGCAATTAATTTTATTATGAATTGTCAGTTAGGGCTATTCAAACATCATTTCGTCGTCGTTTCAGCCCATAAATGACCCACTACTGAGTCGGGCCTCCTCCATATTCCTGGAGGGTAATTAGCCTACTGTGCCACGCTGGCTACTCGGGTGGCTTGTATCAAGTTTTCCTTCACTTCCGGCTAGGTGATCTGCCACTTACGACACCCTCAGGGTGGGTTGGTGACATTGTGTATTCTAAATCCGTCACCACACGGACAAAACAAAATTTATTATCATAGATTTCGTTTTCTTTCTCAGTGCCTTAGATTTGCTTTGTATCGATAATAGCACTATTAAAACACAAATATTTAGCAGAATGGCAACCAGCACATTGATCTGCCCACCGCACGCCGGCACTCAATGGCTTGTTGATGTTGGAAGCAGGATGAGTACGATGCGAATACGCAAGTACTTGAACCGTCTTCCAAATAAACAATGCGATTTTTCCATTCATAATGCCGGAACATGTAAACTGGTGTTTATTTTTATGTGTATCTAGTAGCTTCTGGTGTTTCGAATTCGTACTCATTTCGACTTGCTTACCCTCTAATTTATTTAAAACTAGCGACCAGACGGCTTCACACAGGTGCAATGATGAACATCTAAATTTATCAGTGTTTCTCTACAATATTAGGCATGCATTATACATATAAACGTTCCTCTTAAATCTCTCTATCTATTAAACTCGGAATCGGTTTAATTATTATTAAACCGCTTCAAAATCCGTTGCCTAGTTTTAACGATTTAAGCATACATAGGGACGGACAGATGAGAGCGACGTAGTGATAGTGATTAGTGTTCACCAAGGACATATCAAGGTTGGTAGTTTCAGCATGAATGTGGGTGGACGCAAGGGTTGTGGGTGATCAAAAGAGATGGATGAATTGTAAGAATTGCGTATGAAAGGTGTGAATATAGACATGACGGCTGATAGGTGTATATGGAGACTACCACGTAGCGTGGGTCGTAAGATGATAATGTTTTTTTTAAATATGACGTTTATAAGAGTTTTGTGATAAAACCTAAGTAAATAAAATTAAAGCCGCGATTAGTGTGAAAGATGACAAAGTTAAATCAACAAAATATTCGCGTCGTTGGACAACTGCAATACAGAAATATCATGTCAGTAACGTAAAACAAAATAAGGTCACCACTGCCGCTAGGTATCTAGTACGAAAGATAACGTTTGTCCCGGATCTCCCATGAATGAATCTGCGAAATGCATCTAGTATCTGCGTCATGCGCGAACAGACTAGAAAATGTAAATGAAGATTCCAAAAAATATGTTTATTATTAATTATCTATACAAATAAATAAAATTTAAGTGTCTGTTTGTAATATTAAAATAATAGCTTTTACCAAGGGCATTTGGATATACTATACACGGTAGATGTACCAGGACATTTTTTTTTAATTTTGTCTGTCTGTTTATTCCGGCTAATCTCTGAAATGGTTGGACCGATTCAGACGGGACTTTCACTGGCAGTTAGCTGATGTAACAAAGAGTAACATAAAGTACTTTTATTGACCCCCCCCCCCCTTTCATGAGCCCATAGTAACTTAGTTTTCAGCATGTTTCCTGCGTGCGTAATTCAGAATTAATAACTTATCTTAAATACTGTGAACATAAAAATAGCACTTTGTTAAATACCACGAGGGCAAAGTTGCGGGTGACAGCTAGTTACATATATGCATGTACATTTTCTTTCTTTTGCAATGTAAGCCTAATGCATTCAGACGCGATAACGAGCTACATTCAATTGTAATCTTGAAGACCCATTGATATGCTAAACTGAATATCATCGCACGAACGAACGGAATGATTGCGCCCTTGTCGTCAACTTCATTTGATAGGATAAGTGGTCCTTACTCAGTATAAATGCATTTGTCGGTCATCAATATAGAATACACTTAGCCTCTGTGCGCACTAGCGCTAGCCGCGCGGCCTACTAAACCGCCACTAAATGTCAACCACCAGTGCGTTACAGACATAAGCGGTTGCATATTACATTTGAAAAGCGGCAGGCCGCGCGGCAAGCCGCCTAGGCGGTTCAACCGCTGGTGCGTACAGGGGCTTAGGAATAAATAAATAAATATCCTTGGACATTTCACACGACGCCATCTCGTCCCAAGCTAGGCAACATAATGCTTGTGTTATGGTAACGAGGTGGATGATAAACTACTTATATAAATTTTTTTTTGTAAATACATACATATTATAGATAGAAATGACACGCAGACTCCGAGCCAGTGCCTCTGGTTTAGACAAAGACACTTGCCCGACCCCGGAATCGAACCCGAGACCCATTGATCCACGTCCGACACTTTTACACGTCTACTAGACGTGTAAAACTGCTGCTGCCGAGTCGGGCCTTATCGGCCTTGTAATTTCCTTTTGTCGGCTTTTACAACGCCCTCAGGATGGAATAGGGATGTGACACTATTTAATCGAAATTCGTCACCACACGGACAGTTCGAAATCCGTCACCACACTCGGGTTTTATTCCCATATAACATGCACCTCCGTAAAGTTGAGGTGTGCATGTCTCGGGGCATATTCCCCATTGAGGCGCGCAACACGCGGCTCTGAGGCGAGCAGTCGAGGAACATCGTTGGTATTTAGCAGGTAGTCCGGGGCGCTAATACTGCTGCTAATACTCAGCCCATAAATGACCCACTGCTGTGGCGAGCCTCCTCCAGTTTCATGGAGGGTAATTAGCCTACTGTGTCACGCTGACCAGATGGCTTGACACGGGGTTTCGTATCAAGTTGTTCTTCTTTTACGGCTAGGTTATCATGTCATTTCCTTTTCTCGGCTCTTACGACACCCTCAGGATGGAATGGAGTGGGGACACTCTGTATTCTAAATCCGTCACCACACGGAAAGTTTCTATCTTTCCGTGTGGTGACGGATGGCCCCGGAGTCCAAAGGAGGATCCATAAAAAGAATGCATGCATACAGGTGACTCTACTCGATGGCTTGAATCTCTTTTTCTTCAGCGAATGGAAATATTGTTTTCTAAATTCAAGTTCACCGACTCATACCATCCTGAGGGTGTCGTAAGAGGCACTAAAGGAACGCAAGGGGCAGATCACCTAGCCGCAAGAAAAGGACAACTTGACACACACCCTGTGCCATCCCGTCTTGCCAGCGTGGCACAGTAGGCTTATGTCCCTCCATGAATTTGGAGGAGGCCCGACTCAGTAGTGGGTCATTTATGGGCCGGAAAAGACAAAATTCAAGTTATAGATAGAGACTTACAACTTATCACATCCCTCTCATTCATGGGGGGTTATGTGTATTACATGTGTCGTTGTAATGTCGTTTCAACCCTGACCCACTACATATACACACTAAATCCAAAGGCTAGTCTACTTTAGTTCTAGATAAGAGTATTGACAAAATACCAGACATGTTGGTAATTCAGGTCAACATGAAAACAAGTGAAGCTAGAGATTACTGTTGAAAAATCATTACTCATTCCGTACTTCAAGGAAATGGACAAAGAAAATGTCAAAATATAAGTAGGTAAAAGAGAACTCTTGTGGATTCTTCGCATTGGGTGAATCATTTATTATCATTTATATTTTATTAAACCACAGCGGTATTGGAATATTAGTTCGTTAATTGTTTCAAAGCACAAATTATCTGCTTTGCTAAATAATTATAATTCGCATCCACGAATTCATAGTTATTATCAGTGGGGCGACTTTTTCTGACTTTACTAGGAATTATAATAGTACCTGCTACCCAGCCTATACAAGGTGATTTTGACCACCCGCCAAATTTAAATAGGTGGTTCAGACCATGCAAGTAAACAACTTTCACAAAGAAACACGGGTCGTAAAGTGATTAAAACTTTCAGACCTTCCATACGAAATCGACCACGTGATCGAGCAGTTATTTATTTATTTATTTATTTACACTTTTGCACTACAAATGTACACTTGTGTTGATTACTTTCATGGTCTGAACCACCTATTTAAATTTGGCGGGTGGTGCAAAAGTCATCCTGTATAGGACCCTCTGCTGAGTCGGACCCTCACCACAGTAAAGCTTTTTTTTAATAAATATAAAGTGAATCGAATTATATTGGTAATAAATTTTAGAAAGTCAATATTTCATCTTAAAGGTAAAATATTCAAAGAAATAGGTAAATATTTTTTTCAGTTACACGGAGGGTAAGCTTCCTGTGCCTGGTGGCCAGTCGGTTTGGCACAGGGTTTCGTATCAAGTTTTTATTCTCTTACGGCTAGTTTATCGGCCCTGTCATTTCCTTTTGTCGGCTCTTACGACACCCTACGGATGGATTGGGGAGGTCACACTATGTATTCTAAATTCACCACACGGAGCTATAATAGTAAAGTAGCCGGAAAATATCTTGAACAATAAGTGCCGTGGCGGGGTACCTAAAGTTCGCGCATGTGATCAACCAATCGCGTAGGTTTGTGTCCCTTTTCCACCAATGATCGCGCATACATGCCCCGCTTTTCAAGGGCCCATAGTTACTGAGTTTTACACATTGTCAAATACTTACTTACAATCACAGACGACGCATACGACCAAATATAATATAACTGTCTAATGTATTAAAATTGGACGTTGACTTAAATCTTTTCCAGAAGGTCAAGCTGGATTAAAAGCTTGACCTTTAATCCCCTCCCTTCTCCCAATTACGTCAACCTATTATTCTCTCACTTATGAATACATGACTGATGAGTTTATTTTCATTCAATGGAATATTTAAAACAAACAACAAGACGTCATCAACATCAAAGAATCGTAAGATGAAAGAACAACGTGGGCTAGGTACAGCATTTAAATGCGTTTATGGCCAATAAATATATGATCTGTTTCAATCATCTCTCGTATCTTCACTATTCTATAAAACAACTAATTAAGACGGTACTAAAGAAATTAAATGACAATCTTCATAAAAAAACTTTAATAAAATATTATTTGGATTAAACTGATTTTTATCACACTCTAAACGTCTAGTAAACTAGGTATGTTTTGTTTTGAAGCTGAATCTGTACGTTTTTTATGTGTGTGTGTGTGTGTTAATAAATATTTTTTCTTACTATATCTAAAGCTTCTTATAATAATTAAAATGGTCCACAACATTTTATTGGCACTTATTTTATGTTTATTACCAATTGATTTCGACAAATCCATTTTATATGAGACATGTTAAAAAATTAAAAAAAATACCTAAAATATATTACAAATTAAAAATATTTTTCCAAATAGGTTTTTATGTAATAACGGCGGTAACCGTGTTGAAAATCTCCTCCATAAAGTCGGTTGAAAGTAAATGATTTGAGTGTTTTGTTTCCAGTTTTCCATTTCTAAACTATTTCACCCAAATTAAACAGCAGTTTCATTTGCATAAAAAAATACGAATTAGAACCCGTAAATATTAATAAGGTCTATTTGGCCCAATCACATTTAAATGGCCTATGTCCAGCAGTGGACGTCTTTTGGCTTTTGGTTGAAATGATGACCTTTAAAATGCCTCTCCCTATAATTGACCCTTCATGTTTCTTTCGTTTTCCTCACATTTTCATTTAAACCTAATAATTTCTTATCCCATACATATCGCTAGACGCTGGCAGAAATGTATAATACGAGTTGCCAAATATTAAAAAAAAAACCTCCATAAAGTAGAAAAGAAGACGATTTTCAAATATCCTTTTGGTTCTTTCCAGAAAGACGTGCAAGTCATGTGGCTGCGATCGGCTGAAGCACTCGGTGTACCACGAGGAGCTGGGCTCAGTGAGGGATCGCCTAGGCCTAAGAGGAGAATCTAGGGTCAACCATCACTCTTATGACAGCCCTCCCACGCTCACCGCCAAGCAGGTATTATTCTCTCAACCATAATTTTCATTTCAGCCAAATAATTACGCTGTTGGACATGGGCTAAGGGCCCCCAAGGTTGATGTCGTCGTCATCAATCATAGGAAAAGATAAAAGCCAAAGGTAGAGGCCACACATAGTGGTCACCACCCCACTCTATCCTGAGAGCGTCGTAAGACCCGACTACAGGAAATGGCAAGGCGACAACGTATCAGCATGAGTACGAATCTTGAAATAAATATAAATAATAAATAAATAAATATCCTTGGACATTTTACACAACGCCATCTCGTCCCAAGTCAAGCAACTTAATGCTTGTGTTATGGTAACGAGATGGATGATAAACTACTTATATAATTTTTTTTTTGTAAATACATACATATTATAGATAGAAATGACACCCAGACCCCGGAATCGAACCCGGGACCCGGTGATCCAAAGGCGGCACATCTAACCACTAGACCAACGAGGCAGTCATCAAATGATCACTGTGCCAACCCTGTGTCTGTCCAGCGTGGCACACTAGGCTAATATCCCTCCATATGATTGGAGGAGGTATGACTCAGCAGTGGATGACCCACTGCTGAGTCGGGCCTATTCCAATTACATTGAGGCAAGTTAGCCCACTGTGCCACACTGGCCAGACGGGTAGAAACGATTTTTCTTGTCTTGCGGCCTTGCATTTTCTTTTACCGGCTCCTACAACACACTAAATATGGAATGGGGTGGTTACACTATTTTTTTTATTATTTGTTATTTAAAAACGATTCCCCTGCACTAGGTATAACCTGTATCGCGGGGGCAGTTTACAAACATGTAATTTACGAGCACAAATGACACACACAGTCTCCGAGCAAGTGCCTCTGGTTTAGACAAAGACACTAGCACGACCCCGGAATTGAACCCGTTGATCGAAAGGCGGCAAATCTAACCCCTAGACCATTATATAATATATTGTATTCTAAATTCATCTCTACACGGAAAAGACTACGGGTATTATAAAAATACAGTCTCAAACGATATATCGTCTCGGTAGAGGAAGAAGTAACAAGTCTAAGAAAAATGTTTGGGCATTTTCAACTTAAGTTGCTCCTATCTTAGGTTGAAAATAAACTACATAATTTTGAAGACTTAACTAATTCTCGCTCTACGGGGACGATATATTTTAAGTAGTTCTAGGCTATAGTCCTTGAGTAGATGCGCTAATTTCACTTGTCCACATAGACATAAACTTCCTGCGGCGAGACTGTATATTTATGATACCCTCAATGTCGAATTAATTTTAATCATTGCGCTTACCTGACGAGCTCTTCGGCGGATTTCTGGAATTCTTCATCATCATTATCACTTCAGCCAAAAGATGTCCACTGGACATAGGCTTCCCCTAAGGATTTCGACGAAGGCCGGTTCTGAGCCGCCCGTATCCATCCTTTCCCGGCGACCTTAACCAGGTCGCCGGTCCACCGTGTGGAAGGCCTACCAGCACTGCGTTTTCCGAAACGCGCTCTAGTTCGCCTGTATTTCCTCATTTCTTCGATCTCGCAAGGAGACTCCGAGCATGGCCCTATCCATTGCCCTTTGGGTGACTTTGAGCCAGTTGACGAAGCCCTAAGTGAACTTGAGTACTAAATTTACTAATAAAAAACTAGATTAGAGAGCGCATTTAGAGACCAGATATCTTCAGATATAAATGTTCATACTTACTTTTGTCTCTTATTTCATCCCTCTCAACTTTATTTTGTCAGCAAAAGAAGCTTGTCCAAAGCTCTATGTTTTTATTTCATTTTATACCATAACTCATCGAAATTGTATCGGCTATTTAGATGCTAATTTAAGAGACAGAGATTCCGTGTGGTGACGGATTTAGAATGCAGAGTGCCACCACCCCATTTCGTCCTGAGGGTGTCGTAAGAGCCGACAAAAGGAAATGTTAAGGCCTTAAACCTGGCCGCAAGACAAGAAACCCTATGCCAACCCGTATGGCCAGCGTGGCATAGTAGGCTAAATACCCTCCATGTAGTTGGAGGAGGCCCGACTCAGCAGTGAGTCAGTTATGGGCTGAGAAGTAAGAAAGAGACAAAATTATGTTATTGTTTTGGTATTTACAATATCATACCGATTAGTTGCTTTTAAGTAAGAAGCTGCAAGTTTTCCTTTATGTTATTTTGTAGTGATCTCGAATAAATACATACTCATCTACTTACAGAATAACGAAAGCTAAAGCTCTATTTTTTTCTAATGTGTACTCGTATAAATAAACGTGGTTTGTCATACTGTGGATATGGAGCTTCCATTGATTAAAGGCACGCACATTAAAGGTCCTCTCATAATATGCCATAAATATTTTTATTTTGCAGACCGAATTATATTGGGCATCGTTGGCAGAGCATGCGCCAACAGGAGTGAGTGGCGCCACTGGCGCTGCGGCTTGGCGCGAATGGAAGACTAGAGCTTTGGCCTCGCAGCTACCGAAGCAAGACCTCTCCTTAGCACATTGTAGACACGTTGATGAAACCCACCGAAAACAGTACGAGGATTTTGTAGCGGCTAGAAATGAAATAGCACTTGATATTGGTAAGAAGACCCATAACGCCATCTATTATCAATTATATTTAACGTGTACGTATAAGTCAGCGCCATCTACTAACAAGTTAAATACAAGAATTAATCAGCCCCATCTATCGGCAAATAGTTGAACAACGTGGTATATATTTTTTTTTACATTGTTATAGGCATTGCAAGTCAACATCATGGTGCTTCTACAGAATGTATGGGATGTACGAAACCGATTCGAAGTGGAAATATCACCGTTCAAGCTCCGCGAATAGATGAAGAGGTAACTGTGATTAAAATATTTAATTCAAACTTGAGACGCTTCTAGTTCTACTATTCGCCACAAGGTGGCGGTATACGTAGATCAAAGTGACCTGAGACTGGTGATGAATTAGAATTTTTCTTTTTAGGCCTTGTTCCACCCGGCATGCTTTACATGCTCCGAATGTAACGAGTTGCTGGTCGAACTTGCGTACTGCGCTTTGGACGGCCGGTTATACTGCGTGCGACATTACGCAGAACGGTTGAAACCCAGATGTCATGCTTGCGATGAGGTAAGTCAAAAAAGTCCACTATATTTCTTTGGCTTCTTTACCAGGTGTCACTGAAATACTTCAAGTTTAGTGGTGTTGACCCAACTGACTGAATCGCATTTGCCTACGCAAATTAGTCATGATGCAGGTGTTTATTGAAAAGTACCATTCAAACTATAAGAAATAATATGATATTTCGAGATTTATTTACAACATGTAACTATAATTTACTATTTACTAAACGTTGCTTGATAGTTAATATCTTTGAAATTATCCAATAAATAGATACAAGCCCATAATTAAAGAATTGTAGCTTAGCTTACGTGATTTCATATTCGAACAGTTTTTTTAAATATACAGTTAAACGATGGTCGGTGTGTTGTCGAAAATTTAAAATATACTATAGTGTCATCACCCCATTTCATAATGAGGGTGTCGTTAGAGCCAGGAAAAAGGCCTAGGCCGAAAACTGCAAGAAAAGAAAACTGGAAATGAAACCCGTTTGGCCAGCGTGGCACAGTAGGCTAATTACCCTCCATTAATGGGAGGCGGCCCGACGCAGCACTGGGTCATTTATGGGCTGAGTACTACTATGTTGACTGCGTCGTTGGTCTCGTGGTTAGATGTGCCGGTTCGATTCCAGGGTTGGGCAAGTGTCTTTGTCTAAACCAGAGGCTCGGAGTCCGGGTGTCATTTCTACGAGTATGTATAATATGTATGAATTTACAAAAAAAATGTATATAAGTCGTTTATCATCCATCTTGTTACCATAACACAAGCATTAAGTTGCTTATCTTGGGACGAGATGGCGTTGTGTGAAATGTCCAAGGATATTATTATTATATTATGTACTACCACTAATCGACTGTGCCGACATTATCCATTATGGGATAGGAACATTAGCCACAAATTAAAAAATAACGGAAGTCTACTCATATCGCACACGGTTCTTGAGGTGTATGATTCTACCTTATAAACTAATACTACGCAGCCCATTTATGACCCAATGCTGAGTCGGGCCTCCTCCATGTAATGAGGGTAATTAGCCTACTGTGCCACGCTGGCTAAACGGGTTGGCACCGACGGGGATAGTCCATAAAGGATTTTACCCCGGGCGAACCAAAAAACAAAAGGTTTCTTATCAAGTTTACTAGAACTAGTTTATCAGTCAACATTTCCTTTTGTCCGCTCTTATGACACCCTCAGGATGGAATGGGGTGGTGACACTTTGTATTCTAAATCCGTCACACCAAACGGAAAGTACCCTATATAACACACTGCTAAATGTCAGCCGTCTGATGCTTTAGCAGACAGGAATAAACTCCGTGATCTATGTAATTGTTTATTTGCAATTACAACGCGAAACTTACAAAGCCAAAAGCTATTGGTTTATTTGTTAAACACGAAGGTTTATGATGATAGTGTAGCCAAAACGGCTGGACATTAATTGGAATGTATTATTTACTAGCGGCACGTCCCGGCTTCGCACAGGTGGACATTTTTTTCTAGCAATTGAAAGATAGCTTGGATTATTCAGTGATAATGTAGCATTCAAATGGTGAAAGAATTTTTTAAATCGTTTTAATACTTTTAGAGCCAATTCGAAACATACTCACATACAAATCTTTCCTCTTTATAATATTAGAATAGACAAGCGATCCGCTCTGCCGTCGCACGGGTGCAACGAAATCGACTTTTTTGTAGACCTTTTTATGGTGTACAAAACTGTACTACATTAATTTGATGTATATCGCATTTGCAATATATGCTCAAACAATATGTTTATTTACGACAATACAATATCATCATCATCATCATCATCATCATTTCAGCCAAAAGACGTCCACTGCTGGACATAGGCCTCCCCCAATACCATACAATCTATACTAATATATAAAGCTGCAGAGTTTGTTTGTTTGTTTATTTGTTTGTTTGTTTGTTTGAACGCGCTAATCTCAGGAACTACTGGTCCGATTTCAAAAAATCTTTCAGTGTTAGATAGTCCATTTATCGAGGAAGGTTATAGGCTATATTTTATTTTCAAAAGAATTAGGGATCCGTATGAAAATTGCGATTTTGTAAACCAAGGTGTAAAATCGAAAACCTATTTATGCGTGCGCTGCAAAAACTATTGACAATAGAACAAAATGATGTACTACGGATTTGTAGGTCTTATAAAGATCTACAAAAAAGTCCGCGAGAGCACATATCTAACTATCATAGTTTAGTCACAATAACCGAATTTATGTTCATAAAAAATATGCACGGGTTCGAAGCCCACGCGGGCGAAAGCTAGTACAATATAAACCGCTTAAATTATCAGTGTTTCTCTACTCTTATGCATGTATTATATGTATAATGTATAATAAAATATTTTAATATGAATAAAAAAGTGCTAATTATATAGACGGCATCGTCTAACTATTATTATATCTGTGGTCTAACAAAGATTTCTAACATCACTACATAGTATAAAACAAAGTCGCATTCTTCTGTCCGTTCCTATGTATGCATAATTCTTTAAAACTACGCAACGGATTTTGAAGCGGTTTTTTTTAATAGATAGAGTGATTCAAGGGGAAGGTTTATATGTATAACCCACCCCCGCTTTGCACGGGCGAAGCCGGGGCGGGCCACTAGTGTAATATAAGTTCAAGATTGCTATTCCATAGTGGTTTTTAAATGTGATACTGACCATGTCGGATCAAAGAATGTACTATGTCTATGTTTATAGTAGCACGCCTTTCTCCAATACAGTAACTGCGCCTAAGGCTCTAATTTTAGCTCGTTACAGTGTGGGGATATAAGCCACGCACTCGATGCAATTTGGCTAAGTCACTCCTGATAATATTAATGCGTACCAACTGTTACCCATTCACGTAACTCCATCTTGTAGAATACTGCAGTTAAATAACATTATTATTATTATACTCTTAACCGCACTAGCAGCTGATGCGTGTCTATCTTCCGATTGAAAGAATAAATGTATCAGGTGTATTCCTGAGAAAGTTCAGTCATCTTCAGAGAGTCTATTCCACTCTGAGAATACACGGTTGGGCAGAAAATATTTTAGAGTTTCCTGTAAAAGGTGGGCTCTATAGTTTTAATGGGTGTAACTCTTATTTAATGTGAACTAGCGACCCGCCCCGCTTCGCACGGGTGCAATTATGCATGTATTGTACATAAAAACCTTCCTCTTGAATCACTCTATGTATTAAAACAAACCGCGTCAAAATCCGTTGCGTAGTTTTAAAGATTTAAACATACATACAGGGACAGACGACAGCGACTTTGTTTTATACTATGTAGTGATTATCATTAGGACTGTAAAATTTCTCGCTCCCAGAGACACCGTAGCATCCCGTCAGTACACCTCCGCCTTCTTATTTCTAGAGTAGTGAGGCCAAAAATGTTAAGCCTTTCATTGTAAGTTTTCTTTTTGAGAGTACCATCTACAAGTTCTGCTGCTGATGCTTTAGGCCATCAGACTTTATGGGAAGCATGTTGGGAGCAGAATGAATCCACTTTCTCTCTGCTCGCAGCTGTTTACAGGGTTGGCGACACGTTAGTGACACCTCCGGTTTTACAAACGTCTATGGGCGTCAGTATCAGCTTATCATGAGGCAGGCTGTAAGCTTGAGCCTATTTCTTCCTGAGAGTATCGTTAAAGAGAGAAAGAGATGGTAATTCCAAGACTGAGTGGAAGGAGAAGGAATGGAGTAGACTATGTTTTCTAAATCCGACACCACAAGGAAGCCATGCAGTTTAGTTAACGTGTAATACGCTGCAATAAGTACTAAAAAGCTAGTACACATCTTTCACGCCATATTCCCAATTTCGTTGGGGTAGGTCCAAGTCTAACCTGATTTGGATAACTACCAGCTATTATTTGGTTAGACCAGCTAACAGATTTCTGGTCCCTGACTACTTTCAATGACTGCTATAGATGATAGAATGGAAGCAGTAGAGACAGTTGTTGTTGTATAATACGCCAAACGTTCGTCTGCGTTCCTCACCCCAATTAAATTGGAAAAAACAAATGTCACCAACCAGATCTATCCTCAGGCTGTCATATGAATTCACTCATGTAGCAACTGATAATATAGTTTCATAGGTGTGAATTTGAATCAAGGGCTTGGGTATAACCACAATTCGTGAACGTAGCCGTAACATTGAAAGCTTATTTTAGAAACCACTCAGTATATTTTAGGTAAATTCACTATAAACTATGTCTTGATTGCGATTGGCCAATAAGCCGACGCCGAAGGAAATATGTGTGGTATGTGGTTACTGAATAAAAATACTCTTTTAAGTAGTTATATACTGGTGGATATTAGTTCACACCTTACACTTTCAGTCGAGTTTTACGCTTGCAGCGTGTAATCACCCGCCATTTGTTATTATTCGAAAAGTGTTTTAGTGTCTATTGGCTTTGTGAGTCTGTGGTGAGATTTTTGTTGTCTGTGCTAAAACATAACACTGGTTTATAATTTTAAAGCAATATATCTAGTTTAATCTAGTGGGACTTTATATTTTAGAATGTAATCGTTGTCATAATTAAGTGGCGAAAAAATATATAATAAATACGTATTATTAATGATAAAGGTTTTTTGCAATAATAAAATTGAAGGAAAATTATGTTCCTAGATTGTAAAATGTAGGTACCCTCAATACGAAATTGCTTGAACTCATTGAACTAGATTATGAGATTTATGGACTGACCATGCAGAAGAAACTGTGCATAGTTTCAAATGTATCATAATCATAATGGAAATGGAGTGGTGGCCTAAATTTTGCGATGAATTATTGCAAACGAACTACGTCATTCTGAGATAATCGAATTTATCTTGCTGCGTTAAATATCCGAACGTACATATATTTTTAAATTCTCAAATTTGGAACGTTCGCCATCTTTAATACGGTTAAAATTCTGCAATAGGCTTGTGTGATGCTGTCCTGAAAAATAGCACTTACGCTTTCCTAAAAACATTAAAAAAGGGCTTGAAACGTAAAACTGTCACGGTAAACATAATTTTGACACTATCCCTACTTGTCAATGACGCCAAAGGCGCCTAGATCAGGGATCGGTCTCGTAAATCTCTTAAATTCCAATCGATCGCTTTGAAGTGCCTGTCTTGCAAGTTTGTTTATAGTCACTGGGCGGTGTAATAAATATAATCGACGCACACACACGACAAGGACCATCTCTTAACCGGATAGCGTTCGCCAACTCTGAACTCAATACTCTTTCGACAGCTACCGAGGACGTGTCGCCTCCAGCGAAATTTTGAGTGCCCGAATATTTTTTCCAGCGATTTGATTAAAAAATAATTAAAAAGTTATTTCGGAACGCGCTTTCGCCAGGTGCACTCGACGGCGATTGAAAATTGAATTTGCGCGCGAATTATCCCGCGGTTTTGTGACGTGTTCGGCTATCCGCCGTAAAGAAGTGCAGATTTTGTGAGTGTATATTAATGCATGTGTGTTATTTTTTATTTTGATATCTTAACTTGATTGCAGTAACTTTAACAGTAATAGAGAATACTCTATCGCCAAGTGATATGTGATACATGTTAATATTTTATGTAATTTTAAAATAAATCAAATAGCCAAAAGTAATTTATATGTGAAAAGTCAGTTAGGCAATAAGCTTACAAAAATAGATTACTTTTATCACGATTTCCTGGTGAGCCTCTCTGTATTTGAATTAGTTCAGCTATTCCATATGAGATGGCGCAACTAGTTGTTGTATAACAGGGCAACAACATTATATTGTCTCCTCAGATTGTCTCGTCTCTTACTAAAAATTCTCAAAAACTTTTTATTACTTATTCCTTGTTAATTTAGAATTCATAGTGCTACCGCCCCATTCCGTCCTGAGGGTGTAAGAAAATTATCTTGGTATATATTTAATGCAAACCTGGAACAGTAGACTATATAATGCCCCTCCATGTAACTGGAGGAGGTCCGCTGATCAGTGGGGCATCTATGGGCTGATTAGTAGTAGACTAAAATATGAATTTTAGTATCGTGTTCAATAAAAGTTAACTTATTTACCCTATGTGAAAAACCAGTAAACGGATTTCGATAGATTCCTGATTTAAACTATCGTGCAATCAGAAATAATGTGTATGAGTATTATCTGATAAATCAATCATACTCCTTCAGTTACTTCACTCTATTTACGACAATGTTTTGAGCCATAATAATGAACAAATATGTTCATGCATAAAAATAAAACAATTTAAAACTAAAACCCAAAGATGGTTACAATTCTGGCAACAGAAATGGACATTAACCTATCATCGCTGTCTGTACTAATCGGTAATTAGTTGCATGACAATTTTCTCAGTGCTGATGACTATGATCGTTATGCTTTAAGGAATAAGGTAAATTTATCAATAGTACAATGTACCTAAGCATATTTTTCTTTTGGCCCACGTCATATCCTCGTTTACATGAACGTGAGCAGTAGGTACAGTCGCAAGTAAAAAATTAAAACCTTTCGTATTAAATTTATGTCTTGCTCAAGTGATATCAAGAAACTAGGTCCACTAAAAAAAGCCTACAAAGGATCAAGAATATCTGAATTAAATTTTAACAGTTCCAGTTCAAACAAAAACGGTCACATTCAAAATCAATAGGAAATATGATGAAGATAAAAAGTAGCTTAAGTTAGTCCATATAACATTCGCTGCAACATTCAATATACCAGTGATAGTCCCACCGCACCAACCGACTGAAAAGAATGCCCAAGAGATTATCTCCTACTTGTTGTTGCATGAAGCTTCAATAAATGAATAGCGAGAAATAAACAACCATTGCACCTTGGACTGACCCGCTGAGTCGGGCCTCCTCCCATCACAGGGAGGGTGTGCCACGCTGGCCATACGCGTTGGCACAAGTTTTCAAGTTTTCCTTCTCTTGCCGCCACGTTATCACCATGCCGCCACCCTGAGGGCGACACCCCCAGGATGAAAAGGGTCGGTGACATTATGTATTCTAAATTCGTAAGAAATCCTAATTATCATCGGTGTCAATTTAAGTTGGCACCGATTCGCGTTTTGACAGTGTCAGGCGTTTTGGTGCCTATTTTGAAGTCGTTTTAAATTTGTTCAAACAAACGGTTTAGTCCAAAAAATGTGTGCTTTGTAAAGGACTCTTCATAAACATTTGTGCGTCACTTATTTAATTTTTTCTGCCAAAATAGTTCCTATCGAACTTATTTCGATAAAATTTATATGGGACCAATCTGAAAACAATACCAATCGAATAAAAAAGTCGATTCGATTAACAAATAACGCTGTTATGCGCTAACATCCATATGCAACCTTATTTTTGTAGCCGGTTTAAAAGAAGGAGTCTTAGAAACAGTGGCGACAACTGTGCCGTGTGCTAAATGTTGTAAGAAACAGGCGTCAATATACCGGATTATAAATGTAGAAGTTTTCGATAATGACTGTAAATTTGTTCCAAAAATATTGTTTACTGTTACGTTTTTATTTTCAATGTCATTGAACTGCGAATTTGGCATTGTCTTCAAGGTTGACGTCCATAGGTGAAAGTGAATTTTAGATCTTACCCTGATTTTGAGCGTTATTTCCTATAGAAATTTAAAATAGGTAATTCGATCTTGGGACTGATTTTTCTCATTATTTTGACTGAATTATTGAATTCTTTTGTATCTTTGTTGTGTGAAGTAATTTAGTGAAGCTACTGGGTACTGAAAAAGTCCCTAATTTATTTTAATTTAGACAACACAGTGTCATGGCCTCATTGCATCTAGTGAGTGTTGCATGTAAAATGTTGATGTTGATAATATGTAACCAGATTGGCCAGCTTCGCATAGTAACCTGATTTGCATTAACGTAATAATCACACGATGATGATGTTAAATAGCTAATTACACTATAGTAATGTATGGCTGTATATGCATCCTTTTGATTTTTTGTTCGACTAAATAGGGCCCAAAACCTTCAATCAACCGGCAAAAACACAAGAACGCGATGAAATCGCCAAGCTTATGACGTAATTTAAAAATGTAATTTTACATTTCAAATTTCGAATACATCGCAAATGCATGCGTTCGGAACATGTTTAGAAGTGAACATTGTTTTGTTATTATAGATACTTCACGCGTTCTAGTTAGATTGTATCGAAACACATTAACATTAAAACACTTTTAAGTGGCTTCTGCTATAGGAACTAAATAAGCAGAAAGCTAGCTGGTAGTTGAGCTTTCAATGTTTTCTCAATCTCTATATGGAAACTTGAGCTAACTTATCTAACCAACATGGCACGGTACACTCACTTTTCCTCATTAAACTATCGGTTCCCGATCGATCTTGTTCAATAGATCCTCCCCCTCTCTTTATTCCAGGTCCTTAAGAAATGGTTGCAATAACAATACAAACTAAATGAATAGGAACTCTCAAGAAATTAAAAATAAATCAAACCAGTAAAAGAAAGACACGTAAATAGTTATGATTCATAACTAACTAATGACATATACATAAATACTGACGACATTACATAAAAAAATACACGTGCCAACGATGAATCAAATCGAGCATTTTATCAAATATTAAACTTCATATTTATGATAAATAACAGCTGTAATATAATTGAACAAAGGCATATCGTACGATGCTTGGGTACATCTTGCCAACGTCATGATTAAAAAATTGAACGACATCATGCGGTAAAATTTAAGCTCATTTAATACACATTCACTGAGATATCTAATATCATTTTTTTAACACCATACCCCTGCCGTAGCGTAGGTATTATGACCCATATCACTAGGGCAGTTTACAAACATGTAATTCACGAACACAAATGACACCCAGACTCGGAGCCCGTGCCTCTGGTATAAACAAAGACAAGGCAAGTGACCCGACCTCGGAATTGAACCGGGTACCCGTGATCCAAAGGCGGAACATCGAATCCCTAAATCGACAAGGCAGTCGGACAAATTGATATTATTTTAAGTATACAGAGTGAAACAAAAGCCCTATAGTCTTAACGAAGGTATCAACAGTACTACTGATAAAGGTACTACTTATGTTTGACGACACGGTTGGCGCAGTGGTTGAGCGATCGACTGCTGCGCAGCATGTAGCGGGTTCGATCCCCGCACGGAAGAAATATTTGTACGACCTACAAGTATTTCTTTCGGGTCTGGGTGTTTTCTATCTATAATATGTATGTATTTACAAAAAAAAAAGTATATAAAGTAGTTTATTATCCATCTCGTTACCATAACTCAAGCATTTAGTTGCTTAGCTTGGGACGAGATGGCGTTGTGTGAAATATCCAAGGATATTTATGTGCAAAACTTCATACAAAAGTAAGCAACGTTTTTATCTTAACATTTTGGTCACCACCTGGTGACAAAAGTGTCATAACTTGATAAATAAACACATAATGACCAAAGAACATAATGGAACACAAATTACTAAGCTCGATAGTGATAATTATTGCTAGTTGATTCATTTCACTGAAACCAGTTATGGTAGTAAAAATTTGTTCCACAAATCGTCGATTGCTCAGTCTCTCTTCAACATAAAAAACTATTTTAAACACAGAACTGCTTCTTTTCATTCGTATCATGTCCTTACTTGTGATAGGTATAGGGGTTTTGTCCCACCTGTATACGAAGTATGGATATTTCGATTATTAAATTAAAAAGAAAACTGTAAGCTAAACCGCATCTATTTCATGTGGTGACGGATTTAGGATCATAGTTTCGCCACCCCATTTCATCCTGAAGGTGTCGTAAAAGGTGACAAAAGGAAATGATAAGGCTGAAAACCTAACCGCAATTTGATACGAAACCCTGTGCCAATCGTCTCGCCAGCAGTCAGCACGTCGTTGGAGGAACCCGACTCAGCATTGGATCATTTATGGACTGACTACTAGTAGTAGTAGTTTAAAAAGAAAAACATCATAAAACGAATGTTATGCTGGTTTCTTTTAATTCCTAACAACTTGAATGAACTTGCGTATCGAGTTATTGGCAACGGCAAGGTGTTCCCCAGACAGCCAGACCACTTTGAAGGCTGTTTATTTAAAGTTTTACGCAAATCTTGAAGGCTACTACGCCGCCGTTGTCTGCAACGAATTTCGTTAAAAAATTCGTTGTATATTTTCGCGTGTAAATAACGAGCTAACGGCGTTAATGCGCGGAAGTATATTTTTTTGTCGACATAAATTTTCTGAGATCTATGTAATGGTTGTTGGTTTGAATATTATATGTATGTATACTAGCCGCGTCCGCGGTTTCACCTGCGCTTACTTGACAATGATAATTCACAATATATCTTTATAAATTATAGCTAAATAATTATTATAAAAAATATATGTCGGAGATAGCGACGGTCTGAGCGATAGAGTCGTCATCATCTTGACTTGGTACGAGGTTTATTACTTGTAACTTTATAATTCACAATATTAACCACGGTATCAATAACAATGTTCAGTTAACACACTTAGATAGACAAACCGACAGGTTCGCAACGGAGAAGTGTCTCGGTCCGTGTCCCAACGTCGACTGACTGATCGAGCCAACCTCACTTTCCATTACGACTCTGTCCACGTGCCGCCATTGCAAAACAACTGACGTCACCGCGTTTGCCGCACTACTGTGTTAACAATCAATTGAGAAACTTAATAAAACGATATCGTTATCCACGACACGGCCATTCTGACGAAGCACACGTCCTCGTGTGTACTTGTAACAAAATAACCAACTGAGGCATATTTTCACGATCGGCCAACCTGATGCTAATGGTCCGTAATCGTATCTTAAGAATCAAGTTAACAGAGATCACGTTAGCATACAAATAATTTCAACAACTTTAACACGAAAGGTTCCTCTAAGCCCATAATCTTTAAATCTCAATACTGATACTTTAAAACAGTAAGTTTAAGACAATAAGTACACAACACATGGCCCAGCTGTCCCAGCAGCTAGTGACAATTCACGTGTCACCCATATCGACATCGCTCCAAGCGATACGACCAACACTTTAACTGGAGTCCACGACTCCCAGGCCACACAGGACCATACAAATAGTCTCTCTCGAAACCCGGGTCCCCGCCACACCACTAGCTGCCCATCGCGCTCTGTACAACTCTGAGAGTTGCAGTTACCGACTACAGACTAGTGTGTGTAGTGCGACCTAGCCAAGGTATGTGTTCTTATTTACTGTTGGAGGCATCCTCCTCACCATCTTCATCAGACAAATTTAACTCAACGGACACACTGCTTAGAGGAATCCTCCTTATACAGTCGTGAGCGTATTTTTATGTTCTATTACCGGTCAAAGATTTCAGCAAATAACGATCACCATCAAGTAACTCCACATTTTTTTTAAAGGTCCCTTGTATTTCGCGTCTAATTTAGTTTGGTTTCTCTTCGTTCTGAATTTAAACTAAATTACCAACATCAAACTTTACCACTTTAACTTGTAGTTTTATCAAATTTTACTTTTTCGTAACTGGCACTCTTTTCTATGTACGTGGCCGCTTGCTCTCTTGTCTTACTAATGTCTACTGCCGGTCCGGAATCATTCAAAGTTAATAGGTTAAATGGTCTAGCTAAACGTCCTATCAGAAACTCGAGTGGACTCGCTTGTATTACACGGTGGACAGAGGAATTCAAAACTAATTGCACGTCTTCTAACGCTTCATGCCGGGACCTATCAGACGCTTCTACCGCGGTCAGCATACTTTTTAACGCGCTCATTGTTCTTTCTACTTGGCAATTAGCGCGACTTGAACCCGTAGCTATCACACGTAAAGAAACACCGTGAAACTGACAAAAAAACTTTGAATTCTTTGTTGGCAAAGCATCGTCCCAGATCTGCAATAACTAACTGGAGCTCCAACTAAAGACGCTTGATTTAAGGGATTTAATTGTTCTAGCCAAATCTATTCTCAGGGTATGATATAAGGGAACAAATTTTGTGACCGCATCAATTAAAACTATGACGTACTCCTTGCAATCGCTTTTTCCACTTAATTTGCCAGTTAAGTCAACGTGCACAGTATGCCACGGGATACTTATGTTAGGAATTGGATGAAGTCCCGAACGCACTTAGCCATGTGCTCGAACCAATAGTGATCAACCCTTTCAAGAGTCTTCTTAAATTCAAGGTGCATACGTGATTCGTGCACGTGGTTAATTACTGACCAGCGGAAGGCCCGGGGAACAATTGGAAGACACCGGGTCCGATTATTTCTCTGTACCTTGCGATGTAGGACACCTGAGCGCATGTTGGAAATGTCGAGTGGTAACAGATGATCTTACGAGCTCGAGCCATACGACGTCCCTCACGATAACTGATTTGAAAATCAAAGGCCTGCACCAAGGCCCACCTAAGATGCACACGTGCGGTGCTGTCGGTGTTCCAGGGCAGAATGAATAGAACATTCATCCACTCCTGCGATGACCGAACCACTGACTCACTTCATTCGCGAGCGAAACCATCCATTTACTCGTTCCTTCGTTCGATACGTCACAGCTCTTCAGAATCTATGCGCAGCGCCATCCGCGAGTAATGCCACGGAGGCGGCATAGATGGCGCTAGTAGTACTAAAACGTTAACTCAATACGCCACACGACCATCCTGACAGTCAGCGCGTTCTCGCGCGTCTTTCATTGTCGTTGTGTGTGAAACGTAATAAAAGGAAAAACTCGTACGGTTATCGGGGTGCCCCGAGTCACAAAGCGCCAAGCTTTCAATGGTCAACTGTACGCGAAGCGCGTAGCTCCCGACGTAACAGTACGGGCTACACAAAACACGGAGTTCCGACGTACAGCAACGGAGCTACGTGAAGCGCGGAGCTTCCAATACACTATAGCAGTGTTACACGAAGCGCGGAGCTTCCAATGCACTATAACAGCGTTACACGAAGCGCGGAGCTTCCAATGCACTATAACAGCGTTACACGAAGCGCGGAGCTTCCAATGCACTATAACAGTGTTACACGAAGCGCGGAGCTTCCAATGCACTATAACAGCGTTACACGAAGCGCGGAGCTTCCAATGGACTATAACAGCGTTACACGAAGCGCGGAGCTTCCAATGCATTATAACAGCGTTACACGAAGCGCGGAGCTTCCAATGCACTATAACAGTGTTACACGAAGCGCGGAGCTTCCAATGCACTATAACAGCGTTACACGAAGCGCGGAGCTTCCAATGCATTATAACAGCGTTACACGAAGCGCGGAGCTTCCAATGCACTATAACAGTGTTACACGAAGCGCGGAGCTTCCAATGCACTATAACAGCGTTACACGAAGCGCGGAGCTTCCAATGCATTATAACAGCGTTACACGAAGCGCGGAGCTTCCAATGCACTATAACAGCGTTACACGAAGCGCGGAGCTTCCAATGCATTATAACAGCGTTACACGAAGCGCGGAGCTTCCAATGCATTATAACAGCGTTACACGAAGCGCGGAGCTTCCAATGCACTATAACAGCGTTACACGAAGCGCGGAGCTTCCAATGCACTATAACAGCGTTACACGAAGCGCGGAGCTTCCAATGCATTATAACAGCGTTACACGAAGCGCGGAGCTTCCAATGCACTATAACAGCGTTACACGAAGCGCGGAGCTTCCAATGCATTATAACAGCGTTACACGAAGCGCGGAGCTTCCAATGCACTATAACAGCGTTACACGAAGCGCGGAGCTTCCAATGCATTATAACAGCGTTACACGAAGCGCGGAGCTTCCAATGCATTGCAACGGTGAACTTAGCAAACTTCCACATGCCTCTCGTTACTCGCCGCTGCTGCAGGCGCTGCTGCAGGCGCTGCTCCGAACTGCTTGCGCCTACTGCCGCGCCAGCTCCTCCGCTGTTGCCACGTGGACACTTCGTTGCCAAATGTCCGGCGGTGCCGCACCTGAAACAGATTAAGTCCGACCGCGGCCTCGGTCCCGCAGAGCTTGACGCCGAAGTGACAGCACTGGCTGCCTTGCCTTTCACCTCGCCTTTGGAACGGCAATCGGACGGTCGGTGACCTATTTTACCGCAGTTGTGAAATTTCACCGTTGCCGACTGAAACTTCGATCGCCTGAAGTCTGGATCTGCTGTCCTATCGCCTTATGTTTATGCTCTGAATCTACCTCACCGATGCAAATCAAGGCATATAATGGTGCCATAATCTTGGAAAACTGATATAACCTGCCGAAAATATGACGCTAGACCGATGAACTGTCAAGCTAAACAAGCACAGCAATCTAAACTTCGTATCGCAAGTAATTAACAGGTAAACATGTAAAAGAATTTCAAATAATATTTTCTTACACCGGTCAAAGCCACACTATCGTAAAGTCGTATACCATACAATATACCCGAGTAATAAAATGGAAACTGCTCACCGGAGTGACGTAAAATTGCAGCTGGTGCGCTTACTACAGATCCACTCACTATTCTTTGACCTGGCTGACCGCAGTACTGTTGCTCGCCTTCCTGCTGCTCCGCTCAGGGCAGTTAGACCCATAGTGTCCTTGTCCATCACAATGAAAGCAAGTGATCCCCACTTAGTTAATCGCCGCACTATGACTGCAGCTTGTGATCTTCAGTTTAGAACAATCTTCATGTAGCTTAATGTCTCCTTTATAGTGACAATGAATCGCCATTATCGGTTATTTCCATCGCGTACAGAAGCACACACATTATCACTACACTGTTTTCTCCACGTGGGCTGAATGAGTTACATCCCACTTCTGATGTCGGAGATAGCGACGGTCTGAGCGATAGAGTCGTCATCATCTTGACTTGGTACGAGGTTTATTACTTGTAACTTTATAATTCACAATATTAACCACGGTATCAATAACAATGTTCAGTTAACACACTTAGATAGACAAACCGACAGGTTCGCAACGGAGAAGTGTCTCGGTCCGTGTCCCAACGTCGACTGACTGATCGAGCCAACCTCACTTTCCATTACGACTCTGTCCACGTGCCGCCATTGCAAAACAACTGACGTCACCGCGTTTGCCGCACTACTGTGTTAACAATCAATTGAGAAACTTAATAAAACGATATCGTTATCCACGACATATATATTATATAAAAAATAATTATTTATATATTTATTCTGATGTATAAGCTATGTTATTGTAAAGTTAAATTTAAATCCATTCAGGTGAAAGAGTAACAAACATCCATCCACCCATCCATACTTACAAGCTTTCGCGTTTATAATATTAGTAGGATTTCATCTCATAAATATTAAATAAAAAATGATGATGATGATAATGAGATTATGATTGTGGCCTTGTGTTACTAATGTCAAAAAGTGAGCCAGAGAAGTGAGATATTAATGTTTAATAAGTGTGTCATCGTGGTTACGGATATAGGACACATAGTATCTCTAACATATTCCACCTTGAGCGTGTTGCAAGGTGTGAATAAAGTACGATAATCTAACGATAACAAGATGAAAACTTCATCCCAAGATGATACCGACGCAACAGTCGACTATAAATTAATATACATTATATACTTATTATATAAAAAATATTTATATACTTGAATACGATATATCAAGGGGATATATCGTGCTAAAATACGTAACGTGCGATGTTATTAAGTGTAGAAAAAAATAGTCCTCATGATACCACAAGCGTTCTCTCGAGGATGTCTCTCTCTCGCGCACAGCCCGCCCAGTGCGCACGGCGCGCGGTGACGTCATGCGGTGTCGGATTTCCAGAGCGCCGCCCAGCCATCGCCCAACTAGGAACAGCTTACGACCTTGGCTTTTGACACTGGATGTTTGGGTGTCTGCGAGGGAGAAGTTGTGGGCCTCTAGCCCATGTAGCGTCCGTGTACAATCATTACTCTAGCGCCTAGATAAATTGTACCATTGGTTAATAAACTCCATTGCTTGGAGATTAAATTAAAAATCGATTGAAGAAATCACATTTGGACACTATGTATTTTTCAGTACTTTCTACAAAACCATTTTGACCTTTCGAAACGTGTCACATTCTCTTGGTTCCGTAATAAAACAATGTTCGAGAGCACACAAAATTGTCCAAAAATTTACATTTTAAAGATTCCTAGCCGTTGTGCAGCAACCAGGAAATATTGGGTTTGTTTCTAACTAATAACTAAATAACGGTAACTAATAAGTTGCATCGCATCATTACTGGGCTCCCAACATCTTCTTTTCTATTGAAGTGCCTATCCGGCACAATGATGTAATTGCTAGAATTAATGTTCTTGGCAAAAGCGTCCCGAACTGACTATGGTATTAGTTGTCTACCAAAATTGTTAAAATCGACCATCAAAGGCACGGTGATTGTCGATTTTTCGTCTATTGAGTTAGCATGGCTCCAAACATACTTTTTGCCCAACCGAAACAAGACTCTAATATCCAGCCCATAACCGCCCCCCTGCTGAGTCGGGCCTCCTCCAGTTACATGGAGGGCAATTAGCCCACTGTGCTACGCGGGTTTGCACAAGGTTCCGTATCAAGTGTTCCTTCTCTTGCGACTATGTGCTCTACCTTATCATTTACTTTTGTCGGCTCTAAGACATCCTCAGGAGGGAATGGGTTGGCGACACTATGTATTCTAAATCCGTCACCACACGGAGCGGGTAAGCGTAAGCAACTTTGTAATCTGCGTTATGTTTATCAGCCTCACCCGGTTTCGATGACGTCCAGCTACGTCATAGCTGTAATTACATTAAAGTCTGGGCAGTAAGGAAAACTCGAGTCCAATTCCTATTTTTAACGCTATGATACATGCCTATGCTTTATACATGACAACGAAATAGTACATTAAACACACCGTACCTATGGAAATTAGTCAATGTTCCCACAAGCTATTCAAAGATTGCTAGGACGTATGTGCAAAGCGTTGCATAGCGATCCTAAACGGTATCAAACATCAAAAAGAATATAATTTAAATAAATTTGACGATAGATAATTTAATCCTATATTACATTTCTACGCGTGTTCATTTCTTACCATTGTGTCACCACCCCATACCTTAAGTGTCGTAAAAGTCGGCTTAAAAATATGACAAGGGAGGAAAGGTAGCAATAAGATAACAAAAGGTTGATATGAAACTACGTGCAGACCCGCCTGGCCAGCAGGATACAGTAGGTCCCGTGGAGATACAGTCAGGGCCCACGGGGCAGCAAGCGCTGGACGGTACACCCCGGGGACGTTTAGTGGGTATGACTCCGTCTCCTCACAGAGGCGCAGGGACTCCCACACACCCTCTGTTGGCCATCCCCAGGCTGGCAGGGTAGTCCATAAAGGATTTTACCCCGGGTAAAAAAGTAGGCATTCTAATTTCCCGCCATGTAATTGGAGGAGGCTCAACCGGGCTGAGATGATACTAAACTCCACCATAAACTCCAAACAACAATAGTGCTAAATAATTTATGACCTATTCTAGACACTGTTTTCGTAGTTCATCTCATTTTAAAACTGCCGTTAAAAATCTGGCACTCTGACAAAACGGCAATTTTGCGAAAAGATACACATTTTTATAGACACTAGTTGCGTGTGCAAAGTACGTATTCTGTGCGGTGGGGTCGATGACATAATAATCTTCTGATATATTTGGATTGGTCAGGAGGTTACTCCTCGGATCATAAGTTTTACACACTCGCATCTGCTAATTTATATATTTATTTAAACAAACAATACACTTCACTCATAAATCATAAAATTATATCGACGTTTATTCAAGTTGTTCAGCTTAAACTATACCTACATAACCGTTTTAACCCCCGGGAAAGCTAGGAATCTTATAAGTTTGCGTATGTGCTATCGTAGCTACTAAACGTATGGGAAGATTGATTGATGCGTTCTTTCGAAGCAGTTTTCTTTTTTCACAGCCAGTCATACCAACTCCTTGTCCCATCAAATGTGTCGCGGGCAAATGGCAATACCTCTGTGTAACTTCTGGTAGCTATTCAGGTTAGACTAACGATCAGCATCATCAATGATATTGGGAAGAGGACAAGGAAGATGTACGCTCAAAACTCCTATTCATTTAGGTAAGGTCCGAATCGGGACCGCAATTTGTAGAACACATTAAATCTAAATTTAGTCCATTCATTCTGATAACTTGGAAGGTCTTTTGTGCAACCAAGCATTTAATTTGAAAAGAAACTTTAGTAACCATTATTTATTTTGTGGACCTCGGTAATCATTTGAATTACCGGTCGTATCTGATCGCCACTTAAAATTATTTGCCGACCCCTGATCTTGAATTTTATTTTATTTTTATTTTATTTTTTGTTTGACCTGTCAAAAGAGCTCTAATGAGCCAACTTGATTAAATGAGTTTTGATTTTGATTTTGATCTTGGGTTTGCAAATCCTGGCTTTGGCTTAGATGGGTCAGAATGTTTTTGTAAACCTGCATAAACTTGCTTCTTATATTGGTATTGTATTAATATAATGTTTGTAAAGATCCCAAGATTCAGGCATACCTATTGCGGAACCGTCGTCTTTTAGAGAAGGAAAATATACAACATTGCCAAAAGCTATACAAGAATTCTCCTTAGAAATATTTACACCAAAGTGATTTATTTTCGGCATCATTTGTTTTCAAAGTCAAGTTCACAGCCCACGCCACGCAGTGATGAATCTAGACTTTAACGTGAAAAGAATATATTTGCGAGGGAAACATAAATCAATTTGTAACCTGTTATTCAACCGCTCCTACACAAATCGCTTTGTAAATGTTCCATAAATATCCATTTTATTGTCACTACCTTCTGTGATATGCAAGCGTTTCACTTTTCCAGAGCACTTAGTCTAGAGACGTTGTATAATTGGGTCTTCTACAATTACATTGAGGCATTCTGACAAAAAAAAAACACCTGTCGTACCCATAGTACCTATCGAGATATATTATAATATTATTCACATAAAATCCCCATTAAACTTGACCTAGTTCGAGGAATTTATAAATGCACGCTTGTATAACACTATTTGGAAGATCTCGTACTATTTTGATTAATATTCACTAAATTACTTCTATATTCTTTACAGGCATCAATGGCCTTAAAGCCAAAAATAAGATTCTAAAACCACTAATCCTTGTAATTCAAGTTCAATTTCTTTAAAAAACAGAATGGATCAATCATTGTACATTTAATTCTGCAGTAAATCTTCCTATGGCCTTTGGCTAATTAATTGAACGGGACATAAACCTAATATCTAGCTACCATCGCCAAATGAATTCTAAATCCGGACACAAAAGTTTGGCAACTATTACACTTTAATTTCAGTTGTTCAAATCTGGTCACCGCGTAATAGCGCTGTATCGTCCCGTCCCCTGCGACCCTTACAAAGTACCCCTTTCCGTTCCTTTTGACAGCTGTGTATGTGCGAAATGGGAGTCCTGCTGTCTGTCGTCATCAGTTACGCAGGCGTCCATGAAGCCATCGAGTGCCTCCACCACATGCGAAGCGGCGTCGTCCCCAACACGCAGCCCGACTTCCAAGACCTCGTCGCATACTACACCGCCCAACTGCAAAAGTCGGCCAACCCTTCCTCCGGCGGAGACTGGACCAAAGAATGCGGTCAGGGATACCTATTTTTGACCGAGGATAAAAATGGAAAGCTAAAATCGGCCGCCGTCAAATACTATGGTGACGATACAAACTCCACCGCCATACTGTTCTCCACGAAAATATCCAGCTTCGGCCAAGAGTCGGTCGAAGACTCCAAACCGAACGGCGACTACAGGACGGACAGGTATACGCCGACGAGAACAAAAACCATAGTTTCTAACACTTCAGAATCTTTCAGCGTCGGTCGCAGAACTAGATCACCATCGCCACGAGAAATTAACTCGGATAGTGTCACGATTAAATCAAGCGAAACTAACAACTACGACGACGGCAGTGAAGCCAAGGAAAAACTGACATGGCATTACAGTCCTCGGAGCCCCGCACTCACCCCTCAACCACCGCCCGAAATACATTTCCAATCATACGATGACGACAAACAAGGAGCTTACAGCGAAGACTTCCTCAGGTTAATATCCACTCGTTTGAGCAAGCGCACCTCCCATATCGTCACTCATGTTTGCAACGATAGACCCGTAGCTACGTCACCATCTCCGAGTGATCATTTGGACATCGCCATCATATGCACGAGTAGAAAGCCAAATCATGCTCATTGCACCTGTACTATACCAATTCATGTGTTATAAATTTGTTTAAGATCTCTTGACGGAATTAAGTTCCGACCATTGCAACGAAACGACCCGAGTGGCAGACGCAGAAGTTTCAAAAAGCGTCACTCGTCGTCTTCGAACTCCTCGAGAGAGTCACGGGCGTCACGCGAGGAGGAATTAAAGATGTTCACGTCACTCGAGGAAGCTGAGTTCGGACGTATGAATAGAGGCGACACGCTCGGGGGAAGCACTCCTAATCTATCAGCGCGTTCTCATTCCAGAAGTCGATCGAGAGAAAATTCCCGGGAGACGCGAAGCGAACACTGGATGGACGGCTCAGCCGACGTCGCCGAGGACACGCTAAAGCCGAGCTTGAAGGAAGTTCCAAAACTCAACTCTTTCGAAGAAGATACGAAAGAGAACAGCGAGGTAATAGAAGAGGAAGAGGAAATAGATTTCTGGGGGACTTTAGCAGACTAGCAGCTTGAGATCTAACGAGCACCGATTGTGAGCGTACGAGCATGACTGAATTAAATTTTTCCCCCGTTTGTGTTTTGTTTTCTTTGGTCCCCTAGAAATAACTTTTCTGGAACACCAGAATGGCTCTAATTTGTTTGGCTTATTTAGAAAAACTGGATTTGGTTTTGAAATATTTTTGACGACGTTGACTTCCCAGCCAATCACATTTGGACACTTTGTAGTGGCTGATTTTATAAATAGATTCTTATTGGCTCATGTTTGTAATTATAAAATTTACAGATAGAGGCTGTATATGAATTATTTACCGCGCTGCCAATACGGATATATTGTAATAACGTAGCTCTTGAAATGTATGGTTTTATCATTAGATGGTTGGTCAGTTAGAAATTTGCTTACGATTTGCAATTTTTTCATTTCCGGAGTATTGTCTTGTCCATTTATTTGGTGACGGATTTAAAATACACAATGAGCTACGTCTTCATTTTTACTATTCTGCTATTTTAATCAAAGTCAGAACATTCGTAATCCCATCGAGTACTTTACTTGAGATTAATGTCGAGTATTATAAAAGTGATAACCAAATCACATGTCATATCATATTCAGAAAAAAAAACAATGATTTTAAACACATAATCATCATCATCATTGCAGCCATCAGAAGTCCACTGCTGGACATAGGTCACCCCAAAGATTTCCTTCCACATCTATTGGATACCGGCGACCTTAACCAGGTCGTCTGTTCACCGTGAGCGAGGACCTTCATTCCCATAAATATAAATTTCCACAATTACTATTTTTTTTGGAACGTTAATATTAAAACAATACAAAATAAACCTGAATAAAAATACCTTGGTCCAGAGAGCCTACCATACCTCAAACAATTTTATGATGCTTTCAGGATGGAATGGGGACACTCTGTATACTAAATTCGTCCAAATTAGGTTGTTTTACCTAATTTTTCGTGTGGTGACGGATTTAGGATACATAGTGCACCACCCCATTGCATACTGAGGGCGTCGTAAGAGTCGACAAAAGGAAACAAGGCCGAAAACCTAGATGCAAGACAAGGAAACTTGATACGTAACCCTATGCCAACCTTTCTGGCCTGGGTGAATTAGTTGGCTAATTACCCTGCATGTAACTGGAGGAGGCCCGACTGACCAGTGAGTTATCTATGGGCACAGTAGTAACAGTAGTTGTACCTAAGGATGATGTCTTAATCCAAAAAACAACCGCTAGATGGCACTATTTTAATGCCGCCAATGGGCTAGCGTCGTGTCATATTAACAAGACATATTTAGGTCGAGGTTCCGAGTTCGGATATTTTCGGAAACTGTTGGGCAAGTGTTTTGCTCTGTTTACCATCCCACTACTACTGAGCCCATAAATGACCCACTGCTGAGTCGGGCCTCCCCAAGCACATAGAGGGCAATAATAAAGCCCACTGTACCACGCTGGCTAGATGGGTTGGCACAGAGTTTCGTATCAAGTTTTCCTTCTCTTGCGGCTAGGTTTTTGGCTTTGTCGGCTCTTACGACAAGCTTAGGATGGGATAGGGTAGTGACACTTTGTATTCTTAATCCGTCACCACACGCCATTTGAAAGTTCATGAAGTTCGTTAAATGGATAACTGAACTGAAATATCGGTACAGAGTTACATTTACAATCTCGACAAAATGGACACGCGAGCGAGCCGTTAGTGAAAGTAGAAACGCAAAAAGCTTTCAATTTTATTAGTACAAAACAAATAATCTTCTTCTCAGCCAGTACAAGACCCACTGACTGAGCGTTTCCTCCAATTACATGGAGGGTAATTAGTCTACTGATCCACGCTAACCAGACGGGTTAGCACAGGGTTTCGTATCAAGTTTTCCTTCTCTTGCAGCATAAAAAAACCTTAATCCGATGAGCCGACCATACCTCAAACAATTTTATGATGTGCTCAGTATGGAATAGGGACACTCTATATACTAAAATCTTCCAAATCTCAAATTAGACCGGTTGTTGTACCTAATTCTCCGTGTGGTGCCGGATTTAGGTTACATACTGCCACCACCCCATTGCATCCTGAGGACGTCGTAAGTGTCAACGAATGACAAGACCGTCTGGCCAGCGTGGCATAGTAGACAAATTTCTCTCCAAGAATTTGGAGGAGCACCCAGTAGTGGGTCATTTATGGGCTGAACAAAAATAGCTGCCAAATTTGGCAGAGTATAGGCAGATCAAACGGCTTGCATTTTAGGGTGGCACTGAAAGACACGAATCATCCTTAACGAACATCTATTCATTCGCAGAGATAAATAAAAGTCTTCATTTTTCCTACATGTAACTGCCGTGGCAGATTTAGAATACATAATATTATCACCGCCCTTTCCCATTTGAGGGTGAGGGTGAGGTGAGGTACGGTAGAAACAAATCAGGCACAATAAAATCAAGCAAAACATTAGTCTCTCCATGTAACTGGAGGAGGCCCGACTCAGCAGTGGGACATCTATAGGCTGAATAGTAGTAGCTCCGTATTTTAAATCATCTCAAGTGAAGTCAAAGCGCTGCACCATCTTTTTCAATCTGTTATTCCCAGATGGATATTTATTAAATACGTTAACGTTATGTAACTAAAGGTAAAATAAGCTCAGAGATAACCTTTAATTAGTCTATCGGGTCAAATGGGTGACACCCAGTATTAATATTAGTCGTATTTGAGTAGAATAGTGAGTCTTGGCAACGTTGCCTCAGCTAAATTTAGAATCATCGCGAATGAAATTCGGTCCAGTGTGAAATAGAAAGAGGAGCGATAAATTTGACTTGATGCATCTATCAAGTACTGAAAGAACTTAGAGAAGCTCGGTGAAAAAGGTAACATCGCTTGATTATATTTCAAGCCTTCACGTAGAGTAGGATTTAGGTATATAGGCTTATCTGGTGCCAGAGTGGCAACAATCTAGCTGGAAAACGAAACATCATCAGCATAATCATAAATGGCCCACTGTTGAGTCAAGCCTCTTCCAATCCAATAGTGGTAAATTACGAAGCCCAAGCGTGGGTCGTTTGTATAGCAGATCCCAAGATCTGCTATAAAAATGCTGACAATTATTGTAAACTACAAGCTATAAAACATTACTTTCTGCGTACTCAAGCCAACTTAAGAAACCAAGTAAATATAACAATGTCATATACAAAATGTCAAGATATTGAAAATAACTCCGATCAACAAAAGTTGGCATCGCGCATCGCTTTAAAAGCCATTATTTAAGATAATATACACAAAATGTGATACACATATTTGTCTGAAATATCTGTATCTATTGCTAAGTCATTGCAAGATTTTGTAAATAATAATAATCTAACCATCGATAGAGGCTCGGTTGAGGCGCAATCGTTCGACCATTGTTGTCAGGGATTAATAATCCGCGTGAATTATTCGGTAAACTTCGATAGCGCGATGTAAGATTTTTAGGTGTTCTATCGTTTTGATGGTGTTACTTCACTACTTCAATATACGGGGTTTAATTTCTTCCGGCAACATAACAGTTCCAATTAGGACAAGGTTATCGAAACGAAATTTTGAAAGACGAGAATTTCAAGTTTAATATTTT